>HG992165.1:6242648-8642648 GCA_905220505.1 Laothoe populi
ACAGACAGACAGACAGACAGACAGACAGACAGACAGACAGACAGACAGACAGACAGACAGACAGACAGACAGACAGACAGACAGACAGACAGACAGACAGACAGACAGACAGACAGACAGACAGACAGACAGACAGACAGACAGACAGACAGACAGACAGACAGACAGACAGACAGACAGACAGACAGACAGACAGACAGACAGACAGACAGACAGACAGACAGACAGACAGACAGACAGACAGACAGACAGACAGACAGACAGACAGACAGACAGACAGACAGACAGACAGACAGACAGACAGACAGACAGACAGACAGACAGACAGACAGACAGACAGACAGACAGACAGACAGACAGACAGACAGACAGACAGACAGACAGACAGACAGACAGACAGACAGACAGACAGACAGACAGACAGACAGACAGACAGACAGACAGACAGACAGACAGACAGACAGACAGACAGACAGACAGACAGACAGACAGACAGACAGACAGACAGACAGACAGACAGACAGACAGACAGACAGACAGACAGACAGACAGACAGACAGACAGACAGACAGACAGACAGACAGACAGACAGACAGACAGACAGACAGACAGACAGACAGACAGACAGACAGACAGACAGACAGACAGACAGACAGACAGACAGACAGACAGACAGACAGACAGACAGACAGACAGACAGACAGACAGACAGACAGACAGACAGACAGACAGACAGACAGACAGACAGACAGACAGACAGACAGACAGACAGACAGACAGACAGACAGACAGACAGACAGACAGACAGACAGACAGACAGACAGACAGACAGACAGACAGACAGACAGACAGACAGACAGACAGACAGACAGACAGACAGACAGACAGACAGACAGACAGACAGACAGACAGACAGACAGACAGACAGACAGACAGACAGACAGACAGACAGACAGACAGACAGACAGACAGACAGACAGACAGACAGACAGACAGACAGACAGACAGACAGACAGACAGACAGACAGACAGACAGACAGACAGACAGACAGACAGACAGACAGACAGACAGACAGACAGACAGACAGACAGACAGACAGACAGACAGACAGACAGACAGACAGACAGACAGACAGACAGACAGACAGACAGACAGACAGACAGACAGACAGACAGACAGACAGACAGACAGACAGACAGACAGACAGACAGACAGACAGACAGACAGACAGACAGACAGACAGACAGACAGACAGACAGACAGACAGACAGACAGACAGACAGACAGACAGACAGACAGACAGACAGACAGACAGACAGACAGACAGACAGACAGACAGACAGACAGACAGACAGACAGACAGACAGACAGACAGACAGACAGACAGACAGACAGACAGACAGACAGACAGACAGACAGACAGACAGACAGACAGACAGACAGACAGACAGACAGACAGACAGACAGACAGACAGACAGACAGACAGACAGACAGACAGACAGACAGACAGACAGACAGACAGACAGACAGACAGACAGACAGACAGACAGACAGACAGACAGACAGACAGACAGACAGACAGACAGACAGACAGACAGACAGACAGACAGACAGACAGACAGACAGACAGACAGACAGACAGACAGACAGACAGACAGACAGACAGACAGACAGACAGACAGACAGACAGACAGACAGACAGACAGACAGACAGACAGACAGACAGACAGACAGACAGACAGACAGACAGACAGACAGACAGACAGACAGACAGACAGACAGACAGACAGACAGACAGACAGACAGACAGACAGACAGACAGACAGACAGACAGACAGACAGACAGACAGACAGACAGACAGACAGACAGACAGACAGACAGACAGACAGACAGACAGACAGACAGACAGACAGACAGACAGACAGACAGACAGACAGACAGACAGACAGACAGACAGACAGACAGACAGACAGACAGACAGACAGACAGACAGACAGACAGACAGACAGACAGACAGACAGACAGACAGACAGACAGACAGACAGACAGACAGACAGACAGACAGACAGACAGACAGACAGACAGACAGACAGACAGACAGACAGACAGACAGACAGACAGACAGACAGACAGACAGACAGACAGACAGACAGACAGACAGACAGACAGACAGACAGACAGACAGACAGACAGACAGACAGACAGACAGACAGACAGACAGACAGACAGACAGACAGACAGACAGACAGACAGACAGACAGACAGACAGACAGACAGACAGACAGACAGACAGACAGACAGACAGACAGACAGACAGACAGACAGACAGACAGACAGACAGACAGACAGACAGACAGACAGACAGACAGACAGACAGACAGACAGACAGACAGACAGACAGACAGACAGACAGACAGACAGACAGACAGACAGACAGACAGACAGACAGACAGACAGACAGACAGACAGACAGACAGACAGACAGACAGACAGACAGACAGACAGACAGACAGACAGACAGACAGACAGACAGACAGACAGACAGACAGACAGACAGACAGACAGACAGACAGACAGACAGACAGACAGACAGACAGACAGACAGACAGACAGACAGACAGACAGACAGACAGACAGACAGACAGACAGACAGACAGACAGACAGACAGACAGACAGACAGACAGACAGACAGACAGACAGACAGACAGACAGACAGACAGACAGACAGACAGACAGACAGACAGACAGACAGACAGACAGACAGACAGACAGACAGACAGACAGACAGACAGACAGACAGACAGACAGACAGACAGACAGACAGACAGACAGACAGACAGACAGACAGACAGACAGACAGACAGACAGACAGACAGACAGACAGACAGACAGACAGACAGACAGACAGACAGACAGACAGACAGACAGACAGACAGACAGACAGACAGACAGACAGACAGACAGACAGACAGACAGACAGACAGACAGACAGACAGACAGACAGACAGACAGACAGACAGACAGACAGACAGACAGACAGACAGACAGACAGACAGACAGACAGACAGACAGACAGACAGACAGACAGACAGACAGACAGACAGACAGACAGACAGACAGACAGACAGACAGACAGACAGACAGACAGACAGACAGACAGACAGACAGACAGACAGACAGACAGACAGACAGACAGACAGACAGACAGACAGACAGACAGACAGACAGACAGACAGACAGACAGACAGACAGACAGACAGACAGACAGACAGACAGACAGACAGACAGACAGACAGACAGACAGACAGACAGACAGACAGACAGACAGACAGACAGACAGACAGACAGACAGACAGACAGACAGACAGACAGACAGACAGACAGACAGACAGACAGACAGACAGACAGACAGACAGACAGACAGACAGACAGACAGACAGACAGACAGACAGACAGACAGACAGACAGACAGACAGACAGACAGACAGACAGACAGACAGACAGACAGACAGACAGACAGACAGACAGACAGACAGACAGACAGACAGACAGACAGACAGACAGACAGACAGACAGACAGACAGACAGACAGACAGACAGACAGACAGACAGACAGACAGACAGACAGACAGACAGACAGACAGACAGACAGACAGACAGACAGACAGACAGACAGACAGACAGACAGACAGACAGACAGACAGACAGACAGACAGACAGACAGACAGACAGACAGACAGACAGACAGACAGACAGACAGACAGACAGACAGACAGACAGACAGACAGACAGACAGACAGACAGACAGACAGACAGACAGACAGACAGACAGACAGACAGACAGACAGACAGACAGACAGACAGACAGACAGACAGACAGACAGACAGACAGACAGACAGACAGACAGACAGACAGACAGACAGACAGACAGACAGACAGACAGACAGACAGACAGACAGACAGACAGACAGACAGACAGACAGACAGACAGACAGACAGACAGACAGACAGACAGACAGACAGACAGACAGACAGACAGACAGACAGACAGACAGACAGACAGACAGACAGACAGACAGACAGACAGACAGACAGACAGACAGACAGACAGACAGACAGACAGACAGACAGACAGACAGACAGACAGACAGACAGACAGACAGACAGACAGACAGACAGACAGACAGACAGACAGACAGACAGACAGACAGACAGACAGACAGACAGACAGACAGACAGACAGACAGACAGACAGACAGACAGACAGACAGACAGACAGACAGACAGACAGACAGACAGACAGACAGACAGACAGACAGACAGACAGACAGACAGACAGACAGACAGACAGACAGACAGACAGACAGACAGACAGACAGACAGACAGACAGACAGACAGACAGACAGACAGACAGACAGACAGACAGACAGACAGACAGACAGACAGACAGACAGACAGACAGACAGACAGACAGACAGACAGACAGACAGACAGACAGACAGACAGACAGACAGACAGACAGACAGACAGACAGACAGACAGACAGACAGACAGACAGACAGACAGACAGACAGACAGACAGACAGACAGACAGACAGACAGACAGACAGACAGACAGACAGACAGACAGACAGACAGACAGACAGACAGACAGACAGACAGACAGACAGACAGACAGACAGACAGACAGACAGACAGACAGACAGACAGACAGACAGACAGACAGACAGACAGACAGACAGACAGACAGACAGACAGACAGACAGACAGACAGACAGACAGACAGACAGACAGACAGACAGACAGACAGACAGACAGACAGACAGACAGACAGACAGACAGACAGACAGACAGACAGACAGACAGACAGACAGACAGACAGACAGACAGACAGACAGACAGACAGACAGACAGACAGACAGACAGACAGACAGACAGACAGACAGACAGACAGACAGACAGACAGACAGACAGACAGACAGACAGACAGACAGACAGACAGACAGACAGACAGACAGACAGACAGACAGACAGACAGACAGACAGACAGACAGACAGACAGACAGACAGACAGACAGACAGACAGACAGACAGACAGACAGACAGACAGACAGACAGACAGACAGACAGACAGACAGACAGACAGACAGACAGACAGACAGACAGACAGACAGACAGACAGACAGACAGACAGACAGACAGACAGACAGACAGACAGACAGACAGACAGACAGACAGACAGACAGACAGACAGACAGACAGACAGACAGACAGACAGACAGACAGACAGACAGACAGACAGACAGACAGACAGACAGACAGACAGACAGACAGACAGACAGACAGACAGACAGACAGACAGACAGACAGACAGACAGACAGACAGACAGACAGACAGACAGACAGACAGACAGACAGACAGACAGACAGACAGACAGACAGACAGACAGACAGACAGACAGACAGACAGACAGACAGACAGACAGACAGACAGACAGACAGACAGACAGACAGACAGACAGACAGACAGACAGACAGACAGACAGACAGACAGACAGGTGAAGGATTTATCAAGAAATGAAGTGCTGTGTTTCGGGATTTCTAATGTCCAATCCTCCGATGATCTCAAAGTGCGTGTGTATCGCTTAAAAATTTAAAGCGCTCATTGAGGTAACGTGGAGCAGTAGGGTCAAACAAAACCCTGTATAAGAGTGATAAGATACGAGTATTCCGGCGAAGGCGTATAGATGGCCATTTGAGGAAATTCCGAAACGTGGTCATATTTGCGCAAACCAAAAATGAACCTGATGCAAAAGTTCTGGAGCTGCTCAAGTTTTACAAACTGGGCCTCGGTAAGATCGAGAAAGCTAGCGTCAGCATAATCTAGAATAGGGAAAAGAAGACACTGAACCAGCGCAATTTTCGTTTAAGGACCCTCCCGCTGAAACATTTTGCGACTGAGTTCTTGTAGTTGGTGGCCCCAGGAAAGATTCTTGTCGATGTATATCCCCAAGTCTTTTACTTTGTCGCTAAACGGAATAGGACAACCGTCAAACAGAACCGGGGATAACTGACTAAAATCAATTCTAGAAATAGTCCTAGAGCTCCCAACAACAATGACCTGAGTTTTTGAGGGATTTATTATCAAGAATATCAAGCCATGCATTTTACTCCAATCGCTGACACGAGCAAGCTTCCGACACTCTGTCTACTGGAACATAAAATGAAACATAATATTTTCATATTTTCGCTTATTCAGGCTTTTACATCCAAGAACACTGCAATGATAACAAACGGATCACGAAAACCCGACTGTCCTCTAAATGATTATGAATAATAAGAAGAATAAATAATAATAGCGATCTGATTCGTAAGCTGTATGTTCGTTACGTTTTCGCGGCTAAACCACTGAACCGATTTTGATAAAATTTGGTACGAGGATTAACATAGAGGGCAGACGGGCGGATTTCATTTTTTTAAATCGATCCTTAACGGGATGATGAAAAGGGTGAAATCGATGTCTGCGCTCAGCCCGTAAATGCCAAAAAAAGATCCGACTAAAACTGAAAAACCATATAGTTTTTCTTCGCCAATTGTTAATAAAAATTGGTAATATAAAAGGTTGTTAGGGCAATAAAATATTATCTGGAGTATAATTTTTTTATTTTCTTAAAATTACGAATACATGGATAACCGAAATATACAATCAATTAATTTTGATTAAATGGTAAAAATCGATTTTATTAGATTACTCTTTTGATTACATACAAACTAATATAAGGTATAATGGATGACAATGAAACATGGTTACAATAAACAAAATGTTTAAGGAACTCGCTTTACATAGTATGCTCTACACTATTTGATATAATTAAAATATTATGATAAAATAATAAGCAACTGACCTTTTTAAAGATTTAAATAATACAAATTTAACACACCTACACAAGTAGAGTGTTGGGATTATTAAAACATTCTAATAAATAAAATTCAATGGTTCCTTCCCGGTAGGTCAATCAATGCATTTTTAAACTAGTCCTCAAATCGCACAGCCTATAATATTGCATAACTTAAATTGTATGCATGCGATGAGCAAGTTTAAGTTATGGCATTTTAGAGCTTTACATTACATATAAATAAAAAATGAGATCAATGTGCTTATTCATTGTCAGAGTGATCTGCAACAAATAAAGCGTTAATAATCGTCAAACGTCACCCGACTCCCGAGCGGCAACGATGGTACAATACAATATCGCCAAAGGTACACCATCAAATCACTTTCTAAATTGTCAAATTCCGAACTGAACCTCGCATGGCATAAACTTTTAGAGAGCTTATTCGTATAAATTAGTTTTTTTTACAGAATGTATAATATACTCATAAGTTCAGATTATTAAATATAAATTAAGTTTGGTTTATCTGAGTGGTGAGGTCAGGGTGTGGTATACATGCGGGTGTCGAGAGGCGAGTGCTGTAGTGGTGTAGTGATGTGCCTACATGGCCTGGCGGTCGGTCATGAGTCCCCGCAGCTTGCGTGCGACGGCCGGGGCGGTGTGACGCGCGCGCTTGTCGTCAGTGGCGTCGGTGGCGTCAGACGCGTCAGTGGCGTCGTTGGCGGCGTGTAGCGCGCGCTTGAGCCTGCCCTCGGCCGCCACTAGTGAGTTGATCGCGTGCAGGTCCTTGGCGGGGCTGCGACTGAACCGGTACATGAGGTGGTGCGTGGGCGGGGGTGAGGTGAGCGGCTTCACGTACAGCTGATGTCTCTCGGAGACGCGCTGCCCTGCTGGGGACCACGCCGCGTCTCCGCGACCCGCCGGCAGAGGAGACAGGCTGCACTCCTGCACATTACAAACAAACTATGGTCCACAGGTGTCGACTCCCCTAAAATGTTTGTGTTGACTGCGACGCAACTCACCTGTTGTTTTCAAGTGAGCATTGCATATGCGGTCGCCTCACAACATGCGTGTTTAATATCAATTTATGTGGTGCCACTACACTTAAATCTGTACACGGGTACTCGGGGACTCCCACCCCCACACAGTAAGTGTAGGGACCACAATCAAACTGACATAACACAATACCATGCCACCATTTTATTTTTACACTGGTGTCAAGTCAATGGCCAATATTTTTTCTTTGTTATTTATCAAACAATTAAAATTAAATACTAAAATATACTAGCTCGAACATATTTCAATAAATCTCATAAACACTATCGAAAATGATCAGTGATTACTGGGATAAGGGAATGTACATGACATTCTCTGATTATTTTTCTATACATACAGAATGAAATAAATAAAATAAATATGTTGCTTTGTGTAAAAATATAGCTAAGAAATACTTCATAAACCCCACATATTCTCAGTTAGGCCTGTCAAATATTATAAGAATAGCAGTACACAGGGTACTCACATCTCTATGCCGTCCAGTAAATCGGAGCGCGAAATTCTGCATGCACTGCACATACACTTTATTGTAGAAGTTTATCAAGTCTCCTCTCTCGGGTGAACCTGAAATTAATATTATATTTAAATTAATCCAAAAATTTCATTTAAGGCGTTTATAGGCTGCCTTCATAAGATTCAATTAGATATTATTGTTAACCAGATGACTATAAATAAGTTTGTTTGATTTGATTTTTTTTATTCAAAAAGATTTTTATGGGCTTTTGGTCCTAAAACCATGTCATCCCCAAAGGACTCTCTTTACTATATTATATACAAAAATCCCTTTAACAATAAAAAGCAGCACTGAAATGATTAATATGCAGTACATTTACTCGCGCGATTTTGACATATTGACACGGTAAGCTAGTTATAAATGTAAATATGCCCTTACCTTCTCCGGTGCTCTGTTTAATCAAAACCGATCTGTAGACATGATTGTCAGCCAAAGGCCGCTGTCGATAGCAGCGCATGATCTCAGCGAATGTCCTTTCAACTTGAGTGCTCGTGTTGCTAGATACTACCTATAAAAGTATATAGCTATTGTATAAAAAAAAGGATATGTTTATATAGTGCGTGTGTTTAGTGGACAATCGACGCATGCAGTGTATTTTTGAATTTTCGAGGACCATTAGGACTCACATGTTGCACTGCAAACATAATTATAATCGATTTCAAATGAACCAACAATATACTCACACAGTAGTATTTGTGATGAGGATATGATATATTGGAAACCAGAGTTCACGGGTAACAAAATATTTCATACATACATATACACTCACGCCTGTAATCCCCGAAGGGGTAGACAGAGGTGTAACCAGTACACCCACTTTTCGCACCGGCCACAGATTCCAGACTCCGGGCTTATACTGAGTATTTTCTAGGCAGAAAAACCCAATATCACTTTACCTGACCCTGGGATCGAACCCAAGACCTCAGCACAACAGTCGTAACGCATGCGCAATTACACCTGCGCCACCGAGGCAGTCTGTTTCAAAATATTTCAAGGCAACAACAACGTATCATAACCTATCTAGGTGTTAACCTACTACAAAATTATAATGGTTTGGGTCACATAACCAAGACCAAAAACATTATATTATAAAACGTGAATCTTTTGAGGTGTCAATTATTTATGATGCCAATGTCCATATTTTTAATACAGTCAAATAACCCATTGCCCCCACGAAATGTATGTAGGTGGGTATTATACATGTGGGTACCTTGCATATGACGTAGACGGCGCACATGAGGATCTGGTCGAGGTGTCGGTCTCTCATGAGCTGCGTCTGGTGCATGATTGAGTGCTCGAGGCAAGTCCAGATCTTGCGCTTGAGCTCCTCGTCAGTAAGGCCCAGGCGCGTGCACAAGTCATTCATACGCACCACTGCTAGACTGTAGAACTACAATCACAAAATGTTAGCTTTACCAATATTAATGTTTGGGTTTTTTATCCTGGCACGGGAAAGTAATTAAAAAATATATCATGTTAGCGGTACCAATATTAATGCTAGGGTTTTTTATCCTGGCATGGCAAAGTGACCGCACTGCACCTGATTGAAAGCGCAATACCGTTCAATAAGAATATCGAGTAGCGAGAGACAATCTATCCCCCGCTACTCAACACAATCATACTGGCCTGCTTCTTCACGCTACTCCATGGGCAAGTAGGTGAAGAAGTGGTTGAGGGTTTAGTGTCAGAGTACTCAGAAGGCCGCAAATGGACAAACAAACGGCCCAATACTAGACCCTCGACAAAAAGAGTATTAATCTCTGTTTGTTAATATTGGTGGTCTCTTACAAGATAAGTATGGGTAGATTCATAAGTTTGACTCAGTAGGGGAAGATTTGCTATAAAAGAGAGCGCCTCGGCCTTCTCGCGTTAGTCTAGCTCAGTTTAAATCAGTGCGCGTACAGTTTTTACGCAAGAAAAAGAAGATTTAGGGGAAAGATTACTTATATACCTACCATAGTTCTGACTCCATACTAGATAAAACCTGTATCAAGAACTACGAGGAACTATGGTTCCACAATATCCAGACCTGAAACAAATGTCTGTCACACAAAATTTGTATTGGTGCAGGAATCGAACCTTCTCCCTTTCGTTGCACAGCCGGCTACTCCCCACTGCGCCACGAATAACTTGTTATAATTACATATAAGCTTGATAAATTACTTATAAAAGATATAACTTCGTATAGATTTCATTGACGAGTTAGAATTGGTCTGTGTAAAACTGTATGCAAATAAAAAATACCTTTCTAAAGAATAATATTAACGAATTATTTTTCTTCGGTGTGGACGTCGGTGTAGTTTCTCCATTGGAATTATTTTGTGATTGTGATGGACTGATTTCTTTTAAAGCTGTGTTATTTGTTTGAACTGAAAGAAAACAATTGATAATAAAACAAAAATTTAATAATAATTAGCATCGATAGCCTGGTTGTGGTACGGACGGTCAAGACGAAAGTCCCTCTGACATTAACGGTGAAGGAAAACGTCGTGAGGAAACCTGCATACTTGAGAATTCTCATAAGAATTTCGAGGGTATGTAAAGTTTACCAACCCGCATTAGGCCAGCATGATGGAATTAGGCCTAACCCCTCTTATTAGTAGAGGAGACCCGTGCCCAGCAGTGGGACGTTTAATACAGGGCTAGTCTTATTATAATAATAATAATACACCCAACAGTCACACGTAGTCCTGACTCCCCATTAGGTAAAACCTGTATCCTGTATGTATGTATATAATGAACTACGAGGGACTACTCGGCTGCTCCGCCATGGAGGCTGTTAAAATAAGTTTTATATTTTCCGAAATACGAATATAAGTGGCACTTATTGAAGAATGAGTCATAATACTATTTTCTAAATTTTTTCTATTTACCTAGAAGTGATTGTCCTGGTTTGATAGGGTCTTTGAACAGCTGTTTCTTAGCTTGTTCAGCTAATGGTGGATGGACACGTTCTGACAACGATAAGGGCGATTGAAGACCATCTGTAATAGAGATATTTTAAAATTTAATTGATATAGATTTCATTATGATACACACTACTGAATTTAAAAGCTTAATTATTTACTTATGTTAAAAAAGCTGAAGAACTTATACCAACATATACAATGTATAATTTATACAAACAATAAAAAAATTTAATTCACAGATAAAAAAATTTATAGGCTGAAACCAGCATCTCAATTCGCAACATTACAACAACTGTACTAATTTATTGCTAACTTAACATGCATCACATACATATGAAACATATGTTGCAGTTAATTATAAAATGTAGCGGCAAAGTATGGAACCGGATAATTCACATACTTCAATTTTTTTTTCGTTTCTAGGTAGGCAGACGAGCTGACGGGCCACCTGATGGTAAGTAGTCACCCCCGCCCATAGACGTCCGCAATGCCATGGCACAGTAAAGCCGCTGCCTACCGTTATTATAATGGGCAATATTACTGTTATTCCTGCGGTAAGGTGAGTCGTGGACGGAGACATCCGCCGAGGCCGGCACCGGAGTCCTGCTCAACAGCTCCCACAGCGGACTGTCTGATGTCCACACCAAACATTCCAGCACCTCCTCTTCCACCTGAATAAAAAAAACGGATATTGTTTGATAGTTTGACACACTACAATGATAGGTTATAACTAGCATTGGCTAATCGCTAGGTAAGTTTTCCGTATTCGCGCGTAAATATTTAAGATATGCAAAGTATGTACATGCGTCGTAACAGCACTGCCGTTTTGTGTAAATGAGAGAAAGACGAGCATTTGCAGGTCGGCGTATCATTACGAGTAGCGAGGGACAGTTGTCTCTCGCTACTTGATACTTTAACTGGACGGCACTGTGCTTACCATCAGGTACAAGGTCGACACTTTGCCGTGACAGGATAAAAAACAAGTAGCTGGTGCGGACGAGATGCGCGACGAGAGAGAAAAATGGGAGTGTAATGATTCTTGTATAGATATTTGTAAAAAGGCCTCCCCTACGCCCACCGCTTGTACAATAAACACTTAAAAACATACATGTGTTACGCCGCAGTCAGTCATCGGGAACAAATATATCAAAACAATGAAGTTATACTCATATATCATATTTGACTTTTTTTTATTACATAAATAACCACATTTTAAGCAATTTGGCATACAAAACGAATTTAACTAAAATACGAGCTAGTGTAGTATAACTTCTTGTTGGTGTCGAATTACTAACTAAGCTCTTATTTTCCAACTATTATTTCTAACTTTTAATACTGTGCATTGCAAAATTGTACTGTCAGTAGTTGACAGTTACAATTTTTTTGTTATTTTTGTTCAATATTACTACAAACTGAAAATAAATGGTATTAGTACTGAACTATTACTTATTTACTCAGAAAAATAATTAGGTCAATGATTATCAGTTTATTTTATAACCATTGCAAGCTTGCATTGTAATATAGATAAAATGGCAACAACACTTACAGCATTAAGGTGTTTGATGACGTCCCGGCTGAGTTTATCAAACACGGCTTGAACAACAAGCTCAATGATCTTATAGAAGTGGAACGCACTGAGCCCGTATATGTTCAGCACCCGTGGGAACTTGAACGAGTGCACTCCGTACGCATGCAGTACTATCTCGGTACAGCATGCATACACTGTTAGTTGATATGTCTCTTGAGTAAGTAGCATCTGGAAAATATAAATGTATGTATTTATTATCTTACTACTATTATAAATGCAAATGTTTAAATAGATGGATGAATGTTTGTTGTCAATCAGGCCAGAACGGCTAAACGGATCTGGTTGAAATTTAGCACTGAGATAGATTATACTTTGGAATAGCACATAGGCTACTCTTATCCCGGAAAATTTACAGTTCCCGTGGTATAGTTTAGATTTTTACAGAGCAAGGGATCAACATGATTTTTGCATAGTGGCAATTTAGGGATCAGACAATGATATAGGCTACTTTTCATCCCGGGATAATTCACGCTTCCTATGGAATAGCAATATATAAAAAGGTGTAATAACTTAAGATGCCTCCGTGGATTGTATACCTTTTTTTCCAAAAAATAATCCCCACGCGGGCAGAACCGCGGGCATCATCTAGTAAGTATACATGGGTGGCAGCAACATGATAATGGATACTATATAGATCTTTCAAATAACTCTATCTATTGTAAATTTAGGTACCGTCAAGTCATAAAATAAAATAAAAATAGTGGGGCACAATAGAAATAGCGTACCTGCAATGACATTTGCGGTTTTTTCCTGTGTTCCTCCTTGATAATGTGCTCTAACACTTTGTAGTATAGGCAGGTGACCATGTCGCGGCGGAAGGTGATGGTCGCAGAGTTGGTGCTGCCGTTGGCCTCCCTCAAGTTGTCTGCGAACTGATTCGCCCAGCCGGTGCATGGTTGTATCACATTTGTGTTTATTGTCTCTTCACTCACACCGCTATCTCTGGAAGTTAGAATTGATGGCTTGTAGCTTTTATCATTTTCTTCGTTTGAAAAATTTATATCAACAGCTTTCAATAGAACTTTCAGACAGTGTAAATATAATAATTAGATATTTTTATTAGTTACGTAAGTTTCGTGTATAAAAGTGCAGCTCGAAGTAGAAATACACACAAGCAATTATTATTAACTCTAAAGCGTCATGGCAAGGTATTGATTAATTAAAGTAATTGTTAACAAACATCAATGTTTACCTCAATGACGCAGTGATAGAGACGACTATGAAATGAGAAGTTCGATCCCGCTGAGGCAAATGTTAGTGTCACACAAAATATCGACTAGAAACAGACCTGAGTGTGTGTGTGACTGCTGTCTCTCTCCCTCGTGCGTGTGTCTGTCTGCTGTATCTCTGTTTCTCTCTCTGGTGTGTGTGTGTGTGCCTATCTGCTGTCTCTCTGTCGTGTGTGTGTGTATATCTGTCTGCTGTCTCTCTCTCTCTCGTGCGGGTGTGTGTGCGTGTTGTGGGTACTCACTTGAAGAGCCTGAGTAGTTGCGCGGAGGGATGCGGCCTGGCCTGTCGCAGGTAGGCGGCGAGCCGCGCCAGACTGTTGCGCGCCTCCGACACCGGCGTCAGCTCCTCCGCGCGCCGCGCCAGGTACAGGCGTCCTGTCAGCGGCGTGTCCGGGCACGCACGTCCACTCTGTATCACATCACTCATGTTTTACTTTACTGAACAACATGTATACACTCATGTTTTACAAAATAAAAATATTATTATTATATTTGTCACACCGTATTCACGGGACTACAGAGTCATCACAGAGTCACATTTGGAAGGCGTGCGTGGGGCCGAAGCCAACACGTAGACGTTATTATAATTATTATTACTCTTTACTAGGTCAAAGTACACAACGGCAGGCAGCGGCTTTGCTGTGCCGCGGCATTACAGAAGTCTATGGGCGGCGGTGACCACTTACCATCAGGTGGCCCGTCTGCTCGCCTGTCTGTCCAGGCAGTAAAAAAAATGTATCGTAATTTTCATTATCATTTTCTTTTGCTATTTATTTTTAATAGTACAATAAGGCAATTTAACAACATACATATGCTCTAATAATCTGTAATCAGATTTAAATAGCAAATATTGTTAACCATTTCTTGAAAAGCGCAACGCTAGACTTTTTATCCCATTCTTCTCTAGCAAAACTGTTGAAACAATAAGGCCTTAGAGTTACACACTAAGAGACACCCTTTGCACAGTGAGGTTCTTAACATATTGTAATACGTACAGATTTGTTTTATGTATTAAATACTTACAGGACCGAAAGAGGCTATAACTTCTGATATTTCATCTCCAGACACCCTGTTCCTTGGATTTATTTGTTCATTCGCATGATCTCCTGAAAATATAATTTGTTTTTATAATTTCGTCTATTTCTGTATTGTCTAGTAAAATGGTAGTAGACTATAATTTTTATTATGGTAAACTCAGGTGTATACTCTGTGTACTGTGTAGGCCAATCTTGTGCTGGACTGATGACTTAATTGACATTGTGGCCAGTTTTTTTTTTTATAGCATAGTCCGAAAAACGAGCCAGTAGGTCACCTGATGTTAAGTGATTTCCACCGCCCATGAACATCCACAATATCGAAAGTATCATGTATGCGCTGTCGGCCTTTAAGGACAGGAATAGGGGTTAGGGAAGGAAAGGGGGAATCTGGGCTTCCGGATATCTCACTTACCATACGAAACGCGACAGTAAACTGTCACTTTACGTTGGTTTTCTGTGAGACAGTGGTACGACCCCGGTCGAGCCGGCCCATTCATGCTGTAGACAAATATGTCTACAGCGTGCCTCTACAACTATCACTAGATGAACTATAATTAAGGGTAGTTGTGACCCTGATAAGTCATAGTTGTGACACTGATAGTGCATTAACTATTTTTATTATTCCTATATACCTGTAACCTGTTATTTAGTGAGGCAAATTCTATATATCTATCTAGAATTTAATATACTCTACAATTGCTATGTACTAATTACCTTCATAATCAACCAAACATGTTAAAATCGAATTTATTGCATAATACATTTTTAATGACAACTGACAGTTTATTTTAAAAAGTATTTAATGAAATATGAAAAACAAACAGGTTCAGTTATCAGGTTTCTACAATAATAAAAAAATCATTCCAATTAGGTTACTATTTACTAGAATACCTATATTACTTATCTCTACTTAGTACCCATCCGTACTTTGTTTAATTTTACCTCGCTCGGAGAATTTTTATTTTATTATGTGACATTGGCAAAATTGTGGAAAGCAAGAGACTATAGAAACAAGAGAAGAGAAAAAAAAACTAGCAACTCACCTAAAAATATTCTTTCGTCAAATTCGCCCACACTGAGCACGTACGTTTCGTATGTATTATTTAATGATTTAAGATTAACGTCAAACCAACCGACTTCCAGTATGTCTAAATTGTCAGTATTGCCTTTTAAGATCTAAAAAAACATATTTCACTTGGTTAACATTTAACTTTATGGTAGTGGCCAAGGATCCAATATTTCATTTAAATTCTTTTCAGCTTCCTCTACTAAATGTGTCAAAATTTACTTTGGAATAACTTTCAAATTTCAGATAGATGTAATTGTGTATAATTAGGCAGCCTTCTTAAAAATTATCACATTTTTGTCCTGACACGGCAAAATGACCGTACTGCACCTGATGGTAAGCGCAGTGCGGTCCAATTAGAGTAGCGAGAAACAATCCATCCCCCGCTACTCAACACATCATGCCGACTTACTTCTTCACACTACGCCATGGGCAAGTAGGTGAAGAAGCGGTCGAGGGTCTATTGTCAGAGTACTCAGAAGGCCGCAAAATGGCCAAACATTGTACTCCAACTCTAGACCCCCGAGAAAAACCGGATGTACACTGGCTGATCCCGGAACGCGACACACTTGCGTGTACCACTATGGCGGGTTTTATACCCTGTGTACGGTGGTCGCTATCCGGGCGGATATGAATATCCTACCACCAGAAAATTTGTTCACACTTACATATAAACTTTATTGAAATCATTAAAACAATGACTTAGCTTTTCTACTTACTCCTTTTTCAAAAAATGAGCTGATAACAGGTCTCCAGCTGTACTCTTTCATAGTGGTAGCCTCCTTGGACAATCCATCCTTGATTTCACACAGTGTTGATATTATACAGGGTGGTTTCTTCGGCAATTTAAAGTCATCCTTCAGCCAGTCATTAGGCAAGCCTTAAGCATTAACAACAATATTAAATTGATGCTTGATTAAATATTGGCTAAAACTAAAGTGTTTTATTCAACTAGGTAAAATTTTAATTTATTATGGTTTAATAAGATCTAAGGTGATATTGAGGAAAAAAATAAAACATCACTATTTTAAAAAAGTTGTTAAACAGGCACATGATGTTTAATTTAGTGTTGAATATCTCATATAAAAACTGGGTGAACTAGAAGTTAAGGCATCTTGTATTACAGAGCTTCATATAGTTTCTATTGGATACATTTAATTTATAATCTAGGTACATGTAAATAGTATGAGTAGTTATAGTGACAAATTATTATTATTATTCTATTCATGGCAAAGTGACCACACTGCACCTGATGGTAAGCGCAGTGCCATCCAATTAGGTTAATAACCAGCTTTTTACATTGTTTGAGACTATTTATAGAAATTCTATTGAGACTTAAAGTTTCATAGTGAAACAATTGAAATCTTGTGTACAACATTAAATTAGCCACTGCTAAAAAAATTAATAAACACCATCTAATAAGTAGCTTAAATAGTGTTTTTCATTTACCTTTGAATGCGGGGTTTATCAAGTCAGTCCTGTGAGCCATGAAAGCGTTAGCAAAAACGTAATCCAAACAGGACAGTAAAATGTGGTACATGTCAACAAGATCATTGGCAGAATTGTGAAACTCCCCCTTCACACATATGTACAAGCACCAGGTAAATTCAAATACAGCGTTGGTGGAACATGGTTGTAATCTGCAAAAAAATTAATACTTGGTTACACAATACAAAGAATGGCGCGTATCAAATATTAGGTCTTTACCTATGAAATTGCAGTTTTATATGAAAAAAATCACAATATTTTTTTTGAAGTGATAACTGCTTGTGGGAGGGTAAAACGTTTCGTAACGTAACGCATTACGGCGCCACTCTGTGTGGCTTCTTTATCTATACTTATATATAAAGCTGAAGAGTTTGTTTGTTTATTTGAACGCGCTAATCTCAGGAACTACTGGTTCTAATTGAAAAATAGGCTATTTGACAACATTGAAAATACACTGCAAATTGTGATCATCCTGTTAGACAATAGCTTAAAAAACCATATTTCACTTAATTTTAAACAAAATAATGTATATTTTTTGCAAATTAAACGAAATAAAATACAACATTTATTTAAAATTTTATCTGTTATGTGAACGCTCTGTGATTGGTTGCAACTCTGGTGACGTCACACGCAAGTAAACATAGTAAGGATGTGACATTGAGTGAAAAAAATCGATTTTTCTCACTTGAATAATAATCGATTTTAGAAAAATCGTTTTTTTATAAGAAAAATAATCGATTTTTTTCTTAAAATTTTGCGTAATATGTTTTTCTCTGTAGTAAGAAATTAATATTAACAATTTATTAGGAGTCTTCAGTTTGGCATTGAAGTCACCCATTTCACCGCTGTAGGAAGCCTTGGTACGAGACATAGCTTTCCCTATGTCTTCGTACGTTGGGGCGTACACTTGTATAACCTTCAGAGTATATTTTTAAGATAAGGTACGCCACTCGAGCTGATACGCTGCCAACTTCCACAGCGTTGCTTTTTAGTGACTTGTGGATAATAAATCCGACGCCACCTTGAGATGGTTGGTGTCCTTCTCGGAAGTAGAGTAAGTGACCAGAATCTAGGGCCATCTTCTCCTCCCGCTGTCTTCGGATATCGGATAGCCCTACGATATGCCAGTTAATGTGACTTAGCTCTTCTTCCAACTCAGCGATGTGCTCGTCCAACCGCAGAGAGCGTCCGTTGTACGTCGCCAAAAATAGCTTTTTGTGGTACCCTACCGTAGCCCGGGGATTGTAATGGGTGCCTTCAATGCCAATATACAATAGTACAAGGACACGGCGAATCGAGGATAGGATCATTCGGCTATGGGTGCAGGAATCACAGAGGGCAAATGCTAGTCAACTTTTTCGAGACTCGGGGCCTCTTTTTGATAAATTCATTTTTCAAGTGAATTCAATTTTGGAAGTGGACTTGGCGAAGCCCCAATAATGTCACCAGGAATGAGATCGACTTCATTATGACTGATAAGCGCCAAATATTCAGAGATGTCTCTGTGATCAGTAGGTTTAACACTGGTAGTAATCACCGACTGGTGAGAGGCACTCTGAATATAAAAGTTAAATTTTTTAATTGGTAAATTATTTTGTAGCTCATTACGATTACGATTGTCTTTACACGCTTTATACTAGCTACAATTGTATCCAAGTAGACTAAGTATATATGTAACGGAATCCTTCAACGTAATGTTCACCACCTTCAAGACATCCGATTTACTTGAATATTTACACACGTATCAAGGACCTATGATCACCAGGTTCACCAAGATATTAAAAAATATTAGGTATCATTTTAAATTATATTTTTTATGTGGTCTTAATTTTTAATCGAATATTTTATTATAAGTAGGTACGTTTGATGCTGTTTCGAGAATAAAGGCATAAAATAAATTATATTTAAAAATAGAACGCTTTATTAGCTAGCCGAACTAAAAAGTTGAAAATAATATTAATTTCATTGCGAAAAGTTATAATGGTTTCTTATGTTTACGCGAATGTTATACATTGATATAAAACAATTTTTTTTACTGATTCTATCGCGGTGTATTTAACTTTGTTAAAATGAAAAATTATAACTTAAAAAAAACTAAAAAATATCACGTTTTAAGGTTAAGGTTTTCAAATATGATTCCAAGATCTTTGAATCTAATAAGTTCATTGGCACACTGTTTAACGAAGAAAGGATGTATGCCAGACCCTTAGAAGAGTAAAGATTTTTAATAAAAAATATTGATAAATCGAAATATCGATATTTTGTTTCGATATATCAAACTCCGATATTGATATATTTAAAAATATCGATATATCGAATATCCGATATTTTTCAAAATATCAACATCCCTAGTTATTAGCTTGTTTACTTGCATGTGACGTCACACCAGCGCCATTACAGAAATAGCGTTTTTGCCGCGGTTTTGGAGATTTAAACTTTAACATTGATTTTTATTAAAAATACTGTATATTTTCCTGAAATATCAATGTAGTGTCTTATTATGTAATAAAGAATAGTTTTAAATCATTTTCCAAATTAGTCAAATAGCCTATTCTTTTATTGTTGGATAGCCTATTTAACGAGGAGCGCTATAGGCTATATAACATCACGCTATGACCAATAGGAGCGTCATGTATGAAGAAATTGTTACTTTAAAAAGTTCTAAAAAAAAGTCCGCGATAGCATATGTCTATCTATTTCGGTTGGCTCACTATAACCTTTTTAATGGTTATCGAATTTGTTCTGAAACAATGCATTATTTGGAAAGGGGTTTTTATAAACATGGTATTAATCCTTATCCAAATAAATACATTATTCATCACAAGTATTTAACTTTGAACAAAGTTGCCCTTTGTCATTTGAATTCAATGAATATCTTAGCAGATATAATAGTTTTAAAATATCTCTGCCGCAAAATTAATATTGTTGTTTGTATGTCTGTTTCTTACCTTTTCATGTCTAAACAGGTGAATGAATCCTAATGAAATTCAGTAGAGGGATAGATTATATCCTAGGGAAGGACATAGGGTATCTTTTGTCTCAAACAATTATCTTGAGAGGGGTGAAATAGGGGTTAAAAGTTTGTATGGGCAATCCGTAATACTTCAACTTAGGGATCTGAAAATTCATATTTAGGCTTTTGGTAAAAAATAAAGAAACACGTGTTTCAACGTTTTTACCAAATCATTCCTAAAAGGGCGAAGTGAGGAGTTAACTTATGAGGTATTCTTTAAATGTAATCTCAAGCTTCAGGCACAACACTTTTTTTTTGTCGCGTGGAAAGCCTTTTATTACTGCCGTCCGCTCTGGGGGGAAGCGAAATGAGAATAAAACGGTTATGCTGGACTAGCCGGTCTTACGACCCAGCACCCCCTCGCCCGGATGGTGGCTATCCGGGCTGCCGCTGGGTCGAGTCCCTACCCCTTATGCACACCCAACCGGGCACCGACCGGCATAACACCTGAGAGTCAGGATGACCGCTATAGGTGCTTCAGTGCAGAAGACAACTCCTTGCATTGATACTTCTGCTCCCGAAAATAATCTCCACGGGGGCGGAGCCGCGCGCAACAGCTAGTTAATTTATATTTCTGTCGTTCCATAATCTCTGTGCTATATTTTTTTGAAGTGAAACTTCTTTAGAATCATTTCGGCCTGCTTCTTAACACTATGCCAAGGGCAAGAAGATAAATAAGCGGTTGTGGGTCTAGTGTCAGAGTAGTAAGAGTGTCAGAAGGCCACAAAACGGCCAAAGACTGCAACGGTAGGCAGCGGCTTTGCTGTGCCATGGCATTGCAGAAGTCTATGGGCGGCGGTGACTACTTACATCTGCTTGTCTGCCTATCTAGGCACTAAAATAAAATTATTTATTAATTAAAACTTCAAAATTGCCACAAAGCGTATATCTATAGATTCACCCATTATAATAATGTTTGTTCAGATTTGGTAACAACTAAAATATTACAGTAAATAGTTGGTAACAATAGGTAGAGTTGTTAAATCAGTTTTCTTATATCATCCTATATAAACTGTCTCACTACTGGGCACGGACCTCCTGTACTAATGATCAGCTAGGCCTTAGTCAACCAGTTTACATAACTTATTTGTTTACATAACAAATAAGTTATGTAAACTGTTTAAGGGCTTAATAAAGGGTACCTAATATTATGTTATAAATTGATGATTACTTACTTTGGTCTTCTTTTAGAGACTGATTTAGGAGGATCATTGGTCAATCCAGAGAAGATCTCTTGGAAGATAGGCTGAAATTTCTTAAATAAAACTGAGGACACTGCAAACTTGTGTTCCAAACGAGATATCCTGTCTTTGAAGTCTGTGGACATGGACGCCATCTCCATCCAATTTTTAATTTTGGTGAAAAACTGAATAAGACTGTAAACAATTTTTATTTTTTTTAGAGCCTGTAATCTATCAAGTATCAAAACCATATTTAATAATAGATTTGTAAGTGCCAACAACAACATTGTCGTAAATTATTGTATGTCAATTGGCAACATACAAAGTAAGATGAGATAAGTAATAAAAAAGAATACATAAATAAATTAAAATATTGTAATATATGTAAATATATTACATTTTTATATAAGTGAGAAATTGTTATTGGCTTTTTGACACATAAATTCATGTTATTCCTAATGTAATTATTAGCTGTAAGTTTTCCACGCTGTAAATAAATAAATTGTTACACTTGACTTAGTGTAGTGTCATCACTTGATTACTGTATAAAATACATGCATATTATGATTACTGGTACAATATAATGTAAACAAATAAATATGTCTTTAAATAATAGATGTTATTAGTAATAAGATAAATATTTTATTTTTTTCTTAATCATTTTATAAGGTCTACATACATCATTTTGATATTTATTAGTAATTACAGAAAGAAAGAGTTTCTATTAATTCCTTTTATATGTTTATTTTGATTTTAATATCTGTATATATAAAAGAAGAAACTGACTGACTGACTGACTGATAGATCAACGCACAGCCTAAACGGCTGGGGTTAGAGACTTGAAATTTTGACAGTAGGTACCTTTTATCACTTAGGCATCCACTAAGGAAGGGTTTTTGGAAATACCACCCCTAAGGGGGTAAAATAGGGAATGAAAGTTTGTATGAAAATCCGTCATTTTTAAGTTAAACGCATGAATATTGGTATTTTTTATTGTATACTTTTTCTCCCAAACATGACCCCCACGCGGGCGGAGCCACAAGTAACAGCTAGTTTTGATATATTTACACATTGCTTAGGTATTGTTCAACCTTATGATACATTATGTGGAGTCCAAGATACATGGGAAATTCACATAGATTCATATTTCTATATGACATAGATAAAATCGTGGATAATTTACTGTTTTTTCTACAAAAAAACATAAAATAATTAACATGTTGGCTATGGTGTCATAATAATGGATTGTTTAATCTTATGACTCACTCACACATATGCTGAGCTAGATTGATTTTTGCATGCTTTGATAGCACACTCTTAGTGTGTGTAGGTCTCATTTACTGGAAACTTTATTAGTTTAGGAGATTGATATAAGTACTTATTACTTAGATGAAAAAAATATAATGTGCAAAAACACATCATATATGAGGCTGTCAGTGCAAAAGTGGCCTAACCCTCAATTTTTCATAATCTGACCTATGTACAAATGATTTAAAATGTGCGAAAATTTAATGCAAAACCGGCCTATCTCTAGTTTCACCAATTGCCAATATGATGGCAACAAGATGGCATTGCAAAAATTGCATTTATGTACATTTATTTAAAATTCATGAATATACAAACCCCATTATTTTCATACTCATTGTCTCAAGCTTAGGCCACTTTTGCGCTGACGGCCTCATATATGATACAATATGTAAAGAAAAACTCCATCTACAATTTTTTTAAATAAACTTGCCTGATATTACATAGTCTCAACAGTTTTGTAAGACTGACACAGTTACCCTCTAGAGCCTTTCCAGACTGCACAGTTGGGGTTATGGAAGTACGACATGCCACATACAGAGCACAAGACATCCAGTGAAGTGGGTCACCCTACAAATATTTAACATTGTAAAATATACGAAAATCCAGTAATGTAATATTGTGATATAGCTAATCGTCGGTTTTGTTAAAACTATTCTATGTCAGATATCAAAGTCGTAAATAGTTGTTTGAGAAATTGATTCCATACATGTGTTATACATTTTTTCAGGTAAACAAGTACAAAGTAGTGCAGATAAATAGTAGATAATGATCAATGTCTATAAGTTAGTCACGAGCTTAGTCGTGTACCATATGTATTATGCATATTGTTTTGTGTATTTATATTATATTTTGTGTATTTAGTCTAGACAGTATAAAATAAAGTAAAACGTGGGAGTTGTCAGTGTTTAAGTTATATACGTGTCGATTTATAATAAAATAAAAATTTTTTTACTAAAAGAACTACTTACATCTAAAGTATATTTGCGTTTTATATCTAAAAAAGAATTTTTAGATTTTTTCGCAGCCACAGGATCTACATTTAAATTCGAACACAGATTTTCTAGTTCCTTAATCAAATTTTCATCGTTTTCTCCTCCTTTCGGCATTATTGATTACTTTGTTATGTACTGATAATTGATTTTGATTTATTACAGTAGATCTTTTGTAAAACAAGATCGACCAATATTATTAGCACAAACTTATCCCGATTTTGACAACTTTGACAATTAGTTGGCGGGAAGAGTTCATACGTCTTGTCCCTCCCACGCGAGCTAATTTCACTATGGATAGGATATTACGTGATTTACGGATGTGTTCACTTCTCTATATTTAAAAAAAATGAATTACGATAGATATTATGTATTTGAAAATTATGCTAGTCGCTCAATCATATTAGAAAATCCTACAACGGAATTGTATGGACATATGTTCCTATGTACGTTTCTTCGGCAAAAGTATACATGGAAGTTCTGTAACCACGACGTTTTAGCTGTGACTATGACTTCACTCGATCTAATAGAGAGAATCGAGAGATATGAATGCAAAATTATAACGAGCTAAAAGGAGCAATATCAATGCCCCAAATAAATAAAAAACTTGATGTTGTTTTTTGAGTAGGATGGAATGTCATTTTTTGTGACTAATAACAAAAAGTACTAGATAGAATAACAACAGACTTGACTGCATGGTTAGGAACCTTTGCATATAATTTTTTTCAGAAAAAAACAAAATTGAACAAAAAGTTTTTCTGTTTGTTTATAAAATTGGTGAACACTGAAATAATAGAGAACCCTAAATACTTAAATATATTCCAAAATGTTATTCTTTTGTCGATATTACCATGTTTCCTGTACGTTATATAGTTTTAAGAAACAGGGTATTAAACTTTGCAAAATGGTTAATCCGAAAACGACAAGGTATATTGTGTTTATGTTGTCTTTAAAAAGTCTCTCAGGTCCTGGTTATAGAACAATCTATATGTTTTTATTGTAGGCAGTGGTACCCAACACAAATAGAAGCAAATGCAATGCCTAGTCTTAAAAGTTTGACGAAAGTAAAGCATGAGCCAGGGAAACGTGGGATACGTAGAATGGCAATGCTTAATAAAATGTTTATGAAACACATTACGGATATGATGTCTACAGGAACTGTTGCAATGGATGTTGTTGGACGAGGAATCGAAATATCAAAAGTAAGGAAATTGAATTGATTGTAGTTGCATAATAATAATATTAGCCCTATATTAAACATTGTCCCACTGCTGGGCTCGGGCCTCCTCTACTCATGAGAGGGGTAAGCCTTAGTCCACCACGCTGGCCTAATGCGGGTTGGTGGACTTCACATACCTTTGAAATTCTTATGAGATCTCTCTGGTATGCAGGTGTAGTTGCATATTATTTAAAAAAAATTGAATCATAAGTTGCTTGCAAATGCACTGCATTTAAAAGTAAATGTTATTCCTGCTGAAAAATTTATAGAATAAATTAATAGCTGTAGTTAATGTGTTTTACAGGTTAACATATCCCCAGACTTCCAGAGGGTGAACGTTTTTTGGGTGTGCAAAGGTAATGCATCTGATGAAGAGACAGAAATAGTTCTCAACAAGACTGCAGGTGCTCTACGGCATGAACTATCCACACTGAGGGTTATGGGTCAAGTGCCATATATCATTTTTGTCAAAGGTCTGTTACATATTTATCATGTGATTTTACTAACCTGTTTTAATAAATTTTGTACAATGCCTTGATTAATAATAGGTGCAATAAACCATGTCAAGATAACAAAAAAGATTATTTTCTTTTACAGATAAGCAAGAAGCTAGACTGGTTGACCTTGATCATTGTTTGGCTACTGCAGATTATGGGGAGGATTACAAACCAACAGATTTGGGGCATTTGCTAAAGAGCGAGTTTACTTTAAATACAAAACTGTCACCTGAGATGAGGGTATAAATTTTGTATTCCCATTTATATTTTCTCTGCAGGTGTTACCACAAAGTGAGATAGTGAGGGCTCTTTGTGATATCCCCCTAAGATATCCCATCTTAAGATGGTATATCAAATCTCCAATTAAGAGTTATAGATGCAAAAAATATATATTTAATTTTTATTATTTGGCAGCCTCCAAAGCGCCACTGGCAAGTAGCCAGCTGTGAAACAAGAGGCCGTGGGTTCAATTCAAGTTAAAAGATGTTTTGGGTCTGGGTGTTGTGGAACCATAGTCCCTCATAGTTTTTGATATTTATTTGGAACATTTAAATTGTAGCTGGATGTATCTTTTTAGGATGCAAACAAATTCAATCTGTCAATAAAATAATTAAATTGCACCTTGAAAACTTGTATCATATGCTTGTTTGAAGATTTTTTATCATATATATTTTATGAGAACACTTTTAATAATGGTGATGTCAAATGCAGATTTAAAATTAATTATTATTAAAATTTGATAATGTATCAGATAAGAGAAGAGTTAGAGTCTCTGTATGCAAAGTACATAATCTATTACATAATTTGAGTGCCCCTAAACAATTTCTGTCCTTTGTCAGTTCCAAAATTAAGTTATATTATACATATTTTTTTCTAGTGCTTGCCCATAAATATGGTACTGAGAACTAGTAATACTACTCAGACCTACTTTACACTCACACCTGTAATCCTCGAAGGGGTAGGCAGAGGTGTGTATACCCATTTTTCGGCAAATTTATTACAGTCCCATAATGTGATAGGGGGCGAGCCTGTCGCCATACCGGGTACAAATCCACACTCCAGGTTGATACTGAGTATTTATAAATAGAAAAACCCGATACCACTTTTCCCGAGCCGGGGATCGAACCCGAGAGCTCAGCACAGCAGTCGTAACGCACGCGCAATTACAACTGCGCCACTGAGGCAGTCCTGCTTTGTAATTGAAATATGCTCAGTACTCTCAGACATAGATATTAAGTTTTGATATTAAGTTTAAGACATAGATCAAAAGTTGAGTTTGTTACAGGCTAAAATAAAACAAATAGAAGAAGAGCTACCTATAGAAGAAGAACCTTTGCCAGAAATGACACACAATGTGTATGGTTTAGATCATGCTAAAATCATGAATAGGCTCCTAGCCGCTAGAAAGAAAAGCAAGGACGCATGGCAGAATTTAGAATGTGAACCTGTGATATCATATAGAGTGAGTCAGGAGAGTAAACTACCTGAGATGGAACTCGGTAACCAAAGTAACGAGTTGGCAGACTTCTTGCTGAAGAGAAAGGTTTGTTTTATATATTATCCCTCTTTGTTAACGTCATGCATACTCAAAATTATGGCACACAATAAGTACTGTTAAGTATTCAAGCATTATTTTTTTGAATCATTAAAAGGTTGTGTGTCTGTGAAAGTGATGAGGTACGGAAAGTGTCTCTACTCCGCGTACCTATTTCAAAACACGCAATCTTTAAGACGAAAACATTACAACTTCAATTACTTATTACCTACCGGGTCAAGACCTCAAAATGCCATGACTTTTTGCAACCCCATAGCGGTCAGTACATCAAAATGAGATGACTTAAGATTTTTAGTCTTCATTTTAACCGTCCATTTTGCTACTAATAAGCATATTTTATTCTACATTGACTTTTAAAGACAAGGGTGCGATAGAACATCACATGCTAAATGTTCTATGTGCCTTTTTTACTTTGGCGTCGCGGTCGGCCCGGCTCTTGAGCGTTCATAGAAATTAAATTAGAATGATAAAAAGAATCGCGAGCGCGCCTTGCGGCCCGTCTCCAAGTGGGAGGGGCTCAAAAGCCCCCGCGCACCAAAGGACGCCCTCGGCGTCCACGGCAGCAACCAGGCCAACCACCCGCGCTGTTCATCCCGGGGTCGCCCGGCGTGCCGAAGAAGTATATACAAAATAATAAACTACTAAGTACAAACAAATTTCGACACCGAAATGGGCGCTACGACAGCACCCCGCTGCGCGCCCGCGACCCCCGATGACCCCTATTAGTCGCCTCTTACGACAGACAGGGGATACCGTGATGGGATTCTCCAAACGCCTCCAAACCACAGGGCGGATACGACTTTCGTCTTGACAGTCCGTACCGCAACCAACTATTTAGGCTATCGCAGCTTAATGTAGGGTAGTAGCTAAATAATATAGGGCTGTATAAAATATCTTGTTTATACATAAATATTTTGTAACTCACGAATCGATTAACTGCTGTTACTTTTTCCAACCACAGAAAGGTTATCCGTAAATGTAGACAGTAATAAAGCTTTAATAGGTTGATAACGTATCAATATTTTCTCTCAACTCAACCAAAACAAATAAATATACAATACTAGCTATTGCCCGCGGGTCCGCGCGCATGTTACTTATTTTGGTAAGAGAGGGTATACAATCCATGGAGTCATCTTAAGTTATTACAACTTTCTATATATTGCTTTCTATATAATGGACCCGGGTATGTCCGAAAACTACGACCAAGACCACCGGGGGATGGGCAGCAGCATCCCTGGAGTGCGGTGGAGACATTGCGATCGCCAACCCGCATGCCAAGCGTGGCGATTACGGCATTCACCCCCCATGCAGCACACACATGAATCACGGCCCCGAGTTTCCGGCGACCCCCAGTGCCCTGGTTATGGTAGCGGCCAGGGTACTAGCGGGGTCAGGGGTGCGAAGAATCTCCGGCAAAGATCCGGCTACCACCACCGACGACTCCTGGCCCTGGCAACATATAACACGCGTACACTGCGGACCAACGAAAAGGAACTGGAGGAAGGATTGAGCAAGTTGCGTTGGGATGTCATAGGGTTATCTGAAGTCCGAAGAGAGGGGGAGGACACGATTACCCTGAAGTCTGGCAACTTGCTTTATTTCCGGGAGGGCGACCAACAGTCCCAGGGAGGTGTCGGGTTCATCGTCCACAGGTCCCTCGTAAACAACGTAGTGAAAATCGAGAGTGTGTCGGCCAGGGTGGCGTACCTTATACTCAGAGTATCCAAGAGGTACTCGTTGAAGGTCATACAGGTATACGCGCCGACTTCGGCACACTCCGACGACGAGGTGGAGGCTATGTATGAGGATATATCGAAGGCCATGCATAGCTACAAAACCTACTTCACCGTTGTTATGGGGGATTTCAACGCGAAACTGGAAGAGAGACGGTGAAGAGCTGAGAGTGGGGCAATTTGGAGTGGGAAGTCGGAACCACCGGGGCCAACTACTGGCTGGTTTCTTGGAGAAAGAGGGACTCTACATGATGAACTCCTTCTTCAAGAAACGTGAGCACAGAAAGTGGACCTGGATGAGTCCCGACGGCGCAACTAAAAACGACATTGACTTCATCATGTCGACGAAGAGGCAAATATTCAATGATGTTTTTTTTTTTTTTTTTTTTTTTTTTTATCCTAGCACGGCAAAGTGACCGCACTTCATCTGATGGTAAGCGCAGTACGGTCCAATTAGAGTATCGAGTAGCGAGAGACGATCTATCCCCCGCTACTCAACACAATCATGCCGGCCTGCTCCTTCACACTACGCCATGGGCAAGAAGGTGAAGAAGCGGTCGAGGGTCTATTATCAGGGTACTCAGAAGGCCGCAAAATGGCCAAACATTGTACCCCAACTCTAGACCCCCAAAAAACCGGATGTACACTGGCTGATCCCGGAACGCGACACACTTGCGTGTGCCACTATGGCGGGTTTTTCACCCCGTGTACGGTGGTTGCTATCCGGGCGGATATGAATATCCTACCACCAGCTATGTTTCTGTGATCAATACGGTTAAAACCGGAAGTGATCACCGTCTGGTAAGAGGTACATTGAATATATGTGTTAAGCTAGATCGCTCTCGATTGATGAAGTCTACGCTCCGTCCAGCAACAGCCCTAATCCAAAACCCCGAGAGCTTTCAGCTGGAACTCCAAAACCGTTTCGATGGCGTAGGTGGCGATGTGGACGAATTCAACGACGGGATTGTGGAAGCTGTTCATAGTACTGGGCCTAAGTTCTTCAAGGCCCAACGGAACAACAGAACCAAGAGGCTCTCTAACTCTACTCAGAGACTCATCGAGGAAAGGAGTAAAATGATTCTACAGTCTTCAACAGATGCGACACTATACCGGCAGCTCAACAAACAGATCTCTAAGTCCCTTACCCGTGATCTGCGCCAATTCAATACAAACGTATTGAAGAGGCCATCGAGCAGAATAAGGGCTCTAAAGTCTTCTCAAGAGACCTGTCTATTGGGCAGAGCCAGCTCGCCAAATTAAAAACTGAGGATGGTAGAATTGTTTCATCCAAACCTGAGCTTCTGAGTGAGATAGAGTGCTTTTATGGACAGCTATACACGTCAACTAGCAGACCCGAAGTTGGTCTGGCGGAAGATCCTAGAGCTAGACTGACTCGACATTATACCGAAGACATCCCGGACATCAGCCTGTGCGAGATTAGAATGGCTCTTAAACAGCTCAAAAACAACAAGGCACCCGGTGAAGACGGAATCACAGCTGAACTCCTGAAGGCGGGTGGTAAACCGGTCCTTATGGCCCTTCAGAAGTTGTTCGACTCCGTCTTACTGGAAGGGAGAACGCCAAAGGCTTGGAACAGAGGTGTGGTGGTCCTGTTCTTCAAAAAGGGTGACAAAACCCTACTGTAGAACTACCGACCCATCTCACTTTTGAGCCATGTTTATAAGCTGTTTTCAAGAGTCATTACGAATCGTCTCGCACGCAGGCTAGATGACTTCCAGCCTCCCGAACAAGCCGGTTTCCGAAGAGGCTTTAGTACCGTAGACCACATTCATACGCTCCGACAGGTTATACAGAAGACTGAGGAGTATAACCTGCCCCTCTGCTTGGCATTCGTGGACTACGAGAAAGCCTTTGATTCGATCGAAACCTGGGCTGTACTACAATCTCTCCAGCGGTGCCAAGTGGACTACCGCTATATCGAAGTGCTGAAGTGTTTGTACGAGAACGCCACTATGTCAGTCCGACTCCAGGACCGGAACTCGAAACCTATTCCGTTGCAGCGGGGAGTAAGGCAGGGAGATGTTATTTCTCCTAAACTATTTACCGCTGCACTGGAGGATGTTTTCAAGACTCTGGACTGGAGAAGGCTTGGCATCAATATAAATGGCGAGTACTCACTCAGCTTCGGTTTGCTGACGATATAGTAGTCTTGGCGGAGAACATGGAGGACTTGAGTACGATGCTCGATGACCTCAGTAAAGCTTCCAAGCAAGTTGGTCTAAGGATGAACATGGATAAGACGAAGATCATGTGAAATCGGTAGGCAGCGGCTTTGTTCGGTAGGCAGCGGCTTTGCTGTGCCCTGGCATTTCAGAAGTCTATGGGCGGCGGTGACTACTTACCATCAGGTGGCCCGTCTGCTCGTCTAGCTATCAAGGCACTAAAAAAAAAAATGCCCATGTAGCACCAACTCCCGTAAAAAACGGAGACTTTACACTCGAAGTTGTAGACGATTATATATACCTAGGACAGACTATCCAGTTAGGTAGGTCCAACTTCGAGAAAGAGGTTAATCGTCGAATCCGACTCGGTTGGGCAGCGTTCGGGAAGCTACGGCACATCTTTTCGTCCAATATTCCGCAATGTCTCAAGACGAAAGTCTTTGACCAGTGTGTGTCGCAAGTGATGACATATGGCACTGAAACGTGGTCCCTTACTATGGGCCTCATAAGAAGGCTCAAAGTCACCCAAAGGGCAATGGAGAGGGCTATTCTGGGAGTCTCTCTGCGTGATCGCATCAGAAATGAGGCCATCCGCAGCAGAACCAAAGTAGCCTATATAGCCCTCCGAATCGCTAAACTTAAGTGGCAGTGGGCGGGGCACATTGCGCGTAGAACCGATGGCCGTTGAGGCGGAAAGGTTCTCGAATGGCGACCACGTACCGGAAGGCGCAGCGTGGATAGACCCCCCACAAGGTGGACTGATGACCTGGTAAAGGTCGCGGGAGTCCGCTGGATGCGGGTGGCACAGAACCGGTCATTGTGGCACTCTTTGGGGGAGGCCTATGTCCAGCAGTGGACGTCCTTCGGCTGACATGATGATGATGATATATTGCTATCCCATCGGAACCGTTTTTTTGGGATAAAAAGCAGCCTTTGTCATTCTCTATTCCCTAAACTACCATTATGCAAAAATTAAGTCGATCCCATGATATGTGAAAAACAAGCTTATCCCGCGGGAACTGTACATTTTTTGCGGGATAAAAAGTAGCCTATATGCTATTCCAGAGTATTATCTATCTCTATGCCCAACCAGATCCGTTCAGTCGTTCTGGCGTGATTGAGTAACAAACATCCATCCATCCATCCATCCATCTATCTAAACATTCGCATTTATAATATTAGTAGGATTGCTTTCCTTTTGTAAGATTGTGGTAATTGTTTTGTGGAATTTTTCCTAATGAGTAGTTGATTAACCAGAGTTATTTATATTTTAAGTTATAAATGCCAATGGCCAATCTATTTATAAGTACAGTGTAAACTCCATGTAACGTCACTCTATTTAACGACAAACTCTCTTAAGCGTCGAAATCAATTGGCTTTGGTTGGTTTAGCTTGTTTTTCATACAATGTTTCACTCTATATAGCATTACACCCACTCTCAATAACGACAACAATTAAGTTGCTAAAATTAGTAAAAACTGCGCAGCTGTGTACGATCTATTGTCGCTTTATTATCCTAGCCCGCAATAAACTCGACTGTCGGCATCATGCATACCGAACTTTCTAAGAAATTCATTCTTTTGTTTACAAATTGGGATTGCTTGCACGTGTAGACTGTTATTGACCATGATTCATAACTAGGAGTCATGGATTATCTATACCTTATCATATTCTTAGTTGCTCACAAACTTGCAAACTGTAAACATGGCTACTAAAAGAAAATCACTGTGTATTGACGAAAAAGTTTTACTGATACGCGCAATAGAAACGGGAGAGAAGATAAGTGATGTTGGCAAACGCTTTGGATTTAGTCGCTCTACCGTGTCCACAATATGGAAAAATAAAGAAAAAATCCTCCACGCTGCGGGCGAGGGAAAATCTTCCAAAAAATTAAAGAAACCTATATACGAAGATTTGGATAAAGCTGTACTATCATGGTTTCATCGACAGCGCCAGAATAATATGCCTATCTCGGGGCCGCTCGTGAAAGCTAAGGCGGAGAATTTTGCTGCTGAACTTGGTTTAACTTCTTTCAAAGCATCAGAAGGATGGCTCGGAAAATTCAAGCAGCGTCATCATATCAACTATGGTAAAATAAGTGGGGAAGCACGAAGTGTTGATACAAATGTGGCAGGAAATACGGTAAATCTTCAAACCTACATTGAAGTGGACGACCGCCTGCTTACAACGGCTTCACTCACAGACGAAGAAATTTTGGATTCAGTGAGAAAAACTGAGGATCAAGAACAAGGTGATGAAGAAGATGAGACGGATGAGCCTGAGCTTCCGCCGAGCATTAAAGAAGCTCTGGAAGCAGCAAAATTATTGGAAAAATATTTCCTTTATAACCAAGATGCCTCAGTATTGCTAGATATTAATAAAATAACTAAAAAAATACAACAAAATTACTGGTGCAGCAAAAGACGTCAGACAAAAATAACAGACTATACTCAATAGCGTTCAAATAACATTCTTTTTTATGCACATAACTACTAACAATAGTCAGAAATAAAACTTGTTATTTTTCTAATTCTGATGTTTCTTCTCTCCATTTAACGACAACTCTCTATAACGCCATAAAATGCACAGTCCCTTCAGTGTCGCTATATAGAGTTTACACTGTACTTTTGTTTGCAGATTTTACAAAACAAGCTATCCAAACAGTTACGTAACTCAAATGAAGACTGGACGGCTCTGACCAATGGTAATGACGCTGACGATCTTAAATACGATGATGAATACGAAGATGAACAGTTTTATGAGGAAGACGATTTCTATCACGAACAAAACTCACAATATGAACCAAAAAACGATAGCAGTAGGTTAATTTAAAATTATATTAAATAAATAATTGTTGTCGTTATTTATATTTTCATTCCTAAAATAAAATGGAAATGGTAGAGCCACGCTGTAGACATATTTTTCTACAGCATGTATGGGCCGGCTCGACCGGGGTAGTACAACTGTCTCACAGAAAACCAACGTAAAGTGACAGTTTACTGTCGCGTTTCGTATGGTAAGTGAGATATCCGGAGACCCAGATTCCTCCTTCCCTTCCCTAATCCCTATTCCTGTCCTTTAAGGCCGACAACGCATACATGATACTTTCGGTATTGTGGATGTTCATGGGTGGTGGAGATCACTTAACATCAGGTGACCCACTGGCTCGTTTGTCGGACTATATAAAAAAAACACTACCCGCACATATTGGAGAGAAATTAGAAAAACACACGACACATATTGTATAGGTCTTTGCAATAAAAAATAAAAAAAATAGCTATTTGCAATGTCTGTAAGCTTCTTCGTCTAAGTCTTTTTATCTAAAGTTCGAAATATATGATGTAGGTATGGATGAAGTTAACAAGCCAGTACTAACTATGAAAGAATGGAGAAATTACTTAGAGTATTTAACACAGAAATTACGAAATAAGAAGTGTAGATATATAAATAAGTTAATACGTAAAGAGGAAATCCCTACTGCATGGTGCAATAATTCGCGAAAGCTATCTTCAAACAAGATAGATTTAGATCAGTTATAATAGCTATCTGAAAATAAAGATCGCATTTCAAAGAAAAGATAAACACACATAGAGAGACGAATAAAACGAGGGTGCAACATTGTTCTGGGTAGAAGTACTTCCGGGTTTTGCCCAATAAACCGAATGCAGTTATGTCCTGCGCCCATTTTGACTTAGAAAAATATATTATGACTAAAAAGTGAAGTGAAGTGACTATGGCGAAAAGTGGGTAGTACTGGTTAAACCTCTGCTTACCCCTTCGGGGATTACAGGCGTGAGTATGTATGTATAAATCGAACTAGCATTAATGTGTGGGGAGATTTACACCCTATTGGAAAATCCCCTATGAACCCTCCCCTGACAAAGGGGTATAGGTTTCTTAGAAACAAGGGAAGTTTAGATTTGTATCTACAAGTAGAATGTGAACTAATTACGCATAAATCACTTATTATCAACGGTGCCACTACATTGTTATAACTATCGCAAATATCTGGATATAATCTGTATTTAGTAACAATAGGCCTTTTTAATCTATAAGTTCCAACATCAGATACCTACCTACTATTTTGAAATGTTTTTTAAAGGTATATTAAAGTCAATCAACATAGAAAACTTATAGAATTACAAATATATAATGTAGCTCAAGCTACAATAATTACTTCTAAAAGTTAAGAAAACGTCTAGACGAGGGATTTATGATGCCTAGCTTGCAGCCCGTCAAGTCCTTTGACTTCCCATGACTCCTTTAAAACACAAATTGCAATGCAATAAAGAAATAAATACATCACACACATAGTTCTGACCCCACACTAGGTACCAAAACCTGTGTCGTGGGTATCAAGATCTACGAGGGACTACGGTCCGACAAAACCCAGACCCGAAACAAATATCTGTCACAAATATTTGTCTCGTATGGGAATCGAACCCACGGCCTTTCGTTTCACAGTCGGCTACTTGCCCGCTACGCCACGGAGGCTGATTGATATACATTTAAATTTTCTTTTCTTTTCCGGTATGATGTGAATAGCATGTAGATGGCCTGATAGTAAGCGCCAAATTTATCCATATCGAACCTGAGACCTCTATGTTCTCAGCCGTCTACTCGCCTACTACGCCACGAAGAAGGTCTCCATAAAGTAACTAATAGCATAACCCTGCTCATAAAACTCTTTGCTGTGGCTAAATGAAAAGGGAAAAACATAACATAACTTTCTAATATATTTAATTTGACAATTTGTGGGTTTACTATGTTTTTAGTTGTTGTTTATCATCCTTGGTGTAGATATACTTAGAGATTGTCTGCTTTGCCAACCCTGGAACATGCCACATATATAATTTAAAAAAAACATGTTCGTGAAACATTAAAAACACCTCTCTTAGCAACCCAGGCCATTCTTTTTGAATTCATTCTGAGACTATAGAGTCTCCTGATTTAATTAAAACATGCATTGCGCGTATACTTCGATCACCAATACAATAAAATAGTATTGTTGATCGAAGCGCGTATATGAATAAAACGTTGTGTAAAAGTTGTTTAAAAAGATCGGTAAAAATCTTTCGGAGATCTGCGATTGAACAAACATACATTAAATTTTGATCTATATAAGTAGATAGATTTTTCAGCGGTAGATATCGCTGTATTTGGTGCATGCAGCCTTTAATTTCTGACTACAGCACAACTTTGGCTGGGTTTTTGGCAAGTGTCAGGTACTCATGGACCAATTCGGCCGTTACAATTCCTCACTATTAAACGACTATAGTTCGCGACAGGTCGACATGGCAATCGGTGTATGAGGTGAGGCGCGGGGGTGGGGTCACCCCGCATACCCGCACATCGCCCGCGCCGTCTTAGTCGTAGCGCTGCACGAGCACGAGTTCGCATCGACCGCGTTTATCGATATCGATCTCGCTCACATTGTTCTTTGTCGTCTTCGGTCGCTTCCTCGTCACGTGTTAAAACAAAAAAACAATAATTAATTCTTAAGCACGAGAACTAATCTGAAAAGTATTAGAAAATTATGACATTAACCGGAAAGACAATTATTATAATTACCTTGTCAATCAGACATTGGATATGGCTGCGTTTTACACCTGCTTTTTAGAACTATGCCATTATAACTATAGTAAAAATACAATACGAATCGAAATTAGCAGGACGCAAAACAAATAAATTCGCCCATAATTGACATTGATTTTGATGAATAAAATGCTCTCTCCTATTTTGACTCGCCTGTTTCGTCTCTCTCTGGTCACTGGACAAGTGCCTAAAGCCTGGAAGCAAGCTAACGTGCAACCTGTGCCCAAAAAAGGTAGTCGTGCTGAGCCTGCCAACTACAGGCCCATCTCGGTTACGTCCATACTTTGCAAAAGTATGGAACGTGTACTGAATGGCAGGCTCATGGCATACCTAGAAGCGAATGACCTCCTAAGTGACCGACAATACGGATTTCGCCGAAACCGGTCAACTGGAGACCTTCTAGGGTATGCCACTCACATCTGGAGCGAGGCCGTCGAGAAGCATGGGGAAGCGCTTGCCGTTTCACTTGATATCTCGAAGGCCTTCGACAGAGTGTGGCATGATAGCCTCTTAAGCAAGCTTCCATCATATGGCTTGCCCACTGGGTTATGTGCTTGGATATCGGACTTCTTGAGGGAACGATTGATTCGAGTGGTCATTGATGGCTGCTCCTCCGATCTATTGGCTATCAATGCCGGGGTACCTCAGGGGTCCGTACTTTCTGCGACTCTATTCCTGCTGCACATCAATGATCTGCTTAAGCCCGGTACTTTTGGGTACGCTGATGACAGCACAGTGGTAGAAAGTTACATATCTAATGCACGAACCAGTGGAGTGCAGGTCCAGGCCCTCAGGGAGGCCTTGGTAGAATGCTTGAACTTGTCCTTAAAGGCAGTCTCAGATTGGGGCGATGCCAACCTGGTCAAGTTTAATGCCACTAAGACCCAGGCTTGTCTATTCTCTGCTAAACGGAGTCCCTTCGAACTGACTCCTACTTTCAGAGATGTGTCCGTACCGATAACTGACCACCTAGAGATTCTTGGTGTAACTTTGTCTCCAAATCTCAGTTTTGGCTCCTACATTGAGCATAAAGCTCAATTGGCTGCCAAAAAGCTGGCTATCCTTGCGAAGGTGAGACGGTATTTCACGCCGGGACAGCTCCTTGATCTGTATCAAGCGCAAGTCCGGTCGTGCATGGAGTACTGCTCTCATCTTTGGGATGGATCAGCCAAGTACCAGCTTGAGGCATTGGAGGCAATCGAGAGACGCGCCAAGAGACTCATAGGCAACGATTCCATAGTCGAGGCAAGGCTGCAAAGTCTTGAACACAGACGTAAAGTTGCTAGTTTATCGGTATTTTACCGGATACATTTCGGCGAGTGTGCCTTGGAATTACATAATTTAATTCCCCCAACCCCTTTCCATCATCGGACGACAAGAGACTCGGCGAAGCGTCATCGATACATGGTTGATATTCCACCAGTGCGCACGAAGCGTTTTGCTAGTACATTTATCATGCGCACCGCTAGAGAGTGGAACACTTTGCCAGAGTCTATATTTCCCGAAAATTATGACCTGGGTATCTTCAAGTCAAGAGTGAATAGGTATCTTCTAGGCAAGCGTGCTCCACCGTAGACCACATCATCACTTTCCATCAGGCGAGATAGTGGTCAAATGCAAGCCTATTTCGATAAAAAAAAAAAATTATAAAATATGTTACTTATAATAAACCTTATTTAATTAATTTTAGTCTGATTTTATTACATTGCAATAAAATAAAGATCGATATAAACTACCTGCTACATTTTGCCACAACACTAGAAAATTGCCATGTCGAGCTGTCGCATACTATAGATAACTTTGGATTCATCGCGATTATTTTTTTAATAGACAAGGGAAAGATAGAAAATCCTGTTGGTATAAGACAGGATAACATTCTTTCGAATGTGGAAATTATATTCTAAGGACATAGGTATTGCTAGCGACCACGTTGGCGACACACCTCATAATATTCGAAGCTCAAAATGTGACTCACAGGAATGAATCGGTCTAATTACAGATAGGTTTTGCTGTTACTGCTGTATGTACGTACTGATATCAGTTTTTCTTAGAATTACTACCTGGTCTCATTATATTTCAATACTTTATGTAATTTTAATTTGTCATCATTAACCGACCAGACTTGTAACGAAATTACCATGTGCATTATCATTTTTTTTTATCAAAGCCGAAATAGGCACTAGGCAGGTAGGTACCTACGAAAGCGTGCAGTCAAATTATATAAAATCGATCGTCGTGAAATGATCTGTCATTCGTCTGTCGCGGTCGCCAAAATTAAGTTCTAGCCTAAACTAACTGATAGACACTAGACATGTCAACAAATAGGTTCGTCGAAATTATAATTTTTTTACCACGTGTACAGGAGTAGTAACTATGCAAACAGTTTTGTTATTTTTAATCCAGGATTTTAAATACTTTCTTAGTCTATACTACTAATATATAAATCTGTAGCGTCTGTCCTGTTTGAGTTTTTTTGAGTAATTTACCAGATTTCGTGTGAAATATTCTTTTTATGACTTATTATACAGGATTCTGCAATTTTTAGTGTTTTGTCTGTCTGTATGTCCGTATTAACTCAAAAACGGCTTGAGACTATCCCGCCCACACACCCGCCATTGTAACTCCTGTTTAGCCAGGATCAACAATGGCACGCATTTTTTCGACACCGAGTAATGAAACTCGGCGAGTCTCTGGGAATGCTTAATAACTGTCTTTTATCCCGCAACGAAATGAATCAAATAGAAATATAGCGAGGAGTTGGAAATATAAATTGTCCACTTCCCTCTATAGCAAAGCGGGAGACAAATACTGAACTAGGATACTTTAGGCCGGCATGATTGTATTGAGTAGCGAGGGATAGATTATCACTCGCTACTTGATACTATAACTGGACGGCACTGCACTTACCATCAGGTGCAGTGTGGTCACTTTGCCGTGCCAGAATAAAAAAAAAACGAAAAATGTATTACCTCCAATAAAGGACATTTACGTCTGGAGAAGCCAGACGTAAAGCACCACGGAAGATACTTAACGGGTCCTATCATGCGAGCTGTTACGCTTGATTCCAATAATAGGTATGGCAAAACGCCGGAAAGCACGGAAATTCGTCTTAGTCTCCACAAGGTCCATATAGTATACAACTCCAGATGTTATCTGCATACTGTCAAGCATAATGTTGCGCTCATTTTGCCAGAGACTACACCCAAAGAACATGATGCGCGGACTGTTTGTACTCACAGTTTGGTGTAGAACATGGGCACGCAGGCGAATTAACCAAACTAAATGAGAATAGTTTGCTCTTAAAGTTGCCATGACCGGTGAGAAATTGTGAAACACAGTCATCAATTTCTAGCCAAGTTTTTGTTAGACGATCGCGAACCAAAGGAAAATACTGATATAAATACCGCCCTTTAATTGATTTATCCCATCGACATTGCCACTCGTTTAGCAGTTCATTGCATATTTCAGAACGCTGTTTAAAAAGTCTACCGTTTCTCGAGAGTTCACGCGACGTAAGAAAGTTTTTGTCCATATCCTCTCTCGTGGAGTAATACATAGCGGCGCGACGCTGTGCCTCTAGATCGACTGGAAGTACACCCGCAACGACAGGTAAAGCTTCAGTACTAACGGTTCTATACGCCTTACACAAGAATATCGACGCCAAAAGTTGACTCTGGAGCAATTTTCTTCGCACAGCACCGATAGTAGCCCTATCAGCCCATACAGGTAATCCATAACAAATATATATACAAATATATCCACAATCAAAAACGGCTTGATAGGATATATATATAGGCTATATACTTTTTATCCCGGATAAATGTACGGTTACCGCGAGAGTCTTTTGTTTTTTGTATTAGTATAGGATTGACATAATTTTTGGTATAGTAGTTAAGAGGTCAGAGAATGACATGCATAGCTTTTTATCTCAGAAAGTGTTTTGTTTTCCCAGAGCAAGGGATCCTACACATTTTATACCTAATTTATTTTGAAGCCACAATAGTTTAGGTACCCTACTATTCGCTTAATAATAAGTAAGTATTCTTTACTGTTCCGCTGCACTGTTAGGTCATAGTATGCCCCATGACAAACCATAACTAATAAAAGTATGAGTCATTCCATATTTAATCAGAGTTGGAGACATGCATGGGGATAAAAATTCAATTTAGATATTCGCCGTATATTATGTGCCAGACGTGAATGACAGTATGCTGGAGCTATTGCTGTGTCTGGCTTGTATAACGAACATTCCGACGACATGCGGGTCCCAATGAGATATTTTCTTTTATACTAGGTAGATACATCAATTGCATTATATTTCTATTAAAATATTGTGTATTGAGCTACATTATGGTAGGGTTGCCATCCCCGGAATTCAAATACTAGGATTTTTAGTTTTTGAAGTTAGAAAAACCAGGACATTTCAATTTAAAAACAGGACGCATCATTTGCGAGCCGAGACGCAAAAGATGCGTCCTGTTTTTTTTTTGCAAAAGTGATGTGCTAATTTTGAAATACAGAACCTTATCAGGGCGCTTTAAAAGCCCAGGACGCTGCTTAAAGAACCAGGACATGTCCTGGGAAAACAGGACGGTTGCCAACTCTACATTATGGTAGTACCTAGTCTGTTTCGGTGTTATCAGAGTTCTTCTTTTTTTTTAAACGTCGTTTTGTTAGAAAATGTGGCAATACTACAATTAAAATGTTAATGTTTTTAATAATGAAGGTTACTTTTATTGTTGACAACTTTATATTTAATCACATAAACAAATACTCAATAATGTTATCTGGAAAACAAGGCACGCATCGATGCACATCAGCCGCGAGGTCGAGTGCAAATTCGCTTATGTTCGTTATGTATCGTTCTATAATAAAAGAAATACGCAATTACAGATTAAAAACTAGATTCACGACTGAATATCGTTCCGTAATAACTAATACGGGCCTAAAAGTACCCGTCGTAGATAGGTACTACTGACTATACTTAATGCATAGACTGCCATATCCGACGTCTTTTTTTTCATTTAATTCCTAGTCCTTCAAACGTAGTTTTCATTTAGAAATATTAATAAAAGCTGTCTACTGCTAATATTAGCAAGTCGCTGGTGGATAATACTAGAATGTAAATTGACAAAAGGTATCGCTTGACGTGGCCTGCCGGCACAGCCGAGCCCGAGCTGGGTGCGCAACAGACATGTTAACGATTGATCTACTTATGTGGTAGGTAAGTGAAGTTTCGGGAAGCGGTGACTAGATGGGCAAAACTAACTGGCATATAGATTCGGTATTAACCTCTACGCAATAAAGTTAATCCAGATCGCATGTAGTGTATTTAATATCGGGTGGGGCGTGCGATGCGGCGTGGAAACCGGCCGGCGCGGCGCCGCGGCGGCCACCTGTTCGCCGTGCGGCGGCGCGCGCGTGCGCCCCCGCCCCGCTCGCCCCGCGCCTCCGCCCGCGCCTGCGCCCTCGCCTGCGCCCCGCGACCCCCAGCCCACCCCGCGACCGGCACCCTCGGTGCTCGAGTCGGCTTCTCCCTTTTGCTCGAGTCATTCGTTCCGCGACGCGTCGTCTCGCCGGTCGGTTTCTGTTCCGTACGTTCGGGCTTATTTCCATCGCGTCCGCAAACCGCTTTCAACAACCCTACCCGACTATCAACAAGTATGACGGAAAGTACGGACGCACCTGTCGCCCCGGCACCCGAGAAGACCCCCGCGGAGAACGGTACCACCGAGACACCGCCTGAAGAGACACCCGAGAAGCCAGTCGAAGAAAAGAAGGATGAGACTCCGCCGCCGAAGGAGATGCGCGCAGTCGTCCTCACCGGCTTTGGTGGTCTCAAAACAGTAAAAATTTTGAAGAAGCCCGAGCCTACTGTTGCCGAGGGCGAAGTTCTCATTCGCGTCAAAGCCTGGTAAGTACTATAATTTATACTGTCTACCTTCAAATCTGAAATATTAGGGTTTTGACCGTTTAAAGGCGGTTACATTTAAAAATACTCGGGTAAATTGGTTGGATTATACGTCGTACCCGAATATTAATGGATTTTTTCCATTCTTTTTATTGGTTTGTGGCAAACTGTTGAATTGACATTAGGTGTATCTACTTGAATATCAAGTAGTTCACAGTTATTATTATATTATAGGTGGAGCTCGTAAACACCAGTTTGCGTGTTATTTGATTACATTATTTACATCTTCTACCATGATGCATCTCTCTTGCCTGCAACTTACTGATTTTAAGTCTGCGGCTGTGGCGTACGCCCGCACGTCCCTACAGCCTCCTACAACCTACCTACCTACCTACCCTGTGGTGGTGCGACGCGTCCCGACTCCCGAGCGTATTCTACTTCATCGATTACAACGCGCCGACGCGTTGAAAACATGACGATCGATACCTACGATGTTTATTAAAGGCTCCTAAATTGGCCGGACGCATTGTGCATGTAGCCAACTTGTTTCGTGCGATTTCGCCAGATTATTTATTCTAAGATTAAGTATGGAAATATATTTCCACCACAGTCTGTATTGCTGCGTGCATGCATGTGCGTGCACCGATGCGCAGCGCTGTATGAACGCTGCACGCCCGCGCGCCCGCACGGATGGCTACAACAAATTTATGATATTTTGTCATTGAAAGCCGCTACGAGCCGGCTCTCTGCGAAAGGGAGTTGAGCGCCCACTGACATTGTTCTTTGTTCCTTTTTATCGCTCCAGTGCTTCAGATAATGCATCAGACGAGTCGCGTCGACATACTACTTGCAGCGCGGGTGACACATGAGTTATCTTCCACTTTCCTCGTTAACTTTAACAACACTTTGTTAACTGCTCAACAAAACGGCCCTTGGACCGTGAAAGATTTGTTTCTCCAGGTTGTTATCGATGCGGACAAATATAATTTTTTTCCTCCTTGATTTATGACTTTATTTGAGATCAAGGATCATAATTATTATACATTCAGTTGCGGACATAATTACTGTAGGTAAATATTTGGTAACATTGTGAAAAAGCTGTTTTTGGTAATTCACACTGAGGTCGGAACCATGTATATTATTAAGTAGGTTAGGTGACAGACTGTCATGGTGCCCGTCCTCAGTTTATATTAGACGCAAGGCAGGACAGGCAGGCTTGCAAACTGCACAGGGCCAGAACGCATCCCGCTTGTGCTAAATATAGCCCGCTTATCGTCGACTTACTATGTAAATGACCGCGACATACTCGCCGCCATCTGCTGCGAAAATATTAACTTACTGGTTGCGTCTCGACCGGTAGGTGCAAGATACGAGTTTGCTCTCTAGTATAGCGCTGCAAAAACGTGTGAGTTCCGCCCACATGGCTGCACGAGGCCAGCAGTCCGTCCTGTGTACTCCGTGGATACTTCACGCCACCACCATGATTTACTGCATTTTGGTGAAAGTTGATTTATAACGACGATAGCCGGGGAGATTTAACGTTTTTAAAACAAATAATTTTACCGTACTATCTGTTAATTTGTCCCGTTGTCCTCATAGTGGAGCTGATTATCACTTCACTAAAATTAAGTTGAACTGTTATAAATATTATAATACCGCAACAGGTATTATATGAGCCGGCAGGCCTCAAAAATCTGTTTTCAAAGATTGTGTCTCACTTTTTCAACATTGATCTTCAATAATATCATATTTTTTATCAGCTATAGACCGTTTTGCGTTTCGATATAATTATGGATTTTATTTTGCTACACAAATAAAATTATTATTATCTTTGGAGCCAGTCCACAAAAGTGGCCAGATTTTAAGTTAAGGCTAACATTTTCAAACAATTAAAATCATCTTATAGGCCTTTATCTTTTGCTTTTTTAAATAATAAGTTGGCAATAATAACATTTGAAAATAAGTAAATTCAACATGGTATTTATTACTCTGAGACTACCACTCCAAAAATAATATGACAAGGCAAGTAAGCAGTTTATACTTGGCTTGTTCTTCGGATTTAATGTTATGTTTTACATAATTTATGGGAATAAATAGAAATATAACGAACTGGATGCATTCGAAAGACAATGGCGGAACATGACCGAAGACTGAATAAAGTGGAAGAATAAAGGGGAGGCCTTTGCCCAGCAGTGGGACACAAAACAGGCTCGCTAAAAAAAAAGAAAAATTATTCTTACAACTTTTGGAATATATAGTTGACAATTATTACTACTCAATAAAAAATACAAACTTAGTCTGTAATCATGGAGTCAACACCAACTTACAATGTTACTAATTAGTATCCCTTCTAAAAAAATCGTTTATTTTTTACGTAAAACTAACATTTACAAAACCATTGTGGACTTTTTGTTTTGCTACAAAGCTATTGAAATAGATAAGTATAAAGCTCTAAGTAAATAATAATATGGTATCATTGTTTTAAACAGAGGATCGTTGTTTTACCCTACTATTAAAGTAATGATATATTATAATTTACGGAATGAAATCCATCGCATCACATGTGTGTTAATGCATGTGTATCATGCTTTCGTGCCGCGTCCGATTCGGCTTAATATTTTGTAAGACTTCCCTCAGGGATCAGGCCGGTGAATAACGCACCATTATTTCCAATTAGGTCAGTTCGTGTCAGTAACAGACATCTTCCGAGAACAATGAAAGTACTCACTACTCACGCCTCGTATAAGTTGCTTTCTTTTTTTTATTCTGAGAGTGCTTAATTGTGTATGAACATGATGGGAAATGTGATGGTTGGACTTTTATTTTTTTGTAACCGACATGTGTGGCGTCTGGCCTGCATCATTTCGAACGTAAAGTTTATTTCGGGGTCACGGGTATCGTAAATACGGAGGATTCCGCCGGTTCTTATCACGCGCGATGCACTGTATGTACAAAGTGTTTGTTAATTGTTCATATCCTTTCTTTTGTTGGCGTATCAATTTAATGCCTAAAAATAGCGTCTGTCCCTGGCCCCCGACCCGTCCGTTATAGTATAAAGTGCAGCATTGTGCATTTTAATGGGCACCGAAGCCACATAAGATGGGAGAGATGAATTTGTTTATTACCCACTTCCTTATTGAGAGCGTCTGCGCGAGATAGCTCTCTTCCTATGAGTCACTAGAAAGTTATGTTTTTGAGCTAATTCGATTCGAATAACTTGCTGTTGTACCTAACTGCAATGCATTGAGTGGGCGGTGGTGCCTAGTGCCTACCATAGCGTCGAATACTCTTGCTCTTACTATAGATACTCCTACTACTTTAACAGTTCTTTCGCTAGCATACTACGTTGAGAACGATTAAAATAAATCGTTTATCGTACAAATACGCGTTTAATTTCTAGTTGGCTGCGTTTTACGATTGTCACAAAAATGTTCTTTATAGTTAACCTTTGAACTTGGATTGAATCCTTTTATAATAAAAGAAATTATGCGATTGCATTTATAAGAGTTTAAGGTATTTTCAATGACTCGTTAATTTGTCATGTTTATATTATCTATTATTAGAATTCTCTGAAACTGAACTGTGAAATCTTATTGCTATTAGCTTTTCGTTTATTTGAAACATTTTTTTTTTTTTTTTTTTCTTTATTTTCATTTTGGGGGTTTTTTCAAGCATGAAAATGTCACCCCCATTATTGTATACATACTTTGACAAAATAAGCTTATATAAAAAACAAAATTATGTATATATATAATACCTACAACACCAAATTAACAAAATATACACAAACATACTAAGTAACACGTGATTTTAGTGTCTTATCTATTATTTTATAAAGCAATCTAGCCTCATCGGAAACCGGGGAGGCCAGAATGCTATTATAAAAACCTAAATGATACCTTCTTTCTCCGAAGGCGTGCCGTCTCTGTGTCTCAGAACGGCTGCACTCATATAAAATATGATGCACATCCTCTACTATTCCACATACGGAGCAATTAGGCGAGTCTACTTTGCGCATCATAAAAGCAAAACTGTTAAGCGGGACATGACCAGATCGGAGTCTTAAAGCCGTCACGACCTCTTGTCGAGTAATCCCACTCACGCTGAACCACAGGGAACGAGTCAGTGATGGTTGAATTACCTTGTACCAAATTCCTTTTGTCAAAGATCTTTTGTCAAAATATTCTGACCAGTACTCAAAACATGTACGCCTAACTATAGGTAGAAGCTCAGTGTACCAAGGTAAACAGATGAAAGGTTCTCCATCCGACACAGCTTCATTTGCTAGACGGTCGACTAACTCATTTCCCTCCAGTCCAACGTGAGAAGGTATCCATTGTAACACAATTTTTTTATTGTCCGCAACTATTTTGTCAATACTTCTAATAATAGTGTAAGCCAATGGAAGCCCTCTAAAATTGGTAGTGCACTTGAGCAAGTGTTGAAGAGAACTCTTCGAGTCGGTAAATATAACAAATTTATCAGCATCTATAGATTCGATATATCCCAAAGCCTCCGCGATAGCAATTAGTTCTAAATGCATTATAGATACTTTTTATTTGAAACATGTAAGTAACAGTACAATATATTGGTTAAATACATGTTTTTAGTTTTTATCATGACAGTACTCGGTTTGTTGTTTTATAATAACACCTTTATCTTGAACATGACCCGCGGACGGATGATCCATCAATCAATCATCGTCTGCCGAGATCGTCTGCGCTGCGTCCGCCTATGAGTCGATCAACATTGTTTCAATTTATAGAAAAATATAAGAAAATGTGTGAACTGAAACCGTGGCGGGTATATCTTAGAGTGATGCGTCATTGTGTCCCCTGCACGGTGCACCTAACTTACGAAAATGACTCAGTCCAACTTGGTCGTGAATTGGAGTGATTCACAAGGAGCGCGACTAAAGTCTTTAACGATGTTTTGATAGTATTGTGTAGTAGTACATATTTTTTGCGCTCGACTACACGTGTTGCTTTTACAAATCCATAGTTTATTCATTGAAAACAATACGACCCTGGAAATTATTTCAAAGCAATGCTTGGTATTGTTAACATGCGCTCACCCCTACTTTTATCTTTCTTGTTGATTGTATTGGTGAGCAATGCCACTAATATTATCTTTTAAAATAACACAATGCCTCGATGAGAATATAATACTGAGAAATGATATAACGCTGATAAAACAGTTTACGGTGTACAATTGAAATTTGTATAATGATAATACTACTAGGAGCTGTGTTGAGATTGAGTAATGTCCATAGTCATCAGTAGGTATATTAAAGTTTCACGATGGAACATATGCCGTCTCTATAAATTTCTTCATCGGCGAGCAGATGTGGCAGGCGGCGGGGTCGCCACTCACTCGGCCCAACCACCGCCTGCGGGCACATTGTTCGCAGAGTCAACGAACTTACCAAAATTCTCCTTGACTTACTGTGTCCAAAATCGAATCAAGTCGCTACTGTATATGGCGGTCAGCAAGCTGCATTCTTTCTCTTTTTTGACAAATAAAACACTGATGACAGCTCGAATAACTCCAGAAATTTCGGCCTGAGCTTTTTTAGTCTTCGGTACATATCTTTTATGCGATCGACGTTTGTGAGTTTGAGCTCTGAAGTTACTGAGCCAGGTCATATGTTCATGTTGGTATTTATGACAATCTATCCAGTCTATTCTAGTCTTTTTCCAGATTAAATAATAAATTGAATAGGAAAATCCCATGACTCGAGGTTCGCATGAAAAGGGGTGTGGTTGCGTTGCGCCCGGCCGGCGCGGCAGCGCGGTGGTGAGGTGATGTGGTGTGCGTCGCACATAGCACCCGATGGGAGGGGTGAGGGTTGCGAGTGCTTCTGTAATGTCTGGCGGGCGCGGTGCCGGGGGGTGGAAGCGGGACGGTGCGGGGGCCGCGGGAGCGAGGGCGAATGCCGGATCAATACAGCGCGTCCCCTAACTGCGCCGCCCGCACCCCCCGCTCCGCCCGCACCCGGCCAATCTCCGCAGGCCCTACGTCTTTCGACGGTCGTGCTTATTTTTTATAGCTGCCATTAACCATGCTCTTCGATAAATGAATAAAAGCATGTGTTGATATTTTTCTTACATACATTTAACTATCGAAGTTTAACGGAAATGTATAAGTTATGCATTATCATGAATTGTTGTTAGACTGGCTATTTCACCAGAAATCTAAGTAGATTTATGGTTTAATAAGTCTCTGATTAGGGAATTTTAGCATAAAATGAGTACTAAATACCAATCAATTATACGTTTAGAACGTGACTATGGTGGCCAACTGCAAAAATTGGTGTTGCTCGGTTTAATTAATTCTCGGCGGTTTGTAAACTATAGACGAATGAAAATTCCAAAACATAATTTGTATATTTGTGACAAATTAAGTTAGCGGTGAAGGCTAAGACGATACCTACCTGGATATCGTGGACTAAACCAATTGTGTACCACGAGCACTCGCAGATGTATTTAGAGTATATATTCCGGCACCACAGTCATTGCGGATCTATATTTAGTTGGGAAGAAGTAAAGGCACCCGTTGCGTCAGTACAATGCGTCCTTTAAACATGTTGTTGTGAACAACGTGGTTCTCAGTTTCGGACACTTTTTTGCCTCCAAATTTCGGGCCCTGCACTGCGCGGCATTCGGCACTATAATATGATATTCCATTTATTACCCAGCAACGATCGTCAGGCCCTCGGCAGACGTCTTTTTTGCTGCTCACACATGTTTAGTATGCCTGTCCGTCACATTGATTTCGTATGTTATTGCTTTGTTAAAAATTTCAACGTAAATTGTTTTTGTGTCTAATATTTTGTGTTACATATTTCAGATGGTTGTGAACTGATTGTTTGATGCCTCTTATGCTGAGGGTCATTCATTATCTTTTACAGCCAGAAATAAATGTGTCTATCAATAATTTATTGATACAGACAGACCCACTTAAGTACTGTGACCAGTTTTATTACAATCTGTATTTAAGTTAGGTACAGTTATATGTTATTTATATCTTAAATAAATATATCATGTGTTTCCGTCCTTAGTTATTAATGTTTCTAATTTGCAACTTTTTTATTTTGTTTTGTCATTACCTTTGAAATAACTAAGTTTGGCCGTTGTTTTAGAAGGACCAATTAACGAAATAAGTTTAAGTAGATATGTATTTGTATTTTATGTAAATCGACAGTGAATTGGAATGTCATAGTAAACAATATCAAAACAATAGAGTTATATTATGTTGGTACAAACAATGAATGTGCATAATTTTAGTCCTCAATATTCTGCTTTGCTGAAACTAAAATTAATTGCGGCAAGAAGGAAATTAATATTACATTAACATTGGCGACAGGTGATAAAGTCCCGTCTACTTTTAATTTAAAAATAAGTAAATACAAAATAAATAAGATCGGTATACATAACTAAACCTTTTAGTTATGCTCTCATTTCCGATAAAGATTTTAAGTACCTATATGGCTAAGGAATTTTATGAGTAATTCGAAATTTAATGCATGAGACATGATTATAGTGCCGATACATTCTTATGTAGATATAAAGAAAATAAAAATACCACGGCTCCAGTTCGATACTAATACCGGCACCGTTGAAAAATGCAGGTGTCAGAAGTAAGTGGATGAAATCAAGGCTTATTATCAGTTGTGCAACTGCAACCTTTTGTAAGATGTAATTGCTTCGATTTCTATGAAACTTGGTCTGTTTTTTATCAATAGCCAATTGTAGGTTCCCGTTCTCGAATTTGCCTTTAACCGTCTGCCGGTACCTTTCTTTGCGATTACTAAAGATTGTGATAATAAAAACTTTGTTAACTTAGTTCAATAAACTGGTTTCGAAATGGACCAGTTAGTTAACGATATATCGTTATAACTATTATCCAGTCACCCTCATGTTAAACGTTGTCATCTGCGGAATGCAAGTTCACTTCCCGAGTGGTTAATTAAAGGGAATGACTGGCGTATGATGGCGTACCGTGCCCTGAAATATGACCAATTGCGCTTTAACATAAAAACAACATAACGAAACTTGACAGCAGATAGAGTGTTAACTCTTAAAATAAACTATTCAATATCTACGAGATCTTTCAGAATCATCGCGATTTATTTGTTATCATAATATAAATGTATTTTGATACATAGTTATTTAGTAACTTCAACGAGATTATTGAGTGCCATCAATTTGTCTTAAAAATCTGTTCTGCCTACAGTCACTTCTGTATTTGGTGTACAATACACAATTTATGGAAATCATATTCTGATGGCATTACAAGATTTAAGTTCGCACTTGGCTTCTTGATGGATTTGTTTGCCCTGTGTTACTATTTGTAATATTATTTCCAGTACTAGCTTAAGTATCCTCTACTAATAAACGGGGTTTAGTCCAGTACGCTGAAATACTATAGATCATACCATATTTGATTTACCTACATAAATTGATAACTACCTATCCTAAAAACTTGTAAGATCGGGAAATGGCAAAATGTTGTAGTGGAGCACGCTTTCGTCGTTTTACCAAAACCAAACATTTGTAGACCATTCATAGTGGTAGATTCACGATCTAGACATACAGTACAGCATGAATGGGCCGGCTCGACCGGGGAGTACCACTGTCTCACAGAACGCCAACGTAAAATGACAGTTTACTTTCGATTTTATGGTAAGACTTCCGGAGACCCCTGCCCTTGCCTAATCCTTATTCCTGTAGCTTAAGGCCGGCCTTATCATGGTCTTATCATGGTTGCGCTGCCGGCAGCGCAACCATGATACTTTTGGTGTTGTGGATGTTCATGGGCAGTGCGGTGACTTACTAGCTCGTTAGCCGAACTATGCTATAATAAAGTCGCACTAAATGTCATTTAAGTGCAATGAAATTGAAGCTAATTTAATTTTAGAGACTAAAACTAGAGCATAGCGTAGCGATGTAATGTGAATTGTCGATTTCTAATACAGAGATGTTGTAGTGTTATCATTCATCATAACGTCATTATTTGCAGCAGCTGTCTGAGCAGGTGTGGATGTCCCATCACGACAGATCGGAAACCGATAGTCAGCTAGTCGCGTCTGATCGATGTGGGTCCGTGGTAGGGTTCCCAACTATAATGTTAAAAACAGTATTATACTGTTTTCACTACATTATACTTTTTACTATTGAACAAAAATAAAGTATACAAAATATTTGATGACAGGGTTTTGATGCTGAATACCCTTTTCAGCATCAAAACCCTGTATAACACTATAATATGTTAGTTATGAACGTGGTGCGGCCTATGAAGCTTTTAAAAATGATTGATCAATTGTGCGAGAAGCACTAAAAAAAATTCAACAGATTTTTTTTCACTTCATTTATGTGCAGTGCTGCCTGTTTCAAGTAGCGAGAGACAATCTATCCCTCGCTACTCAACACAATCATGCCGGCCTGCTGTGTAGCTTCTTCACACTACGCCTTAGGGGAGGAGGTGAAGAAGCTGTCGAGGGTCTAGTGTCACAGTAATCAGAAGGCCGCCGACCGGAACAAGCGCCGGTCCACTTGATGTCTATAATACATAAAAAACCATTTACTGTTCATTTTCATTCTCAGACCTTAACATACTTTTTTTCTTGTAAATAAAGTTGGCATCCCTAGTCCGTGGGTCCGTCATGCGCGTCGCATTGTATTCTGGTCAACGCATTACCGCTAGCCGGATATTAACGCTTTTAGGAACTACGCGTGTTGTTGCTTCCTAATGTTTGAATACACCACGGGAAACCGATTTTGGGGTGAGCGTGGTGCATGAATAAAACGTTCAGTAATATGAATAGTTCTAGGTGTTTGTGGATAAGTAAGCGTAAGTATTCAGATGTTCGGCACCTAGACCTTAGTAATGTGAAAGTGTGTAACAATGACACAACAGGATGAAGAATCAATGAAATTATAAGTAAAAGCCAAAAGTGATATTTTACTAAATTTATTGTTTTATGCGATATGCGATGCGATAGCCTAGTTGGTTGCGGTAAGGACTGTCAAGACTGTCGTATGTTCGAAACCAGCCGAATGGCATACACCTCTGACTTTTCTAAAGTTACGTGTATATTCATTGTTAATTATCGCTTGCTTTAACTGTGAAGGAATACATCGTGATGAACCCTGCATACCTGGGAATTCTCATAAGAATTTCAAAGATATGTGAAGTCTACCAACCCGCATTAGGCCAGCGTGGTGGACTAAGGCCTAACCCCTCTCATTAGTAGAGGAGGCCCGTGCCCAGCAGTGGGACAATGTTTAATACAGGGCTAGTATTATAAACCATTGACTATATGGAACAAAAAAAATTACAAACAAATATAAATAAGCGCATTGTTTAATTATCATGTAATGAGTCCATGCGTCATAAGTATAAAATTGATTCATTACACTGCATTAGTAATTGATTCAGTTGGTTCGACTTCCGGTGCGTATACTCATAAGCTGTATGCCAATAACATAATACTTATTGTGTATTGACTTGCTTAGTCGTCGCCGGCGCGGGCGCACGACACCGCTGCATACAAATGAATCAGAAAGTGCGCCAATAAGGAAATTCCACTCGGTACATCTAGAACCGCGACTACTTTTTTACAATAAAAACCATCCGTCCTATCTGTAATTTTTATGTTTCCGATTATTTGACGTTTTCAAATGATTCTTAGAACTGAGTTTCCGTGCCGTCCAACTATTTTGATGTTATAAAATTTCAATTAAATTAAATTTAAAATTCGGCAGAGGATACGATAGTTTATTCTATTTTATTTATATTTGGCAAATACAATGTTAATTCATATAGAATTATACCACTTAGTTATTTATAGTACTAGTTCGTTACCTACTTTTCCCAATTTTATAATGGGAAGCCGCAAGATTTTTACCTTAATATACGGTTGTAAACTTTGTAACTGTTTTATTTCTAAAAATGAATAAATAAATAACACCTAACAGCCACACTCATAGTCCTGACGGGTCACTAAGATATTGTGTCTTGGGTGGGAATCATTAATCAAGAACTACGAGGGCCTATGGTTCCACAACTTCCAGACTTGAAACAAATATCTTCTTGTTTCACAGCCGGCTACTCACCAATTTCGCCACAGAGGCTGTCATCTATCTGTCTGTTTGGTCTAGATCTTTCTCCTTCACGTTCGATACGACTGCTGCCTTACGTATTACAATATTCTTGTTTAATTATTTTTTTAACGAAGACGAAGTTGGTAATCCATGAACTTGTACGTGATGCTTCGCTCAGTTCGTTTCAGTGCCACAAGTTCGGTATGACTGTATGAGTCACATCCCTTGCCGGCGCGTAATTAACGCACATTCATAGCATAGTTAGTAATAATTAACTTTGAGACTAGAGTGCCCCTCGTGCGAGAGCATTACAATTGGTCCATCGTGAATCGTGATAAATTCTCGCTTGCAGAATTTATATTTTTTCTTGATAAAATACAACTTTCTTATATAAAATAATATTATGTTTGTAGCTTAGTAGCACATAAAGTTTTTATAGTGCCCATTGTGCAGTCAGTTACTACAAAGACACGAAAAACAAGTAAAAAAACCGGCCAACTTTTACAGTTCTAATTTGTTTACTATACAATCTGTTTTATATAATATCGTTTTTTATAGTATGACAAATGGGTCATCTGACGGTCAGTGATTACTTCAGTCACTGAACACCTTACAATAGTCTGTTGAAGAGATTAGTATGGAGTCTCCGGCAAGCTGATCATACGAAAACCGATTTTGCAAATTGACGTCAAGTCCCTTTACTATTCTGGTTTGTTCTATCCATTCACGCTGTTAACCAAACTAGTTATAGCGTGCTTGTACTTTTTAAAGCTACCCGTTTGCATTCATCCAACTTTCATTGATTCCCTTATGATAGAACTTCTTGTCCATTCTGATTGTGCCCTAATTTAATTAAGTCTCGGCGTTCATCAAAGCGCAATAATTAGGAGGCTCGAGAGCAGTTTAAATTAGATTGACAAATTAGTTCCCAGCAACGGTAGGCAGCGGCTTTGCTGTGCCTTGGCATTGCAGAAGTCTATGGGCGGCGGTGACTACTTACTATCAGGTGGCCCGCCTGCCCATCGAGGCACTAAAAAAAAGTTCCCAGCAATAGCCTCGTCATCTTGCTGTACTTCTAACACACTCTCATAATTAAGTTTATTTAGCGCTTACTCGTAAATTTTGGTCTTGTTAATAGTATACACCCCATACACCCAACCAACAGTCGCACATATAGTTCTGACCCACACTAGGTCAATCCTGTATCGTGGCTATCAAGAACTAGGAGGGACTACGGTCCCATAACATCCAAACCATAAACAAATATCGATCACAGAAACATTTGTTTCGGCGCAGGAATCGAAACCATGGTCTCCGTTTCACAATCGGCTACTCACCCGCTGCGCTATGGAGGCTGTCAGGAGTATAGTTGGTTATTGTACCAAAAAGATACATTTTATAGATTGTATTTCTGGTTTTATATATTTCTGGTTAGAGATTATTGAAGCGTTAATATTGTGGAATTAAAATAATAAAACGCGATATTCTTTATTGTTATCAAAGGCAATCTCAGGTCTGACGCAACTTTCTCTATATACCAATAAGTTATTGGAATTGATTAAATAAATAACCCGATAGCAAATATTGTGATTACCTTTCTACGATATGTTACACTTCATGTTTTCTGGAATTTTGTGCCTCACTTCCACTTTTATTTGATTTTTTTTTTCATCAAAAATTATATGCGTGTTTTTAAGCGACTGAACAAAGTCCAAGTTCCAAATTCTACTGTTTTTTATATAGTTTTTTTTTTTAGTGCCTGGATAGGCAGACGAGCAGACGGGCCACCTGATGGTAAGTAGTCACCGCCGCCCATAGACTTCTGCAATGCCAGAGCACAGCAGAGCCGCTGCCTACCGTTATCTTCGCAAACTGAGCATAAATTTCGACGAAATTTTTGTAAATACAAAAATAACTTTGTTAGGGTTTATAATAGTCCTTGTTCTTTAGTTAAGAAATCTGTCCTAGGAAAAAAAAATTTACTCAACGCACAGCGGCAAACACGGCACGATTGGGGGTTTGAAGTCGTTTTGAAAGATTTCGATAAACTTTGACACATGAAATATTATTCTTGTCTAAATTATACCGTCAACCCATACTATATTATGTCAGGATCTCATGACATTCCACAGCGTATTATTCACTTCGGAAGGCTATTGTTTGATTAAATACGTGTGCTGAAGCAGAAGTACTGCAAACTATAAATAGATAGTTTACTCTGTTAAATATTTTATGTGGTTACTGACCTATTGTTGATTAAACAGTCTTTTTGTTATAACAAAAAAAAATAGTTATTTACATAATATAGGTACTATGTGATATAGATATGCACATATAAAATAAATCAAAGGAAAGTTAAAAATTACTTTAATTAAATATATGAGTACTCAAAAATAAATAAGCTAAAATTCACTTCAAATGTATTTATTGCTAATCGTTCAGGAGTACAATTAACAAACTTATGTACCTACTAGATGTTGCCTGCGGCCCCGCCCGCGTGGAGGTTATTTTTGGAAGAAAAGGTATACAATCCATGGATGCATCTGAAGCTATTATATTACCTTTCTATATTTTGCTATTGCATAGGAAACGTGCATTTTCCGGGATAAGTAAAAAGCCTATGTGCTATTCCAGACTATAATCTATCTCTGTGCCAAATTTCAACCAGATCCCTCCAGCCGTTCTGACGTGATTGAGTAACAAACATCCATCCATCCAAACATTCGCATTTATAATAGTAGTAAGATTTATAGGGCGAGCTGAATGACTCATGTTTCAAAAAAATACCTGTGTACTTCTAATTTAAGTGATTCAGTGGAGAGCTGGGATCCGTCAATTGTTTCCGTTCTAGAACTGCGCCTACGTCTGGTAAATACTTACGCATCATTACTTACTTTGGTTATCTGTCGGCACGCAATATGGACAAAGATCTATTGAGATTCTACGAGCGTTTCTTGGTAATGTTTAAACTGCTTCCGTTTGGCGGCATTTAATTTGTCGTACTAAGTGCTCGGTCGAGGTGATAGGGCGCCGCTTATATCGTACATAAAAATAAGGAGAAGACGCATGAATTAATATTATAAGTAATACGTTTATTACTTTATAATAATATCAGGCCTTTGTTATCTGAGGGGTCTGAGAATGACAGATTTTTTTATCCCGGGAAATGCACGGTTCCTATTGGATAGCATGATATAGAAAGATGTCATAGCTTAAAATGTCTCCATGGATTTTATATACCTTTTCTTTCAAAGAAAACTACCACGCGGGCGAAGCCGCGAGCAACATCTAGTCGAACATATTTTTTAGCTAGCCTGTTTTGTGTCCTACAAAAATTACTCCTCAGTCAGTGAAATCTTGGATCTGCGCTTATTCTGGCACTTCCATGTCATTACCATGTTTATATTGCACATACTTCGATCTCGCCAGTTACTGTTTAACGATGTTATCAGCTTTCTAATGCATCTCGTTTGGATATGAAAGTTTTCACTTTGTCATGAAATGCGTCGATGTAAATGCATTTAACTTTACGCACATTGCATGCTTATATTTTTACAAAACATGATTGTTATCGGTTGCCTTTTACTTGGAAAAAGCGCGTGCATAACGGTAGGATAACTTTCACACATTGAAAATAAAAGTGCAAAGTTCAGAAAATCATTTTGCTGCATTGCATGTGGCGTGTAGAGGCGCATCGTGCAAGGATTTCGCCGAAGCGCATTGAATCGTGACTGACGACATATATCCGATTTGCACAAGTTCCTATACGAATGAATGAGGCAATATTTTTGAGTCAGTAATAAATAAAAAAATAAAAATTTAATTCATAAAAAGTACAGCGACTTCAATAAAAAACAAATAATGCTCCCCTATAAAATTTGCCCTCGATTTTTCTGAGATCCCATCATCACCTGACTTGGTGCCAATGGGACCACCTGTGTAGTATATCCTTTTAAACAAAAAAAGAATTTCACGAATCGGCCCAGGCGTTTTCGAGTAATCGGGGAACATACATAAAAAAAGATTCCGACGAATTGAGAACCTCCTCCTTTTTTAAAGTCGGTTAAAAATTAAATAACTGCTATTTGACAAACAAGCATTTTTTGGCCAAGACAGTTGTCGAAGACTGTCAATACCTAGTAACACTCTCCAAATCGTTATTTTTCAAAGTTCAAAGACACGTTTACTTTATTCTGTGATTCAATGAAGTTAGTCATGTTCCACCGGTAATGGTAGGGTATTGTGAATAAAATGGCGAGACGGCGCGCCAATGTCGGCCTGCGTCGCGACGCTAGCCAGACGGCGTCATGGCTGCCGCGATCGTCGTTACAACGTCCAACCCCATGGTAACCTTCAATTACCCTGAGGGTGTTCATAATAGTTTTTAATTTGAAATGTCATCTTTGAAAATTGATAGGGGTTGAATTATGATCGAACTCACATTAAAATTAAATGAATAAAATATCAAGGTCGCATAATAATATTTACTTTGATACTTAAACACCTACCTAACAAAACAGACAGCTCTCTCTCTACGAGACTAAACGAATGGTATAAATGAATTGAGAAATGCTTTCGCAAAAAAAAAAAATTATGACGAGTTTTGAGAAATGCTAAAGAATTTTGTCAAACAGGGGGTTTTTACAATTTTTTCTGTCTAAATAGATTTTCTATAATTAATATTTCCAAAATAATGTAAAAAAAAACTTAAAAGCACTTGGTTACAAGTTATTAACACAACTTGTCTTTAAAACAACTAATTCTATTAACATAGATGTAATGTATGTTTTGTGATAATACGTTTATAATTTTTTGAAAATGTAGCATGACTTGTTAGTCTTGCTACATTTTTAATGTTCCAAAAATCAAAAACGAATAAATAGGCAGTTATGGGGACTAAGAATTGTGAAACTTTGGAATTCGGTACTGTGTTCTTTTTTGAAACTGCGTCCATGAGGTAGTAACTTTTGTTTATTATTGCTGGTCAATAATTATACAACTACATAGGCGAATCATTACACAATGCTGTATTTTGTGGACCAAACCCAATTGTCATGGTCTGAAACTCATCTCCTGGATATTTTAACTTACAGGGAAAGTGGCCACAAAAATCTACATTATTAGACGTAGCCCTACCAAGATACGCTGGGAGTGTTTTCTAAGCGTAGTTGATAGACAATATTAATTCTGAAATATCATTAATCTTTAAAGTAATAGTTAATAAGTTCATATCTTCTACTTACTAATGTTTTCACATAAATTATTATATTATTAAATACAGTTCCTTTTGTAGGTTATTATTATTTATTATGTTTATTTTACTTATCGTAATAGCTTAGCGATTAACATCTGTGAAGGTCGGGTTGATGACTGGCGGCCGTTTAACGGCATTTTCCTTGAACCAGGCAGTATTATCGACCCCAGAGACTTTGACAAAGATTCGGTAGACACGCTAACTACGTCTAGCAACCTCAAAAGGCCAAACAAATTTACCAAGTGCTTTTGAAATTGGAATCTACCTTCTAGTTTGCGTGTAATGTTGCTAAGTGGTTTAACAGTAAGTAATAATAGGTACACAACTACAACGGAATATTCGTTCGTAGTTTTGAAGATTAAAAAAGGTCGCTTTACCTGCGTACACGGAGCGTTACGGACTATTGTGGTAAAAGGAAGCCATTCAATTGAATGTTGTGTAAGCGGGTACTGGGCAGGTAGCGTGCGTAAAATTCGATACGAGCGACGTAGGCGCAGATTATCTCGGATTAACATTCCAACGGTGCGTGCGTCCCTCCCGTTGGACTCGTTCCTGAGATAATATAGGACAAAAACTGAACAAAATGTTTTTTAATTCATAAAAAGTACACCGACTTCAATAAAAAACAAATTATGCGAACCTATTTAATTTGAGGGTTCCCCTTGATTTTTCTGAGATCCCATCATCAGATCCTGACTTGGTGCCAATGGGACCACCAGGGAAGTATACTCTTTTAAACAAAAAAAGAATTTCTCGAATCGGTCCAGGCGTCTTCGAGTAATCGGGGAACGTACATAAAAAAGATTCCGACGAATTGAGAACCTCCTTCTTTTTGAAGTCGGTTAAAAACTTTTTCATAATGAGCTGGTAGATCCGGCATCCAATTTATTCCAATAAAACATGTATGCGGGCGCGAACGTCGGACAGCCGACACCGTGGCAGCTATCAACTCATTCGACTCCCATGTCGTAATTATTCACAATTACCGAGCTTAACTGCATTAATGTCCTCATGTCAGTCCTGGCGATGCAAGGGGTCTACAGCGATGGGGCACCGCGCCCCGTATCACCCCACTTCCCCTCTACAGAACAAAGTAAATAAAGTTAAATTGTGAAGTGTAAACAATTGCAGTATGAATCACTATGAAAGTCAGTTGCGTGTGACTAATGTTTTGCATGCACTTCCTCGCTTGATGGGCTCGATTTATTCTAGTTTTAAGTGCGAGTATTTACCATAATGACGAATTTATAAAGCAGTAAGTTTTATTATTGATTCGACTGCCTCGGTGGCGTAGTTGTAATTGCGCATGCGCTATGACTGCTGTGCTGAGGTGTCGGGTTCGCTTCCCGGGTTCCCGCTTCGCTATTATATATTATTATTTATCGACCTATATTGGGTTTTTCTATCTAGAAATTTCAGTATTAGCCCGAAGTCTGGAATCTGTGCCCGGTATGGCGATAGGCTAGCCCCCTATCACATTATGGGACCGAAATTCGGCGAAAAGTGGGTGTACTGGTTACACTTCTGCCTCGGGGATTACAGGCGTGAGTGTATGTGTGTGTGTGTTTTATTATTGATAAATAAATATAGGTAAAACCTCGCAAACTGTAGTTAAGTGTGTTGGAATCTTTGGCGGAGATAGCTGGTTCACAAAGTATCCCGACTCTTAGATTGATATTAAGATTAAAAGAGATAATATAAACTAAATAGTGTATTATATAATAGAAGTTAACAACTTTAACATTCCTACACGCAGTCGGCAATGTTTCTTTATCGCGCCGCTGGATTTCCATCGTTGATTATGCTTGTTGTATATACGCAGTACGCACCTACTCTGAATATACACAACGGATATTTTCGGCGTTGTTTTAGCTCCAACCGTTGGCATTTCCTTGTTTAGACGCTTGCATAGGCTTTGGGAACATTAAACGCCGATTTGTTAATTTTTAGACAGTTTTATTTTTAATCAGAAAGAACAAACGTACAGAGATCCATTTTCGATTGTTTACATCTGTAATGATTGTAAAATCCAAATAATTCTTTCAGTTATGATTTGATTGCTGTTATCGTAATCAAATCACAATAAAAGACTAGTAATATTTTATCTCCTACTATGGCCACCTCCTGAAGGTGTGAAATCAGGGCTTACCTGCCTAAAATATAAATAAAATCTATCGATGTTAATTTGAATATTATATTATTTCCAGTACGTACTTATATTTATCCTAGTATTTAGGCATCTGCTTGCGGTTATTGCAACGCATTTTTTATGGCGTAGTGTGTCCTAGAGAGTTAAGGATGAACTTAGGCGTTCTCAAAGTTTTGTGCAGATGGGCATAAACATCAGAAGACTGCCTTGACGGCGCAGTTGTATTGTGTGATATTGGATTTTTCTATTTAGAAATACTCAGTATCAGCCCGGAGTCTGGAATGGCACAATTATGCCGATAAACTCGTCCTCTATCACATTATGGAACCGTAATAAATTCGGAGAAAAGTGTGTGTACTGGTTACACCTCTGCCTACCCCTATGAGGCTTACAGGGGTGAGTGTATATGTGTAAACATTTCCAAACACTTATTATTATAGTTATAGGCTCTTTAATAAGTGATAAACTCTATTAGGTAAGGTTGCCATTAAACCAAGCAGGATTCAGGATGCCATATAAAATGACGTGCAAAAGAATCCATAAAACATAGACTGTCTGAACCAATTGAATGTACTAGCTACAGGTACATTGCCAGACGAGGGACGCAATAGTGAAATATCGATTACCCTTCGAATACATAGATAGACTGCAAACTGCGCACGCCGGCCACTTTTTGTAACACCACGCTTCCACATATTACTACTTACTTCATTACGTTTACGTTCACTCAGACCTTAACAATTACGTATGTTATTGATTGCAAATATGTTTAATGTTAATATGTCTTACGACCATTCAAACGTTTTATACATATTAAGAAGTGAAGTCATTGCCACTACGACGCAACGTGATGTAGTAGCGACCAGACACGTGGGTATACCAACACCATTTATGCAATTATAATGGATCAAGTATTTTTATATATCCTGCCATAAATTTTATGTTAATTGTTTCTGTAATTACTTAAATACTAACAACATAATTATTTCAATGTATGAAGATATAATCATTGAGACAGCTTAAAAAATGTCACGACGTTGCATGATGTTGAACGATTCAGAAGAATGATTGAGGAAGTTATTTGAACGATTAAAAACAAAAGTGAAATGTTAATGTTCACGGAACGCGACCGAATATTTAAATATAACCTATATTATTGACTCCTTATGATATGAAATAACAATGGGCTGGCGCATATCATATTTGACGTTGATTGGTACATGTTTAAAAATTTAAATGCGCGACTCTTTATGCTGGCCGTGCCTTCTAGAACATAACAAATGGCTGCCGCATTCCATGTCTCACTACATTAATTAAGTACTCACTGTTGTTGGTAGGTACTAGATTTATGAAATCGTGTAATATTGTCTCTGTTAAATATGTCTCAGGGTTAATAAGTTGCGGTTTTTAAAATCGTATCGATATTATTTGTGCGGTAGGTTCGGCCTAGGATAGGATTAGTCCTACTCTAAGGATTAGTCTTATATTCGCAACATTTTAATTTATAACAGTTATTGGAAATTTATTTTTACAATAATCTCTATCGTGTATAGCAGCGATAGCCTAGTTGGTTGCGGTACGGACTGTCAAGACGAAAGTCGTATGTTCGAAACCCAAGTGGCATACACCTCTGACTTTTTTTAAGTTATGTGTGTATTAAATGTTAATTATCGCTTGCTTAACGGTGAAGGAAAACATCGTGAGGAAACCTGCATATCTGAGAATTCTTATACGAATTTCGAAGGTATGTGAAGTCTACCAACCCGCATTAGGCCAGCGTGGTGGACTAAGGCCTAACCCCTCTCACTAGTAGAGGAGGCCCGTGCCCAAAAGTGGGACAATGTTTAATACAGGGCTAGTATTATTATTTATTATTATCTCTATCATGTGACTGCCTCGGTGGCGCAGTTGTAATTGCGCATGCGTTATGACTGCTGAGCTGAGGTCTCGGGTTCGATCGCCGGGTCGGGTAAAGTGATATTGGGTTTTTCTATTTAGAAATACTCAATATTAGCCCGGAGTCTGGAATTGTCCCCAGTATGGCGATAGGCTCGCCTCCTATCACATTATGGGACCGTAATGAATTCGGCGGAATGTGGGTGTACTTGTTACACCTCAGCCTACCCCTTCAGGGATTACAGGCGTGAGTGTATATTTATGTATGTATGTCTCTATCATGTCGTATTTTTGATTTGTTAAGAGTTCTGATTCCTTTTATTAAATCCTGTTTTTATCCACAGCGGTCTCAACTTCCAAGATCTGATCGTACGACAGGGCGCCATCGACTCGCCGCCCAAGACTCCCTTCATCCTCGGGTTCGAATGTGCCGGTGAAATTGAACAGGTTGGCGAGGGAGTCACCAACTTTAAGGTAAGAAATACTATCCATACGTGACGCATTATTCACGGATATATTCACCCGCGTAACTGGATATTGGTACTGGTGTTCCTTCCTGAATATACGGGTTTTGCGAAATAACAGTTCACCCTCGCGAAACACGATACGGGGATTTGCGATTGGATAGTTTTATCGATGTTCTGTTTGCACTGACATCTCTGAAAATTAACATATAGTTTGTTATTTTGAATATTCTGTAGGAAATTGGTACCTAAATGACCAATCCTGATTCATCGCAGTCTATAAAATATTATCGTTGAAATAAGGGACAAATTGATCTAAATTGCAATGTCTGTCTACGATTTTCCTCGATAAAAATGACTAAGTCATGAGAGTTTCATAGATACGGCAGTCATCATCTGGTGCCTGAAGAAACCTATTACCAGTTGCAGTTGACTCTCGCTTCCAAAACAAGCAGAATATGTCTTTTATAACTTAATTACCTGCAAAGACTAATGGCTAAACCTGTACCGTAAACCTAATCAGTATCGTAGTGGGACAATGTTCCAATACAGGGCTGGTAGTTATAATTTCATTGGCAAGACTAAGTGGTTGCTTGATGTTCAATAGGTTGGCGATCAAGTAGTAGCTCTTCCCGAGTATAGAGCATGGGCTGAGCTGGTGTCAGTGCCTGCCCAGTATGTGTATGCGTTGCCTGAAGGGATGTCCGCCTTGGATGCTGTCGCGATCACAACCAACTATGTGGTCGCCTACTTACTGCTGTTCGAGATGGCCAACCTCACGCCCAGCAAGAGTCTGCTGGTGCACTCCGCTGGAGGTGGTGTGGTAAGTTTCAGAATTCTATAAAAAAACAGAAATACTAATCAGCTACATCTGGATTATCGTATTAAATTAATTATTATTTTAACTTAAACACATTGCCAAATCGTACATCAAGCAGAAACATTTTGTGTATATTGCGGATTCTCCAAAATTAGCCATCTGTTCTGAGAACTCGTTAATATCTGTAAGACAAAGCTAAAAATATTTCCAGTAACGTTGACCCTCCGGACTAACTCCATTCTGACGTGAAAGCTCCAAATTCCGCCAGACACGCAAGCCTTGTAATCTCCCTAATGAAATAGCAAACAAACGTTTAATTATCGTGAATTGAACGAGAAAAGTATCGGTTTAGCATCATTACGCGTAATGACCTTAACTCTGATGTCAGTGACCTGAAAGCCTGGACCAGATCATAGAAAAGGCTCAAACTATTGTAATGTTACTGCTGAATATTTGATTATTGCTGAATAAACCAACATTTTCGGATGTTAGTTTCTCCTATATTGACTTTGTTTCCTAGCACGTGTGATTTCTACCGTATCATATATCTAACGAGTATTTATGTAGTATGATTGATGATATAGTTTGATAACACTTGATACAACTGGGCAATATCACAAAAATCTTAATATGATAATATGTAAATACTGTATATAATATTATATTAATTTGAATTGCATAAATGGCCTTGAACTGTAGTAACTTTATTTATATCGGAAATTGACAATTTATAGACATGCTAAATAAAGGCTTAGCATATCTTGTGTTTTCTATCAACTACAGTATGATATACAATGATTCTGCATTTATGCATTACTTATTTTGAAACTATGTTGACCTAACACCGTGATGATCAGGGTCAAGCCGTAGCACAACTGGCAAAGACGGTTGAAGACGTAACTGTATTTGGAGTCTGCTCGAAGACGAAGCACGAGGCGCTGAAGGCGAATAACAACAACATCGACCATCTGCTCGAGCGCGGCAGTGACTACACGAGCGAAGTTAGGAAGTAAGTCATCAATTATCTCTTGCTCATATTTCCAACGTCTACGCAACATATGCCACAAATTTGCCTTTGTTTTTTTGACTGATTGCCTGCCTCGAAGCACCCAGAGGATCTCCTCTATTTGTATCTATTGTATCTACAATACAGGGCAAACTGTGTTAGGAAAACTCAGTATTGTCCGACCTGAAAATCGAACCTACCTCCTTCGATCCTACCTACCTCCACAACATAATGCTGCTTCTAGACCAAGAGCGAAGTCTAGAAGTAAGTTTTGATTTATTTTTACACATTGGTACCATGATACAAATTGGACGCTCTTCCGCTGCAGCTGTTGCATGCTGATAATATTCATTAAACAAAAAAAACTAAACCGGTGTCAATTAGAAAACCGGGTTAGCGGTTCAGGTTCCTCGTAAAAAGTGGTCCTTCAATTTACGAACATTTTTACGCCCCCAATGTTGCCAGACATACTAAAAGATATTGAAAATGAAATCGGTTCAAAATCCTCAGATTGTAATCGGAATTCTAAAAATGTAAGGATGGAATGAAATCATGACGCTAAACCAGATTCGAACGAAATGGCCCTTCATCTTGTTTCCAATAATATATTTGTTTACATTACACATGTCATGTGAAATTTGTTGAATTGGAGGGAGTTAGCGCTCGCATATCCACATTATTGTCGTTGTAAATTTGTTAATCATTATTTTTATTAAATTTTATATCTTTTTGTCGCCTTTTTTTATCTTGTACGTCTGAATGTGTCATTGCGACTTTAGGAAATTATTATCCACGCTCCAATTTTTCTCTAATGAGCCAATTAATGTCGATCTGGTGTCTTGTTAATTGCTTGTTATTATTGTTACATATTTCGGCTCTAAGCGACACGTACATGACCAACTTATTGTGATCCTTCAGGGCACGTCACTTCTTCCTCCGATGATTCAGGGCGTAGTCCCTGCTCTACTGGCCGTTGATACACAGCTCCAATTAACTTAGACTCGCAGCTCGTTAATTGTTAGGTTTATACCACACTCCTTAGGGCAGCTGCTTCGTAACAAGCGCGTCATTTAATTCTCGTAAATAGACAAAGATATTTTTATATCTAGTGAGCTCTTCATAGCATAAACATGAGAAGCCACACAAGTCGAATGTAAATAAACAGCGGTAGTTATGTACTAGTGGTAGAACCAGCACGGAATATAACTGTATGCGTTGTATATATTTTATTGAGTGATCTGTATTAAGCGCAGAATATCACGTAAGTTCAGTTTCAGAGCGTTTGCGTTAACGTTGACGATTGCGTGACGATACATCATTCACTAACATCTAATAAATAAAAATTAAATGCGGTTCGCTGGTAAGCGCATCAAATGCGAGCGGTTGGACCGATTAGGCTAATTAAAAAACACGCAACCAGTAGCCGGCTGGGAAACGAGAGAACGCATGTTCAATCTAGATAAATCTTTAGGTATTCCACAAATATCTTATTCGGCTCTGTTCTTGAGAGACTGAAAGTCCGTCGTGGTTCCTGATACTCACTTTTTTCTATCTGCCCTTATCCCACACTAAGTGGTGTCGCACAAATGGTTTGCGCTCTCCACGCAACCCTATCATGCGTCAAATCTGCATTCACTCCTTTCATGCGCATGTCCTCAATCATACAATCCGTCCACTTCTTTTGGTCTCCCACGACTCTTTCGTCCATCCACATTCCTGATACTCACTACACAAGATAATCCTATCGTATTGTGGGGTCAGGACTATGTGTCTGTTTATTTTATATTTTAAGTGTTGTTTACAATGCCTGAAGCATTATAAAGTATTAGGAAATATTAGCAGATCATACACTAATTAGGATTTAGGACATTTTAACATTGTCTTAATACGACTTTTGCCTTCTATTCCACAGACAGCGTCTCGTCCAATATAGGTATAAAAAACTGGTGGTAGGATATTGATATATGAATACATATCCTCCCGGATAGCGACCACACAGCGTACACAGGGTGTAAAACCCGCCATAGTGGCACACGCAAGTGTGTCGCGTTCTGGGATCAGCCAGTGTACATCCGGTTTTTGTCGGGGGTCTAGAGTTGGGGTACGATGTTTGCCGTTTTGCGCTCTTCTGAGTACTTTGACAATAGACCCTCGACCGCTTCTTCACCTGCTTGTCTATGGCGTAGTGTGAAGAAGTAGGCCGGCATGATTGTGTTGAGTAGCGGGGGATATATTGTCTCTTGCTACTCGATACTCTAGTTGGACAGCACTGCGCTTACCATCAGGTGCTCTGTGGTCACATGGCAGAATAAAAAAAAAACAAAATAAAAAAAGGTATAAAAGTCATCAAATATTAAAAAAAAACGTTTTTTTAGGGTGTCTCCTGATGGCGTGGACATCGTGCTGGACTGCCTCTGCGGTGAGGAATGCAACCGTGGCTATTCTCTACTGAAGCCGATGGGCCGATACATTCTTTATGGTAAGTTCATTATTTTGTGTACATTTTTAAGGCTAATCGTAAAAATGTGGTTGGAATCAAAAGGGAGTAATTTCCCCTTTCTCCTTGTATATTGGTATTATGAAAAATGGCGTTTCGCCCTTATGTGTAGAACAAAAATTTATTCTTCAATTTACCCAACAAAAATGCCTTCCTTCCTATAGCAAGTCTAGACCGCACTTATACATCGTTCCATGTATTGATTCAGGGTGTGTTCACATGGGGTAGTGACGTCACCATGGGTGTTGGTAACAATATTACAAAAACGTTCGTTACCAACCGTTCATGCGGTATTTTTGCCCCGATTATAATGCTCTAATCAGTATGAACAAAGCACGAATGCAAAGAAATTATGACTCAGAATCAGATCTGAATAAAAGAGATTTTTTTGGAAGTTGCAGTTATAGTAACAGTAACATATCGGTACAGTAACATTTGTATCAGTTTCATCACATTTGTGTCATCATCTGTTGGTAACGTCGTTTTTCCTCTAAAAATGATGAAACTCAGATAATACTGGTGATCAATGGAGCTCATTGCGTTTTTTAAGCGACTTCAAAAAAAGGAGGAGGATCTCAATTCATCGGAATCTTTTTTTATGTATGTTCCCCGGTTACTCGAATACGCCTGGACCGATTCGGATCTCAGTAAAATCGACCCTCAAATTTTATAGGGACGCATTATAATGTTTGATCGTATTGCGGCCATCTGAGTACTCACTAGACCATCGACCACTTCTTCACCTTCTTGTCCATGGCGTAGTGTGAAGAAGCAGGCCGGCATGATTGTGTTGAGTAGCAGGGGATAGATTGTCTCTCGCTACTCGATATTCTAAATGGACGGCACTGCACTTACCATCAGGTGCAGTGTGGTCACTTTGCCGTGCCGGGATAAAATTTTTTTTTTTACTGAAGTCGGTGTACTTTTTATGAATTATTATATACCAAGAATAAGAAAACAATGCGAGTGCACTACACAGTATACACTGTGTACCGTGGTACAGTACACTCGCCAGTTTATACTAGGGATGTTGATATTTTTAAAAATATCAATATCGGAGTTTGATATATCGAAAAAAAATATCGATATTTCGATTTTTTAATCAAAAAACTTGACTAATGGGTCTGGCCCTGACTTCATACCTCCTTTCTATCTTAAACGGTGCGCCAATGAGCTTATTAGACATTTAATATAGTTTTCTACTACTTAATCTATGTTTTCCACCAATCGTTGCGACTCGGAGTTTTCCCTTTATACTGCAAAAACGTACATGTAAAATGAAAAGTAAAAATATTTAAAAACATATCGATCTTCGATATCTGTTCCGAGGAATTGTTTGACATGATTCCCACGGCCACTTTCTACCATCGCACCGCTCGCCATCGACAGGGAGTTCATCCTCACACTTTGGAACCTAAATGGTCGCGCACAGCGCGGTTTCAGAGGAATTTCCTCCCGCGAACACTCCGAATGTGGAATGAGCTCCCTGCCAAGGTTTTCGAAGGGGACTACAGTATGGGGTTCTTCAAGAAGGGAGTAAATAGGTTTTTGAAGGGTCGGCAACGCGCATGTGATACTCCTGGTGTTGCAGGCGTCCATAGGCTACGGTAACCGCTTACCATCAGGCAGGCCGTAAGCTTGTTTGCCACCAACGTGGTATAAAAAAAATATCTATATTTCAATATCGAACTATCGATAGTCATATATCGTCAAAAAAAATTAGTAATAAATATCGATATTTTTAAATAATAATATCGATATTTCGATATATTGATATTTTATCAACATTCCTAGTTTATACATTAACTGAACAATGGTGTTTATCTCAGGATCATCTAACATCGTGACCGGCGAGACGAAGAGCTTCTTCAGCGCCGCGCGTGCCGTGAGTGCTTTATTACGTTTAATTATCTGATTGTTCTTTGTACTGGCTAGTGATGTCCGAATAGAAATTATCGGATGTATGTTCGGAAAGAATCAATCAAAACTTATGTAACTCATTGTATTATGTATCATAATTTTAACCTCCGTGGTGCAGTAGGCGAGTAGCCGGCTGTGAAACGAGAGGCCGTGAGTTCGATTCCCACACGGGACAAATGTTTGTGTGACAGACAGATATTTGTGTCCGGGGTCTGGGTGTTGTGAGACCGTGCGTCTCTCGTAGTCCCTGATACCCACAACACAAGACTCTTATCTTAGTGTGGGGTCGGGGCTATGTGTGTGAATATTGGGTGTTACATACATATACACTCACGCCTGTAATCCCCGAAGGGGTAAGCAGAGATGTTACCAGTACACCCACTTTTCGCCGAATTTCGGTCCCATAATGTGATAGGGGGCGAGCCTATCGTGATACCGGGCAGACTCCGGGCTAATACTGAGAGTTTCTAGATAAAAACTATGTTGGGTGTTATTTATTATTATTATTAATTGTTTATTATATGTTGCGCAGTGGTGGCAAGTGGACAAGGTGTCTCCGATCAAGCTGTTCGACGAGAACAAGTCGCTGGCGGGATTGAACCTGCGACACCTGCTGTTCCAGCACGGGCGCGCCGACACCGTGCGCCGCGCCGTCGAGCGCGTGTTCTCGCTATGGGCTGACGGGAAGGTCAAGCCACTTGTCGACTCCACTTGGGCACTCGAGGATGTATGTACACACTACACTGTACAGTTATATCTAATTTTTAGCCGACTTCAAAAAAAGGAGGAGGTTCTGAATTCATCGGTTTTTTATGTATGTTCCTCGATTACTCGAAGACTTGGCCGATTCGAGAAATTCTTTTTTTTTAAAGGGTATACTTCCCAGGTGGTCCCATTGGCACCAAGTCAGGAAAAGGATCTGATGATGTGATCTCAGAAAAATCGAGGGCAACCCTCAAATTTTATAGGAACGCATAATTTGTTTTTTAGTGAAGTCGCTTATACATACTGCATGCCACTGCACTACTCTCGTCGCACCGAGACATAAAATTGTATGTCTCCTAATGCCTTTAATCTCCTTCAAACAAACACACTGTTTTATGGCTGCAGAAGTATATTAAGCGATGGTATCTATCAGATGAACCTGCGTATCTAAGAGTTCTACCACCTAATGAAAAATGAAGTTCTCCAGGGACCTGTACTTTAACGGTATGCAGCGGCTTTTCTGTGCCCTGGCATTGCAGAAGTCTATGGGCGGCGGTGACTACTTACCATCAGGTGGCCCGTCTGCTCGACTGCCTATCGAGACCACAATTTGGCTCATGCTACTAATTCAGCACTAATATTTACATTAAATGCAAAGGTCGGAGAAGCTATGCAGAAGATGCACGACCGCAAGAACATCGGCAAGCTTGTACTCGACCCGTCTCTGGAACCCAAACCGAAGCCAGCCACACCGGCTAAGGGCAAGTCTGGCAAAGAGAAGAAACCGGCCAAGGAGAGCTCTGAAGAGAAGAAAGACAAGGAAACCAAGGAGGAGGAGAAGAAACCCGCCGAAAACGGAGACAAGAATGGTGAGGAGCCGCTCACTAACGGTAACAGTGATGAAGGTCAGTCTCGAGTTGTTGTGACCAGGCATGCGTAATACGTATACACGCGTAGACGCTTCACTACTCGGTATATATTTTGCTTTTTTTATCAACACACAACGACTAAACGCAAAGGCTCCGAGCCATACAGCCTTTAGACTTGCCTGGTTACTTGTCTATTATATCATGCTTCAATTTAACGCAATTCTCGCTTCATTGAAAATGCTGTTTCATTTTAGTATTTAGTTTCACAAATACTGCTTCACTTGACGTATCCTCACAGGATTGTGATAACATAATAAATATAATGTACCTATACATTAAATATAAACTATAAGACACGTCTAGGGGCTGTTCTTGTGTTTAGCCAGCTTGGTCATGAAAAGTCGAGTCGGCGTGTTTCGACGTATGCTGAGTGATTTGCGTTATCATTAAATCGTAAAAATTATCGAATTTCGCTTTACATTACACATTTATTATTTATGGCAAAATTGTATAGAAGTAGCAGATAGTTCAGGCACAAAGCATAATAATGTTTTAGGTATATCTAAAGTTAATTCATATTATGCATTTTGAAATTAGTATTTGCGTGATCGCTTTGCATACGCTTACGATACATAGTGCAACAAGGGGTAAGCGAGATAGAGCGCAGTAAGAGTTAATAGTAACGTGAGTATAATTGTGTTGCAGAGAGCAAGGAGAAGGAGAAGGAGAAAGAGAAGGAGTCGAGCTGAATCGTCTCGGCCGAGGAGTGAACAGACAAACCACCGCCAATCGATTATTTTAGTGTTGAAGCTGCTCGTTGTACCGACTGACACCGCGACCGACCCGTCGTCCGACCTGTCGACCGACGCGTCGGCGCCTGCGCTGCTGACTACTGTGTTGCCTCACGTTTCCTGTTTGTTTATGCTGACGCGACGCCACCGGTCACCACTGTACGGTCTCTGCCTCAGCACGGTACCTCACCAAAACGGTAGGCAGCGGCTCTGCTGTGCTCTGGCATTGCAGAAGTCTATGGGCGGCGGTGACTACTTACCATCAGGTGGCCCGTCTGCTCGTCTGCCTATCGAGGCACTAAAAAAAAAACCACCACCCGTGACCAAGTGTCGGGTTCACGCCCACCTGTATAGTGGTAGGCCGGTGTCGTCGCTATTAATTTAGTTTTTAATTATTAGACTGTCATCACGTTTAAGTTTTGTCCAAAGTTGTACAATGAATTGATCGGTGTATTCACCTCGATATGCGACAGCGAAATTAACGATGAATTTATATTATCTCAATCCACACGTTTACAAATTAATTTGGCCTAATTTAAGTATCGTTTCGTATCATTCAAGTCTTTTTATTCTAGTTTAACGTTTAAGACTTTTATTTTGTAAGATGAGATATTTTAATCTGCAGTTATTTTGAATGGCTATTATATGTCTAAGGTGCAGAGATGCTTAATCTTTATGTATGTTAAGCTTTAATATTTTATTAGTAAATGTTTAAAATTTGGCCCACGAGACCCACACCCGCCCTCGGGTCGAGCGTCAGATTACATCCGATCACATCCGCTCACATTTCGTCGCATCTCATGTGAAAGGATAACGAAAAGGAAATCTTACGTGTGATATTTTGTCGTAGGTATGCTAGATGTTTTGCGGTATTTTAATGCTGCCTTTACATGACATTATTTTTTTAATTTGATTTTATAAAATGCGATTACTTTATATTTTTATACTTAGAAGTTTTGTAAATTATTTTCTAGTTAAGAGGAGAGACAGATTAATTTGAATGCACCAATCATTGTGTGGTAAGAGAGACGACACGTGCATGGGAGCTTCGTCGATGATCTCGTGACGTCACGTCTCACATATTTTTGTATTGTTAACAAACGCATCGTGGTCTCGTGTTACCTCGTGTTACACTGAACGCTTTTCATGTACTCGTAGATTCATCAGCCATACACACTACGCATACTATTATAAATCACATATCCCACGGAACGTTCACTCTCCTCACTATGTTCGTATATATTAAGACTACTATTTTGATACCTATATTCATTGCATTTATTTATACCTAGCATATATTTGTACTACCTACTTACATCTAATTTCCTTAAGGTTGTTAGTGACGTTTACAGCCGTTTAATGTACATTATGGCTATAGGTGTGTACCCAGTATATATAAATGTTTATCTAAATCACATATCACGCGGATGACGTAACACTGAGTCTGAGTAGTCCGGGCCGTGGACAGTAGTGTAGTCCAGCCGGAGTAAAACGCCACTATCCAAACTGCTCAACTGTGAACAAATAGTCTTGTAATGTTACAAACGCGCGGCCGCTCGCTGGACGCGTGACGATTTTTATAAAGTTTTACTCCTTTTTGAACATTTTTTGGGGAGCCTAATTTGCATCAGGCCGAGGGCTCAGTAATAGTTTGGACGTATCTACAGTGTTACTTAGCTTTTGTAAAAGGTGAGGAACAAGCGGCAGCGGTGGACCAGTGACCAGTGACCCCTGACTGCCGTTGATTGCTGACGCTGCTTTGTTTATCGTACGGTGGCTTGGTGCTAGTTTCGTATTTGTACGCGGATAAATCTTGCTTCAGTGTCTCGGACCAATATATTAGCAACTTAGTCTTCTTATCAATATTCTTCGCTTTGTGTGTCAAATATGTGCGAATTACTTGTAACGTAAACCTTTATTGATCCTTGTATATCGACCTGTGTAATGGTTTACAATTAAATTATCACTGCATTTTTTCTATAAGAATATTCGATTAAATTCAATGTAAATGGAAGATGGCGCGATCGTGACGTTTGTCCAAATTGTTAGGTTAGTGTCGACAATGATGCCAATATTTATTATCTGCAGACGACGAGACCGGCTCGACCGGCCCGACCGGCGCGATCACGCCAGCCTCTCGACTGGGTCGTTATTGTAATACACATTTATTTTTATAAGGGCGGGCCAGTGTGATATCTATACTATGAAATGGATAAATAAATATGTATGATCTGTAAAATTGCAATATGGCGTTTTATTACATCTTGTCCCTGTTGCTCCTGGCTGTAGGTTACCATTCAGAACTAGAAAGTGCTAAGGATTGAATCGAGACCAATTCGGTAATTTGACTTGTGCTACCAAGGGCAAGTCTGTTTTAATATTGGATGTATTAGCAACGATCAACCCTTATTAGAAAAAATGAAAAGCTTAAATGTAAGTATGGATAAATGACATAGCTAATGTTTTAGAGCGAAACAATTCTGTCCCAAGTGTAATTTATTCGGAATCTATCCGAAGACGCATCTGATGGTAGGTAATCCTGCAATAAGGCGGTAAAGCATTAGATTCTACCCGTAGGCCTTTTCACTCATAGATTCTAGTCCGAACCGGAGAAGTAAAATACATCTATAAAAATCGATGTGTGTCTGTATGTTCCCTATGGAACCCAAAACGGCTGAAGTGATTTTGATGAAATTTTCAGTCAAGCATCCGATTAGCCCAGCGGATGCTTCTGTGAAGTTAGCTAGCAATCAGACCAACAATCTTCTTTGACGTTATTAGAGCTACCCGTGCGAAGCTGGGTCGGGTTGCAATTTCATTTATATAACATACCATTCAGCCGTCTTCACATTGAATATTCTTATCTATATTCTCAAATAAAATAACGTCAAACGATCACATAATTTATATTGAAATTCTGTTTAAATTATCAATCTAAATACACTCCGTAGACGACTACGTTGGCGAATATATGGCAGTTGTGAAAGGTGTGGGCGGCGAACCCGTCCCGTTCATGATCCCACAGGAACGAATGGAATACGTTCACGCTCTGCTGTCGACGCTGGCCAATACTCACGCAGACCACGAGCCTATACCTGCAAATTTATATTAAATATCACTAGAATACGAATACGAAAGTCGTATGTTCGAAACCCAAATGGCATAACACCTCTGACTTTTCTAAAGTTACGTGTGTATTAACGGTTCATTATTGCTTGCTTTAACGGTGAAGGTAAACATCGTGAGAAAACCTGCATACCTTAGAATTTTCATAAGAATTTCGAAGGTATGTGAAGTCTACCAACCCGCATTAGGCCAGGGTGGTGGACTAAGGCCTAACCCCTCTCATTAGTAGAGGAAGCACGGGCCCAGACGTGGGGCAATGTTTAATACAGGGCTAGTATTATTATTATTTATCACTACAGTCAAACTAAATAACCACTTAATACACATAACTATAAACGGAGTTTAATGCTTTGGGTTAATAAAATTATATCGAGATTATTACATAAATAAACAGACAGCTGGTGGTAGGTTATTCATATCCGCCCGGATACCGAACATCGTACACAAAGTGTAAAATCCGCCATAGTGGCATACGCAAGTGTGTCGCGTTCCGGGATCAGCTATGTAGGTACATCCGGTGTTTGTCAGGGTTCTAGAGTTGGGGTACGATGTTTGGCCGTGTTGCGGCGTTCTGAGTACACTAGGCCCTCGACTGCTTCTTCACCTTCTTGCCCATGGCGGAGTGTGAAGAAGCTACACAGCAGGCCGGCATGATTGTGTTGAGTAGCGGGGGATAGATTCTCTCTTGCTACTGGATACTCTAATTGGACGTCACTGCTTTTACCATCATGTGCAGTGGGGTCACTTTGCCGTGCCAGGACAAAAAACTTTGCCGTGTCAGGATAAAAAAAAGACTAGAGTACTGACTAAACAACCAGTCTGGTGTTAAATAAGAGTCGAGCTCGCACGGATAGGGTTCTGTAGGTAGGTACAGAACCCTATCCGTCCTAATTTAAGTAAAATTTTGATTTTATGTAAATTATGAGGAAAGCTGGATATTTCCTACTTTTTTGTAAATTGTAGTCTCGATTGTATTAGAGATATCTGAAATGGGAGGGCAGGGATGTGCTATTTCGTATGTTTACGCATTCCTTTATTATTATAACATAAATATTTATAATGAATTTGAAAATATTTATATTTCAAACTTATTTTTTAAATTAATAGATATTATTATATGTCGGTTTAGACACTATGCTTAATTATTAACGTTCTGTTCACATTTCGACTCCACTACACCGTTTTTACACTACTTTTCGCACCTTGGTAGGTACATGGTTTAGTAGGTATGGTAGATATTATAGACAGCCCGCAAAAAAAAATCGTTAAGCGATGTGTAGCTTAATATAATTATATAAAAAATGTATCTGTAACAAAATTCTACATTTCAAGACCTTATTAACATGGGTATCTCTGTCCTAAGTACACACAATATCCCCAGAATAAAACATAATAAATAAACGGTGAAAATAAAGTTAAAAGAGTAAGGACTTTATATAAATAACCTAAATACTTGGATACCAACCATGATTCGTGACTTAACACCTTTTCCTGAAACACCAGCAATAAAAACAAGAAACAGCCGACGCTCCAGCTATTAGAGGCAGAATATACATCATGATGAAGTTGAACTATTTATTATTACACTTCTACATTTTAAAACTGTATATGAAAACATGTCAAAGTCACACCTGTCATAGTTTTCTTCTTTGATTGCGTTTCGTATCGATTCCGCCAGGGTTATGCAAAGTTCTGGCACTATTTTTTCACTATACTCAACCTCCGCGAGTTCGCAGTCAACAATCCTGCGTAGTAATTTCTCGACCACTTCGACATTGAAGCGTTTCCTCGGGTTGAGTTGGTAGGTGGGTTGATAGATCCGCACCTGCTTTGTAATAGGTTTACTTTCCGTCATTTTTGCTTAGTTTGATCAATAAGCACATGTTTGGATACTGACTACCTACTGTCCGTGTTCATTAAAGTAACGCTATGATTGCATTGAAGTTACTTGTGTTTTTTGAATATTAAGTTCAAACTTTAGAATGTCAATAAACTTAAATTTATAGACCTATTGCTTCCTAAGCATTTTTTTATATTTACTTAGGCTCAACTTTAGCCAAGTTGAAAATTGATAGTTTGTTTTCATAGTGAAATATATCATTATCGCATAGTTTTTGCTATCTCACTAACCTATATTTTTAAATGATTATTTTTATACACATTGCAACCAATCTAGTCTATTGTTGAAACAACGTGATTATTTTATTCATACTTTAATATGAAAAAAGAGTAGGTAAAAAATGATAAAATTGACTAACAGTTTAAACATCACGGCAAGCAACTATGGTTAATAAAAAAGCAGCAATAATCCTCTTGGAAGCAGTACACACAGCCGAGACGAAAGTCGCGGGTTCGAAACTAGCCAAATAATACACCTCTGACTTTTGGAAGTTAATAATACTAGCCCTGTATAATGTATTAAACATTGTGCCACTACTGGGCACGGGCCTCCTCTACTAATTAGGGGTGGGGTTAGGCCTTAGTCCACTACGTTGGCCTAATGCGGGTTGGTAGACTTCACATACCTTCGAAATTCTTATGAGAATTCTTCTCGAAGTTACGTGTGTATTTATTGCATTTAAACCGTGACAATTAACGACGTGTGGAAAGCGTCATGCCTGAGAATTCTAAATAAGAATTTCGAAGGTGTGTGAAGCCTACTAAACTGTATTAGGCCAGCGGGGTACTAGGGCCTAACCCCTCTCAATAGTAGAGGAGGCCCGTGCCAAGCAGTGTGGTAAAGTATAATGCAGGGCTGGAATTACTATATTATGACTATGGTTAAGAAGAAAGCCTATTTACGCTGCCAAGTAGCATTTTGTAACCGTTGCGGTTTAAAAGACTACAGAGTTTAAAATATTTGACATGTTAGCTAGGAGTTGTTAATAATTTAAAGCAATGTCTTATCGTCTTTTTGTTACCAGACGAGCGAACTGTCAATCTCGCCATTTAATAGTACAAAAAAAAGATTTAAATCTCGCGTGAAGACAGCTAAAGTTCACTTTTACCAAGATAATGCCGCTATGAGACTGCCTCGGTGGCGCAGTTGTAATTGCTGTGCTGCCTCGGGTTCGACCCCCGGTTCCGTTGGGTAGTGATATTAGGTTTTTCTAATCATAAATACTATTATCAGCCCGGAGTTTGGAATTGAGCCCGGTATGGCGATAGACTCGCCCCTTCACTTTATGGGACCGTAATAAACACTGCGAAATGTGGTACTTGTTACCCCTCTGCCTACCACTTCGGGGATTACAGGCGTGAGTGTATATATATTCTTTCCTGATTTTTCTATTGCACCAATCTATAAATAATCTAATAGAATATGTATTTGTTCGACATTGGATAGTGCGTCTATTACTAACCAAAGCTTTTGTCTTGCCGCTGCTTCTGCGCCTACTTGTGACCTCACTAACTATACTCTTACGCCTCCCAGTTAAGTCACTTACTGTACTATAAGATAAACGTTTATGTTCTCTAGACATTTTATATAATTATAAAAATCTGGCTTGATATTGAAAATACATATTTGACCTACTTGATTTGAAACAAAAATGACAACAGTTTTTGTTAGTTAATGTTAATTATCATTCGGACCCTGTTAAGCAGAAAAGATCCAATCAACCTTTTTTATGAAATCGAGTACAATACATAGCCATAACCTCCTAATCAAGTTTCATATGTGTACAATAGATCCAGGCAGTTTGATGACATTAATACTTGTCATGTTTTATTACCTAACTAATTATGTCACTCTTAGTACTGTATTAGTTACTGCATAGTGCTGAACATTCAGAGGAAGGCTCCAAGCATTATCTTCGATTTGACAAACCACAAATCCTTGCCATAGAACACCGATTCCTGCCTGGGATGATTGGCGAGGCTATTGAAATTAAAAAACATCCAAATTTCAATAGAGAAGATGGTTGGAAGCTAGCACCAGCCTGGGATCCAATTATACATTTAATTAAATCGGAACCCAAAAGACCAACTGCCAGACCTCAAGACATTGTGAGCTCTTTCTGCGTAGATCGGACTACAACAAAATAAAAATTAAATATCAACTATATGGAGGGTAGAAACATTGCACTATACTTTCGTGACGACATACAACTCAGTCTCCCCCGTGACCATGAAGGCTGTAAAGCCTTCGAAACGTCGTCGGGTTAAAAAAGTAAAATAAACCGCGATAGAATCCGTAAATTTCGTTTTATTACAATGCATAGTACTATTTTTAAATTCGTTGCAAAATTTTAAACTGCATTTACTCAATAGTATGAAAACGTCAGTTGGATCTTTTCTGCTTAACAGAATCCATTTATATTCCTGGCTCTATATTATTTTGCACAAGTTAGGCGACTTATTATTTTGTCGGTATAATGAGGAAGAAAGAAATAGAAGAAAGAATAAGTTATTCGGAAATCGTAAATAAGATAAAATTGTATACCTACTTCGCTTGCCATAAAACAATATTTCACGTAAGCTATGACACTATATCGAAGGGCACTAAAACTTTTCAAGAAAAAAAGATAATTGAGTCGTTTATTTAGTCCTAACAGATTGTAATTTTACGAGGTTGTAGTCCCTTGTTCTTGAAACCTCCGATACAGTTTTCATCTAGTGTGGGGTCAGGACTATGTGTGGAAGTGCTCTCTTGTATGAAAGTGACCTTTTGAGAATATATAAATATATATCAGGTTTGATATCAGTGAAACTTATGAATCGGGTAACAATCTGTGGAGCCAAAGCAAAAATCAGATTGAGAAAATATTAATATTTATTAGCACCATAAAAAGTAAAAAACATTTATTGTTATAATTAATGTAAATTTTGCATACGTACCTACTATGCATCACTTACAAACTAATGAATAGAAAATAATATTAAATGTAATGATTTACGCGTATATTACACATTGAAGTTAATCAATACTATAGATACTTATTTATATTTTAAAATTTATTTTAACCGTAATAAAATTAGCTTTATTTCAAAATATTAAATGTACCAATACATGCAGTCTTTTTACTTACATTATAGATCTATCAATAGAAAACAATTTACTTATTTAACAATTTACAACATACAGTAGTGATGTAATAAAAACATATGAAAGGAAAGCCAGCCAGTTTATAAAAGACCAGTTTTTATCGATTGTTGTAAAATTAATGAAAATAATCGAGTCGTTTAGAACCAAAGTCGGCAATGTAGGTATTTGGGCAAAAATTAAACAAATGGCAATATAGGAAATTAAAATCTGCATCGACTACTGCAATGTATTATAACAAAAGACGGCTGTAAACCCTTCTAAAACACAGAACAAAAGCCGGCAATCTTTCACTATCAACCAATCAGAAGCGACTGTCAAGTGAACAATCCTATTTCTCATGAAGTCACGTGACAATCAAAAATGTCAAACTTGGCAGGAGTACAGTAGCAAAGGCGGCCATCTTCTGGGAGTGGGCGTTGAATCAACGAACCGTTTTATTAAATTGTTTTTCTACTGTTAACGAGTCAACCGTTTTCTCTTTACCGCAAAACTAGTTGAATTTATCAACCTGTTTCATTCAACGTCGTTCAATCAACGACAGACGCGAACAAAATGGCCGCGCAGAGAAAATAGTTGAATTTATCAACCTGTTTGAATCAATCGTCGTTGAATCAACGACAGACGCTAACAAAACGGGAATTTAACGTATAGATCTGTGGAAGTTTCTGCAAACCAGTTAAAACCGTCAACTGGTTTTTCAACTAGTTGACCGTTTATAGGAAACGGTTTCGTTTCGTTAACGCAGAAACAGTCAACGACCCACCTCTACTATCTTCCCTTAGTTGGGTACAAAAACGGCAATCTAGAAAACGTATAAGATTTTGCACCGTTAAGCTTAATTTTTTATCATTGATTAAATTAAATATCTCCTCAGATTAAAATAATATATTGAACAAAATTATCTTTCGACTTAAACAAAAATATAAGTCGGCCCTACTTTGCCAACTTTGATTCTAGAAGACTTAATTATCTATAGTTACTTTCAGATCATTTTAAAAAAGGAAGCCAGAAGAGACGTGCTGTACGGAGCCTTTGAAACTGCTGTACGTGAAAGTTTACAACCACAGCTACCTAACCTATGTTGGAAATTCTCAATTTAAGCATATTTTTGACTATTCAAGTTATATCACATTAATTGACAAAATCACGTTTATCATATAAATAAAATAACAAGAAATGATTATAGAAACACTTATTATGCACACTCCGACTTAAAAAATATTATAAGGCCATGAAGATATTTCTTAAACGGTCCCTCCGCATCATTCCGTATCGATTCAGTCGTTCTCATGACTCATATGACGGAGAACGACTGTACGCACACTGATTAAAACCGAGCTACACTCCCGTTAGTTCCGTATAGACTACTCCGCGAGCGTAGAGGCTTTCCATTTTATAACAAATCTTTCCCCACCGAATCTATAACTTATCCAATCTACCCACATATATTTCATAATTGTGAACCCCAATATTTCCATAAAAATCTACAGTACCCTTACACTCATGACTCCCGTTCACATGCTGCTAGAGGTGACTTGGGCACACAGGGTATACGCGGTCGCATATAGTTCGAGGAGCAACGTCAAGCTGACCCTGATGTTAAGCGCGATCAGCTTAAAGCCCGAACACCCGCAGCCATTAAATATATTATAGTAAACGGCAAACTGACGTGCCCACATTGTGCACGGGAAGTTTTTTTTTTTATTCTGGCGCGACAAAGTGACCACACTGCACCTGATGGTAAGCGCAGTGCCGTCCAGATAGAGTATCAAGTACCGAGAGACAGTCTATCCCCCGCTACTCAACACAATCATGCCGGCCTGCTGTGTAGCTTCTTTACACTACGCCTAAAGGACCCAGGATCATAGGAGGGAGGGAACACAGTAGCTGGCCAACTGTTCCACAGCTTGATGGTGCGGAAAAAATGCGAATTTGCGAACCTCTTGGTTCGGTAGTAGACACCACGAAGCTGTGGCTCCGCAAGCCAGTACGCGTGGTTCTGGTATGGAAGGGAGAGGATGGGATAAGATCAAACCATTCTTCAGAGCATTCGCCATGATACAGACGGTAGAACACGCTAAGCGAGGAAATATCCCTAACTAATAATGATGGGTAAGGTGGAAGGGAAGAGACGCGCTGAACGAAGGAAAAAATCGTGGCTGCGAAATATCCTGAAGTGGACCGGTGTCACCTACGTTGAACAACGGTTCCGCCTGGCCAGTGACAGGGAGGAGTACAAGAAGCTGACGGCCAACCTTCAACACTGAAGAGGCACTTGAAGAAGAAGAACAAGTATACTCGAGATATTCACATATAAACATAACTTTAAACATTATTTTAACAGTCTCTCATCCCTGGCGATCCGTTTTCACGAAAAAGAACTGTTACCGATTTTAACAAAAATTTTGTAAAATAGTGGTTTATATTTAGGTCAAATGTAAGATAATCATGCCCCCATTAAAAGACAAAATAAATTAGCATTTTGGTACTTTTAAAATGGATTCCTAATATGATATTTCTTGACTAACATTTAAAACATGGCTTACCATGTGTTAAATGTTAGTCAAGAAATAAGCGGGACTTAAAATATAATGTACTGCAAGTGTTAGACATTAGGATAATAGCTCTAATTAATAAGTACCAGAGATCATATCACGTCACATTTACATTTTTAAAAAACATGTTTGATTATTAAATATGTGATGGAGATGATAAGATGGAGAGACGAACTGGATGCATTCGAAAGACAATGGCGGAACATGACTGAAGACCGAATAAAGTCGAAGAATAAAGGGGAGGCCTTTGCCCAGCAGTGGGACACAAAAAAGACTAGCTAAAAAAAAATGTTTGATTAAAATAAACGATATTTCAGGTAAAAAATACACCTTATTCACACAAATATAGTCTTGATTATACACTTATACCTACACTTAGATACAAGTCTTCTGTAGCTGGGACGAGTATGCGAAATTTCCGTCCCATAACTACATACAAAACAATTTTAGATTATATAACTTAGTGCGATGCGGGACTCGAACCCGCGGCCTCTCGTTTCACAGCCACTAGTTATTGCATCACGTAGCTTATGAAACTGTTCTACATCCAAGGTGATTTGTGTGATACTGAAAAACAGGCAGTCACAGACTGCCGACAGAAGTAAAAAAATTAAAACTTTGGAATAATAACTTTTATGGTTTATGATTGCTTGTCAATAATTATACTTCATAGGCGTGCTTATGTCAAAAGTAAAATAAACGGTTGCACGAAATATCTGTGACGTGAATCTAAGTTCCCCTCTACTGACAGCCTCCGTGGCGCTGCGGGCGAGTAGCCGGTTGTGAAATGAGATGCCGTGGGTTCGATTCGAGACACAGAGACAAATATTTGTGTGACACATAGATATTTGTTCCGGGTTTGGGTGTTGTGGGACGGTACTCCCTCGTAGTTGTAGTGTGGGGTCAGAAATATGTGTGTGACTGTTGGGTGTATTTATAACAATGTTCACTTGTTGGCTGCTCTTGCTTTCCGTCGCATTGTCTTGGCCCCCACGTAACAGAACTCTGCGTGCATGTCATGTTTCTGCAAGTACTCCATCCACTGCAGTTGTTTCACTGACGGCGAGTCCGAATCTGTCTTCACTTCCACGAAAATTATCTGAGGACAATAATGTTGACATTATGACTTTGTTCCTCCTAATAAGGTTAGTTTTTGCCCGTTTTTAACCGACTTCAAAAAAAGGAGAAGTATTTTAATTCGTCGGAATCTTTTTTTTAATGTATGTTCCCTGATTACTTGAATACGCCTGGACCGATTCGAGAAATTCTTTTTTTGTTTAAAAGGGTATACTTCCCAGGTTGTCCATGATTGGATCTCAGAAAAATCGAGGGCAACCCTTCAATTTTATAGGGATGCATAATGCGCTTTTTATTGAAGTCGATAAACTTTTGGTTTTGGTAATTTTTTTACATAGTGGAACTGTATTTGTAACTGGAGGGTTACTCTTGACTCGATTCCAACTTAAAATTGAGATTGGGTTCGAAAACTGTACAATCGGCACTCTTGAACGCAACACCAGCGCACGATTTAACTGAATACGGCGGAATTTTTTGTAACTAAATAGAGTCATTTACTATTGCACTCGATCGATTTTGGCACTCTTGAGTAGATTTTGACATTGACGTATCGAGTTGGAAATACAATTTGAGGTTTTTTGAGGTGTTGTGTTAAATGGCTACACTGATTGTCGATCGTAGACTCGATTAACACTTCAATCCAAAAACAAGAGTTCCAATATCTTCTAGATTGGAATTAAAACTGTTATCAAGTTCGGATTGGTTTCAGATTGGAATTGATTTCAAGAGTAGGGCTACTTATCGTAGAGTAAAGATATTGACTGTATTTAAATAATTTATAACTTTCCATGGATTGTTCAATCAAAAGATTAATTTATTGTTAGTATTTTTGTTAAAGGCATCTTGTGATATCTGTATATATATTATTTATTCATAAAAAGTACACCAACTTCAATAAAAACCAAATCATGCGTCCCTTTAAAATTTGAGGGTTGCTCTCGATTTTTATGAGATCCCATCATCAGATCCTGACTTGGTGCCAATGGGACCACCTGGGAAGTACACCCTTTTAAACAAAAACAGAATTTCTCGAATCGGTCCAGGCGTCTTCGAGTAATCGGGTAACATACATAAAAAAAAGATTCCGACGAATTGTTAACCTCCTCCTTTTTTGAAGTCGGTTAAAAAGAAGAAACTGACTGACTGACTGATCGATCAACGCACAGCCTAAACGGCTGAGGTTAGAGACTTGAAATTTTGACAGTAGGTACCTTTTATGACGTAGACATCCACTAAGGAAGGGTTTTTGGAAATACGGGTGGTATATATCTAAGGGGGTAAAATAGGGGAAGAAAGTTTGTATGAAAATCCGTCATTTTTGCAGTTAAACGCATGAAATTTGGTATTGTGCCTTTTAGTTGAACATAAAAAATATATATTTCAGGATTTTTGGAAATTCCACCCCTAAGGGGGTAAAATAGTGGAAGAAAGTTTGTATGAAAAAGCCGTTAGTTTTGGTTTTGTTTTAGACAGAGCAAGGGATGCACATGATCTTTTGCATAGTGTTAGTTGAGGGGCTACTTTTTGTACCAGAAAATGCACGGTTCCTACGGGATAGCATAATACAGGAAGATGTAATAGCTTAAGAGTTCTCCATGGATTTTATACCTTTACTTTCAAAAATAACCACCACGCGGGCGTAGCCGCGGGCAAAAGCTAGTCTATCATATATTTATTCTAATTAGCAAGTGTCTAAAGTGGAACAAATCTGCCTTTCTTTATCTTTCCGGCTCGACTGCATTAACTACTGTCTACAAAAAACCCACGTAAGTCTGCAGGTTACTGTTCTGTTTCGGACTGTGATTGAAAATTTTGGGACATAAATCTGTCCCTTCATCCAGAACTTATTTCTATCCTCTAAGGTCCGTAATACATTCATAATTATTCTGGCACTGTAGATATTAATGAGCGGAAGCGATCACTTCCCATCGGGCGATAGAAAGATAACTATTGTAAAGCATTATAAGGACATATATAAAAGAAACTTCAAAACTACAATTATAATGGACGCTTTTAGGAAAACGTAGTGTGGGATGACCAGCGACCTGCTGCTGCTTCAAGAAGGTGGCGGGTAGCGGATGGATGCGATCTACCAAACACCGGGATGGTTGGCGTTAACTTTTTTTTTAGTGCCTCGATAGGCAGACGAGTAGACGGGCCACCTGATGGTAAGTGGTCACCGCCGCCCATAGACTTCTGCAATACCAGGGCACAGCAAAGCCGCTGCCTACCGTCACTTGGGGAGGCCTACCTCCAACAGTGAACGGCAATAGGCTGAGTATATATTAGAATAGTCGCGTCGGTAATATACCTGTTTGGTGTGTTGGTTCCAGAGCGTGAGGTCTGGGAATCCCTGGCAGGCCTTGGGTCCGAGTGTGGCGAGCCTGGCACACAGCGCGGCCACACGCCTGGCGCCCAGCGCCGCCGCCGCGCCACACACCTGCCCCGCCACCAGGCCGTGCGGGCCGCGGTACAGCTCGGACACCTCCTCTACAAGTATACACGGCATTAGGGAAATGCTCCCGAAAACGAACTTAGGCGATAGTACTAATGACACCTTTGATGATGGGTGAGAAAAATCGGCCCCGATAAAAAAAATCAACTTTTTACAACAAATAACAGGATATAACTGTATAGATAACATTACCGTGGTGCAATAAAAACACAACATGTATTTTTATTGTACACTTCATATTTCATTCACAACGAATTTCATTTTTGAAGTTATACTTCTTATGGCGCGATGGAGAAAAATGATGAGAGTGAATTTTTCGATGGGATGACATCGTGAAGTTAGTTCTAGGTGGCATGAAAATCGATATGTACTATGTTCAAGTTGTATATTCTAGTATTTTTATATTTAGAACACGTGTTTCGTAACAGTAAATTTTTTTATAATAAAATACATAATATTTACAATCACAGAACTACAATAAACCTCAAGTAAGAAGATGAAATTAAAATACAATTGGTGGGCATCCCTATCACGTGTTTACATAACTCGCGGTTGTATGTAATTATTTGAAAGACAGGGCCGAGTCACAACAGTAACGTATAAAATATAATGTATACCGTTGCCGTGCCAACGTGCTACCTATTGACAACACTTGTCTAAATCCCCAAATGATCTACTTAACCTATTCTGCCACTGTGCTAGTCTCTACCAGTAACTTTAAAAAGTAAAAAGAGAAAGAGAAAGTTTTCATGGGGTTCAGTTTTTTTCTAACCCGTCATCCAATATGTCATTAGTACTATCTTCTGTGTTTGTTTTTTGGGAACGTTTCCCTAACCCTGTATACAATACTACACTGCATGAAGTGAGTATGACAACAAAAAATCGTTTAAATATGAATATTCAATGATCTCGACATATTATTTCTCAAAGGTGTTTTTTTGTGGTCGGTAAGTAATTCCATAATTCTTCATTAAATTTAATTATTCAAACACAATTTGAAGCTTGTTTGCCGAAAATTTTAAAAATTATAAAACAGTCGCATAATGAATTTTGAGTATTCTATTCGAGTGCAGGCTAAATTATCATATGTGCGGCAAAATCTTAAGAAAGATTTAATACTTCATCTACGCTAAGTCCCACTTGTGATGTCTATTTACACCTATGTCTATGACTTAGTACTTACCCATAGGCCTATCATTCCATTTTTCTTGTAATACGTTTAGTAGATTTTCTTCAGTAGACTTTTCGATAGTTTGCAGTCTATCCTTGATTAAAGTTTTTCTATTATTGTAAAAGCTTTCGGTATAGACGTCCAAAGGGTGCCTTTGGAAGTAGGACAGGAATATGCCAGTGACACCTCGCGGTTTTGTGTAGATAATGTCCCAAAATAGAAGGAAGAAAATTGTTGTTATCAATCTTCCTTCCCAGTGTCCACCTTAAACATGTTATCAATATATTATGTATAAAATACATATATACACTCACGCCTGTAATCCTCGATGGGGATAGCAGGCCGGCATAATTGTGTTGAGTAGGGAGGGATAGATTGTCTCTCACTACTTGATACTTTAAATGGACGGCACTGCACTTACCATCAGGTGCAGTGCAGTTTAATTAATATATATTGTTTATTTAAACTTTGGGAAGATGTGGTGACTTTGCCGGTGGTAGGATATTAATATCGACCCGGATAGCGACCACCGTACACAGAGTGGAAAACCCGCCATAGTGGCGCACGCAAGTGTGTCGCGTTCCAGGATCAGCCAGTGTACATCCGGTTTTTTTCGGGGGTCTTAGAGTTGGGGTACGATGTTTGGCCGTTTTGCGACCTTCTGAATACTCTGACACTATACCCTCGACCGCTTCTTCACCTTCTTGCCCATGGCGTAGTGTGAAGAAGCTACACAGTAGGCCCGGCATGATTGTGTTGTGTAGCGGGGGATAGATTGTCTCTCGCTACTCAATACTCTAAATGGACGGCACTGCGCTTACCATCAGGTGCAGTGTGGTCGCTTTGCCGTGCCAGATTAAAAAAAAATTGCATCGTTGTTCATACCCACGACACAGGGTTGACCTAGTGTGGGGTCAGAACTATGTGTGTGACTGTTGGGTGTTCAATAGTACTGCGATATTTCAATATCATCAATAAGTCATCAACCAAATGAAATTCAATCAAATTACCGTCAGTGAAGCGCCCGCTGAGTATGTAGTGCCGTATACAATAATTCTCGGCGTCCAACACTGACGTTGAATTCTCCGAACGAACATAGAATTTAACTTTACCCTTTCCAGTGCTCCTGAAACGTGTAAACTCAAGGTAAATTTTTGGGAACGCGATAAATTTTACGTATTTTCCAAATTGAGTACATCAGTTGAAATCGATTCAGATATGATGACTAAGTTTTCATAATAAAACAAATGAAAATAAAACAAACTGATTTGATGTAAAAAAATCGAATGCAACCATATGTTACTTAAATAAACCTAAAAGCAATAACTTCGTAAGGATAAGCTCTTTGGTCAGATTTGAAATTATTGCTATCGGTTATAGATGAAATCAGAGTGTTGCTTAGCGAGATTTTGGGGTGAGCCAACAAGAAGGTAACGTCTACCTAGCTTATTCGTTTCCTACACTTACGGATTGATTTGTGACAAATAAGTTAAATTGACTTTTTATGTTATGTTGTCTATGGTGAATGCTGTGTAGTGTGTACACCTGTGTGTGTGTGTGTGTGTGTGTGTATGTGTGTGTGTGTGTGTGTGTATGTGTGTAACACACATATCTAAAATTGTGCAATTTTATTGTTCTCTGTAATATCTTAATATGTAGTGCTGTTGTTACTTTATATATAAATAAATAAATCGTTATATCTTGACTGCAATAGGCTAGTTGACTGTTTTTGGGAAACCGTTTTATTTTATTCTTTATTATTAAAATATAATCATTAAATCGATCAATAAACATACAACATAAGATTTCAATATTTAATTAGCATTTTTATAAACCAACATCATTTTTCCCACCAAAACGCTACCAACTATCATAGCCTATCGTGTGACGTGACCATCCGCTAAACTAATAGACGTATGGCTCAGCATTCAATAGATGTATCGTACGGTGACGTCACGCATGACTGATTTCTGTTTCATCTCACTTGACAAAATGCTTTATTTTTAGATATTTGTTTCTTGAAAATATGAAATAATCATATATAAATTAACAAATTGGTTTAATTTTCGATATTGTTAGACTAAAATCTACTATAAAAACAAAATTCTATCAGGTTTTCACTTATGTACTGTCAACTGCCCTATTTGTGGTGGGAGAGATAGAAAAAGAGAAAGAAAGAACGAGAGAAACAGTAAGAGAAAGAGAACAAGGACGAGGAAGAAAGAGAAACAGAGAGACTTACTCCATTGGTTGTACATCAACATGTACCGCGGGAAAGCTGTTCTCCAATATGTGGCCTTCACTGGCCACCGCCTTGAGCTTTGTCCTCAGTTCCTGATCAAGTTTACTATTTTTTTGATTAGCTATTATCATAGCGCGACTTCGCATTACATCTTTGGCGTCCTTCGGCAGATCCGACTGAAAACCTGCCAACAAAACTTGAGCAGCCTGAAATATCAAACGAAAGAGAATTAAATCATTATCTTACTAATGGATGGACGTTTGTTACTCAATCACGCTACAACGGCTGGACGGGTCTAGTTGAGATTTGGCAAATAAATAGATTAAAGTCTGGAATAGCAAATAGGCTACTTTTTATCCCGAAAAAATGTACGGTTCCCGCGGGATTGTTTTTTGACTTCCACAGAGTAAGGAATCGACATGATTTTTTGCATAGTGGCAGTTTAGGGATCAGAAAATGACATAGTCTCCTTTTTATTCCGGAAATATGCACGCTTCTTATGGAATAACAAAATATAAAAAGGTGTTATAGCTTAACATGCCTCCATGGATTTTACACCTTATTTTTAAAAAATAGCCTCCACGCGGGCGGAGCCGCGGGTAACATCTAGTAGATAGAGATATTAGAAATTGCTAAATATTAATGAATACAGTTATTCAAATCTCTACACTTATAATAGACTTTTCAGATAACTTTATGGTTATTACAGACAAATGTATTTGTGGCAAAGACTAATAGGTAGAAATAAAAAAACCGCACGACTTCGAGCTACTCAGTGCGGCTTATTTTTGTTATCAGATAGACGACCAACGAAATGAAGTTAGGCCTCTTCGTTTCTCGGCTTTGATCCTTAAAACTTTATTCATGTACTAGTTATTGCCCTCGACTCCGCCCGCGTGGAGGTTATTTTTATACAATCCGCGGAGGCACGTTTACTGTCCCGAAGGAAGCGTGTATTTTCCAGGATAAAAGTAGCCTATGTCATTCTCTAACCCCTAAACTACCACTATGCAAAAAATCATGTCGATTCCTTGCTCAGTGAAAATAAAAAAAACTATCCCGCGGGAACCGTACATTTTTCCGGGATAAAAAGTAGCCTATGTGATATTCCAGACTATAATCTATTTCTGTGCCAAATTTCAGCCAGATCCGTCCAGCCGTTGTAGCGTGATTGAGTAACAGACATCCATCCATCCAAACATTCGCATTTATAATATTAGTAGGATAGGATTAAGCACAATTTTTCATTAATAAAAATCAAGTTTCTCATACCATGTCATGCCTCCCAAGGTTTTTGTAAATGAGCGCTTTTTCCGCGTACCATTCGGCCTTCTTGTGTTGTCGGAATGCTACTTGTGCTTTAAGCGTTTTCAGAATATCCAAAGCTGATTCGTAGTCTTTCAACCTCTTCAGTGTTTGAATACCACATTCCAATATTTTAACGTAAATGTACGGCGGCGTGTATCTTCGCAGCCATTCGGGATATGATATGTAACTGAAAGACCATACACACTAATTATATTTATAAAAAGTAATATGACCTTCTATTAGTGCAAAAATAAGATTTTCCAGTTTCAACCGCCATCTTGAACATCTTTATACGTTTATACAGGTTGTTGCAGAAAGGTGGTATACATAAAAATACGACGTGAAGGAAGGATGATTGGTAACTAACCCATAAAATTGAAACAACAGTAAACCTCATCTTATTCGAGTGATTGGAATTTGAAATTTAATAAGGAAACATTTGTTTCATGACCATTGAAGCCGCTGATAAATGCTAACGAAATACGTTTGTATCTAAGCATTAGAGCTTAGATAATCGATCAACACTTTGTCAGGTATTCTAAAACTAACAATAAAATTTTAAGGTCGCAAAAATGCAAAGAAATATCTCAATTTTAATTTTTTTACTTTGTCATTAAGTTATAAATCACAAACTATTGGTTGAGATTTAGTACCACCTTTTTGTAACATACTGTATATTGAAATATAAGCAATAAATAATAATAATAATAATAGTATACTGTATACTTATAAGCCAATTTAATTAATTAATTTCTTTAGTATACGTATAACATGTGACTGACTGTGGCCTCTACAATAATACATGTTAACTATCATCGGGGCTAACACGATTTTTATGTGTGTTTTCCACACTCGTGTGGAAAACACGAGCGTAAAAATGGGTGCTACCAACATGCGTTCCAACACACATGGAGTGCGGAGTGTCGATAACACAACAGTAGCTGAAGAGTTTATATCAGAAAGTTACGATAGGTAAACGGAGTCGCTAGCGTGGTAGCGCTGTTTTATGTATGGAGTGTTCCGTTCTTATAGTACAAAATTTAGTTTCTCACGTAACCGCTAAAGACGCTGTATATTTTGTCATATAAATATTTTGCTTTGTCGCCAGCGGATATACGTGAGAAAATTAATGGATGAGCTGCAAGTGTGTATACTGTATACGTATATAGATTTTTTTACGCACCTAGCGTGTTGCGACGCGTGTTAACATAAATTTTGTTAAACATACATGCTGTGTGCAGTGGCATTATTCTCTATGTCCTTCCTTACAAACGCGTAACGAGGCGCGTTACGTTAACTGCACGTTATTCGCATGTAATGGCATTCCATATTCTCTGTCATGACAAAGTGTAATGTAATTACAGAATACCATTACATGCAGTTAACGTAGCGCGCCTCGTAACGCGTTTATAAAGACATAGCGAATAATGCCCCTGGCCGTTAACACAATGTGCAATTAAAACACAGAGCTCTGTCGTGTTATTTTCAACAAATTAAACACATCGGATAAAATATTGTTACTTACCTCGCCATGTCATCTTCGGTGATATTTTTGTACTGCTCGTGAACTTGTAACACTATTCTATTTTTCATTTCATCATTGTCTAGTGTAAGGAAATTGTCGTACAAACTGAGCACGTTAAAATACCTGTAAAGAGATGTTAAATATATATATAATATATATAATATTATATATTATATATATTATATATTATAATAATAAATAACACCCAACAGTCACACACACAGCCCCGACCCCACACTAAGATACGAGTCTTGTGTTGTGTGTGTCAGGGACTACGAGAGACGCACGGTCTCACAACACCCAGACCCTGGACACAAATGTCTGTCAGTCACACAAACATTTGTCCTGGTGTGGGAATCCAACCCACAGCTTCTCGTTCCACAGCCGGCTACTCGCCTACTGCGCTACGGCGGTTGTCAATATAAGATATTGCCGAAAAAAGCCTATTTAACTACAATACTCGCTACAAGGTGAGACAATGATGAAAAAACTTACTTTTCAAATTCATATTGAGAACTAAATACATCGCTAGCGTCATCCAATGTCAGATTTTTATCCACTGGATATGTTTCGATCTTAGCTTTGTCGTTTATTAGAGCAAGTTCCAATTTGCCTTCGCGTATCCATGAGTAGTCCGCGCCTAGATACATAAGAACATATAGTTTGTGCAATGCCGTCCGTGTTGAAGCAGACAGACTGTAGAAATCACCACACAGTTCTCTCATCCTGAAAGTGTTAAAATAACGTTAATATTTTTTTATTCTACTCGAGTAACAATGGTAATGACAGGAGTCATTCACTATTTGTGACTTTCAGTGTTTAAATTTTTGCTTCTGTGGCGCAGTTGTAATTGTGTATGCGTTACGACTGCTGTGCTGAGGTCTCGGGTTCGATCCCCGAGTCGGGTAAAATGATATCGGGTTAGTTAGAAAACTAGAAATTCTCAGTATTAGCCCAGAGTCTGGAACTTGTGCCCGGTATGGCGATAGGCTCGCCCCCTATCACATTATGGGACCGAAATTTGACGAAAAGTGGGTGTACTGGTCTCACCTCTGCCTACCCCATCGAGGATTACAGGCGTGAGTATAAATGTATGTTTAAATTTAAAGTTTTTAAATAATACATTTTATATTGAACGTTGAATGTGCATGAAAGGAGTGAATGCAGATTTGACGGATGATAGGGCTGCGTGGAGATTGGAGAGTTCTAACCATTTGTGCCGCCTACACTTAGTGTGAATAAACAGAATATTAACTGTAATTTGTATAATAACATATCGTAATTGGTTTTATCATTACTACTAATGGGAAAATAGTTTAGTATTAGATAATTTGAGCACATTATGAACAGTTGTCACAAATGTAACAATAGTCTTGAATATCTAATCTAAATTACATATACTCACGCCTATAATCCCCGAAGGGGTAGGCAGAGGTCAACCAGTACACCCACTTTTCGCGAGTTTTATCGAATTTATCCAATCTAAATTTATTGGCAAATTATTTTCTAATATCCTATGAATTCCTACTCCAACATAAGGTTCTTAGTAATTTCTTTAAACAATATATTACAGAAAAGTTTGTTCTTACTTTCCTTGGTAAGGCTTTGGTGTACCTGCTTAATTATAGTTATAAAACAATAACTCTTACTTGTCTCGGACTCTCGTGTTTTTGCTTCCATTAGAGTTTTTCTTAAAAAAATCCGTAATAGGTCTATACTGCTTTAAAGCAAGCAATGCTTTTTCTTTGTTAAAATACTTAATTTTCAAATCTTTGCATATAGTCTTTAATTCTTCTGCCTTCATTACTTCTGCATAATTATCAATACTCCACTCGGCACCACCTGCAAATACATGAAATTATAAATCGTTTAACATATTATTATTATACGTCATTTACTATATGATCTCTATTATGTCACATAACAAATAAGTTATTCTTTATTCTTTTAAATTGAATAATTATTAAAAGTAATTATAATGTCAATGTTGTTTCTGAATTTGGAGTATCATTTTTTTTAAATAGTTTCAGTTAAAACATACTGAGTATTCTATGGCATTTATTTGTTTTTAAAATGTAATTTATATTCTATCATTGGATATTTTGGGACTAACTTTAAGGTAAACATTCAGTAAGGATAAAAAAAATATTTTGAATGCAGAATTTCCTTTTAAGGTTGTTTAGAACTACTCACTACAAACAAGCAGATTATTCTGTACTAAATGTTTGATCATTGTTTGTGTTACAGTGGTATCACACTTATATATCTCCTTGCAAATCTTTTCAACTTCTTCATATCTGTACCATGTGGTTTTCCTCCAATACATTCTGCATACTATAGTGATTCCTGGCTTCACACTGTTAAAGCATTTATTTAAAATCTCTTGACTTGTTTCATCTAGTAAATTCTTCAATGATTCATTATTTAAATATTTATTAATTATTTTCAAAAGAAATACACCTGAAAAATATTTCAATGATGGGCTGTACACATATTCAAGTACTCAATGTAATAAGCCCTATACAGATAGAGTTTACTATATTAAGTACTTGAATAATAAATATAATGCAATTAGGATTTGCTCTAAACTAATTGAAAGAAATGCATATTTTGCTGGTATGTAACTGCCATTTTCTTTCATTTAAAAAGTTAAGTTTAAAAAAATATTGATTAATATCAAAACATCAATTAATATCTATTATTACAATATTTGTCCAGCAATACTATCTATAGATTGTGATTTATATATCTACTGAGAGCTGTTACAAAGTCTAAAATTGTATAACAGCCTCATTTGCCTATTATTCCTGTTTTTAATTACTTTTTGCTTCAATAGATCTAATAAAAAACTAACTCTTGTCATCCAAACCAACACAGGCTTCTATCAAAACATTATCGTCCATAGGACTTATTAGATCTATATTGAATCTTCTTTTCATTGGTTGTCTTCTGTTTACATAGCGTTTTTTTGTAGGAGAGTAATATTTCCCACTAGAACCAGGACTGCGAGACGTTGAAGGTACAACATTCTCCTGTGGAGTCAATTGTATACAGCAATCTGATAAATCACTTTCATCTTCAGACTCATTCCTTCGTTTAATACATTTGATTCCATCGATTGGCGGGTCCGACATAATGCTGAAAATAGAAAATGTATATTGTAATTTTTTTCTTTTTTATACAGTAGGATTGCCAAAGTCTAGGATTTGAAGTTGAGCAAACCAGGACAATTCAGTTAAAAACAGGACGTTTCTTTGTTTAAAAGAGCGCGAATACTTGCGAGCCGTGAGGCCGCCTTTTCCGTATGTAGTTTAATACTCTTTGGGCCGCCCGTAAGGGTTGCAAAAGTGGCGCGCGAATTTTAAAATACAGGAGGACCTTATCGGGGCGCTTTAAAAACCCATTACTCTTCTTTAAAAATATCGATGACACATTAAATACTAGGTCATGTCCTGGTAAAATAGCACAGCAACTCTAAGATAGACTCTATGAGATATATTTTGATACCCGGCGAAGTACAATCACACATCTTTACCTTTGATGTCTGTAGTCAACTTCAAGAATCGCCGAACGGTTGCGTTAGTAATTCACAAACAGAATCAATTAAATCTTAATGATAAATCGGACAAGAACCTAACGCTGGCTCAGAAATGGACTCATATCACCAAAAATCATTAAATACTTAAAAGCCACAAACACGGATCCAAACCAGCATTCAAATTATCAGATACAAATTATAAACAATAACTGGCCTGCCGCTACAGCCGATCCAGTTATTATTTATCTAGAGTACTTTACTTCTTGTTTAGAAATTCTTTATTTTCATAAACTTAATCTTATTTTATTTACACATGATCACTATGCTCTTTGACATACATCGGTGTTGCCAACTTAGTGGATTGTCCACTAAAACTGGTAGTTTTAGTGGACAATCCACTATCCTCCTATTTAGTGGCGAAATATTTGTTTTAGTGGCTGGCTGTTTACACTTTAGATAAAATGTGACAACTCAGCCACTAAGGTACTTTCTCGAAATATATTTTTTCAACTTTCTTTAAAGTTTTTTAGGAATAATACTTTGATTTTGTAGGCAAAACTGATTCTTCAGAATGTGACCTCTTTGGCCTAAAGGACCTGTTTCCAAAGCCGTTAAATAAAAAAATAAAAAAAAAGAATGTGACCTCCAGACAACGATTCAAAATGCTGTTTCACTATGATTGGGGATTCCCCGTAGAATATTTTTAAGTAACACGGTCTTAGAAGTACACAGAATTGCTCACACACACAGTGCAGCTCAGTGTGTTGTGATAATATCGCGAATGTATTACATACACGCAAAATTTTCGGCGTTCTTGGCTTTGAAGCCAAATCTAAATCTTTTAAATATTTAAAAGATTGGTTTAAAAACTAATCTATACTCTACACTAATATATAAATCTGTAGCGTCTGTCTGTATAGTTGAGTAATTTACCCGATTGCGTGAAATATTCATTTTATGATCTTATGATCCTGATTCTGTAATTTTTGTCGGCCTGTCTGTCTGTGTTTCCGTGTAAACCCGGATTCAAAAACGGCTTTAATCAATCATCCTGAAATTCAGAATAGTCAGATCATTCTCGTAATAATTTCCAATTTCATAGTTATTGTAATATTACTCACTTTTATCCCGGAAATGCACGATTTCTATGGGATAGCATAACATAGAAAATTGTAATAGCTTCAGTTGATACTCGCTACCACGAGAGAAGACCCATACTACTGATCAAAACTTTCCGCTCAACAGACAAGACGTTCTTTATATTCAGTTTATTCTATTCTGAGATTGTAATCTTCTGGACAATGCAAAGCACTTCTCATGTTGATAAAGTGACTGATGCTTTAGTTGCTATAGTCATGCTATTAGCAAAGTCTGCAATTCAATATTACAGGTTCTGATACTCTTCTGTTTTCTTATAGAATCCTAAATTACGCAAACTTTTTGCTATACAATATTCTACTTTATCTGTCTTTATTAATGTCTTGTTGTGATAGACGAAGCAACTCTATAACATTCTGTCACTCAGTGAGATTAAAAGCGTAATAATACTATGAAATACAAGCTTATTATTATTAAAATAATTTATATAATTTTTTTATTACTTATCTAATAGTAGGCACGGTAAAATTGTTGAAGATGTATTACGTATTTCTACCGTTGTTGTTGATGACTGCAGTGTCTGCTTTATCTGTTATATTTTTATATTGCAAGAACCGAGGAGACAGGAGGAAAGGGTACATGGACGTTAAAGAGAAGCCTAGCGATGGCCAGCCTTGAACGAGTGTGGGAGTAGTGAGCTAATAAAAGTTTTATATGGATTACTTAATTTTCATTTGAGTTCGATCGTTCGTTCGTTCTGTAGCTGTAGTTAGCCTGTATGTGAGTTACTAAGTTTCGATTCTTGGGATGGAACGGCCAAGTACCAGCTTGAGGCGTTGGAGGCCATCGAGAGACGCGCTAAGAGGCTCATAGGCAACGAATCCATAGTCGAGGCAAGGCTGCAAAGCCTTGAACATTGACGTAAAGTTGCCAGTTTATCGGTTTTCTACCGGATACATTTCGGCGAGTGTGGCTTGGAACTACACAATTTAATTCCCCCAACCCCTTTCTATCATCGGACGACAAGAGACTCAGCGAAGCGTCATAGATCCATGGTTGATATTCCACCAGCGCGCACGAAGCGTTTTGCTAGTACATTTATCATGCGCACCGCTAGAGAGTGGAACTCTTTGCCGGATATATTTCCCGAAAATTATAATCTGGGTATCTTTAAGTCAAGAGTGAGTAGGTATCTTCTAGGCAAGCGTGCTCCACCTTAGACCACATCATCACTTACCATCAGGCGAGATAGTGGTCAAACGCAAGCCTATACCGTAATAAATTCAGCGAAAAGTGGGTGTTGGTACTGGTTACACCTCTGCCTACCCCTTCGGGTATTACAGGCGTGAGTGTATATATATATGATGTATAAAGTTCCAGTTGACTTCGGTCTCATCACCCATGGTAAAATCTTAGTTCTATATGGGATGAAAGATAATTGAACCAACCAACCTTTTTTATGAAATTGAGTTAAATACATAGCCACAATCTCCTAATCAAGTTTCATATGTGCATAAAAGATCCAGGCAGTTTGATGACGATATGCGTTAGCTGTTTTATCGTTTATCTTATAGAAGGAGATATTTAGTAATGCGTTTATTAGTTTCCTGCTGTATTGCAAACAGAAAACTGTTACTAATAAACGCATTACTGCAACGCATTAATGAAATTAATGGACACTTCTGCCTAAGGTGATGATTGACGGTGTTCTTATACCTTTTAGCTACACTGTAAAAAACCTTGGCGTTATCATCGACAGCACTCTATCTTGGGTTCCTCAATTAATAGCCATCAGTCGTAAAATGTTTGCTGCTGCTGGTTCACTTCGTAGATTACGTAACTTTCTTCCAATATCCACTAAGATTGCGCTTGCACATTCTCTTCTGCTCCCTATTCTCGATTATGCCGACGCCAGCTACCTTGACCTTACCGAGGCCCAGCTGAATAAACTTGAGCGCCTTCAAAATTTTTGTATTAGGTTTATATTTGGTTTGTGTAAATATGACATGTTTCTGAATATCGAGACAAGCTCAAGTGGCTTCCTATACGTCGTCGCCGGAATGTTCACATATTGTCCCTCCTCTACAGTATTCTGTTCAATCCATCCTCCCCGCGCTATCTTCAGGAACATTTCAGTTTCCTACATACTTGTAGTTCTCATTGCCTTAGGTCATCAGAGAATCTAACGCTAAACTTTCCTTTACTGTGGAAGCTGTAAGATTATGGAATGCATTGCCTATCCATATCAGGCGCTCGTCTACGCTGGAAACTTTTAAATCCCGGGTGAAGACATTCTATCTCTCGCAGTAACGCTACGCCTTTGTTGTATTTCTTTTGTATTATTGGTGCATGAATATGTATGTATGTATTATATATCTATTTAAATGTATGTAATACATGTAAGTTTATTATAATGTATATTTATTTGTAAGTCTATGTATTTGTATGTATTTTGTAAGTACCTAAGTATTTCTTGTTATATAAGTTTATTGACAGCACCGCCGTAATTTCAATTCATTTTATTCCTCTCCATGCATGATTGTCTGGAAGAGATCGCTCTTATCGATAAGACCGCCTATTTGTAACACCTAAATAAGTTGATACTGTAACTTGTTTTGTATTTTGTGGTGTAACAATAAAGTGTTATATTATTATTACTAAATATCTAACTAGGTATGAATTGCAGGCTTTATTGATGTTTTCATGAATAAAGCCTGCAATTCATACCAACTCCGAACGATGCTCTTTTGACCTATTATGAACCTTGCTGTTGTAGAATAAGGTACTACTACTAGTAGGTATTGAAGTCATTCTTACGTAATATTTTTAAGTGGCAATGTGCATAATGTGCATATTTATGTCAAATAATGAGCCTTAATACACATGATGCTCTTCTAACGACATTTCCCTACTATAAAAGATAGCTATAGGTAAAATCTTACGTAAGAAGTGAAAGGAATCTTATGTTTCCTTACATGGGTTTTGGTACAATCGTTTACAGTGTAAAATAAACATGGAAAAAGGTAAAAATTCAAACACAATAAATTTGTAACATTATTTATTAAAATATATTCTACTAAAATTCATAACATAGTATGTACATTTTCAACAGTACACCTCAATAGGGTAATAAGGCACCTATTTCTTAATATATCACTAATTCTAAGGCGTTTCAAACCCACAAACGTTTTTACCCATATTTCATACATAACTTTCACCATATATTTTACGTTTAACCTACCGACACGTAACAGGAAAAATATTAATTTGAGCATAACATGATCAATTGCGCGAGTGAATCTTTGTATATACGTTCACAAGGACAATAATCGCTATAAAAATGTATATTGTAGATATATAAAATAACAAATCCCACATTTAACATTACTTTCGCCGACAATAACACCCAACAGTCACACACAGCCCCGACCCCACACTAAGATACGAGTCTTGTGTTGTGGGTATCAGGGACTACGAGAGATGCACGGTCTCACAACACCCAGACACGACACAAATGTCTGTCTGTCATACAAAGATTTATCCCGGTGTGGGAATCGAACCCACGGCCTCTCGTTGCACAGGCGGCTACTCGCCTACTGCGCCACGGAGGCTGTCATATAAACGTCTATCCTCGTCTTACAATTACCGACACCTAAAATTATTCATTAATGGTAACAAATATACGTATTTAAAATACTTTCGACCATTTGCAGTCTGAATTTGGCTCGCAATCAATAAATAACACCTATATATTCATAACACAAAATAGCAAAATTCAACAATAATTTTGTTTAACATGTTTTTGATTACAAATAAGCTGCACAGACTATTCTGTGCGTCCATAGTATAGAAAAAAATATGAATACTTACATCTATAATATATTATAATAATTGGCAAATGTGGTAGACCTACACCTATACGCAAAACGTTTATAATATAAAAATATAGGCACCTAAAAAGCTTTATAAAATTCACCATAGTAAATTTTTCAACCCCCGTTGAATAAACATTTTTATATATTTCTAATGTATTGAGTCAGGGACGGATCCAGGTGCTAAGGCATCATACACCCCCCACAAAACAACACATTATTTTATTTTTAATATTAAATCTTTATGAAGCATTTTCGCCTTTATTTTATTTGCGACCTGGATCCTTCCGTAAATAATCTATACACATTCGCTACTCTTGACAATATTAACCAACTAGAAATATTGTTTATACTTTCTTGGTCGCTTATTCATAAATATGAATAGCGAATATGCATTTACCGTATACATAGTTATACCTATGTATAGCTTTACAATATAGTGTATATTTTGTTTCACTATAAGAACGTTATATCAGCAGTCTTCGGCATATGTGAGTCAAGCTCTGGGCTCCTGCTTGTGACAATAAAACAAACATAATAAATGAGTATCTTCATTGTCTCTTCATTATAGTATTATATTATATAGAGTTATATATAGGTAAGGCTAGACGGGTCACAATAGGATTTTGTACTATGTTTAGATATTTAAAAATTACATGTTTGAAATTATCACTAATGAGTGGATTAACTTAGTTTTATATTTATTATACAGTGACATGTTTTGTATATAATAAGTTTACGAGTTATAAAACCGCACACATCCCAACACTTTTAAAATTTGATAGTGCTAAGGGACCAATTTGTTCAGAGCCTTTAAGGCTTCATAAATATATATTTTTTTATAATGATTTTCTGTGACATTTAAAGATTTTAAACATAGTCATTGTTTAATTAGAATTTGCCTACGAAAATATGATATTATGTAAATGGAGGAACCAGTTACATACAACTGAATAAAGCTATCTTTGCCCGTTAGGCTCATAACATATATTTTGTTCGATAATAACAACTCTCGGGTAAAAGTTGGCAAATACCTGGTATTGTTGTTTTATTACATTTTTTTGTTGTTGCCAGCCAACTTATATTTGACATGTTACACAACTGACATCACTGGCACTGTAATAGTTTGTGCAGTTTATAGGAACTCCGAAAACTCTAGTCTGTTGTTACTAGTACTATGTACAGTACTATTTATGTATTATGGAGTACGTAGCAATATGTCCAACGTAAAACCACATATGCACTGGTGGTATTATTCTCTGTCCTTACAAACGCGTAACGAGGCACGTTACGTTAACTGGATGTTATTCGCATGTAACTCGCAAAATACCATATTCTTTAATTCGTAAGGATATATAGAATATAGATATAGAAAATAATGCCTCTGTAGGCAGAAAGGCTCAGTGAGTGCGTCTTCATAAAATGCACAATTTATATTTTGGCTATGATATAAAACGAAACAACGAATTAGGAAGACATATGTATATATCTTCTAACATACTGCGTTGCATATTATTGATGGATATTTTATACATTAGGTTTATATTTTGGTAGTCCGTCACTTCGTTTGATTAGTCCATAGCCACCCAGGGCCAGATTGAGAGTGTGTGTGTGAGGGGTCGTGCTCACATGTTGGGCTCCTGTTTGAAGGGTATGGGCTCGAAGCCGAGGGGCAGCGTGGGCACGAGTGGCGGGGAGGAGGCGGCGGAGAGGGGAGACGAGGCCGCGCCCTCACCACCCTCCATACCCTCACTACCCACCCCAGGCTCCTCTATGGCGGTCTCTGTAGATGCTCCTGCAGATACAATGTGTGATTAATACATTGACTACACACTTTAAATCAGAATTATAATTTGTCAACATACATATCGACGGTTGGGCTATTTGGTTTAAGCGACATTTTTCGCGATATCGAATTATATAAATTCGAAATTAGTACAGTTTCTGCAACAGATGCTAGTCAGAGTCTAGTTTCAATTTTTTGTGCACATTTTTGGCGCTAATATCAAATGGTAAAACAGGCCTCATATTTTTTCAGAGAACATTTATTTTAGAAAATAATGCTCGGAAATGATTTTTACTGATAAACAAAAAACTTTAAACCTCTCTCCTGTAATTTTTGAAATACTATACAAGGTGATGATTTATACAAGTGTTAGACTCATGGAGCGGTATAGCCGATTTTCGACCAAGCTCATTAATAAAAAAATAGTGAATTTAATTTTATTAAAAAAATTGCATACCATTGGTAAGATCCAGTTGAAAAGATAAGATAGTTTTGGGATAGGCAGTGCTAATATTAAGGCGATTTGTACTTTTTTATTTATTTTTGTCCTGGCACGGCAAAGTGACCACACTGCACCTGATGGTAAGTGCAGTGCCGTCCAGCTAAAGTATCAAGTAGCGTGAGACATCAGTCCCCGGCTACTCAACACAATCTGAGGATCTGAGGCTAACGTGTAGTATATAATGTGGAGGTACCTCCGAGCAGCATCTCCTGCAGCAGACTGTCGACATGCGCGACGCCGAACAGCTTGGCGAACTGTATCTGCTCGATCATCTGCCACGTGATGCTCTGCAGCGGCGGCAGACACAGCAGCAGCTCGCCGAACCGGCCGCGCCCGTCGTACTGCCGGTCGCTGATGTAGTCCTCCAGGTTGATCTGGATCTGGTAGCGCAGCTGCTTGATCTTCTGCGGCTGCGAGAGGCCCTTCGCGTCTGTCCACACACAACATTGCACTTTAAATACATTACTTACTTAGAGTATATTTTTTAATGATTTACGAGTTTATTGTTTCAACAGATACCCACGATACAGGTAGGCAGCGGCTTTGTTGTGCCCTGGTATTGCAGAAGTCTATGGGCGGCGGTGACTACTTACCATCAGGTGGCCCGTCTGCTCGTCTGCCTATCGAGGCACTAAAAAAAGATTTTACAACCAATAAAACCACTTGTTTGTGGCGTCAGGACTACGTGTGTAACTGGTGGATGTAGTTATTTATATATTGTTTAAACAACACACTAGTGAGTGTTGTAGCTACTAGATAGCCACTTTTTAGAAAGGTAAAATAATACTAAACGAAAAAAGACAAGAAATATAAAAAAACCGGCACTAATTATCTCTGGGTATAAACTATCTTTACTAAAATTCGATAAAAACAACTTAGGTGTGCCAGACATCAATAGAAGAGGCAACACGCCAAAAATGAATTTGACAAAAGCACTTGATAAATTGGTTTGTTAATAATAAATACACACATAGCCGTTAGGGCTACACTAGGTCGAAACTGTATCGTGAGTTTCAAAAACAATGAGGGACTACGGTCTTAGAACACACAGACCGGAAACAAATATCTGTCTGTCACACAAACAATGGTCTCAGTGTGGGTATCGAACCTATGGCCTCTCGCTTCAGTAGCTGCTACTCCCCCGAAGCCCACGGAGCAAGGATGCGTTTTTGAAGATACATGACGTTTTATTAATAAAATTGTTTTTTATCATTATCCATTAATTATTTTTAAACGCGATAAGACCGCCGTTTGTACATTCTATTTTAAGTGTATTGTATGTACTGTTAATATCTGTATTTTGGTGTACAATAAAGCATAAATAAATGAATAACCATTAGCTAGCCGGCTAGTCGACAAATACTGGCAACACTCGCCGTTCGTACATGCGATTTTGAACTTTAATATTATGGAAATAAAATTGATTTGTGATTGTATTTACTCCATACTTTTACCTTTTCAGAATTCTCAGGTATGCATGTTTCCTCACGATGTTTTCCTGAGAATTCTCATAAGAATTTCGAAAGTATGTGAAGTCTACCAACCCGCATTAGGCCAGCGTGGTGGACTAAGGCCTAACCCCTCTCATTAGTAGAGGAGGCCCGTGCCTAGCAGTGGGACAATGTCTTATACAGCTAGTATTACTATTTTTATTACCTTTTTCAGAATACCGGTATCATTTTGATACATGAGAGGTTAAATAAAAAAAATATACATTACTCACTCGGATCAAAGAACACGATGGCCTTGAGACAAGCGAACTCTGTGTCATCGATGTCGATCTCTCGCAGCGGCTTCACGATCTCGTCCATCACTCGCATGCCGATCATGCTGATGTCGATGTCCATGCGGCCGTCTGCGGACATCACTACTCTATTACATAAGCTTGTCAGACCTATACGAAGACGGAACCGGATTGCTTAGCATTTTGGGACGATTTCGAATAATTAAAATCGTGGGCACTAAAAGTACCTACACCGACTTCAATATTCAAGACTCAAATAACTTCCGACGAATTAAGAAATTGCTCCTTTTTTTGAAGTCGGTAAAAAACCGTTCAAAATGACAATGTATATTTCGTAGTAAAAATGCAGCGTTCGTTTGGTAGTGGCAGACTGCTGACACGAAAGTCGCATATAGGAACCAGTCCAAATGGTATACACTGTTGACTTTTCTAAAGTTACGTGTGCATTCATTGTTAAGTATAGGTTTAACGTAGAAGAAAAACATTGTAAGGCAACCTGCGTACCTGAGAATTCTCATGTGAATATCAAGCCGCATTAGTAAGCGTGGCTAAGGCCCTGACCCCTCTCATAATCTCATTACTAGAGGAGTCCAGTGCCCAGTAGCAAGCGGGCGCACGTGCGCGCGTGTGTGTGTGTGCGTGCGTGCGTGTGTGTGTGTGTGCGTGCGTGTGTTTTTTTATCCTGGCACGGCAAAGTAACCACACTGCACCTGATGGTAAGCGCAGTGCAGTCCAATTAGAGTATCGAGTACCGAGAGACAATCTACCCCCCGCTACTCAACACAATCATGCCGGCCTACTTCTTACACTAAGCCATGGACAAGAAGGTGAAGAAGCGGTCGAGGGTCTAGTGTCAGAGTACTTAGAAGGTCGCAAAACGGCCAACACCGTATCCCAACTCTAGACCCCCGACAACCGGATGTGCACTGGCTGATCTCGGAACGCGACACACTTGCGTGTGCCACTATGGCGGGTTTTACACCCTGTGTACGGTGGTCGCTATCCGGGCGGATATGAATATCCTACCACCAGCAGTATGCGTGCGTACGTGTGTGTGTGCGTGCAAGGGTTTGTGTGTTTGGCATATGTGTGTGTGTTTGTGTGTGTGTGTGCGTTTGTGTCTGTGCGTGCGTGTGTGCGTGATACTGACCGATGTTGTGTTTGGTGATGATGCAGTTGTTGCCCAGCAGCAGTATGTCCTTGAGGTGTAGCGAGCGACGCGCACAACCCAGCAGCAAGTGTTCGCCGGCGTGGGCGCGGAGCAGTGCCACCTACACACAACACATAACACATTGTTACTTCTATTTATTATTAAACTAGTGGGCCCGGGCCGACGTTGCCTTGCCACAAACCGCCTTCTCTAGACAACCTTTTTTAAAATAAAACATTCACATCTTGACAACAGTCACCTATAGGATCTAAAACTATCCTATAGGTGTATAAGTTAGAAACACATTCAGAAAATTTCATTGAAATCGGTTGAGTGGTTTCGGATTTCGTCGCGAACTAACGTCGTGACACGAGAATATGGTAGTTTCCTGTGTTTAATTTTGTACATTATTCGATATGCAACCGAATATAATAGGAAAAAGAAAACTTTTTGTGAAAACAAAATCAAAATTGCTTGAAAAATCGGTTCACAATATTTATTTTAAATATTGCTATAAATGAAAATGGGCGCGTAACGGGAACATTTCACTATCTCCCTCGCGCAACAGTACACGGAACAGTAAAGGCCATTCTGATAGGTGACGTAACGGTTCATATCAAGCACCCTTCTATATTAAGCCATTGACTCAATACACCTTCAAAAATAACTTCTTCTACTTTTTGCACAATAATACCAGTGCCGACCAAGTAGAGTATCGAGTAGCAAGAGACAATTTATCCCCCGCTACTCAACATAATCATGCCGGCCTACTTCTTCACACTACGCCATGGGCAAGAAGGTGAAGAAGCAAGTTTGTTAACGATAGGTAGCGGCTTTGCTGTTCATTGCATAAGACTATGGGCGGCGGTGTCTACTTACCATCAGGTGGCCCGTCTACTCGTCTGTCTATCCAGGCAATATCAAAACAAAAAAGAAGCGGTCAAGGATCTAGTGAGTACTCAGAAGACCGCAAACGGCCAAACATCGTACCCCAACTTTAGACCCCCGATATAAACCGGATGTACACTGTACTAAGGCCACCTACCTGATCATCTAGATGCAGCTCCGTGAAGGCTGGTATATACTTGGCCCACTCGACCAATATCAGTAGCTGTTGTTTGATGGAATCACACACGTCGTTGATCTTCGCCAGCTTTCGGTTGTTTATCTCTGCGTCGCTAACGTTGATTGTCTGGTAAAAAATAATATATTACTTTAATCATCATTTACCAACTTCAAAAAAAGGAGGAGGTTAACAATTCGTCGGAATCTTTTTTTCATGAATGTTCCCCGGTTACTCGAAGATGCCTAGACCGATTTGAGAAATTCTTTTTTTGTTTAAAAGGGTATACTTCCCTGGTCCCATTGGCACCAAGTTAGGATCTGATGATGGGATCTCAGAAAAATCGAGGGTAACCCTCAATTTATAGTGATGCATAATTTGTTTTTTATTGAAGTCGGTGTACTTTTTATGAATTAAAAAACTTTTACACGACTGCATGAAAATAGGACAATGTTTTTGCGATATTTTTAACATAACTATTTCAGTTGAAAAAAATAATTACGTATTATATCAAGGTTAATTTTACTTTTTTACCCGACGTTTCGAAAGCTTCACAGTTTTCGTGGTCACGAGGCGGAACTAAAATAAAGCGCGATAAAATCCATAAAATTAGTTTTATTTCAATGTGTTATATTCGCGTAAACATAAGAAGCCATTTCAATAGTTTTAACTTCAGGAATTATTAACCAAAACATACCTATGCCAATATATTATGTGTTCTACGATTGGGACCACTACCTTATTCAACGATTTTTTTCTTGTAGCTTTTGTAAGGACTAGTCCTCATGAATTGGTATTCCATGTAAATCTATTAATAATAATTAATTGTCGCCTACTGGTAGAAATTCGACCGAAATTCTAAAATAAATTACGTTTAGATATTTTTTTTCAAAAAGTATACTTCTATAATCTATGAAATGACATACTTAGAAGGCCGCAAAACGGCCAAACATCGTACCCCTAACTCTAGACCCCCGACAAAAACCGGATGTAAACTGGCTGATCCCGGAACGCGACACACTTGCGTGTGCCACTATGGAGAGTTTTCCACCCTGTGTACGGTGGTCGCTATCCGGGCGGATATGACGTATTAATATATAGATAATGTACGTACCTCATCTATAACTTTCCTGCTAAGCAGCTCAGCATTCAGGAGCGATACCACCGACAGTCCGTTGGCTTGCGTCGGCTCCTCGTACGAGGGCCGTCTGCAGTTGATGCGGTCGCGTTCGTTCTGCACGGCTGAAACAACACATATAAACCTTTTTTTATTAGTGCCTGGATAGGCAGACGAGCAGACGGGCCATCTGATGGTAAGTAGTCACCGCCGTGACATAGACTTCTGCAATGTCAGGTCACAGCAAAGCCGCTGCCTACCTATAGCTATTTATAAGTCGCTCAATGACTTTACACATCACCGAAGCTATGGCGATTGGGCTATAAATTGCTAGTCTGACCGATTACCCTTTTTGGGGATCTCTTCACAAATATCTGTCTGTCACACAAACAACTGTCCCGGTGTGGGAATCGAACCCACGGCCTCTCGTTTCACAGCCGGCTACTCTTTAACTGCGCCACGGAGGCTGTCGTTGTGTCAATGTTAGTTCCTCCCATATTTCATATTATATCATACGTCTTTAGTAGTCTTTAGTCATTCACTAATATACATACATATAATATAATGTGACTTTCCTATATTACTGGATTTTCCATTTTACACGTGGGAAATATTATTACTCTTGGAAGAGACGAGAGTACTAAATTCCTAGTATTATTGTCTTTGTGGCCACAAGAGAAGACGCGTAAAACTTTGGCATATGACACGAACATTGGCCAATAGGGAGGTACTAATTATTTTTAGAAAATAATAAATAAAAATAATATATAAAATCGTCACTTTGTACTTTATACGAATATACATTAAACAAAATATATTATCAAAAAATTAAAGTCGGAATTTTACCGAGACCGCTAGAAATCATATCGCATTTTATTATTTACTAAAATTTGTTTTTTTTTAAAGGTCAATGTAAAAAAACGATATTTTGGTAATTGTGTGCGTTTACGTATATAAGTGAGGGCAAGTGCTATGATACGGTGAAAGGTGTTTTTTCGTGTTATCACCATAGAAGCTTCCAGTCGCTACCACTTTACTAAGGGATGACATGTATTTGACAGTCACTTGTTTTGCTTGACTTACATGTGTGATGAGATTTATAAAAATCTTGAAAATATAACAATACTTGGCACTGGGAAATGCCCATGACGTACAAATAAACAAAAAAAGTTGTCCTACATAGGAATCGAACAACATAGCTCACAGTTACGGTATCTTATTTTTTTTTAGTGCTTGGAGAGGCAGACGAGCAGACGGGCCATCTGATGGTAAGTAGTCACCGCCGCCCATAGACTTCTGCAATGCCAGAGCACAGCAAAGCCGCTGCCTACCGTATAAAACCTTTACTTTAGACCAATACATAAAGTTGACATCAATAGTGCATAATATGGAAATTATTCGTCAGAATTCGGGTTAAATTAAATGCTCAAAGTTGTTTTTAAGTAACATTATATTGAAATAATTATTTTAACAGTGGAATAATTTAAATAAATAAGTTGAATCAACTTAACGGGAAATTTTTAATGATTTGTATTAATAAACGTCGCGTATCAACTACGTACGTACATTGTGGTTAAACTTGTACGGTATTCACTGTGAATCAACTGAATTTCAAGAAAAGTTTATAATATAAATATTTTAGTAAAATACGTGTGTGTCGGGTCTAAAGTTACCAGCATATAAGGAAATATTTTATTTTGAAAACCAGCATAGTAACTTCAAGTGACATTTGATCACATATGTACATACAATTTTACACCAATATTTTTTGTTTTAGCTTTTACCCGCAACTTTTGTTAATATTTATTATCATAAGTGATTAAATTTATCGGAACCGTAGAAAGCTGAAATGTCATAGAAATACACTTCAGTTTTTCTAGAATTTTCCAATTCGACTATAAATTTAGCATTTTTGTTAAAAAATAATAAAAAAAAAATGCCGAATCTGCCTAGCCGCCCTTAAGTGATGACAGCATTTACTCATCAGGTATATAGATATTTAACAACTTACGCCTGTATCCCGACAGGTTGAGCATAGATGTATCTATGGTTCATCCAGCATGTTTAAGTACGATGATGTAACAGTTTGCAAATCTATCGCTATATCCGGTATAAGTTCAAATAGCAGCAAGATTTTACTGGCACTGCACCTCCTGGTAAGCGCAGTACCGTCCACTTAGAGTATCATGTAGCGAAAGACCTATACCTCGCTTTGCTGGTGGTAGGATATTCATATCCGCCCGATAGCGACCGTACGCAGGGTGTAAAACCCGCCATTACTGTGCCGTTGTCCGAGGGAGATAGTGAGATGTTCCCACTACGCACCCGTTTTTGCTCATACAAATATTTCAAATAAATATTGTGAGCTAATTTTTGAAGCATTTTCAATCTTTTTTCAGTAAAAGGTTTCTTTTTCCTATTATATTCGGTTGCATATCGAATAATGTACAAAATTAAACACAGAAAACTTTCCTATTGTACAATGTGTAAGGGTACTTTAGATTTTTATGGAATTATTGGGGGCAGTCTATACGAAAATAGCGGGAGTGTAGCTCGGTTTTAATCAGTGTGCGTACAGTCGTTCTCAGTATAATTTTGTGTTTAATCGATGATTGCTAATAAATGTTTTCGCACTTCAGTATAGTACGTACAATGCTTATTGCTTGTGAACTTGAGTGAACGCCCGCCCTGTTTATCGGACAAAGAGACTAATTGCGCCCACCAATAATGACACATCGTTTCCAGAAATCCCAGTATCATTCAAAACAGCTGCCGGTGTGACACAATATATTGGTATTTTTTTAACTTGAACAAGTGAACTTTACTTAGTAACAAGTTATATTTGGTTTAAAGGACACATAGTCTGGGGATGTAGTTTTTTAATTTTTCACCTTTCACCTTTGAAGTGAAAACGTCTAAAGCCGTTTTGAGCGTATTGGGTAGGGGAAAACTTATGGGTTCGCGTCACCGACATGCTATACTTCGGCCAACCGTTTATTTTACTTTTGATATAAGCAAGCCTATGAACTTCTATAATTATTGACAAGTAATAAAAAAATGGTGATTCAATGGATGGTGTTTCAAAAAAGAACACTGTAATTCCAAAGTTTTAAGTTTTTCTTCTGCCGGCAGTCCCCATGACTATGGATAACTATATCGGATATAAGACGTAACGTCCTCATAGAGTCACCTGTCACTTATAAGTTAGAGAACACGAACATTATATTATTAATTACATACATACATATACGCCCGTACCCTATGGGGGTAAGTAAAGACTATTGAGTGCCTCAAGCTACGACATTGACACACTTCTTTCGCCTCTTCCACATTCATACATCTTCTCATACACTTTCTACGGCTGGAGCTACTCCTGATTTGCCCTTTTAGGAGAAGATCGTTTATCTGTTTCGTATAAGTTCTCCTCGGGCGCCCTCTACCGACTCTTCCAGTCACATTCGCACGATAAATACCTATATTATTAATTACGGATAAAAAATATTTATAAAAGTATAATCAATGAAAAAACACTTTATTTCTTACAAATTATTGTTAACAGACGATGATTAATTATATGGTTAATTGTATATGTTATTTATATCCTCGTGACACATTGGGACGATCAACATAATATATACAAATGTGAATCAAACAGTTTAATATTTTACAATGATCCAGAACACCGTGCCCAGCTGTGGGACAGTGTTTAATACTGGGCTAGTATTATTATTATCTACAATGACAGTAAAATCGCTCACCTTCTTTCTTCATGCCCGCTTTGAAACATTTTCTTAACCTACAATATCTGCACTGATTTCTTTTGTCCTTATCAACGACGCAGTTTCTGCTGAATCTGGGAAAATAATAAATAACATTATTTACGGTTTTTTAATGATAATGACACAGACAGCCTCCGTGGCGCGGTAGGCGAGTAGCCGGCTGTTAAACGCGAGGCAGTGGGTTCGATTCCCACACCGGGACAAATGTTTGTGTGACAGACAAATATTTGTGTCTGGGGTCTGGGTATTGTGAGACCGAAAGTATCTCTTAGTCCCTGATACCCACAACACAAGACTTGTATTGAAGAATTGTATCTTAGTGTGGGATCGGGGCTAAGTGTGTGACTGTTGGGTGTTGTTATAATGGTATGCAAAAAACATGTTATGGATTTCCTAGCCCTTTGCGTGCAGCTTTGCCTCAAAGAATATACAAATGGGATATTATTATTAATATTTAGCCGTGATTATACCACCCGTACACCCAGCACTGTAACTCCTATTAGCTAGGATCGTAAGCACGTACTGAAAAGGGCACATCTGACCAAGTTAGTTCTACGTCTGATAATATCACATTAGCATACGTTTGGCAGGGAGAATTTACCCTTATAAAATTATCTAGAAACGTCCATAACAGTTGAATATAATCACCCATAGTTAGATATATAGTGTGTCATTTCGTATTGTTGATGTATTATTGGCAACACAGCGGCATTCTGCCTACCACTGGTCGAGTAAAGCTGGGTGAAGTCCAAACGTCCTCTATGATATACAATTCCTCTGAATGATAATAACTACAATAAACAGTGGATATTATAATAATTATTAATACACCCAACAGTCATACAAAGTTCTGACTAGGTAAACCTGTATCGTGGGTATCAAGAACTACGATAGACTACGGTCCTACAACACCCAGACCCGAAACAAATATCTAACTGTCACACAAACATTTTTGTCGGTAACCATGATGTGATAGGGGGTGAGCCTATCGCAATACAGAGCACAATTCCCGACATCGGGCTTATATTTCGTGATAGAAAAACCCAATATCACTTTCATCGGGATCGAACCCGAGACCACAGCAGTTGTTCCGAGTACGCAAAAACAACTGCGCCCCCGAGACAGTATTAAATAATGTAATATTAAAGGTATCACATACAAGCACCTATAGTAGGAACATTTCTACTCCGCGATGTGACAGAGGCGAGCTTGTAGCTTGTCAAATCTCACGTGGATATATCGAAATGAAATATTCCACCAGTTCTGATTGCCTGGAGTTCGAACGCAGTATATCAAAGGTCTTTCCGAACCGTTACGACCTGGGAACCTTCAAGAAGAGAGCATATTCTTTCCTGAAAGGCCGGCAACGCATTTGCAAGCCCTCTGGTGCTGCAGATGTTCATGGGCGGCGGTGATCACTTTCCATCAGGTGAGCCTAGTGCCCGTTTTCCCCCCTTTTCCATAGAAAAAAAAACAATCTAAATACGTTGCCATTAGGCGAATGTTGTGACTTGTTTGTTAGGACTGCCTCGGTGGCGCAGTTGTAATTACGCATGCGTTACAACTGCTGTTCTTAGGTCTCGGGTTCGATCCCCAGGTCGGGTAAAGTGACATTGGGTTTTTCTAATTTAGAAATACTCAGTATCAGCCCGGAGTCTGGAATTGTGCCCGGTATGGCGGTAGGCTCGCCCATAGGGGTTATGGGACCGGAATAAATTCGGCGAAAAGTGGGTGTACTGGTTACACCTCTGCCTACCCTTTCGGGGATTACATGCGTAAGTGTATTTGTATGTATGTTGGGTATCAGGATTTAGGACGAATTTAAATGCACATAAACTGACCTGCATGTATACAAATGGTTCTTCCTAACACTCCGTCTGAAGAATCCTTTACAGCCGTCGCAGGAGGAGGCCCCATAGTGCTTGCCGGTGGCTCGGTCGCCGCATATGGCGCAGTGCTGTGACAGAGCTGTGGAACTGGCCGCGCTTGCTTCACTACTGCTTGTCTCCAGTTGCATATCACTGTCTGTAACAAATAAAACACATATACTTATAACAGATTTTTATCCTGGCAAAGTGATGTGCACCTGATGGTAAGCGCAGTGCCGTCCAGCTAGAGGTATCAAGTAGTGAGATAACCATCCCTTGCTACTCGACAAAACCATGCCAATGCAATGCATGCAAACTTTTTTAACGACTTCAAAAAAGGAGGAGGTTCTCAATTCATCGATGTTTTTATGTATGTTCCCCGATTACACGAAGACGCCTGGACCGATTCGAGAAATTCTTGTTGAAAAGGGTATATTTTCCAGGTGGTCCCATTGGCAGCAAGTCAGGATCTGATGATAGGATCTCAGAAAAATCGAGGGCAACCTGAGGGTTTTATAGGGAAATAAATTTTATAGGGACGCATAATTTGTTTTTTATTGGATTGGATATTTACTTTTTATGAATTAAAAATCTTTTCAATATCGTGTGAGTGCATATTGCATACGTATTTCATACACGTTAATAACAACGAGAATTCATTTCTATCGGGTGTCTGTTGAATATATATACTGCATTCAGAATAATCCTTACTAGTGCTGAAATGACAGAAATGAATGGGAATTACTGACCGTCGTTTTGGTCTTATTGGTTTTTACATAAACTTATGGCTGTATCACAGTTCGTCGAGTTTCCGTCCCATGATGTGATAGATGGTGAACCTATCGCCATATTATTTTATCTTTATATGTCAAGTAGCAAATAGTTATATACGGCATAAAGTCTAATCCTCGGTAACCCATGAGTGATATTTCAAATCGAAAACTTTTTACAATTTTGCCAGATTTGTACTTAAAATCAAGCCATCACCGTCCTCCGGTTTTCTCTGTTTTAGTACGCTGCCACGAGGCAATAAGGCGGTTGTTTTTTAATTTGTTTTAAACAGTCATTAGCGGTCATTTTCGAGTCACAGAATTGTATAAACCTTTTATTTGCCTTTTTTGTATGTCTACTGAATATAAAATCAGTCAAATAGAAGTCGTGCTTGATCATATTCCGACAAACAATTATTATTACAATGTTCTTCTATTACTTTTGACTCGACAAATGTATACAAGACAATTATATTTTTATACATATCGAACTTTTTGTTTCCTTTTTACAGCAAATTATCAACAAATCTTAGGTAGTTAGTATGAATAAAGTTAGTAACTTATTTTTGTATTTCTTTGTGGCCGAAGGCTTATAACATAGTATCCTTCCATCTGCTTGCCAATTCCCATTCAGTAATTTGCTCTCAATTCCTCTGATATAGTGTACTAGCGAGGGAAAATGTGACACAAAATTATCAAAATGCCATCAAGATCGCTCTAGCCGTTCTGGAGTCATAGGGAACCTAATACTCACATCGAATCTTTTATAGATAGATGGGTGGCCAAGTTGCGTGTTTGCCGTCTTACTGCTATAAAAACAATAATGTAAAATAATTGTTTTCTGCGACGCGAATATTATACATAATTACTAATTATGAATAGTCGATAACGTTGCATTTTTCGTAATATCAATTACATTATGTATCAAAACATAAAATATCGATTCTATAAATTTTTACAACTCAAAAAGTAGATAATCTTTAAATTTATTATGTTCTAATGAATATTTATTTGATTCCAGTTGCCTTTTATTTGCCGGGGACACATGAGTGTGCGTGAAAATATTATCAACATTTTCCAAGCGAAATGCATGTGCCCTGAGGACGCGTCCACTCGCCGGCCATGCACCAGACGTCTGTCGCCTGAGCCGTCAGCCAGCGCGGCCGCGCAGCGGGAACGGGTGAGAGCGAGATAAAAGATAGTAGTAATAATATATGTACTGGTAATATATGTAAAATCTGTATTAATGTATTTGCCTATGTAAATATAATATAATATATTAAAGTATATGTATGTGTATATTTTATTAATTTGTATTTCTGTTTTTTTTTTTTCAATATAAGTTTAGTATTATAGTTTTAGGTAGGTAATGCAGCTGGTATGGCTGGACGTCCGTACGTCACTTAAGGTGACCACTGAAAACCAGCGCTGTGTTGTGGTATGTACTATGTACGTGCCACAGCACAGCAGTACGCTGAGTGGTCACCTACCTGTCACAGCTGCGACAAGCAAGTGCCATTAGTATAAGTTTTAATCATAATAAAGTTGTTCATTGTTTTATGGTATATGCGTGTTGTTAGCTGTACTAATAAATCGTTTTTCTTTCTTTTCTTTCTAGAGTTGTCGTCATAGAGTTTATTTATATTTACCAGATCTTTAGCAGCATACCTGCGGATTAGTTAACGCCAAAGTGATGTAAAGTATGAAATGTGCAAAAACGATTTGTATTGACGCATTCCTATAGTTTCCTTAAAACATGTTTGGCTCGGGGAATATCCATTTTCCGGATTGTTCCTCCACTCTCAATGAGAATGACTATTCCGGGCTTGCCTGCCTTTTGACTAAGTTAATATGTGTGTGACTGCTAATTCAAGGACCTAATACATTTTCTATGTCCCCATTACTTTAAATATCACGGTGAGCATTTTCGTAATCACATGTGTAAAACTGGATAGCTACCGAAATCACCTTTACGCTGGCCTTTATGGTCAGACTTCTTTGAAACTAAAATCCACTTCAGAATAAAGATATCAGTAGCGAGTCTACGCCATTAAGAGACTTTCGTCCTGCCGTCCATCTCGTGGTCAGATCATGAAAATGTGTGGATGTAATGTACAAAGGACGCACATACAGATGCTCAGTTGCTATTCCCCGTGGTTCTAATTATTATAAATGGCGGCAAAACAAAAACAATCAAGCGAAAATGTGACAAAAACAATACTTCCAAAAAAGATAAAAAACTAAACGAAACAAAAAAACGACGAAAAAGATTCTTTAAAAACGATATAAAGAAAAATAAATAACCAGATTAAAATGAATGCAAGGGCATGACGATTTTAAGTTTTTATTAAAATCTACATTCCTGGGTTTATCCGTCATGTCATAGACTTTATTGGTACATATTGTCAGCCCTGACCTTGTCCAATCCGATGTGGCAACATGCCTTTATACATATCGCAGCAGTTAGTTTTCGGACTAGGCAGTTGTCTGTGACATCTCTCTTTAAAGTGTCTAATCCTGTTTAAACAGGGTTGGAAAACTTACAAAAACGTTTTACTTGATCTGAATCAAACCATTATATTATGCTACTACTAGAACAAGGAGACGACAACTGCCACTAAGATGCAAATTGTAATGCTGTATATACATGAAATCCGATAAGTTTTTTGCTTGGGACTGTACTACCAAACACAGTTAGCCAACTGGTTAGTTCCTTAAAACTATAAGCCAATTGTTTCTACATACATATACACTCACGCCCGTATCCCATGGGGGTAGGCAGAGACTATTGAGTGCCACTAGCTACGATCCTGACACACTTCTTTCGCCTCTTCCACATTCATACATCTTCTCATACATTTACGACGGTTGGAGGTACTTCTGATTTGCCCTTTTAGGAGAAGATCGTTTATCTGATTCGTAAACGTTCTCCTTGGGCGCCCTCTACCCACTCTTCCAGTTGCCAATTGTTTCTGCATAAGTATAAAGCATATAACAACAATATATGTAGATTGACTAGGTATAGACACAGAGAGTATTAACAATGGATTTCAGCCAACCTTGGGTGCATACGATAATCTATCTATATCAGGAGATAAACGATTAAGTTGTTTATTTAAGTGTGCCGAGGAAAAATCGAAAGAAAATTTTCTAAATAATATAACTAGGATGGCTAACATTAGCTACATTGCAGGTTTTATTTGGTAATTACTGCAAATAAAGTACTACTAAAAATTGACTAAGAGCTTTCTGTAGGTGGAACAATATACCTAAAAGATGTAGATGTTGCATTTAACAAAAAGCGCTTAAAATCACAAAAGATGCATATCAAATAAATCATGTTTATTTTGAAATCTCGTTAAATAATGACTTATAAATAGTGATATAATAAAAATGTGCACATAAAACGTAACATGAGATGTCTAATGAGCATGTTGTAATCGTATATCTTTTTTACCTTCAAGGAGCTCATAAATATTACGAAAGTACGATAAAATATTGATAAAATTATCATGTAATGATATTTGATTAATGACAGCTTTTGCTTGCAGCTACGCTCGTGTTAAAGTATATCTGTGATTATAACTTCAAAGATAGCCTATGTTACTCAGGGATTACATAGCTTTCTATGATTGAAATATTTTTTTAATTGTTTTCTGGTTCCAGAGACTGTCCCATATAGATTTTATCTCTTTATTAATATATTAGCAACGGCATTAACACGATATAAAACACATACTTACACGACGTGAAATTATCAGGTAGTTCGTGGCAATGTGAAACCAATTATAATTAAAGTTCGATGCCAACAGTAACATTGTAATAAATATAGTATGTTCAGCTGAGAATAAAGACTGTATCACTCTCAACATGAGCATCTGTTGATTGATTTTGTCTTCATTAATTTTGGCCTGTGAAATAACTTTAGTGTACCTGATGAAATAACCTTAATTTTGAAAAACTATATATTATTAACACATTTATAAAACATTCATTGGCGTCATAATTGATGGCGTCTATGAATTATTGTGTGATCAAACAAATTTATTATTGCACACGTATAGTGAAATGAAATCGTTTATTGATCATGTAGGCAATTACATAGCTCTTATAACAAGTACATTAAAAAAAATAAAGAAATTTAAGAAAAAGGATAGCAGCTTATTTATACATAGCATCATCAATACAATAGTATGACGAGAATAATGACAAACCTTCTGTATTGAACGACGACGCGACTGCGCCTGCTGTGGGGACGCGTTGTGTATAGCTAGAGTATCCTTCATGCTTGTCCCAAGAGGTCGGAAGCATGTACTCCGCGCTGTAACCCATCGGACACATGTCCTGCGAGGCCATCTCCCCGTAGCCGAGCACCGGCATCTTCCAAGCAACCGCGCACGCACTCTCCCCTCCTTGGACTGTTGTCCACTGACTGCCACTCGGTTGATAATGCCCACATTCAACAATAAACAATCAGGTGTCCTGATGCTCAATTAATATTGTCACAAACGTTACTGTTATCACCGGCACTGCCGCCGTTCTCATTTGTAAACAAATCCCGTAATCACCAATTAGAAAATCACTGTCAATATTTGTACCGTTGATGAGTTTAGTTTCCGGGTGATGGTTTGCATCGCGCGCTATTTGTCCGAGACGTAGTTCGATAATGTTGTTTACAAACCACGCCGGGGTCGGATGACGGTGATGCCAAGCAAGCGACCTCTCTGGCGGGCGTATTAGTTGCGACTGACGGACTAGCGTAAAGCGTTGACCACAACACCAAACATCCGCTACAAAGACGAACCGTTGACAAAATCATTTAATGCCTAATGCCTATATGAATGACCTATGAGTGCGCACAATAAGAGCTGAGATCAGCGAATGTCGTCGGTGGCGGTAGCTCACAGCGAGGCGCGGCTGACTCACGCGTTATCGGAACTGCAGCGGATGTGGATTCGAAGCGACACGGCGCAGGCGCTCGATGAAGCTACGAGGAGTCACTCACAGCTGAGTGGTGATTGCTGACCAACCGGCATTGCACCCGTAAACACCACGTTACAGTAAGTAAACAAAACTGACCGGATGAGTAATTGATTGCAACACGCACTCCCTTTGTTCCTTTGTTGCCATGTATTGTCATTCCTCTATGACCATGTATTTTATCTATATGGTTTCAGATAAGCTGCGTCCAGATGCTTTATCACCCGTTAAAACGGTATCCATGTGCGGCAAACTCGCTCACTGCCAACCACTTAGATAATACAGATTTTATCAGGGCCCTCATGACTGATATGCAACCAAAATGACCAGTATTACATTATTTCAGACTTGTCTTTACGTACCTACATACGTGTGTACTTTTTACTCTACTCTAGCTCGATACAGGTTTTCCGTTTTTCAGCATCATAATGGCAATAAAACCTAAAGTCGAAACAATGTATACAGTATTCAACCTATACAGACATACTACTTCCAATATGTATTCAGAAAGGACGGTTCTATACATAACGGTAGTGACAATCTCGGCGGGCTATCAGACAGGGCAGCAGGGGTCGGACGTATCGTCTCAATACGACGGAGTCTCGAGATCTTGTCATAATGACCCTTTCTATCAAAATAGTCCACGTTTGATTGCAGTATGCACGACAGCAGCACGTGGGAATAAATAGACCTAGGTATTTCTCAATGGTCGTTTATGAGACTATCCCGCCCACACACCCGCCATTGTAACTCCTGTCTAGCCCGGATCGATGTCACGCCATTTCAACACCCAGTAATAAGACTCGGCGAGTTTTTGGATAAGCTTAAATGTATTTCCCTCAACCAAATTAATCAAATAAAAATATATGGATGAATTAATTGTCCACTTTCCATAGCAAATCGGACAAATAATGATCTAAAGAGGTTAAACTAAAATGCCCGTGTAGGGAGAAGTTTGTATATTACGCAGTTCGTCTCATTATTGAACCTTACACTGCTTTGTAATGTTATGTCAGATAACTATAGACTTCTACTAGGTAAGTTTAGATGGGAAGGCTAATAGTTGATTTTTTGTGCATCGATAGGCAGATGAGTAGACGGGCCACCTGATGGTAAGTAATCACCGCCGCCCATAGACTTCTGCAATACCAGGGCACAGCAAAGCCACTGCCTACCGTAAGCAAAGCCGCTGCCTACCGTAAGCAAAGCCGCTGCCTACCGTACAAAGTCGCTGCCTACCGTAGTTGAATGATTGTCTAATGGTTTTTGTAGCTTGTGTGGGCTGTTTCTAGAGTTGGTTTACTAAGTACTAGATACTAGATCTCTCTTACTGAGAGTCCGTTTATGTTTTTGTCGCCGAGCAGAATAGCGAAGCGTCTAAGCACTATCGTCTTTCTGAATGACTTTGAAGACAGTTCAATTATTGGGCATTGAATTGACACAATTAAAAGCTCAAAATACCGAAGTTGGCATGTGAATGCAAAACAAAGAGATACAATAAGTACATCAGTTTATGTATACACACATAACATCGTTAATACACTGGCCATTACAAAATTAGTTTCATTTATTTAACAATGTGTTAATTGATTTAAAAATTTGATAATACAAATAGGCAGCGGCTCTGCTGTGCCCTGGCATAGCAGAAGTCTATGGGCGGCGGTGACTACTTACCATCAGGTGGCCTGTGTGGTCGTCTGCCTATTCAGGCATTAAAAATATATATATATATATATTGTCATAATTTTAAAAGTAGTTGATCATATCTATTCCTGAAAAAGTTACGTGTTTATAAACTACAACCGGACTCTTTATCATTATTTATTTAATATTCATAGACTTTTATTCTATTAGACTATTTATTCTTATTCATAGACTTAACATTTGATGTCTCGGGGATGTTTTTAAAAGTACTTTTTTGTAGTTTGTATGAAAATGGTAACATAAAAGTATTATAATTGGTCTACATTTGCATACGACGTTACGTGCATACATTTTAAAGAAAATCACATTTACACCTGACTAGAATAAACATGATCGGCATGATTGTGTTGAGTAGCGAGGTAGAGTTGTCTTTAACTACTTGATACTCTAATTGGACGGGGCACTGCTTTTACCATCAGGTGCAGTGCAGTCACTTTCCCGTGCCAGAATAAAAGTAATTTATACGGCTGCTTGATCGTATGTTTTGGATCATCCAATTAATAAAGTTATTTGTTTGTTTAACAGTTTGACTTAACTATAACAACAGTTGCGATTCGTTATCATTTTGGAATTGCACTTATAACCCCATTCAGAATGTGGATTTTTGTCGAAAATATTAAAGTAACTTATTGGTAGATAGGTAATATGCTAAAGTTCATGAATTTCTTTGTCGTTACCTGCAAATTGTTGCCTATACAAATATGACATAGTTTTGTAATCTTTGAGACCATTTGCATCCATAGCCATGTTTCGAAGCAAAGACAATGCAGGTGAATGTGGTTATATGAGGGAGCCCGGGTATCTTCAAGGCGTGATTTTGCAAAGGCTTATGACCTGCATTGGACGACTAAAAATAAAAGCTGTTTTCAATTTGACCGGCTTGATCGTTCTGGCGACTGAAACTACAGTTTTGTGAAAATTAGTCCAATGACAAATTGATTACAATAAATAATAATTGACACCAACATTATGCATTATCGCGTTACGGATGCAGCGCTTTATCAATGCGAGATAACAATGAAAAGGTAAATAGCCATATCTTTATGAAATTACTTTTTGTTGTCGACACAACAAACATTGTAATAAGTTAAGTACATACGAAATATTCCGTTATACAATGATAATGGATATTTAAATGAATGTTGTTATTGTAATGGTACCTAATAGCAGGCTTAGACTTAAAGGGCCTTGTTTTAATACGTAGGCTTGAGTTAAGACGATACCCCACGCTTTGAGCTTGATGATTTGAAATCTGACAACCCCATACAAACAACGGTTGAAGTGGAGGTTTCGGGCGCCCGCAATGCAACATTTGTTTTGGGTTTTATTTGTCATTTAAATGTTTTGATAGGAAAGTCGAAAATTGGTCTAGACCATTTGGCTAGGATTATACTTCTTTTAGTTAAAAAACACTTATAGAAATTATTTTTAGAAAGATTTGTAATAAAAACATATAAAATATGTATTTTTTGTAAAGTGATTGACTCAGCACACTTCGTATTCGTGGAGTTCGACGTAATTTTTACGGCTTACGCGGGAATGTAGCTACTTTAAACCAGGTTTATATCGCTATGGCAACCTACAGTAACTTTATATAAACCCAGATTAAATTTAGTTGCTGGTAGTAGGATATTCATATCCGCCCGGATAGCGACCACCGTACACAGGGCACGTAAAACCCGCCATAGTGGCACGCAAGTGTGTCGCGTTCCGGGATCAGCCAGTATACATCCGTTTTCTGTCGGGGGTCTAGAGTTGGGGTACGATGTTTGGCCGTTTTGCGGATTTCTGAGTACTCTGACACTAGACCCTCAACCACTTCTTCATCTTCTTGCCCATGGCGTAGTGTGAAGAAGCAGGCCGGCATGATTATGTTGAGTAGCGGGGTATAGATCTCCTCTCGCTAATCGATACTTTAATTGGACCCCTCTGCGCCTACCATCAGTTGCAGTGAGGTCACTTTGCCGTGCCAGTATAAAAAAAAAAAAAAAAAGTGGCTGTTTTAGAAATAGTAAGCCATAAGTCGATAGTGACGCCGTCGGCCCTTATGCAATTGTTCGTTATAGTTTCGGATTTGTTAGCTATTCTAGCATGGTTACTGGTGAATACATTTATGATATAGAAATCTGGGTTAACTAAAATATGCTATTTCGACGTAGCTGTAACTATTTTATATTTTATTGTAATGAGTCGTTTTGTTGAAAGTGTCAATAAGCATGTATTTATAGTTGTAGTTACATTTGAAAAATAATCTTACAAAAATTGTAACGACTGATTTATTTCAACGGTAGGCAGCGGCTTTGCTGTGCCCTGGTATTGCAGAAGTCTATGGGCGGCGGTGACTACTTACCATCAGGTGGCCCGTCTGCTCGTCTGCCTATTGAGGCACTAAAAAAAAAATTATGAATTTGTTGCACTTAGATCTTTAGACTATCATAGAAGTGGGACTTTGCTATATTTTTAATCGGTTTATAATCTTATTTCTTTATAAATAATGTAAATAATCAAACTTTTTACAATGAAAATGAACGCTCTACAAATACTGTATAGCAATGCAAAATTATACATACATTTTGTTATTTTATTGTGTTTTATGTATTTCCATGAATTGCGAACGGAAAAAATCTGGGTTTAGGTTTAAGTGACACACATTGTTACAATATTGATAATAATTAACAGTAATTATAGAACAATGCAAAATATAAAATAATATAATGGTTGAAAATCAATAACGTTGTTGAAACCTGACCGCCTCGTCTGTAATCACTTAGCAGACGAAATTTTTTTTTATACTAGCACGGCAATTGACCACACTGCGCCTGATGGTAAGCGCGGTGTGGTCCAATTAGAATAACGAGTAGCGAGAGACAATCTATCCCCCGCTACTCAACACAATCATGCCGGCCTGCTTCTTAACACTACGCCAAGGGCAAGAAGGTGAAGAAGGGGTCGAGGGTCTATTATTAGAGTACTCAGAAGGCCGCAAAATGGCCAAACATCGTACCTTAACTCTAGACCCCCGACAAAAACCGGATGTACACTGGCTGATCTCGGAACGCGACACACTTGCGTGTGCCACTGTGACGGCTTTTACACTCTGTGTACGGTGGTCGCTATCCGGGCAGATATGAATATCCTACCACCAGCAGATGCATGATGCAGATTTCCAATTAAAATATTTAAACAATAGTAATAACGTACAATAATGCCAATAGCTCAGAATCTTACTAATAATATAAATGCGAATTTTTGGATGGATGTTTGTTACATATTCAATCACGCCAGAACGGCTGAACGGATCTTGTTGAAATTTGGCACAGAGATAGATAATAGTCTGGAATAGCACATAGGCTACTTTTTATCTCTAAAAAATGAACGGTTTCCGTGGTATAGGTTTCTTGTTGTATTTCACAGAGCAAGGGACCGACGTGATTTTTTGCATTGTGGTAGTTTAGGGATCAGAGAATGACATAGGCTATTATTTTTATTCCGAAAAATTTACGGGTCCCGCGGGATAGCTTTTTGTTTTTCACAGAGCAAGAGATCGACATGATTTTTTTCATAGTGGTAGTTTAGTGATCAGAGGCTGACGTAGGCTATTTTTTTATCCCGGAAAAACACGGTTCCATCAGTAAGCATCGGTCTGTATGAACTTTTATGACGATAACATAATACATGCGCCCCCACAGATTTCATTATTTGCGGCATCTGGAAAATATTCTCACAAGGACATAGTTGACTACTGTCCACAAAATCATTACACAATTTTATTATCATCTGCTGAAAAATATGTACTTATCAAAGTGTAATTTATACTGTTTATTAGCCCTATTGATGATTAACTCAAGTATTTTTGTCACCGTGTAATAGTAAGAAACCATATATGTAATTATAATAATAAACTAATGTAAGGTAATTAAACTTAAATCGTATATTATAATTATATGGCCAAATATTGTTAACCGGTGTGAAAAGAGCAACGCTATAGTTTCTTGCCCGTTCTTCTCTAGCGAGACTGCATTACAAACTGTCGGTAGAGTGAAAAAATTTACTGAATCTAAATGATGTAAAACATTTTATGGATTCAATAAATATTTGATTTTAAACTATATTTTGATATAAGTTTTTTTCTGCCTGGATATACAGACGAGCAGACGCCCATAGACTTCTGCAATGCCAGGGCACAGCAAAGCCGCTGTCGTTTAAGGCCGACAGCGCATATATGATACTTTCGGTATTGTGAATGTTACGGCGGTGGAGATCACTTAACATCAGGTGACCCGTTTGTCAGACTATGCTATAAAAATAATATATGTTATATAGTATGGCCTTCTGAGTACTCTAACACTAGTGTTAGACCTTCGACCGCTTCTTCACCTTCTTGCCCATGGCGTAGTGTGAAGAAGCAGTCCGGCATGATTATGTTGAGTAGCGGTGGATAGATTGTCACTCGCTACGGGATACTCTAATTAGACGGCACTGCGCTTACCATCAGGTACAGTGCAGTCACTTAGTCGTGCCAGGATATGAAAAACAATAGTAATATATGTGGAAAAGCTGTCATCGATGCACTTAGCTGATCCTAAATAACACAAACAGCAACTCCCCTATGGCTATGACTAAATCATTAACGATAATATGCAACATACCAACGAGGATGATTTGTTATATTTTTTTTAGGTATGACACATTTATGAATCACTTTGCACATACCTAATTATAAAAATATTAATATTACGCGGAGACAATAATGTAATTGTATTGTATAAACATATATAAGTCCGAGATCAGACGTTAAAATTTGTTATACCCTAAACGAGGGAGTGACATTTTTATTTGCTAGGTTGCAACCAGTACACCCACTTTTCGCCGGGTTATTACGGTCCCTTAATGTGATAGGGGGTGAGGCTATCGCCATACTGGGCTCAATCCCAGACTACGGGCTGATACTGAGCATTTCTAAATAGAAAAACCCATAGCACTTTACCCGACCCGGAGATCGAACCCGAGACCTCAGCACAGCAGTCGTAACGCATGCGCAATTACAACTGCGCTACCGAGGCAGTCAATAATGGGTAATTAATTAGATAGTTTATTTGAAGATTGTAAAATCGGTCCTTAGTGGATTTAGAAACGAAATAAACGCAAGATGACCGCCTCTTGGAACCCCTCGGTTACCTCTAAACTTAAAAGGTTCCATCACATTTCCATTCCAACCTCGATTTTTTACCAAACGAAATCAATTTGTTATATTAATCGTATGGAAATGAATAGATCACGCCATTATACCGAGGTGATCATGATTTAACGAAGGGCTTTGCTGTTAATCGCCCATTTATATAACGGTTTATATAAATAACTATTATATTTTCCATTCTAGCAAATCACACGCGTTCGTTAAAGAAAATTATACAGAAATGTTTGAAATAAAATGCTGTCGGAAAATACTCATTTTCAAATAAAACGTAATGTAAATAGATAAATAATCAATATGTTTTAATGATAAACTGCCGTCAAAAACAAAATAATAATCTAAATACTAAATATTGTGATGTCAAAGACAAACTGTAAAACCATTAGGTATATTTAACAAATCTTTTTCCCCTACTCGTGCGTTTTTTATAGCAGATGCCGGCAAACAAGTGGGTCACCTAATTGTGAGGGATTCCTGCCATGAATATATACTACTACTCTACAATACAAGAAGAATCATGGGTGCTTGATATCGTACAAATACGAATGTGCAGCTTTAGACATTGAGGCCATTACTATTTGATAACCTCTGCAGCGCAGCGGACGAGTAGCCAGCTGTGAAACGAGAGGCCGTGGGTTCGATTCCCGCACCGAGACAAATGTTTGTATGACATACAGATATTTGTTTTGTGTTTGGGTGTTGTAGGACTGTAGTCCCTCGTAGTTCTTGTAACCCACGCTACAGGTGTTATCTATTGTGGGGTCAGAACTATGTGTGTGACTGTTGGGGGGGTATGACAATAATTCCATTCAAAAAAAAATATCCGTACCCCTTGGGTACGCGTAGATTGGCCCGCGCGGGACGCAACGCACGCAAGGTACGCACGAAATGCAAGGAAATTTGGTTCTCTTTGTATAAATTTTTTTTCATACTGCACCCACTAAGGGTATCGTCCGCACCGAGTAAATTTGACCATTTAGTTATTTATGCTTTATTGTACACCAGAATACAGATATTAACAGTAATATGGATATTGCAATAAACTTAAAATAGAATGTACAAACGGCGGTCTTATCGCTAACTGCGATTTCTTCCAGAGAACCTTTACATGGATTCGATTTGAATAGAAACAAAAGTAATGGGTGGTCATAGTAGGGAAATAGACATGTACATCCATTGCCATTTATAGTCATGCGTGCGTTGCCTGGGTCTAATGAAACACTGGCGAATTAGCGCACCGAAGTCGGAGGTATAGTTAGATGTCAAAATCTCAAAACTAAAAGCCGTAGCATCATTGCGTGTAAACAATTACTAGAACGAATTAAAACATTATTTAATAACGTTTTATCTGCCACTTCTACAGCAATGAGAGGAAAATCCGGTTCAGCTGATAATCATGCTATTTTAAATCGTAAGAAAATTATATGCATTCGCGCATACTTAATTAATCGCGTTTGTGACAAACAACCCATGCTTTGCTTTTATTTTATTCCTGCTAATATTTATACGTTTTGAATACAAAGTTATAATTAAAGAATTGTATATTTAAATCATTTATCAATAGTTTGTGACCTATAATTTAAAGTTGGGAGCCTTCACAATAAGAGGTTTTTGGGTCGATCTCTGAACACCTGCATAGTGCATGGTGTAACATATTTCGCTTGTGAAATGTAATTTGCCCGAGGCAGTTATCTGCGTACATATAAGCTTCTTTTTTTTTTGTGCCTCGATAGGCAGACGCGCCAAATGATGGTAAGTAGTCACCGCCGCCCATAGGCTTCTGCAATGCCAGGGCACAGCAAAGCCGCTGTCTACCGTTAACTTTTTACTTATTGCTCAAGATACTACTCCTAATAACATCCGAGTATTTATAGCATACAGTTTTGTTTCACACAAAATGTCAATACATTTTGTGTGAAACAAAACTGTATGCTTTTACCGGTAAACCGGTATTGCATGCCCTAAGCAATCAGATTGCTAGGTTCAATCTGATAGCTTCCTCACTCAGCTTGGGGCCCTGGTGGTACAAGATAGCCAGCCTCGCCCCGTTCTCGTGGCTGGTGACTTCAACGCCAAATCTTTGGCTTGGGGCTCATCGGCGACGAACACACGTGGCGTGGCCCTGGAGGGATGGGCGATCACGTCCGGGCTGGTCGTCCTTAATCGCGGGTCGGAGGACACGTGTGTGCGGCATAATGGGGGTTCGGTGGTAGATTTAACATTCGCCACCCCATCCCTTGCGCGCCGTGTCCGGGGCTGGCGGGTTCTGGTAGACGAGGAGACGTTGTCGGATCACCGATACATTCGGTTCGACGTCTCCGCGTCCCAATGTTTACGAACTGAGGGCCCAAACACCTTGCAATTGGACGGCCCGCGATGGGCGCTAAAACGCCTCAATGAGGAGGCCCTGAACGAGGCTGCCCTGGCTCAGGCGTGGCTCCCAGTACCGGACGGACCGGTACAGGTTGAGGAGGAGGTAGAATGGTTCGGGGCGGTGATGTTGCATATCTGCGACGCGGCCATGCCCCGGGTCAGACGCCTCCTTAAGAAGCGCCAGGTGTACTGGTGGTCAGCGGATTTAGCAAGGCTGCGTGCGTCCTGCGTAGCTGCTCGCCGCTGTCTCGCTAGGCACCGTCGTCGCCGGATACATCCGTCTGGTGACGAGGAGCAGGAGCGGCTTCTTCATGGTCTCTACAAAGAAGCCAAGAGAGCGCTGCAGGTGGCAATATCGAGTGCAAAGTCCGCGGCCCAACGAGAGGCTCGGAACACTCTCGAGAGTGACCCGTGGGGGCGTCCGTATCGTCTAGCGATGAAAGAGTTTCGCTCATGGACGCCCCCGCTGACACAGAGTATCCGGGCTGATCTAGTGGAAAATATAGTTGCGACTTTGTTCTCAGCCACCGGGGAGGCCACTCCCCCAACGATGGCGTCCCGCTTGTCAACGTCATCGTCGTCAAGTTCGGCAGGGGAAATCTCGGAGGTATCGCCGGAAGAACTTAGGGCGGCAGTGCTTCGGTTGCGGAGCAAGAACTCGGCCCCGGGGCTTGACGGTATCCCTGGTCGAGTGTGGGTAATTGCCGTTGAGCACCTGGGCACTAGGCTCCGTGGCCTTTTCTCCGCTTGCCTTAAGCAGGGCCTCTTTCCATCTCGATGGAAAACAGGCAAGTTGGTTCTGCTGAAAAAAGAAGGACGACCCGCAGAGTCGCCATCAGCCTACCGGCCTATCGTGTTGCTCGACGAGATATGCAAGCTCTTCGAGAGAATAGTGCACGCTCGTCTCGTCGAGCACCTTGAGAGGATTGGCCCGGACTTGGCAGACTGCCAGGGTTCCGGCATGGTCGATCGACCATACATGCGATTCTGCGGGTCAAGGCGCAGGCGGAGGACGCTGTGGCTCGGGGCAGGGTAGTAGTGGCGGTGTCTCTCGACATCGCCAACGCTTTTAATACCATTCCCTGGGCCTGTATCAAGGAAGCACTGCGATACCACGAGGTACCACTCTATCTTCAACGTCTGGTCCACTCGTACTTGTCTAACAGGTACGTGGTGTATCCCGGCGTTGACGGGTGGTACCGGAGAGTTATGTCATCCGGTGTTCCACAGGGATCGGTGCTCGGCCCACTCCTGTGGAACATAGGGTACGACTGGGTGCTCCGTGGTGTCAATCTCCGAGGAGTCGCTGTCGTCTGCTACGCAGATGAGACTCTTGTGACAGCGACGGCAGGAACCTTTCGGGAATCTGCCCTGCTCGCCTCATTCGGTACAAAAATGGTGGTGAGTAGGATTCGGCGACTAGGCCTTACGGTGGCCCTAAATAAAACCGAGGCTCTATGCTTCCATGGGCCTCGAATGGGGCCGCCTAGGGAAGCAATGGTGGATGGCGTGCGGATTCCCATCGGCTCAAACATGAGGTACCTTGGTCTGACTCTGGACAGCCGGTGGGATTTCCGCGCGCATTTCCAGACATTGTCGCCGAAATTGGTGCGGACGGCGGGCGCCCTTGGAAGCCTGCTGCCGAACCTGGAAGGTCCTGGCAACCCTTGCCGAAGTTTGTACGCTGGAGTCGTGCGGTCCATGGCCCTCTACGGCTGCCCCGTTTGGGCCGGGTCCCTAAGCGCTCGCTGTGTCGCATTATTGCATAAACCACAGCGTTTAGTGGCGCAGCGCATCGTCAGGGGCTACCGCACGATCTCCCATGAGGCGGCCTGCATATTAGCCGGTACTCTACCTTGGGACTTAGACGCCAACTTGCTCTCGTCAGTTTTCTTCTGGCGGGAGGAGGCGTCCCGTCGCGGAGTTAGATTGGCTCCCAGGGAGGTCAAGGCCCGACTGGCCTCCGCCCGCAGAGCCGTCTTGGATGAGTGGTTAGCCAGGCTGGAGACTCCGAATGCAGGCTTGAGGACTGTTGAGGCAGTGCGTCCTGTTTTTAGCCAATGGCTTGACAGGCGCCACGGTGCACCGACATTCCGTCTGACACAGGTACTGTCGGGTCACGGATGTTTCGGTTCGTTCCTGTGTCGGATCGGAAAAGAGGAGTCTGCCGTGTGCCACCATTGTGGTAGCTGTCGAAATGACACGGCCCAACATACCCTTGCGAAGTGTCCAGCTTGGGATGAAGAGCGCAGCGCTCTCAGGTCAGCTGTCAATGGAGACCTTTCTCTGCCGGCTGTGGTATCTGCCATGGTCGGCAGACGAAGGTCGTGGCGTGCGATGGCCTCCTTCTGCGAACGTGTTATGTTGCAGAAGGAGAGCGCCGAACGGGATCGGCAACGAACCGATCCCGCTCGTCACCAAACGAGAAGGAGGCGCCGAGTTTGACGATTGACTGGCGCCTCCCGCCCTGTGGAATGGGGGCCCTGAAGAATTCTACCACGGTATACCCTGCCTGTCGTAAGAGGCGACTAAAAGGGATCACAGGGGTCGCGGCTGCACAGCGGGGGATGTGCGGCCTTTACATATATATCTGCATGGTGCGACCCTGAGGCGGTTGGCGGCGCGAAATATCGCGCTGCTACTGTAAATTGTGGGGGGCATCTAGCCCAAGAAGAGACGGGCCGTAAAGGTACGGCACAGGGATGGTTCCGGCAGCAATCCAGGGTAAACTCAGGATCCCCCGGGATTGTCCCACATGTGCTGCAGAAGGCTACCGCGGGGTTTTTAGTCGGTACACCGGCGTAGGAAAATTGATTAGGGTCCCGATCTAGTAGTCCTTCGGGCGAACTGGGTCGGAAGGTCGGTGAGTCCGGCATAACCATCTCTCCTCCCCCGAGGACCAGAAGGTATCCGTAAGATGGATTTTCCCCGCGGGAAAAAAAAAAAAAAAGGTTCAATCTGATGGCTATGAATCTATCAGCAAACACATGGTCACCGTGGTGATAAGTGAATAACAAATTCATCATGAGACGGGTTCACCACGAAATTTCGACTTGCTGTTTGATATGTTTCAGATAAATACACCCAACAGTCACACACATAGTTCTGACCCCAAACTAGGTAAAATCTGTGGGTATAAAACTAAGAGGGACTACGGTCCCACAACACCCAGACCCGAAACAAATATCTGTCCGTTACACTAACATTTGTCTCGGTGTGGGAATCGAAGCCACGGCGTCGTTTAACAGCCGGCTCCTCGCCCGCTGTGCCACAGAGGCTGTCAGATAGATCTATATAATTGTATTTACTACCCTAATTTTGGCTGAGAAATAAATTTTTACGAATAAGTTTCTTACTTTTTATATCTAACCGCTAACGTATATAGTTAACATATGAACACTTTTTTACTAGTTATATATACGATTGGCGGAATCACGTGTATTCATTACTATTTCATAGCCTCATGTCAAGGTCTGGTTTTCCAACGCGTCACAGCTGTCTACATCTATTAGAATAGTATATTATTTACCTGCTTGTACGTTATTGACGTCATTCGACGATCGCAAACCGACTACATGTTAAAAAAAAAAAAACTTGATCATTTTGTCGAGCGCAGTTTACGTGTTTCTTATGTGCAAAAAGAGTATCAGAAGGTTATGTAAATTCAACACGTAAATCATATTACATACATATACATCACGCTTGTAATCCCCGAAGGGGTAGGTAGAGGTGTAACCTGTACACCCACTTTTCGCCGAATTTATTACGGTACCATAATGTGATAGGGGGCGAGCTTATCGCCATACCGGGCACAATCCCATACTCCGGTCTGATACTGAGTATTTCTAAATAGAAAAACCCAATATTACTTTACCCGACCCGGGGATCGAACCCGAGACCTCGGAACAGCAGTCGTAACGCATGCGCGATTACAACTGCGCCACCGAGGCAGTCTTAAAATGTAAAATCTTGTTATATTAAAAAATAATATATTGCAACCATGTAGCTTGTACGCAGTGGACATGTGTATGCGCGAGAAATTAGGACAATCGAGACTGATTGTGATTGACTTGCATCAACTCAAATCTATATCAATCGTATAAATTAATACAAAAAATGCTACTCCATAACAAAATTAACTAGAGGTGAAAACATTATGCATTACGCGTATTTTCTATAGTTATTTATTTTTTTGCTTTCAATTACACTTATCCAAACCAAATGCTGTCCATTGATGATGTCACTAGAAAAATGTTATGAAGGATGAGTCGAATAGTTATGTATGCTGTATGCTTAGATAAACATACTAAAATTTTAATGATTTGATAGAAAAAAGGTCGATTTAAGGTTTTTTTAATTGCTGGAAAAAACAAATGACCATGAGATCTATTGACAATAAAAGAATATGAATTAGGGAATGTTAAACAGAGTAATTAAATAAAGTGGCTTAGTCGTAGGTATCCATTCGATTTCCGTATTGAGACATATTTCTGTGATCTATAACGACTTAAGTATATCCCTGAATGATCGGGCAGAGATGCAACTAGTTCATCCGCGATTCGCAGAGATTATTTACATGCCATGTGAGCGTGCCTATTACTATGATGATATAATGTATTTTTTATACACAAAAAATCACACATTATGTTTTTATTTGACTTGTAATAGGATCTTATCGGTTTCTCAGCCTTTTTATGCTGATATTCGAGCAATGAGGTTATATTATTTATTTCAATTTGCAACCTTGCCTAATCCCAAAAACATAAAGAAGTTATGACAGCTTCAGTGGTGCCGTCGAGTAGCCGGCTGTAAAACAAGAGAGTGCGGGTTCGATCCTCAAACCGTGACAAATATTTGTGTGGTTCACGAATATTTGTATCAGGTCTGGGTGTTGTGGGAGTGTAATCCCTGGTACTTCTTGATACCCACGATTTGACCTAGTGTGGGGTCAACAGGTACTATGTGTTACTGTTAGGTGTATTATAGTTTTGTAGAACGCGAATGGTATTCCCATTTTTAACCGACTTCAAAAAAAGGAGGAGGTTCTCAATTCGTTATCTTTTTTTATGTATGTTCCCCGATTACTCGAAGAAACCTGGACCGATTCGAGAAATTCTTTTTTGTTTAAAAGGATATACTTCCCAGGTGGTCCCATTTGCACGTCAGGATCTGCTTATGGGATCTCAGAAAAATCGAGGGCAACCCTAAAATTTTATAGGGATGCATAATGTGTTTTTATTGAAGTCGGTGTACTTTTTGAGGCTATCATAATGGTTTTAGTGTCTGATCAGTGTGACTTGCGTAAATGCTTGCATACATGCGGGACACCCGACCGACGGACTTTGGGTTGTGATAAAACATTAGGGGACAAAGTCCACAATATTGCAATATCGACATATTGATTGTCATTATGAAACAAAATGCACAATTATTATGTGCATTTGATATGCCTAGCTAGTGTATAGTAAACTTATACTTTCTGCCAGACTTAAATGGATCTCTAAATTGGTTTTATTACAGTTTTACTACTTGATAAAATTAAACGTGGTATATATATACAAATAGTAATGATAAAATACTGCTAGCCATGTATTAAACATTGTCCTACTGCTGGGGATCGGCCTCCTCAGGGGTAAAACTTAAGTTCACCACGCTGGCCTAATGCTAGGTAGATTTCACATTTGAAATGTTTATCAGAGAGCTAGCAACACCAGAAATTTCGACTTCGCGGCGAAAATCCGCTATAGTGGTATTCAATGTATAGCCAAAAACTTGAAGCCGGCATAATTCTGTCGACCTGCAAGGGAGGCAATATCTCTCGACGGCTGACATGGTCTTTGGGTTGCACTGTACTTTTTTTTTTGTCGCGGGGAAAGCGTTTTATTACTGCCGCCCGCTCCGGGGGGAAGCGGAATAAGAATAAAACGGGTATGCTGGACTAGCCGGTCTTACGACCCAGCATCCCCCTCGCACGGATGATGGCTATCCGTGCTGCCGCTGAGCCGAGTCCCTACCCCCTATGTACACCCCACCCGACACTACCAGCTAAAACCCCGCGGTGGCCTTCTTCTGCGCTTACGGAGTGCACTGTACTTACCACCAGGTTTAGTATTGTCATTATGCGGTGCCAGATAACAATAAATACCAGTTTTAAATGTGGAGTTTGATGACTAGGCTGTGGTTTACCCACCGCAACTACTGTTTTGCTACAGTCAATACTTTAAAGTCTATTTAAAGAAAACTCACTGGAATATTGTCACATAGGTGTCTGAAATTATTATTTTTTTTTTTATTCTGGCACGACAAAGTGACCACACTGCACCTGATGGTAAGTGCAGTGCCGTCCAGTTAGAGTTTCAAGTAGCGAGAGGCAATCTATCCCTCGCTACTCTACACATTCATGCGGGCCTGCTGTGATCTTCTTCACACACACACAATTATGATAGAAGGCGAGTTTTTGATATATTGGCCATGGATTCAATAGTGATATTGGGTTTTTCTATCTAGAAATTCCTCAGTATTAGCCCGGAGTCTGGAAAATGTGCCCGGTATGGCGATAGGCTCGCCCCCTATCACATTATGGGACCGAAATTCGGCGAAAAGTGGGTGTACTAGTTACACCTCTGCCTACCCCTTCGGGGATTACAGGCGTGAGTGTATATGTATGTATGGATTCAATAATGGGAAAATCCTACAAGCGTAGTGTGAACCTACTCAGCAGGCCGGCGTGATTGTGTCGAGAAGCAAGGGATGGTTATCTCTCCATAATTGGTGCTCTACTTTATTTGAATTTACTGACCTTACCATAAAGTGCACTTTGCCGTGTCAGGTTAAAAAAATACACTTCGATACGAATAACTGTTGTTTTTTTTTATCCTGGCACGGCAATTTGACCACCCGGCACCTGATGGTAAGCGCAGTGCCGTCCAATTAGAGTATCAAATAGCGAGAGATAATCTATTTCCCGCTACTCAACACAATCATGCCGGTCTACTGTGTAGCTTCTTCACACTACGCCAGGGGCAAGAAGGTGAAGAAGCAGTCGAGGGTCTAGTGTCAGAGTACTCAGATGGCTCCTACCACCAGCATACATACTACATTGTGTCGAAACATAAATTCAAAATTACTATTATACACAGACGACGGGTGAAATGATATCTCCCTGGTTTTACAATAGTAATAATCTTTCTGCAAAATAATAAAGATCAACGAGCATCAAAACACGCACTTTGTATCATTAGTCACTGTGAGATAATAAGTGCGGCCCACGTGATGGAAGCGTTCATCATGTGGTTATTAAATTTCCAACATAATGTCACCGTGATCAGGCAATAAAGGGATCCACAATTATACACCATGAGATCGGTATAATGAAATCTAATCGTTTTACACTATTATTTTTTATTTGCAGTCTTCAAGATTACCTTGAAAATATATATGGGTAATTAAATATTTTTTATCCTTGATAAAATATATACAACTTGAAATGTATGTTAAGTTCAATAAAAGCTTATTATTCATCATCTACCTGCCCGTATCCCACACTAAGTGGGGTCGGCACAAATGGTTTGGACTCTCCACGCAGCCCTATCATCCGTCAAATCTGCATTCACTCCTTCCATGCGCATATCCTCATTCACGCAATCCATCCATCTCGTTTTTGGTCTCCCACGACTCTTTCGTCCATCCACATTCATATTGACAACCAGTCTTGTCACATGCATTTCATCCCTATTTTAAGACATTGCTATTTTTAAGACAGAGGCTACTGTAAATTTAAGTAAACTTTGTGAAGCGGCGCCAAATGCTGAGATACAGTTTTTTTTTAGTGCCTCGATAGGCAGACGAGCAGACGGGCCACCTGATGGTAAGTAGTCACCGCCGCCCATAGACTTCTGCAATGCCAGGGCACAGCAAAGCCGCTGCCTACCGTAAAACCGTTTTTAACCTTGTTCGGCATAGGTTGCAAAATTTTTTATGTGACTTAATTAATATAGCCTATTTTATTTGTCAATTTATTGAAGTGTTTGTTTATGGAAATAAATTTATTATTTATTATTATCCCTCATCACATGGCCATACCAAGCTAATCTAAAAAGCTTATAAAAGCTTATTATTAAATGTCTATTTATATTACCAGGTTTTAATTTTGTTGGAGGGACGCTACATGTTTGCTAATGTTCTTATCCATGTTCCATTAAAGTATATTTTCTTGTTAAAAGGTTTTATCGTATTGTTTTCTTATCACTGTAAATATGCTTGTATTGGGCATGATTTAAGATCTATATTTGCTTAAAACATTGAGGCGCCACGATACTAATCCATTAGCCGACTCTAGTTTTTACCGATAGTTTACTGTAATTACTGGGTACTGGAAACTTTACGTATTTACGATATTATCAGCAGTTTGTTTGTATTATATAACGCTTGCATCATTAAGATAATTATATGTGATTTAATGCTTTAAAATAATTTATTTAGGTATACGATGTCAACTAAACAATATTATCTAAACAAATACAAATAAATAAATTGAATGTTTTTAAACGGATAAATTGTTATCTACCAACCTACAACACAAAGCGAAATAATTCCAAGAAACATTTACAGGGGTGAAACGGTTTCCGTTTTAAAAGGCACTTATAATATTTTTCCATAGTACAATTTTATATGTGTGAAACATACGTGCAATTTTACACGGCTCGGTTGTAACTGGGGCGCCAGATACCCGGAGACAAAATATATAATTTATAAAGTAGTAGATCAGTGGCGTAGTTGTAATTGCGCATGCGTTACGACTGTTGAAGTGTTGAAGTCTCGGGTTCGATCCCCGGGTCGGGTAAAGCGATATATGGGTTTTTCTATTTAAAAATACTCAGTATCAGCCCGGAGTCTAGACTTGTGCTCGGTATGGCGATAGGCTCGCCCACTATCACATTATATATCACCGTAGTAAATTCGGCGAATAGTGGGTGTTCTGGTTACACCTCTGCCTACCCCTTCGGGGATTACATGCGTGAGGGTATGTATGCATATTTATACGACGAAATTTACAGCGCCTCTAGCGGTTACGCGAGAAACTAAATTCGGTATTGTAAGAACTAACCATTGCATACATAAAAACAATGCTAGAACGCTAGCGGCTTCGTTTATTTATCGTAAATTTTTTATATAAACTCGTAGTTGAGCTACTGATGGTAAGCACAGCCTCGCTCGACACAATCACGCCGGTCTGCTGAGTGCCTTCTTGACACTACGCCTAAAGGACCCGGAGTTAAACTAGTTCTTCAGTAAAATGGGCAAATAGTAATTTTTAGGGGGTCTAGAGTTGGGGTACAATGTTGGCCATTTTGCGGCGTCTAAGTACTCTGACAATAGACCCTCGACCGCTTCTTCACCTTCTTGCCCATGGCGTAGTGTGAAGGAGCAGGCCGGCATTATTGTGTTGAGTAGCGGGGGATAGATCGTCTCTCGCTACTCGATACTCTAATTGGACCGTACTGCGCTTACCATCAGGTGAAGTGCGGTCACTTTGCCGTGCTAGAAAAAAAAATGGTAAACTGGTTTATCTATTGACGTTAAAATCAATCTGAGAACAGTTCTTTATATCAAAGCTTACCACGAAAGCACAGTACTGCCGCAATAGTCAATGTATATGGCATAATAAGGCATTAGTAAATAATTTTAATTTTATTTGTAGTATTTCTTACTTTGTTTCGTTAATTATTTTTTTTTCCTGTTAGTAGTATTAATTAAGCCACTTAGATTTTGTTTGATTGTTAGATTTATGTTTGTATTTTAGCACTTTATTTGATTTGTTACCATTAAATAGTTCTAAGTTATAACTTTAAGTATTATGCAAGCTGTGTTTAGCTGTAAGTTGGAGTTCATATTTAGACTATAACGCTAAAGCCATTGTCATTTTACTTACATGTACTAATATGAAAACCGCTGGTGGACTGAATTAAATAACCGACTCCGGCTACTTAGTAACCGGGCCGTGTGAAAAAGCATATAAGCTACTTTTCCACTATAAAATCTAGAACCAATATTATCACTTAATTCATAAAACATACTTAAATCAATTTGAATTAAAAAAAAATAGAGGCACGTCTATGTTTTATCGATACCTACGTATCACCTGACATGTTGTTCGTAGAATTTTAACGAAAAGACAAAAAAATATGTTTATATATATAACTATTTTAAAACTTAGTTTGACTTTTCTTAACCTTGCTGGTGAAAGTGATTCAAGTAATATCTTGTGAGCTACGTCTACTAAAAGTATCATGTTGTATACAACCGGTAAAAAGGCGCGAAATATTGGAATAGGGATGTTCCTTACGAATATTTTTCTAAATCGAGTACTATTTGTAAATGATAGGCAAGTCCGGAAAAAGATTAATAATTTCAAAAGTGAGTAACCGATTATGAAACTAGAGGCCGAGAGATCAATTCCCGTACTGAGATAAATGTGTCCTTGTTCCATATTAGTTTCGGGTCTGGGTGTTGTAAGACTGATAATTTCTAATAGATCCTGACACTCATGATAAGAAACTTCTTAGTGTGAGGTCAGGGCTATGTGTGACTGTTGGGTATATTTATTATTATTTAAATATCAAGAAAACAATATACATAACAACCATCCATACTAAGAGGTCAGAACAAACACTATTGCTCAATTGCTAGGTCTAGTACCGTGGCAAGCATACAATTGATACTAATTTGTGTCCTTAAACTGTTTGCAAATGCACAGTGGCCATCCATCACTGCAATTAGAACGTTTATTATACCAAAATAGCATTTTATATAAGTTGTTGTTTATTAAAAATGACTTGTGACCATCAAATCCACGTGACATATACTGTGTTAGAGTCGATTTAAATTGACCTATCTACTGTACAATGATGCACACATGTGGAGCTCAAGATGCATGTATCTATCCATGAGGTTATTGTGACATACTTATGACAATTCTTAGGGCAATAATGAATATATAATTTTAAAATTTGATAGTTCAGTCAATACATTTAGTAGATTACATTCACATATATATTTGGCAGTGGTAACACAAACCTTTCGCTGAGGTTATGCAAGTCCCATGTTTACTGCCTGGATAGACAGACGAGCAGACGGGCCACCTGATAGTAAGTAGACAACGCCGCCTATAGACTTCTGCATTGCCAGGGCACAGCAAAGCCGCTGTCTATCATTGATTTTTGGTTAATAGGGCACAATTAATTTTGGTCTCTAGCTTCATATATGATTCACAAAATTTGTAAATGTAATTTATCCAAATTGGAAACCGAACCCAGGAGTCCTGAACTTCAGCGGTTTTAAAGCTTAAGTCCACTCTCACTAGTCCAATGACTACATCACAGTTAAAAAGTTAAGTGCTATATTATCATTGCACCATATCTCTTTAATGATAAGCGTAAATTAACACTTTTGAGCAATAATATTGTCAATGCATTTGATACAATGGTGCACACCGAAAATGATTAGTTATTTTATCAAAATGCTGCTTTGTATACAATTTGTACCTGATTTGTGTAATAAATAAAATAAAATAAAATCACTTTTAATTTATTCATAAAATTTTTTTAGGATACAATGGCATTTTATGGCTAAGCACACCCTAGACAAATGGGCATTGTAAAAGTTTAGTGCAAGGTAATAAATACTCTTCTGTCCACCTGAATATAGAAGTAGGTATTCTTTATTTAATTTATTCTTTATTTTATTTATTCTTGCAGTTGCTTTTTGGGCATAAAACACATGGTATATAAGAACTTCTGATTTATGATGCATTTGCAGTTAGAAAAGCATATTTATTATAACATGAAAGAGGCCAATTTAGTTCCTTCTACTACATTATTCAAATCAAAAATACTAGAATCACCAATGATCAACTCCTAAAGGAGATCCGCAGGTTTCCTATGTAAACTGGGCTAGGTGGTGAACACAAATGGGGTATGGTTTTTAACAATAAAGATATGACACAATTTAACTACGATAAAGTATTTTTGAGCCAGGTCATAGGGTTTCAAAGTTTTATCAACTTAAAGATATACATAATCTACTATTTTCTACCATCTTCAATGACTGATTTTCATCAGATATGATCTCCTTAATGATTATAATTATAAATAACGATGTACCTTACCTTACCGTACCACTAATCACCTTTCAAATTGGGAATACATTGTATGAAGTAAATCCGCCAATAGAAATAATTAATCCGTTATAATAGCCAAGGGTCGTCGTAAAATATAAACACAAAATAACCGGCACCACAAATCGAAAACACATTGCTCTCGCGACAAATCACATACCACAGATTAAGTATTACTAGCAAGCTAGAGATTGAAAATGGACAGCTGTTAAAAACTTGAAGTGTCAATTATCATTCGATCAATATTGCAATAATAAAATCGATGAACCACCCGAGTCATTTTATTTTAGTGTATCCTATTGATTAATAAATGTTTGAACAAATGCCTTTCTAATGTACTTGCAATGTTTATGCTTCTATAGTTTTTGCCAACATTCAATGTTTAACAAAAATTGAAAGAATATCGATATTAGTTTAATTTGCAAATCGATACAATATTTACAAAAGCTATATTAGCAACCCCACGATCATTTATAATAAAAAATGGTAGAAATATTTTTGTGTTATCGTTATATTTCTTCTAAATCTGATTGCATCAGTGTAGGATGAAATAAAAATAAGAAATAAAGTCTATAAAAAAAAAGTCTATTTAAAATACAAGTGATTTTTTTGTTATTAAGAATATCTTGTTCATGCTGTTCCAAATCTGCCGATCTCCTTTGTATTGCTGTTAAATAACTTGTTTTTACCTAAATACTCCAGATATAACGGTGAAGTTTTTGTTTTAAATCTGTGAATAAAAATCACTGTAGGGTTTTACAAGAATATTGTTATAAAATCTTAATCACATGTTTATTTATACTAAGCAGGTAATTAGTAATATTAAAAACTTATTTATTAAGTGTAATATCTGTTACATAGTTCCAAATTTACAGAAACCATGAGATATTCTATGATTATACAATTGTAGTAGAAATTATGTTCTTTTCTGTGTTTTTGTGAATATGAAAATTAATATTATAAATACAGTCTCAACTATTTATGATAATAAACAACAAAACACTTTTAATTGTTATACCACTCATTATAAGATGAAAACCAGTCAAATTGAAAAACAATATTATTAATACTATTACAAGTAATATTAAAGTTTCAATGTTGGTTCACAACTTATAATATGATAATTTGTTAGGTATCATAAATTTGTAACATAGACAAATATTTTTTAAAGAAATCAGTGCTAATCCAGGTATAAACAAGTGGCATGTAGTAGGTATATAACTAATAAGCAATATATGTGTTTATGATGTCACATTTCAGCATATTAAATATTCAGTCAGTATCTTTTGACATAGACCATAAATATTTATTAAAGTTGAATGTAGATTTTCTTATAATAATTAAAAACTGCTTTTAAAGAGTGTTGTAGTATTGATTGTTATGGTAAACTGACAATTTTAAAAGTATTTAATAGTTTTTTTATTTTAAAATAAATGTGGCACAAACCATATCTTTAATGAAAATAGTAACAATATGAAAATACAAGTAAAATGTTGTGGTGACAGCCTCCACGGCGCAGGGAATGAGTAGCCTGCTGTGGAATGAGAGGCTGTGGGTTCGATTCCCGTACTGAGACAAATGCTTATGTAAGAGTATATCCTATAATCCTGGGTCCTTTAGGCATAACGTGAAGAAGCTAAACAGCATGCCGGCATGATTGTGTTGAGTAGCGGGGGATAGACTGTCTCTCGCTATATGATACTCTATCTGGATGACACTGCGCTTACCATCAGGTGCAGTGTGGTCACTTTGCCGCGCCAGAATAAAAAAATAAAAAAGAGACAGATGTTTGTTACGGGTCTGTGTGTTATGGGACCATAGTCCCTTGTTGTTCTTGATACCTACTATACAGGTTTTACCTAGTGTGGGGACAGAACTATGTGTGTGACTGTTGCATGTATTTATTATTTTCACTAGCTTACAAGTTTGTAATGAGATTTATTTATACACTGCTTGTCTGGTGCAATAATATTAAAATGGGATATTTTAATGAGTGTAAAACTAGAAATCGACTTATAGCGTCTAATTAACATAATAGACCAAACATTAACATGTTTATTGACCTACATTAGTTGATAACCCTTTAGCATAAACATTGGGTAACAACATTAGAGGTCAGACCTAGTGGGCAGTTCCGCGATCAACGTTGCACAGAAGGACAGGAGCTAGATACAGCGACACTCATGTTTGTTTAAGAAAATGGCAAATACAACCGTATAAAGTAGAAATGTGGATAGAAACAAACAACTTAGCCTTATTAAGTATATATTATGGTTTATAAATCGTTCTAATTATATCTACACGGAAACGTAAAGTAAATCAAAATCAGATCGTCTGATGTTTTAATTAACTTGTTTACGATTTCCGACGAATCATAATTGTCCATAATGGTGAAACATGTATGCTCTTACCTGAATCACAAAGTCCCATGGTTTGTAGAGGCGCACTTTGGCTAAATCTGTATTGCAATTGGTTTCTATATAGTATGTAACTTGATATTGAAATTTTATAAAACTATATTTTTTAATAATAACAATTAGAATAGAAAATTACAAATAGTCAGCATCTTGACATCTGTCAAACTCAAACGTCATAGATGTCAAAATATCCTAGAAAAGAACGAATGAAAGAACGAACACGTAGACACTTTTTTAATGTTGCCTACAGCAAATTATTTATATAGCTAATTAACGCCATCTAGTAGTGCAGTTTAAAAATAAATTAACCCGCGATTTTTTTTCTATTCAAGATGTTGGTAATGCATTGCTGGTGGTTTTACCACCGATATCATGCCAGACTCAATGCCAGTACAGGCTGGTATTATGTATACAATGTGCCTTGTGTGGTCACTGGTCATCATTATACGAGTAATTGAATATTGGACTGGTTAAATAAAATAATTCTTATTAGTTATTGATTCTCTGTTTATTTCTGAGTCTATCATACATAAATGTTTCCTATTCCATATTACGAAGTATGACAATTCTGAACTCGCCAGATTAAAATTGTACTTACGTCCTGAAATGTTTGTCGATTTTTTTAAATTTTACAATTCTGGTACCTAAATATAAAAAAAGAAAGATAATTAAAGGCCAACGATTGTCGACGCTCTTCCTTCCTTAGCCGCATGGGAGAACCCTTAAATGCACATCTCAAGTCTTAATATAAGTAGATATCTCAAAACCTATTGTTTGCTTAATTATCATACCAGCATTATATTATACGCTGTCTCCCTATTGGGCTTGGGCCTTTTCTACTAATTAGTAGAAATATTAGTAATAATATTATGATTAAAATCTAGAGGATGAGGACGTCATATAAATTGATAAGTAAAAATAAAACGGTTGATTGAACTTGAACTATTTTTATAGGTGTATATTCATTTTGGTCAGTTTTATTTAAAATGCACGTTACACATTCATCTTGAATTTCGGTCATCGGCAGTCAACTACGGTTGAAATAGATGTTCTATTCTCGACGCCGTTTCCATCTCATTACGTAATAATAAATATAGACACAGAAAACAAACATCAGAGAAAAACAAATATTTTCTAGTCACTCGAATATAAAATGCGCATTGTTTTTTAGTCCACTTTATAGGAAACTAACCATACGATGAAATACATCCATTAAAGTTTTTACTCCCTGGTTGCACCATTATTTTTTATAAGAGAGAGAGAGAGAGAGCCTATTTTTTATCAATAAGCATATAACGAGCATATATTCTACTATTTTTCCATTCATTCAAGGTTCATTGTGTGTATTTACGAGGATTGAACTATTTGTTAAATTACTCTAGCAAAAAGTAATAAACATCTGATCCAGGAGAGTCAGGGCACTCAGTTGTACGTGTGTGAATATTCCGGGTTATTTATTTACTTTATTTGCCTGCCTAGCAATTACTAGACTCAATATATTATACGCTTATTGACTTCTTTTCGTCTATGCCTTTAGGTGAGTTTTTTGCTGAAGTTGAGCCGATGGGCTCATGCAGTAACCTTCGTCCGAAGACGAAATGGAAAGTTTAAAATTGTGTAGTTCATATAAGAACGCCATCACGATTTAATCAAATAGGAAATAAGGAAACGCAATTTACAAGAAAAATAGAAAATTCATATTTTAACAATACTGAGTTATAAGCTCTGAAACGAGGGATCACAGGTTCACTCCCCGCACTGAGACGTGAGATAGACTGTGTGATAGACTGACATTACTTTTGGATCTGTTTGAGATAATATCGTAAATCTTTTGTAGTTTCTGACATCCATGACTTAAGATAAATGTATACGGTCGAGAATAGCCTTGACCCCACACAATACACAGGTGTCTCAACACATAAATTTGCTTGGTAGGTGCCAGTAACTCATGGTAATTAATATCATTGAGCACTGTCAAAGAAGTCTGTAAAAAGAAATAAATCACAGAACGGTAAACGTTCTTGGATCATTGCACGTGGTCTCGATAGCCCATAATACTAGAAGAATAATGGGTACATGGCAGGCGCGGATCCAGCCTTGAAAAAAAGATGCGGTCACAGCCACCTGAAAATCGGCCAATGTTAATCGATGTATGAAGTTGCTCATGATCGACTTTGTATATTTTTTAAATTAAAAATTTAATAAAATTAAAAGGAGTTATTTTGTGACGTCACAAGTCTATTAGGGCTGTGGGGATGCCCATCGTGGCCATAACGGTGTAACCGCCCTTGGTCGACCTTAAGGAAAGGGAATAGGGAATGAGCAAATGGTACTAACATGATAACATGCCATCATGCGATGATAACATGGCAGTCTAACAGTGTGGGGTATTTTTTTCTCCGATAATCACTCACCATATGAAACCAACATCGTACTGGTGTTTATCGGTTTTCTGTAATGCAGCGGTAATACATTGGTGCCGACCTATCTGTGCTCTAGCCATTTCCTGGAGCGTGGCTTTTCCACCTTGAATAGTGTTAATAATACAACACAAGATATCTATGCTATAATTTGCTGTCTAACTTACACGTGTTATTGACATAAAGAAGTGAATAATTGATAATATTGATAGGAAGCCGTATGTAATACAAATAAAAAGTGCAATTGACTAACGTTGGCATCCTTGATTTTTTTCATTCGTCCACTGGTAAATAGTATTTGTAAGTACGCACTCACGACTGTGAAAACTGAAGGGGTAGGCAGAGGTGTAACCAGTACAGTGTACACCTACATTCCCCGAGCTTACTACATTCCCATGATGGGACAGAGAGCGAGCCTATCGCCATACCGTCCACAATTCTAGTCCGGGTTGATACTGAGTACTTAGTTGTTGCAAAACCCAATATTACTTTTTCCGGATCCGGGGATCGAACCAGAGGCATTAGCACACTAGTCGTCACCGAGTATTATTTGTAGGTGTTTTTCAATAGAAGTTTAAAATTCTTGATTCTTCAGTCATAGCAGACCGTATATACTCATGACAAAGACTAATTTTGACAATCGCATTAAAGCTGCCTGTATCTATTGCCGAAGAGGAGAAACTAATAAAACAAATATCTTCCTGCAATAAATCTTCAGTAATTACGCAACGCATCTAATAATATGATTCATGACATATGCAGTGACGTCACACTGATGTTGGCAGCGCATTAGATGCACTAAACTCTCAGCACTTGGCACTACTCGCATCTAGAGTCGTTCAATAACATGGATTAGGCAATTCATTCATATCTATCGACGGTTTAGCAACCCTCGGATAACTTCTACCGCTAATTCGCATTACCCTGAACGCTATATAACTGGCCGACTATTTAACGGCAAAGTGTAAAGGAACACTTGCCTTCCAATTTTTAAATGTAACGAACTCTACAATATTTAAATAGCGTTATTACCGTATTAGCAGCGATAGCCTAGTTGGTTGCGGTACGGACTGCCAAGACGAAAGACGCATGTTCGAAACCCAAGTTGCATACACCTCTGACTTTTCTAAAGTTATGTGTGTATTAAATGTTATTTATCGCTTGCTTTAACGGTGAAGGAAAATAATGTGAAGAAACCTGCATATCTGAGAATACTTACACGAATTTCGAAGGTTTGTGAAGTCTACCAACCCGCATTAAGCCAGCGTGGTGGACTAAGGCCTAACCCCTCTCATAAGAGGAGGCCCGTGCCCAGCAGTGGGTCAATGTTTAATACAGGGCTAGTATTATTATTATTACAGTATTTGGTCTTGGAACGTTATAGGTACTCGTAACCTGAAAGCTATACGGTACAGAAGTTGTTCTTTTACTGGTGTCCTATTTCAATTTCAATCGCTCATAAAACCAGCCGTAACAGAAAATGAAAATTTATAAAAACTCTGATGATTGCGAAGACACTGTGTGTGCATTTTCGTAGAAATTACATTTCGCAAAAAGTCTACGAATTATATTTATTGCATAAATAAAAAACTACAATTTACTTTGTCTTAAAATTAAGTCAATTAAAACCCCAAACTTGTTTTTTTGTGTTCGGCTATCTTAAAGGTTTATCAGAAATTATTTATATCGATTTGATTTTTCCATATATTATGCTCACATACTTGGAAGTATGTACCTATATATCTAACATAAAGTAAACTTGCTTAGGTAAATTAGTATACAATTTAACAGTAGGTACACATTCAAAAGTTTTATGCACGTTGCCAAAAATTAAAAAAAACATCGCATTCAAATATTAAGCATTCTGGTTTACTGAGTTGGGAGACGGTTCCAAATATTCTCACATTTGGCTAGTTTTTTAAATTGCTATAATGTACCTACAAGAGGCACCACGTGTTTTATAGTTGTATATTATTGTTGTCTCTAATGATTGAACTATGAGGTCAAGTCAAGGTAATCCACTATATCTTACAAAATATATTCCATAAGTATCTCATCCAGTATCTATAATATATAAAATAAAACAGCAGTCACTGCTTTCTCTCCGTTTGTTAATTTGTTCGCGCTTCATGTAAAAAAGGCTGCACGAATTTCGATGCATTTCACTTTTATATTAAGCGAAACTCCGGTAAACATTTCTGGTGGTAGGATATTCAAATCTGCCCGGTTAGCGACCACCGTACACAGGGTGTAAAACCCGCCATAGTGGCACACGCAAGTGTGTCGCGTTCCGGGATCAGCCAGTGTACATCCGGTTTTTGTCGGCCGGGTCTAGAGATAGGGTACGATGTTTGGCCGTTTTGCGGCCTTCTGAGTACTCTGACACTAGTCCCTCGACCGCTTCTTCACCTTCTTGCCCATGGCATAGTGTGAAGAAGTAGGCCGGCGTGATTGTGTTGAGTAGCGGGGGATAGATTGTCTCTCGCTACTCGATACTCTAATTGGATGGCAATGCGCTTACCATCAGATGCAGTGTGGTCACTTTTCCGTGTCAAGATAAAAAAACATATAGGCGATAACTACGATTTATCCAATTAAGACTTATGGGGCTGGTGTAGTGCCACGAATAAAAGCATATTAAAAATACCGATTTTTATCCGTTTAACTTCAAGAATGAAGAATTTTCATAAAAACTTTCATCCCCTATTTTACCCCCTTAGTGGCGGAATTTCCAAAAATCCTGAAACATATATTCGTTATTTTTAACTAAAATGCCAAATAGGTACTAATTTTCATGAATTTAACTTCAAAAATGACGGATTGTCATACAAACTTCCATCCCCTATTTTACCCCCTTAGGGGTGGTATTTCCAAAAACCCTTCCTTAGTGGATGCCTACGTCATAAAAGGTAACTACTGTCAAAATTTCAAGTCTCTAACCCCAGCCGTTTTGGCTGTACGTTGATCGATCAGTCAGTCAGTTTTTTCTTTTATATATACAGATTTAACCTAATTTTAGATGGATTAGAAATACCAAATTAATATTTTGAATGTGAATAATTAGTGTAGGATTTTATAATAATTTATAATTTATTAAATGTTGATTATTCCTGGGAACGGTTTCGTATTCGATGTATCTCCAAAATCTCGAAAACTCGAGCCCTATCTCATTGGAATCAGAAATACCAATGACGCACGTTTCACGTTTTGTTGCTATTTCGGCGTTTTATTGTTTTAAAAGGTTTTAAAATCAATTCCTGTGACTCAAAAATATGTAACAACACCCTTACTAAACGTGATGCCAGTCTAAAATGTCAAATCATTACACGACTTTTTGTAAAGAAAGAACAGTATCCGGAGTCTTTGAGTAATGAGATGAATTGGATAATGAGATTCGCTGAGAACTAGTTGATAGACAAACCATCTCTGATGTATAAGAAGCATACGACGTATTCGTCGATAGACCTATTGTTGGATTTTAGAACCAGTTTAATCTGGGTCCTGATTATTATTTTCTTTTAATATGACTTTTATGCAAATTGCAAACAAATATTATCTACTTGATAACAATTTGGTCAGCAGATACCAGTTTTATATCTAATTATTTCTGGAGGTTTGGGTGTCTTCGGCTCTGGAAATCTCTTGATAGTTATTTTTGGAGATCTCACCCCTGTGCTAGTGCTTCACCGATCGAGCGTCGTTCATGCAGATTGTAGAGTAGGTATGTAGGCTCAACGTTTACCATTAGTAAATCTCTCATTTAAGAAATAGTTTATGATGCTATCTGGAAATTCTTAAGCACGAATATCTGGTTAATTATAAGCAGGTTTTTAAGTTTTATTCTATTAATTTTGTTTCATGCATGTCCATTTATTTAATACAGATATTTTATATAATGAATAGAAGTTACAGCGCTGTTTTATATTTATGTATGGTGATGTATACCTATACACGCTATAGAGATAAGATTTTCGAAATATAAATTTAATATAAGGACTGCCTCGGTGGCGCAGTTGTAATTGCGCATGCGTTACGACCGCTGCTGTGCTGAGGTCTCGGGTTCGATCGCCGGGTCGGGTAAAGTGATATTGGGTTTTTCTATCTAGAAATTCTCAGTATTATCCCGGAGTCTGGAATCTGTGCCCGGTATGGCGATAGATAGGCTCGCCCCCTTATCACATTATGGGACTGAAATTCGGCGAAAAGTGGGTGTACTGGTTACACCTCTGCCTACCCCTTCGGGGATTACAGGCGTGAGTGTATATGTATGTATGTAAATTTAAGATATTCCCCTTACATGAAAAATTGGTAATACAAGGCAAATTTGAACTTTGAATTTGATTTGTTTTTGTTATAATTTTGGCATGTCAAACACATTGCAGTTTTATAATATTGTAGCGTACCCATTGGCGTAGATAGTTAATTTTCCTAGTCGAGACGTGGGACAAACCGTAATAACTTTGTAATTATTTAGTACTAATAAGTCATGACATTGCATTTATCATTAGTAACGTTTTTAATGGCAGTGTTAAGATATTGTGTCAAATATTTAAAATATAATCGAGAATAATCAAGAGTCTAGAATCCGTGTATTTAGGGAGATTTCTAGGGTGTAAACAATATTAGCAACAACGATTAAACACACTACACTGAGAACGTCTGTATACACACCGATTAAAACTGAGCTAAACTCCCGCTTGTCTCGTACGGATTGCCCCGCGAGCGCTGAGGCATTCCCTTTTATAACAAATCTTCCCCCCACTGAGTCTATAACTTGTCAATCTACCCGCAAATATTTTGTAATTGACCCCCGATATTTCCATTAAAATCTAAGGTAGAGTGAATAAGCCGGAAGTTATTGAATAAATTATCGTTGTATTTAAAAGTACCCTTACAACAGTATCCACACTTACCCTACCTACGCCCATGAGCGTACCCTGGACAATCAGTCACTCGTTCGGCGAGACCACTCCTCGAACTCCTCGACAGCCGACGTGGTGTAATGGCCAAGTAGCCCCGCACCGAGACAAATGTCTGTATGATTAACAAATATGGTTGAGGAGGCACGAGTAATGACACATGCGTCATTACTCGTGAACGGGTGCGGTTCGTTTGGACAGGTCTGCTCAGACTGTTTCAGTAAGGACCAACAGCTTTAAGAAATCGAGATTTTCATCAATCTCATGATTCAATAAATATTTAATTTTGATTTTGTTGTCGAATCATAGTCCTTTATAATTCTTGATACACACGATACAGATTTTGTTTAGTGTCGGATCTTAGTTTAGTAATTAGTATTAATTGTTACTGTTGGATGTATTATAATTATCACTTATCTAGTTTATAACATGGCCATATATCTACAAATTCGCAATTGCATGTAAGACAATACTGTGGTCGAAGTTTTTATGTCCAGCAACTCTAGGCATGTCTTGCCCAATATGTAGAGTGAGCTGACGAGTGGCGACCATTCATCAACAAAATCATATTTATGTCCAGCCTCAAGTCGTAAAACCATTATCCAAAGATTTGCTGCATCATCCATTGATACACACCAGAAAGATGATAAATTAAAACAAGTTGTGTACATCTGTACTACGTCATAAGAACTGATAGAACATGCAAGTAATTTATGTACACAAGGTCGCCAGTAACCTGTTCATTTCAAGTATTATTTTTTGGGTGACCTTCAGTTTAGTTAATTTAATAGGTAATTACGTATGGTTTTTGTTAATATTTTTTCACATTCATTATTTTAGAATTCCATTGTATGGCGCATTGGTAACAAGTGTTAGTAATAACTGATGTATATACTTTAAATGTAAAGGTCAGCTACACAAGCAAGTAAATAATTGGCTAGGTACTTAACATAAGCGATTATGACGAACTAGCAACGAAGCAATATAATTTACAGTAAGGTTTATTCATGGCGTGGCATGTTATTGTCACCTACATTGACTTATATTCTATAGACACGAACTGTCGAAGAAAAAAGATGTTCCAAAAACCTTGTCCGCACACTAATGCCATCTATTCATTTTACTAAGAACTATTTGGAAGTTATAACTCCCGTCACTTTCTCTCGAACGGGACATTCCGCGCGCCAAAACGGGACAAACTATATAATGAATTTTGTTGTGAAATATAGACTTCCCGTATTCAGAATTGAAATTAATTAATATTTATTGATATTACGTTCTAAACGTTATGAAATTATAACTAAAATTAACTCGACACTGAAAGATGTAATGTGGTGTGCATTCTTAGGTGACATGAAGCATACTAACGTCGGTACAGTGTATACACCGCAACTCGGTGGAACATAATGTTTGTTCTGGTCGCCTCATCTAGTACATAGTACATATAGACGTACCGTACGTACGTACGTACGTAGTACGTAACGCGTATTCAAGAAGCGTTTCATTTCATCGGCCTGGATTAATATAATATGTATTGAGTTCGTTTTCCACATTGGGTTCATGATCTTAATGCTTTTTTTTGTCGAAGGATAACGTTCCGGTCAGTCGTCCACCCGGCGCCTCTTACGTGTTCTCTGGCGGCGGGAGGGATCATATCGTTCCCGATCCCTCTCGGCACTCTCCTTCTTCGAAATGACGCCCTCGCAGAAGTGGGCCACCGCACGCTGGACCTCCGGCTGGCGACCATGGACGACACCACGGCCGGCAGCGAGATGTCTCCTCCGACGACTGCTCTGAGAGCGCTGCGCTCTTCGTCCCAGGCTGGGCACTCCTCCAACGTATATTGGGCCGTGTCCTCGCGGCAGTTGCCACAGTGATGGCACACGGCGAACACCTCCCTTCCGATCCGACACAGGAACAAACCGAAACACCCATGGTCCGATAATACCTGCGTCAGTCCGAATGTAGGCGCCCCGTGGCGCCTGTCTAGCCATCTCATCATCTTTGTGTCTGCGTTAGTGGTTAACAAACACGAGATATGGAAGTTATTCTCTAACTGCAGAATAATGTAGGTACCTAAAAATAGTTAATGATCTTGAAAACTCAATTTATCACCATTACAGAAAATATTTGGCTTAGTTTTGACACCGGATATGTCCTTAATAACAATCCAGAAAAATCCGCCGAGTAGCGCTAAGTGTGATCGTGAATCCAAGACTCCTTTACGTTTTTTCATGGGTAAAATCTTCTGGGATATGCCGGATTTTTACCGGCTAAAAACCCCATTGTTGTCTCCATCTGCACTACGGAAGGATTCCGGGACCTCCAAAAGAAACAGGAGAAACTTTGACTCGGAAGGAGGCTGCGGAACGGGATCGGGAAAGACTTCTCGGTCTAGGTACGTTGAAACGAAACAAGGTAAAGCGGCACCGCGGCAAGAAATAAAATTGTCACATAAACAAAAATATAACGAATTTATGTCTACTGCATTTTACCTGCAATTTGCATCGCTTTTATTAGAAGATTGTTGCAGCAGTCCTCGTTAAATATAGCTAAATTTTATGTAAAGAAAATCTATTCAATAATTGATAGTTCTTGGAGACTGCAAGTGGAGTACGTTCGTAGTTTCCTCAAGCTAAGTCATGTAATGTTAGTTAATTTATTTTACAAATGCTAAGTTAATTCCATATAAAGGGGGCATTGCGCGACTAATGAATTCGACCGTAAGGTTATACTGCCCCTTGTCATTTACATTCAATATCAACATTATATTCCAGTTATAGCTAGTCACCACCTTTTCCGTTTTATTTAATTTGTTTGTCATAATAACTATTAGGATAACCGGCTGTAAAACGAGAGGCCGTGGGTTCGATTCCCACCTTGACAAATCTTTGTGTGACTGACAGATATATGTGTCGGGTCTGGGTGTTGTGGAACGGTAGTCCTTCGTAGTTCTTGATACCTACAATACAGGTTTTATCTAGTGTGGGGACAGAACTATGTGTGTGACTGTTGGGTGTATTTATTTGTTTTTCTCACAGAGTACCGATTGGAAAACAAAATATTTTAAAAAAGTAATTAGCCAGTCACATGGTAAATACCATAAAGGAAGTGTATAAGGAAATATTTGACAAATATTAACGCTCGACTCACTGAATGTTTGTTTCTCTGAATACAAATATTTACCACAATATCTAACAGTGGATATAGTCAGACAGAGTCTTCATGCGATCACGAAGCAGAGCAGTCGCCTCGGGTTTAACAATTGCATAGTTTCTAAAAAATCTCGTAAATACTTAAGATATGGTATGGTATTAAGTTTTCTAGTGAGCAGGTAGGCAGATGTGTAACCTGTACACCCACTTTTCGCCGAATTTATTTCGGTTCCATAATGTGATAGGGGGCGAGTCTATCGCCATACCGGGCACAAATTCCAGACTCCGGGCTAATACTGAAAATTTCTAGATAGAAAAACCCAATATCACTTTACGCGACCCTGGGATCGAACTCGAGACAGCACAGCAGTCGTAACGTATGCGCAATTACATCTGCGCCACCGAGGCAGTCTAGCCTACTGCCTAATGAATATAGTCACACACAAATGATCTCTGCGCGCGATTAAGAATGAGACACAGTGAGTGCGTCAATCAGTTCACTTCTTCATTTACCGCAGCAATCCAACTCGAGTTAAGAAGAATTCAACTCGAGTCAACTCGATCGAGTTAGTAACTCGAGTTGACCATCACTAAGCTGGCATATGTTTTGCCTTATGTAACATGTTTATTTATTATCAGTATTGACACAGGTTGTAAGCACGTATTTGGCTGTAAATATTTCCGCCTTTTTGTTCTTATGTTATGGAAGGTTAACATTGACTTCAAATGACCTTGATTGCAGTGAAAAACATAAAAAGTATTATGTAGGTAGTATAAGAATATTTACATATAACTATACATATATTATAAAGCAATCAAAAATGTGTTTAAAATAGTTTTTCATGAGACTTTAGCCTCTCGAGAAACAAATGAAAAAACAAGAAGCAAAAAGAAATTAAATCTTACATATAAAAATCATTGACTGTTTGTTCGTAATAGATGTGCTTCAATAGTGTTCATCCAATTGCAGCGATAGCCTAGTTGGTTGCAGTACGGACTGTCAAGACGAAAGTCGTATGTTTGAAACCCAAGTGGCATACACCTCTGACTTTTCTAAAGTTATGTGTGTATTAAATGTTAATTATCGCTTGCTTTAACGGTGAAGGAAAACATCGTGAGGACACCTGTATATCTGAGAATTCTTATACGAATTTCGAAGGTATGTGAAGTCTACCAACCCGCATTAGGCCAGCGTGATGGACTAAGGCCTAACCCTCTCATTAGTAAAGGAGGCCCGTGCCCAGCAGTGGGACATTGTTTAATACAGGGCTAGTATTATTAGTGTTCATCCGATTGCGATAAACGTAATCACGCATGCGAAGCTGCGGGAATAGCTAGTACAATATAAATTATAAAAGAACGCTCGCACGTGATTCTCGCATAATTTGAATAAATTCCGGTACGCAAGTAAGTAGGTAGTTGAGGAGTTGAATCATAATTGATTCATCAGGATAGCATTATATCAATAGTTATAGACCCGACATCGTTAAATCCCATTAACAAGACTCTGGAAATAGCGTCAGTTTAATGCCACTTTAAAGATTTTTATTCTGACAGCAAAGTGACCACACTACATCTGATGATAAGCGCAATGCCGTCCAGTTACAATATCAAGTAGCGAGAAACAATCTCTTCCTCGCTACTCAACACAATCATGCCGGCCTTCTGTTTAACTTCTTCACTCTACGCTTAAAGGATCCAGGATCATAGGAAGGAGGGAACACGGTACCTGGCAAACTGTTCCACAGCTTGATGGTGTGACAAAAATACGACTTTGATTAAAATGTTTTTATTAAGAGAAACTCAAAACTTTAGGTAATCTCAGTGTATCCATCTATCCTATATATATATATTCGTGTATCTACTATCTATATATCCTCTATTTGCTGTAGTGTGTTAATACGGTTTGGTAAAAAAAACATTTAAGTCGAAAATTGGCACAACCCCAAAATTGTTGAGATCGATCGATTAGAAATGATACAATGCATCATAGACTGATAACCGTCACAGACGTTCTACCACAGAATAGTTAATATGCTATTCTAATACGAAAAAAATAGTTTTAAGACTGTTGTTTCCATACCACACGCTGGTGGTAGAATATTCTTATCCGCCCGGATAGCGACCACCGTACACAGGTTGTAAAACCCGCCATAGTGGCACACGCAAGTGTACATAGGGTTTTTCTCGGGGGTCTAGAGTTGGGGTACAATGTTTGGCCATTTTGCGGCCTTCTGAGTACTCTGACAATAGACCGTCGACCGCTTCTTCACCTTCTTGCCCATGGCGTAGTGTGAAGAAGTAGGCCGGCATGATTGTGTTCAGTAGCGGGGGATAGATCGTCTCTCATAACTCGATACTCTAATTGGACCGCACTGCGCTTACCATCAGGTGCAGTGCGGTCACTTTGCCGTGCTAGGATAAAAAAAACCGATGGAATTAAAAATGCTAATATTTTTTTTAATTATTCAATTAAGTCTTCTATTAACCTGTCTTAAATACCCATAGTATCCCTCACGACGGTCATAAGTCGGTGCGGCAATAAGTCTTGTAATAAAATAATCAATAATTTTATTTCAGAATTTTACAATAACACAACTTAATTACCATACATTATTGGGCTACTCTAATCTTATGTAATCTAACTTGAAACGTATATTAATTGCATGACCAAATATTGTTAACCGGTGTTCGATAAGAGTAATATTAGAATTTCTTGCCCGTTCTTCTTTAGCGAAACTACATTCCGAACTGGCAGTAGAGTAAAAAAGATTGACTGATTAAATAAACAAATGATTTATAATTGACTGCCTCGGTGGCGCAGTGGTAATTGCGCATGCGTTACGACTGCTGTGCTGAGGTCTCGGGTTCGATCCCCGGGTCGGGTAAAGTGATATTGGGTTTTTCTATCTAGAAATTCCTCAGTATTAGCCCGGAGTCTGGAATTTGTGCCCGGTATGGCGATAGGCTCGCCCTCTATCACATTATGGGACCGAAATTTGGCGAAAAGTGGGTGTACTCGTTACACCTCTGCCTACCCCTTCGGGGATTACAGGCGTGAGTGTATGTATGTATGTATGTATGATTAAATAAAAAAATGATCTATTGATTGATAACACATTATCTGTGGCTATTATCGTTATTGCTATGTTATTTTATCAGTCTTTATATAATTTATCAGTCAATATATGATCCCTGAAATAATGGTTGTAAATTGCGTGAATTACATAGCCGTATATCTTAAGACTTAAGGAAGACCAACATCTTTCGCCACCCAACACCTATCGCTTTCCTGCAATATCTGGGTGATTTCGTGAAAATGGACGGAAATTATAGATTACTTGAATATACATAATAATTCTAAATAATAATAATAAGTCTAATTAAAATTGTCTAACGGGCCTCTACGTGTTGACTTCGGCCCCACGCACGCCTTCCAAATGTCCGGGACTCTATAGTCCCGTGATTACGGTGTGACAAACATAAATAAGTGTAAATCAAATATTATTATATCTTTCCAATTTTATTTTATTTCATTTCATTTAATCTCAACATCTATAGTAGCTAAACACGCCACTATAATTATCTATTTACATAAAAAAGATATTTTTTATGTGTCTTAATCATTTTTACGATAAATCATTAATTTTATATAATTTAATAGTGTTTCATATCACGTGTCAAAATGCTTTATTTTTACATATTTATTTCTTGAAAATATTATAAGCACATTTAAATTAACAAATTAGATTAATTTTTAATAATTAATTGAATGTTATGTTGCTTAGTACCAAGATGAAATGTCAGATGTTACACATCATAATAGGCTATTTGACAACATTGAAAATACACTGCAAATTGTGGCCATCCTGTTATATAATAGCTTAAAAAACCATATTTCACTTAATTTTAAACAAAATAATGTATATTTTTTGCAAATTAAAGGAAATAAAATACAACATTTATTTAAAATTTGATCTGTGATGTGAACACTCTGTTATTGGTTGCAACTCTGGTGACGTCACACGCAAGTAAACATAGTTTCTTCGAGTAATTTTAGTTCGCGTTTTATGTTTTCTGGGTGATAAATTCTATTGTTGATCTATTTTTGAAGCAGTTTTATCAACAATTATCATAAAACTTAGCTTTGCTTATCATTATTAGCTTGTTTACTTGCATGTGACGTCACACGTGTCATATGATCAGCGCTATTACAGAAATAGCGTTTTTGCCGCGGTTTTGGAGATTTAAACTTTAACATTGATTTTTATTCAAAATACAGTAGATTTCCCGGAAATATCAATATAGTGTGCTTATTATGTAATAAATAATAGTTTTAAATCATTTTCGAAAATTAGTCAAATAGCCATTATGCGACTACTGTACGGATAGTTCGTTTTTGTAAAGATGTCATAACACTTCTTTTAGTATACAAATTAACAAACTTCGTAATTTTACAGACAATTTGAATTAAAAACCGGTATCATCTATTTTTAAGATTGTTTGTACATTATTTGAGAACACTTATAGAAATCCTATTGTGACAGAAATTTCGCAATAGTCACCTGTCACATTTAACCTTAGAGTAGGCAACTCTAAGCATTTAACACATATTTTATATGACAATTGGTTCCGCTGACTTCTCAGGAATTTCTTGGAACTCGGTAGTTTACCGATTTGCGCGACGAATGGTCTGAAGCATGCTCCACACATTGGGCGAGACATGCCACGATTATAGAGCACGAGCATGTGAAGGACATTCTTGTTATGCTTAGCTCTGTCTCGGTAGATATATAGAAAGAAAGAAAATAAACTTTATTTGGTCAACACTTTAGATAGCATACACGAACACATAAAAGATGTACAAAAAAAGGAAAAAGAACAAATAAATGTCCTAAGTATACGCTACTCCTCAATTTGGAACACTTTTGTGTGAAGTTTGACCCAAAAGGCCATAGCCTCCACATATGCCAGGTAGTAAAATACTGCCTGATGCTGATATTCTGCCTAGGCTTTGCGAATGTCCGTCGGATGCCAACAAAATAACGTACTTATATATAGGTACATATAGGTATCACTATTAGTATCACAGTATTCACTTTCAGTAAAAAAACTCGCCTAATGAGTGGAGTAGGTATCAGCCTACTAATGTCAAATAGACGGGTCCTCCAACACGCAATGTTGGCATAGGTTATGCAGCCACTGGCAACCGCAGCGAATGCTTCAACCGGCTATGTTATTATTAGGACGTATCTTTAAAGATTTCCATTGATATACAACTACAGATAGGCATGTAGCTATTCTTGCTCTGAAATGCTTTGAAGGTTTATGTGTTCACTATGTTTAAAACATATTCTGGTAGTACGTATTGAAATTAGGGAAATCTTACTACTATTAAAAATGCGATTGTTTTGATGGATGGATGGAATTTTGTTACTTATCACGTCAGAACGGCTGGACGGATCTGGTTGAAATTTGGAACAGAGGTAGATTATAGTCTGGAATAGCACATAGGCTACTTTTTATCCCGAAAAAAGAAAATGTCTCTATGGATTTTATAACTTTTCGGCGAAGCCGCGAGCAATATCTAGTAGTATATATGACAAAGGAAGATGGCTAGCAGACAATGATGTTTATAAGGTTATTTATATAGTAAAACTGCAGCAACTGCAGCATATCGAATTCATGACAATATTTTAATTGTAAATCGGGGTAACCCGTAACTGGGTAGTATTGCACAATAATTGTTTATCTATATTAACTGTACTAATTCAATTATTGCGTCGAATGATTGAGATATTTATACATATACCTACTATAGTATACTATACTATATATACTACTCCAGAGTCTCCAGAGGTACACAATAGTCACCCCATTTTCCAAATCTTGTTTTAGCATCAATATAAATATATACATGTACACTCACGCCTGTAATCCCCGAAGGGGTAGGGAGGGGTATAACCAGTACACACACAATTCGCCGAATTTACAGTTCCATAATATGATAGGGGCCTATCGCCTTACCAGGCACAATTCCTGACTCCGGGCTGATACTGAGTATTTTACTGAGCGTATTATAATACATCACTGCCGATCCAAAAATAATTATGTATTCATTAAGAACGTGTTTGGGCTGTAATAAGGTTACCAACCCCGGAATTCAAATATTAGGATTTGAAGTTGGAAAAACCAGGACAATTCAGTTTAAAAACAGGACGCATCTTTGTTTTAAAATAGCGTAAACACATGGGAGCCGAGACGCCCCCCTAAAGTTAGGATTGCAAAAGTAGTGTGCGAATTTTAAAATACACCTTGTCAGGGCGCTTTAAAAACCATCCACGAAACCGCAGGACACTCTCAAAACCAGGACATGTCCTGGGCAAACAGGATGGTTGGCAACTCTAGGCTATAAGCGAAGAAGAAAACTTTTAAGACTGGCTGATTTTGGTGATAGCTTCGATACAGCGTTGGGTGGGCGCGGCGGTACCGAGACGCAACGCTTGACTACGCAATACAAACGCTCATAAAAGAAAAATAATGTGTTATTTTTTTGGGACGTCGCGTCGCGTCGCACTATTTGTTACACAGCGTAGCGTCATAACACATCATCTTGAGTATATAAAATTATTATGACGTAAGAAAACCCAAATTTTACATAGAATTTATTCGAAAATATTTGCTCGCCTACAGGTGACCAATTGTTTACTCATTAAGACATCCGAATTCTATCGTAACCGTTCAAAGGTGCCATCAAACATAAGCACAACGGGGACGAAATGTTGTTAAAATATATATCAACTTTAATAAATAAAATATTGACAAGCAATAATAAACAAAAAAAATGTACTACTTCATGGACGCTTTAAAAAAACGGAATTCCAAAGTTTGAAGTTTTCACTTGACGGTTTTTTTATTTATTTTATTCGTAAACGATATTATTAAGTAATGACATATTTCAATGATATACCGTCTTCGCAACATATAGATATAATTTCTCTAGCACTAAATCATCAACAGTTATAAATACAGATAAGGGCGAGATAGCGCGCGGACGGCGCGTCGACCCGGATTCTACATAACGAACTATAGGCAAGCAACTAACTTTAATCTGAAACGGATCCGCAATCAAAATCATACAAACATAATATTTTGCGACGATTATTATTGAGTTCTAAAAAATTTCAAAAAAAGGACACCCAACAGTCACACACAGAGACCCGACCCCACTAAGACACGAGTCTTGACTTTCGGTCTCACAACGCCCAGACCTCGGACCCAAATATCTGTCTGTCACACAAATATTTGTTCTGATGTGGGAATCGAACCCACTGCGTCTCGTTTCACAGCCGGCTGCACGCCAACTGCGCCACGGAGGCTGTTAATTTGTTATTTTACTATAGGCACGTCCTGCAATAATGGAATAGTTTGTTTGTTAATTACGTGTATTATGAAGCATTGTTTCTGTTGTACCAAGGTGAGGGTTTTTTTTTTTTTTTTTTTTTATCGAAAAAGGGGGCAAACGGGCAAGAGGCTCACCTGATGGAAAGTGATCACCGCCGCCCATGAACATCTGCAACACCAAAGGGCTTGCAAATGCGTTGCCGGCCTTTCAGGAAAGAATATGCTCTCTTCTTGAAGGTTCCCAGGTCGTAACGGTTCGGAAAGACCGCCGGCGACAGCTGGTTCCACAGAGTGGTTGTGCGTGGCAGAAAATGCCGTAAAAATCGCGCTGTTGTGGAACGCTGGACATCGAGATGGTGCGGATGGAATTTTATGTTTTGGCGCGATGTCCGATGGTGAAATTCAGCGGCCGGGATCAATCCAAACAATTCCTCGGAACATTCCCCATGATAAATGCGGTAGAAGATGCAGAGTGATCCAACATCTCTACGCAGAGCCAATGGATCAAGCCGATCGGAAAGAGCTTGATCGTCGATAACCCGAGCTGCCCTACGTTGAATGCGGTCAAATGGAAGTAGCTGGTACTGGGGGGCTCCCGCCCAGAGATGAGAACAGTACTCCATGTGGGGCCGAATTTGCGCCTTATAGAGATTTAGGCGTTGACCCGACGTGAAGTACCGTCTCGCCTTATTGAGCACACCAAGCTTCTTTGAGGCCAATTTGGCCTTTCCTTCCAATTGACCGCGGAACTGGACGTTGCTCGAAATGTCGACGCCAAGTATTCCGATACTGGGTTTGGCAGACAGGGGAGTGTTCTCTAAATGAGGAGTCACGACAAATGGTGACTTTTTAGCGGTTAACGCGCAGACTTGTGTCTTTTTGGGGTTGAATTGGACTAAGTTTAGTCGACCCCAGTCCGAGACTTTGGTTAACAAGGACTCGACTTCAGACACAAGTTTGTTCCGGCTCTCGTCGACGTATTCCCGAGAAATATTAGCACGGCCAGTGTACAGTACATCTACAGTGCTATCGTCTGCATAGCAATGAATGTTGCTGATTTGCAGCATGTCATTTATATGCAGAAGAAACAGAGTAGGAGACAGTACACAGCCTTGTGGAACACCAGCATTGACAAATTTAGGATCAGAGCATGCACCGTCGACGACGACCTTGATGCTCCGATCTGCCAAAAAACTGGTGATCCAGTTGCATAATTTCTCGGGAAGCCCATAGGAAGGTAGCTTCGAAAGAAGCGCCTTGTGCCATACCCGATCAAAGGCCTTCGCTATGTCCAGGCTGGCTGCAAGCGCCTCCCCCTTGGTCTCAACTGCTTTTGCCCATCTATGAGTTAGGTAGACTAGAAGATCACCGGCTGAGCGACCCCGACGAAAGCCGTACTGGCGGTCGCTAATCAGCCGGTGCTCCTCCAGGTACCGCAGGAGCTGGCAGTTAATAACGGACTCCATTATCTTGGAGAACAAGGAGGTGATGGCTATAGGCCTGTAATTGGACGGGTCCGAGCGGTTGCCTTTTTTAGGGATCGGGTGCACTAAAGCGGCCTTCCAGGATTTCGGGACTACGCCTAATGTATAGGAGTGCCGGAAAAGACGCGTTAAAACCGGTGCCAACTCCGGAGCACATGTCTGCAATACGATCGGAGGGATGCCATCGGGCCCACTCGACTTATGAATGTCCAAGGACAGGAGTGCTTTGCGAACTGCACTTTGCCGGAACTTAACCTCCGGCATCGTTGCATCGCACCGCGGGATTGTCGGCGGTGAATTTCCTCGGTCATCCAAAGTCGAGTTGGACGCGAAGAGAGAGCCCAGAAGATCGGCTTTCACCTTCGCGGCATGGGCCAGCGAGTCATCCTCCGTGTGCAGGGGTGGAAAAGATGGCTGACAGAAATTTCCTAAGACAGCCTTGGCGAGAGACCAAAACGCACGTGTTCCCGACGGGAGACGTGCCAGTCTCTCGCCAATTCTGCCAATGTGCTCCGACTTCGCCTTAGCAATGGCGCTTTTGAAGGACCTAGAGGCAAAGTTAAACTCCTTTTTAAATGCGCCGGTATTTACATCGCTAGACGCCGACGCGTCTAGTTCGCGTCTAGACGCGGTTCAAGTCGTTGTTTAGCTAAATTATTTCAAATTCAACCTACACTACTTGAAAACCTTTGTAAATATTATTTAATATTGATAGTTTGTTATTGGCATTTACCCTTATTTTTAACCGACTTCAAAAAAGGAGGAGGCTAACAATTCCTCGGAATCTTTTTTTTATGTATGTTACCCGATTACTAGAAGACGCCTCGACCGATTCGTGAATTTTTTTTTGTTTAAAAGGGTATACTTCCCAGGTGGTCCCACTGGCACCAAGTTAGGATCTGATGATGGGATCTCAGATAAATCAAGGGCACCCCTCAAATTTTATAGTGACGAATAATTTTTTTTTATTGAAGTCGGTGCACTTTTAGTGAATTGGATAAATTTTTCTTTTGTGTACATTATGAACATCTGACGTATTATTAGAAAGAATTTTGGGGGCAGATATGACATGATGAAGTGGCTATCGACACCCATGAATACAAACTGCCTGAGGTATAGTCGCTGGACTGCTGATCATTAAAAAACATAATAGGGTATGGGGAAGAGGAAGTTAGGGTGGTAAATTTTAGTGTTTTAGCATTTTCACCGATCATAATAATCCTACTAATATTATAAATGCGAATGTTAATGGATGGATGGATAGATGGATGTTTGTTACTCAATCACGCTACAACGGCTGGACGGATCAGGTTGAAATTTGGCACAGAGATAAATTTATTATTACAGAGATTATAGTCTGGAATAGCACAAAGGCTACTTTTTATCCCGGAAAATGTACAGTTCCCGAGGAATAGTTTAGTTTTTACAGAGCAAGGGATTGACATGATTTTTGCATAGTGGCAGTTCAGGGATCAGAAAATGACATAGACTACTTTTTATCCCGAAAAAATGCACGCTTTCTGTGAGATAGCAAAATATAGAAAGATGGAATAGCATAAGATGCCTCCACGGTTTGTATACTCGGGTGGAGCCGCGGGCAACATCTAGTTTGATATATGTTTGATAACAACAACTGCTAATTTAGGCGATATCTGTATAGTAATAGTACCTACCATCCTAGCGGATTTGATGCATAAATGACGTAGATAAAACTAGTTTTAGATATCACTATCACTTCTTGGTTATTACATAAAGTACTCATATTAACGATTTTCTTTAGCGCCAACGGGTCGAGTAAATTTGATAATACAAATTAAAATACATGTTATCTGATTATATTATATGAAAGTATATACCTAAGTACTTCTTCATATCAGACAAAATATCAATTATTGAAGTAGCGAGCGAGCTAGAGGGGGCCAGGAGTGAAATTTAGATAATACACTTCCTCTAATAAAGTACAATAACCTAATCATTAATGATAGTAGGTTTGTTAACTATTCTCTTTTGGGCTAGGTTTTTATAAAATTTAAAAAACCAGACTACGGCATACTGAAACGTTTTCGCGATGGTGTAAGTTATCAATGTTCATCACATTTTCAAAGATCACGTGTGTGTTTTATTCGTAATCAATCGGTGGTACAGACATTTATCACATATATTTTCAATCCAGTTATTTTTTTATCTATACTAATATTATGAAGAGGAAAGATTTGTATGTATGTTTGTAACGAATTGGCTCAAAAAGTACTGGACCAATTTTTTAAATTCTTTCACCATTTGAATGCTACATTATCACTGATTAATGTAGGCTATTTTAATTACAAGAAAAAAAATAAGGAAAGAAAGCTGTAATAGCTTAAAATGTCTCCATGGATTGTAAGTGTATTAATTGTATTTCATGAAAACTCGCCAAAGAAGCAAAGATAGCCTTTACTATATTCTAAAGGACCACATGGATAAATTAAAATAAAAAGTAAATACTTTAAATATAGTATTATCTTTTTGGGATCTTCGAATAGAAATGTTTATGCATATTCCGTTTCTACCCAACCATTATGTTCTATCATTATAATGCCCGTACTACGTCTCCCCTACGTAGTTAGGTGCCGAAAACCATTGAGGCCAATTTAATCGTACCATGAGAGCTAAGGACGAAAATTGTTTTATAATAAACGCTGTTAACACATCCTCAATGTGTTTAAAATGCAAATATTAAGCTTTACTTGCTAGTTTACAAGTCAATAATTATTAAGGACATGTTAAAAATAGCACTCATTTACCGGTATACACCAATAAATCGCCTGAAACTTAGTAGCTGTGTAAATTCATCGTTAAATACATAGGTGTAAATGTTTACTAGAATCCTTCAAGTTATTGTTTGGGAAACTGAGGAAATATTTATCATCAGGTCTATTATTATTTGTATAAAGCAACTGTTTGTAGAAAAAATATACTTAAGGCTCTACGTTTGCTAAGTTTATTTGTGAATTTTATTATTCAGGGTCTACTATGGTTATTTTTTTTATTAGGGTTACAAAACGGGCTATTACAGAGTAGATTAAAATATAAATAATGTTTTAACATACATAATGCCAATGTGTTTAGCCTAAAATATGTGAACACAGCATGCACAAGAAAATAGAAACTAATCATACACTCTTACAATAGATACAGAAAATAATATGTAAAAAAGTGATTAACAATATTTATAGCACTGTTATGTCGGATCTATTGTTATATTAAACTGTACGGTCTTTCAAAATAGGTCTATCATAATTCATAATCTGTATATATAAAAGAAGAAACTGACTGACTGACTGACTGACTGACTGATCGATCAACGCACAGCCAAAACGGCTGGGGTTAGAGACTTGAAATTTTGACAGTAGGTACCTTTTATGACGTAGGCATCCACTAAGGAAGGGTTTTTGGAAATACCACCCCTAAGGGGGTAAAATAGGGGAAGAAAGTTTGTATGAAAATCCTTCATTTTTGAAGTTAAATGCATGAAAATTGGTATTTTGTAGTGTATACTTTTTGTCTCAAACATGACCTACACGCGGGCGGAGCCGCGAGCAACAGCTAGTATATTATAGTTTGCGAGTTCGTTTGTTTGTGCCCAAATCTAGTGTTCGATTTTTTTATTGAATGTAGTGAAACAAGATAAACTGTACAAATCTATATAAACTTGGTTAGCTGGTAGCTTATTAACATAGTATGGTATAGGTTAATACTGTGATGTAATAAAAAATTATGGTAGTAGTCTACGAGGCAGAAGTTTTCCAGAATTATTTTTTATTATACAAAGTAATACAATTTAATGATCATTTTATAGTTTTAAAAGCTAATTATAGGCTTAAATCTTGCAGGTTATGTTACATGTATACGTATTTATTATAATTAGCTCCCCACTGTACTTATAACGTGAATATTATTAAAAACTGCTTCGGTGGCACAGTTGTAATTGCGCATGCGTTACGACTGCTGTGCTGAGGTCTCGGGTTCGATCACCGGGTCGGGTATAGTGATATTGGGTTTTTCTATTTAGAAATACTGATTATCAGCCCCGGTTCTGGAATTGTGCCCGGTATGGCGATAGGTTCGTCCGCTATTACATTATAGGCCCGTAAAAAATTCGGCGAAAAGTGGATGTACTGGCTACACCTCTGCCTACCCCTTCGGGGATTACAAGCGTAAGTGTATATATATGCTGTTAATAATTTCAAGGAATACTAGTTACATAACGGAATATCCGTTTAAAACATGTTTGTGTGTAACTACTCATAATAAGTATCTTAAAAGTAAACATTCGATTGCTCATTTTCCTGTGAAGTTAGTTTATCGAAGGTTACTTCAGTAACTTATCGATTGAGTATTGGCAAGGCAAATAAAACTAGCTCATTTACCTGCGTAGTTCAAAAACACGATTTCTTTCTGAGTGGACACCGGACACCGTTTCGAATAACGTTGTTTGACAACTTTCCTTACGAACTAAACTTCGATGTTCATAATAAATGTAATATTATTTTTTATTGAATCGCTTATTTAAAGTATGCTTGTAAACGGAAACAAATACCTATATGTGTTAAAAAATACGATACGTATAAACACACATGAAACTAAAATGCAATCAAAATCTACTTTAATCAATTAAAGTTTAAAAAACTAAAAAAACGCTCTCATAGCCAAACTAAAAAGTAAAAAAAAAATTGAGTCCTTTCTATAGCGATATAAAGTTCATTGGTTTATTATAATTACAGTGCAATGCAAATATATAAAAAAAGAACGTCTTGAAGTTGTTTAAAATTACGTTGAAAGATTCCGTTGTATAGATAGATAGTTTAAGATTTTTTTTTGATGCAATAAATGTCTTTAAACACAGATAAGCGTACCTATAAAAAGGGTTTTCATGTAGGGTTCCTGCGAATGTTCGACACATTATTTGACGATGTTCTAGGGCGCGTTTATTGTAATATATTATGTAGTTTGTATTAAATCGAGTGTTGATCAATGATTATACTTAATTACAAGGAAATAGTGCAACTACATAATAATAAATATTTGAAGGTCATAGGTAACATTCAGTAATTAAAGTATAATAGGTTATGTCATCAACATAAATTTTTTGAATTACAACTCCTTAGTGGCTTCTAAGGAATTGTAATTTAAAGCACGTAATAAATAATTAGGTAAGAGGATAAAAACATGAAACATGCGATATCTTTACACTAGTTTTATAATCTCGTTTAAAGATTATTAGACTTCAAATGTGTAAATATAATATCTATATTATCGTGATAAAGAAATTATGAGGCCAAATGGAACACGAGTAAATAATGAAAGTTCCGTAAATAGTATTCGGTAAATTAAATTAACATTTTACTGAATTTTATTTATAGAATTATGGACGCCCTTTACAGTATTAAGATGTAGCAGATCACCAATAGATGGAACCAGCTTTCCTGGAAGGCAAATAAATACAACCAAAAGTCACACACATAGTCCTGACCCCAAACTAAGTCAAACCTGGATTGTGGGTATCAAGAACTACGAGGGACTATATTTGGGAATCACAAAAACATTTGTCTCTGTACGGGGATCGAACTCGCGACCTTACGTTTCATAGTCGGCTCACTCACTGCGCCAGATACTAGATAGGTTGTCAATGCATATATTTCATGTCATTGTATCCCCTTATTGACTACGAACTGATTTATGTAACTCATACTAACAGAAATATTAGCATATTATGTGACCTGCCATTCCGCCATTAAAACGAAAATTAAATGCAAGGCAGGAACAAGGTTACAAGGAAATACTCAAGTGTCATGACTATGAGCATTATTGCATTAAACCTTCAGAAGAACATTAGTTTATTTGATAATGTAATTTTTTTATTGTTTGTCAAACTTGTAATGTATGATTTGTAATTCGCAGAGACGTTGCGTTCATACTTTACAATGCTATAATGCAATTGCTATAATGTATGAAGACACTGACAATGTACTGTACCTGTACTTACATGTAAAACCATTGCTACATAGCTATACATATTCTGCAAACTTATTTCGCTTAGAATAGATAGTAGTATAGGGATTCGTCGGTTCCTGAGCACAAATCTAGGCCCGAGCTAGGTCGAGCTAGGGAGCTAGGGTCCCTAGACTTGCTCCAGAATCCAGGTACCCTACTACCCGCGAATAGGTTCCCGAACAGGCCTCGGCAGCCGCGAATTAAATTTATATCAACCGCGAATTTAATTTATATCAACCGCGAATTAAATTTATACCAACCGCGAATTAAATTTATATCAACCGCGAATTAAATTTATATCAACCGCGAATTTAATTCATATCAACCGCGAATTTAATTAATATCAGCCGCGAATAAAATTGATATCACACGCGAATTTGATTTATATCAAAGGAGATTTTATACCTGTCTCGAATTTAATTTATATTTAAACATTTTACGTTTATTTTGCACGTTTGTCAGCCAGCTTGAGGAATGGTCTCATTTTTGTTTGTATGCAGGTATGAATCCCTTTTTCTATGAAGTTACGCTTGTCTTCGTACGGTAATAGTCATGTCTCAACGTGTCTGTATAATTTCTTAGTAGTAGTCTTAATATTACCTGCGTTTCAAAGCTTCATTGTTCATAAGGGAAAGCTATTAAAATTAGTGATGGTATGTATTCTTTGAATATAGGTAACAACAGACCACACGGTTCTTTATAAGTTTTAGGTAGCCATTGTCAATAAGAGAAATCGGGTAATTTATTAGGTACATCAATCAAATGTAATGACAAAGCAGTATTACCTATTGTTCAAAGCTTCATTGTTCATATGGGCAAGCGGTGTTAAAATTAATTACGGTACACGTATTGTTTGAATACCAACGGACCACATGGGGTTGTTAATGTCACCCTTAAGCAATGAGTTTTGGGAACCCATTGTCCATAAGAGAAATCGAATACCGGTCTATCGTATCAGTTTTTGCTTTTGCTACAGCAAAATGACCCTTAGCTGCCGTATAAAAGCGATGACAAAAATTATACTACACCGTATTCCACAGTGTGCTCTACACCACAAATGAACTCCGGTTGTTTGTATAGTGAATTTTTAAATAGTGACTCTGCTGCAAAATGAATGTAAGTACCTATGTATAATTCGATGTAATATAATATTAATTATGTTTTATTTACTGTTAATATTGTGTTTTGACCTCAGATTGTTTTAATCAATTGTTGATGATGTATATATTTTTATGTATCCCATATTCCTACACTCCTCTCTATGCCAATACTTATAATAGTTTACTTTTTGTTTCAGTTCGCTGATAATGCTTTCAAAAACTATTATTATGCAGATAACGACGATGATGATCAGCCCAGCGACGAGGAAGGCACCCTGGCATACAAAGTTAAAAAAGCAATAGCAAAGAGATCAAATTGCATCGACGACTTCTTCGAAAAACCTAAGAAGAAAAAGAAGGTGGCAAAAAAGTCGTCAAGTGTTGGTCGCTCTTCCAGTGGTGGAGTTTCATACATCACGTCAAATAAGGACGACATCGCCGATGCATCTCATCTTATAAAGATTGAGATATATGATGTCAAGAAGATAAAAAATATTGCTCCGATGGAACACTGGAAACATGCTGAGGTGCGTGTTAAATATTACGCAGAAGCTGACGAAGACAAAAACTTGCAGTCAGTGAGAGATATAATATTTAATATCACCAAGTACTTGGCTACAAAAGAGGACTGTGTGAAATATTTTATAGACACTGATAAATAAGATAGTGCGTAAGCTTATGTGTAAGTGAGTGTTTAAGGACATTGCGTTATTGTAGTATAAGTTATTATAACTCATTGTGCATGTTAATACTAATTTAGAATATTAATATTTTGTCATGATCATAATTTGGATTTTAATTAATTGTAAACATTTAGTGTTGTAAGTCAGTGTTTAAGGTCATTGTAGTATAAGTTATTATAACTCATTGTGCATGTTAATACTAATCTAGAAAATTAATATTTGGTCATGATCATAATTTGGATTGTAAATTAATTGTAAACATTTAAGAATTATTTGTAAGAATTTGTATATTATTTAATAGTAATAACTTACTTCATTGTAACATAACGGTGTAATGCATTGAGTGAGTTAGCACTATATAAACTTTTTAATTTTTCTCTAAGATATTTATTGTTAAGCATACTATTTTACCATGCATACATTATGGTGTGATGTCTACGACTCGGAGCTCGTCATGCTTCTTAATAACATTGAACCATTGGATCTGATGTCATCACAATTCTATGAAGGGCTCTACGAACTTTGTGAGGAAATAGACCAAAACCATTTTGAAATGTGAGTATTATAACATGTTTATACAAGTTTCTATGAACCATGTAGAGGGGATACATTTTTAAGTATTTAAAACGTTAGAGTCATCTTTTCGAACTCATTCTGTACGTTTGTTCTCATTGTATTTTTTTTACTAAACATTAAAAATGTATCACGGTCTTGAGTTACAGAGTTTATGTTTGTCCCAAAGTGAGATTGCAAGTTTAAACAAAAATCTTATTTTACACAAGTTTCATCGTTTTATACGACTTTGGTTCATACAAAATTTATTACCCGAGTCAATGTTGAAAGATCCTGTTTTTATTCCGTATTATACACCATGTTCAGGACATAAAATGTTGAATTTGTCTCATTCCGATGAAGATGAAATTGATGGTGTTTTATCAATGCAAGCATATTGTTTGCAATGTAAAAATGTTAGTAATTATGGGAAAAAATGTACATTATTATTATTGTAGTTAGGTTCGATATTTTATTTATTTTGTGTTTTTCGATCAGACTTAATCAACATGGAAGTGGTGTACGAAAGAGATCAGCACCGACGATGTTAACTGAAGCGGAACCAGCGAAGAAGAGGATAAATACTTATCTTGAAGCTCCTTCATCATCAACATCGTTACCAATGCCGAATTCAAATGTAAGTACAGAAAATAATGATAAAATTCAATGTCCCGACTGTCACGTATTTGTATTGAAAAAATATATGACTAACCATTTAAAGAGTAATACTCATAAAAACAATTTACTACGGAATGATAATGAATTAAGGGATGTTCAAATAATTGATAGTGCTTTTGGTAATAGAATTCTTACATATAGAATCATGTCTAATAAAACATCGAACCATCAATTTGAAACGCCTGAATTATTTTTACAAAAAACTAAAGATGTAATATATAAATTACTTACACGTTCTATTCTAGAACACTCTGTTCTGAAAGTAAATTTTATTCTTAATGCAGATTTTACACAGGAAACTAAAAATTTATTTAACACTTTTGACTTTCAAATCTCCAATTATCTTATTTGTCAAGGTGATGATAAGGATATAATTTTTCCTTCTATAACAACCGAAATAACAAACAAAATGGCAAATTTTGAAAAAAAGGGTAGTGGATGGACTTTAGTTAAAATAAATCACTTAGATATGAATATAAACAAGTTTAACCCATTACGAGGATCATCATATATAGACTTACCGTTAGATATAAAATATAAGAAAGCTGTAATTAACGTTCAAAATAATGATCACGAGTGCTTTCGTTGGGCTGTATTGTCAGGATTGTATCCGGCTTCTCAAAGTTCTAATAGAGTGTCATCTTATATAAAACATAAAAATAGATTAAAATTTGATAAATTATCTTTTCCTTTCAAAATTAATGATATTCATAAATTTGAAAAACTAAACAATATAAGTATTAATGTTTTTGGTTTACATTATGATTCAAAAAAAAAGTCAAATAAAGTTGTAGGTCCATTACACTTAACGAAACATAGAAAAACCACTCACTTAAACTTATTGTATATATCTCGCGGTGCCAACGGTCATTATTGTTATATTAAAAATCTTTCGAGGTTAGTATCTAAACAGTTATCAACATCCGAACATGCAGTTCATATTTGCGATGGATGTTTATTACATTTCACATCACGGGATAATTTACAGCGTCATCAAGCAAATGACTGTTTTAACGTTTGCATTAATTTACCATCGGAACATGATAACAAAAAGAATTGGTTTAATGAATTAATCCCATCAAATCAAATCTCATTCAATAATTATGAACGTAAACTGAAGGTCCCTTTTGTTGTATATGCTGATTTTGAAGCATTTTTAAATCCAATAGAAAGTTGTTCAAACAATCCCAATATATCATCCACAACGAACATTCAAAAACATGAGATGTATAGTTTTGGATATTATGTTAAGTGTTCGTACGATGACAACTTTTCGATATATCGATCGTATAATGGAAAAGATTGTGCAAACCAATTTATCAAATTTATCAAAACAGATTTAGAAAATATATGTAAAAAAAACACTTTTGTCAAATCTCCATTACCATTAACGTATGAAAATAAAATAAATATTTCTCAAAGTAAGTTGTGTTATATCTGTAAAAGTAACTTAAATGAAGATGTCACAATAATATACAATTGGCATACTGGTGTTTATGAAGGAGTCGCTCATTCACTTTGTTCAGAAAAATACAAAACACCTAATTTTGTACCAGTATTTTTTCACAATTTAAGTAATTATGATGCTCATTTTATAGTTCATGGTCTTAATTTTGACGAAGGTGATATAGAACTTATTCCTGAGAATAAAGAGAAATATATATCTTTTTCGAAGGTTCTGCATATTAATAACCGTGCAGTGAAACTTAGATTTCTTGATTCTTTAAAATTTATGTCTAGTAGTCTTGATAAATTAGCTCAAAACTTACTACCTAATCAATTCCACGAACTCAAATTAAACTATCCACGCGAAGATGACTTTAAGCGTTTAATAAGGAAAGGTGTTTATCCGTATGAATACATGACTTCATTTGATTCTTTAAAAATAACTTCCCTTCCTACTCGCGATGAATTCTACAGTTCTTTAAATGATAACCATATTTCAGAAAATGATTACCATCATGCTCAAGATGTATGGAATCACTTTGATTGTAAAAACATGGGTGATTATTCTGATCTTTATTTAAAAACCGACGTTTTATTATTAACAGATATATTTGAAAATTTTAGGAACGTTTGTCTTAAAACTTATGAATTGGATCCTGCTCATTATTATACAGCACCTGGATTGAGTTGGGATGCTATGTTAATTTATACTAAAATTAATTTAGAGCTCCTAACAGATATTGACAAAATTACTTTTATTGCGAACAATATTAGGGGAGGTATATCACAGTGTAGTAACAGACATGCAAAAGCAAATAACCTATTTATGACTGATTATGATTCTGATAAACCATCTTCCTTTCTCATGTATCTAGACGCAAATAACCTTTACGGTTGGGCTATGTCTCAATGTCTTCCAACAGGTAAATTTGAATGGGTAGATGTAAATACAGATTTTAACATCCCCGATGATGCCGAATATGGTTATATTTTAGAAGTAGATTTAGAATATCCAAAAATCTTACATAATTGTCATTCAGATTTTCCCTTTTGCCCTGAAAATATATGCCTAGGGAATACCAAAAATACAAAACTGATTCCAAATCTAAAAGATAAAAAGAACTATGTTATCCATTACAGAAATCTTAAACAATGTTTAAAAAATGGTTTGAAACTACTTAAAATACATAGAATTCTTAAATTTGAACAATCTGCATGGTTAAAATGTTACATAGATTTAAATACACGTATGCGTTCTTTGGCAACCTCAGATTTTGAAAAAGATTTTTACAAACTTATGAATAATTCAGTTTTCGGGAAAACAATGGAAAATGTTATAAAACGCGTAAACGTTAAATTAGTGAACCATTGGTTGAATCGTGGGAAAACTCAGGGAGCTCAATCTTTGATTGCAAAACCTGAGTTTCACAGTCTATCCATTTTTTCAGAAAATTTAGTTGCAGTGCAATTAAAGAAAACAAGTGTCATATACAATAAACCAATTTATCTGGGGTTTTGTATATTGGATCTTTCAAAAACATTAATGTACACATTTCATTACGATTACATGAAAGAGAAATATCGAGATAATATTAAATTACTTTATACAGACACTGACAGTCTAATCTATCAAATATTTACAGAAAATTTCTATGCTGATATAAAAACTGATTTAGAAAACTATTTTGACACCTCTGACTATCCATCTAATAATGAATATGGTTTACCTTTAATAAATAAAAAACGGTTAGGGTTTTTTAAAGATGAAACTAACGGTAAAATTTTAAACGAGTTTGTAGGCCTGCGATCAAAAATGTATGCATTAGATGTGCAAAATAAATGTATATGTAAAACAAAAGGCGTTAATAAATGCATCACAAAAAAGTTTTGTCTTAATGATTATAAATCATGTTTATATGAAAACAAAACTCAGTATAGTGAAATGCTAAGATTTAAATCCATTAAACACATAATGTATACTCAAAAAATAAACAAAATATCTCTATCACATAATGATACAAAACGGTACTTATTAGAAAATTCCACTGATACTCTTGCTTGGGGTCATTATAAGATAAAGGCTATTTAATTTTTTTCATATTTTCTGTACAATGATAAGAATTATTTATTTATATTTTTGTGTATTATTAAATTAAATTAAAACACTGTAATTATAGCTGTTATCAGATTATTGTGTGCTTAATTGGACCTACGACTGAAGAGGTTGGTGTTGCTTTCTAGATCACTGGGTATTTGTGAAGCACCAGTAGAGTGGTAACTGGCGGTGTAAATTATAAAATCAAATACATATAATACATTTAATTTTAACGAAATGTTTTATTCATTCCAATACCTCTTCAGAGTTTACACGTATATTCAAAATGATTCATTTTATTCATCCTTTTACTGCCATAGTCGCAGGTCCAACTGGATGTGGAAAATCTAATTTTGTTACAAATTTCATTAAATATATTAAAGAAATATGTAATAAAAACTTCAGTCAAATAACTTGGTGTTTTGATGAAATGCAGCCTTTGTATAATCTACCAAACGTGAATTATTATCAAGGCATACCAGATTTGAATATGTTTGATGGAAATGAACCAAACCTCATTATTATTGATGACCTTATGAGGGAATCTGATGGTCGTGTTGTTGATATATTTACCAAAGGTAGTCATCATAGAAACTTAAGTGTGTTTTACATAACTCAAAATTTATTTCATCAAGGTAAAGGTCAAAGAGACATTTCTTTGAATTCAAGCTATATAATTTATTTCAAAAACCCTCGCGACAAAACTCAAATTCGTTATTTGGCACGACAAGTTTCACCGGAAAATAACAAATTTGTCGAAGATGCCTACAGAGATTCTACTAAGGAAGCACATGGATACCTGATGATAGATCTAAAACAAAATACCTGCGATATTTGTCGAATAAAAACAAAAATATTTCCATCCGATGGTTATTGCACAGTATACATCCCTAAAAAAGAGTTTAAATATATCAAGAATCAACAAATACCCGTCATTTACAAATGATGGATCGACACCTCAAGACGCATAAAGATTTATTAAACGCACTGTATAAACTCAAGCCGAAACATCAACAAGCTCTTTTAAAAGCCTGTAACGACAAAGAAATTAATTTTATTTGTGAGTGCATTCATAACGTTCTACAAGGAAATATAAAGCTTGAAGAAAAATCTAAGAATAAGCTACATAAATTTAAAAATATACTTCGTAAATTAGTGCGTAAAAGTACAAATAAAATAAGAAAGAATATAATAGTTCAAAAGGGTGGTGCTTTTTTACCGATTATATTGGGATCTATTTTAAGTGGTTTAATAAGTGGTCTTGTTTAAAATGGATCATGCAAAAAAAATGATATTAGTTGAACCAGGTTTAATAGATAAATTAAATCAAAGTAGAAATGAAAATCCTACCACTCGGTTGGATGCTGAAATGCAAAACATTTTGAATAGTAATATGGAAGACCGAAAAAAATGTAAATTGTACTTACAAATTTTACAAAGGTATCTCCATTTCACGGAAGAAGATCGAAAACCGTTTGAGCTCCCTATAATAACTCAAAATAATGATTTTACTGAACCAATGGATAAAAGTGAAAATCTAAATATAAATAACGACATCAAAATTAAAGATCTAGTTGCCAGTCAGACATCACGTAACCAAGAGAAAAAGCAAGATAATTGTGTGGATGAAAAAAATCCTCTCTACACAAGAAATCAAATTCTAAGCTTGATACCTAAATCATACGTAAAAAGAGGTGAGTTGTTATTGGATTCGCTATCATTGAGTAAAAACAAATTTTTTTGGAACGATGATGGTACGGTAATTATAGACAACGAAGTAATTCCTGAAAGTAATATTATAGATTTAGTAAATGATACACTGCGGCCATTAAAAAGAAATGATCCAATTGGTTGGGAAAAATTTGCTAAAGCATTGAAAGATTTAAAAATACCATTAACCTATATCGGAAATCCCAAAAGACGTGAGTACATAGTGCAACTTCAAAAAGATATTGAAGATTCTTCACCAAAACACAAAGAGCTATATTATACTCCAAAAAGTGACGATAAGCATATAAGAAAAATAAAGAAAAAGATAGATTGGGAAAAATGGACCCCTTATTAGAAATAAATAGACTATATTATGATGTGTCACACCCAGCTGGATATAGCAGTATTGATAAATTATCACAAGCTATGAAAGGTAAAATGAATAAAGAAGATGTTAAAAAATGGTTGCAAGCCCAGGAAACGTACACGCTTCATAAACCAGTACATAGAAAGTTCCCACGAAACAAATATATCTTATCTAATATAAATGAACTATGGCAAGTTGATTTAAGTGATATGAGAACTTATTCTAAAGATAATAAAGGTTTTAATTATATTCTTTGTGTTATTGATGTCTTCAGCAAATATGCATATGCTAGATCATTGAAAAAGAAAAATTCTGAAACTATAAAAACTTGTTTCGAAAGTATATTTAAGGAAGCTAACATAACTCCAACACACATACAATCTGATAAAGGTACTGAATTTGTTTCAAAAGATGTACAAAGATACTTGAAATCTAAAAATATAAATTACTATACAACAAATAATTCAGATATTAAGGCAAGCATTGTAGAAAGATTTCAAAGAACGCTAAAAATGAAAATGTGGCGTTATTTCACACATAAGAATACACATAAATATATTGATATTTTACATGATTTGATTTACTCTTACAATCACAGTTTTCACTCTAGTATTAAGATGTGTCCTTGTGATGTGAATTCCAGTAATATAATAACTGTGTGGACAAATTTGTATGATAAAGGAAGTACAAAAAAATCATTTAAAACTACGTTACCTAAGTTTTATATTGGTGATCATGTAAGAATAACCAAGTATAAACATATCTTTCAAAAAGGTAACGAATCTAATTGGAGTGATGAAATATTTGTAATATCCTCTATAATAGACCGATCTCCGTGGTCTGTATACACTATCAAAGATTTAGAAGGGGAAGAGGTAGTAGGAACATTTTATGAACGAGAGTTACAGAAGGTGATTTATGACCCCACCATAGAACATAAGATAGATAAAATAATTCGCTCTCGCTACACGGGCGACAGACAAGAACTGTTAGTTAAGTGGAAAGGTTATCCGAATAAATTTAATAGTTGGATTTCAGTTTCTAGTTTAAAACAAATATGAATAAAGACTTTTATTTAACTTTACTTAGCAATAGTTCAATGGAATATTTTCCTGACAACAAATCATCTATTTTTTCAACTAAATTACCGAAAGCCATCATACTCGAGGGGGAGTGGTGTGTAGGAATTGTTGAATTTCAATATCCATGCACTATGTTTACTGTTCAAGATCATGAGAATATTATGTACATAACGAAATTGATGAAGATGCCTAATGAAGTTAATCCTTCTACAGTGTACTATAAGCATTATATACCTGCCACAAACTATGATAATATCAACCATATTTTAACAGCATTGAATAGTATTCGAGAAAAAATTAAATTTACCTATGATAATATATCTAAGTTTGTATACGTTTCTGTGTTAGACGAATCGATAAAATCTGTAACATTATCACCCAAATTAAGTTTACAATTAGGATATGAACCAGGTAGAAACCTTGCTGAAAAAAATTTTGCAAAATGTCCAGCTAATTTGCATTTAGGATTACCATCTCAGTTATTCGTTTATTGTGATATAGTTGAACCTCAAATTGTTGGTGATGTAATGACTCCTCTTCTAAGAATCATACCATTGGATCCTTCAAAATACATATATGGGGCCAATAAAATGCATGTTTTTTCACCACCTCATTATTTATCTGTAATGCGTAGAGAATTTGATACGATTGAAATAGATATAAGGTCAAGCACTGGTCAAAAGATACCATTCCAATTTGGAACAGTGTGTGTTAAACTAAATTTCAAAAAACTATAATGTATTCTCAACACAAGAACACATGCCCTTACGAACGCTATTATTCTCATCAAGCTGGGTCGGGTATAGGAGTGATTTATAAAGGAGCACCATATCAAAAGGGTCATGGGATTGGTAGTTTTCTTGGGGGTTTATTTAGATCAGTTTTACCATTACTATCTAGCGGTGTCCGCGCTGTTGGTAAGGAGGCATTGAGTGCTGGTGTAGGTCTTTTAACGGATATGGTTAGTGCCCGACCTATGGAAGATTCAATAAAAGCACGTCTTAAAGAGGTCGGTTCAAATTTAAAACGGAAAGCAGATGAGAAAATAGATAGAATTAATATGTCTGGATCGGGATATATAACAAAACGAAAACGAGTATCTGCATTCAGTCCATCGCTGACTGCGAAAGGGAAAGCTATAAAAAAATTGAAAATTAGATCCAAACAAATTAAAGATATATTTTGTAATTAATCAAAATGTCTTTTTTACATAGTCATTCCTGTGAATGCATTAAGTCGGAATTGGATTTATTTGCATTACCATCTACTCAGACTAGTATTGAAAGTGGAATATGGATCCACTACAAACCAATTTCATCACTTGCTGATGATGGTCCTATAGAATTTCAAGTACCTGGAGCAGGTGACGACTACATAGACCTATCACATACATTAATTCACATAAAAGCTAAAATATTGAATCAAGATAACACTAAACTAATGTCATCTACAGTTGTAGCTCCAGTTAATAATTGGTTACATTCACTCTTTAATCAACTTGATGTTTATTTAAATCAAAAACTTGTATCACCACCCAATAACACATATGCCTACCGTGCTTACATAGAAAATTTGTTGAACTATGCTCCGGCAGCTAAGGAATCTCATCTTACTTGTGCCCTATAGTATGAAGATACAGCTGGAAAAATGAATTCTACCGATGAAACTAATAAAGGATTTGGTAAAAGACAAGAGTTGGCTAACGAAAGTAAAGAAATTGAAATGATTGGACATCTACATGGTGATTTGTTCAACCAAGAAAAGTTTTTGATAAATGGTGTTGATATGTGTGTTAAATTAGTTCGTTCTCGAGAAAATTTCAATTTAATGGCTTCTACAGTTGATCTTAAATTAAAAGTGTGTATTACGGATGCAACTTTGATTATTCGTAGAGCCCGCATCAATCCTTCTGTTTTACTTGCCCATCAAAAAGTCTTAGCATCTACAACTGCCAAATACCCAATTACACGTGCAGAAGTCAAAGTTTTAACTATACCATCAGGAGTTCAAGGAAAAACTCTTGACAACATTTTCCTTGGTCAAGTACCTAAAAGATGTATAGTTGGATTTGTGAATAATGCCGCATTCAATGGGAACCTTACTAAAACCCATTTAACTTTGAAAATTACAATATTAATACATTTTGTTTGTATATAGATGGTCATCAAATACCATCAAAAGCTCTACAACCTTCGTTTGATAACAATGTTTATACTACAGTCTATCATACTTTGTTTTCCGGGACTGGTATACATTTTCTTAACGAAGGTAATGGAATATCTCGTGAGAAATATGCTAATGGATACTGTATGTTAGCGTTTGATTTGACGCCTGATTTATCAGCAAACTCTTCTGGTCATTGGAATCTTATAAAGCATGGGAGTGTGAGATTAGAAGTTCGTTTCGAATCAGCTCTAACACAAACTATTAATTGTATTGTATATGCAGAGTTTGATAATGTTATAGAAATAGACAAAAATCGCAATATTTCGGTAGACTATAGTAGCTAAGAAAAAAATGTTTGTAAATTAAGTATGGTATATTTTTATTATGGTTTATTTGTTTATTGTGGACTAATCAATAAAATAAATATAAATTATTTTAGTTTTTTATTATGACTATTCTTGCAACCCTCTTCAACTGGTTACTTTAATTATGAAGTACTATAATAACCTATTTCACTGTTATTCCATAACACTACTTCTTTAACATTCGACCGGATAACGTTTCTTTTTTTTAATAAAATGAACACAACAGAGATAACGAATTACTTGAGGAAAATAGATTCATCCATCCAATATAATGTGTATGCAGCCAATAGATTGCCAATACACGTAGTAACTCCTACTTACATAATAAGCAACCTAGATCCAGATAATAAACCGGGTTCTCACTGGATCGCCATACATATAGATAAATACGGGATTGGTCAGTACTTTGATTCATATGGTCGACCACCTCAAGGCTATCATCGAATGTTTTTAGCAAGGAATTCTAGGATGTGGAATTATAATACTAATCGAATCCAAAACGACTTTACAATCGTTTGTGGAGAGTATTGTATAATGTATTTATATTACAAATATCATGGTATGAGTTTAAAAGATTTTCAAAAATTATTTGATACCAATACAATGTGTAATGATGTATTATTATCGGGATTGTTTAAGTCATGTTTTAAAATAAATAAATAAAATACGAATAAAGAGTTTATTATATCTTTTATTCATTACTAATAACCTTACTTAATCATATATACAAATTCTTACAAATAATTCTTAAATGTTTACAATTAATTTACAATCCAAATTATGATCATGACCAAATATTAATTTTCTAGATTAGTATTAACATGCACAATGAGTTATAATAACTTATACTACAATGACCTTAAACACTGACTTACAACACTAAATGTTTACAATTAATTAAAATCCAAATTATGATCATGACAAAATATTAATATTCTAAATTAGTATTAACATGCACAATGAGTTATAATAACTTATACTACAATAACGCAATGTCCTTAAACACTCACTTACACATAAGCTTACGCACTATCTTATTTATCAGTGTCTATAAAATATTTCACACAGTCCTCTTTTGTAGCCAAGTACTTGGTGATATTAAATATTATATCTCTCACTGACTGCAAGTTTTTGTCTTCGTCAGCTTCTGCGTAATATTTAACACGCACCTCAGCATGTTTCCAGTGTTCCATCGGAGCAATATTTTTTATCTTCTTGACATCATATATCTCAATCTTTATAAGATGAGATGCATCGGCGATGTCGTCCTTATTTGACGTGATGTATGAAACTCCACCACTGGAAGAGCGACCAACACTTGACGACTTTTTTGCCACCTTCTTTTTCTTCTTAGGTTTTTCGAAGAAGTCGTCGATGCAATTTGATCTCTTTGCTATTGCTTTTTTAACTTTGTATGCCAGGGTGCCTTCCTCGTCGCTGGGCTGATCATCATCGTCGTTATCTGCATAATAATAGTTTTTGAAAGCATTATCAGCGAACTGAAACAAAAAGTAAACTATTATAAGTATTGGCATAGAGAGGAGTGTAGGAATATGGGATACATAAAAATATATACATCATCAACAATTGATTAAAACAATCTGAGGTCAAAACACAATATTAACAGTAAATAAAACATAATTAATATTATATTACATCGAATTATACATAGGTACTTACATTCATTTTGCAGCAGAGTCACTATTTAAAAATTCACTATACAAACAACCGGAGTTCATTTGTGGTGTAGAGCACACTGTGGAATACGGTGTAGTATAATTTTTGTCATCGCTTTTATACGGCAGCTAAGGGTCATTTTGCTGTAGCAAAAGCAAAAACTGATACGATAGACCGGTATTCGATTTCTCTTATGGACAATGGGTTCCCAAAACTCATTGCTTAAGGGTGACATTAACAACCCCATGTGGTCCGTTGGTATTCAAACAATACGTGTACCGTAATTAATTTTAACACCGCTTGCCCATATGAACAATGAAGCTTTGAACAATAGGTAATACTGCTTTGTCATTACATTTGATTGATGTACCTAATAAATTACCCGATTTCTCTTATTGACAATGGCTACCTAAAACTTATAAAGAACCGTGTGGTCTGTTGTTACCTATATTCAAAGAATACATACCATCACTAATTTTAATAGCTTTCCCTTATGAACAATGAAGCTTTGAAACGCAGGTAATATTAAGACTACTACTAAGAAATTATACAGACACGTTGAGACATGACTATTACCGTACGAAGACAAGCGTAACTTCATAGAAAAAGGGATTCATACCTGCATACAAACAAAAATGAGACCATTCCTCAAGCTGGCTGACAAACGTGCAAAATAAACGTAAAATGTTTAAATATAAATTAAATTCGAGACAGGTATAAAATCTCCTTTGATATAAATCAAATTCGCGTGTGATATCAATTTTATTCGCGGCTGATATTAATTAAATTCGCGGTTGATATGAATTAAATTCGCGGTTGATATAAATTTAATTCGCGGTTGATATAAATTTAATTCGCGGTTGGTATAAATTTAATTCGCGGTTGATATAAATTAAATTCGCGGTTGATATAAATTTAATTCGCGGCTGCCGAGTCCTGTTCGGGAACCTATTCGCGGGTAGTAGGGTACCTGGATTCTGGAGCAAGTCTAGGGACCCTAGCTCCCTAGCTCGACCTAGCTCGGGCCTAGATTTGTGCTCAGGAACCGACGAATCCCTATACTACTATAGATATACGGTTTCGTCTAAATAAGTAAGAAGTTTTAACAACAAAAAGGTTTTGTCGTTTAAATGTTGGCCACTACGATCTTATTTCCTTGTTGGCTAATAGGCAAACATGTCTATCGATTTACACAAGAACTGTGTGGTTAATAAATATCGTAGTAAAATTATAAGTTAATTATTAAAAACGTATTACGTTCGTATTGACTTAGATATCACTAATCTATACAGATGTGCAATAAAATTTTACTGAGTTTTGAAAAGAACCGTTCAAATTTCGAATTTGTGTTCAAAGATACTTTTATACATACGTTTGCTTTTATACATTCCTAATAGGTTGGTAGTGATAATTATAAATGTAGACAATGAACACAAATCCTTTCAACTTGCTTAAGCTTTTAAATCAAAATGTTTTACAATTTACCGCTGAACCAGATGAATAACAGACTAGTGTAGCTACTATAATATTTTTAATTTTATAACGTTCTTTTTTAAGTTTCCCTAACATAAATACATGAATAATGAATGCAAGAACCACAGCTGATTATAGCACGTGCATAGTTAGCGTTCCATGTGATTCTGTTGGCGAACTCATTTAGTGCTCAATTACATATAGCCTTGGAATCATTATAGTTAAGAAATAAAATTGATATAAATCTTCCATACTAGGTACTTTTATGAAAATTCTTATGTAGTAGGTATACGTAGTTTAAATTAAGACAATGTTTTGTATATTTGGTTTGCATAACTGAGATATATTTTTAGACATCACATTTCCGAAAGGGCAATAAGATACTTAAATACTTGTAAAGAATTTATGCTTTTGGGCATTCACCAAAAAACTAAGGTAAATAAAATAAAGTCGATTGCTGCTGCCGAAAATATACTACTTAAGTAATTAATTCGGCATTTAATGGCGGTTTTTCGTAATCTTATAACTTACCAAGTATTTGCAGAAAGCTGTCCTCCAACCTCATAGTGGAGGAGAGAAGGTAATCCGTCCCCTCCAGCTCGCTCGGCGCCAGCACGTCGCTCCGCATTTTCACACTTTAACTTCACGACAGTAAAGTTTAATATTCCTAGCAGAAACTCAACATGTTTGGATGCTCGAGTCACTGGTGAGTTTCACTTAAGTTTTGTATCACCATAACACTGTTGATTGTCAGTTTGAGATGTGTTACAATATGCAACAACGTAGTTTGAGTTTGGAGAGTTTACACCGACGCGACGTCTCGTAATTATATGTTATAAGTGGCGTAAACAAGCCCACGGAGTCGGTTTATTGGTGTTTTGCGTATAGTATTATTTTAAACGATAACGCGGTTGAAGAGATAGGCGGGGGAGTGCACGACACTCGGCGAGGTGTACAGACTACAGCGCGCTGTCTCTGTGCGGGTCGCGCCTCTACTCGCGCCGCACCGCGCCGCCGTGCCATCACCAGCTGATCCACTATAAATAATATGGAATTATTTCAATGCAGTCGAACTGTTTGCTAACCGATGCGTTTGATGGTTCACACCCACTGATGCACTGAGAAGACTATTGATTTGATGGCATGCGTTCATGACGTAAGAGTTCGCAATTCGATATTATCGGCGCCTATCAGTTATCGTCTTATCGTTTGAAATTCTAACGCAACTAACCAAACGTGTTTCATGACACTAAAAATTCTTGACTTCATAATTGAAATTATTTATGTTAATTTAAACCTAATCGAATTTGTTCCGCGATTATTAATTTAACGAATACACCTGTATGTGATTCTTAGAGCAATATTTATAAGCCTGGTATTTATTAGCATTTAGACTGCAGGAACCTAAATAAAATAAAAACAAAACTCAGTGTGGATAGAACACTGAATGACTATTGTTAAAAGCTCAACATAAAAGTAACTACTATGCTTGAATAATGTTTTGCAGATTAATTTTGTACATAGTTGAGTACCAAAAGAAACTTAAAAACGGTTGCGGGAAAGACCATTTATGTTAAATGCGATGTCACGATTTGCAGTATTTCATAGTTAAAAAGTAATAGAGGTTAGTTTTCAATGTAAAACACAAGAAAGTATAGGCCTAGATTACTTGATAGGAAGTACTAGAAACAGTTCCTACCACAAACTTCGAACTCTTAACGAATTTTCATTTATCCCTAGCGCTTTCCCCACCCTCTTGTGGAGGTTGTTAAAGTGATAATTATTTTTTCCGCGACAGCAAAAAGGCAGTTATACATTTTATGTATTTTTTTTTAGTAAAGCCATTTCGTGCGGATATTTAAAAAAAATATAAATTTGTATTATGTAAAAATAACCTCCTGATAATTAGTGCTGACGTCAGTGAAGGTTTTTTTTAATAAAAAGCGCTAAAACATATTTATGTAAAGAAAATAACAAGCACAACTCTGTGTAGAACTTGTTTTTGTCACGTATACACCAGAGCATAAGTACATACGTATATACTCACGCCTGTAATCCCCGGGGTAGGCAAAGGTGTATCCAGTACACCCACACTTTTCGCCGAAGTTATTACGGTTCCATAATGTGATAGGGGGCGAGCCTATCGCCATACCCGGCACAATTCCAGACTCCGGGCTGATACTGAGTATTTCTAAATAGAAAACCCAATATCACTTTACCCGACCCGGGGATCGATCCCGAGACCTCAGCACGGCAGTCGTAACGCATGCGCAATTACAACTGCGCCGCAGAGGCAGTCATACGTACGTACGAGTTAGTATATAAAAACAATCTCGATTCTCAACTGCAATATTGTGTTGCTATAGCAAGCGAAAAACTCACAAAATATTTGTCAGTTTCCTCCTTGGAACCAATATTTATTTCATTCAGTTTCATTTAGCAAAAATTTCAAAATAGGTTAGTAATCTTTTTTTTTTAGTGCCTCGATAGGCCGACGAGCAGACGGGCCACCTGATGGTAAGTAGTCACCGCCGCCCATAGACTTCTGCAATGCCAGGGCACAGCAAAGCCGCTGCCTACCGTTAAATTAATCTTAAAGTAATCTTTACTACAAATAACTGTGTTATTGTATTTGTGGTTAATATAATGTGAATAAGTATAAAATACGTTATTAAGGATGTACCCTGCACGAAAGACTGAAAAATTTGAGTGCTGAGAAGTACATTACAAAGTGGCTGCACCTGTGGTTTAGTTTTTTTTTCGTTTGGCTTTGTGCTGTTAGCTCATAGTTGCTTTTACAGCTTCACCGAACATTGTGGCCGGCGCTTATGGCGCTCCAGCCAGAAAACGCAACATTTGTCAACGGCTGAGCTCAAAGACGCTTTCTAGAAGGCCTTCAATTAAGCCGTCTCGTCGCTTGAATAGGTTTAGGGCTGTCTCGATATACTAGTGTATCGAAGATCTGAGCCTCGGCCGGGCTCCTTGGACTCGCCGGCGAGTCCTACGTCGAGGTGCATTCAGAGTATGATTGTGATTGCGATTGGGCAGGGACAGTGCTGCCTCGACAGCGACCGTGATGGGATCGTTTGGATCTCCCAAAACATGTTTAGGGCGACGACGGAGGGAGATTGCTTCACCGGTTATGGTATAGTTGGCAGCTGCCACAATAAGAGGATTTTTGTGTCTGGTTGCTTTATGAAAGTACTGTTGGACACCGTTTTTCATATACCTAGCTATGGTGAGTAGCCGGAGGTCTTGGTGGAGATCTAAGTTCCGCAAATACCACGGAGCACCGGTGGCTTTACGCATAAATCTATTTTGAATTGTTTGAATTCTATGTATGTATGCGAATACAACACAGGCATAGGTCATAATTGGAAGAATACAGGTTTTATATAGAGTCACTTTGTTACGCAGAGACATTTTACTTCTAATCATGGGATAAAGGCGGCCCAGGATAAAAGCCGCTTTGTTTCGGACGCGGGTAATATGATGTTTGAATGTCATACGACTATCGAGAACAACGCCTAGATATGTAACAGATTTTTCCCAAGGAATTGGGCGGCCGAATAATTGGATTTGGTTTGGAACTCGAGGGTTGCCCCGAGAAAAGAAAATAGCGGCACTTTTATTAGGATTAACGTCAATTTGCCATTTGCGAAACCACTTTCCCAGAGAGTCTGTGGCCTGTTGGAGGTAAATCCTAATACGTCTTCTATTTACATCTGATACATAGAGTGCCGTATCGTCAGCAAAAAGGGCAAGATTAACTTTGCGATGTTTGGGGATGTCACTAGTATAGAGTGAAAACAGAAGAGGCGATAGAGCGGAACCTTGAGGGACTCCGGCTCTTAATGAATGCGGAGTGGAAAGCGATCCTTCTACGCGGTACTGGAAGCTTCGTTTAGTAAGAAAGTCCCGTATTATGAGTACGAGCCTGACTGGCACTCCTAATTGGAAGAGCTTGTAGATCAAGCCGTCATGCCAGACTTTGTCGAATGCTTTTGCCACATCAAAAAATAACGCGCCGGTACGAATAGGTTTTGGTTGTGTTAAACGTGTTCCGTTATACGGTGAACCTGGTGGACGCATGAGTGACGACCTCGGAAGCCAAATTGTTCATCGGGGAGAAGTTTGTGGGCTTCAGCATAGCTACTAAGACGGTTTAAAAGAACCCGTTCGTAGATTTTGCCAAGGCTACTTAGAAGGCTTATAGGCCTGTATCTAGTAGGATCAGAGGCAGATTTGCCTGGTTTCAGAATACCTATGACTATGGCTTTTTTCCAGATATCAGGGAAGGAGTAATGTAGCATAAAAACGTTGAATATGTTCGCCAGCAAAAGAGTGAAATGGGTCGGGAGATATTTGATGACTTTATTGCTAATGCCATCCTGTCCAGGAGCTTTTTTATCTTTGAGGCCTCTTATAATGGCGTCAATTTCTTCAGGGGATGTTTCAGTAAGAATATCGGATGGTGCCACAGATGACCTACGCTCTGTTTCATTGATTACGGTGTCGAAGTTAGTTGGATCTGTACACTCGTGACTTGGCGAACATTGGGACTCTAGAGTGGTAGCCAAGTATTCGGCTTTGTCATTGTCATCGAATGCTGAAGGCATACCAGGTCTTACAAGGGGTGGTATTCCAGAAGTGGAGTCTAGCTTGAGGGATCGGGCCAGTTTCGAATAGGCCTGATGTGGTGGAGATATGTCGGCAAGTCGGGTTTGCCATTTCTCGTCGCGGTTTTCTTTTATACGAGATCTGAATTCTCTTCGCAGAGTTTGTAGCCTATGTTTGTTTGCGTCCGTAGGGGTCGAGTCGTAGGCCCTAGTTGCAGCATTTTTGGTCCTGAATAGCTCCTTCATGTCTCTAGTGAGTTCCCAGCGGGGGTCGTTTGCTACTGGGGTCTCACTAGATGATTTTTCAATTACAGACTGATGATAATTAGTGAAGGCCTGAGCTGTCATATTGGCGAAATCTAAGCTAGAGATAAAATTGGGTATGTTATCTAGCTCAGGTGGACTTTTCAATTCAAGGATTGACTTGAGTTTCTTCCAGTTTACAACCCTTTTTGTTGTGGGGGAGTCATTTGTTGGATCGCCCAATCGCAAAAGCACTGGACGGTGGTCCGAGTCAAGTTCGTGTAACGTTTCTATTGAGCGTAATCTGAGTGTAACGTTCTTTAGAAACGCTATATCAAGCACGTCTGGTCTGTAGTTAGGATTAGCGGGATAACGCGTTGGGTGCGTTGGGGCGATAACTCCAAAATTTAACACGTCAGTTAACTTTGCTAGTACTTTCCGGTTAGTTGTAGTGGTATGTGAGTTCCAGCGTTGGTGTTTCCAAGATTAAGAAGCATTTGATGTCGCTTCTAAGTATCGAGATTATACCTAGCATTTAATGTGACTTTAAATTAGTTATTTTAACTTTTGATAAGAATCGTTGACCACGTAGCTTGACTCGTTATGATGATATAAAGCGTCTTTTGGTATAGGACACACGTGAATAGAATTAGTAATTTTAAAGTAAATTTGCTTTAATCTGTAAGCGTCATTGCTTTTAAGATTATTTCAACACAACACTAAAACACATATTATAGAAAAATTTATGTATTTCCGGCATATGCAAAAACTTTTCTATAAAATAACTTTATATATACTAATTGGAACAAAAGACGACAACCCGGGATTTCTCTCTATCTCAACATAATGTTTATGATTTCGGTTAGTTCACAGACTTAAAGTTCTTTATGTAATGTAGCCTACGGTGCTGCCAACAGATTGATATATTTGGTTTATAAAAGTCAAATAAGCATAGTTTAAAAAGCAGCGATAGCCTAGTTAGTTGCGGTACGGACTGTCAAGACGAAAGTCGTCTGCTCGAGACCCAGACCATATGGCATACACCTCTGACTTTTGTATATTTCCATGTGTATTCATTGTTCATTATCGCTTTAACTGCGAAGGACAACATCGTGAAGAAACCTACATACCTGAGAATCCTCATAGGAATTTCTAGGTTATGTTAAGTCTACCGACCCGCATTAGGCCAGCGTGGTGGACTAAGGCCTAAAAACCAGTATTAGTGTATGCTCTATGGCCTAAACCCTCTCATTATTAGAGGAGGCCCGTACCAAGCAGTAGGACAATGTTTTATACAGGGCTAGTATTATTATTGTTACAAGTACAATTTAGGTAAATTGGACAAACTCCCTTCATAAAAGTGTAATTAAAATTTTCTAACACTCATTTGAATATGTTAATGCCCCACCACAACTCTGGTTCTGCGTACACAATGTAAATTATAAAGTAGATTCAAAATAGATTTTAAATTATTAATGAATTTCATGTAATTTAATGAAGTTTAGAATTAATTTTTAACATTTCGTTGTTTCACGTCTGCATGTTAATCAATTTATGAATAACAATGATGTAAGGGATAGCAAAAACAACTTTTACTTTTTAGTTATTTTTGTTAACTCGCATTCGTATTCTCAGCAATTCCATTCATTAACCGACTACGGCGAAGCAAAATGGGGGGTTATGTTTTTGATCGGTATGTGAGTATGTATGTTCATCTGTTCCCTCATAAATTCTAAACTACTTATTTGATACCCATATTGTAGGAAAGCATAAAAAACATAACCGCCATTTTTAGAAGTCCCCCATATTAGATTTAGAGTGACGTCACTTTATTTTTTATTAACCGACTTCAAAAAAGGAGGAAGTTAACAATTCGTCGGAATATTTTTTTTATGTATGTTACCTGATTACTCGAAAACGCCTGGACCGATTCGAGAAATTCTTTTTTTGTGTAAAAGGGTATACTTCCCAGGTGGTCCCATTGGCACCAAGTCAGGATCTGATGTTGGGATCTCAGAAAAATCAAGGGAAACCCTCAAATTTTATAGTGACGCATAATTTGTTTTTTATTGAAGTCGGTGTACTTTTTTGAGTTACAACAAGCCCATTAATTTGATACCCATATTGTTGGAGTGCATTAAAAATACCTAGTCCGCCATCTTGGGTGTTCTACCATGTTGGATTTAGACTGACGACACACAGCTAATCATGCATTGTCGTCCAAACTAAACGTGTATACAAATACATTGCAAGTCAAATAAAGCTCTTAAAAAGAAAAGCTTTCTTGAAAAGCGTAAAGCTAGACCTTTCAATTAAATAGTAAATTATATTACATTGAGTGTACTTAGGTATTTTTGCCTTAATAGACAATAAAAACAAGCTATGGAATCAACTTACATGGAATGGAATCAAGACTGGACGAATTCGCAGATTTACCTGACCGTATGACCCCATTTAGACGGAATGTTGTATTAATGAGTGACTTAGTAATTATGGAGTACGAAATTATACGTTACTAGGATACTCAGTACCTATATACCAATAACAATATACTTATATATCAGGAGCTATAATTGCTATAACAACTAAAATGTCTTACGATTATATCACATGAGATTCGTATTCGTAAGGAATTTAATGCGATTATTTACAGTTTGCACTGTAATATATAAGGGGTATCGTGGATATAGATTATCTTTGTATTTGTTAAATAATTTATTATACGTATTGTTGGTCTTTATCTTTAACGTATGTATATCTTATATGACATAACTGTAAATGTGGATTTATGCATCCTCGACAAGCTACACTATTACCACCTTTTATTTTATCGTTTATGATATTTTCGCCACTTGTTTAAACACATGTTCTAGAAGATAAATTCTTCCGTATAAATGGCGACTTATGCTTATGGCCAATTTCAATAAGCAATCTCAATCTGCATTGTCAGATTGAACCAGAAAATAAACCAATCAAACTATGTCATTTGTAGGCGTGGTACCTACCTATTCAAACTTAATTCTTGCTGATTCATTTTTCGGAACGATCTGTAGTTTCGGATTAAGATCGTTTATTGAAATTAGTCGTTAGTAGTAAATCATTACATTTCTCATCGCTAATCTTTTAATTTTTGGTCACAAATTATGTCGTTTTACTCATCATGATATTTTAAAGATATTGTATAAGACGATTCATAGACTACTGTTTTTGTTGATTATGCTGATTATTTTGGTGATGTTTCAAAAATAACATTTAGGTATCTAATAATTAGTCAATTGGTCCGCTACCTTTTTTTTAACGGGGAATTCATTTACGGATCTTCCAAAGAAGTATGTCGCCGGCCTAGACCGTCCTACCGACTAAACCCCGCGATGTTCCACTCTCTCCTTTATGTCGAAAGTCGCGGGGTACGCAATTGCATGGTTCGCTACCTGGAGGATCACTCGTTGATCAATGACAGATAATATGAGTTCCGTCACAACCAGTTAATGGGTCATCTTCTAGCGTTTGTATTACATCAATGGGGGAGGCGGTGGACAGGTAAGGCGAAGCTCTAGCTGTGAGCTTCTTCCAAGGCGTTTCATAGGGTCTGTCATCGAGGCCTTCTCTTCAAGCTCCCGGCATACTGTCTGCCCGACAACCGGTTTCCTATTTCCGGCTTTCTGCATGAGCGTAGAATGCGTGTCCACGTTGATGGACACGCTTCGCAACTAATGGCAGTTAATGCCGGAGTATCAAGGCTCTGTGCTTTCGCCTGCCTTGTTTCTTCTGCATATTAATATGTTGTCGCTTGACTACATTCATTGCTATGCAGATGACAACACGGTTCATTGGTTTTATAGCAGCAAGCTTCCTGGTTTGGTTGAGATACTGAGAGGAGACGCGAGGATCTTGTCATTGAGCTCAGCCACACCCTGGATCTCATTTCACCACGAACTATCAGGAATCGGGTTGAGTTGAATGCCAAGATAACTCTTATGTGCGCGTTCTCATGCAAGAAGTCCTGGCTTACTCCCAATTCCACTCTTCAGGGTGTTCCACTTGCAATGCGGAATGACCTTAGTATCTTAGGTATGAACATCCGATGTGATCTCAATCCAAGGAATCAAAGGCGTAATATCCGCTACTTCACGCAGGGTCGGAATCCTAAACAGGGTATAGTTTCCTACGCCCGGTCAGCTCTACCACTTATATAAAACGCAGACGCAGCCGGAAATGGAGTACTGCTTGTACATCCGACGGACGGTTCCGCTAAATGCCTTCTCGATGACTTGGATGGGTTGCAGCGGTGGGCCATCTGCATTGTGAATGATGCAGACGTGACTAACAGCCTAGAGTCGTTATAGATGCGAAGGGCTATATTATTCCTTATTATATTATTCCTCGCTTAGCGTTTTCTACCGATGTATCATGGCGAATGCTCTGACGAATTGTTTAATCAAATTCGTATTTTTGCCGCAACATCAAGCTGTGGAACAGTTTGCCAGCTATATGTTCCCTCTTTCCTTGATCCTCGGCCCTTTAGACGTAGTGTGAAGAAGCAACACAGCAGGCCGGCATGATTGTGTCGAGTAGCGAGTATATAAATGTCTCTCGCTACTTGATACTCTATTACATCAGGTGCAATGTGGTCATTTTGCCGTGAAAGTAAAGAAATATACACACACACATACACTCACGCCTGTAATCACCGAAGGGGTAGGCAGAGGTGTCACGAGTACACCCACTTTTCGCCGAATTTTGGTCCTATAATGTGATAGGGGGCGAGCCTATCGCCATACCGGGCACAAATTCCAGGCGGTAGGCAGCGGCTCTGCTGTGCTCTGGCATTGCAGAAGTCTATGGGCGGCGGTGACTACTTACCATCAGGTGGCCCGTCTGCTCGTCTGTCTATCCAGGCACTAAAAAAAAAAAAAAGACTCCGGGCTAATACTGAGGAATTTCTAGATCGAAAAACCCAATATCACTTTACCCGACCCGGGGATCGAACCTGAGACCTCAGCACAGCAGTCGTAACGCATGCGCCACCGAGGCAGTCGTAGTAAGCAGTAAAGAAATATATACTTTAAATTATAGTATTTCAATGAATCCATGTGTCGTATTTAAACGGAAATAAAACAAAAAATAAATATAAATTAAATTACATTAATGCTTCGTAAATCGTGTATTACATCAATTACTAACAATAATTAAAAGAGTTACAAAAACAATAAAATACGACAAAAGGCACTAATCGAATTAATTATTAACTATATTTTATAGCTATACTGAGTTTCAGAGATGATCGTATTTTATAATTCGATAATTTAACACAATGGCATAGTTTTTTGTATAAGCAACTCTTTTGGCACTTTGAGACTTCTGTGTTAACATACATTCATATAATTAAAAAAATAAGCTCAATAGATTATAATCTTAGCTAAAGACATTATAGGGCCCATTACTAATAGTAGTCCATTTTTGACAAGATTTTTACTATAATTTCTGGCGTGACCCAACCGCGAGATGGCTTGAAGATTTTATTATTAAAATCAAAAAGCATATTTTACAATAAAAATAATGAATATAAAATATGAATAGCCGATAATTGTTTATGTATATCTAAATGGGCCTTCGTAAATAATAAAAAAACGGACGGAAAATATAATACGCTAAAACTAATAATAAAAATGTTTACAAAAAATAATGAGATTCCTTTTTGTCTAAAATGTTGCCGGTGAACTTAATATCTATTAATTACACCAAATTAGATAAATATTAATTTTCGATTGCTTTGCAAAATATTTTACGCTAAATAAAAAATAAATGAATTATTTATTGAAATCTTTCAGTATTTAAAATCATGTTAGATTTGAATGCTGATTTTGATTTTGAAAAAAAAATGCGTCTTGATTACATGTCCTAACAGAAAGTCTCGGCATAGTCTTAGACGTGGTATATATTTTTACAATGCAAATCAATGCAATCTTATCACTAGTATATTATGTAATACAAAACAAATATACATTTTTCATGTTTTTGTGTAAACAAGACACTAGTACAAAAATATAATTGCTGTCTCATTAAGGTTTATTATTAGTTTATTATAAGGTTTATTAGACGGGGACAAAGAGGTGTGAAAATGAATAAAACAATAAATACACTTATATAAAAAAGTATGCATATAATAGTCTTCCATTGAATTTTTGAAACAGGATGGGATGGGCTAAGGGGCAGTTTTCGTAGCGCAGTGTGAGACGCTGAGCTTTCGCTTCCCTCACTGAGATAAATATTTGTATTATCTACAAATTGTACTGGTTTAGGTTTGTTGGAACTGTAAATCCTCGATAGTCGATACATTTGTGTAACCTTCATATAACGAGAGCTTCAATATAACGATGTCCTCGATATAACAAATTCCTCGAAATCCGTAGAAGTTAATGCAAAAAATACCTTATATTAAAAATACATTTGACAAAACCTCTTTATAACGAATTTTCAATAATTGCAGAATATGATAAAAGTATAATTTAACTGTATTTCACGAATTTTGTCAACTTATAACCATTCCATAACGTATCCTACAGATTAATCTCACACAATAACAGTAACAATTCATTTGCTTACCCGTTAAAACTAATCGTAGACCAACCTAACCTCTATATAACGAATCTCAAAGTAACAACATACACACATACACATACACTCACGCCTGTAATCCCCGAAGGGGTAGGCAGAGGTGTAACTAGTACACCCACTTTTCGCCGAATTTCGGTCCCATAATGTGATAGGGGGCGAGCCTATCGCCATACCGGGCACATTTTCCAGACTCCGGGCTAATACTGAAGAATTTCTAGATAGAAAAACCCAATATCACTTTACCCGACCCGGGGATCGAACCCGAGACCTCAGCACAGCAGTCGTAACGCATGCGCAATTACAACTGCGCCACCGAGGCAGTCAAAGTAACAAAATACTTGATATAACGAATATTATGTTCTATTTCCCTATTCAGCTTTGTTATATCGAGGTTGCCCCGTAACTTAGTGTGGTGTCAAGAATATGTGTTTGCCTGGCATACCTCTTACAAGCGTTTGGGCTCCACCCTCGTGATATTTTCTGGGATAGTGATTTTATAAATAAGACATAGTTACTATAACAGTTGCTCAGGAATAGTGCACCTTTGGGGAGTAAATGGCTAAGCAATAAGAAGCCGCGGTATGGATTTCCCCTCAGAGACAAATGTTTATGTATTCCATAAATACTTGTTTCGGGTCTGGGAGTTGAGACTGAAAAGTCATGTGGGGTCAGGAGTATGCGTGACTATATTTATTATTATTAACCTTCCTATAAGCGTAAGATTTTATTAATTAGTTCAGTAGTTCCAGTGCTTAACTCCTACAAACAAAAAATATGTGTCGAGAAAATAAAAAAAAACACTTTTGTCCGGACTTAGTTACTTACGGTCGTAGCGAACAAATAACAAAATAGGTTTATTAACTGTATTTTAGACTCGTAAATAGCTCTAATAATCAATCGAGCTAATCAAACTGATCTCCAAACGAAAACTATAGCAAAAAAATATCTAAAACAGGCCGGACTCTACCGCAGAGTTACCCTGAGAGATGGCAAGTGATGAAACTACCTAAGCGCCGCGCTCGTTAGTAATGGTGCCAAATAATTTTCTTGAGTGGCGCTTCGCTTTTCCATTTTTGGTAGCAACGAACTAAACTGCTGAAATTGAATTTATTCATTTAAATTTTTACTTGGTATAACGAATATGTTCTAATACCCTTCAGTTTCGTTATATCGAGGTTGCACTATATCTTATGTGGTGTCAAGAATATGTGTTTGACTGGCATAACTGCCTTTTTACAAGCGTTTTATTTTGAACGCACGACAAGTAAACCATAGTGCCCTGCTATCTTACCCCAGAACATTTTAAGTGGCAGTCAAACGTAAGGCCATATCTTTGTGGGCAACAAATCTTATCGAAACAAACTCCAACCTTGTGAAGATAACACTGGATTACTTAATTCAACATTATAAATGCATGCCTATATGCAACAAAATTGCAGATACATTGTGCCAGATATTGCCAAGAGTAATTCGGTATGGTGGCAGCCCGCCAATATTATTATTATAATTCACATGATCAATAATCACGTGGTCGTTACTATGAAAGTAGTCTATGTTATTGTTTCTCCTTGTGTACAGTTCAATGACATTTCTTTATATTAGTGTACACGTGGTAAAATCGCAGCAGGCCTAAGATGTGTGCCACGACATATCTCGAGAACGACTGTAGATAAATTGTCGAAGTCGATTAATATCTCGGTTTCCTTAACAGATCGACAAGTTTCTCGTTGAAGACATAAGTCTACTCGTGAACACTAATGTTGTCCACATATCAACGGTTGATGGGCTATTTGATTTAAATTTCATTTGCAATATTGAGTTATATTCATAATAAGCTAATTTTTCTGCATCTTTTAAGCCTTGTTTCAATTTTTTGTGCACTTTTTTGGTGCTCAAATCAACTGCTAAAACAAGGCTCAGGATTTTTTATATTTTAGTAAATAATAATCTTAAATGCATAAAAATAAGTTATAAATATTCAGTACGTGCTTACAAAATTAATATATTAATATTACTAAAATCGACGCAGTAGTTTTTTTTTCGAAAATATAATGGGTATTATTAATATTACTAAAATCGACGCAGTAGTTTTTTTTTCGAAAATATAATGGGTATTATTCCAACTTTAAATTTTATTTGGCACCTACCTTCTTTTATCTCACACCACCTCGGGTTGACTGGCAGAGAATGCCTCCGGAATTCAGTCCGCGTATATAAATGTATAAAGTATTAAATAAATAATAACCTTTAAACCCTATCTCCTGTAACTTTTTAAAAATTTCACGTTTATCATATAGCCTACCAAGCGTCGATATATTTTAACCACTCTATTTTAATGCAGCTACAATGGTTTTATTTCAATCGTTGTATATTGATACTAAGTAATTGTAATGTGGTACCGCCGTCATTTATTAATCTAATAAATAATATTACTTTATTCTGTTTTTATTTCTCTACGTACAAAATCGACGACAAATATCTCGGTTACATGTGTCAAAAATCAAAAAAATTGTTAGGTCTTGTTAGAGTTTATAGACTAACATACCCACAGATAACTAAAATACTATTATCTCTTTCTTCGAAAAAAGCCGAGAAAAATTAACGCGCACGTAGAATATAGACATAAATTATTAAAACACGACAAGAAGAGTCGTCATTTTTTTATCGAGGCGCGCATCCTACCGGCAGATTAGTTATTAGTAAGTCTATATAACTCTGGCTATAATGAAAGTCGATATAACTCCTTTAAGCCAAGATCCACAACGGCACGCATGTTTCGAGATTCTTGGAAATTAATAAATTTAATTATAATATAAGTTTCAGCAAGGAATTTACTTCCACGCCAGAATTGCTAGGAGTATGTAGTAATGAAATTGTTTATAACTGCATTGAGACTGAATTTTACGTTTAAAGTGAGTTTATTGTTTCAATTCATTGTGTGTGAAACCAGACGCCTTGGGTTTTTACGAACCAATTTTTTTTGTGTGTTCAACAAGTAATTGCTGCAGGACTAGGGTTGTGATGTTTTTGCTAAAGTTAAAAGTTTCTGGTAGTTTTTGATGACCACAAGATAATCGGAGCTAACACTGGAATCGGGACTATGTGTGTTATTCGTGTGTAATAATTAAAAAACTTCATAAGAACCTTACATACAGTATTATGAACTATACCTAGTCAGGTCATAAATTCTGTCACATGTTTAATCTAAAATAATTGAAACAAGTTTATTCATTATGTAACCATTTATATACCAAAATGAACTTAACAAAACATAGATTCTTATGTCACTAAAGTTTATTCAAAATGACCTCCGTGATTTTGAATACAGGCCTTCAATCTGTGCGGCCAGTTGTCTATCGCAGCACGAACGAGGTCCATGTCAATATCGGCGGCTGCCTTAATCAAGGATGCCTTGAGTGACTCCAAATTGGGATGAGGCTTTGAGCACGCCTTTTCCTCCAAGTGTTGCCATATCTTGTAATCTAACGGATTCAAATCTGGACTGGAGGAGGGCCAGTCTTCGTGCCGGATGAAGTCGATTTCACGCGCCGCCAGCCAGTCTTGTGTGCTCTTCGCTCTATGAGCTGGCGCCGAATCTTGTTGGAATACCCAGTGCCTGTTATTGAACATGGTATGAGAAACAGGTTCCACTAGGTTCGTCAGGATTGTATTTTGATACACAACTGCATTCGTTTTTACACCTTTCTCACAAAAATGTACCTCTGTTAAGCTCCAATAAGAAACTCCCAACCATACCATGAGCGAGGATGGAAAACGACCTCGTTGGACACGCGGAATACGGTTGCTCGCTTCTTCACTACTGTGTGCGTACACCTTATCATTTTGTTTGTTGTAGCTCTCTTCTACGGTAAAATTTTTTTCATCTGAAAAAAGAATTTCCCGATATTTTTTTCCCGCGTACCGCTTCAACAAAGCGCGGCATCTCTTCAGTCTCAGGTCCATTAGACGAGCATTCAAACGATGTCCTGTTTTTCTTCGATATGCCCGAAGCCCTAAGTCTTCATTTAATACCCTTTTCACCGTGGTACTGCTTAACCCCATCTGAAGGGCCAACAGTTTCTGCTTACGTTTGGGATTTCTTTGAATTCGCGCCTTCACAGCTTTTATCACTGCTGGAGTCCTAACAGACCGAGAGCGACTACTTCTTGACCTGTCATCTACACTAGAGTCTTCATTGTATCGTTTGATGGTACGATAAACGAATCTTTTGGTTATATTCAAATTTTTCAGTATGTCAAAAATTTGAATTGGCGCGTAACCGCAACGATGCAACGCAATTACTGCAACACGGTCTTCTTTAAGCGTCCACTCCATATTTAAAAATGAGTAGAATTCTAAAAAGTATACATTTTTATTTTCATGAACAATTTGAAATTCGAATTCAATAAACTTTTTTGTGGCCAGCATTCTAAAATAAAAGTTTTTACTGTGTGTCAATACTTATGACCTGACTGTGTAATATGCAAAGAATTGTATGCAAAAGCTAATTATAAACATTTTGTGACGTATATTTGATAAATTAAAATTCATACCATGTTAAACAACGCGACTTCGAAGAAGTTTTGTCAAAGAGCAGTTAGTTATAATGAAAATGACTAAATGTGAATTTACGTCCTAAACTTAAGCATATACAGAAAATCTCATTATGGAAAATACTTAAATTATGTTAATTATTATTACTTAAATATATTTTTTCTACTGCATACATTCATATAGAGCTTGATATAAAAACTATTTTGATGTGATGTATTGTTTACTCCATTCGGAGACCACTATAGGTTTTGTACGATTTTAGAATAATATGGAAATTCGCTCATACTTGGAATAATACATTTAGCGTTATTAGGCCCTATTCATTAATTACGTAAGAACGACATTGGCCATTTAACCCCACCTACCCCCATGTAAGGAAACGTTCAATTTCTTGGACTGCTCCTCCCGCTTCTTACGTAAGATTTTAAATGTAGTTAGATGTCGTTAGAAGAGCAGTTGGACTAATGCTCATTATTTGATATAACTCAAAGATTTTTATTGCATAAAAATAATTATTAGGCTCATTCCAACTAAAAAAATATTACGTAAGAATCACTTTTCCCCCTCTTTCCCCCGAAATAAGGTCATGTACATTTCTTACCACCCCTCAAGCTTGGGACCCTTGCCTAATTAATGAATGGCCCCTTATCAAATCGAATCGAGTCCACCTTCGGAAACATTGCGTATTTTAAGGGTGGCCAAAATTCGGATTGCCAGGATGCCAGGATTCGGCCTAGTCACTGGATATACACAAGCCAGCCCTGGAACGCGATTCGTGGACAAGAGCCATTATCACCTCTTTTCACCAAGTGGTAATCATCCAGTCAGGTTTAGTTTATCAGGTACCTTCCTATCAGTCAAGATTACTCATTCATTTTGCTTTGATTGCTTGACTGACTTATAATTATTCGTTTAAAAGGCTAAAAGTTAATCCAACAAAAATCAAAGAACAAAGTTTACCAATATACACGAAAAAGACTGTTCTATAATAAAATATTAATAGTTAATACGTCTGAGATAGTGCAAAAGCGCTGATCTATTAATTTAATTTTACTGTGTGCAATAATAGAGGTGGTTAAAATACATATAGATTTAAACCATTGTACGAAAAATCAAATTAAAACGTTGGATAATGTTTCCTTACACTAGACAGTGTTCCATTACAAAATACTTGAACATGAATGTTTTACGCCGTGACCACAGACAGACCTAAATAGACACCACAAGTATTGTATCTAATATAACTTCAGTTTCTTTTGAATAGTTTTTGTATAAATATTTTATGGCACAAAAAGGCAAAAAACACTTTTTAAATGTACACCGTGTATGCGGGGTGCGTACGCGAGGCGTGTTTTTCTGAACTCGCGTTGTGAGCCGCATATGTGGATTGATCGTATTATTTCGCGCAGCAGTCAACGTGTTAAGTCTGTTGGGCTGGCGTCTAACTTTCTTTTTAGTATCTCGATAGGCACTCGAGCAGACGGAGCACCTGATGGTAAGTAGTCACTCCCGCCCATAGACTTCTGCAATGCCAGGGCACAGCAATGCCGCTTAAACGTAAGACTAGGCAGTATGGTCAATTAACTGTCCTTTGGACGAATAATACGACTGCCTCGGTGGCACAGTTGTAATTGCGCATGCGTTACGACCGCTGCTGTGCTGAGGTCTCGGGTTCGATCCCCGGGTCGGGTAAAGTGATATTGGGTTTTTCTATCTAGAAATTCTCAGTATTAGCCCGGAGTCTGGAATCTGTGCCCAGTATGGGCTCGCCCCCTATCACATTATGGGACTGAAATTCGGCGAAAAGTGGGTGTACTCGTTACACCTCTGCCTACCCCTTCGGGGATTACAGGCGTGAGTGTATGTATATGTATATGGACGAATAATAAAAAAAAAAACAGTAAAGCCGCTGCCTGCCGTTAACTGTTTAACATCGAGTGCAGACTATAGTAAGTAAGTAGATATACTTGCAGCATCTATGAGATTTATGTCTGTAGCCGTGACGAAGTTAAAGCTAAATTCTACCATGAGTAATATATTACTATAATTTTAAACAGCTTGCGCGTCCACATCTTCACCATAGTCCAGGTCTTCGTATGTGAGCTCTTCGTCCAGAGAGTTGACTGTGGTCTCTTTGCCGCCGGGACACGCTAGACATCTGCAAAATACAAATAAAATCGTAAATATATACGGCGAAATGCCAATAACTCCTAATTGTAATATATACTTTGCATTCTTTGAAAAGTTGAAAATTTATCAATACAAGATGAAGGGGCTCAATAAAAGAATTAAGACAGTTATTTACAAATACATTTTTTATTAAATAAATAAATATATAACACCAACAGTCACACACATAGCCCCGACCCCACACGATAAGAGTCTTGTGTTGTGGGTATTAGGGACTACGAGAGACTTTCGGTCTCACAACACCCAGATCCCGGACACAAATATCTGTCTGTTACAGAAACATTTGTCCCGGTGTGGGAATCGAACCCACGGCATCTCGGTTCACAGCCGGCAATTGCGTCACGGGGGCTGTCGCACTAATTGAATAATAATTTCTAAAAAAAAAAATTGTAGTGAATCAACTGAAAATATCTATCACTAAACATTCAGTATCAACCCGGAGTCTGGAATTGTTCCCGGGATGCCGATAGGCTCGCCCCTATCACATTATGGAACCGTGGTAAATTCGGCGAAAAGTGGGTGTACTGGTTGCACCTCTGCCTAACCCTTCGGGGATTACAGGCGTGAGTGTATATGTATGTATGTATCTAGGAAGCAGAATAAAACATTGTTTAGCTAAAATTTTTGTAGTGTTATATCACGATTATATTAGTAAAGTTTTAACAAATTATTTAAGACATTTATAGAGGTTAACATTCAAATATTTTTACTCTTTAATAACAACTTAGACAATAAAGATAAAAAAATCTTAAAATGTCAACCACAACAACGAAAAAATAAAAATTAAAAAACTGTAACCGGACTACGGAACAAGGTTAGGTTTTCACCGCGACAAAAAAAAACTGATTGCTATCATCGTCTTATTGTGAAAGACAAGTCTTTTCATATGTTATTCACGTTTTTTTTTTATTTCTATTGATGTGTTCTGGCAGTTTCACATAACGTTATATTTCAATTGAAACTATTCAAAACATAATCCCTTTTGGAATTGTCATTATCATATAAAAGGGTGATTTAACTAATTTCGATTATATCTATTGATAGGTAGCTTAGTAGATTTTTCTTATCTTGTCATCTAAATGTAAGGTCATGCTTCATTGTTTATGGTATTATTATGTAAATAAAATAATATGCATAATAACACCGAGTGGTAAATATATGTGGTTATTTACTATAACAATTTACGTCATGGCATTGACTAGTTTACGCCAGTGCAATATTCGAATAGATTACATGTTTATCAACACATTAGTTAACACTTGTATTCATTGCACATAACAGGCAGATGATAAACTCACACAACTCGCGGATTCAACGCAATGTAATAATTCCTATCATGAGCTCAATCCCTGAAATCTGAATGCTCAAATAAGCTGAAGCACTCAGGGCAGGAGGGTTACTCTTGACACTAGATTCCAATTTAAAATTGGGATTGGGTTGGAAAACTGTAAAAATGGCACTCTTGAACGCAACACCAGCTCACGATTTAACTGAATACGACGGAATTTATAGTAACTAAATGAAATAGAGTATTTACGATCGCTAGTTCGTAAATATTCTATTTCATTCAGTTAAGTGAGTTAGAGTTGCAATGTCTTTTAGATTGGAATTGAAAGTGTATCGAGTTCGAGATTGGAATTGATTTCAAGAGTAGCCTACAGTTCTCTATTAGTCTAATACAATAGTACTAATACACGAGATGGCAAGATGATATAGCAAAGGTAGCGAGATCAAAATGGATTGCTTGGTCAGGACAGAGATTCATGGTTATTTTTGGAAGAGGCCTTCACGTAAGGGGTTCTTACAGAGTTAAATTAGTAGATCATTTATTAGAATTTTATTAACCTTAATGACACTTATTTTAACTAAGATATTAAGATTAAATTTATTTTTTCCTTTGTTGCAAGAAATATAAGTTTTTTTTTTCTATTTATTTATTTAATAGTACTAATGGCACAGCAGTGATACTTCATAAGTGGTAACAAGAATCTATCAGAAAAAAATACACATTTTTGCTTCGATCGATGCGTATTGGTAGACTTTACATACGTTTAAATTTTAATGAGAATTCTCAGGCATGTAGAATTCTCCCCGACATTTTCACCGTGAAAATAAGCGATATTTAATAATGAAAACACACGTAAATTGAGGGCCAGTCAGAGGTGTATGCCATTTTTGGACTTGTTTCTACGATATTCGTCTTGACAGTCTGTACCGCATCCAACTAGGTTATCGCTGTTTTTTTTATATTTTCGAATAAGGACCTAAATGTTAACCAATTATCATGCTTAACATTAGAATAATGAGAATTAGAGACGCTACAAAAATGTATGTATTGAAATATCACGACCATTCAACTGTCTGATAATACATTCTAATTTGCCTAACTACAAAATAAGAGGAAATTTAATAGCGAACAGTTTCAAATTACAATACTGATTCCGATAGTTTGCATAAATTTGATTAATTGGCAACACCTGTATGTAACCCGATACGCTGTGCAGATGCGTGTTTGTTCGTTGAAATGTTAATGGGTGGGAGAGGTCGGCCTTGCCGCGCAGGTGTTCCGCATCGCTGCTCGGTACTTACTATGTTATAATTTCCAATAGATATGAATACAAATCTGAGGGTTTAAAGCATCTGAAATGTCGGTGATATTGTTTAAAGGCTACCATAGAGATACCAAATAAAATGTAATTCGATTGCGTCAACGAAATCATTCCAAAATTACACTATTTCATAAAACAAGTTATTATTTCATAAATTTACGATAAAATTAAAATATATTAACAATTAAGGAAGATTTAAGCATAATTAGTATGTAGGTAGTAAGACGGATTTGAGAGATCACATTATACTTAGACGTGACGTCATTTGTAAGTAGACCATACAAACTGTGCGAGAAAGAGATAAAACGTATTTTCCTAATCTGACCCAAAACTTTAAAACACTTATATCGAAACTTTATAAGAAGATTTAAATAGTATCTTTAGCATACATATATTGTTCTATCACTTACTAAGCTTGTTAATTTTAATAAATAAAACTCCTGACCTGACTGATAGCCAGTTCAATGTCTTCTTAGTTTTAGAAACTGTCCAGAAATCTATTTTTTTTATAGTCTGCTCAAGAAAATTATAGTTATGTCTTCAAATATAAACAATAAAATAGTTACTTGGTACTCGATAGAGTCACAAAAGGGTTAAAAATAATTATAATCGATCCTTACACACACACATACACTCACGCCTGTAATCCCCAAAGAGGTAGGCAGAGGTGTAACGAGTACACCCACTTTTCGCCGAATTTCGGTCCCATAATGTAATAGGGGGCGAGCCTATCGCCATACCGGGCACAAATTCCAGACTCCGGGCTAATACTGAGAAATTTCTAGATAGAAAAACCCAATATCACTTTACTCGACCCGGGGATCGAACCTGAGACTTCAGCACAGCAGTCGTAACGCAAGCGCTATTACAACTGCGCCACCGAGGCAGTCAATAATAAAAAATAATCGTTTCTTATTTTTCAATATTTCCAGTACTGTTATGTTTTCCAGAGAATGTTATCTATCTATAGAATTCGCGAAAGTACAGAATACAGAAGACGTAAACGAACTATTCCATTACAACATTGATGTAAACACACGTCCAGAAATCTTTTGATGTTGGAGCAACGAACTTTTATATTTCTTTCACACCTCACCAACTTCTGGTTTTGTTTAATCGAAATCGTATTGTAAACTAGTTGCATACCCTTGACTTAGATTTTTAGGTAGAACGATGACCTGCGTTGATAGTTATAACTACCACTATCACGAGAAATTTGAGAAACTCCTATAGTTGTTTTTTGTTTAAATCGGAAACTATATCGGTTTAAGAGTTAGCTTTAAGTACCTACATTAATGAATATATTTTAACTGCTTGTTTCCTGTACTTAATAATATTGAGGGGTTTTTTCCGAAAAACTAAAAATCTTTAAACCTTTTTATTGTAACGTAAATATTAACTGCCTAGAATAAATTGTACGTATTATTTTTAGAAATTAACATCTGTTTTATCAATACCCCCATTCAGCAATAGTATGCATTATCTATACGTAGAAATATAATGGAACAACTTTTTCAGTTAACACAGTGCTTTATATATAAATCAGGTAGGTCTACTTGCTTTTAAATTTAAATAAATTCTTAAAATTTTAGAGCTCTTACCTGCTTTCATTTATACCGTAGTAAAGGCATTTGTCTCCTACACACTCGCAACATCCGTCGTGGAACCATCTGGAATCAAAAGAAGGTTTAAGTTACTCACAAAACTTACCTGTGCTACAGTTATAACCTTATCTTGTATTCTTTCTTTAAGCTCCATATATTTACTGACTCATCTGTTTGGATGGATCGGAATTTGGGTACGGAGTATCGGTAAATTTTTCCATTATTAACAATTCACAAATGTCAAATCTTGTTACTCTATGGACCGGAATGTCATGGAAGCTATGTGTCGTGGTGATTATTAACAAGAGTTACTTTAGTCACTATAATACCCAGTTTCAAACAAATATTTTTGGGTCACGCAAATATTTATCTCGTTGGGAATCGAACCCAGTACCTGGCATTCTAAAGCTGTCTATTCGCTTACTGCGTCTCGGCAACTCTCAAAACCTAGAGCTATTGGAATGTGTCATATTTTTAAACTGTTTTTTTAGCTAGCCGTTTCTTTTTTCTGTTTTTTTTTTTAAATTTCCTATTATCTTGACCACAAGAAGGGATTAAATTTCTCTGAATCATCCATATTGATTACAATTAATTTTATTTGTAATAAACACGTATTTTTTAAATATAAAGTGTTGCTTAATGTATGTGCGACGATTCATAAGAGTTTGTAAATGGTTTTTTTGGAAGACGGGTCACCTGATGGTAAGTAGTCACCGCCACCCAAAGACTTCTGCAATGCCAGAGCACAGCAAAGCCGCTGCCTACCGTAAAACATGAATAATATTACTATTATTTTGATTTGATTGATGCTGGTGGTAGGATATTCATATCCGCCCGGATAGTAACCACCGTACACAGGGTGTAAAACCCGCCATAGTGGCACACGCAAGTGTGTCGCGGTCCGGGATCAGCCAGTGTACATCCGTTTTCTGTCGGGGGTCTAGAGTTGGGGTACGATGTTTGGCCGTTTTGCGGCTTCCTGAGTACTCTGACACTAGACCCTCAACCGCTTCTTCACCTTCTGGCCCATGGCGTAGTGTGAAGAAGCAGGCCGGCATGATTATGTTGAGTAGCGGGAGATAGATCGTCTCTTGCTACTCGATACTCTAATTGGACGGCACTGCGCTTACCATCAGGTAGAGTGTGGTCACTTTGCCGTGCCAGGATAAAAAAAAGATTATTTGATTGATGCACGCGATTCACAGATAGCCGACTGACCGTATACTGTTGGCGCCCATGGATCTGCAGGAGGCGCGGCACTTGTCGCACGACATACACTGCGACATGTACGCGACGGTGCAGTTGAAAGTCACCACGTCGCGGCTCACCGGCTCCGGTTCCTGCTCCACGCTCTCTGTCAACCAGTTACAAACGCCACTTGAGCGTGAACATACGTCTACTAAACTAGATAGAATAGAGACGACTTACACTTACATTTCTCGGCTCATGGTTTAATAAGCTAGAAATGTCATAATACAATTTGGCAAATACTACAATCCGAGTGATTTTTTATTATAGTTTGTAGATTTTTAAACAATTGATTTCTATGATTTACCTTTACACATAATGTAACATTTATGATAAATGGGTATGTTCAAAGGAATCGGAATTGAAACCTGGATAGCATCATTTGATTTGATCGATCCGGTATTTTTTTAATATTCGTAATTGTCAGAGGGGGTTTACAGGGAAAGCAAAATTTCAAAAGGTGCTAGGAAAATTCGGAAATCCTGGTCAAACAAACTGAAAGGCTGCTCAGTCACTACCCCATCGGAAGCCAATGTCGCCATCATAATATTGAAGAGTATTATATTTTTACTTACATAATATTCTGGATTGTGTGAATATTTAATTTTGGAATTCGAGAGGCATTATAGCGAATAATTTAAAAAAATAATATAGTCATCAACATTATACGATGAAAGTCCTCCTTGTGAAAGTTTATTCGCCGTGTGGATCAATATTAATAATACCGGCACTATATTGTAAAACATTGTCCTACGGCTGGGTACCGGCCACTACCAGTGTGAGGTTAGGTCTTAGATCAAAGTTGGATTTTGTTCAATAGGTTTAATCACCAGTTGGTCCTATATACATTAGTTAAGTTTTAATGACGAAGTAGTACGTTAAAGGACGAAGAGAAAAATTTAAATTCTTAACGAAATAACAATACTATTAAATATAATAGCTAATCCTAACATTAGTAAATACATAAATAGTCTATAAGACAAACCGATAAAAAAATTATTCAACGTTAATTTTGAACTAGTTATGAAGTTTTAGTTAAACTTATATTCAACAGTAACATTGTAGCAAGAGTTTAATCTATAATTCAAATGCGAATGGTAATACCAAGCCGATTCGTGAAAGTGCTAAACCAGTGGCAAATTTTAGCCCTAGACGCCAGAGTATCAAATAAGGTCGCTCGCGGCACTAGTTTAACAGACTGTGAAAATCAATAAAAACAATATACATATATGTTTATCAATTTATATATACCTACGTGGATGGGTATATAAAAATATATTATAAACATTTAGTGTTCGAAAAGTTAGGTACCTAATAAAATATTTAGATTAATAAATATGGGAAATATTTTCACTACATCGCTATAAATTAAGCATTATTAAATTTAATATTCGGGGGGACGTGATCTTTTGTCTGGGTAACAGGAATGTAAATATCGTCACAGAATATTGTACTTTGGCCGGAATAAATTAGTTTCTTAGAATATAACCGAATACTTTAGATACTTTTATTTTTCTTATAAATACACCCAACAGTCACACACACAGTTCTGACCTAATACTAGGTAAAACCTGTATGTGGGTAAACTACGAGGGACTACGGACCCACAACACCCAGACCCGAAACATATATCTGTCTGTCGCACAAACATTTGTCTCGGTGCGGGAATCGAACCCACGGCCTCTCGTTTCACAGCCGGCTACTCTCCCGCTGCGCCACGGAGGCTGTCATTTTTAATTAACATACATACATATACACTCACACCTGTAATCCCCGAAGGGGTGGGCAGAGGTGTAACTAGTACACCCACTTTTCGCCAAATTTCGGTCCCATGATGTGATAGGGGGCGAGCCTATCGCCTTCTAACGTATAAACGTAAACACTGTATTGGGTATTTTGTATTTTATCTCGCTATTCACATTGTAAAATATCTACGACAAAACAATGAAGGATACATTTCCGAACTAAAAACCATATTAAGAAAAAATAGTTTTACAGTTATTACATATTATTATTAGAGACGTCATTTCATTGTATACTAACGTAAGTCGGCCGCTAAATTAAACATCCCTGGCCAGGTAGGCATTGGCATTCCGTTGTGATGACTCAGCACATCTCAGCAGAGTCTCATTATTGCCTTGTATATTTATACCATTCATCTCACAAGGAGTCTTAATAATACAGTAGAACCTCTGTAAGTCCAACTTCAGGGGTGACGCCAAAAAATTCGAGTTATAGAGTTTACGACTTATGAAGGATTTTAACTTAAGCGGTTTTTGTAATAAACAAATCGGCTCGTGGAGATAAGATTCATTCTATCTAATTTTGAGATAGATGTGAAATATATAAAAATCCATTGTTCTAAGAAGCAATGAGGTACATTATTGGCCATTTTTATTAAAGGCGGGAACCTATTTTTACTAAAGGCGGGAACCTATTTTTACTAAAGGCGGTAACCTATTTTTCTGCGAGCTATAGAGGTAATTTGTTTCATATGATCGAATTGTAAAAGTTGGAAAAGTAAACTTTACTATGTTTGAGATACAGAGTACCTATTTATTTTATTATTTATTTTTTTATTTTTATTATATCTGCCGAAATGACTACTACAGACTTACTGATTGTTTCGACCTATAGAGGGTTGAAATTTCTAGTAATGGAGATTTTGGGGCTTCAGGGGAAGGAAAAAAAACCGTTTTTCGAGTTTTGACTTATTGAGGTTCAACTTAAAGCCTCTACTGTACTTAACAATTAAAATGCTTGTTTCATATTGATTAATATATGTATATAAAGATTTTCGTATGGGCGGTTAACGGTGCAGCCCCACCCTATAATGGTTTTGTAGCAACACTAATTTTACTGTTTTAGGTTATAGTTTGCAATTACAGAAGGAAGGGGGGACCAATGGGGGAGTAATGGTCATACATGTCCCAATTACACCAAGTGAAACTAAAGTAGGTACAATACTTTGGAATCAAGATAAAATGGAAGTATTCCTTATGTGTAACAGAAATAGCTTACTAACTGTATTTAATAAACACTGAGTGAAATTCTAGATTTACTACAGGCATAGTTAACAGTGTAAAAACCCAAACTTACCTAATCATGTTTCCTATCTGTATTATATATGGAAAAAGTCATTCCTCTACCAACCACATATTTTACAATCTAATAAAAAAATTAAGATTGCTTGTGTACCTGCTTAATCCACTCTTGGTCTATAATATTAAGTTTTTAATTACTTAAAAGAATAAATAAAATCTATGCCTCGAATAGTCCCTCGACCGCTTCTTGCTGGTGGTAGGATATTCATATCCGCCTGGATAGCGACCACCGTACACAGGGTGAAAACCCCGCCATAGTGGCACATGCAAGTGTGTCGCATTCTGGGATCAGCCAGTGTACATCCGGTTTTTCTCGGGGGTCTAGAGTTGGGGTACTATGTTTGGCCATTTTGCGGCCTTCTGAGTATTCTGACAATAGACCCTCGACCGCTTCTTCACCTTCTTACCCATGGCGTAGTGTGAAGAAGCAGGCCGGCATGATTGTGTTGAGTAGCAGGGGACAGATCGTCTCTCGCTACTCGATACTCTAATTGGACCGCACTGCGCTTACCATCAGGTACAGTGCGGTCACTTTGCCGTGCTAGGATAAAAAAAAAATATAGGTATTTTCTAATTTTACTTCGCTATAATAGCACATCAGAAAATTTATATGTAACTTACGTAAATGATACACCACTTGCTTCTCCGGTACAGCTCTGTATGCAGATAAGTCAATGTCCACTGGGTATGTGATTGATAGCCATCTTTGCTGAGGATCTGGGTCACTGGTCAATGCAGCAAACAAGCCCGGCACCCCATCACCTAATTCTTCTACGTATGAAGTCTTCGACAGCTCGGTTTGTGTGTCATTTGGTTTTGGACACATATCTATTGAAACAAAGTTAGAAGTATATTTTATCTGAATACTAATAAGGGTGTAATGGAACAATTGTATACTTTAATTAATTATTAATGCAATTTGTTATAATATCGACAAAAAAAGTTACAAACTATATTAATTTCATTTTGATAGTGGTAGAGCCACGCTGTAGACATATTTGTCTACGGCATAAATGGGCCGGCTCGACCGCGGTAGTACCACTGTCTCACAGAAAACCAACGTAAAGTGACAGTTTACTGTCGCGTTTCGTATGGTAAGTGAGATATCCGGAGGCCCAGATTCCCCCTTCCCTTCCTTTTCCTGTCCTTCAAAGCCGACAGCGCATACATGATACTTTCGGTATTGTGGATGTTCATGGGCGGTGGAGATCACTTAACATCAGGTGACCCACTGGCGCGTTTGTAGGACTATGGTTTAAAAAAAAATTCATAATTATTCAAATAACTTTGTAGAGGAACGGGTGACTTTTTTATGCTGCAAGTTCAGAAAATCAATATGCAACGAAATTTAGGTAGGTGTTTATAAGTATAGTTTCCCTGATTTAAGTGACTTACCCACACAACTGCAGCATTCACTGTACAGAACACTGAGGCAATTAAAACAATCTTTACAACAGGAACAATCCTTCAGATCGCATTTGCAAGACTGTGTCAGCATGCATTTAGATACTACACTCGCGCAAATTGCCTCGTTACAAGCGTATACTATAGGCACAATGCAGATCAGCGCAACCAAAAAATATATTTCCCGTGCCATCGCCAAAAACAACACTTCAACAACTTGTAAACAACTTTATATTTGTGTTATACTGTAAAAATAAACAAAACTATGAAGAATTTAACACGTGCGTCAGCCACAGGCCCGATCTCAACACTGTTTTATTTTCTAAAGTGAGTATATAACACAAAAACGGATTAGATTATAATTATATTAATATTCATAACTAATAATAAAATAAACTACTGAGAAACTTGTTCAAAATATACTCCGCGTAGTAAAACTTCTGGGAGTGAATGAATCACAGATTACTATTAACAGATGCTACACATGAATGAAATTGAATGAATTGAGAAAGACAGAGTATAAAATAAATATCATGTTGCCATTAAAAAATTAAGAATAACTTGAACTCTACGTGTTTTGTGTAACATTAAACTGTAAGAATAATAATTACGTAGAGTCCATGTTTTTTTATATTACATTATTGTATAATAGAATAGAAAAATATATGACATAATTTCATTATCTGCTATACCTCCTCTACTCTCACTAGCGGGAAATTCAAATTTAATTTTACACATGACTTGCTTTAACCTATATCAGCGTTGATCATAAATCATAATACTCACTGCCAATGAAAATAGTACTCTCTATCGAGAGGTCTGTTCAGAAAGATGTTAATTATGTTGAGGAAATGTTATAAAAAACTACTAAAATAAAGATTAATTTCTACAATAAACATATTTACAAATGATTTATTATATGAATTCATACACTACTACAATATTTATTATACAAACAAAATTATCAATACGTTATCTAAACGAATTATTTCATGGTGATAGCCGGAAAGCAATAAATCTGATATAGATTCGGAATCTTTATCTGCATAATAATTATAATAAAAGACTTTAGACACAACACTCTAATTAGTTCACCCAACAGAGCGCAAAGTATGGTATGTAGTTAGTGGGTACTTCGTTTAATATCCAGTTTGATATTATACAATAATATTTACATAATAAGAGTAAATCCTAGCTGTTAATTTTCTCTTAGAACGAGGAATAAAAATGTTTACGGCATTTTATTCGCTTATGATGTTTGCTATTGTTAAGTCGAAATAATGCGTGAAAAGGTCATTCAAAGCCATATTTTTAAAGTTATATTGGACAAAATTTGTGATAATTATACTCTTTAAAATGATGTATAAATTAGCCAACTTTGGTGTCAAGTTGGTTGGATTAATAAACAATAATTCACGTATTATACTAGTGCAGATCTCTCGGTAGAGATTACTATATATTCATTCTTTAGTACAAACTGCACATTTCTTAATATAATAAATTTTTTTACTCTAAATATTTTGTGTTGCGTTACCAAAGTTCATAATAATAATTAATTTGTACGTAGATAACTGATTAGAAGAATGGCTCTATTGATGAAAGTATCTGATCATTATTTCTAGACATTTCCCCTTACGAATCCACAAAGTCACGAAGTTTTAAACTTTACCCCAAAAAAGATTATTTATTCTAGTCACAAAGGAGTTATTAATTAAAATATTTTTAGGGGTGGGAAATATTTCTCACTTTAGTGGTTGCTACCACAACGACCGCGTATAAGAACCCATATTACGCGTCCGGAAGATCCGTGAACGTTCACCTATTCGAGTGGAAATGGGACGACATTGCCGATGAATGTGAAAGATTCTTGGGGCCAAGGGGCTTTGGAGGTATACAGGTGAGTTCGAATTTATAAGATATTCTTAAGACTATACCCCACACCAATAAACTTAACCATTTTAACGTGGACCGCGCCTTATAAACAGCAGCTGAAGCGGAGGGTTTGGGCTCTCGAGATCCAGGATATATATGTATGCTGGTAGTAGGATATTCGTATCCGCTCGGATAGCGATCACCATCACAGGGTGTAAATCACGCCAGAGTGGCACACGCAAGTATGTCGCGTTCCGTGATCAGCCAGTGTACATCCGGTTTCTGTCGGAAGTCTAGAGTTGGGGTACAATGTTTGGTCGCAACACGGCCTTTTGAGTACTCTGACACTAGACCCTCGACCGCTTCATCTTCGTGCCCCATGGCGTAGAGTGAAGAAGCTACAGTCCGGCATGATTGTGTTGAGTAGCGGGGGATAGATTGCTGCTTCATCACACTACGCCATGGACAAGAAGGCGAAGAAGCGGTCGAGGGTCTAGTATCAGAGTGCTCAGAAGGCTGCAAAATGGCCAAACATCGTACCCCAACTCCAGACCACCGACAAAAACGTATATACACTGGCTGATCCCGGAACGCGACACATTCCGTGTGCCACTATGCCGGGTTTTACACCCTATGTACGGTGGTCGCTATCCGGGCAGATATAATCCTACCACCAGCAAAATGAATGTCAAATAGATAAGAACTGCATATATTAATAGTTTATCATGATTGTTTTTGAACTGATTTGTCGCGTAAATGATGATAAACTGATCAACAAGGCCGTATCCAAAGAGCAAGGGGGCAACAGCGAGGCTACGCACACTAAAGCTTAGAGAAATAATATAGATGTAGTACAGCTACCTAATTATTTTCTGTTCTTGCCGACTGGTGAGCCATAAATACCGTGAACATCTGTTCCTAGAGATTGAATCCTTATCGATAACGATGTAGGAAGAATTACAAAAAGTATTTTTTTTTTTTATTGACAAAATATGTAACTGCCTCGGAGACACAGTTGTAATTGCGTTTGCTTTACGACTACTGTGCTGAAGTCTCGGGTTCGATCCCCGGGTCGGGTAATGTGATATTGGGATTTTCTATCTAGAAATTGTCAGTATTAGCCGGGAGTCTTGAAATTGTGCTCGGTATGGAGATGTGGAGAAGCTACTCAGCAAGTCGGTATGACTGTATCGAGTAGTAAGGGATGATTTTCTCTCGCTACTTGATTGTCTACCTGGACGGCACTGCGCTTACAGTCTGGTGTAGTGTGGTCACTCGGCCGTCCCAGGATAATAAAAGAAGATATTATTCTAGATATCACCGCCTAATGAAAACGTGGTGTTGTGGACCTACAACCGACCGTGGTGGGAACGCTACCAGCCGATGTCGTACCACCTGGTGACACGTTCCGGTGATGAAAGACAATTCACTGATATGCTGCGAAGGTGTAACAATGCCGGTGTCAGGTCTGTGTTGAATGCAAGCTTAAGAGTAATAACATACCATGTCGTCTACAGCTTCATTGGGTTAGGCGTAGCGTAGTTGCCAACCGTCCTGTTTTCCCAGACATGTCCTGGTTTTTAGAGGGTCCTGGGGTGACCTGAATAGATTTAAGCAGTGTCCTGGGTTTTTAAAGCGCCCTGATAAGGTCCTGTATTTAAAAATTTTCACACCACTTTTGCAGTCCTTACTTTAGGGGAGGCCTCTCGGCTCGAAAGTGTTCACGCTATTTTAAAATAAAGATGCGACCTGTTTTTTAACATGAATTGTCCTGGTTTTTCTAACTTCAAATCCTAGTTATTGTATTTCGGGGTTGGTAACCTTAGCGTAGTTAGACTATGAAACAGACGACGTTCAATCACATGGAAGAATCGATATGAGATTTCCACAGGCTCGCCCCTTTTACATGACGAAATGGAAATAGGCAGTCCAAACGAAGGTTGCGCGTCTATTTATTCTTTCAAGCATGAGTGTACACGTTATATTATTCTATAACTGATACGTTATCAGTACATACATTACGTAAATACACAACAATATAATCATATCTGTCATTAAACGGACTAAGGTACAGGGCATTGTTTTTATAAATGCCTTTCTTCTTATGACGCCTATAAATAAAATAACAGCAATATTCGATGACAAAATAATGAGTAAATGTCGAAAGAGGGTAAATAATGTATATACATATAAATTTAATACTATTCGTTATTCGACGTGAACATGAGATTTGTTTTTAATATTCGTTAAAGTGCCAATAAATAAGAGTTTTAGGGAAAGAAAAACTTGCCAGGAAAATTATAAAACTGATAATCCCTTTGCCTAAAAGATGGAGATAAAAGCTAGTTTTATTTAGATTTGATTAGAGTATTTGGGTATTTATTATCGGATCAGATACCAAAAATAGACAGAAAACCACACAAAAACTAAATTATTTTTTCAGAATTTATGTTGATGCGGTAATAAATCACATGACAGGTGAGCCTCCAGAGAACGTAGGAACTGCTGGTAACACCGCTATATTCAGAGAATGGTATTATCCTGCAGTGCCGTTCAGAGCAGAACATTTTAACTGGCCACACTGCGTCATCGACGGCAGTGATTATGCTAACAATGCATGGAGAGTAAGTATACCACTGGTATCCTACTAATCCTACTAATATTATAAATGCGAACTGAACATCCATCCATCAATCAAAACAGGATGGATTGATGGATGGATGTTTGTTACTCAATCACGCTGCAACGGCTGGACGGATCTGGTTGAAATTTAGCACAGATATAGATTACAGCCTGGAATAGCACACAAGCTTTTTTATCCCGAAGAAATGCACGCTTCCTATGGGATAGCAAAATATAGAAACGTGTAATAGCTTAAGATGCCTCCATGGATTGTATACCTTTTCTTCCAAAAATAACCTCCACGCGGGCGGTGCCGCGGGCAACATCTAGTATGTTATAATTGCAAGTGCCATCTAGCCCGAAGACAACCTCAACCAGTCCCAAATCTGCTATACAGATTCGAACAATAAGCATAATTTGGCAAACTAGAATAAATTTATAAGACTCTTCAACTTTGTTGTTAGTGTAATATGAAATGGATCCTTAGTTTATGAAAAATTCGATCATTAACCGCCTTACCTACTTTTTTCAATGTGACTAGGGTGCCATTAATCAATTTTATAATCTACTTTAAACGACAAATGAATTTATTTATTTTAATGACCACGTATTATTCGTGAAAAAATTTAACTATTTTTGTGCTTTTGTTTACTTATTTCTATTTCAATACAATGTAAGAGTTTTTTTATCCTGGCACGGTAAAGAGACCACACTGCACCTGTTGGTAAGCGCATTGCCGTCCAATTAGAGTATCAAGTAGCGAGAGACCATCTATCCCCGCTACTCAACACAATCATGCCCGCCAGCTTCTTTACACTACGCCATGGGCAACAAGGTGAAGAAGCGCTCAAGGGTCTAGTGTCATCCCCAACTCTAGAACCCCAACAAAAACCGGACATCAAAATAAATAGCTACAACAATACTTATTTAAGAGATTTGTATTTTTATTAACCGACTTCAAAAAAGGAGAAGGTTAACAATTCGTCGGAATCTTTTTTTTTAATGTATGTTACCTGATTACTCGAAGACGCCTGGACCGATTCGAGAAACTATTTTTTTGTTTAAAAGGGTATACTTCCCATGTGGTCACATTGGCACCAAGTCAGGATCTGATGATGGGATCACAGAAAAATTAAGGGAAACCCTCAAATTTTATTGTGACGCATAATTTGTTTTTTATTGAAGTCGGTGTACTTTTTATGAATAAAAAAACTTTTACTTATTATTGCCCTCATCGCACCCATAATAGTTTTTTTATTATTATTTTAATCTTATTCTTCATCAACTTCTATTAAACATTCCATTTATTTTTTGAAGGTACGTAACTGCGAACTTGTTGGACTAAAGGACTTGAATCAAGCTAACAGCCACACACGCAACATGATTGTCGATTTTATGAACAAACTTATTGACTTAGGTGTTGCTGGGTTCAGGTATGTACCTTACCTTAAGAAAACTTTCATTCTTCTTGCTTTTAATATTTTTAATTCTGGCTCGGCAAAGTGACCAAACTGCACCTAGTGGTAAGCGCAGTGCCGTCCAGTTAGAGTACCAAGTACCGAGAGACAATCTACCCGTCGCTACTCAACACAATCATACCGGCCAAAGTATTTTGAATTGAAATTCAATAATACTTTTATTTTCATTAAAATTCAATTTCAAATTCCTCAGAATATTAGATATGATTGAAATCTGACCACATCTGTCGTCTTTGATTTATAGCTCACCATTTCCAAAGTACTCGTAATGTATTTAGAGTTAGATAGATAACACTTTGTTATACACCATCATAATAATATTACAACAAGGAACCTTAAAACTAGAGTAAGCATAGTTTTACATTAGTTTTAAAAACTTAATTAATTTACGTCGAGATATATCACCATTCACACGAATATTTTAGGATCGACGCAGCTAAACACATGTGGCCACATGACTTGCAAGTCATCTACAATCGTCTTCACAACTTAAATACAGCTCACGGCTTCCCAGCCAATGCCCGCCCTTATATCTACCAGGAAGTAATTGATTATGGTGGTGAAGCAATAAGCCGAGATGAATACACTCCTATAGGAGCTGTCACAGAGTTCAAAGCTGGTATGGAACTCAGCACCGCATTTAGAGGCAACAACCAGCTTAGATGGCTGAACACTTGGGGACCTCAATGGGGACTTTTAGCTCACGCTGACGCTTTAACATTTATCGATAACCACGACAATGAGAGAGGTCATGGGGGTGGAGGAGGCATCTTGACTTACAAGGAACCTAGACCTTACAAAGGAGCCATTGCGTTCCTTCTGGCTCATCCCTATGGTGAACCTCAAATTATGAGCAGTTTCAACTTCTGGGACTCTGAAATTGGCCCACCCATGGATAATAGCGGCAATATCATATCGCCCGCAATCAATTCTGTGAGTAAATTATCACAATTAAGATAGCAATGTCAATCTTTGTGCTATAATTGTTTTTAGAATAAAGTATACATGTAAAATAATTCAAGATTGGGCACTTTGCAATATATTACCTAGGTATTATCATCGCATTTGTTGATAGCACGGATATAATTAAAATATTACAACATATCATTTATCTTTATGAATGATTGCTTGTGGTATAAGTTTTCTCACCTTTGCTTGATTGCGAAATTCGAAAGAGATTCATATTATTTTTATTGAAATAATAATCTTGCACAATGACATCCGATCCATCTACAAATATGTGTATTATTTATCCTGGCGCGGCGACCGGCTGATGGTAAGCGTAGTGCCGTCCAGGTTTCTACCTTATATTTTTCTACTTCATATTCTTATGAAGTGGCGAGAGATAAACATCCCTTGCTACCGATAGAATCATCAGTTTCTTCAGACTAGGCTTAAAGGACCCAGAATCATTGGAAGGAGGGAACACGGCAGCTGGAAAACAGTTCCACATCTTGATGGGGCGACAGACATAGGAATTTGCAAACTTCTAGTTCGGGCCGGGGTAGTAGATACCACGAAGTGGAGGCTCCGTAAGGCAGCTAATAATACAAAATGACGATTCTTTTAATTCAGGATGGCTCTTGTGGAAACGGCTGGGTATGCCAACATCGATGGCGTCAGATCTATTCGATGGTGACGTTTAGAAACGTAGCGGGCAATACCGGGATAAACGACTGGTGGGACAATGGCAGCAATCAGATAGCGTTCTGCCGCGGTGGGAATGCCTTCATTGCTTTCAACAACGACTATTGGGACCTTAACCAGACCTTGCAGGTAATATAACTTAATTTTAGGTGCTGCAGTGTATACGAGAGACCACTATACTGTACTGCCTTGCCTGACTCTGTCCCCTGCTGTGAATAGTCATGGTTGGTTCCAATTTAAAGGACATTAAAACCAGGGAAGTAACTTGTTATTACGAGACTTAACTTTATACCGAGATGATGATGTATTTTGCTGGTGGTAGGATATTCATATCCACCCGGATAGCGACCATCGTACACAGGATGTAAAACCCGCCATAGTGGCACACGCAAGTGTGTCGCGTTCCGGAATCAGCCAATTAATGTTTCCAAGAATAATTGAAAGACCTGCCCTATCCCAAATATTATTAAATTATGAACATAACCGTTCGCCCTCTGGGATAAACGTACATGGAAAGACTAACAAAATATTTTTCAGACTTGCCTTCCAGCGGGGCGATATTGTGATGTAATATCTGGTGAGAAAGTGGGCAACTCCTGCCAGGGTAAAACGGTGACAGTGGGCAACGATGGCCGTGCCCACATCAACGTTGGAGCCAATGACTATGATCTGATGTTGGCCATTCACATTGGACCTGAGGTAAATTAAAATACCTTTCGAATTTGACAGCCTCCGTGGCGCAGTGGATGAGGGGATGTGAAACGAGATACCGTGGGTTCGACTCCTACACCAAGACAAATGTTTATGTGACTAGTACCATTTTAACTGCTCATTATTATTATATTACTAACCCGGCTCGGATTCGATAAGTAGGTATTACAGATTAGTAATATAACTTTAAAAAAGTGCGAACTGCTTAATAAGAACAAAATATTAAGTTAATGATTTTTTTTTGGATGTCTTATGGCTTAGCCTACGCAAGCCATGAAAGAAAATTTTTTTTCGACCTGGTTCCGAAATATCTTTATTATTTACAAAAATTTAATTAACTAATTAAAACTAGATAATCGCTTCAAAATCCTTTGCGTGGTTTAGCAAGGAGTTAGCGGATAAACATACAGACAGACGCGGAGGGCGACTTCCTGTTATACTATGTATAGATTACATAAGCGTTTAACTTTAACACTGCAGTAGATATTAATTGAAGTACATTCGGAAATAAATGCTTCTAAATTTATTCCTCATTAAGTTATTTTACTCATATTTTGACTAAATTAAATATTTTCTTTTTTAGAGTCGGTTGTGAGAGTCGACAATGGACGCTGGTAATCACATGAAGACAGTTCTTTAATAAAATTCTTAATCGTTTTTATTAGTTTTATTTTATTTAAATTGGAATTTTTACTGCAAAAATACCAATGCTAATAATATATGCCAATACCAATAAAAAATACCAACGACTGCCTCGGTGGCGCAGTTGTAATTGAGCATGCGTTACGACTGCTGCCTTGCTGAGGTCTCGGGTTCGATCCCCGGGTCGGGTAAAGTGATATTGGGTTTTTCTATCTAGAAATTCTCAGTATTAGCCCGGAGTCTGGAACCTGTGCACGGTATGGCGATAGGCTCGCCCCCTATCACATTATGGGACCGAAATTCGGCGAAAAGTGGGTGTACTGGTTGCTCTGCCTACCCCTTCGGGGATTACGGGCGTGAGTGTATATGTATGTATGTATGGTATTTTATTCTAATAAAACTAGTTGTTAGTGGGGGGTCTAAAGTTGGGAAGAAGCAGGCCGGCATGATTGTGTTCAGTTGCGGGGGATAGATCGTCTTTCGTTACTCGATACTCTAATTGGACCGCACTGCCCTTACCATCATGTGCAGTGTGGTCACTTTGCCAAATCAGGAAAAAAAAAGTTTTTTCGCAGAGTTTTGGATTGCGAATAGGAGGCGCCGTATAGCAATCTCGCCTAGGGCGCTATTGCTGCTAAAACCAGCACTGTATAAGAGATTTTTTATATAATTTTCACCCCGAAGATACAGTAAGAACAGGAAATTCCAAGTAAACATGCAAGCTCTATTTTGTTTGTTTTTTCCACAGCAAAGCGTCGCCGGGATTAGCTATAAGTACATAAACGTTTCCTAATAGTAATATTCAATACTAGCTGTTGCCCGCGGCTCCGCCCACGTGGAGGTTATTTTTGGGAGAAGAAGTATACAATCCAAGGAGTTGTCTCCTGCACTGACCTGAGCCTGTACCGATCGTGCTACCACCAAGGTGTTGTGCCTGAATCATAGAGGCCAACGTGCAGCCGATCCTCTAAAACAGTCACCGGTCAGACCAAATACAATTATCGCCCAATCGCCTTTACGCAGGGCACGCAACGGAAAACGAATAAATTTTCCTCGTTTTGTAACATTTTTCATTGATGCTTCGCTCTTTTTGGTCATAGTGTGATGTTATATAGCTTCCTCGATAAAAAGGCTATCCAACACAAAAATATTTTTTTCAATACGAACCAGTAGTTCCTGAGATTAACGTGTTCAAACAAAGAAACTCTTCAGCTTTATAATATTAGTATAGATTTCGTCATTTGTGCTCTCGAATCTCGATCAATATATTACATAGAAGTAAGCTCACTCTATGATTTGGAATGCAGTTGTCACTTGTGTGACCAGTCACCAATACAACAGGAATGACTATCTTTACGACCGCTATGGCATACCTTATCTGTATATATAAAAGAAGAAACTGACTGATCTATCAACGCACAGCCAAAACGGCTGGGAATAGAGAATTGAAAATTTGACAGTAGGTACCTTTTATGACATAAGCATCCACTAAGGGAGGGTTTTTGGAAATACCACCCCTAAGGGGGTAAAATAGGGGATGATAGTTTGTATGAAAATCCATCATTTTTGAAGTTAAACGCATGAATATTGGTATTGTGCCTCTCAGTTAAAAATAAAAAAATATATTTCAGCATTTTCGGAAATTGCACTCCTAAGGGGGTAAAATAGGGGAAGAAAGTTTGTATGAAAATTCCATCACTTTTGCAGTTAAACGCATGAAAATTGGTATTTTGCCTTTTAGTTCAAAATAAAAAATATATTTTTCAGAATTTTTGGAAATTCCACCCCAAAGCGTGTAAAATAGGGGATGACAAATTGTTAGGATAGTTTTGTTTTTGTTTTAGACAGAGCAAGGGATCCACATGATTTTTTGCATAGTGTTAGTTGATGGGCTACTTTTCATACCAGAAAATGCACGGTTCCTACGGGATAGCATAATACAGGAAGGTGTAATAATTTAAGAAGTCTCCATGGATTTTATACCTTTTCTTCCAAAAATAACCACCACGCGGGCGTAGCCGCGGGCAAAAGCTAGTCTCTAATAAATTCTTCATAAGCATCTAAGTAAAAATTATAATTATTATACTTTGACACATTAATTTCATAAAGTTCAAAGCACTAAAATTATCCTGCGTGGTGAATTAAGGTGAAATAAATTAACTGTTCAAAAATAATCCACGAAAATGTATAAAACCTTAGGTCTCGTTTGCATACATACATACATATACACTCACGCCTGTAATCACCGAAGGTATAGGCAGATGTGCAACTAGTACACCCACTTTTCGCTAAATTAATTCGATCCCATAATGTGATAGAAGGGGGGGCCGATCGCCATACGGGGCACAAACACCCAAACCCAATATCAGAAGTAGAGACTATCCCGCCCACACACCCGCCATTGTAACTCCTGTTTAGCCAGGATCACTTCCCTCCATAGCAAAGCGGGAGACAAATAATGAACTAAAGAGGTATTAACCTCCGATAAAGGACATTTACATCTGGAGAAACCAGACGTAAAGCACCACGGAAATTACTAATACAATATCAAAAGTAGTCTACAGTTAACGCAGTACACTATAGTTGTAGTTTCAATAACCAAGACGGTGCACGTACGTACATTGATATTAAGGATCATAAACTGACAAGAAACGATATTTTCGCTCTTTAATAATACATTTGTTTATTTTACACTAAAATAATTGAATATTCTTTACATAATAATGCAAGTGGAACGTCGCAATCTCAATTATGAAATAGACATGTGTTTTAGTCAGCAGTGTAAGGTGTTTTGGTGAAAAACAACTTAAGGTACGTTTCCGAGTTCAACCACAAACGCAAATTAAAACTACTACCTAAATATAATTATAAGTTATTCATACAATCGCAGGCACCAGAGATTTCCAAAACTATCTTGCTCCGGAGGTCACATTATTGCTATAATAATAATACTAGGCCTGTATTAAACAGTGTCCCACTGCTGGGCACGGGCTTACTCTACTAATGAGAGGGGTTAGGCCTTAGTCCATAACGCTGGCCTAATGCGGGTTGGTAGACTTCACATACCTTTGAAATTCTGATGAGAATTCTCAGGTATGCAGGTTTCCTCACGATGTTTTCCTTCATCTTTAAAGCAAGCAATAATTAACATTTAATACACACGTAACTTTAGAAAAGTCAGAGGTATATGCCATTTGGGTCTTTGGTATAGACATTCCGCAACCGACTAGGCTTTCGCTGCCTAAATTTTTACTATGCTATGTTACTATGTTGCAGTTTGCCCCTGCAATAGTATTTCTAATTAGTATATTTGCAATAATCTTTGGGTCGCCGTGTTTGGAACCGTACATTTGACAGTTATTGTATGAAACAGAAACTTGCGTGACTGGTCTGTTACAGAGCGCCCGCGTCGCTCCCCGCCGCGCCGTGCCGGCCGGTGCCACACCTCCATTCGACGCTATGGCGCTGCGCTCACAAGTACTGCGCAATGGTATGTTTTTATTCATATTTTCTATTATTATTTCCTGTAATTCTCATGTTGTTATCCTCTACCGTCTAGTGTATCATACAAAGTAGTGGGCGGCAGTTTTTAACATCTTAAGCAATTCAATTTTGCTCTTACTGTCGACTCTGGTAATGATTTCCAGTTTCGAACATTAAAATGGCAAAGTATTAAGCTCAAATTATAATTGTGTTATTCAGAGTGATTGGTATATAACATGTATAAACAAAGTTGTTCGTTTAGAGAATACAGAATGCAGAGGAATATTGAACAAGGACAGCCTTTCATGCAAAATGTTAAAGATATAAGTAGTAAATAGCGCAGCCGAACTATTATTTCGTTATCCATTGTATAAAATGTACAAACAGAAAGCCTTCAATTTCGAAATTACCTGACAAAGATAACAGGTAATCGCTTTATACTTTTGCACACAATATACGGCACGCTATTATGAAGTAGAAACATGCATTTACTGGCGAAAGAACAATAAACTCGTATATTTTGTGAGTCGACATTATCAAACTTCTTTTTGTAACTATATCGGTACAAGATCCGTGAGCAAAAAATGTTTTTGCTTCTTTATTTCTAGCATTTTTTTAACTATTTGCCTTAAGATATTTTCGCCCCGCCTAAAAGTTCTTAACAGTTTTAATCATTCTCTAACTTCTCTACATATATTTGTTTGTGGAGGTCGTACATTATCATAATTAATTCTAAACAACATTTCTATATTACACGTATTTATTTTTGTTTAGTGTTCAATGGCACTCAAACTAGACAACTACACGAGTTGAAGAAAGAGCGCGCTGGTGTGGCAAAACTCCGTGAAGTCCTAGAAGATAGATTGCAGGAGATAAAAAAAGCTAAAACATGGAAACATGAAAGGATACTAACTTCACCACAGGACACTAAGGTAAGATACACAGGATAGCCTACTAAATCATAAAAAGAGCACTGCGCCAATCTATGTAGAGCAATATGTTGTTGAGAGTAAGTATATTTTACAATAACGGAATCTTTTTAGAATATGATGATATGATTAGAAATAGGTACTGATGTATGAGAGTCTGTCAGATGTCACCCTCCGTCTGCCATTTTAGCACCAAACAGTAGTTAGTTAGCACTGTTGATACGAGGACATTGAAGTCAAGAATTACCGAGAATTATGAGATGAATGTCTCGTGATAAACGCGGTGCAATAACTATGCAATGCACTTATTTCTTCAAAGTTCTGAGTGTTGCTATAGGTTATTGGCTGGTGTGACGACTGCAATCAGTTGAACGATCTGTTTTTCTCGTAAATAACTTGAATAAAAATCATTGTTTAAGTATTCATTACAATTTTAACAACTAATTAGACATCCTCTGTGGCGCAGTTAGCGACTAGCCGGCTGTGAACGAGAGGCCGTGGGTTCGATTCCCACACCGGGAGAAATGTTTGTGTGACAGACAGATATTTGTGTCCGGGGTCTGGGTGTTGTGAGACGGAAAGTCTCTTGTAGTCCCTGATACCCACAATACAAGACTCGTATCTTAGTGTGGGGTCGGGGCTATGTGTGTGACTGTTAGGTTTTATTTATTTATTATCTGAAGTCAATAATTTCCAGTTCTAAACTACTTTTTTAATGATAAAGGGTTATGTAAATAAACCAATACAGCCTACACTTAAATGTCCCGTGCGGTTGCTATAAATGTTTATTATATTTCGCACTTCACGTCACATCATTAGCTTACTTTCCTTCTTTTTCTAACCGTGTATGGAGAGTTGAGTGTAACTTGAAACTTGTTTGGCCCTACGGTCATTGAACTTTATTAGATAAGGGCTGTTCCTGTTTTGAGGTACCAACTAAAGCAAGCCTTCATGCATTATTAATTAAAACAAAATTGGACTTAAGCCTATGGTCTTATGTTGTTTTGTGTCTTTTTATTTAATGAGTAGTTTTTACTGGTGGTTCTACCTATGTGAAAGCTTTTAAGATAATTTAAACCTCCCGTCACATATCTTTAATTTTTATAGCTTACTAGCGACCCGCCCGGCTTTGTGCAGGTAGCAGAGCATATATGCAAAATTTTTTTTCTGTCATAATGCCGCACGGCCTATTGCGTTCGAGCATGTGGGATAGATTAAAATATAAATGATGTTCATATTACTCGTAGTAATTTTAATGTATCTGATTTACAATCCTGCAAATATTTTAAAAGTAAAGACTAATACATAAACAAACCTAAAATATTTCCTTGTATACAATATTGATAACGTTTTCCGGTTTTTGTGTAAAAACCATCATATTATGTTTGGAAGTTGTAGCCTTCCCACTTCGTCTATTGGCGAAAACCGAATGAAAATCCGTTCAGTAGTTTTCGAGTTTATCGCGTTTAGACAGACACGCGGCGTGGGGACTATTATTTTATAATATTGCTATTGGTCGTGGGCTCCTTTCTCCACACTTAGCCCGTTGAACATCGGGCCATTGTGCGTGTATGTGCCAGCTAGTAGTCTAGCCAGCCTAGCTCCGACCAGAAGCGCAGGATCCTCCTGGTGTCTCCACAGGCTTCACAAAGCATTCCCTACGTCCCCCCAGACATCCCCTACATACTTAGAACATATAAATGTTTGTTGAGTGGGCAGTGTCCAGTGACAGTGCCTACGATTATACATAGGGGTGTTCTGTCTGGTGACAGCAGACGCTTAGTTAAGCGAGTATCTGGGTGTGACACCGCTTTCCGGGATTGTCTGTATGTGCTGATCCTTGCCCATTGATCAGACTGGTTATAATGTTCTGTGGCGAAGCCATGACCTTAGGTTGTTAAAGGTAATTTTTTGCCAGGACCGTTTTTTTTTTATCCTGGCACGGCAAAGTGACCACACTGCACCTGATGGTATCAAGTAGCAAAGACAATCTATCCCTCGCTACTCAACACAATCATGCCGGACTGTAGCTTCTTCACTCTACGCCATGAGGAAAGAAGATGAAGAAGCGGTCGAGGGTCTAGTGTCAGCGTACTCAGATGGCCGTGTCGCGACCAAGCATTGTACCCCAACTCTAGACTCCCGATAGAAACCGGATGTACACTGGCTGATCCCGGAACGCGACATACTCGCGTGTGCCACTATGGCGGGTTTTACACCCTGTGTAAGGTGGTCGCTATCCTGGCGGATATGAATATCCTAGCACCAGCAAAACCGGCTGGTCTGACTCTCTTTTAGCCAGCTTTTTCAGCCAACTATTCTTTTAGATATTAGGTACCTTCAAGATTTTGAGCACGTTCACGCTCGAATTCCTAAGAGATCTATTAAAAAAAATACAATTTGTGACACAAAAATCACATGCACTGCTGTATAAGTAATAATTTTACTTATATGGTTCCATATGTTTGAATTTATTTGAAGGTCAGCTTTGTTTACGTATCAAAAACGTCTCGAGGGCGCTACACGATGAATATTAAAACAGATTTGCGATTTCCTTAAATGGCTTCAATGTCATTCAAAAATGGTCGCCTTCACATCTAATGAATCTTTTTACTACTAGCTCTATGCGTACTCGGCACGGTTTTGTATTATCATTTCAGAACCATTTCAAATATTATGATTTTTATTATTACAATATTTTTATTATTCCATTATTACCCGTCTAAGTAGATGTTACAATACTCTTAATTTTACAGAAAGTAATTATGTTGAAATTAAAAACACAACGTGTATTACTTCTTATATATCATTATAAACTCATTTGCAAAAAAAACGGTCACCTAAGCAATGAACCATTTCAAATGTTACTATTGGTATAGAGCATGTCTGGGACGTTCTGAAACGACGCGTGAGATCAGTACAATCGGCTCCGCAGACCATCAGAGAGCTGAAGAATGTGATTACCGCGGAGTGGGAACGTATTCCGCAAGCAAGTATCCGGGATATCCTCGCTAGCATACCCAGACGAATTCAAGCTGTGATTTCAGCTAGAGGGGGTCACACTCGATACTAAACATTTATCTGCTTTTACTTTATTAAAGAAAAAACAAACAAAAATCTTTGTTAACTTTTACTTCACGAGCATATGCACTACTAGCGAGCATACACTATTAGTGAACTTTAGCATTAAAACCCATAAATTTTATCAAAATTTTATGATAATACTGACGAAAACGATTATTTGCTTATTAATTTACAAAATTGTGAAAGTAAAACTACCTATAATTATCAAACAAACCAATAGTAACATTTGAAATGGTTCATTGCTTAGGTGCCCGTTTTTTTTGCAAATAAGTTTATATTGGCACATAATCATAGTTCCATAAATATTATTATATTTCTACTGTGCAGCACTAATCTTACAATTATAAAGTATACACATTCAATCATAAACAACACCACGTGATAACTAAGTTATTTTCGCATATTACGCATTCAGTCTTGATTTTGTATTAGCAAATAAGCGAGCTTCAGTTATCAGCCGATGTTGCATATAATATCCAAATTAAACATTTAGAAATGTATCGGTAGTAAGCTCAACATAGGTATTTTGTACGAAATACCGGAGCAGCGAAATTTGCAGCTAGAATATAATCACTGGTTCTATGCCACAGCATAGGTTTAAAAACGACTTTGGCTACTTATATGACTTTCTATTGATAATACAATATGTTGTTAGTTTTTGATCGTATAATTATCTAGTGTAAACAATCTAGAACAAACCAAGTAGGTGGATTCGATTATACTTTGAATTTTATATATACAGAAGATATAATGCATTAACTTATAAAATAATACTAATGAAATATTATTTATTTACAGGTGAGAGTCAAAGGTGCCGAAGGTGAATTCTTGAACTTTTGTGCCAACAACTACTTAGGACTCGCTGTAAGTACCCACATGCCTATAACATTTTCATAATTTTTCGTACAGACATGTTTCTTAATACACTTTTATTATACATATAAGGCCTAACCCTGCCATTAGTAGAGGACGAATAGCACAAAGGCTACTTTTATCTTGGAAAAATGTACAGTTCCCGTGGGATAGCTTAGTTCTTCACAAAGCAAAGGGATCGACATGATAGTGGCAGTTTAGGGATCAGAAAATTACATAGGCCACTTTTTATCCCGGAAAAATGCACGCTTGCCATACGATAGCAAAATATAGAAAGGTTTAATAGCTTAAGAAGCCTCCATGGATTGTATACCTTTTATTCCAAAGATACCCTCCACGCAGGCGGAGCCGCGGGCAACAACTAGAGCACTTATATTTTGGGAATGTCATGCTCGCTTTTGTCTGTACTTGCGACGCGGTGCGGAAACGTCATTTGCCGGGTCAGTCACTTTTTCGTAACATGGTAGAAGAGGTCGCTGGCTAGCAAATGCGTGGTACTTATGAAGGGTGCTCTTTTTGTGGAGTGCTCAATCTGTTTTAAATTGGTTCATGCTATATTTAAATGACCTACGGCTAACTTTCTTGGTGTTTCTTCTCAATACAATGGGCATTTTCGAAGCATCAGTAGTCTTATTATGTATGTAATGAGATGTGTAAAAATGTCTGTATTCACCTACTTTCTTCTTATTGTTAAACATTTGTTTTGATTTTTCATGCAGAATCACCCTGAAGTCGTCGAAGCAGCGAGAGAAGGATTGAAGAACTATGGAGCAGGACTTAGTTCAGTTAGATTTATTTGCGGCACGCAAACTTTACATAAGGTAAAGAATCTCTATATTCTTCTACTATGTATCCTGTAAACTACGATAATTCTTAAAACTAAGCTGATTAAAGTCAGTTGTATAAAATTGGTGAAAACATTTGGTGACTGAAATGGCTATAAGACTAAGGAACGCCCCCACCTCTGGCTTGCCGTCACCGGCTGACCAGAGTGGAGTTGCGAGAATTAGGTAACTCGGAGGGTGGATGTGAAACCTAAGTGGCCTTGAAGCGGGCAAAAAGAGCTTGATTTTATGCATCTATTTTATCATAACTTACTTTACATATTTGATACCGACTTATTACAAACTCTAAATTACTGCTTTTTTTTTACTTTTCAATTTCAAAAGAAATTTTCCATAAATCAATACTTATTATATCCCACTTTGTTTAAGGAATTAGAGAATCGACTGGCAAAGTTCCACGAGCGAGAAGATGCGATCCTCTACGGCTCGTGTTTTGATGCTAATGCTGGTCTCTTTGAGTCCATGCTCACTCCAGAAGACGCTGTATTCTCAGACGCTCTTAATCATGCATCCATCATCGACGGCATTCGTCTATGCAAGGCGCAAAAATATAGGTACCCACATAGAGATTTAAACGGTGAGTTCGAATAAAAACGGAATTATTTAAGTTTAACTAAAAAATTATAATAACTACAGCTTTGTTTTAAACACTTTCCTACTGCTGGGCACAGGCTTTCTCAACTAATGAGAGGAGTTAGGCATTCCTTTAACAAGTTGAGCTAATGCGGGTTGGTAAACAAACCTTAGAAATTCTTAGCAAAATCTCGGGTATATAATATTGAATATGCGTAAGACATTTTGTTTTTTTGTAGATAGTCCTTTTGGACTAAGTTTAATTTATTAATTCGAAATCAGAAGCCTAGTTGGTCTACTGCACCATTTGTCCGCCAACAAGAAATCGGTTGCTATGGTTTGATCCTTTTGTCTCTCTCAAAATTATCTTGTCCAACCGGCACAATAGTGATAAAATATTGCTTGCGGCATAAATAAAGTTCAAACGGACTCCCGCTTACCCATTTCTGTATCAACAGGATATTAAAAAAGTAATAAGTAGGGATTAAACACAAGCCAAAATCAATTGTATTTCCACAGCATTAAAGATAAAAATAGCATGTAAGAACGGTGAGTTTTGCCAGTATTTGTGGCGCGCCGGTATACCATTGACACATGACTGGATAAAAGAGAGAGCTATAGTTAAAAAGTTTATATATAGTAATATAATAAATATATTTTACTATAGTTAAAACCCTTATTCGGTTACTTGATAGACAAATATGTTTTTACAGAATTAGAACACCTGCTAGCTCACAGTGAATCTCGCTTAAAGTTAATAGTTACTGACGGAGTGTTTTCAATGGACGGAAACGTGGCTCCCGTGCAGGGACTCAGAGATTTAGCTGATAAATATAGAGCATTACTGGCCGTTGACGACAGTCATGCTACTGGGTTCTTCGGTGAAACTGGTCGGTAAGTAATTACCGCCTTTTTACACGATTTATATTAGCTTCATCTGTATCTATGTATGTTTGTATGTAACGGATTCTTTCAACACAATTTTCACCACCTTCAACGTTCAGATCTTCGATTTACTTGAGTACAAGTGTTAAGGACCATTGGATTTATTATTATTTTAGATAATTTTTTTATCATGTAGTCTTAATTTGAAATCGAGTATTTTAATTATAAACACTTTGATGCTATTTTAAGACTAAAAACAAGAAAATGCTTGTAACCATATCCTGATAATAACCATGCGTTTTTTTACATTCAAAGGATTTTATACTTTTAAGGCCAACCAGCTAATAAAGCGTGGTAATATAATTTTATCAAACTATAATCAAATTTATTTCAATAACAATCTCAAAAAGAATATGCTCTGAACTTGTGTCTTGTACTTACTCTTTTTACCATAACTTTCTTAAGAAGATAATTATTTATGTGAAATAATGTATTGATTTATATTCGACAGTATTTTCGGAAATATCATTATAGTGTATTGAACCTCCAATGTAATAAGTGCTAGTAGTTTACCTTCGAATTTATAAGGACCGTTGAATTGTTGCTTTTTTCTTAACCGTTCCCTCAAGTTGCAATACCTATGTATCTTATAAAAATGAGTAAAACAGCTTCATTAATAAACTTTTCTGTGAAGTAAAAACTATAAAGAGACTGAATTTGAATGCTGTTCTCGAGAATCTTCGTGGTTTAATTCTATGTTATTTTCCTCACAAAGTAAAAATAATAACTCTTACATCTACTATTACAAGTAAACTAATGCAGTAGAGTAACACAATACAATTGAATTAGTAATATTTCTATCTATACAATCTTCACATTCTATATGAAACGTTCATGGCCGCTATCTAAGTGAATTCACTCAGAGAACAGACAAATATATCAGTTTCGACGGCTATGAGGTTGAGAGTGCGAAGGGTGCGCGTTATCAGCGCTTCTTGGAGAAGATTGGTACGCGCGCGCGGCACCGCTAGCATCATGTAGGCATCATGTATGCTACTATCATGTAGGCAGTGGCTTGGCTTTGCCCTGGCATTGCAGAAGTCTATGGGCGGCGGTGACTACTTACCATCAGGTGCCCCGTCTGCCTATCCAGGCACAAAAAAAAACCATTTGTCACTTCTCGACTCTACCACGACCCTATCTATCATATCTCAATCTTTAGTAATAATAAAGTCGCACGTCTATGTTTCAGAGGCACAGAAGAATACTGCGGTCTTATGGGTGCGGCTGATATAATTTGTTCGACTCTTGGCAAGGCGGTGAGCGGTGCCGCCGGCGGCTATACTACCGGACCCAAGGAGTTAGTCTCATTACTCAGAAACGTTTCAAGACCTTACTTATTCTCTAATGCACCACCACCGCCAGTTGTAGCTGCTTCTTTGAAGGTAAATTATACTTTTAGAAAAAACTTGTTTTTAGCGAATAGCGTCAAGTCGACCGGGAGAGTACCTCAGTCTAACAGAAAACTGACATGAAATTGCAACTTAATGTTCGCGATTAGTATGCTGAAACCCTGCCCCTCTACTCAACCCTGATACCGGCCAACAACGCATTATTTATTTTTCTGGTATTGAAGTTGTTTACGAGAGTCGAAAATCACGAATGCTCTTTTACATTGAAACTCATTTCTACGTATCCATCATGGGTACATTTGACAGATATTTGTGTCCGGGGTCTGGGTGTTGTGAATCCGTGCGTCTCTCGTAGTCCTTGATACCCACAACGCAAGATTCGTATCTTTGTGTGGAGTTGAGGCTATGTGTGTGACTGTTGGGCATTATTTATTTACTAGCATTTTTATCACACATAAACTTTAAACACTTTGAACTACAAACAAGTTTACAATACTAAAGATATTTATATTTATATACTGGTGAAAATACATTATTTTCCTATTTATGACTAAAGCAGCGATAGCCTAGTAAGGACTGCTGAGAAGAAAGTCTTTGGTTCAAAACCAATCCAAATGACATCGACCTCTGATTTTTTTTATCGCTTGATGAAATGGTGAAGGAAACCATCATCAGGAAACCTGCATACCTAAGAATACTCTAAGTATTTCGAAGGTGTGTGAATTCTACCAATTAACCCGCACAAGGCCAGCGTGGCGGACTAAGAACTAATTCCTCTCATTACATTAGAGGAGGTCTGTGTCAATCTGCGAGAGTGTAAGAAAGATCTTGTATTATGAGTTTTATTCACAGTCGCTAGATATAGTTGAAAATAGCGGGCTACTGCGTCAAAAACTACGTGAGAATACGCGAGCTTTCCGCGAAGGGTTGAAGGCTGCTGGTCTTACTGTCGCTGGAGATGATCACCCGATATGTCCTGTGATGGTGGGAGAAGCGTCTTTAGCAGTGGATCTGGCTTGTGGAATGTTGCGTGAGTTATCAAAATCAAATATTTATTGAATCCATGAAATGTTATACATTACTAGCTGTTGCTCGCGGCTCCGCCCGCGTGGAGGTCATGTTTGGGAGAAAAAGTATACAATACAAAATACTCATGCGTTCAACTTAAAAAATGACGGAGTTTCATACAAACTTTCTTCCCCTATTTTACACCCTTAGGGGTGGAATTTCCAAAAATCCTGAAATATATATTTTTTATTTTTAACTAAAAGGCCAAATACCAATTTTCATGCGTTTAACTTCAGAAATGATGGATTTTCATACAAACTATCATCCCCTATTTTACCCCCTTGGAAATACTACCCGTATTTCCAATAACCCTTCCTTAGTGGGTGCCTACGTGATAAAAGGTACCTACTGTCAAAATTTCAAGTCTTTAACCCCAGCCGTTTAGGCTGTACGTTGATCGATCAGTCAGTCAGTCAGCTTCTTCTTTTATATATACAGATTTAGATGCAGTCAAGCAAGCGATAGTCTAGTTGGTTGCGGTACGGACTGCCAAGACGAAAGTCGTATGTTCGCAACCCAAATGGCATACACCTCTGACTTTTCTAAAGTTATGTGTGTATTAAAATGTTAATTATCGCTTGCTTTAACGGGGAAGGAAAACATCGTGAGGAAACCTGCATACCTGAGAATTCTCATAAGAATTTCGAAGGTATGTGAAGTCTGCCAACCCGCATTAGGCCAGCGTGGTGGACTTAAGGCCTAATCCCTCTCTTTAGTAGAGGAGGCCCGTGCCCAGCAGTGGGACAATGTTTAATACAGGACTAGTATTATTATTATTATAGATGCAGTTTCGCTAGAGAATAACGGACAAGAAACTCTAGCGTTGCTCTTTTCGAACACGGGTTAAAAATATTTGGTAACACATTTAATAACGAATTAAGTTTAATTACATCAGATTAGAGCAGCTCAATGTATGTTAAGTTGCCTTATGTGAAATAAAAGTCATTACAAGACCTAGTGCCGCACATGAACATATATTTACGTTATATTTTGAGTTGTAATCATTTTCGTATTTGGCTCGTATGTATTTATTTAACACACTTTAAACAAATGACGAAAGATACCTTTTAATAAATTAGGTACATTTCGTCAAAATTGCAAGTGCCGAAGTGACTCAATTTTCTCTTGTTTATGGTGCGATGTGAATTATCACATAAGACAGTTTACCACTATAATGTAAATCGTCTCTTGTCGACATCTCTCGACGTTGGCCAATAAATTTGGACGGTTCTGTACTAATGATGAGGGGATATCACCTTATTAGGATAAAAAGAAAGCTACCTGTTATAGGTATACATGGCGTTGCAGCGTGTAATTAAAACTCAAATATAACGCGTACAAAGCTGTGAGCAAAAGCTAGTAATCTATAATTTTATCGAAAGCCCCAGTAGCGTAGCGCTTTTTATCCCCGCATCAAGGCAAATACCTGTTTCAGGTCTGGGTGTTGTGTGCTCGTATTACTTCGTAGTTCTTGATACTCACGATATTATCCTATTGTGGTGTTAATACTACTGCCTCGGGGGCGCAGTTGTAATTGCGCTTGCATTACGACTGCTGTGATGAGGTCTCGGGTTCGATCCCCGGATCGGGTAAATTGATATTGGGTTTTTCTATTTAAGAATACTTAGTATCAGCCCAGAGTCTGGAATTGTGCACGGTATGGCTATAGGCTCACCCCCTATCACATTATGGGACCATAATAAATTTGCCCAAAAGTGGGTATACTGGTTACACCTCTGCCTACCCCTTCGGGGATTACAGGCGGGTGTAATATAATAATAATAATAATGTAATGTAATATATGTGTGGGGTGTTAATACTGTGTGTAAATGTTGGGTTATTATTATTATTTTATGAATCGGATAATTTATTTATTTGATATATATTTGTTTAGGACGAGGGATCTACGTGGTCGCCTTTAGTTACCCCGTGGTGCCGAAGGGCGGCGCTAGAGTGCGCGTGCAGTTGAGCGCAGCGCACACGTCGGAGGAGGTACAGCGCGCTGTCGACGCCTTCGCAGAGGTCGCTGCTGAACTCGGCATTGTCAACAAATAAACAACAATACGAAATAATTGACTTTTACGGAACTCACGTGGTCTACTATTATATGCAATTCTATCTATGTGGCCAAAAGGGTGCTCATTGGACAATAGGCGGCAGGAGATGGAAAAAATATGATAAATAATTCATTTTTTGGTCAACTTCCGCTATGTAAATCTCATCTTTGTAAAGACTATATGAAATTGATCTGGATGACTAATAGTAACCTAAAGTTCTACATTAAAAGTATTTTATAAAAAAAATGTGTTGCTAATAACGGAAATATTTTTAAAGACTGAATAATGACTGCCGCCAATTGACCGAAGAAAAATGTTCTTTTGCACTATTCTAAAACGTATTAAGGGTCAAATGCATTTTTAATTTTCTAAACACAATAAACATTTTATAAATCGTAATAGATTAAAGTTTATGATATTTGTCGAAACAAAACAATATTGTGCTTAAAATATATTTTTAAAAACAAGTGACGAAATTAATCTCCATACTGATCTTTGTACTTTAGGATTTCGATTTTATGTCCAACGTCCGATTTGAATATTGAATTAAAAATTGTTATGTTTATATCAGCCTACTTATAGTTTACTGATTACACAAATACAGTAATTTTATTGTTATTGCATTTTTATTTACATATTATAAGAAGAAAGAATATAATAAAAAAACCTATAGTAAAAGCTATTCACGTCGCGTCGCTGTCGGTTCCGAATTGTCAAATGGTATCATAACTCATATACAACTATATACCCACAACACAAGATAAATTCCTCGGGTCTCTAGGTATAGGCAAGGGAGGACCCTGGACTTCCTTGGGATGACTTTTGATTGGGATGATATTAATCATCATTTCTCTTCTGCTGTCGTAATTGACTCCCAACCCAAATGACGTACCATGGAATTTATAGCTGGTCTACCCAGACCTAAAATCGCCCCTTTTCAATTTTCTCCAGGTCTGCCGAGTGAGATCAAGAAGATAATCCATTCCATTAAGTCCAATGAGCTATGAAACGAGAGGCAGCAGGTTTGATCCCGGCACCGAAACAAATATCTGTTTCGTGTCTGGGTAACTAATGGGTATAGCATAGCTTTATTACTTCGTAATTCTTGATACTCATGGTATTAACCTATTGTGGTGTCATGACTATGTGTGTAACTGTTGGGTTATTATTATTATTTTGCTGGTGGTAGGATGGTTATATCCGCCTGATAGTGACACCCATACACAGGGTGTTAACCCGCCATAGTGGCACACGCAAGTGTGTCGCGTTCCGAAGTCAGCCATTGTTCATTCGGTCTTAGTCGGAAGTCTAGAGTAGGAGAACGATGTTTTTTTTTTTTTTTTTTTTTTTTATCGTGGCTCGGCAAAGTGACCACACTGCACCTGATGGTAAGTGCAGTGCCGTCCAGTTATAGTATCAAGTAGCGAGGGATAGATTATCACTCGCTACTCAATACAATCATGCCGGCCTGCTGTGTAGCTTCTTCACACTACGCCTAAAGGACCCAGGATCATAGGAAGGAGGGCCGTATGTTTGGCCGTATTGCGGCCTTCTGAGTAGTCTGACACTAGACCGCGACCGCTTGTTTACCTCCTTGCCCCGCGGCGTAGTGTGAAGAAGCTAAACAGAAGGCCGGCATGATTGTGTTGAGTAGCGAGGGATAGATTGTCTCTCGCTACTAATTGGACGGCACTACGCTTACCATCAGGTGCAATATGGTCACTTTGCCGTGTCAGGATAAAGAAAAATTATTGTGATTTATTTGGTATATATATTTGTTTAGGACGTGGAAGGGCGAAGGGCGGCGCTAGAGTGCGCGTGCAGTTGAGCGCAGCGCACACGTCGGAGGAGGTACAGAGCGCTGTCGACGCCTTCGCAGAGGTCGCTGCTGAACTTGGCATTGTCAACAAATAAACGAAATAATTACTGTCTATTACAGAGCTTACGTGGTCTGCTAATTATATCGTGGCAAAAAGGATGCTCATTGGACAATAGGAAAAAAATATAATAAATTTTACTTTTTGTGGTCAACTTCCGCTAAGTAAAACTGATCTTTGGAAACAATATAAATGAAATCGATTACCTGACACCTATTACAACTATTTTATTCGTCCTTAGTGTTATGCTATTGATTCCAGTATGCTATTAGATAATCATTCAGAGACGTGACGAGAAAGGTTTATTAATCAGACACCTCGTCTAGGCCAAAAATATGGACACCACACTATCATTCTAGCATCACATATTCTTAATTTTATTTTTTTGCGTTATGTTTTGATTACCAAAAAAAAACATTGAATATACAATGCCTGACTGTCTCGGTGGCGTAGTTGTAATTGCGCATGCGTTACGACTGTTGTGCTGAGGTGTCGTGTTCGATCCCCGGGTTGGGTAAAGTAATATTGGGTTTATCTATTTAGGAATACTCAGTATTAGCTTGGAGTCTGGAATTGTGCCCGGTATGGCGATAGGCTCGCCCCCTATCACATTCTGGGACCAAAATTCGGCGAAAAGTGTACTGGTTACACCTCTGCCTACCGCTTCGGGGATTGCAGTGCAGGCGTGAGTGTATATGTATATTAAATGCACATTGTTTTTTAAATAAACCTTATTTTTCTCCCAAACATAGTACATTTTTATAGGAATAAAAAAACAATGTTTAAATTATTTTTTCTGTTGACTAGTTATAGTTTCCTAAAGATTCCCATTAAAAAGGATCTATGCAAAAAATGTGTCATCTCGGACTTCATAATTCATAAAATTTCCTTTTGCTCTATTCTAAAATGTATTAAGCGTTAAAATGACTTTTTAATTTTCTAACTACAAGAAATATTTTATAAATAGAAATGGGTTAAAATTAAGATATTTGTCGTCGAAATAAAACAATATTGTGTTTCTTAAAAATATATATTTAAGAACAAGTGATGTAATTATCTCAATACTGATGTTTGTACTTTAGGATTTCGATTTAATGTCCAACGCCCTTTTTGAATATAGACGAATGCTGAATTAAAAATTGTTATGTATATCAGTCCAAGTATTTACATTTAATGGATACACAAGTACGATATTTTATTGTTATTTCATTTTCATTTACACCTAATCAGAAGAAAGATAGAAAACAAATAATGGAAAAAAGTCTTTTATAGTAAAAGCTATATCGCTGTCAGGTCCGGAGTGTCAAATGGTGTCAATTTCGCGCCATTCGTAGCATGTTCCTATCTGATTCTATTTTTTTTATTTTAAAGCAACATACGAAAAACCTAATTTTAGGAGCAAAGCGGAAAACCAAACTATATATTTTGTTTTAATTTTTTTCAGCAATAGTCACTATGTATCTCTTTATTTATTTATTTGGCTGACTCAGGCCTTTTTTTCGTAAGATATAATACTTTATGGTAAAGGGTGAATCTGTATATATAAAAGAAGAAGCTGACTGACTGACTGACTAATCGATCAACGCACAGCCTAAACGGCTGGGGTTACAGACTTGAAATTTTGACAGTAGGTACTTATTATGACGTAGGCATCCACTAAGGAAGGGTTTTTAGAAATACCACCCCTAAAGGGGTAAAATAGGGGATGAAAGATGTATGAAAATCCGTAATTTTTGAAGTTAAATTCATGAAAATGAGTATTTGGCATTTTAGTTAAAAATAAAAAATATATGTTTCAGGATTTTTGGAAATTCCGCCCCTAAGGGGGTAAAATAGGGAATGAAAGTTTGTATGAAAATCCGTCTTTTTTAAGTTAAACGCATGAATATTGGTATTTTGTATTGTATACTTTTTCTCCCAAACATGACCTCCACGCGGGCGGAGCCGCGAGCAACAGCTAGTAAATTATAAAAACAAAACAGGCTATACTGTGATGACAAGAACCATAAACAATATAATCAAGTGCGAATCCCACTAAATCGAGAAAACTCAACGTGTTGGGGCATATTGATATTTCGTTCGCAAACATAATCAGCATACTAAAAACAAGAAGCAATCAATTATATGTTCTATGGGAAAGGAAATCAAATAAAAAGTAATCTTAACGATTATTTTAATAATAATAATTGATCTATTAACAATAATTTATTACAAATAATAAACTCACACTCATTAACACTCGGTGCAACCGTCTTGTACAACTAAATTATTATAATTATATCATATATTTACATTGTCTTCATATCGATCTAACATTCGGTACGTAATTGTGAAGTTTCGTCCATTAGTGGATTAATGCCACAAGACGATTATAAATAAAAGGGAAACATAACCTCTAAATGCAGTGTCAAAAATAGAAATAAAATCATAATCATCTATGTTATTATTAGTTACGTTTAAAACATAACTTCTAAAATATCACCGATTTTGGCGTTATTATTTCCTACATTTACTTTAGAAATTGTGGGCAACACTGGAACGAAAGTTTCGTTTCACGCAGAAAATCAGCTCCATAACACCAAGATTCTCAAATATCAATCTAGAGTAGAGTTGCCAACCGTCCTGTTTTTCCAGGACATGTCCTGGTTGTCCTGGTTTTTAGAATGTCCTGGGGTGGCCTGGATAGTATTTAAGCAGCGTTTAAAATTCGCACACCTTTTTTGCAATATTTAGGGGCGGCGTCTCGGCTCGCAAGTGTTTATGCTATTTAAAACAAAGATGCGTCCTGTTTTTAAACTGAATTGTCCTGGTTTTTCTAATTTCAAATCCTAGTATTTGAATTTCAGGGTTGGTAACCCTAATCTAGAGTTATTTATCGGTTTTCATAGTTTTACAAATTAAATTCAATTTAAGTACTGACTGAGAAATATGGCCACTTCCGACCCACGAGTCGAAACACTGAACTCCGATTTTCCTTAACATTAGCTTTGGAGGGTATTCTTTTCTCTACTGCTTCCGAAGAATGCCTACTTTTCGTATATTTGTCGCGTGGACGTAATGTATCTTGAGATCAAGATGTGAGCTTCACAATCTTATAAATGGAATGTTTTGGCTCCATCATTGTAGTACATTAGGCTTCAGACCTGCAACAATAACATTAGATCAATTTATAGATAAATTAAATAGTAGTCTATCTGTGCGTACATATCGATGGTTACCAGGCTATATAGATTTTACGATATTAAGTTATATAGATATTCAGAATTAGATTGTTTTACATCTTTTGGGCCTATAATTTTTTTTTCTCTTGTTGGCGCTCAAATGAAATGGTATAACAGATTTTTTTTTCATGGCTCATTTATTTTACAAAATAATGCTCATAAATGCATGAAAATAAGTCATAAAGATGCAGTGACGCTATAGTTTTATATAGTGCTGTTTTTCCGAAAAGTAAAATAACTCTAATCCTCTTTCCTGTAACTTTTTAAAAATTAGTAAATAAGTGCCTCGATAGGCAGACGAGCAGACGGGCCACCCGATGGTAAGTAGTCACCGCCGCCCATAGACTTCTGCAATGCCAGGGCACAGCAAAGCCGCTGCCTTCCTTTAAGGCAGGCGTATATAAAATAATGAATAGTTTACCTGGCGGTTGCGTCGTTGTAGAAGGTGTGGTGGTAGTCGTTGTGCTGGTGGCAGGAGACGTGGCAACGGTCGGTGTCGCCGTGCTTGTGGGCTTCTGAACAATAAAAAAAATTGTTTTATTTTGTAACACCACACAGTCCACAGACGACACAAGTTCCGAAATACAGCAACAGATAGCGCCAAAACAAAATTAGATCGCAATGTCAAGATTCTAATTGTTTTAAAATAAATATCGACCTCTTGACGTAGATATTGTTAATTGTCCTTCCCCCTACTGTTAGTCGATGCGGCATAGATGGGATTAATTGCTGAAAGCTAAGACACCTATACCCTATAGTAGATTCTCGTGTGTACAGTTCTGTAATTATTTGTACAGTAAATTAGTTTAGATATTGCGGAACACATTTCATTCGGCGTCCTCGCCGCAGTGCTGTGCTCGTCGCACCCTCACTATAATATAATATTATATTGTTTTATGTAACTGGTATTTCTTTAGATAATATTTAAAAAAATATTAATACCTTATAAATGAATAAAATAATTGCTAGCGTATTGAATTGATGATGCTATGTATGTTATGTATACATAAGCTGATATGATTTTTGTTAAATTTCTTTTTTTAATGTATTGCCTTGTCATAAAGGCTATGTAATTGCCTACATGACCAATAAACGATTTCATTTCATAAAAATAATACATGCATACATATACATTCCTGGAGAGGACGGGATTACGGTGGAGTTACTTCGCGCTGGCGGACAACCAGTGCTAAGGAATTTGGTGAGGATGTTCAACGCTGTCTTTATTAATAAACGCACTCCAAAATCTTGGAAGAACGCATCATCCTCCATAAGAAAGGCGATAATTCACAACTTACAAATTACAGACCTATAAGCCTTCTCTCCCAAAACTACAAACTATTTGCCAAAGTCATGTCTAATAGACTTACGCGTCAGCTGGACGAATGCCAGCCAGTAGAGCAAGCCGGCTTTCGGAGTGGTTTTTCTATTATAGACCATAGCCATACAGTTAAACAGCTCATGGAAAAAAGTGGAGAGTTTAATCGGCCCCTGTGCATGGCCTTCTACGATTATGAGAAGGCTTTTGACAGTGTCGAGCACTGGGGCCGTGATTGACTCCCTACACCGCTGTTCCATAGATGCCCGATACCTGGATCTACTTCGCGAGCTCTACGAGTCAGCTACAATGCAGGTCAAATTGCACAATTTAACCGAACCCATTTCGATCAACAGGGGAGTGAGACAGGAAGACACCATTTCACCCAAGCTTTTTACTGCTGTCCTAGAGGACGTCGTAAAAACTCTTGCATGGAATTCTTCGGGTATAAATATTAATGGTGTTTACCTGTCTCACCTGAGGTTTGCAGATGACCTTGTATTATTTGCTACAAGCCTGGCCGACCTCCAGAGTATGGTTGAAGACTTATTTGACGCTTCCTTGAGAGTGGGTCTTAGGATGAATATGCAAAAGACCAAGGTTATGTCTAACTTCCCGGGTATCTCTACTTCAGATATTAGGGTTGAAGGAGTGGAATTAGAGATGGTGAAGGAATATGTCTACCTTGGTCATGCTCTATCATTTAGCAAGGGGCACCAAGTCCGGATCGGAAAGGAGGTGTCCGCCGTGTGCCACCACTGTGGCAACTGCCGCGAAGACACGGCCCAACATACGTTGGAGGAGTGCCCAGCCTGGGACGAAGAGCGCAGCGCTCTCAGAGCAGTCGTCGGAGGAGACCTCTCGCTGCCGGCCGTGGTGTCGTCCATGGTCGCCAGCCGGAGGTCCTGGCGTGCGGTGGCCCACTTCTGCGAGAACGTCATCTCGCAGAAGGAGAGTGCTGAGAGGGATCGGGAACGATATGATCCCTCCCGCCGCCAGAGAAGACGTAGGAGGCGCCAGGTGGACGACTGACCGGCGTCTCCCGCCCTGTGGAATGGGGGCGTTTGAATTCCACCACGGTAACCCCTGCCTGTCGTACGAGGCGACTAATAGGGGCCATCGGGGGTCGCGGGCGCGCAGCGGAGGGCTGTCAGCCCGTATCGATGCACTCCCAAATTCGGAGCATCGTGCGACCCCGAGATGGACGGCAGCGCGGGTCAGGCCTCGTTCGCTGTCGTTGTTCGGTGCGCGGGGGCTCCTTAGCCCTCCATGGAGATGGGCTGCTACGCAGCACCGCGCAGGGGCGATTCCGGCTGCAATTCTAGCACTCCTTAGAATACCCCGGGATCGCTCCGTAAGCGCCGAAGAAGGCCACCGCGGGGTTTTAGCTGGTAGTGTCGGGTGGGTTGTATATAAGGGTTAGGGACTCGGCCCAGCGGCAGCACGGATAGCCATCATCCGTACGAGGGGGATGCTGGGTCGTAAGACCGGCTAGTCCAGCATACCCGTTTTATTCTTAATCCGCTTCCCTCCGGAGCGGGCGGCAGTAATAAAACGCTTTCCCCGCGACAACAAAAAAAAAAAAAAAAAAAAGGGGCACCAAGTCAGGGAGGTTTCCAGGCGAGTACAACTTGGATGCGCGGCTTTCGGACAGCTGAAAGATATTTTGCAGGCAAGCCAGATCCCGCAAAGCCTGAGAACTCGCCTCTTTAACCAATGTGTTCTGCCCACCATGACATATGGTGCCGAGACTTGAACACTTACATGCGACGTCCTGCATAAAGTTACTGTAGCACAAAGAGCTATGGAGCGAGCCATGCTCGGTATCAAGCTGCAAGACCGTGTCCGCAATACTGAAATACGACGACGGACCAAAGTTAGAGATAACGGTCAAGTGGTTAAAGGCCTTTAATGGAGTTGGGCGGGACATATGGCTAGGCGAGATGATGGTAGGTGGAGTAATCACTAACTGAATGGTGGCTGAGATAAGGAAAGCGCAGCGTAGGCCGTCCAGCAGCAAGATGGGTTGACGACCTCGTTAAGATCGGAGGTCGAATCTGGATGAGACTGGCTCAGGACCGTGGCATGTGGCATAACATGGAAGAGGCCTATACCCAGCAGTGGGATTCTACAGGCTGTGGATGATGATGATGATTATATACATTCACGCCTGTATCCCATGGGGGCAGGCAGAAACTATTGAGTGCCAAACTACGATCCTGAGTCCTGACACACTTCTTTCGCCTCTTCCAGATTCATACATAAAAATATTATTCAATAAACGTATTTATATTTTCCCAAATTGTTTATAATGAATCCTTGAATATTATGCATTCTTTACACTCTACCGCCAGGTCGGAATGTCATTTCGTTAGAGAAGAATAGGCAAGAGCGTTGTTCTTATCCAACATCGGTTAACAAAATTCTTACATACAATTTAATTTATATTGCATTAGATTAGAGCAGCTCAATGTATGTATGTATTAAGAATACACAAACTACCCGAAGAATCTTGGGTGTGATTCCTTAAAGGATAAGAATGAGGATTAATATAAGAGGGGGATTAGACCCCCGGAAATAGAAATCGGCATGAAATGCAGTAAGGTATTCCACATCAGTTTTCTAAGAGAAGGTCACACTCGGTCGATAAGACCATATTATGATCTAGACAAAACGGGCTACAGCAAACTTATAATAATTTACAATAGCACAATCAAGACACGAATAGAGCTTATGAGGGACCGGAAGAAGTATAGTAAGAAAAGAGTACTAGCAGTAGAGGTGGGTCGTTGATGGTTTTTGCGTTAACGAAATGAAATGGTTTTCTATAAACGGTCAACTAGTTGAAAAACCAGTTGACGTTTTTAACTGGTTTGCAGAAACGTCCACAGATCTATACGTTAATTTCCCGTTTTGTTCGCGTCTGTCGTTGATTCAACGATGTTGAATGAAACAGGTTGATAAAAACTACTAGTTTATCTGTGCGCACGTTTTCTTCGCGTCTGTCGTTGATTTAAAGACGTTGAATGAAACAGGTTGATAAATTCAACTAGTTTTGCGGTAAAGAGAAAACGGTCGGCTCGTTAACAGTAGAAAAACAGTTTCAAAAAACGGATCGTTGATTGATTGAACGCCCACTCCTAACTAGCAGTAGTATTTCCGCCATCTATAACATCATATTCGTTGCACCTCTATCTATCCCTTCGGGGATGTAGGCGTGAGCTTGTCTTAATGAGTTTTTGTCATAAAGTTACCATAGGTAAAAGAAGTCCGTCGGAGGAGACCTCTCGCTGCCGACTTTGGTGTCAGCCATGGTCGACAGCCGGAGGTCCTGGCGTGCGGTGGCCCTCTTCTGTGAGGCAGTTATCTCACAGAAGGAAAGTGCCGAGAGGGATTGGGAACAGCGCTCCGATCCCTCCCGCCGCCAATCGAGACGGAGGAGGTGCCGGGTTGACGACTGACCGGCGTCTCCCGCCCTGTGGTTTGGGGGCGTTTGGAGAATCCCACCACGGTATCCCCTGCCTGTCGTAAGAGGCGACTAATAGGGGTCATCAGGGGTCGCGGGCGCGCAGCGGGGGGCTGTTGTAGCGCTCATTTCGGTGTGTCGATTTGTGTCTGTACATTGTTATTTATTTTGTATATACTTCGTCGGCACACCGGGCGACCCCGGGATGAACGGCAGCACGGGTGGTTGGCCTCGTTGCTGCCGTGGACGCCGAAGGTGCGCGCGGGCTTCTGAGTCCCCCCCACATGGAGATGGGCCGCAAGGCGGCACCGCGCAGGGGCGATTCCGGTCGAAAATGGGGCGCTTTTCGTCCCGTGAGCCCGGGACCGTCTCTTATTCGCCGAAGAGGGCCACCGCGGGGTTTTTAGTTGGTATGCCGGTGTAGGTAATTTATTAGGGACTCGGCCCGGCGGTCGTCCGGATGTCAACATCTCTCCCGGACGGCTAAACGCTGGGTCGTAAGGCCGGCGAGCCCAACATAACCGTCCTGCCTCCCCCCCGGCGGGGCGGTAGTGATAAATCGCTTTTCCCCGCGAAAAAAAAAAAAAAAAGATAAAAGAAGTCGCTAGGGTCAAAGTGTGGTTTTTTATGGAACGTTCCGTTTTTATAGTAACAAATTAGCTATTTAATTTAGTAGCTATTGTTAAAAAAAACTTGCAACTTTTATGACGGCAAAGTTATGTAAACGGTACATAACTACGCCGTAAAAACGTTGTTGAATTTAATGAGGTCGATTTAATTTAATGCTTCGTAGTGAGGTCAATTTATTTACGGAATTTTGAACAAATTATAAAGATATCGCTGCAAATATCACGCAGTCTGTAAATGGAACCTCACGATTCAAAATCTCATACATTGTTAGTAGATATACCAACGTGTGAACAATTGCCTCGGTGACGCAGTTGTAATTGCGCATGCTTTACGACTGCTTTGCTGAGGACTCGGGTTCGAACCCCGGGTCGGGTAAAGTGATATTGAGTTTTTCTATCTATAAATTCTTAGTATCAACCCGGAGTCTGGAACCTGTGTCCAGTATGGCGATAAGCTCGCCCCCTATCACATCATGGGACTGAAATTCGGCGAAAAGTGGGTGTGCTGGTTACACCTCTGCCTATGCCTTCGGGGGAGTGTATATTATGTATGTATATACCAACGTGTCCTACTGAATGCATAACAAAAATTTTAGTTCGTAAGCAATTGCAACTTCAGATTCAAGTAATCAGAAACATCAGAAAGGTGTGATTAATGTGACTGATTGTAGAGCGACCTTGCCCCGGCGTTGATGTATTAAATGGGTTCAAGGTTATTACGTTTCGATTTACGTACTCGTATGTGGCACATGAAATAATATCATATTTAATAGCAGTTGATAATTGTATTTCATGGTCAACGTGTGAAGGTAAAAGGGCCACAATTATTTTTAATTTTTCTATGGTGAAAATAAAACATCATATTTTTTAAATAAAATAATCAATGATCGATGCTTTTCAAACAAACATGACATCGAATATTTTTGTTTGGCTTTGCCCAAAGGCATAGCACTTGATAAGGTCAAGGTGTTTTTGGCACAAATATTATTGTAAAAGTTATTTGTTTTGAATATTAGACGAATTCATTTATTGTATCATTAAGCTTACCTTCAAAGAACATGCGCTTTTGTGCTAAACAATTTTTTTGTTCTAAAACTTGGTATAAACAAATATCTACTCTAATATACAGGCAAGACATTAACAGGATACGACATATCGAAAAATCATTATAAAATCGACATTGAAACCGACAGCGATAATTTTGTCAACCTCACCGCAGTCGTGACTGAACACTTCCTGCCTTTTTTGCATGCACGCGTTACTATAGCCTTCAACTTACCCTAATATCCTCTATCCTTGTCTGCAAGGCTTCTATTTTTGCTTCTAGCGTACTGTTCAGTGTTGTTATGTCGTTTTTGATCTGTTCATCCCGCTTCAAATTTGCCGTCACGTTGGCTATAGTCTCATTCGTTCTTGCGTCTAACTGATGAATCACATTTCTAACTTCGTCCACTCCCGAAGACGCTGTCAGTGCTTGCTTCTTTGCAGAGCTTAGTGCACCGTCAAATCCGTTTATCTGTGACGGGAAATGGAATGGTAGTTACATTAATATGCATATTAAAAGATTAAAACCGTGTTTGTAATTTTATATTTATGCATGGAACTAATGTCACGGATTTTATGGTGGACTAGTTGTTGCTCGCGGCTCCGCCCGCGTGGAGGGCATGTTTGGGAGAAAAAGTATACAATACAAAATACCAATATTCATGCGTTTAACTTAAAAATGACGGATTTTCATACAAACTTTCATTCCCTATTTTACCCCCTTAGGGACGGAATTTCCAAAAATCCTGAAACATATATTTTTTATTTTTAACTAAAAGGCCAAATACTAATTTTCATGAATTTAACTTCAAAAATGACGGATTTTCATACAAACTTTCATCCCCTGTTTTACCCCCTTAGGGGTAGTATTTCCAAAAACCCTTCCTTAGTGGATGCCTACGTGATAAAAGGTATCTACTGTCAAAATTTCAAGTCTCTAACCCCAGCCGTTTAGGCTAAAGGAGGAGGTTCTCAATCCATCGGAATGGTTTTTTATGTATGTTCCCCGATCACTCGAAGACGTCTGGACCGATTCGAGAAATTCCTTTTTTGGTTTAAAAGGGCTTCTTAGGTGGTCCTATTTGCACAAAGTCAGTTGATGATGGGATCTCAGAAAAATCGAGGGAATCCTTCAAATGCTTTTGATTGAAGTCGGTGTTTTTTTATGAATTAAAAAACTTTTTTAATGATTAGGCCCCACGCGACGTTTCGAAAACTTAACAGCATTGATGGTCACGGGGTGGACTCAGATATATGTTGTCACGAAAACATACTGTAACGTTTCTCTACAACTAATTTAATTTGTTTACCATGAATGATGACCATGACAGCGTAAACATTGAAATACCAAATTCGCGTAAACATTTCTTTTAATTTCATGATGTCAGTTTATTTATTTTTGCATGTTACAGCTATGTGTGTTGCTCGTAAATATGTACTTTGGTAACTGGTAAATTACGCGTCATTCGTTGTTCTATACATTTTAATGAATATAATAGTCGCACACACAATCATAGTCTTTGTCAACACATCGGAAAACGGGAAAAATACACTGATCTCTACGTATTTGGTAAAATCTGGCTAACAACATAAGTATGCCGATAGGATGAAAATTTAAAAAAATACTAACTTACTCGACCTATATATAATAACAGCTGTACTCATAATATTTATATTATCAATATCAATGACATTGAGAACTCTTAAATATATTTTTTTATCAACCAAAGTGATTCAGGTAGTTTTTGTAGGTAGTATTTGGGGATATTTTTTTTATACCTAACACTATATCGAGTTTAGACGGTAGGTATCTAGTATGGTTGGTTATCATAGCCTTTTCTTCTTGCCGTGAGCAGAATACATTGTTATGTTCTGATTTGAAGAACATTAATAAAATAAAATAAAAAAAAATAAAAAAGCCTTTATTCTACCATAAATTGTACATCATGCATTATAAAATCTATAATACTAAATTTTCTTAAATTTTTGTTCAGAGTATTCATTATATAGCTACTTAGTGTTAGAATTTTTTTTTTTAGTTTAGTTAGAAGAACATTAAAATCAGTGAAATTAGTGGTCATAATGATACTTTTGTAACTAATAACACTAAAAGTCACACATATAGTTCTGACCTAACACTGCGAGTCTTGTCAGAAACTACGAGAGACTTTCGGTCTTACAACACCCACATTCGAAACAAATACATATTTGGGAATCACGCAAACATTTGTTCCACTGTGGAGTATCAAACCCACGTTCCATTTCACAACAGACTACTTAACCACTGCACCACGGAGGTTGTCGAGAACTGAGAACTTTTTTTTATCATGTACACTGGCTGATCCCTGAACGCGACACGCTTGTGTGTGCCACTATGGCGGGTTTTACACCCTGTGTACGGTGGTCGCTATCCGGGCGGATATGAATATCCTACCACCAGCAATACACCTACTCTATGCAGTATTATGGAATTTAAACTTCTGAGTGGTGGTACAACTGTTTATGAGGCATAGCTTACCATCAGGTTAGCCGTCTCGTCTCATCATTCAATTACAGGAAAAAAAAATATGGACTAGTTTTGACATTTATACAGACTAGTCTGAGCCGGATCAGAGTGAATGGCGTGAGATCACTGCGCCGGAAACAGACGCTAAAATTAGTGCGATAGAAAAAATTACTTGCTGTTTTTTACACGTCTATGCTTGACTGATTCGAGTATTTAATCCATCTATTCCTGTATTAAAGTCATGTATGTATATGTGCGACAATTCATGTAACTTCCAAAATCTCCAGAATGTCATTTTCTAGCACATTACATTATAATTAAGGTTACCTGGCAGAAATCGCTCTTAGCGATAAGACCGCCTTTTGTTACATTATATAATTTTAAGGTTTCTTGTTATATTAGTTGTTATGATGGTGTGCAATAAAGAGTTATCCATCTATTACTCGCTTTTTTATTACACTGTTTCCTCACTCTATTTTTAAAGTTCAAAGTCAACAGATATGGGTAATTTTAAAGCCCCTTTTTCTAATGGTTTCTTATGTTTACGCGAATATTATACATTGTAATAAAACGAAATTTACGGATTCTATCGCGGTTTATTTTACTTTTTTAACCCGACGTTTTTCTACTTCAATCATCGGTCTATATTCACAAAATGCCAACATTTCACTTGCGTTAATTTAACCACAAGCTATGTGGCACACAAGTCTTAGTCCTCGCCGCATTAATACATATGTTTCGGAACATCCTGCGATGGATATAAGGATTCTATATATCTGTAATGCGACAGGAGATAAACAAAGGAGTGATTACTTTACTAACCTGTGACCCCAAATCGGCAACTGTTCTCTGCAGTTGCGCCAGTTGTATTGGCGTGTCGGCCAGGTTTGGTGCGGCAACTAGCTTGTCTGACAGCGTGGTTAGTTCCCCTGTCACTTGCTTTACCCTCAGCACCAGCTCAATATGTTCCTGTTCTAGTTTAGCAAGCCTCGTGTTCAGGTTAGTTGTATTGGCTTGCAACTCTTTCGCAGCTGAATGGCATATCTGTAACGCGTCACCTACGCTTTCACTGCTCGTTGATACTGTAAGAGAAAAATAATATTTGATCAATATTAACAAGAAATGCAACATGCTGATAAAAGTATGTTTGAAAGAAGATAATTCTGTCAAGAATATGCATGTTCATACGTAAAAATTTATTAGGTCTCTCATACACTAAACTAAATAGGTAACAACACTTTGCTTTCTACTTCCAATCAGAAGTGTATAAACCATGTGAGTCTTTCAATTTGAAAGACATTATATCCAGTGATAATACTGGCCATTACGAGATTTGACATCTCACGTCTAGATGATCAGTGTTCACACAGTGGTAAACACTGTGCATAGTATTGATATTTCATTCAATATTTTGAGTCATGTCGCAATAGTTTACGGGCAGACGTCCGCGCTGGTGGCATAACAATTTATATTTCATTAATTGAAAAAAAAGTAAAACTTACTTTAGAAGACTCAATACAATATAAACCTATTATGGAAGAGTTCTAAACGTCCCTCGGTTTTACAGATTAGATAGAATTTACTAGATCAACTTCATTGAAGCTGTTCGATTTAGATATTATTATGAAGCAATAAACTCAATATTTCAACGAGATAAAAATCATGCAATACGGAAAATTTTGGTAGTTTTATTTATGATATCACTGCGTCACATTTGACTCACACGTAACCTATTATATTTTTATTAGTGCTGCTTTAAGTAAAATTTAAACACATTCGAAAAGCACTTGGCGCTGTATTTATTCTGATGTAAAAAGTAATACATTAGTTTGAAGGTTATTCTAGCAAAGATAAAGCCACTAAAGTATAGATAATTCTTTCAAGGTAAACGATAGTCACTTAAAAATGGTGCATTAATTATATCTATCGCCATCAAAATCTATGATAAGTTCAAAATAAGATTAAATTACATTCCCGGGTATATAGATATACCTTAGAGTATTTTGGTTGCCTACTCTAAGAGACATATATACACATTGTGAACATAATAAATTTAAATGTTATATGCCCGAAATCGTCCTGTCTTGTTCTAAATAGTATAATAACAAAATATTGTGTCACATTGAATTTAAACCCATAAAAGTTACAGAGACATTGTTTTCCTAAAACATCATTATTTCTGGATTATGAACAAGAAGCAATTCGACCAATATTAGTCTCATCTTAAAGTAAATAGAGATATTTATAATGCTACTACATACGCTTGGATAAATAAAAAGAACTTTCAAAGCCAACGTTCACTTATGCATTACTCGTAAAAACCCGATGTAAAATGTGGTTGAAGATTTGGCAGCGCTCCAAAACAGATGAAAGCCTTTAACCCAGAATATGACATCGGAGTGACTAAAAATATGCTGAATCTTAGGTTCTAAGTGTGGCATGAATGGAACCTACAAATACTATCATCTAAATAAGAACAAGATAGACGCTTTAAAAATTAAATTCTATTCAAGTGGACCCTGTTAAGCGGAACAAATCGAACAAACATTTTTTATGAAATTGAGTTAAATACATAGCCATAATCTCCTAATAAAGTTTCATATTCACAAAAGATCCAGGCTGTTTCGATGACATTTACCTAAAAAATCTTGTCATGTTTTATTACCCAACGAATATTCAATTAGTTACTGCATAGTACTATATAAATTTGCTGTCAAACTTTAAACTGCAGTTACTCAAAAGTATGAAAACGTCAGTTGGATCTTTTCTGCTTAACAGAGCCCAATTGCAGAGTATTAATTATTTTCACATGTTGAAGACATCCTGAAGTGTCAGACAGTGGCAGTGCTGTCTGGCAATAGCAATAGCTACATATATTAAAATATCGCTTTAAAAATCTAACCTTTCTTCAACAATTCCAAATATTTGATGTGATAAAAATGAGAATATCAGAAAAATATTGCTTTACAACGCTTAAATAATGTATAATAATGCCGATATATAAACTGATAACGGTGCCTGAAGAACAGAAACTTTTGATTTGTCATTCGTGAGATATGAATTTGTTACTCGAGAGCAGTGATAGCACAAACTAACTAATACATTGAGGGTATAAACTATCAATATCTATATGAACACATTAAATTGATAAATTATGCTTTGACGTCAGGTTGACTAATACTGACCCGATGTAAGCACAGGGTTTTACCCGATATTAATCATAATAATATGAATCAAGATAAATTAAATACTGTACAAAATTTCTTGAGAGATAAATTTTGAAGTTAAGTGAAAGATTACACTTTGTCTCACTGCGGCATCTCTATTATCTTGACTGATAGAATATCATGCTGGCCCAGCAACTTGGCCCAATGTGTACAGCGGGCATTACACTTTTACGTTTAGATAAAACAAGATGTTGCCCGCGACTTCGTCCACATGGAATTTTGATCTATATGCGTGAGACACTGACGACATTATATAAATAACGACATGGGTTTTCCATTTTTTTTAATATTACTTTAATTTAAACTATCCCACGGGAAATGTACCTTTTTCTCGGATAAAAAGTACCCTATGTGCTATTCCAGACTATAATCTATCTCTGTGCCAACTTACATCCACATCAGCCGTTCTGGCAAATTGAGTAATAGTCACCCATCCATTTATAATAGGATAGGAGGATTAAATAATATCAATCACAAACCATTCCAAGTCTACATTTGTTTCATGAGAATACAAAATACCGTTAGCCAATAAGTAAACGAGTTCTAAGCTGTAGACTGATTTAAGCCAATTGGTGCTGTTAGAATCTGCGCTAGGCAAGTGTCAAGATCTGACCGCACTAGTTCACGGACACTTTCGAGAACCAAATCCCAAATCATCATTAAATCTATTAGTTACTAGTTTTGCCCCTAGCTTTGGTTGTGACAGTGTTGGTCGACCAGAATTATTTGGCACTATGTAAATTGGAATGAAAACCTAAGATATATATAAAGGCACAAGACGCACTATAACTTGGTATATCTTTTTTATTTGTCAACTGATTTAAATGTATACAATCAATATATACGCTGAAGAAAAGGACTGTAAGATCCACCTAACTATCTACATTCGTCTAATAGTTTCAAAAAAGACGAAAGAAATGTTTGGAAACGTTACTATCAATGATCAGTAACAAACATGAATATAATACGCATAATCATGTATTGCAATAAGCCAATAACAATGGACTCTGCAAAAAATACTAATATTATAAAAGTTTGTAGACACTAGATCTTTTGATGACCATGACTTTAAAGTTCAGAATAGACACTACAGATATTTCCAAAGAAGGTGTAATTGACTCATCATAAAATGAATTCAAATTAAACACATTTCCATATTTGAGGCCGAGATTCTAATTTGTATAAGAGTATAGTGCTGTAGGATTTTGTAGTTATTAACATCAAATTAAAGAAAACAACTACATAAATGTACAGTTTATATAAATGATTAAAGGAAATAAACATGAACAGTTAAGGAACATATATGGTATAGGTAATTATTGGTTCTTAAGTTGTGGTAATGTATTAAATGAAGGTTATTACACCATTAAGATTTATAAGACTAAACGAGTTCAAACAATATTTATATCGCAAACACTAAGAGACCTTGAAGCGTACATCACTTAGAGTCAAAATTAATTGTCGTTTTAAAATAGTGCGCAATTTTTAAAACGCAAATAATTTCTAGTCAAGGCTATCAAGTATGTGTGGGTGTACAAAAGCCATTGTTAGGCCATGAACACCGCAGCAGTAGATTATAGAAAGGTTTCGCACAAGGAGATAAACTCGATCCACACCCACGCTTGTGTTGCAAACACTAACATTAATATTACAAATTCAACTTGGTGGAATTCGGGTCAAGTAAAAAAGCTTCGCGTAAAAATCAATACTCGAACCTCTGTCCATCTCGTTTCGTAGTGAGACTATCTGCCGCCGCACGTCCACGAAGAGCCACAGCACTGTTGCGGCGGACACCACACAAACACACAAGGCCAGCCCGGCTGCAAGCCGAACGAACGGCTTGGAGCGACGGCGTCTGGTGGCTCTTCTGCCCCAGGGTTCGCCTTCATCACTGGACGCGGACAGCAGTCTGCCACCACGCGAGCCTCCGCCTCCAACCAGAGCGTCTAGTTCCCTCCGTTTCCTCATCTTTTTCCCGACCCGCAGCGGGACGGCCGCATGCACCGCGCTCTCCATAACTCACTGAAACGCTACCGCAGACTCATCCGCACCGAATTTATCACAACCACTTTCACTTTGTTTTTTAACACAACGTGCGCACTGTACGGTGTCAGTGTATCGAATGAACTTTGTGTACACGCGTTATTAAACTACTGTTTGTTCCTAGCGACCTCTTCTGCGATCTATAAAGAGCAGGTTACAGATATCGATATTATCGCCGACCAACTCATCGAAAACGTCTGGGTGTCTTTAAATTTAATGCAAATATTTATTTGAATGAGATAACACGTTGCGCAGGTATATTGTTATGATAATGCTTATCTGAGATTTATGCAAAGTCAAGATGCTTTACAGGCTATACTAATAACAACTATCTCGTATACATGCGTTAAACAATTTGTTTTGGATTTCAGTTAATTCATGCGATTCTACAAATAATAATAATAATACTAGCCCTGTATTAAACATTGTCCCACTGCTGGGCACGGGCATCCTCTACTAATGAGAGGGGTTAGGCCTTAGTCCACCACGCTGGCCTAATGTGGATTGGTAGACTTCAACAAACACTTGTACAATTAGCACACGAGAATGTTCAATGGTAAGCACACGCACGTGACTTTGTAACTAGGGTCGAGCCCCAGTCTACCTTGATATTATAGTGAATTATTATCCATTGGCACGCGTACTTGCAATGTAAACACGATACGCGTCTAGTGCATACAATTTATTTCATATAAGGCCATTTACGTTGACATTGAACTATTAGATTCAAATTTCCAGCAACCTTGATCTTGTAAAACAATCGTTTTTACAACACACTGACTGGAATGTTTATTTTTGTATACTAGTCTAAATCAAGTCAAGTAGGTTCAGTTAAACGATAAGGAAGTTAGGTAGTAATGAGATGAGTACTATTGGTAATTGGCATATTATTACATTCATTCGAATGGTGTATTAATTTGTCTTACTGTAAATACTCGGATTGAATAGAAGGCCGTCAACCCAATATATACAGCCTCCCAGCCCAGGAGTGAGTAGCAGGCTGTGAAACGAGAGGCTGTGGGTTCGATTCCCACGAAGACAAATGTTTGTGTGACAGACAGATATTTGTTTCGGGTCTGGGTGTCGCTAGACCGCAGTCCCTCGTAGTTCTCGATACCCACGATACAGGTTGGGGGTCAGGACTATGTATGTAACTGTTGGGTGTATTTATAATTTATATCATTATTTAACATTGAAACACATGTGACTAAAACAGTATAATAATATTTATTTTGATACTGGTGTTGATTAATACAAAAATCACACCAATTTATTTGTTCAATTTCCTCAGATAAGGATACTATAAAAATAGTGTACTTAATCAATTTTAATGATTTAGTAGGATTTTGTTCAAACATTAGAATAAACTTTTTAATTTATGCTCTAATGTTCGCTTCAGTTTTGAACACTTCACTGACACTTCTCTGAAGCCTATAAGCTGTAATGCTCTGTCTTATTCAAGACTAGCTGTTGCTCGCGGCTCCGCCCGCGTGGAGGTCATGTTTGGGAAAAAAAGTATACCTTACAAAATACCAATTTTCATGCGTTTAACTTCAAAAATTATTAATTATTATTAAATTAAATTATTTTCATACAAACTTTCTTCCCCTATTTTACCCCGTTAGGGGTGGAATTTCCAAAAATCCTGAAACATATATTTTTTATTTTTAACTGAAAGACCAAATACCAATTTTCATGCCTTTAACTTCAGAAATGACGGATTTTCATACAAACTATCATCCCCTATTTTACCCCCTTAGAGGTGGTATTTCCAAAAACCCTTCCTTAGTGGATGCCTACGTGATAAACGGTACCTACTGTCAAAATTTCAAGTCTCTAACCCCAGCCGTTTAGGCTGTGCGTTGATCGATCAGTCAGTCAGTTTCTTCTTTTATATATACAGATAGACTGCGAGGCATTTGTGAGATAACACGAGTAGAAGCCTGTCTTAGCGTTGACGGTAGAATATTTCGCGACTTAATTTTCTAATAGCAGTGATAGCCTAGTTGGTAGAGGTACGGACTGCCCAGACGAAAGTCGTAGGTTCGAAACGAGTCAAAATAGCATACGCCACGTTTCGAAGTTACGTGTGTATAAATTGTTAATTATCGCTAGCTAAAACGGTGAAGGAAAACATTGTGAGGAAACCTACATGATTCTAAATAATAATTTCGAAGATGTGTGAAGTGTAACAATACGCACTAGGCCTGAGGTCGTGGTGGACTAAGGCCTTACTCATCCCATTAGTAGAGGACGCCCATGCCCAGCAGTGGGACAGTGTATATTACAGAGCTAGTATTATATATTTTTCCGAAGTAGCTGATGTGCTTGTTTCTGCAATAATCAGGCATGCAAAAACTGATGCAGATAAAAGTTAATTCTATAACATCCATTCAGATAAAAATGTATCTATCAGCGGGAAATTTTTCACGACTGTCAATTAACTAAATGGAAACCATTATAATGATTGCCTTCTCAAGTTCACGGAGAGTTTTTAAACATACCAGAGCTATATTCATTGAAAGTGCAATCGTTTCTGGAGGTCGATATCGACGTTCTGTTATATTCTAACACCTATTTTATAACAGAGATTTCATCGTAAACAAAACAACTACGATTGATTTTTTTTTATATTTATAACACCCAACAGTCACACAGAGCCCCAACCCCACACTAAGATACGAGTCTTGTGTTGTGGGTATCAGGGACTACTAAGAGACTTTCGGTCTCACAACACCCAGACCCCGGACACAAATATCTGTCTGTCACACAAACATTTATCCCGGTGTGGGAATCGAACCCACGGCCTCTCGTTTCACAGCCGGCTACTCGCCAACTGTGCCACGGAGGCTGTGAATGAATCCGATTTGTTGGTGTTGCAATAGATAATTAATTATATTATGGATAATAAACCTCTATGTGTTTATCTTTGGCCATTGCTTTAATCAGATCCATATTTGCGTTGCTATCTTGTTTACTTTGTCATATAGTTAGTTAGTTATTGCTCTAAAGGAACATGCCATAACTATGTACATACATAGTTCGTCCTTTTGAAATAAACTGAAAATTATTTTCCAAGAAGTTTTTCATTCCTTAATTAGAATGGAACCACATATATACTTAGTTAGAAACTTCATACATACTTCTAGAAACATCTACACGGTTAATACTACTTGCATTATACGTTCAAAATTAAATCAACACGTTGCGACGATAACTCTGACGACATAGATATCAATTGTAGATAAGCGGTTACAAATACTTTGATTCAATATTTGGTAACATAGCCTTTATATCAATATCTAGGAACACTCAAAATATTAGAAGTTTATACCAAGTAACAACGCAAGTATTTCCATACGTTGTGTATGTTTTTTTTAATTTATGATTCACAATGACACAATATGTGCAAAATAATGTCAATAATTGGTTTTAGTAACACAAAGTAGGGGTGTCGGAAGGGGGCTAGGTTCCGCGATTTGATACGTATTTCGCCCCCCTTGCGTTGTATATGCGGGGGACGGTTGCCGTATTACACCATAAAGTCCCGTTATGTAATTCGTCTCGTTTTCTTCATAAACCGCATAAGGATCGAGGTCAAACTAAAGGTAGAAAATAAGGTCGGATTAATAATAATCATCGAAATAATTTGCTGGTGGTAGGATATTTATAGGTGCACTGGGTGTAAAACCCGCCATAGTGGCACATGTGTCGCGTTCCGGGATCAGCCAATGTAAATCCGGTTTTTGCCGGGGGTCTAGAATTGGGGTACGATGTTTGGCCGTTATGCCGCCTTCTGAGTACTCAGACAATAGACCCTCGATTGCTTCTTCACCTTCTTGCTCGTGGCGTAGTGTGAAGAAGCAGGTCGACATGATTGTGTTGCGTAGCGAGGGATAGATTGTCTCTCGCTACCTGACACTCTGATTGGACCGCACTGCGCTTACCGTCAGGTGCAGTGTGGTCACTTTGCCGTGCCAGTATAAAAAAAATGTTTGTTTAAACTTTGTTAATTATTCCATGATGAAAAACCATTTTTATTTAGCACTTAAAGATCCCGTGTTAGTGCCTAGAAATTATGGCTACCAAAAGAGGATAATACTAGTGTCTGATAATTTGCGTAGATAGATAAACGAAAACTTGTTTCATAACTTTATGATGTATAAATAGATATGAATAAAGGGAAATCAATGAGCAGTGATTGTAATAACATACAATACAACACAATATCATGCCATTTTTCTTAATGCGGGCTGCGAGTTGATGTCAAAATGAAACATTAAATATATTGTAACAATAAAATATAAAATAACAAAACATTTTAATAAAAATATGCAAATGTCTGAACCGGTCAAAACATGCAAATTTTGTTTTGCATAAAATCCAGCCTGTTTATCATAATTTAACGTAGCTTTATTCACGGTTATATTCATGCTAAGGCGCTCGAAATGTAAATTTATAAAAATATTTACGTTAGAATAATGATCATTATTTATTTAGTTACATATTTAAGACACTTCAATTATATTGAAATGATTTAACGTCAAAATCATTCATTACACTATTATATTGGTTCAATAAACATGAGCAACAAAATTAGAAATATTCTGGAAATTTCATTTCAACCTTCACCACGTCATGCGTCATTAGTGTTATGTATTCTATACCTTCATGCGGATAGCTGAACTTTAATTTATTAATTCGACTACAATGCGGCGCTCGAGACACTGCAGTGCGAGTTTATTAAAATTTAAACAGCTGCCAGCGTTGCTAATTGTAAGCATGCGGCTCTACCTGCAGTAGAGTTTGTTATAAGATTAAATACATTCTAACTATTCCAAAGTTATGTGTGTATTCATTGCCAATAGGGTAGATAACACGATTTTTTTTAACTTAATCAACAAGTTACATAACCTAAAACCTATTATCGAAGAATTTTATGAATCCGAACAAAAATAGGTAAATTAGACGCCATTCAAATCAGCTGGAAGGGGTAATTGTAAAATCCAATCCAATCCATGTAAAGGTAGTCTGGAAGAGATCGCAGTAAGCGATAAGACCGCCGTTTGTACATTCTATTTTAAGTTTATTGCAACTGTACTGTTAATATCTGTATTCTAGTGTACAATAAAGCATAAATAAATGACAGTAAAAGGATACTTGATATGTACCGTGACGTCACGGTTCCCAGAATGGCCATTACTGTGCTGTTGTGCGAGAGAGAAAGTGATATGTTCCCACTACGCCACCATTTTTGCTCATACCAATATTTAAAATAAATATTGTGACCTCAATTTTCAAGCAATTTTGGTTCTGTTTTCGAGAGTTTTCTTTTGCGTATTATATTCGGTTGCATATCGATTATTGTACAAAGTTAAACACAGGAAACTATTATCGCTCGTTTTAACGGTGGCGGAAAACATCGTGAAGAAACCGGCATACCTACCTGAGAATTCTTATAAGAATTTCAACCCGCTTTAGGCGTAAAATAGATAGGGTGGACTAACCTAACCGTAAACATGCCCCTGCCCAGCAGTGGCACAATGTTCAATACAATAATACCAGCGTATTTTATTATTATTATATTGGTTGATTCAGTTAATAATTAAAATCCCAAATACGAAAGATGTACTTAAAAACATTTTTAAATGCCCATAGTATTAAATCCAATATTTTGTATGTCCTATCTTGCTGAACTAATATTAAGTTCACTTTTGAGCAAAATTCTTTAATAATACATCTAATGACTATAATATTGTTTCATATGATTAGATTTTTTTTTGATAATTACTAATGCAATGTCAGACTTGTAAAGTTTTTTTTAGATTATACCTATCACTTACAGCCAAAAAGATAAAAAAATTCGTGAGAGATCACAAATCTCCGCCCGCGTAGAGCAAAGTACATGTCTAGTTTAACACATTTCGACTAAATGTAAGGCATTATTAATAAAACATTGTGTAAACATAAGCATATATTTATGCTCAAGTGTACACGATAAGATAACATCACGTTTTCGGTGATAAACTAAGCACAACGACGGTATCGACCTAGAAACTTAGGTAGGCGGTGAATGAAAACGGCGCATGCGTGGTGAGCCTCTTCATAGTATTAAAAACAATACGTTAAATATTTAGCAATAATTCCACTATATTAACTACACGTACGATCAATAATGCGATATGCAAGTATTAATGCATCAAAACCCTTATTGGACGTAAATAACAAGTTATTGTTAATTTTAAAGACACACAGATATCAGAATCGCTTTTGACTTTTTTTTTTAATAATAACACAGAAACTGCACTGTATTTTCTTTATAACACCGTACTTAGAGCACGAGTACTTCGTGCGAATATATTTAAGAAGCTAACGTTTGTTTAGAGCACAAGGGTCCCAGAGGACGTCGTAGCAAGAACTAGTAATGACGTCACGCAGGCGCGGCAACGCATGCGCACTGCAGACACCGCATCAGATACAAAGATATCAAAAGCGACATACATACATATACGCATGTAATGAACAAAGTGGTAGGCAGAGGTGTAACCAGTACACCCACTTTTCCGAATTTATTTCGGTCCTATAATGTGATAGGAGGTGAGCCTATTGCCATACCGGACAAAAAATCCAGACTCCGGGCTAATATTGAGAATTTCTGGATAGAAAAACCCAATATCACTTTACCCGACCCGGGGATTGAACCCGGGGACTGACTTCTGCACAGTCTGCAGTCGAGTCAGTCAAAAGCGACATGTATGTTTATTCCAAGACCGCGCAATTCGGTCTGTTATACAAATAGCAAATGATACAAAATTTTTTTTTTTTCTCTTCTTGAAGAAATGTATTTTAACATAAATGCAATACATGATACGTCACTTTTGCTAGTGGTAAGATTATTACAGCGTACACAGGGTGTAAAATCCGCCATAGTGGCACATGTAAGTGTGTCGCGTTCCGGGATCAGCCAGTGTATATCCAGTTTTTATGGGGGTCTAGAGTTGGGGTTACGATGTTTGGCTGGGTTGCGGCCTTGTGATTACTCTGACACTAGACCCTGGACTACTTCTTCATCTCCTTGCCCCATGTTTCTCGCTGCTGGATACTTTAGCTGGACGGTACTGCGCTTATCATCAGGTGCAATGTTATCACTTTGCCGTACCAGCATAAATAAAATGTTTAAATTAACTTAACAACTAACATTGATGTTTCAGTACACAAAATATAAGACACCTTTATGGCCATAATTCACTTGCATAATTTATAACAATAGTGAAGTAAAATAAATACTATTTTATTGTGAAAAAAGAAATATAAGCATCACATTTAGTACTAACTAACTCTTTGATCAATATAGAGTACAGATATCGACGACAGCGTAAGCGGTTTTCTACTAATCATAATTGCCGGGAAACGTACCTTACATGATCACTTATCGCATTTTTTTATATACAGAGTATATAGGAGGATCTAACGCCAAAGAAATTCTCTACCAATCTCTCTCTATCAACCTTAGGATTTACCAGGCATGAGCGAAGTAAATTCAAATTAATAAGAATAATAAACCTAGTCCAATATGTTATGTTAATAAATGAAAGAATTGCTGTTTTTAATGGCAAAAGAAGAGCTTTTTAGAATATACAGTACTTATAACAAAAAAAACCTAATAATTATTTATTGTCTGTCTGTTTGTACCGGCTAATCTCCGAAACAATTGGGCAGAATTATTTGACGGGACTTTCACTGGTAAATAGATATATATGATAGCTTATGTTACAAGGAGTAACACAAGCTACTTTTATTTTAGGAAAAAAATTAATTAAGTTTTCGCGAAATAATAATAAAGCTAGCGACCCAGCGCACGTTTCCCTTTGCCGTCGCAATGTCTATTGCGGATGGTTGTGCCTCAACGCAAGCCTTAAAAATTGTTTTCTAGCGGTTTGATCATACTTATAATAAATCAAACACATCAAGCAATCGAAGCTGCGGGCAACAGTTAGTATAAAATAAATATAGGTACAAGGAACACAATATAAATATTTTGATTAAATATATTTTAAGCGTGTATTTTTAATGTCATGAATACTTAGGTTGGGATTACTTGAACTTTATATCTATTTCGTGAATAAGTTTTTGGGTTATAAATTTTTCTTAAAAAAACAAATTGAATGAGAAAGTAGATAAATGAAGACAAATTAATGCCAAATGATAAATAACTTATGATAAATCACAGCCACAGATAGCTACATGAAAAAACAAATCCTTTTTTAATAAAGGTTATCACGACGACTTTAAATATTTTAAAAATACGTTTTTATCTTTTATGTTTTATAAGCGCAGGAAATTACGAATTTGATATAATGGGTATATCCTGTTATAAAAAAAAACGTTTGAATAAAATACAGCAGGCCAATCTTCGCCTCTCGATTTCCGCACATGTAGTTTAAAAAAGCGATTCCGATGTTTATTAACCTCTCTAAACACTAGAAGCTTTAAAGTTTAATGGATTTTGCGGTTTATGTTACATGTAGAAATAAAAAGTGTATGGGAATGTAGGGGAATCAAACCCGTTGATTTTAACTTCCCCAAATAAGATACACACTAGCATGTACAGACTATCAAAGAAAGGCTAGCCATCACAGGACAAATAACACTATTTGCAGCTCTACATACCCTGACGATACATACTATAACTAATGAACAAACCACAAAAGATTTTTCATACATATATACTCACACTTACACTTTTCGCCGCATTTCGGGCACAGGTTCTAGACTCCGAGCTAATCTGAGAAATTCTAGTTAGAAAAACCCAATATCACTTTACCTGACCCGGGGATCGAACCCGAGACCTCACCACAGCAGTCGTAATGCATGCGCAATTACAACTGCGCCACCGAGGCAGTGAGATAAAGATTTTTGAAATGTTATTTAACAAAATAATACATACTTCTTCCAATATCTATCTTCATAGTAGTAACTTGATCATAGAGCGCTGCACATATCCATGTCAGCATCAGGAGCCAAAGCAGCAGGGTACCTCTCACCGCCCAGCGGAGAGCGCACTGCACTTCCGTACCAAGGTTTGGCTCCGATTGTTGTTGTGTGGGAACTCTATTTCTCTCCCTCCTACAAAGCACGAATGAAAATACAATGTACATACATACATATACACTCACGCCTGTAATCCCCGAAGGGGTAGGCAGAGGTGTAACCAGTATACCAAATTTTCGCCGAATTTGTTTCGGTCCCATAATGTGATAAGGGGCGAGCCTATCGCCATACCAGGCACAAATTCCAGTCTCCGGTCTAATACTGAGAATTTCTAGGTAAAAAATCCCACCCAAATATCACTTTACCCGACCCGGGGATCGAACCCGAGACCTCAGTACAGCAGTCCGAGGCAGTCGAGAAAATAAAATGTAATTGGCTAGTAAAGGTTAGGCATGGCATAGACTCCGTAACTGTAACTACCTGATATCGGAAACAATAAAATATCTTAATGTATATAAATAAATATTTATTTGTTCGTATTTTTTGCATTGCCATATCATTAATTCGATTGCGATAAATGTTTGTTCTTGTGTGTATGTTCATATATATCAACTTATTGCTTGCACTTGCGCAAAGGTTATTGGCATAGCACATATAACTTACAATAGGTGGCACACATGTGGTACCGGCAAATGTATTTCAGCAATTCTAAAATTATCAACTTAATTTCAAAATTGGTAATTGTTAATATTTTATTGGGATTGATTTTGTGCATTAATTCTCTAGACTAGCTGACTACTCAACACAATCATGCCGGCCTGCTTCTTCGCACTACACCATAGGCAAGAAAGTGAAGAAGCATTCAAGGGTCTAGTGTCAGTGTACTCAGAAGGCCGCAAAACGGCCAAACATCATACCCCAATGTAGACCCCTGACAAAAGCCGGATGTACACTGGCTGATCCTGGAACTCAACACACTTGTGTTTGCCACTATGGTGGGTTTTACACAAAAGTTTCAATAATAATATGACTTTAATCAATAAATTGTTGGAAGTTTTGTTTTAAATTATTATTGTGTGCATTATTTGTGTACTCAGTAAATATAAATGTTTGACCTATGTTATTTATTATTTCTGAAATGGAGTTGTGATAAAAATTCAATCAAACAAATAATTTATCATGTTTTAAATCATATCAGATAAGATATCATAATCAAAACTCATTGCTTTACATGCCAAAAGTGTGATTGAATGTGATTTACTAGCTTTAATAATGACAATTGAAAAATACATTGTTCTACAGTTCATACAGAATGTATTTATGCGATTTTCAATCTGTATTGATAGAAGAAGAAACTGACTGACTGACTGACATATCAACACACAGCCAAATTGCTGGGGTTAGAGACTTGAAATTTTGACAATAGGTACATTTTATGACATAGATATCCACTAAGGAATGGTTTTTGGAAATTCCACTCCTAAGGAGGTAAAATAGGGGACGAAGGTTTGTATGAAAATCCATAATTTTTGAAGTTAAATGCATGAAAATTGATATTTTGTATTGTATACTTTTTCTCCCAAACATAACCTCCACATGGGCTGAGCTATGAGCAACAGCTAGTTTAATATAACAGGCCAGACCAACTAAATATTAGAACCCTAAAATCTTGATGTATGGCTAGTTTAAACATAAATAATGTGGTGGTGTTGCACAAGAATATCAATTAGAACTTGATATGGGAAAATAGTCTCTATGTTTATAGTGTTACATATACGGCAATTGAACATAATATGTGAGTACATACAGATGTTAACAAGATAAACAAGTGCAATGAGTTGTGTCCTATTAAAATCCTCATTGGTCAATTGACCCACAGTTTACACAGTCTTTTTGTCAATTCTACACACTTGCTATACCAGAAAATACAGCTTACTATAAAAATAAGTTATTTACACTAATTTGTCCTGACAAAGAAATATTGATTTTCATAATGATCTCTAATTCAGTAGACAAAATATGGAAGATAGCAAGTCTTGTAGACATATGAGACAAGTTAGATTGGTGACACAGAATCTGCTACCTAATAAGCAGATTCAGTTAAATCATACAAGGAAAAGGGAAGTCACTGGTGCCTTTTACATTGTCTCCCATGTAGAGTGGGCCATTGATTGCCATATTAAAGTTCAGTAATTTTTACAGTAAACCATTGTGGTAATCATAACAATGACAGTAGCTTCCATTTTTCGTAATAAAGGCACAAGTAATTTTTTGGATGAGTATCTGAAATGATACCTATTAACAGCATCAGTTTTAAAACCTATTCAGTTGGACTCTGTTAGCAAATATGGATCCAAAGAAACATAAGTACAAAATTTTGTATTAGAATAATAAATAGTAATTTTAAGTGCTTTAAGCTACTTTATCAATATACAGTGTAAACTCCATGTAACGTCACTCTATTTAACGACAAACTCTCTTAAGCGTCGAAATCAATTGGCTTTGGTTGGTTTAGCTTGTTTTTCATACAATGTTTCACTCTATATAGCATTACACCCACTCTCAATAACGACAACAATTAAGTTGCTAAAATTAGTAAAAACTGCGCAGCTGTGTACGATCTATTGTCGCTTTATTATCCTAGCCCGCAATAAACTCGACTGTCGGCATCATGCATACCGAACTTTCTAAGAAATTCATTCTTTTGTTTACAAATTGGGATTGCTTGCACGTGTAGACTGTTATTGACCATGATTCATAACTAGGAGTCATGGATTATCTATACCTTATCATATTCTTAGTTGCTCACAAACTTGCAAACTGTAAACATGGCTACTAAAAGAAAATCACTGTGTATTGACGAAAAAGTTTTACTGATACGCGCAATAGAAACGGGAGAGAAGATAAGTGATGTTGGCAAACGCTTTGGATTTAGTCGCTCTACCGTGTCCACAATATGGAAAAATAAAGAAAAAATCCTCCACGCTGCGGGCGAGGGAAAATCTTCCAAAAAATTAAAGAAACCTATATACGAAGATTTGGATAAAGCTGTACTATCATGGTTTCATCGACAGCGCCAGAATAATATGCCTATCTCGGGGCCGCTCGTGAAAGCTAAGGCGGAGAATTTTGCTGCTGAACTTGGTTTAACTTCTTTCAAAGCATCAGAAGGATGGCTCGGAAAATTCAAGCAGCGTCATCATATCAACTATGGTAAAATAAGTGGGGAAGCACGAAGTGTTGATACAAATGTGACTCATGATTGGATTAACAGAGTGTGGTCAAAATTCATAGAAAAATACGCCCCAAGTGACATTTTCAATGCTGATGAAGCAGGAATTTTCTATAAGTCGACTCCAGATAAAACTCTGAAATTTAAAGGGGAAAAGTGTGTGGGAGGAAAGCTTTCCAAGGAACGTATTACGGTGCTTGTGGCTGCTAATATGGATGGCACAGAGAAAAAAAAGCTACTAATAATAGGCAAATCGAAAAATCCGCGCTGTTTTAAGAACATCAAAAAATTGCCAGTGACGTATAAAGCTAATAAATCAGCTTGGATGACCAGTCAACTTTTTGAAGAAGAAGTGCGAAAGTGGGATGCAGAATTAAAGGGACGAAAAATTTTACTTCTTGTTGACAACTGCCCTGCCCACCCTTTTATATCAAACCTTCAAAACATAGAGTTGGCATTTCTTCCTCCAAATACGACTAGTGTCTTACAGCCAATGGACCAGAGTGTGATTAAAAGCCTCAAGGGTCACTACAGAAGGAAATTATTGATGGAGCTAGTCGAATCTGAGGGTAAAACTTCTGTTAATATGCTGCATGCAGTAAATTTTTTATCTAAAGCCTGGGAAGAAGTGACACCCACAACTATACAGCACTCTTTTCGACATGCTGGACTTTGTACCAATTCTACGAGTGATGAGGTGGAAACAGAATCTGAGTTTGAAAGCGACGACGACCTTCCATTAACTGAGTGGATTCAACAATTCAACATGGCAGGAAATACGGTAAATCTTCAAACCTACATTGAAGTGGACGACCGCCTGCTTACAACGGCTTCACTCACAGACGAAGAAATTTTGGATTCAGTGAGAAAAACTGAGGATCAAGAACAAGGTGATGAAGAAGATGAGACGGATGAGCCTGAGCTTCCGCCGAGCATTAAAGAAGCTCTGGAAGCAGCAAAATTATTGGAAAAATATTTCCTTTATAACCAAGATGCCTCAGTATTGCTAGATATTAATAAAATAACTAAAAAAATACAACAAAATTACTGGTGCAGCAAAAGACGTCAGACAAAAATAACAGACTATACTCAATAGCGTTCAAATAACATTCTTTTTTATGCACATAACTACTAACAATAGTCAGAAATAAACTTTTTATTTTTCTAATTCTGATGTTTCTTCTCTCCATTTAACGACAACTCTCTATAACGCCATAAAATGCACAGTCCCTTCAGTGTCGCTATATAGAGTTTACACTGTATTTAAAAGTTGTTAATGTTGACTGTTGTCTACTAGCCTAATTGGTTGAGGTGCCTGCTGATAAGACGAAAGTTGTATGTTCGAAATCCAAATGGCATACACCTCTGACTTTTCTAAAGTTGTGTGTATTAAATTTTAATTATCACTTGCTTTAACGGTGAACGTAAAAATTGTGAGGAAACCTGCATAACTGAGATTTCTCATAAGAATTTCGAAGGTATGTGAAGTCTACCAACCCGCAATAGGCCAGCGTGGTGGGCTAAGGCCTAACACCTCTCATTAGTAGAGGAGGCCCGTGCCCAGCAGTAGGACAATGTTTAATACAGGGTTAGTATTATTATTATATTATAATTTTCGTAGTAGACCATTGTGGTAATCACAACTATGGCAGTAGCTTCTAGTTTTCGTAATAAAAGGTACAATTCCTTTTTTTGATGACTGGCTGGATTCATCTAGCATTTTCTCACAGGGTGAATAAAATTATACCTATTAACAGCATCAATTTTAAATCTAATCAATTGGATTCGGTTAGCAAATATGGATTCAAAAGAAACATAAGTACAAAATATGTAGTAATTTTTTGCAATAAATGAACTAGAAACAGTACTGGTTTTTGAAATTTTGACTACTTTAAGCTACATTATCAATATATTTAAATGTTGTAAATGTATTCGTATGTCACTAACCTTGTAATTTTCTTTTTTCTGCTTGGTATGATCTCTAATTGTAAATCTTCCGAATCATCGTCACTCGTCAAGTCAAGCAGTCGAAATTTTTCCTTGTTAACTTTGGGCGGAGACATTTTTTATTTTCATGCGTTACTAACATACTATGTGGTACAATTTCTACAGTTCACACGTCTTCAGGTACAAAACCAACGCTGGAGATATTAAATTATCTTTCTCACACTGTTAAAGCTTCAAGAAAGCGAATAACTCACATAATGCCAGGTTATGTGTCTTTTTAAACTACAATGTAAGAATGCAAAATACGAGGACTTAGAATATTTAATATCAAATATTAATAAAATAGAATTAGAAGTAAATTATTCAGTGTTTTTATAGACGAAAAAGTAATTTAATAACAGAACTTTTGCGGAAGATAGAAATGTCAAATGTCATGTTTTTTCGTCCAAAGGATAGGCTATAGGTCTTTCGAAAATACTGCCTAGGCTTGCGTGAAAAGGTAAAATGTCAAAATAATGTATATTTTATTATAAATGTATTTTATTGCTAGGATTAGAGATCCTTTATTCCCTTACGATATTTTTATATCATTTATAATAACTAAAATTGTAAAGAAACTCTCAGTAATTAGTACATGTACTATGCAAATTAAACTTTGTATCCAGTACAGGCTACGTCTAAAAATATTTTATATTTATTACGATTGACGAGGCTGCATGAGCTTGAAACGTTTGCCTTCTCATTATAAGGGAAAAATAATAAAAAAATATTCATCATTCTGACAAATGACAGACAAGGCTGCGTGGTAGAGAAACGTTGCCTTCTCTTTTATGTAAAAAAGAAAAATTGGAACAAAAAAAATCATCTGTCAATTGTCAAAATGCAATGTGAATTTGTCGGTGATGGAAGTTACGGTTGTGTTTTAATTTATGTTCATTAAATAAATATTACCTATTTTAGAAGATCAAAATGAACGAAAAATGGAATTTTATTTTGTATTTAATATGGTTTTCGTATCTCGTATTGTCAGCTGTTCTTATGTTTGGGCATGGCTTCCTCCTGTCTCGAAAAACACTTAGCGATGTAACTGAATGTGTGCCCCTGGAACGATTCGACTGCGACGGACGTAGTATAGGAAACTCCAGTGCGGTGCAAAAATGCAGTCTGGATGAGAAAATAAGACGTATTTTGTTGATACCTGGAGCTCCGATAGCGTGCGTGCCGTCGCGGTCCAAAGTTGTCTTTTTGCTTGTGGATGCGTTAAGATACGACTTCACGGAGTATCATGAGAAACTTGAGAAACCTCTGGCTTATCAGAATCGGCTACCAGTTATGCACCGGGTTCTTAATGAGACACCAGAGCGCGCGCGGCTGTTTCGCTTCATGGCAGATCCGCCTACTACAACATTACAAAGAGTGAAAGCTCTAGTCACCGGTTCTCTGCCTACATTCATTGATGTCAGTTCAAATTTTGCTGCAGTTGAGTTGCAGGAGGACAATGTGATTGACCAGGTGAGACTTGTTTACAATAAATAGATTATGTTTCATAAATTCATGGCATAGTTTGGTATTCATGACTGCTTATAGAACAGTATATGCACTATATATTTGCTTATTTACATAAACATAAGGTTCTACAATAACATACATTACATTGACCTCCTTAACTTCTCCTGAACAACTGGTTAGCCGGCTACCTCACCAAATCAGGCGATAATTGCTCTTATTGACACTCACTAAAGGCATATTATTTAAAATATTGTTTTAATAATAAAGTGTAATTTGCCTTGAATTTTTAATACATGTCAATAAGGGTGATTATCGCCTGTTTTGGTGAGGTAGCCGGCTGATGGTTTAGTCTTGAGAGGTTAGTAACTTAATATAATTATAACTTAAAACTTGTAGCTTCTGTAACTTGTTGATGATTTGGACTATTTTGTATTAGTAGTTCCCTAGTGATAATGCTTATTGGTGGCTGCAGGTAACAAATGGTGGAGGCAAAGCTGTATTGCTGGGAGATGACACATGGTCTCGCCTTATGCCAGGGAGATGGCTGCGCTCTCATGCACTCTACTCATTTCACACTTGGGATCTGGACACAGTTGATACAGGTTCATATATTATTTGTGGGCTATTTCTGGGAGGGGTTTAAAGGTTTTTAAGTTTTTCAGTAAAAAATCACTATAAAAAAACTACTACTATACTAACTACAGAAAAATTTGCTACTTCCAATATGTACATAAATCATAAAAATGTTACTTAAATCAAATAGCCAACCGTTACTATGTTTTAGTATTTTAGTACATCATTATGCTAATTTGAATTACACCTATTAGAAAGACAAAATTATATTCACAAAGGTGATGCCATGGATTTGAAGATTCCTGTGATGATATTTATGAAACATGAGTTGGAAGTATCATGTTTAAAATTCTGGATTTAAAAAATTACTGTAATGAATGCAGTGTTGCCATTCAAAAGTAGGTTTTGAAAGAAATTACAAACTTATTGTTCAATAATGGATATCGATGCATTACAAGTTTTGTGTTATACATGTGGACATTGTACACCTTATTTTAAATAAATTATTAAGAATAATGTTAAAATTAAAATAAACTTAAATAGTAATTAACCAGTCATGACGGATAGACACGCCGGCGGCGCGTAACACTAGCAACACTCGCCGTTCTTGCATGCAATTTTTAACTTTAATGCTATGGAAATAAAAGCTTGTTGCTTTACTACCGACTTTTTTTTTAATATCCTTCCTGAATGGAGGGATTAAATCATAAATGTGCCTACCTACTTATTAATAAAATTGAATATGCAAGTAAAATATGCAACAGTAAAAATAAGATTTATCAGTAATTAAAAAATAGTGAATTATGGTCTAACAAACATACACTTAAACTACAAAATATAATTAGATCTATCCCTCATCAGAATTGCTTGATTTTTTGCAATATGTTCCTTATCTTGCAGAGGTGGACTCTAAGATATATGATGAGCTCAAGAAGAATGATTGGAACCTCCTCATTGCACATTATTTAGGAGTAGACCACGCTGGGCACAGGTATGGCCCCAATCACCCAGAGATGACACGGAAATTGAATGAAACTAACAATAGACTGGAGAAAATTATAGAGATTTTACCACCTGATGTGCTGTTGTATGTTGTTGGAGACCATGGCATGACTGAATCAGGTAATTTTATTTATCAACATTTGTTTTAATTAGCGTTTGAACCCAAGCTTAGAAAATATATATTTTGAATGTATCATCACTCAAAATAGTTCTATATGTTAATCTTCAAAGTCAAAATGGTTCTTCATTTGATATCACTTTACCTACTTATTTCCTTTGTACAGTATTTTAGTGAGATTTTCGCCAAGTTTCAATTTTTGAATATGTTATTGATTCATTTTTACTTTTATTGAAATTTATGCAAAGCAAAAAGGAGCTTACTTAAGAGTTGTTCTTGAATATGGGTCTTTGACTCTTTTGTGTCAATCATAAAATACTATCTGTGTGTCAAGTAAATTACAATTTTATATAAATTATTTCTATATTGTTTTAGACTCACAAGAAGAGAGCTATGAGGGTAGGTAGAATTGCTTGTAAACTCAAATGAACTTAAGCCAGAATATGCTCAATGTGTCAATAATATGTGCGTTAAACTATTGCATTTTATTATGCTAAGTAACATGTTTTGCTGCCTTTTCTAAAGTAGATCAGTAACAATATTCTTACGCATTACTTTCATTTGCATGGGTTTGCATACGCGACAAAATAATAGTGCTTGGACATTACCAATCGAAATTATTATACCGTATCTTTCCCAGGTGATCATGGAGGGGAGAGTAAGGCAGAACGTACAGCGGCCTTTTTCGCGTATAGGGGGGCAGGATTTAGCGGGGAAGGTGACATCCAGACTGGTAATGAAGTCCAACAGACAGATTTAGCTGCAACCATGAGCGCGGCGTTCGGTCAGCCACCGCCCGCACCTTCACTCGGCAACCTGTTGCTACCTGTACTGCCAAAGATGTCCATACCACAGACATTGCTACATCTGACTAATAATTTGAAGCAGGTTTGTGATTTCGTATGCATTAGTTTTTTTTTATCCTGGCACGGATACGTGACCTCACTGCACCTGATGGTATGTGCAGTGCCGTCCAGTCAAAGTATCAAGTAGCAATCTATCCCTCGCTACTCAACACAATCATGCCGGCTTGCTGTGTAGCTTCTTTACACTACGCCTAAAGGACCCAGGATCATAGGAAGGAGAGATGTACCCGATTGTAACCTGCTTTGTGTGTAATAAATAAAATAAAAATAAAATAAAATAAATAGAGAACACGGTAGCTGGCAAACTGTTCAACGGCTTGATGATGCGGCAAAAATACGAATTTGGGAACCTCTTTGTCCGGGCCGGGGTAGTAGACACTTCGAAGCTGTGGCTCCGCAAGCCAGTACGCGTGGTTCTGGTATGGAAGGGAGAAGATAGGATAATATCAAACAATTCTTCAGAGCATTCGCCATGATACAGACGGTAGAACACGCTAAGCGAGGAAATAAAAAGAGTTATCTAATTAGGCAGATATTTTACTCTGTAAACAGCATATACTTCAATGTAGGTATTTTTAATATACTGAAATTAGTATTAGCCCATGCAAAAGTGAAACTTGATGTTAAATGAATATCAAATTTTATGGCGTCAGTGTAGAAGTGCGCGAATTGGGTGAATTTGTATGTCAATAAGGTTGAATTTGGCACATTATAAGGGGCTGCCGGTCGTCACGTTAGCTCTGGGAGTTGATACAATAAGCCAGCAGAATACTGGCCGTCAAGAGACTTCCTTCGATAATGAACATTATTACTAGATGTAGTGAAACCGTTGCCATATCAGGATACAAAACAGAACCAAATTGAGGGTCTGACCCAACTTCTTCCTTTTTTTAATCTATCCCTCGCTTATAGACTTATAGACTATAATGCTATTGAACGCCTTTCGAATATCTCTATTGAATCTTTCCAGATATCTCATTACCTTGTGCGTTACGGCGAGGAAACCCACCAGATATCGCTAGAAAGATTAGCGCATCTTATAAATGCAACGAGAGATCAAATGGACAAAGCTGCGAATGTTGAGTCGGATGACGACCTTGTCAAATACGCCGCCGGCGTCAGGTAAATATTAATATACGTAATGATAGTTTCATTTACATTTGCTTATCTAATTTATTTTTTAATTCCAGGATTCTAATCGACAACATACGGCTAGTATTTCGCGAAGTCTGGGTAGAATTTGATTCGCTATCTATGCTTAGAGCTCTCTTGCTACTTCTACTAGCGATATTCTTCAACTGGCTGATAACAGAAGGCATTCCCATGGACCGATTGCCTCACGTCTTCGCCAGTAGTTTTGTCCCATGCGGTCTTATATCTATGGCAGTGTGCATAGGGGTTTGTTACACGGCATTTCGTTTACAACTGCTGGAAGATCTCGAACACGCCATTATTTTGAGCACCGGTTTGGTGTCTGGCGCGATAGTTTGTGTATTAGTGATTATGCACTGGGATGGTATCACTCAGAGATGGTATGAAGGGCGATCGCAGTTTTACGAGAGGTTTGGTCGCGCTGCTCTAGTTGCCTCAGCAGCTGTACTAGCCTCTAACAGCTACGTCATAGAGGAAGGAGCTGGCCTTTCTTTCTTATCGCTGTCTGTGTTAGGTCTTATGGCATGGAACACGGGCATGATCAAAGCCCTTGGTTTTTGGATCGCTTCGGGCGTAGTTCTAGCCATTACCAGGTCATATCGCGGTTGTAGAGAAGAACAGGGGGATTGTTGGATTTCTGGAGGTTCAGGCGTGACTGGAGAAGCGTCTAGAGCGGCTTTGGTGGTAGCTCTAGGGGCAACTGCCGCAGTGGTAGCTATTGCGAGGAGACATGTAGGATGGCGCGGTCACGGGGTAGTGTTAGCCGGTCTATTCGCCTGCGCTCATTGGGCGATCGGCTGGGGTGTTTTGGGCTCTCCTAGTCGGTCAAAGCAGTTGGCCCGGGGTTCGTGGTTGGTCATTGGATCTATGTTTGTATTACTGTGGAGAAGGGACGGTCGCGGTGCGTTACTGCCATTGATAGTATGTGGACTACTATTGTACGTGGCGAATTGCTTGGTTTTGGGCGCGGCGTTCGCTCCAGCAGCTGCGTTAGCTCTGTTGTCCGGATTCTTGGCTATCAATATCGTTTCACTACTCAAAAATGATGGATCATCGAAATTTTGTAAGTAAATTACTTAGTATTTTTCAATAGAACTTGCAGACAATGTAAACAAAACAATATAAAATTTGCTTACAATCGTGTCCTGAAGGCGTAGTCGTTTGTCAAGCTTATTTTCGTCCCATGATATGATAGATGGCAAGCTTATCTCTGCATCAGGCTCGAGTTCCCATACTGTGCAACTCATATCTGATAAAATTATCAGTGCTCATTTTAGGATTTGAACCAAAGACCTTTTTTACTGCCTAAAAAACTGCCTTTGTTTTAGTGCCTCGTTAGGCTGACGAGCAGACGTGCCACCTGATGGTAAGCAGTCACCGCCACCCATATACTTCTGCAATGCCAGGGCACAGCAAAGCCGCTGCCTACCGTAAACTTGAGTGGATCCTCAAACTAAATATCCTGTCACAAAAAAATGAGTCGTTTAAGTGAACAAACTACCCTAAAAAGTTATATATTAAATCTTTTGTCTGCAAGTTCAATTGAAAGCCACTTTACAGTAAATATTTACATACTGGAATTTTATGAACAAATTGTTTCAGCTTTAGCAACTCGGTGTAACTCAAGCGTGGCTTGTATGTGGGCGTTACTCGCCTCGTATCAGTTCTATGGTACAGGACACCACGCCACCTTGAGCCACATTCGGTGGGCACCCGCCTTCCATGCGGGGGATCCAAACTATTTACCCATTGGCCCTCCCATAACAGCTGCACTGGTCTCGCTTGAACTATTCGGTAAGCTTTGTTATTAGAAAAATATATTGACAGCCTCCATGGTGGAGTGGGCGAGGTGCTGTGACACGAGAGGTCACGGGTTCGATCCCCGTAACAAGAGAAATGTTTGAGTGATTTACGGGTCTGTGTTGCGGGACCGTTGTCTCTTGTAGTTCTTGGTACCTACAATACAGGTTTGACCTATTATGTGGTCAGGATTATGTGTGTGACTGTTTAGTGTATTATATCTACCTACACCTTATCTGGGCATAGTCCGGTATTATTGGGTATTTATGTATGAAATATCTTCTCTGCCTACCCTACTGGGAATTCGGATATGATGACATATATGTTATAAATGACGTAATTATGCAGTATTTTAACAGTAGTTTTTTATCTATCAAGGCTAATATGTAGGAATGTTGAAACAATGTTTGCTGAACTTAGAAATTATCTTTTTGTATCTAATCAAAACCATAACCTTAAACATATCTTTTTTTAATAAGAACTGACGATCGTAGACAATTTTTGTTCATAAGAGCCATTAAAGATTTTATTACAACTTATGTGATATAAAATAGTTTATAAAGAAAAGTAAAATTAGAATAATATATGTAGAATAAGCATAGCAGCGATAGCCTAGTTGGTTATGGTACGGACTGACAAGACGAAAGTCGTATGTTCGAAAACCAAATGGCATACACCTCTGACTTTTCTAAAGTTATGTGTGTATTAAATGTTAATTATCGCTTGCTTTAACGACGAGGGAAGCATCGTGAAGAAACCTGCATACCTGGGAATTCTCATAAGAATTTCAAAGGTATGTGAAGTCTACCAACCCGCATTAGGCTAGCGTGGTGGACTAAGGCCTAACCCCTCTCATTAGTAGAGGATGCCCGTGCCCAGCTGTGGCACTATGTTTAATACAGGCCTAGTATGATATGATATTATGATAATTCTCAGGTATGCAGGCTTCCTCATTATGTTTTCTTTCATTATTAAAGCAATCGATTATTAACAATGTTTACATACCTAACTATAGAAAATCAGAGGTGCCATTTTATCTAGTTTCGAACATACGACTTTCGCCTCGACAGTTCGTACGACTCCCAATTAGGTTATCGATGTTTATCTGTTGTGAGTTTGTTTGACTGCCTCGGTGGCGCAGTTGTAATTGTGCATGCGTTACGCCTGCTGTGCTGAGGTCTCGAGTTCGATCCCCGGGTCGGTTAAGTGATATTGGGTTTGTCTATCTAGAAATTCTCAGTATTAGCCCGGAGTCTGGAACCTGTGCCTGGTATGGCGATAGGCTCGCAAACTATCACATGGGGCTGAAATTTGGCGAAAAGTGAGTGTACTGGTTACACCTCTGCCTACCACTTCGAGGATTACAGGCGTGAGTGTATATGTCTACATGTGGTAGCTTGTAATTGGCATATATCTACTTATATATTTAACCTAATTTGTAAATGTAGCCGTAAGCTTCACAAATAAATAAAAATAAAAATATCTGTTGTGGGTATTATTGGATATATTTATTTAAATTGGTTCCCAGGTATGCCATTTATGTATGGCGCGGCAGTACCTCTGCTCGCGCTGTGGGGCAGGAACGGAGCGTCCTCGCTCGGTCCAAGAACTCAACTGGCAGCTGTTTTCTCACTGTGCCTCAAATTTTCACTTTGTTTTGCTGTTAGAGTAAGTTTATAATTATTATTTAGTGAAAAAATAAATTTAAACATACTGTTATTTTGTAATAGATATTGTACCAAAGTTTAAAAATCATACAATCTGTCAACACGTTTGATGATGAAAAGGGCTACTTTGACTCTACCTCGACATTGGATGAACCATCGCGATTGCGTGGAAGCCATAACGCAATCAAAAATACTTTGACTCTGACTTTTCAATTTACTGAGATTTAAAAAAAAACGACAGCCAAGGATGCATGGTCAGGAACTTTTTAAGAAAAGAGAAAATTGAGCATAAACGTTAAAAGGCCACATTGTATGTAAGCTATTAATAATTTTCCTTATCACTCGAATTACAGTGTGTTACTAAAAGTGACTGTTCGGTACTGCCCCCATCTCACCCCATCTTCTCTACACCATACATTACGACTTATCTTACCCGCTTTATGGTTAAGATATTATGGCAGACTGTGTTAATTAATAGAACCCAATATTTGGATTTATATCAAAATCAAATATTTATTGAATCCATGAAATGTTATACATTTAGATTCAATTTTTTTTTACTTTACAGCCAGTTCAAAATCAAATCAAATCATTTATTTTGTAAATTAGGCCACTAGGGGCACTTTTTACATGTCATAGTAATGTTAAAATCTAAGTCTATCGGTGCTTCGGAAATGCCCACTGGTCTGAGAAGAAGCACCAAGAAACTCAGCCGTAGGTCTTCTGTAATTTGTCATTACATTCCAACAAAAAATCACACATAAAATACATTTTTAAGCAAGTCACATTCACATAACAAAAAAAATGATGGTATACATGTCAATACAAGGCAGAGTCGTAAAAGAGGCTATACAACTTGTTATTTAATTTTATCCAACTAACAATCAATGAGCAATCCAGGTAGACCAGTCCACACAAGCAGCACCCGTTCACGAGTATGACGCATGTGCCAGCCATCGGCCTCCTCAACCATGACACAAGGAAGTGACCGACCCGGCACATAACGCCGCCGCAAGCACAGACCCTTAAGCGAGCATGACATACCCTAATCGCGTCAAAGAATGATAGAGAAACAAATTCACAAGACAATAGCTTTAACAAAAAAACAAGAAGCCAAGACTAATACGACTCAGGCATCTTGTAAAAACAATTTACATTACAACAGAAATAATCAATACATAATCATTTATTGTAATAGATCTGGAAGATTCAGAGCAATTTAAACCCAAGCCTTCCTGTCGTCAAGATAATCGGAAATTTTGTAGTAACCTTTTCTAAAAACTAAGCTTGGCTTTTATTATGTTTTTAAACTTATTTATTGGTAATTCTCTTATATCATTCGGAAGTTTATTATAAAAGCGTATACTTTGCCCCATAAAAGAATTACTGATCTTGTGGAGACGAGTCGAGTGTAACACGATTATGCTTGTTCCTTGTGTTTACTTTGTGAATATCGCATTTTTTATCAAATTGTGCTATATTTTTACGCACATACATTAGATTTTCAAAAATATATTGCGACATCACGGTGAGAATGCTTATTTCTTTGAATCTTTCTCTAAGAGAAACTTTGGGTCCAAGATCATATATAGCCCTAACGGCTCTTTTTTGTAAAGTAAAAATTACATTAATATCCGCAGAGTTTCCCCAGAGAAGAATTCCATACGACATTATACTGTGAAAATAGCTAAAATAAACTATTCTTGTCGTATCTACATCAGTCAAACGTTTCATGGTTTTAACTGCATACGCCGCTGAACTTAACCTGCCTGCCTGAGTTCGTAATGCAGTTTCGCTTGAGAATGGGCAAGAAACTCTAGCGTTGCTCTTTTCGAACACTGGTTAACAGTATTTGGTCATACAATTAATATACGCTTTAAGTTTTGACACGCCTCCGTGGCGCAGTTGGCGAGTAGCCAGCTGTGAAACGAGGGGCTGTGGGTTCGATTCCCACACCGGGACAAATGTTTGTGTGACAGACAGACATTTGTGTCCGGGGTCTGGGTGTTGTGAGACTGAAAGTCTGGTAGTCCCTGATACCCACAACACAAGACTCGTATCTTAGTGTGGGATCGGGGCCATGTGTGTGACTGTTGGGTGTTATTGTTAAGTTTAAGTTTTATCGGATTTTACTTTTGGTCTTCTTTGATTGCTAACTTGCTAATGTTTTTTCGTCAGGTATTCGCATGTGCATTATCAGCGACAATACACTGCCGCCACCTCATGATCTGGGGAGTGTTCACCCCCAAGTTGTTGTTCGAGAGCGGCGCATGCGCGTCGGCCCTACTCGGCAGCGTGCTGGGGGCTGCGCTCTCCGCCTGGCACCTGTCCCCCCTCCCCCCCGCACACCGCTCCAGTTGACACAAACGGTATTAAGTTTATACAGACTGGTTTTTATGTGGGATCTCGGGATGTTAAGTTATAATAGAAAATTACAGTACAAAATCCTTGTTCTTGTATAATAACCAAATGTAAGTAATAAGATAATTCTACCGTCACTGACCAAACTAAATTAAGTAATAAATTATTTTGTCTCGTTATAATTTGAAATCAATTCAGTGTCTTGTGTCCAGTTATATACAGTTTATCCAGTCATGTAACGATGGTATGCTGGCGCACCACAAATACTGGCAACGCTCGCCGTACTTATGCTATTTTTAACTTTAATGTTATGGAAATAAAATTGATATTGGCTTGTATTTACTCCCTACTTATTACCTTTTTAAAATCCTGTTGACACTGAAGTGGTTAAAAAGATAAAATTTATTTAACCCTATAATTTATTGTCATGTGACAAATAAACTGTACATTTAAAAACTACCCCATGTATTGCTGGATGGTGCGAAATCTACCATGTAAATTGGACATATTAATCGCCTTAGTAATAAATGTTGTTTAAGTCTGTAATAATTATTAGTGTATACAGCTATGCCCACTCAGACCGAATGACATTGAATGATAGGAAACCGGGACAATAACTTTTATCGTTATTTTTAATACGTAGCGCCATAACTTTTAACGGCCTACCATAACATTTGGAAATTGATCTATTTTGTACCAGTGCACACAACATTAAAAATATTCTCAACAAGGAATACTTCAATGATGGAGAAAATAGCTGATTCTTTTTGCTTTGCGCAGCGCCTGATTTTTGTTTGATTGAATTATTTATTTCATTATTATTCTTGTTTTTTATTTATCTTTGTTTTTGTTTGTTCAGTTATTTTTTTTTTTAAGGAAACGTAGCTTAATAATATCTTACTATTCATATTCGAAAGCTTGTAATTGGCAATAGTTTTTTCATTGTATTGTTATTATAACTACCTGTTTTTATTAGTCCGTAAGTCCGTATTATTTTCTTCTGTATAAATAGAATAAGTTATCGTAACAATATCTTCGAGATTCCACTGTTTTACGCTTCTTATCACATTTATGAAAAATACTATAGCTTTTGAGATTATGAAGGTTTTTTATGTCTGAACAATGTTAAAGACATATTGATGTTGTTTTATATTGGAATGTTGTGTGTGAATTATGAATTTATATTTTTGTTGACGAAGCCGTTCAATTTGGTTGTTTTTATGATTTAAAAATTGTTAATGCTTTATTAATAAGCTTATTATTCATCTGTAATAGTTAAACAGTGCTTTGTCTTCTCATGTTAGTGACATTTACAGTCAGAAAAGATAAAACACTATAACTATGACAGATCTGTATGTACGATTATTAGGAGACCCTTGGTAATTAGGTGGCTTTTTCACTGTTTTATTGTTTATATTTTGTTTTAAGGTAGTTTCGATAGTGTAGTGTGAGCCATAGCTACAAATGTAGCTTTGAAATACTATGTTTTACTTTTCATTGCAATGCTCACTCGGGCTCTAACTTTTTTATTGCACTCTTATATAGGGCCGTTTTGGTATAAAACTTTTATAGAAGTATGAATATACAATACTGCAGTGAAACTTTATTTACTTTTTTAGTTTACACGTTAGAGGTCAGGGAGTACTGAAATGCTGGTGTTATAAATGTTTATGCATATTAATAGCATGTGTTGAGCATAAAATTTACACGAAATATGAAATGTTTTAATAAGGAATTATAATAAGATTAGCACTGCCATTGTAGGTTACATCGAAAGTATTGTTGGTCTTTGACATTCTTGCATTTATGCTGTAGTTTGGCTTTTAAATGTTTAAAAGTATGAGCGTCCGCATTTATCGTTATATGTGTTTTTTAAAAATCATAATGGCCTGTACACATTAAGCGGGGGACTGCATAAGTTGACCGCAATTAGCTTAACTGTGACCGAATTTGACTACTCGAAGAACAATTTTATACTGGTCATAACAGGTTGTGATCTAAATAGGACTGATTGCATGGCCATGGAAGTTGGTTTTATTATGACGAAACCTATAAAGAACAAATATGGGAAGATAAATTTGGTTTGATATGAGATCAAACCTCTGCAGGTCATTTATTTTCATTTTATTTGCACAATAAACCTTACTTGTGAATACATCAGATGTGGTTGATTATGCCATATAGCGCAAATAGTTTTACAAATACGCCAAGTCAAATTCTTATATTTATTGCTTTAACAGTATTTTTATTTACTTTATTCATGTTCAGTGAACATTTTATTTATGATTTATTTAGAAGTGACAATTAATTCAATATTAACAAATATTTGACAGCCTCCGTGGCGCAGTTGGCGAGTAGCCGGAGATATTTGTGTCCGGGGTCTGCGTGTTGTGAGACCGAAAGTCTATCGTAATCCCTGATACCCACAACACAAGACTCGTATCTTAGTGTGGGGTTGGGGCTATGTGTGTGACTGTTGGGTGTTATTTATTATTTAAATAAAATTCCGATGTGTAAAATTCTCTAAATACCACATGTCAAACTATATTAATATTCATTGTCAATTTACTGTAACTTTATCAATTATTTCAAATTTTATAAAAGATTATGTTACAAAATAGGCCAAAAAATAAACAAATATGGATTTAACAAATTATTTTATATATTTCACTTAAGAGGCATGGGAAAAATTTTCAGTATTTGCTTTTCTAGTTATTATAAATTATTTAAGCAATAAAATCGTCGTTGAAATGTGAAGTGTAAAAGGCGTTGAAATACAATATTATGTACGCATTGTAACATTTACGATGTATGAAATTGTGTGAAATTTTAGAATTTGTATGATTGGGAATAAAACAATTATTAATATTTGTCGTTTCAATCAAACACACGTAAATATATTATATTTTTATTACTCTGGAAACCTATACATGGCTTTTAACAAATTGTTGTTTTAACATAACAACCAAAATATAATACGCTTTGTGGTTGAATAGAAATTATAAAAGTGCATGGCTATTAGATCTAAGATTACTAGATTTTTGAGTAGAACACAGACTGAATTGGTTTCTTGATGTAGGCATATATATCTCAGTAAATAAATATACCTAACCGTGACAATAAAATATCATTATTTTATCATTAAAGAAATCTGAAATGTGTTTGAAAATTTTCACACTGAGTGGTTGCATTATGAAATAAAAAATGGATGTAAATTAACCATTTTTTTATGAAAACGAATTTTAATAGTAAACGGTATACCACAGTAATTATGTGCTGAAAGAATAATCATTACCAATTAACCAATTAATAAAAGATAAAATTTCAAATTATTTGCTAATAATGAAATCAATACCATGTTTTATTACATTAAGTAATATTTTATATCCAATCAAGAAAATTGAAGACCGAAATAAGTCATACTAATATTTGTAGGCATTTAAAAAGCACCACTAAGAAAAATAATCTATTCTCATCTGCACATAAATAATAATTGCCCACTCAGGAAATGCTGGACTAAGTAGAAGGTGTAGGATGAACATAGGGTTTTAACAAATATTCTGAAAATGAATTGACCGCATCTGCACCACGGACTTCCTTGTCCAGCAAAGGCAATTTGGTGACATGGAAATCTTCATACAAATCTGCAATTTGTTCTAGATACTTCTCTTGAACTTTATGTCTAGCTGCACAGAGATCACAAGGCGCTGATGTTCTTAATAACAACTGATTGACGATTATATTGTGCGTGTCTATACCGCAACGAGTCAGCTCTTGGACTAACCTTTCTGTCTCATACAAAGACAGGAACTCTGCAATACACACACATACAAATGTTGTCTGATTCGGGTCCTTAAATTGAGTGTTGACTTGTCGTATTACAGATAGCATTTCATCCATTTTATTGCTGAACATGTCAGAGTTAAACTCTGCCAGACCAAACAGTGATGCCACTTGATTTATGAATGGGGCCACCTGAAATAAATAGTTTTTATTTTTATGAAAGTTGTATTGTAACAAAACTTTTTTAAAATCTAGGAATAGCAGTTCCACAACAAAGACTGTAGAGGATAATTTAAAGTGGTGCTGTAATCATACACATTTATGAAATTATCTATGCACAGCAAATGGATGGTGGGAGAAATGATTATTGCAACTGCTTATAAACATTTCAAAATTTGAAATAAATATCATATTTTTTTTAGATAATATTGATTTTAAACTTATTAGTAACTCTTTATGTGTTACTAATTAACATTAAATGTAATTGAATAATTGTAATACCTTTGATTTCAAACGCATTAATTTGCCGAGCCCTCGCTCCACCACTTGTGGGAAGGATAGCAGCCTTAGAGTGTGGCCAGTAGGTGCTGTGTCAAACACTACAGCACTGAAATTCATGCCTTTAACAAGTTTCATCACCTGAAAGACAAAAGCGTAAATCTTGTAATACCTTACAAATATCTTACATAATATGCACTCAAGCGTGTAAAACCTGAAGGGGTAGGCAGTGGTGTACATTCACACTTCACCAATCTTTTCGTTATACCGGGCACAGTTCCAGGCTTGGCTAATACTAGGTAATTTGTGATTTTCTATCAATATCACTTTATCTGACACGGCGATCGAACCTGAGACCTTACAACAGCATTCGTACCGCATACAGAACTGTAACAACCCCACCAAGGCATAAAAAAACTTATTTTAGGAAAATAAAAACTTGTGCCTTTTTTAAATTTTAAAGCCACAGTTTATTTCATTTCCATCTACTTTAGGACTGTATGTAACAACTGAGTAATTGATTTTGGAACTATAAGTAAAAGAACCGAGACAAACAAAACACAAATGTAAACATGTAAGAGTATGGTGGATATAAGTATAACGGGCCTTGTGGTAATCATTTTGATTTTATTGTTTGTCTAGCTTTTTTTTGCCAGCTGCTTTGCATACATGATTGTTTTTATCACAACTATAGTGGTAGAAATATTTTTTTTATGAAGTTTATTGAGATATATTAACCATCTGCAATAGCCCTCTTGCTTGCGACTGGCACATGCTTAGTGTATTTTAACACTACATGGGTAAGCATTGCAAGCCACATAGATTTATTATTTCACACTGCAGTTAATGTGTTAACCTCTCACAGATCACAAGAACACTGGTGTTCAGAAAAAGGTAATAAATTGTGAGTACAATACAAGCCAAAATCAATTTTATTTCCATAATATTAATGTTACAAATATGTTGAAATAAAACTAATTTTATGGATTCTATCACGGTTTAATAAACTTTTTGGCGATAGAAACTGTAAGATTAGTTTTATTTCAATGTATAATATTCACGTAAACATAAGAAAATGTTACTAATATGCATGTCAATAAGGGTGAGTATTGCCAGTTTTTGACTGCACATCGGTGTCCGAATGATCTGTGAGTGGTTAATTATGTAACTTACCTCAGCATAACTCATAGCTTCATCAATACCAGGGAATGCTCCTACTATTTCCTGCATAACTCCTTTACCGAGCCTCATAGCTTCTGTTTCACCTTCAAAATATTCTTCAGGGAGTTCTGTCAACCCTATGTTAGGATCTATCTCCATAGCAAATAAATTTGTAAATCCTTTAACCTTTGTAGGTACCTGCAAACATTTTACTCCTATTAAATACATAATTAAATTATTTTCAAACATAATATTTAATTATTTATCATAATATTGAATGATAACTAAACAAACAAATTGTATGACTAACTACTTCGTTTTTTTACATTAACATATTTATTTTATTAGTCAGTGAAGATCTAGTAATGCAAGTCATAAATTTATACTTTACAAGGCAGAATAAAATGAGTGTAAATACAGCAAAGCTAAAATTATTATACCTTAAAATGGAATAGTAATTTTCATACACAAAGTCTCAGCTAAAAATAATTCATAGGTATTGAATTATTTTTAGCTGAGACTTTGTTTACACATAGCAGCGATAGCCTAGTTGGTTGCGGTACAGACTGTCAAGACGAAAGTCGTATGATCAAAACCCAAATGGCATACACCTCTGATTTTTCTAAAGTTATGTGTGTATTAAATGTTAATTATCGCTCGCTTTAACAGTGAAGGAAAACATCGTGAGGAAACCTGCATATCTGAGAATTCTTATACGAATTTCGAAGGCATGTGAAGTCTACCAACCCGCATTAGGCCAGCGTGGTGGACTAAGGCCTAACCCCTCTCATTAGTAGAGGAGGCCCATGCCCAGCAGTGGGACAATGTTTAATACAGGGATTGTATTATTATTATTTGTTTACACACCATTTTTTTTGTATTGTAGGACTTCCACTCTGTTTGAACTTCAATGATAATTTGTAGGTTATGAGGAATATTACAATAAAATAATCATGTCTTACTTTAGAAAAAAAAACGTAAACTTACGTTAAACTGGGTTTATATCAATATGCTATACAACTCCTCAAAAATATTAAATGTAAGCCCCAGTAATATCTTAGTCTACATTTTATAACATGGACTAAAGATATTTTACTGAAGAATGTTTAGTTTTATTGTTGTATATTGCAATAAGAAGTAGTCGTGGACGTTTTAATTCGATATATATATAAGTTATACTGTAACGTAACAAAATAAATAACTAATCACCTTAGAAAACTTTTGATCGAATGCATCAGAAATGTTATGTGCAGGATCCGTCGAAATAATCAAAACAGACTCGCGGACCTTGGAAAGCTGAACCGCCAAACTGCAACTGTAATAGTACTAAACTATTAGAAAGGTACTTAATTACAAACGCAATAGTTCCTTCCAATTGCGTTTACATTACCTGCAAGTTGTTTTTCCTACACCGCCTTTTCCTCCGACAAAAATCCACCGCAAGGACTTCTGTTCTATAACATTCCTGAGGGAAGGTTCTAAGACTTCAAACTCTGTATCATCCATTTTCTTGTTTCCAAATAAATTAACTGGATATAATAGAAAAATACACGATCATCCAAAACGAAATCTCCAAATGAACGAATGAAAATGAAATCCAATTTCCAAAATGACAAATTGACGTGGGATAATTTTTTTTATTCGTCCAAAGGACAGGCTATAGTCAGTAGACCATACTGCCTAGTCTTACGTTTAAATTGTGACTATGGCCTTGGCTACATGGCTACTACATGGCTTTGGCCTTTCGAATAGAAACAATCGGAGATGGCTTTCTTCTCAAAAACTAAAGACATGGCTTTGGCCTTTTGACTTATAAAAAGTAGAGAAGAAAAAGAGTTTCAATTTTAGCAGATTTGGAAAAAATAATCACAGACAAGGCTGCATGGTGGAGAACCTGAGCCTATTCTTATAAAAAAGGGAGAATAAACTAAAAAAAAATAACACCTGTCTATAGATGTACCAACTCGGGTTTAACCACGACTCGAGTTAACTCGAGTTGAAGTTCATGTACCTCGAGTTACTATATTAAACTAAATGTCTCACTCGCACTCACGCCTGTAATCGCCGAAGGGGTAGGCAGGGGTGTAACCTGTATACTCACTTTTCACCGAATTTATTTCGGTCCCATAATGTGATAGATGGTGAGTCTATCGCCATACCGGGCACAAATTCCAGGCTCCGGGCTAATACTGAGAATTTCTAGATAGAAAATCCCAATATCACTTTATCCGACCCGGGGATCAAACTCGAGACCTCAGCACAGCAGTCGTAACGTATGTGCAATTACAACTGCGCCACTGAGGCAGTCTAGAATAATGAATATAGTCACACACAAATGATCGCTGCACGCAAATAAGAATGCGACATAGTGAGTGCGTCAATCAGTTCGCTTCTTCATTTACGGCAGCAATCCAACTCGAGTTAGGAAGAATTCAACTCGAGTCAACTCGATTTAAGCGCAACTCGAGATAACTCGAGTTGACCATCACTACAACTGTCAATTGTATACAATTTCTCAGGCGTAGATGAGTTTATATTTCTAAGCAATGTAAGGGAAATAAATAATTAATGTAATGACTGAAATGTGTACCAGTCTAAGTGGGAATTATGCTACAACGCCTCTTCCGCGGTCGTCTGGCTTTCAAGCTATATATAATCTTAACTATAGTCGCTATTGTTTCTGTATATAGTTACCTATTTCCTCTGTTTCGTTATTATTCCATAACTCCAGTAACAGTACCTCCTAATTCCCTCCCACGCTCATCTCGTCATTTGTCTAAATTAATCACAATAGTGTTTCGTCAGTTCGAAGATTTTGAGAACGATGTCGCCGATAGTGTTCAGTCGTTCGTATCCGCGTTTCCTAATATGCCGGTTGTCATTGTTTGCGAAAGACCACCTTACCCGCCGTTTCCGTTCTCCGTGACGAACGAAACGCTACGAAATGTGAAGGTGGTGTCTCTAGAATTAAGGCTAGGTATGTCTCCACAAGATTTAAACCCGTTAACGCATATTTCTACCGAATTTGTGCTATTTCTGCCTGACTCCACTCGGGTTCTTCGGCGCGCCCTTCAACAGGCCACTATAATAGCAACAGCAAACCCTAATCAAGCAATAGCCATCAGTGTAGGTAATGCACATTTGATATGCCAACAAGTAACGTGGAATTATGCTGATTGGACACTCCATTATGCAAAGGATGCCTCAGGCAAGATTTGTGATGCAGTACATGGGCAGCATGCCTTACTCATCAGGACTTCATTGCTCAGTAAACTACCACAGCCGTTTATACTGCCATTTCCTGAATCGTTATATCTGCAAACAGCAGTTAAAAATGTTAAGGTAAGTAAGTATGTTTTAAGGTGACATGGTGTTTCAAATATATACATTTTTTAAACAAGAAGGAAAGGAAAGATGCCTCGGTGGCGCAGTTGTAATTGCGTATGCGTTACGACTGCAGTGCTGAGGTCTCGGGTTCCATCCCCGGGTTGGGTAAAGTGATATTGGGTTTTTCTATCTAGAAATTCCTCAGTATTAGCCCGGAGTCTGGAATCTGTGCCCAGTATGGCGATAGGCTCGCCCCCTATCACATTATGGGACCCAAATTTGGCAAAAAGTGGGTATACTGGTTACACCTCTGCCTACCCCTTCGGGGATTACAGGCGTGAGTGTATGTGTGTGTGTGTAAGAAGGAAACTTATATATGTGATAAAAAATAAAAATCAATAAAAAAATTATCAGACATCTAAACCTGAATGAACATTTTTAAAAATAACTTTGTAATCTGGTCTTAAAAAAATTTACAGCTTCCATAGAAATCTAATTGTCGGATTGTATTGAAATGTAATAGATTAAAAGTTGATAGACAATAAAATGGAATGCAGTCCATGTAAATTTAATATCAACATATTTTTTGTTAATTCCACTTTATTCAGTCTAGGTTTCAGATACTTGACATTAGTTCTGTGGCCTGGTGCTAAAAGGGCCAAAGTATGTTTTTGTAAGAAACGAGATTGTAATGCCAGTTTATTGTAAAAGTATGATATTTTTTGTGCTAAAAGGGCGTTAGTGTATTAACAATCTTTTAAAAGTTACTATGTAAAAAAGGCCAATGTAGTGTGCGCTTTCATACAGTTAAGTAAAAAAAAAATATGTTAAAAGGGCTGCAGTATACTTAAGCTGATAAATTATTATTATTTTTCACTTTCCTAGTAATACAGTAAGAACTAAAACGATCAAAGTTAACATTAGCCCTTTTTGTGATATAATTTTAGTCCAATTACCAAAAGACTGGGCAAACCTAATCAGAACAGTCCATAGGAACCCAAAAATAAATGTTGTAGAAATGCAACAGTCACAGTTCTACAACTTCCAAAAACTGCTCACTACACAATACGTACACCGAAAGATAAATTCAGTGAAAGAAAAGGTCAATTGGAATAAAATAAAATAGATACAGTGTAGAAAAGTAGATCCAGGGGTATTATACTACATATACTCATTTGATGATAGTGAAGAATTATTCAATGTGCTAAGTTTAAAAAGAAACCGAAATATGACACGTTCACAATCAGAAGATACTGCAACAGTAGCACCTCTCATGCCCCTAAATCAGAGACCTATTAAAAATCTCCCTGCACCAAAAGCTAGAGACCTGCAATCATTTCTGGAGTACCTCTAACCATCCAGCCGTCCATTTTATGAGTCTTTGGAGACTGGCCCCGAAATGGAGGATATTGTGTCATGTTCTGATGAAGAAAATTAAAAATATTGTAATCTCTCCATAATAAAATTTCTTAGAAAAACAACATTGGCCTTTTTAATTTTATACATAATTGGGAACTAACATAATAATTACCATCAGTGCTAAAGGGGCATAAGTTGTTAATATTTTCCAAAATAACATTTTTTTCTTAAATTAGAATTTAATTCATAAATCTTCTTAAAAACATAAATCAATTAAAAGTAAAATATTTTTGCCATACTACAATATAACACCTAAATAATAACTATGTATGCTGATTCATTGTTATAACGCTCATTACTGAAAATAATGATTTATTGATATTGGCCCTATTAGCACCAGGCCACAGAGTTTATTATTTGCCAAATGCTAGATATTCATTCCACTGCAAAAAAAATCCACTAATAACCAATAAATTGACAAATTTAAACAACTTTCTAACAAGAAACATTAAAATATTCATTTTATCAATAAGACACATTGACTGATGCACCTAAATAATGGATTATTCATCATACAGCTTTGCAGCTCATTGATTGTAATATGCTTGCTTTAATAATAAAACACCCAACAGTCACACACATAGTTCTGACCCTGCACTTGGTAAAATCTGTATGGCGGGTATCAAGAACTATGAGGGACAATGCTCCCACAACACCCAGACCAGAAACAAGTATCTGTCACACAATCATTTATCCCAGTTGCGGGAATCAAACCCACAGCCTCAATTCTTAGTCGGCTGCTCGCCTGTTGCGCCACAGAGGCTGTCGACATTATTTGCATTATATTTTATAAGTAGGCAATAACTTAATTCCAGATTCAAATATCAGACAGCAAGCTTGGGTTTGGTCGTAGTGTGTTAAAAACACCAGTTTCCAAACAAAGATCATCTAGACACATGAGAGATCATCGGCTCACTTTGTACAGACAGCTTGGGGTGAAAGCACTTGTGAGAGAAGATGGAAGGGTCCAGTGGTATGGATGTAAAAGGGAGACACAGGTAACAATTTCTTACTCTCATAGTATTTTGTTTCCAATTCGACCATGCAGTAACATATGCCTATATTACGTTGTGGGTTTTTTTTATTTTTTATTTTGGCGCGGCAAAGGGACCACACTGCACCTGATGGTAAGCGCAGTGCCGTCCAGATAGAGTATCAAGTAGCGAGAGACAGTCTATCCCCCGCTACTCAACACAATCATGCCGGCCTGCTATTTAGCTTCTTCACATTACGCCTAAAGGACCCAGGATCATAGGAGGGAGGGAACACGGTAGCTGGCAAACTGTTCCACAGCTTGATGGTGCGGCAAAAATACGAATTTGCGAACTTGGTTCGGGCCGGGGTAGTAGACACCACGAAGCTGTGGCTCCGCAAGCCAGTACGCGTGGTTCTGTTATGGAAAGGAGAGGATGGGATAAGATCAAACAATTCTTCAGAGCATTCGCCATGATACAGACGGTAGAACACGCTAAGCGAGGAAATATCCCTACGCAGCTGTAGCGGCTCCAGGTTGTTACTCACGTCTGCATCATTCACAATGCGGATGGCCCGCCGCTGCAGCCCATCCAAGGCATCGAGAAGGTATCTTGCGGAACCGTCCCAGAGGTGCGAGCAGTATTCCATTCCCGGCCGCACCTGCGCTTTATATAAGCGGTAGAGCTGACCAGGCGTGAAAAACCGCCGCACCCTGTTCAGGATTCCGACCCTGCGTGAAGTGGCGGATATTACGCCCTCGATGTGGCTCCTTGGATTAAGATCGCAGCGGATGTCCATACCTAGGACACTAAGGTCATTCCGCATTGCGAGTGGAACACCCTGAAGAACGGGGATTGGAGAAAACGGAGACTTCTTGCACGAGAACGCGCACACCTGGGTTTTCTTGGCATTAAACTCAACCCGATTCCTGGTACCCCATGATGAGATGGGATCCAAGGTCTGGTTGAGCTCAACGACAAGATCCTCTCGTCTCCTCTCAGTATCCGCCCGGCAACCAGGAGGCTTGCTGCTATAACGCCCATGAACCGTGCTATCGTCTGCATAACAATGAATTTTGCCAAGCGACAACATATCATTGATATGCAGAAGAAACAAGGTGGGCGAAATCACAGAACCTTGTGGTACTCCGGCATTTACTGAAATGAGCTGCGAAGCGTGTCCATCAAAGAGGACACGCATTCTACACTCATGCAGAAAGCCGGAAATCCACTTGCACAGGTTGTCGGGCAGACCGTATGCCGGGAGCTTGGAGAGAAGGCCACGATGCCAGACCCTATCAAATGCCATGGCTATGTCGAGACTCACAGCCAGAGCCTCGCCATGCCTGTCAATCGCTTCTCCCCAGTGATGTAATACGAACGCTAGAAGATCACCCGTTGATCGGTTATGACGGAAACCGTATTGGCGGTCATTGATCAACGAGTGATCCTCTAGGTAGCGAACTAATTGGCTGTTTATCAGTCGCTCCATGACTTTACACATCACTGAGGTTATGGCAATTGGGCGATAATTGTTAGGGTCTGACCTATCACCCTTTTTGGGGATCGGCTGCACATTAGCCTCCCTCCAAGATTCAGGCACAATACCTGAGAGGTAGGACGATCGGTATAGGCGCGTCAGTACAGGAGACAACTCCGCTGCACACTTTTTAAGTACAAGCGCTGGGATACCATCAGGACCACCAGCCTTCCGGACGTCGAGAGACTGCAGCTCACGCCGCACATCACAATGCCTGATACGGATATCAGGCAGGTATCAGGTACTAAGAGAGACTTTGAATCTTACTACACCCAGATCAGAAACAAATATTTCTCTTTATCACATACATTTGTCTTAATCCGGATATTGAATCGACATTCACTCGTTTCACAAACGCCATTTGCCTTGGAGGCTGCCAACTCATGATGGACATGTTGCAATCACATGCAAATGTTATGTTTCAGCGTTGTTTCCCACCTGTGCAAGGCATACCGTCGTATATCCTGACAGGTCGGAATACTCCGCCGTGTTGTCGCCGCAACATGCGTCGCGTGGCCGGTCATGTGTTGCGCGCCTTGTTGCAAGCTGGCGTCAGATGTTGGCTCGAAACTACGTCACTACTAGGCGCTGTGATTCGGTAATATATATATATTTTTTTATCCGGGCACGGCAAAGTGACCACACTGCACCTGATGGTAAGTGCATTGTGATCCAATTAGAGTATCTCGTAGCGAGAGATCTATCCCCCGCTACTCAACACAATTATGTCGGCCAGCTTCTTCACACTACGCCATGGGCAAGAAGGTGAAGAAGCCGTCGAGGGTCTTTTGTCAGAGGACTCAGAAGGCCGCGGAACGGCCAAACATCGTACCTCTACTCTAGACCCCCGAGAAAAACTGGATGTACACTGGCTGATCCCGGAACGCGACACACTTGCGTGTGCCACTATTGCGGGTTTTACACACTGTGTACGGTGGTCGATATCCGAGCGGATATGAATATCCTACCACCAGCAAAATTCATTCATAAATCATGAGTAAATGTCTCACATCCGTCTTAATGTTTCCTAAACTAGACATCTTAACCACTTTCCAGAAGTGACATCCTTCCATGGGCGGAACACGTTGAAATCGGCATCCATTCCTCGGACATATCTCGAGTGCCATGGCTGCAGCGTGGTGGGGCCGACGCAGATGGCTTCGTCTGGGAGCGAGCTACCAAAGGACACTACTATAGAATAGCATACTCTGCCACAAACCGAGTGTATGCCCTTGTATTGCCATTCACTCCTAGAAACGGCACCATGTGGCCCGCTGATTGGGTGCTTGCTCACCAGAAAGAATTCCCTGAACGGCATTTGCATCCCCTTGCACAGGTAATATTTTATAAATACTCTTATAATGGATATTAATTTTACACACAATTAAAAAGAAGAAGAAGAAGAAAAATGTGTTTAAAAGGAGATCGGCAGATTTGGAACAGCATGAACAAGATATTCTTAATAACCAAAAAATCATTTGTATTTTTTAGACTTTATTTCTCATTTTTATTTCATCCTACACCGATGCAATCAGATTTAGAAGAAGTATAACGATAACACAAAAATATTTCTACCATTTTTATTGTAAATGATCGTGGGGTTGCTATAACTTTTGTAAATATTGTATCGATTTGCAAATTAAACTAATATCGATAATCGATATTCTTTAAATTTTTGTTCAACGACATTGTATGTTGGCAAAAACTATAGAAGCATAAACATTGCAAGTACATTAGAAAGGCATTTGTTCAAACATTTATTAATCAAAAGAAAATACACTAAAATAAAATGACTCGGGTGGTTCATCGATTTTATTATTGCAATATTGATCGAATGATAATTGACACTTGAAGTTTTTAACAGCTGTCCATTTTCAATCTCTAGCTTGCTACTAATACCTAATCTGTGGTATGTGATTTGTCGCGAGAGCAATGTGTTTTCGTTTTGTGGTGCCGGTTATTTTGTTTTTATACTTTACGACGACCCTTGGCTATTATAACGGTTTATTTATTTCTATTGGCGGATATACTTTATACAATGTATTCCCATCTTGAAAGGTGATTAGTGGTACGGTAAGGTAAGGTACATCGTTATTTATAATTATAATCATTAAGAAGATCATATCTGATGAAAAGCATAGTCATTGAAGATGGTAGAAAATAGTAGATTATGTACACCTTTAAGTTGATAAAACTTTGAAACCCTATGACCTGGCTCAAAAATACTTTATCGTAGCTAAAGTGTGTCATATCCTTATTGTTAAAAACCATACCCCATTTGTGTTTACAACCTATCCCAGTTTACATAGGAAACCTGCGGATCTCCTTTCATTGCTACTTGCATATCTGTATGCTCACAAATTACTTGACCAATTGTAATGACACTTTAACAACTAACGTGCGAATAAATAATAGAAATACCACTTAAAACTTATTAAGTTACTATTACATTATAAAGTGCTACATTCAACATTGTGATGCACTGTTTTTTATCATTGGATTTTGAGAATTAACACAATAATGTTAAGTCTCACAATGCAATTTGACGGTCTTTAAAAATACAAGATGGTTTTTCCGGTTTCATAAAGCTATTGAAAATTATCTTAGAGAGCTCGATTTATAATAAAAACTGTAGCTATTTTCATAGTATGGCGAACATAAGACACTGTGCAGCTCAAGGCAGCATGTATAGTTTTTATTATACTAAAATCAGTCTTATACTTAAGCACATAAGGCTTAAATGGGGAAAATACACAATATTTTATTTTTCCCTTATAATGGGAAGGCAAAGGGTTCAAGCCCATACAGCCTTGTCAACTACAGATTACATGGAACAATATTTTGTATCAATACAGATAGCGTTCGCCGGTCGTCAAGCCCCGGCGCCAAACGACGCGCGCGCCTTCTTAGATCTCAAGTTAGGCGCAAACTCAGTGGAGAGGTGCGGGAAAATCGGATCCAAGCTTTTTTACCCTTAAGTTTTTCAAGTCGATGGGTCCTTCATGTTATTTGGCAAGTGACATCTTGCTTGGTAACTATTACACTAGGCAAAATTTAGAGTAAGTACATTTAAGTTTTCAAAGCATCAATGTTACTAAATTACTACTTATATTACCAAAGTAAAGTCAGACAGAAGTTAGTCAGTCACGAAGTACAGCCAGTTCACGAGGACCCATCAACAAATCACTGTGATAAGTATTCGCTTTCAGCATCCTGTGAGGTTTACGAAGCATTTATTATATAGCACTTTATTTTATAAATTCTAGATTTAGGATGTACTTGAAGTATGACTTTATATTGTTGTTTTGTTTTACCTCGTCTTAAAGATAATTTTAGTGTGATATGACACAAGCACATGTTTAAAATATATTGTATGGTATGTTGAATGTTCAATATATTTATTAACTTTATTCTAAGTAAGTAATGTGGATGGAAATTATAAGGCCAAGATGGAATGTTTAGTGAGAGGTTAGTTGGTCGCTTGGGTGACTTGCGATTAACACACTGGCTGACTGACGTGGCTACACTCATCGCTTGGCTTGGCCGGTTATCTTGAGTCGTCTAAGCGATTATGTAACCTCTTACTATTAAGCGCACATGCAAGCTTGGCCAACTAGTATGAGGCACCTAAGCGTTAAATTAAAATCGACCACTAAATACACACCCGAGCTTGGCCAACTAGTATGAGTCACCTAAGCGTTAAATTAAAATCGACCACTAAATACACATCCAAGCTTGGCCAACTAGTATGAGTCACCTAAGCGTTAAATTAAAATCTACCACTTAATACACATCCAAGCTTGACCAACAATTATGAGTCATCTAAGCGATTATGTAACCTCTTACTATTAAGCGCACATGCAAGCTTGGCCAACTAGTATGAGTCACCTAAGCGTTAAATTAAAATCTACCACTAAATACGCATCCAAGCTTGACCAACTAGTATGAGTCACCTAAGCGTTAAATTAAAATCTACCACTAAATACACATCCAAGCTTGGCCAACTAGTATGAGTCACCTAAACGTTAAATTAAAATCTACCATTAAGCGTGACGCCAAGCTGGGCCTACTAAAAAGAGTCATCTAAGCGATCATCTAAACTCTTACCACTAAATACGCATCCAAGCTTGACCAACTAGTATGAGTCACCTAAGCGTTAAATTAAAATCTACCACTAAATACGCATCCAAGCTTGACCTACTAGTATGAGTCACCTAAGCGTTAAATTAAAATCTACCACTAAATACGCATCCAAGCTTGACCAACTAGTATGAGTCACCTAAGCGTTAAATTAAAATCTACCACTAAATACGCATCCAAGCTTGACCAACTAGTATGAGTCAACTAAGCGTTAATCTAACATCCTACCATTAAGCGTGCCACATAGCTTGGACAACTAGAATGAGTCATCAAAGCGATCAACTAACCTACCACTAAGCATGCCAGCTATGGTGGGCTTAGCATAAGTGATAACTGGATAATAATAGAAGTAATCTCAAATAACAAAGTATCTAACTCTGTAATATGAGCCCCGCTTTTTGTCCATATTCTTTTTGTTGGTATTTTATGTTTAATAGCCATCAGCCAGCCAGCTATTACTACAGTCTATAGATGAGATGTCTTGAATCCGTGTTCTAATGTTTGGTTACACTAATCAAGTTGAAATGGGTGCAGTTCTAGCCAATTACTGCAAGGAATTACTAAACGAGTAGTTATGTGCGAGTCGGTTTTAAGCATTTGAGATTGTCAAACAATTATACTTTCTAACTCCATCGTAGTCATAGGACCGACCATAGTCACCGTCGTTCGTCACCCACTTCAGTTGGGATTGTGTGACCGTCTTGGGAAATCTTCAATATATACATGCATATTCAAGATGCCAATTTATAATAATAATAAATGTACCTAACAGTCACACATATAGTTCTGACCCACACTAGGTAAAACTTATATCGTGGGTATCGAGAACTACGAGGGACTACGGTCTCACAACACCCAGACTCGAAACAAATATGTGTCTGCCACAGAACTATTTGTCTCAGTGCGGGAATCGAACCCACGACCTCTCGTTTCACATCAGGCTACTCGCCCGCTGCGACATAGAGGCTGCAATAATGTTTGCTTTCAAAGCAATTTTGGTGATTTTTTTAACTATTTAATACCATTGGAAAATATTTGTATAACGATGAAAGCATTATCTAAAATATTATTGGAGCCACTTTGGCATTAGTACACGACTGCCGGCTCAACAGTTCGCATTGTATGGCCAATACTTTAGTTTTATTGGTACAAGTTATCCAACATTTTTATTAAAAAATTATAATGGATAGAAATATGGACGAAGTAATAACCGATTTGGTGCATCACAAAATAAAATTTTAATATTGTTAATTAATATTTTGACACAATTTAATATTTATCAGATCCAATGTTTAGAATTTTGCAAAAATTTAAAACACTGCTTGTTAAAATTAACACTAATTCGTAATTTGAAAGATCTCGATATAATTCTAGTCATAATATTGTAATTATATATTTCTTCGAATAATTGTATATGTCCAGATGACGTTGTTTTGTTTTTAGAGTTTATATTTCAAGTGTGCAATAAAGTATTATGAGCCCTACATAGGGTTTTTGAATAATTATAGTGTAAGTTATATTTAAATACATCAAATAAATAAAATAAATGTGTTTTATTTGCACGAAAGTTTAATTAAAACCAATAACTACAGACTGTGCATAAAATAAATAAATTAGTCGTCATCAAATTTTTCGTCCACTATGCCAGTTTGGTAGGGCGGGTCACGAACTAAACTTAACAGTTTGTCAAGTTTCATGATCTGTAAACAATAAAAAATCAGGCATTAAGAAAAAGGTAAAATAATGTATAAACAGAAAATAGTAGTAGGTATAAATAAAGTATAAATCAATATAGTTTAACAATCGAATCCAAGAAATAAATGAGTGTAATAAATAACATGGAAGCAAGCGACCGAACTTCATTCTATTTAGTATGGGTCAACCAATCACAAATGATTTCAGGACCGATCTGAAGATTACGATCAAGATTGATTAACCATTTCGGCCGTAAGACAATGGTTTCTAACGAAGGCAACATAAAATACCTGCAATGTCCGCTGATCCATTCCTTGAGCTTTTTTAGGCGGTTTGCACATGACTCGAAGATTTGGCGACAGCTTAAGAACATGGCATGTGCCTCTGCAATATAAATTATAAATAATTAAAAATGAAAATTAAAAAGTAGAAATCCACTTCCGCTAATGCCTCCAGAGAGATTTGAACTCTCGACCCCTGGTTTACAAGACCAGTGCTCTAACCCCTGAGCTATGGAGGCTATGTGTATTATGGTGAAATATGTAAACATTACCTTAACAGTCATTATTAAGTGTGCAATTTCTTAATTATTTTTTGATTTAAAATAATATGTTGTTTGAAACATTAATTAATAACGTCGTTATTTTCTAAGTAATGAGTAAGCATGAGATGTCTATGGTTTACAACTAAGAAGTCAGTTCTAATCCTTTATCAAAGGTTCCAATAGATTGCATTGAATCTATGGAATCGCAATACAGGCAAATATTTAGTAGTTAGACAAGAAGTAGGTACTCTTTTCTTAGGTGCTAGGTATTCTTTATCTTTCTGTCATTAAGCAATGGAGTCATAAGTACTGTTTTGGTCCAGTTAGACATCAAAACCAATGAAATTACTGGGCATTGAAACGTATAATTTCTCAGAATCTCAGGTTTTTAGATGCAGTGCACTGCCATCAAGTACCTACTTTGTAATCAAATTTCGAGATGGTAGTTATGGCGTTTACAATCAGTCGACGGTCTTGATAGTTAGTACGATAGTTCCGTGATATACGCGAAAAAAATACAGAGAGATATAATAAAGTACCAAAGGTATATAACGTAGAAATAAAGAATAAAAAAATGTTGAAAGAATCTGGTTGGATTCTTTGATAAAGGAATATGTTGGATGTGTAAACAGCTGTAGTAGAATAAAACCGCATATGTGTGCACAATGGCGCATATGTGATTATTATATTATTTGAGCGTGGCCAATTATAAAATTACACTGTATTTTGCCATTGAGTAGTGATCATGGTTCATTGTTTTCTCTAACTACATGTAGTGTAATACTAGAGTCGTTCGCTCATTATGTAAAAACAGCTGAATTTATTTTGATGCAGGACTCACTAAACTCCAGTAAAGATATAATTTGTAAAACTTAATATAAATATGCATGGGACGAGATAAACAATCCGAAAAACTACGACGTGGGCGGAGTCACGGGCAAAAACTAGTGTTAATGGAAACAAACGTGAGATTTGTGGAACTGTGGACAATAACAAAGAATTAGGTATATACTTTGTATCCCCGCATACGATGACCGGCAGTCGCATGTTGAAGTCGATTCTCGTCAGCTTCTTCGTCTTCTTGGAGACCACTGCTTGCACGCATATCGGCCGATATTTATTTACATTCAAGTCGTATACATAAACCTAAAACATTGTATTCGTTTAAAACATAAAGATTATTATCTTATATATATCCAAACTGATTTAAAATATAAACAAATGTTTGCTTTCTTTTACTTTATATTTGACAATAGTAGGTATCTACTCTACATTTGAAAACTACTTTATTTATTAGGTTCATTATTATAATTACTGTGTAATTTTTTACATGATTTGATAGTATCATTTTAAATTAAACTTTTGCTAGCAGTTATACCTTTTTGTATATATAGATTTAAATGCATTATAACCGCTAGAATAGTAAATTAAATAAATACTTAATAATGCCAATTCTGACGAGCAATATCTAGATGCGTCATAGTATTCAAAACTATTGTGTTCAAACACAATCCAAGGACGACGACACTGATAGCAATCTACAGATATAATAGGTGAGGTGAGGTGGGTTGGTGTAAAAATCAATACCTTCCCGTCAGCTGTGCACGCTGCGAACACAGTGCTCGAATACGGAGCCCATTTGACATCTCCCACAGGTGAGCCCAGTTCGAACATGAATAGCGGCTCGCTGAGGACGAATTAAATTAAATTATACGCTTTATATTAGCTTCACCCGTATATATATTTGTATGTAACGGAGTCTTTCAACGTAATTTTCACCACCTTCCAGACATCCGATTTACCTACTTGAAAATTTAATAATAAACCCACGCTTTTTTTTACTATAAAACTAATCGAATTATTTTCAAATTTTTAGTACAGCTAGCTATTAAGGCGTGTTTTTTAGTTTAAATTAATAAAAACACGCCTTAATAGCTAGCTAATATTATAATAATGATTTTTTTATGCATATGGTTTAAATTTAGGTAATCTATAGCATAATATGGAGAAAACAAGTATACCAAATACTAACTATTGTGTCTCGTTTTCATATGTTACATACATACATACATACATATACACTCACGCCTGTAATCCCCGAAGGGGTAGGCAGAAGTGTAACTATTACACCCACTTTTCGCCGAATTTCGGTCCCATAATGTGATAGGGGCGAGCCTATCGCCATACCGGGCACAGGTTCCAGACTCCGGGCTAATACTGAGAATTTCTAGATAGAAAAACCCAATATCAATGTTTTCATATGTTAATCGGGCATTAACGAATTTATCATGTATGTAAATAAGAAACCTATTTAACACAAACATATTTACTACATAACTTATGTCTCTTGTGTCCTTGTAGAGTGTAGAGGTAGGTAGAGACACAATTAGTATGCCCACGGTTCGCCCAGCTTGTTTCCTTTCCATGATATGGTGCGAGCCTATATTTCTGCCGTGTTTTTATATGGCGCATATTTAGAATTGTTATATTCTAGTCTGTAAGTCAGCCCCATTCTTTGGCACGGCTACCTCTATTAACGCAAGGGTTCCGATTTTATTAGTCCACCATACTGGTATAATGCGGGTTAGTAGTGTATCATATAAGAGCAAAATGTATTTATTCAAGAGTTACCAGAAGGAGATATACTCATAGACAGTCACTCTATGACTCGAAAAACATGCAAAGACAAAATTCAGTGTTCCCCCGTAAACAGGCAACGACAACTGACAATGAGTACCTATCTTACATCACATGGGCACTTAAAAGTTTAAATTAAAATATATTTTAAACCAATCGTTATGGAGAAATCATAAGCATGCATCTTAGCAGGTATCTTCGAGATGATTTCATTCACCATTAAATAGAGCGAAAATTAACAATGAAATCACATGTAACTTCAAAAAGTCAGGAGTGAAACCCACATGGTAGATATATTAAGAAAATTCAATAGTAGGTATACTTACTCTCTACCATCTTCCCATATCTTCACCCTCCAATCGCCAGAGCACGACGCGTAGATACTGTTATTGAAGTAATTGTAGTTGATCCTGTATACCGGCATGTGATGTCCTTGCACTGAGCATACGTAATTTCTATTGTACTTCAGGGAGCATGTGTGGATCATGCCATCCTCGGTCCCCACCATGAAGATGTCTGGCTTTTCCGGGTGGAAACAAATGCAGCTGCCGCAGCCTGATTATAGGTATTTTAAAAGCATTAGGTTAAAAAGAAAAAATAACAGGAAAGTATTTGTAATAACTAATCACCTACTTGCAACAATACTTGATATAATATTAAACAACACATGCTTTTTGTTATAGTAACTATGTGTAATATACACAACAATGAGACCAATGTAAAATATTTCGAATGATTTTGAAGGTTTATTATTAAAAGCTGAAAATAAATAATAAATAATAAATTGCTGGTGGTAGGATATTCATATCCGCCCGGATAGCAACCACCGTACACAGGGTGAAAAACCCGCCATAGTGGCACACGCAAGTGTGTCGCGTTCCGGGATCAGCCAGTGTACATCCGGTTTTTTGGGGGTCTAGAGTTGGGGTACAACGTTTGGCCATTTTGCGGCCTTCTGAGTACCCTGACAATAGACCCTCGACCGCTTCTTCACCTTCTTGCCCATGGCGTAGTGTGAAGGAGCAGGCCGGCATGATTGTGTTGAGTAGCGGGGGATAGATCGTCTCTCGCTACTCGATACTCTAATTGGACCGTACTGCGCTTACCATCAGGTGAAGTGCGGTCACTTTGCCGTGCTAGGATAAAAAAAAAAAAAATATCAGAAAAAAGTTGCGTGATTTTACATTCATGCGTTGTATTATAGGTACAATCTATGTAACTTATGACAATAGGCAATAATCAGATAACGTAATGATATAGAGACACAGTGGACGTCCAAAGGCTGAAAAAGAAGAAGAATGATATAGGGAGATATAATGTACGAAACTATTAAACCGACTCGAAAAATTATATTAGTAATAAAAAAAAATCGCAGATTAACAATATTATACAGAAATACTGTAATATAGAAAAAATCAATAATGCATTACAATTTCATGACGAATTACTTAATATATTAAAGTGTTTAATAATCAACCAATATCTTACTGTTAACAGTGATCAATGTGCCGTCAGGGCCTGGTATCGGAGGCACGTTGGAGCTCAATGTGATAATGGTGGTGGCTTGAAGCTCGCCCGGCATCACAGCCCATTGGACCACTCTACCGTCGCCAGAGATGGAGAAGAAAGTAGATTCGCCGTCGATCAGACGTGCGCCCCATCTTACCTGATATGGGTTGCAAATAAATGAAATGAAGATGTGAAGTGAAGTTGGGTTTCTTACGACCATTGAGAATGCTGAAGGTCCCCTTCGAAGGAATCCTTCCACTGCTTCCCATATTTTTTTCAACTTTCCTTCGAAGTCGGTAATGTGTTATTCTTTTAATAGGTATTCACAGTTGACACTTAAAATTAGGTTTCTGGTGTGTAAAAATTAACTTGGTCGTTTTGTATCTACATTTGGATATGGAGGAAAGTTTGGAAGAAGATATTGTAGTATTTAATTATTGTAGTAAATAATTTTACTTTGCATTAAGTTAGGCTTTCTGGAGGCCCGTGTCGTGTTGTGGGACAGTGTTTGACAGGGTTGATAAATGTAATAATTTCGTTTAGTTAGTTTAAAACCACCTACCTCCCATACAATGTTACTGTGTTTATCTCGAACCGAATCCGATTTGTATTGATACGATGATTCGAGCGTCAGTTGTGCGTTGTACACGCATACGTTTCCATCATAAAGCCCTGAAAAACTATGTATCAGTACCTAGTACCTACTACTTCATTTTATAATTTTGACAATATTATTATTTCCTTACCAACGCATACAAGATATGGAGTTTCTTTGTAAACATCAAGGCATATTATAGGAGATTCAGTCGTGACAGAATACTCTGGATACGCTGGGTTTTTAATGCTATATAAGCACAGACACCCAGTCTTCTGCTGATTTGTGAAGTCCACTGAAAGTTATTTCAATTGATGATTAATTATAAATTACTTAATTGCTTTATGTGTCACATTTAAATCTTTATATATATCATTCTACTGTACGTGTGTATGTCACTGAATTCCTCCTAAACGGCTGGACCGATTTGAATGAGTTTTGTTTGTATGCTTTTGGTTGGCCCGCTAGTATTTCTGTATTTCAAAAATTATTATTTCTAGGCAGATGTTTATAGAGGAGCATTTATAATATTATAAGGTTCATTTCTTACACCGTTTGTTTAAACAATTTAAAATATGTGATGTTTTCTTTATATCATATCGTCATCAGTCAGTGATGTTAGGGACTTGGGTATAATTCTCGATAGTAAGCTATACTTTACATCCCATATAGATGCGATTGGTAAAAGGGCTGCTTGTATTTTGGGTTTCATAAAACGCAACGCAAAGGGCTTTAAATTGCCCCGTACAAGAATTATTTTATATAATTCTGTCGTGCGGAGTCACTTAGAATTCGGAAGTGTTGTTTGGAACCCCATATATAGCGTGCATTCTCAACGCATTGAAAATCTACAAAGAGCATTTACTCGGCATCTGGCTTTTAACTCACCTAGAATCTCGCATAGATGTCCTTATGATCAGCGTATGGTTTATTTTGAAATTCATAGCTTGTATACTCGTCGAAAGGTGTCTGATTTATTGTTCCTTCATAAGCTACTTAATAATAAAATAACATGTACTCACCTTCTACAAAACATTGGCCTAACAGTTCCGTACAAAATACCCAGACGCCCAATTACCAATATGTTCAATGTCCCTCTATACCGAACAAACCTAGGGCGAAGTGCCCCGGTTACGAGAATGCTCGCTCTATACAACAAAATTAGCAGTGAATTAGAAATATTTAATGACCCAATCATGAAATTTAAAAATAAAATGCTGGAAAATCTGTATATATAAAAGAAGAAACTGACTGACTGACTGACTGACTGATCGATCAACGCACAGCCTAAACGGCTGGGGTTAGAGATTTGAAATTTTGACAGTAGGTACCTTTTATCACGTAGGCATCCACTAAGGAAGGGTTTTTGGAAATACCACCCCTAAGGGGGTAAAATAAGGGATGAAAGTTTGTATGAAAATCCGTCATTTTTGAAGTTATATTCATGAAAATTAGTATTTGGCATTTTAGTTAAAAATAAAAAATATGTGTTTCAGGATTTTTTTGTTATATGTTGTCATATTATGTGGCGAATGTTGTGTACACCTGTGTCTAGCACACATATCTGACACTGTGCCTTTTTTATATTTCATTGTAATATTTTAATATGTAGTGCTGTTGGTGTACCTTATTTAAAATAAATAAATAAATCATTCATTACAACATATAAATATACAATCCACCTCTAATCTTATCTATAGAAATACTAACACGATCCGTACGCAACAGCGAACAAATCTTGGTAATGTGGGTTCCACTGAAGATCGCAGACAGCATGGTTTCGCATCGGTTCGAATTGGAACTTCCAGAGAGGCAGCAGAGAGCCAATGCCTTCACGAAACTCGTCCGATGGATCGTCCCAGTATCTATAATCTTGTGCTGGTGACGATAATTATTTAATCCATAACTTGTAAATGAGTATTACGTTTTAAACAGAAGATGTGGTACAAACAGAACGAAATGATTAAAACGTTGATAGGATAGTATAACTGATAAGAGCAATCGGCCCTATGACAAAGAGGAACAACAAAAAGAATATGCAGATGAAAAAAATAATTATTCTATTGTTGCTTAGTGTCGTTTTTTTGTCGCACCGTCGTACATCCTGATTGAAAGAAGTCTTAATAAATTATTGAAATTACGACTTATTGTTCACTGAAATCAAATTAAACAATAATTAATTAATAATTTTAAATACTTGTGATTGCTTGTGTGATCGTTTTAAAGTAATAAATACTCGACAAGTAGTGAAATAATGCACTAGAAATATAGTTAAATACCTACATTAGACAACGTTATAACATATTGTTCTTATATCCCAAAAACAAAACCCATTTAAAGCTATCAATGCACAAGTTTAAACTTGAGCATAACATTTTTCGAATTGAAGGTTTCAAAGAAAGATAAAGATATTAAGGTTGAATAGGATATGTATGGAATAGGACTGATCAGAAGGGCGATTCTGCTCCATACCGATATCATCGTAGATGTTCTGATTGACGAGTCTCTCGAGGACCGTCCAAGCCTCGCGGATACGCTGCGCCAGTAGTTCGTCATGTATTTGTTGCGCCGATTTCGCGTGTTTCGCAGCTTTTTTGCGCAACTGTTCACGTTAGTAAATGTAATTGTATTTGTATTTGTATTTGTATATATATTTTTATTCAGAGTTGATTAATGAATAACGTATTTAGGTAAACTAAATAGCTGTAACTGGTAGAGCCGTACTGAAGACGGGTTTTCTACAGCTGGAATGATCTCGCTTAAGCAGGATGATTTGACTGATGATGAACTCATAAAACTCAACATGAAATGGTACATTTGATGCTGCATTCCGTATGGTGGGTGAAAGTTCCGAAAGGCCAAAATACTCAGTCCTCCCAAATCCCATTCGATATTTATAATTCTTCTGGTTTATTCCTGGGCGATAGAGATCACTTTCACAAAAATGAGCCACTTGCTTAATATTAAATTAAAATAGTTGCGATGTTTTTTTTTTATATCATAGTCCGACAAACGAACCAGTGGGTCACCTGATGTTAAGTGATCTCCACCGCCCATGAACATACACAATACCGAAAGTATCACGTATGCGCTGTCGGCCTTAAAGGATAGGAATAGGGATTAGGGAAGGGGGAATCTGGGCCTCCGGATATCTCACTTACCATACGAAACGCGACAGTGAACTGTCACTTTACGTTGGTTTTCTGTGAGACAGTGGTACTACCCCGGTCGAGCCGGCCCATTCATGCTGTAGATAAATATGTCTACAGCGTGGCTCTACTTTACATGTAGACAACTAATCATTGCATTGTACTACATGTAGTAATACAAAGGGATTAATCAGATTTATTTAAATGAATTGCTATTTATTTAACTTCCTTAATTAAATAACGCAACATTGCCCAATATTTAATATAGGCTCTGATTATAATTATTACATTGGTTTAGTAAAATAGTTTACCCTTTTTGGTTTTTCTTCTTCTTTCTCACGCAGTTTCCTGGCGTAGTCTTCTTGGTAGTAGTCGAATATGATACATTGGAGTGCTGTTGCGCCGTAGTTAGCTCGAGGTGGTGGTATGGTTTGAGTATCCACGGACTATATAAAAGGTATTATTTGTTATTATCATTGCTTTTTTTTTATCCTGGCACGGCAAAGTGACCACACTGTACCTGATGGTAAGTGCAGTGCCGTCCAGTTAAAGTGTCAAGTAGCGAGAGACAATCTATCCCTCGCTACTCAACACAATTATTGTATTATGTATATGCAAATTTACCATAATTTTCTGATTATATGCAGTGGAACAACCATTGCACCTGCATTTCGTTTAACATCTCTTATTATAGAACAATCATTTTTCCCGTGATAAACATAGCATTTTTTATGTAATAATATCCGCAGCTGGCAAAACGAGATTTTTTTTGCATCTCTTACAATACTTTTACGAGATGTATTATAAAGGAGCCTGTGCTAATTGTAACCTATATATGAATATAGTTAATTTATACTATGATAATAATTATAAATTAAATTAACTTTTTTTTTTTTTTTTATTGCATAGTCCGACAAACGAGCATGTGGGTCACCTGATGTTAAGTGATCTCCACCGCCCATGAACATCCACAATACCGAAAGTATCATGTATGCGCTGTCGGCCTCAAAGGACAGGAATAGGGATTAGGGAAGGGAAGGGGGAATCTGGGCCTCCGGATATCTCACTTACCATACGAAACGCGACAGTAAACTGTCACTTTACGTTGGTTTTCTGTGAGACAGTGGTACTACGCCGGTCGAGCCGGCCCATTCATGCTGCAGACAAATATGTCTACAGCGTGGCTCTACCACTATAAAACTTTGAACATAAAACTAAAGTATTGTTTAGTTATTTTTGCTCTTATGGAGTATTTTCTATTCATAAAACTTATTAACCTATTTATTGTTTATTTATGTTTTGAATAAACAAAAAACCCATTCAATGATATGCTCAAGTTTGAAACAAACCCTTCTTGGAAAGTTGTAAGTGAGTGCAGCTCTTTCGCAGAAGTTGAACTGATTGGCCAGTTTCTTTACACGTGGCTTGATTTCGAAAATTTCTTCTCCATCTTCATTGTCACCTACAGGTTCTTCTCCTATGAAAACATTATAAATATATACTACAATATTATTGAATCTAATTTTAAACAACACACAATGCCTCTGTACTCCTTAATTTTTTATTTGTTTCTTTTCGGAAATGTTTCTCATTTCAAGGTCTGGTATCTATTTAAAATAATAAACATATAAAAAAATTAATATGACTTTCACATTTTACCTCACCAATAAAACGACCGATAGTTGGCCCAGCAGTTAAAATGAATGCATGGAATTGAACTCGTGACGACAGTCACAGTAGTCCAGTCCACTCGCATTTAGTCTCATGCCACTTTTTATGTACTTTTATTTTATTTTTCGTTATTTATCATTTTAATGATAGCAGACTTTTTGTTGATGTTGTTGACCTACCTACAATCATTTAAAAATCACAGTGTTTAAATGGTAGAACTACTCTATAGACAGTTTTTCAACAATAGATCTTACTTTCTTCGGCCTCTGCTTCCTCTGCACCTTCTGGCGGACTTTCTTTTTCTTCAGCGCCGACCTCTGTCGGCTCTGCAACCACTTCACCAGGTTCGGGTTTCTCTTCGTCAGCCACTACATCTTCTGTTGACAACACCAAACCAATTACAACACTATTAACACTGTTAGTAAAAACAACGTTAATTTGCAGTTACAATTCGTCGATAGTGATATTTTTTGCTACAACACGAAATAAGAGAATGTATAACACTTGGTTATTCAGGGTTCTGAGTGTAATTGCTACTGTTCCTAGCCGTGGCGCTTATCAACAGATAAACGACATGCTCGTTAATCAGAAGTATAAAAAATCAATGATAATAACAATTTCAAGACACCCAACAGTCACACAAATGGTTCTGACCCTATACTAAGATAATGAGTCTAGTATAGTGGGTATCAGGAACTATGAGAAATTTTCGATCTCACAACACCCCGACCTGAACAATTATTAGTGTATCACATACACATTTGTCTCGGTGCAGGGATCGAGCCTACTGCCTTTCCTTTCACCGCCGCATACATGCCTGCTTAGCCCCGGAGGCAGTCAGAAGAGATATGTTTGAAGACTGTACACTATACCTTCGCCTTTCCCCTCCTCGGGTGGTGGAGGCTCAGGTTCCGGCTCCTCCTCTTCCTCTTCTTCGGCACTGGATTTCTTGACTTTCGCTCGTTTTGGTCCAGCGTCGTCGAATCCCACCATGCCTAGTAAGTAGCGTTTTTATTAATTGTGGGGGAATTGAAATATAAAATAATAATAATAATATCTATGGAACCACTGACAATTTCCATTAGTTGAAATTAAATGCAATCAACAGATTTTATGTGTAAAAGTAAAGTATGATCAAGACGGATAGTCGAACGTTTGTAGCAAATCTGCAAATTGTTTTGGTCAACGATGTAAAAACAAGTATTGCATTAAAGAAATATTTGGTCTGAAGTTTTTTCTATAGCCAGATTGGCAATGATCAGACAGATCACCGGTAATAGGAATCTCTACCGCTCGTGGACATCCACAAGAAGAATCATAAGTGCTTTGCCGGCAATAGAAAAAAGGAATAGATATTTGATTTAAACCTCTTAATATTTCATTCCTCGTACGAAACCCAACAACACGCTGCTACTGAGAGATAGAGGTAATAACCAAGTCGAGATGGCGCATATTTACCTACGGCAAGGCTCTACCAATTAACAAATTGAATAATTAATTTACAAATACATCGTACTCACCGTAGCCAGCTGCAATTTGTGCTTTCGCTTCATCGGAATCCTTCCGTATAGCCGTACCTTGATATATGTAGAGAGGATATGCTTTTCCAAAAGTTGGTTTTGCTTTAGGTACGAACTTCCCTTGACCATAATGGTAAGCTACCTCATCAGCAACCCATTGAAGATTTATTGTGGTCAATACACGCCCCACTTCTTCCTCTAGATCCTGTGAAATAAGGAATTAGGTGTTCTTTGTTACATTTCTCGTTAATTTTGAGACTATTTTATTATTTACATCAGCTTATAAAAGAAGAATTTTTCGGATTTTGAATGTTGTGATTTTATCGGTGTATAAATGTAAAAATGTTAATATACATTAATATTGTATTTTAGATAATTAAGTATAATTGTCTGTTTCTGTGCCTAATAAATAAAAATAAAATAAAATAAATAGAAAGAAAAATATAGTATAATGTTATAAATTGTATATATAGTAAGTACTATTTTATTCTTACAGCATCTGGGACCTCTTCCTGATCCTCAGGTTTAATGAGTGAGCGAGGCTTAAGCCACTCAAGTGCTTCGTCTTCAACTAAGTTACCACGTGATTTTGAAGAAACTTCCTTCTGCTAAACACAAATTTTATAGAAAGTAGTTAGTTAAGGAAAAAAATACATTTCAATTTATTTTGAAGTGAAGTTACACACATCTAAGCACTGCAATGACTTTTTCACAAGCACTGTATCTTCATTAACATTGAGAGCCCTTTTTATCATAGCCTTCAACATTTTGGGCGTTAAAAATAGCGTCTCTTTTTAAACAAAGAAATACATAAGCACGCAAGCATCTGATGGCAGCAAATGAAACACTGCTTAGTCTTCTAAATGTTTGAGGAGCGTTCGAGCGAATTTATGGGTAAATATTGTGGATATATTTGCATATTGTTTGATAGGTCTTTATTGGGCACGATCATGTAACTCGACTATAAATTATGCGAGGCACTTTTAGCCAAGTGAAGCAAGCGTAAACAAACGATTAAACCTTTGCGTGCCTAAAGCATGCCCGGATACTATCTTTATTCGTTTAATTTGTGTAGCCTCAGTTTTACGACGGACAAAAATATACTTACATCAGAATCATTTTCTGAGTCTGACGACATAATCCCATGTCAAAATATGAATTGCAATAAGTCTCATAAATGTATAAGACGTGTTCACATTTCACTACAGTCGTGTATATTAAAAATAGCTTAAGCTTGTGAACTTTGGAAAAGTATGAACTGCACTGCATTGTCGCAGTCCTAATGTACCTTGCATAGGCAGTAATGGTAACTTAAAAAGATATGGCTTTTAATTACGTATGTTTCTTTTACTGCTTAACCAATATGTGTTTACATTCCAATTGCTTTATCTACCGCATAATATTATCTTTTTATAGATATTTTAACTGCCTATACAATTTAAATTTGGAACCCAGTATCAGTTACTTGATTCCGGATAAATGTAATTTTTACAAGTTATTTGTATTTTGTAAATTCACAACTTAGGTATTTCAATGCGTAGTAATATTAGATTAATTTTACAGTAAATTTAAACTTGCTCATTCTATCCACTCGATACTTTGTATTTGTCTTGCTATCTCTACAAAGTTTGTAAATTACTTCCACCGGTCGGGCGTGTCACCAAATTCTAATTAGCCTCCGTGTCTGGCATTAGCTAGTACAGCGAAGGCATCACGAAATCACGGCAATGCTGAATGCTAAGCATAGATTAGCTTTACCAATCAACTGTTTGCCATTTCACCTATGTTAGCTGCATACACGGGACGTAAAGTGATTGGTATACCAAATATTATTCTTAATTGCTAAGTATCTAGTTAATGGAAATTTTTTGTCTATAATTTTCGTACAATTTTGTTTTAGTTTATTGTGCCCGTTATAATTGATGCTGCTTTCATTACGTCGGCTTCACAAACATATACTTTATTACGTGTAACATCTACAATAAATGCTTATGTTAAACTTTTTTCAAAAATAGTCGTACCTTGGATCTTACCTACATTTTTATTACAACAATATAAAAATAGAAATGGAAATGGGTTTGGTACAAACATAAAATCGTTTACGATTTGTATATCCTTCCGAAGAATTGTTGTTGCGTGTTGGAATCGAAATGAAAATCGATCGATTAGAAGGCATTGTGCGTTGATAACTTATCGTGATAATAACCAATTTAATAATGATTTCACTGTAATAATATTTCCCCGGGCTTCATTATAATTCCGGGCTTTGCAACGTTGAGTTTAAACAGATTGCTGCTACATGTTTGGTAAGTTTAAGTTTAAACAGATAGTATTGTTTTTATCCTAATTAAAGTCTTTCATGCTTATATTTTATTATCTCTCTCCTCTATTGTCCTCTCACGAGGTTTTATGCTATTAGTTTTAAAGTTTGTTATATCAAGAATGTAACAGTGTGTTGATATTGGGCGTGTATGATCACAAGGATCATAAATTTAAAACAACCAAGGTCTATTATATTTTCAAATTTGTATAAAAACAAAGAATGAAAGTGAATCTATTTATTTTGTTCTATTTTATTTTAATAATTTATTATATAGCTAGTGTTTCACTTATAACGCTTTTCGACACGGTATGTCCAATATCAAACTTGATGTCTTGCACAGTAATCTTTTGAGCCTAAAGTGTAGAAAGCCTTAGCGATTAAAGCTGATTTAGTGACATATTTATCTAAAACACATACTAAACTAAGCACAGGGACACTATTTAACAGGGTCACATGGTGAAGTTTGACAACTTACAAAGGGAATTTTAACCTTTCTCTATAACTGTCTAAATTTACATCTGCATTATATTCATAGGTGCTCTTCATGTATCTAGATCTTGATTAGTGTTGGTTAGGCCCGTACGATGAAAACGGATATTATAAACGAATCTACCGTGTATATCCCACACAGTTTTTTTTTCTATAAATCCTTAATTCCCATAAATACGTACTATACAATGAATGCCAAATCTATACTGTATTTTTTATTCCTGGCATGGCAAACTGACCACACTGCACCTGATGGTAAGCGCAGTGCCGTCCGGTTAGAGTATCAAGTAGCGAGAGACAATCTACCCCAATCTAACACAATAATGCCGGCCTGCTGTATAGTTTCTTCACACTACGCCATGGGGCAAGGAGGTGAAGAAACGGTCGAGGGTCTAGTGTCAGAGTACTCAGAAGGCCACAATACGGCCAAACACCGTACCACCTCTCGAACCCCGACAAAAAAGAACAAAAAAAAATGTCGCGAAACATTCCATTAATAGTCTTATATGTTTTTTAAGTGTATACATAGACGACATGGAAATTAATACATAAACAGGTTTACATTACATAGAACCTAATATTTATATTGACAGCCTCCGTGGCGCAGCGGACGAGTAGCCGGCTGTGAAACGAGCAACCGTGGGTTCGATTCCCGAACCGAGACAAATGTTTTTGTAACAGACATATATTTGTTTCCGTTTAGGGTGTTGTGGGACCGTAGTCCCTCGTAGTTTTTGATACCCACGATACAGGTTTAACCTAGTGTGGGTTGAGAACAATGTGTGTGGCTGTTGGGTGTATTTATTTATATAACAGTGACGATATCTATAATAGGACAGACACAAATGACAAGCAAACACTACGTAGGTGTTTAAAGGACGACACACGCAGATCGACAAAGACGTATGTACAATGACGCACTAGCTACGTCCTAAGGACGGTTACTCACTCGCAGACGTTTTAGGAGAATGCCCAGAGATTTCTCGGTGGATTTATTCCGCCAGAGGTCTGGGAATCTAGGCTTACTGGAGCCTTGCGGACTAGGCATCTAAATTAGGCAGCAAAAATCCATTAGAACATATTATAATAATATTGAGGTCGTTGTCTTGATTTTTATGTGAAATTTTTAATGTAGGTATATTAAAAATAATATATATTATAATTATATTATATTTTTATTTTTTAATCTTTGAATTACGAGATACTATTTGAAGTACGAAATATTTGGATATTTAGCTAAGTTAATTGCAATTTTTAAATTTTTACATAAGAATTAATATTATTTATTTTCAATTCAGAATATTTAGTATGTATGTATATACAAGGATAGTTAGAAACAGTGAACTAAGCCATAGCCAACTTAATGTATCGTTGGTAAGGAATTCTACCATATTCTTTTAATAAGAATATTTTAATTATCATGCCAAAATCTACTCCTTCTTTTTTTAAATTTATGGCTTCCACTTATGCACGATTCTGCCCATGTCAAGGTCATGCAAAAATTAGAATATATATTTTTTTATTTTTATGTAAAAAATTACTCCACCCATTCAATGTTTATTCAATGTCTTGACAAACACTTAATTTATAAAACCAGAGATATATTCATAAGTATTTTAGCGTAATTCTTAGGGCGAACTGGAGCGATGTATTCATGTCCTTCTCGTCTGAAAGCTATGAAGACTAATGTAATCTTTTGTTATTTATTGAGTGTAAATGTAAGATGTACAATGGTCTATTAGGTTTACAATAACTCCCTTAACAATGTAGACATCCTTTGGAAATACGTAGAATATATTTTACAGGAATTCTAACTCTATTATAAATTGTTGCTAGTTTTGTTATAAAAAAAAGAGATATGAACTTTTCACTTCATTAAGATAGTTTCAAACTTTCTTATTACTATATAGTTGTTTAATATATTTTGTAGTTGTAATCGTAGTTTTTATGTGAATGTACTCTTTTAAATTTAAACAAAAGTATCACTTAATATTTGATTAAAGTATTGACGTAATTAAACGTATTGAAATAATATAAACCTTGGCATACATACATCCATATGCACTAACGCCTGTAATCCCCGAAGGGGTAGGCAGAGGTGCAACCAGTACCCACTTTTCGCCGAATTTCGGTCCCATAATGTGACAGGGAGGCGAGCCTATCGCCATACCGGACACTGATTCCAGACTCCGGGTTGATACTGAGAATTTCTAGATAGAAAAACCCAATATCACTTTACCCGACCCGGGGATCGAACCCGAGACTTTAGCGCAGCAGTCGTAACGCATGCGCAATTACAACTGCGCCATCGAGGCAGTCTTTAACCTTGGCATGACTACATTAATCCGAATATACACATTGTCGTCTTTAATGTTGGTTTTAGTAATTGGCGTTTATGGTATATTATATAATAATTTATTGAAGAAATAAATTTCATCCATCTTCTACATTTAAAAAAAAATATGATTTCCTTACCTGACCGAAAATGTAGATGAATTCACTTCTTTTACTCTACATAGATTTTATAATGTAAAATGTTATTCATTGAAATGAAACCATTAAGTATATATACCAATAAGAAACCATTATCTAAAATGTTATTCATTAATAATTATCTTCTATGAATCATTTAAAATAATATACCACGATTAAGACAATGACTTATTTTTAAACCGGATAAAAAAACTACTATTAACATTTGTAAATTATAGGTGTTTAACATTAGTAAAACAGTAGTCTACTGCTCAACTTAGTTAATTAGATATTAATAAACAACGTTATATTTTGGATAGAATTCATTATTTATTTAATCAATTCCATAGTTCATTTTATCTACACTTATTTAATTTTCTTGGCATTCAGTAAACGAATACAAAACGTAAAAGCAATGCATCTTATACACGATAAGATGATCAAAAATTCTATTTATCGAATAAGCTAATCACGCTGTAGCCAGATTTTTCTGTAGCTTAAATGGGCCGGTACAACCAAGGCGAGTACAACTGTTATTAAGAGAACTGATTTAATATTACAAGTATAATGTAACACGCATTTCATACGGCCTGGGAGATTACTAGAGGCCTAAAAAATCAGATTCTCGGACCTGGTTCGATCTCACATATAATATCATTTCTTAGACATTATAAAATAAATGTGCCCACAGACTATTTTATTCAAATAAATAATCAGTTATACTGATAAGACCGGCCTACTATATAATATATATTATGTCGTGTAAAGTTTAAACAACAGATATGTATATTATTGTAAACACCTTGTTTGTGATAAGTTTTGTTCGAGTAAGGCCTCTCTAACAACTAACGTGTGTTTGATCGATGCATTATGTAAGTTATATCATAATATTAATCAATTATTTAATTTATATAATATACTGTTTATTGGAGTATTTAATCATTAAACTATATAAACAATTAACTATTAAATCACTATTCATAAATTTATATACAATAATCTGATAAATTTTACCAAAAACGAATGTAGCTTACCTTCTTCGGCGCCATAATTAATCAGCCGATTAAATTGCTGAAAAAATATCAAAAAAGAACACAAAAAATAATTCATTTACAGAAAAAGTTTGACAAATTCGTAAATAAATTCTCTGGCACTAGTGAGTGGGTTTTAGTTGCGCGCGCAGTCCCCAGTTGTCATGACAACGGGGTAAGGGTCATGGGAGGACCTCAGTCTGGTATCGCAAAGAGGATCGACGTGTTTTGGATAATATTGCTTGGATAGGCAAGTTTTATCTCCTATAACAGGTATGATCTTTATTATTTTTATTTATGTCTAATTTTGTCATTGTGTATTTTATAAACTCAGATAAATATACGCGCCCGTACTGCGTACTAAAATTTAATATAGCTTAGCAATTGTAGACCAATTCTAGGAATAGTAAAAAGCATGTTATCTGTAATAAGATTAATCTCTAATCAGAGACATGTTAGTGATACCTTACATAGATTTTAAAATTATTGTGAAGTTACAGTGATTATAATCCATGAAGTATTTAATACTTGATTGAAAATTATTGACTTTATATTTCTAAAAAAATATTGAATTATGGATTGCATGGCAAATATAATTTGTTAATTGTCATAATTAATATATTTACGACATTAATAAATAGCAATAATTAAAATATTGTTATGATTTAAAAAATGTGAACAAATTTGTAACTTGCAGCTCTGTGATAAATAAATAATTTTTGCACTATATTAAATTTATGACTTAATACCTTAGAGTGTGTTAAATACTCTAAGCTTAATACAGAGGAATGATTATTACTATAACATATTTCCCTGCCTCGCGATCCCTGAAAGCTGCATGTGTAGCGATTTTTTTCTAAATTTATAGAGTTAAAGTATATTTATTTATTGTGGTAGAGCCACGCTGTAGACATATTTGTCTACATGAATGGGCCGGCTCGGCCGGCGTAGTACCACTGCGTCACAGAAAACCAACGTAAAGTGACAGTTTACTGTCGCGTTTCGTATGGTAAGTGAGATATCCTGAGGCCCAGATTCCCCCTACTCTTCCCTAATCCCTATTCCTGTCCTTTAAGGCCGACAGCGCATACATGATACTTTCGGTATTCTGGATGTTCATGGGCGGTGGAGATCACTTAACATCAGGTGACCCACTGGCTCGTTTGTCGGACTATGCTATAAAAAGAAATATCTTGACAGGCGCAGTAGGCGAGTAGCCGTCTGAGAAACGAGAGGACGTTCGATTCCCGCATCGAGACAAATGTTCGTGTGACAGACAGATAGATGTTTCGTGTGGGTGTTGTGGGATCGTAGTCCCTCGTAGTTGTTGATACCCACGATACAGGTTTGACCTGGAGTGGGATCAGAATTATGTGTGTGACTGTTGGTATATTTATTATCTATTGAAATGTGTTTTTAATCAAAACTAAATTAAACACGACTGAGATCAATAGAAACTATTTTAAATATTTATTTATTTCTTCTACGTGATTTAATTTCTTTTTTGACAGCCTTCGTGGCGCAGTTGGCGAGTAGCCGGATGTGAAACGAGAGGCCGTGGGTTCGATTCCCACACCGGGAAAAATGTTTGTGTGACAGACAGATATTTGTGTCCGGGGCCTGGGTGTTGTGAGACCGAAAGTCTCTCGTAGTCCCTGATACCCACGACACAAGACTCGTATCTTAGTGTGGGGTCGGGGCTATGTGTGTTGTTGGGTGTTATTTATTTATTTTATTCCACTACAACGTAAGGCCAATATGAGATATCGTTTAAATATATAGCAAAATGGTTTTTATTTAGTGTTTATACAGTTCACCCCTTCTGAAGAATACCATTTTGACAGAAAATTATATTAAAATTGTCTTAAAAGTTGGCACATCTGGGAATCGAACCGGAATTTCTGGTTTATAGTTTATTTATCTAACCACTATACCGGGAATGTAAAAATATTGAAAATAATCTTCTTTATTTTTAGTTTTTATTACGGTTACTGTAAGTCTGATTCTATTATAAAGCATTTTATGATTTGTTAAATTTAACTTTTAACCTATTCGATGATTGCTCGTAGCACCTCATAAAAACAATGTAAATCTTTACTATGACTTTTATATATTGCTACTATCTGTACTATGTATTGAGTCGCGTGGTGTCGGCAGAATATAATAGCACCACCCCATATCTTACCGTGGGTATCGTAAAAGGCGATTAAGGGAGTGTGAGTGTGTTACTGACCCTTTGTAACTTTGTTCACCGTTATGCTATACCATCTGTCTGAGTCTTTCTCCAGTCGTAACGGTCTCCGTTCCACTGGGCTCAGAAGGACAAGGATGAGTATGTGCACCTGTATCTCGCGCGTATACTTGTGCACGTTAATATATCCTGCGCAACTGACCGCTTCCGTATAAGGACTCCGATCTAAGTTACTGCAATGGTGTGCTCACATGTCCGCATTGTGCGCGAACTTTTACCAATTAGATCGGCTATGTTAGCCATACACGAGCACACCAACGAAAGTTAGAACGGAGTTGAAGAGGTCGCTCTGGCTGAAAACGGTCGGAGGAATTAATAATACTAATATTGTATATTTCTGTGTAAAATATACTGAATTTTATTTTATATAATTTAAATTGCGAATCGTGCCATTATTTATCTTACCTTATCATCATCATCGGCCTGTAGCAGTCCACTGCTGGACATAGGCCTCCCCTAAAACGCGCCATTTAACCCCGTCTGCAGCTTGTCCGATCCAGCTTCTGCCAGATACCTAATAATAATAATAATACAAGCCCTGTATTAAACATTGTGCCACTGCTGGGCACGGGCCTCCTCTACTAATGAGAGGGGTTAGGCCGTAGTCCACCACGCTGGCCTAATGCGGGTTGGCAGACTTCTCATACCTTCGAAAAATTCTCAGATATGCAGGTTTCCCCACGATGTTTTCCTTCACCGTTAAAGCAAGAGATAATTAACATTTTAATACACACATAACTTTAGAAAAGTCAGAGGTGTATGCCACTTGGGTTTCAAACCTACGACTTTCGTCTTGACAGTCCGTACCGCAACCAACTAGGCTAACGCTGCTTATATACTGCTACCTAATATTTTACATTTTTTATTTTAATTCTATTATAGGAGGATTCGTAAGCAACTTGTGCGTAAATCAGTCAAGCTGGCGGCAGAAGAGGAGCGTCGTAGGCTCTTGGTCCCTTTGCTGACGGAGCCCGAGGACAGTGGCATCGACAGTGACCGTGACGCCACGGTGCCAGCAAATCTGGATGAACCTCGTGTTCCAAGTCTGAGGTTCTTAGACGTAAGGATGCAATGCTATTTTAATAATATCTACCCTGTAGTTTATAATATCCTGTGGGGCACGGCATCCTCTACTGATTAAAAGGTTTAGGCTGTAGTCCACCACGTTGGCCTAGTGCGAGTTGGTAGACTTCAATACCTTCGGAATTCTTATGGAGAGTATTTAGAGCAGTATATGTACTGCATGTGTGTAGAGTTCTTGGTTTTTACATCATTTTTATTGACTTAATTTATTTTCAGCCTGTCTGTTCAATAAATGGTGCGTTTATTGATTAGGATTTAGGAGTTCGCTTTTAAGAATTATTTAACAAATTTACAACACCTATTTCCGCCACGCAGCATGTGTAAATATTGTCATATTTGGAACGAACCCATCCAAAGGGAAATTATTTTAAATTCGACAGTGTCCGTGGCGCAGCAGTGGTGTACACGTCTGTAAAGCTGCTTGTGTGACAAACAGATATTTGTTCCGGATCTGGATGTGTGACTGTTGGCTGTTATTTCTTTACTAGATTTTTTTTGTAATATTTATTTGTAATTTTTTCAGTTAAGCGAGGCTAGTGCCAGTAGTGACGATGACGCCGGCGAAAAGCCTTGGTGGCGCAGACCTTTGAAGAAAAACAATCAACGTAATGTAAGCCATTTAAATTGTCCGTGAGATGATATTATAATTTAATAAATTATATATAACGGTTCATAATTTTATATTTTAAGAAATAATAATAAAAATATCTCAAAATGAGTATAATATAAACATATTACGAAATTATGTAAAAAGCGATGCTAATTTTTTATGTGATAATAAAATGACTTAACTACAATGAACTAGAAAATTTTAGAAGCTTCAATTTTTAGATAAAATTAAAGTTGACATAACAATTTGGTCGATCTTTGTCGATTAGTGTACTAATTTTAATATATATTTTGTTTTAATACGCACTTTAACCATATTTACCCTGTTTTACTGTGGTTAAAATTGTTCTTTTCTTAAATATCCCAAAAGATAAAATTTTTGGTAGCGTCATAATGAGTATAGTGCATTCAATGTTGACATCTGGAAGTAAACTAATTAGCCTTACTGTGTCATGAAGATAAATACTACAACTAGTTATTTAATAATAGTAAAATTTCCTAAAAGCACATTTATCTCATATGTGTACCTACTTTAGATTTATCCGTGTTTAAAGGAAAAGTTTTATTCATTTTGTGTTTATTTACTTGGTGGTTTATCTGTAATATAAAACTGACCTGTAGCACCTTTATTTCTATAAATTACTCATTTTTTTTATTAATAAATACTTTTTAAGTAAAATTATATTTCGTCATATTTTTTCAGAACGTGATGGATAATCAAATGGAACCTTTAAATAATATGCGTTGGCAATCAAAAAACCTGGCAAGGCAGCGTTCGGACGACGAAACTAGTGTAGACCGCGCTTCTCCCCCGCTCTACGAGGTAGAACTGACAGCTTCCGACGAAGAGGATGATGGTTCGGTTCTAGAACTTGTAATCCCGATGCAAACGCGGTACCAAAGAGTACCACTCGCCGCTCAATCACCGAAGAAATTACTAAGTAACTGTCTGTTTTGTACTCTCCTGTGTTGTGCCAGGAAATGAATTAGGTAAAATATTATTGTGTCTTTTAAGAATCGTGTTTGGACACGTCAGCTGCAGACTGTTGTTGCAATCGCAGGTTATTGGTTTTCATTTTAAATTGATTTGCAAATCTAATATTGTATAGTCAACACCTAATGCCCAATTGGTCTGGGTGTTGTGGGACCGTAGTTCTCCATACCCACATATCCCCGACCCCACACTAAGATAGGAGTCTTGTGTTGTGGGACTACGAGAGACTTTCGGTCTCACAGCACAAAAATATGTCCCGGTGTAGGAATCAAACCCACGGCCTCTCGTTTCGCAGCCAGCTACTTGCCAACTGCGCCACGGAGGTTGTCAAGTTCTTGAAACCCACGATACAGGTTTTACCTATTGTGGGGTTAAGACTATGTGTGTGATTGTTGGGTGTATATATTAATATTATTAAATTGCTGTAAAAATTGCAGTTTGTATTTGCAGACGTGTTCGGATTCGAATCTTAAACGTTCAATTTATGTCTTCGATGTCAATACTCTAAATGTGTATTTTCCGTAAAAAGAAACGTTATCTGTCATATTGGTATAAAATTTGGTAAATGATAGCATGATCAATTTGTATATTATACTTCAAACTATCACTTCCAGGTTATTCGATGTTTGCGTTATATTTTATTGATGTTATTATAGAACAAGTTAGAAGTTGTACTTAGTCAGAATTTATTTATTTATACACTTCATATATAGGTACAATGTATATACGCGGACACGCGGACTTAATGCCAAGGGCATTCTCTCCCAGTCAACCTTAGGGTGATGCCGAGATGAACAATTTTTTTTATCGTGGCACGGCAAAGTGACCACACTGCACCTGATGGTAAGTGCAGTGCCGTCCAGTTATAGTATCAAGTAGCGAGTTATAATCTATCCCTCGCTACTCAATACAATCATGCCGGCCTGCTATGTAGCTTCTTCACACTACGCCTAAAGGAACCAGGATCATAGGAAGGAGGGAACACGGTAGCTGGCAAACTGTTCCACAGCTTGATGGTGCGGCAAAAATACGAATTTGCGAACCTCTTGGTTCGGGTCGGGGTAGCAGACACCACGAAGCTGTGGCTCCGCAATACAGTACGCGTGGTTCTGGTATGGAAGGGAGAGGATGGGATAAGATCAAACAATCTTTAGAGCATTCGCCATGATACAGACGGTAGAACACGCTAAGCGAGGAAATATCCCTACGCAGTTGTAGCGGCTCCAGGCTGTTACTCATGTCTGCATAATTCACAATGAGATAAATTGTCTTTTTATTAGTGACTAGCTGTTGCTCCGCCCGCGTGGAGGTCATGTTTGGGAGAAAAAGTATACAATACAAAATACCAATATTCATGTGTTTAACTAAAAAATGACGGATTTTCATACAAACTTTCATTCCTTATTTTACCCCCTTAGGGGTGGTATTTCCAAAATCCCTTCCTTAGTGGATGCCTACGTGATAAAAGGTGCCTACTGTCAAAATTTCAAGTCTCTAACCCCAGCCCTTTAGGCTGTGCGTTGATCGATCAGTCAGTCAGTCAGTCAGTCAGTCAGTCAGTCAGTCAGTCAGTCAGTTTCTTCTTTTATATATACAGAAAAACAACTGTTGATACTTTTTATTTATTTGTTTATGGTTAATTCACATTATGACATTAATTACGCGGAATCTGCCGTTACACAATGGCGACTTATAAAAAAATCATCAATCGTATATTTATATACAACAAATTTGAAATTCGAATATCGAGAACATCTGTTAAATTTAATAACGGTATAACATACTAGACCTTTAAGATAATGTTACCTAAAGTCTACAATTTTTATGTATTTGAAATTGAATTTCATAAAAAAGAACCACGTTTATTATTAAAAATGTGTTACGGTTTTTGTCGAGTGTCTAGAGTTGGGGTACGATGTTTGGCCGTTTTACGGCCTTCTGAGTACTCTGACATATCCTCGACCTTCTTCACCTCCTTGACCTATGGCGTAGTGTAAAGAAGCTACACGGCCGGTATGGTTGGGTTGAGTAGCGAGGTAAAGTTACCTCTGACTACATGATACTCTAATTAGACGGCACTGCGCTTACCATCAGGTGCAGTGTGGTCACTTTGCTGTGCCAGGGTAAAAAAGTATGTAATTTTGTAAATGTAAATTATTTTATTATACTATTTAGATTCGAGATATTTACCTACCTAGTCATTATTTATCTTAAAACTTTTGTATCAATGTTTATATTTTTTTATTGGAGTGTAGAGATTTTGTCAATTATATCTTAATACTAACCATAAAACTATTCAAAATGAATGTAGATTAAACGTGATTATTTTTATTATAAATCAGAATGCTGTCCAAAAAATTTAAGACTGATTTGGGTCTACGTTCTTTATATTTTGTTTATACCAGTGATAAATTTTATTTTCGTGCTGCTAACACGAATTGTGAAATATTAGTAAGAACAACCGCAATAAACATTTATAACTAATAGTTTCTTATGTTTACGAATTTTACGGGTTTTATCGCGGTTTGTCTGTTCCCTGATCATGAAGGCGTAAAGTTTTCGAAAGACGGGGACTAAAAAGTAAAAAAATAACGCGATAAAAATTTTAAGATTGGTTTTATTTCAAAACAGTTTTTTTTTGTTTTGCGTTATAGCTTCCACGCAATTTCGCGATGATTCTGCCAATGTCAAGGTTGGAGTTCACTAAGGTCAGGACAAAAGTGAAAAATGTTCGGTTGTAATTTCAACGATTTCAAAACAGTTGTAAGGCCTAAAATGTGATAGCGTGACATTATAAATAATGGAGATTATTAACCTCAGAAATAGGGTAGTTTCCTGTGTTTAATTTTGTACATTATTCGGTGTGCAACTGAATATGATACGCAAAAGAAACCCTTTTGTGAAAACATAATCAAAATTACTTGAAAATTGAGGTCATAATATTTATTTAAAATATTGGTATGAGGAAAATGCACTATCGCACTACGGTACAGTAATGGTAATTTTGAGAACCGTGACATCACGGGACATATTATGCATCCTTTTACTGTTTTGACAATTACCCTTTCCAGCAGATTTGAATTACATTTAAGTTACTTATTTTGTTCGGATTCATATTTTTTTCGATAATAGGTTTTAGGTTATGTAACTTGTATATTAAAATTAATAAAAAACACGTGTCAACTACCCTATTAGAGATGCAAACAGTGTATGCAATTAAAGGAAGACTGAATATCCAATGAGTTACAAATACATATATGTATAATTTACAATAATTGATCTGAAAACAACAATGCGGTCTGAATACTGTAATTTTTTTTTTATCATAGTCCGACAAACGAGCCAGTGGGTCACCTGATGTTAAGTGATCTCCACCGCCCATGAACATCCAGAATACCGAAAGTATCACGTATGCGCTGTCGGCCTTAAAGGACAGGAATAGGGATTAGGGAAGGGAAGGGGGAATCTGGGCCTCCGGATACTGTGGTATTACCCCGGTCGGGCCGGCCCATTCATGCTGTAGACAAATATGTCTACAGCGTGGCTCTACGACTTTTAAATAAAGTAATAAATTGCAAATTATTTTATTATTGCAGTAGACTAGTTTTAGTAATGGTCCGGGAGGTAGCATCAAATGTTCACGAATAATTTCACCATAACTTACCTTTATCGATTATGGTAGTTTCTACTTAATAAACAATGAAAATTAGTGTCATCTGTCCCAACTCTGTATCGTTTGGGTGTGGATGATCGGAAATCCCTTAAGAAAAACTTGTTTTTCTAATCATTTCAGCAAAGCTGAAACTTCGTACATGATTTATTTATGTCATTTCTGTCATGAAAAATGTGTTAGCTGCACGGGGTATGGGGAAAACTTTGTTAGTATGTTAAAATGTATGAAAAATAGGAAATATCGGCTGATTTGGCAAAGCTGAAAACTGTTTGCATAATAGTTTACGACCTAAATATTGTATTTATAAGTGTCAGCTGGTATTCAAATGTGGCAAAACCTGTTAGCTACCATTTCAAAATGCAGCATAGCGTTCGGGCGCGCATGGTACAATGCATAATGTACATCGCAGCTAACACATTTTTCCACTTATTCTTTGCAGCTGACAACCGTTTTGTATTCTTTATATAATAAACTGTCGGTGTAATAATTTATATACTTGCTGATATCATATTACTTAAAAAATTTGATTGCAATTGAATGCAGGAGTAAAACGGCACGAAACATGATATTATAATGTTACAAATAATGTATAACAGCACTTTTATAATTTGAACATTTATCTAATATGAAAATATAATTTCAAGTAGCAAATACTATGTTTTCTAATGTTATAATATATTAACTGTTGTATTTGAAAAGATCTAGAATGCTCCGAAAATCTTGCTACCTGGGCTCTCTCCCCAATGTATACCGAAACTTTTTGGGCTGTTGGGATACAGCGTAGCCTATTGTGGAGAGCAGGCGAGTTTGTTCTGGAACTGCAGGTCTCAAAGAAATTATAGGTATAAATAAATGCTCAAAAAACATATGCCGCATTCAAACGTATGCCTTTCTGAAATGGTCCGGGTAAATTTGACGCTACCTCCCCGAATATAAGAATTTTCACATATCGATGTCGAAGGTGTATTCTTTATACCTGGCAGTATGCCAGTTATAATTAATTTTTCTTATTAATTATTGTAATGACGTCACTGGCTAGGTCAATTTATCTTGTTATACTTTATGTAAAATTCTAATAGTATTCCAAATACTATTCTTTATACGATCTCATTGTATAATATGTGTCAAATCTATTCGAGATTAAAATAATAACTTTTATAGAGATGAATATTGCATCATATTATGAGTAAAAGATTTTTCTGTAAGTTCGACTTCTGAAGATCTAGCTGTAAGAATAAATTATTATTATTAATACGTGTACTCTCTTATTGTTGAATAAATGGATATATATGTCTATTATTTTTCGCTTCATATCTTTTGCGCACCCCATACAAACTTAACCATCTCTTAATTTCTTAACATAAAATCTCAGACCACATTATGCGCGCAATATATTTAAAAAGAGTTTCAAAGTTTTGGGGGACACCTTGCCAATAATACTTAATGAGCCACAACAATACGTCGGTAGCAGCAGCAGCGATAGTTTATTAGTACAGTACAGGTGCGCGGGGGCTCCTAAGCCCTCCCATGGAGATGGGCTGCTACGCAGCACCGCGCAGGGGCGGTTCCGGCAGCAATTCTAGCACTCCTTAGAATACCCCGGGATCGCTCCGTAAGCGCCGAAGAAGGCCACCGCGGGATTTAGCTGGTAGTGTCGGGTGTGGTGTACAAGGGGTAGGGACTCGGCCCAGCGGCTGCCCGGATAGCCATCATCCGGGCGAGGGGGATGCTGGGTCGTAAGACCAGCTAGTCCAGCATAACCGTTTTATTCTTATTCGGAGCGGAGAGCTCTATATTAGAGCGGGCGGTAGTAATAAAACGCTTTCCCCGCGACAAAAAAAAAAAGGATATTATCCTACTAATATTATAAATGCGAATGTTTGGATGGATGGATGGATGTTTGTTACTCAATCACGCTACAACGGCAGGACGGATCTGGTTGAAATTTGGCACACAGATAAATTATAGTCTGGAATAGCAGATAGGCTACTTTTTATCGCGGAAAAAGGTACAGTTCACGTGGGATAGTTTAGTTTTTCACAGAGCAAGGGATCGACATGCTTTTTTGCATAGTGGCAGATTAGGGATCCGAAAATTACATAGGCCACGTTTTATCCCGAAAAATGCACGATTCGTATGGGATAGCAAAATATAGAAAGGTGTAGCTTAAGATGTCTCCATAAATTGTATACCTTTTCTTATAAAATTAACCTCCAGGCGTGCGGAGCTGCGGGCAACATCTAGTATTTTATGTAACTTAGTAATTATTACAGAATATTCTCAGGTATGTAACGTAAAAAAATATAATATATATTAACTTTAGACTGTAAAATTATGTTTTGGATAGATCTATTTTCTCTGTTAGAATACAAACTCTAGACATAAGAGTTTCTTTAGCACATATTTCAGCTACTCGTCACTAGATGGAGCGATACATAACGTTCAATTTATATCACTGGCATAAGATCAATATATTATTATTATATAAAAATATTTATTACGTGTTTTTCCATTGTGGCACTCTTTGGGGGAGGCCTATGTCCAGCAGTGGACGTCCTTCGGCTGACATGATGATGATGATGATGTATTACGTACGAAATACATATACATAATCAAGGTAAAGTCGAAAGGTTATTGATTGAAAGATCCTATAAAAACTTTTTTATACTAAGTCGTGAGTTCACAGCTGTAGCTCCTGTTCTGACTCTATGATCCCACCTCGGTATCCTTCTAATCCTACTAATATTGTAAATGCGATTATTTGGGTGGATGGATGGATGTTTGTTACTCAATCACACTACAACGGCTGGACGGATCTGGTGGAAATTTGCCACAGAAATAGATTATAGCCTGAAATAGCACATAGGCTACTTTTTATCCCAAAAAAATGTACACTTCCCGTAAAATAGTTTAGTTTTCACAGAGCAAGGGATCGACATGATTTTTTCCATACTGCCAGATTATGGGTTAGAAAATTACATAGGCCATGTTTATCCCGAAAAAAATGCACGCTTCCTATGGAATACCAAAATATAGAAAGGTGTAATAGCTTAAGTCGCCTCCATGGATTCTATACCTTTGGAAGAAATTCCAAAAATAACCTCCAAGCGGGCGGGCAACTTCTAGTATGATATATTTATATGGCCCTAGAGGAAATAACTATTTCAAACAGTTTCGAACTGAATTTTAAATGAAGGTGAGAGCTTTAGAGGACGTAGTAAGTAAATATATATACAGACAGCCTCCGTGGCGCAGTTGGCGAGTAGCTGGCTGTGAAACGAGAGGCCGTGGGTTCGATTCCCACACCGGGACAAATGTTTGTTTGAAAGATAGATATTTGTGTCCGGGGTCTGGGTGTTGTGAGACCGTGCGTCTCTCTAGGTCCCTGATACCCACAACACAAGACTCGTATCTTAGTGTGGGGTCGGGGCTATGTGTGTGACTGTTGGGTGTTATTTATTTATATAATATACTAGCATTTTTTTGAATACATGAATTAATGCTTGATATTTTGTTCTTTGAATGGCTACTCGCTTCTTTCTGTAGTAATTTTCTAAATGGACTTAAAAAAGTCAAATAAGGAATTCTCGATTTATCATAAAGAACAAATATTTAATCATTAACAAAATTGTATATTATAATATTTGCCCGCGGCTTCGTTCGCGTGGTAAAGTCTCCATAATCTCTAACAGAATGGCGAGCGAGACAAGCTAAGAGAACAGCGAGACAGACTTTAGGCTTTAATATATGATCGTAAGTTGTAAGTTTGTTATAAAATATTTTGTGTTGTTATAAATAAATTTCAGGACTGACCATTGAACTTGGCACCCATGTAGATCTCACTTCTTTTATCGTTGAAGTCAACAACTGAGACATATATCATAATATTGAACTTGGCTCTCATTTCACAATTATTTTTTTATGGGATACATCCTTCTATATTTTGCTATTCTAAAGGAACCTGCATTGCCTGAGCCTTAGTCATTCTCTGATTCCTAAACTACCACTATGCAAAAAATCATGTCAATCCCTTGCTATGTGAAAAAGAAAAAGCTACCCCGAGAGAACCGTACATTTATCCGGAATAAAAAGTGTGCTATTCCACACTATAAACTATCTCTGTGTCAAATTTCAACCAGATCCGTTCAGCCGTTCTGGCGTGATTGAATAACAAACATCCATCCAAACATTCGCATTTATAAATTTAATATATCTATTAAATTCTAGTGATTACTTGAAAGGCGGCTATGAAACTAAAAAATGTTTGGTATCTAGTAGTCGATCTCAAGGTGACTATGAGTCACGTATTGTTAATTCATACTTTGCTACGTTATTTTAGTTTAAAATTACTGAGTGTAAGTTTAAGTTTACTGTAAAGTTTTCTGTCATAAAGGTTGTTGTAAGGAAGTTTGTACATCTATATAAGTATATTTCACAATTCCCCTCCCCAGGCTGAATTTAATTCATATTTTACAGGGCGACAGGAAGTAGTACAATGGATAAACTTTCTAAGTTTCCAACTAATAGACCGCTAATTGAAACCAAACTTATGGAATATTCAAGTTGCGCTACGCTCTAGCTTATTTCTAATTCATTATTTCTAGTAAAGGAACTTTTTTTAAGATACATTTATTTTCCTTAATAATTTAGTAGCAAAAATGGCGACAATTGAGGAAGTGAGGCACTTATCAGTTGCAAACTGATAATGAGGATGTACAATTATGAAAAACGGGTTAAGTTAATGTCAAAAGATCTTAAAGGATTGATTGCAATAAGTCATTGTTTAACTCTTTCGGGACACATATTATGTTTGGAGGATCCTCCAAACAAACAGTCTATGTGTTGTAGAACCCTTTTTTGGTAATTTGTAACAAAAGAATATTCTATGATGAGGTTAGGATTTTATTATATATTTTTACGATCTTTACGATACATTTTATGTCAATAATTGATAGAGTTCCCGCAGGATGTATCAGGAAACGCGGGATAGCTGTGGTGGGCAAATCACTAGGGTTATTACAGACGATGACCTACATCGGCCACATGAGATCGTGATTCGACGGTATATGTGACAGCTTCTGAATTTATTGCGGTGATGACCCGATCACAGAACAACACAATTCTTTTGCTGTGGCTGCGACTTTCAATACGGTCATTGAACAAGAAAAACTTTTGTTTGTGTATTCTTATTTACTTAATAAATAAATACACTAAAAATTCATACATGTACCGCCTCACCCACTGAGATATGAGTATTAAGTCCTAGATTTCAGAGAGTCTTTCTCCTTTACTTTCACTCAGGAGAGACATAGCCTCCTTGTGGGTGTTCTACCGTTGGTATAATGGGTTGTGTTCCGAGGAATTGTTTGACATGATACCCACAGCCACTTTCTACCATCGCACCGTTCGCCATCGACAGGGGTTTATTCACACATTAGAACCTAAATGGTCGCGCACAGCGCGGTTTCAGAGGAATTTTCTCCCGCGAACGCTCTGAATGTGCAACGAGCGCCCTGCCGAGGTTTTCCAAGGGGACTACAGTATGAGGTTCTTCAAGAAGGGAGTAAATAGGTTTCTAAAGGGTCGGCAACGCGCATGTGATGCTTCTGGTGTTGTAAGCATCCATAGGCTACGGTAACCGCTTACCATCAGGCGGGCCATAAGCTTGTTTGCCACCATCGTTGTATAAAAAAAAAGCCCAGTACAAGGGACAAGTTTAACCCAAGGGTGGTATTATTATTGATATGTAAGTAGTGATATCCGCGATATCCTAGTTGGTTGCGGTACGGACTGTCAAGACGAAAGTCGAAAAGTTCGAAACCCAAGTGACATACACCTCTGACTTTTCTTAAGTTATGTGTGTATTAAATGTTAATTATCGCTTGCTTAACGGAGAAGGAAAAACATCGTGAGGAAACCTGCATATCTGAGAATTCTTATACGAATTTCGAAGGTGTGAAGATGTGAAGTCTACCAACCCGCATTAGGCCAGCGTGGTGGACTAAGGCCTAACCCCTCTAACTAGTAGAGGAGGCCCGTGCCCAGCAGTGGGACAATGTTGACTGACCGGCGTCTCCCGCCCTGTGGAACGGGGGCGTTTGAATTCCACCACGGTAACCCCTGCCTGCCGTACGAGGCGACTAATAGGGGCCATCGGGGGTCGCGGGCTCGCAGCGGGGGGCTGTCAGCCCGAATCGATGCACTCCCAGTTTCGGAGCATCGTGCGACCCCGAGATGGACGGCAGTGCGTGTGGTAAGGTCTCGTTCGCTGTCGTTGTTCGGTGCGCGGGGGCTCCTAAGCCCTCCCATGGAGATGGGCTGCTACGCAGCACCGCGCAGGGGCGGTTCCGGCAGCAATTCTAGCACTCCTTAGAATACCCCGGGATCGCTCCGTAAGCGCCGAAGAAGGCCACCGCGGGGTTTTAGCTGGTAGTGTCGGGTGGGGTGTACATAGGGGGTAGGGACTCGGCCCAGCGGCTGCCCGGATAGCCATCATCCGGGCGAGGGGGATGCTGGGTCGTAAGACCGGCTAGTCCAGCATAACCGTTTTATTCTTATTCCACTTCCCCCCGGAGCGGGCGGTAGTAATAAAACGCTTTCCCCGCGACAACAAAAAAAAAGGAGAGGTTGGTTTTGGGATCCGGAAGATGTAGTTTGACCTGACTCCCCCCCTAGTAACACGCGAAGCAAGTGAAATATTTTATAGTATACTTTAATTTCCTTAGGATGTAGCGAATCTCAATTATGATCGTCATATTGTTCTTTTTTCCTAAATAAAGCTTGAGTTACTATATTAAAATACTATCCCTCTCAATTCATTTTAGTAAAGATATATTTTCGTGATAATATTTGTAGTGGTTCATGATTTTTTTATTTCAATATATTTTGTTATATTCATTTCAATTTAATTTACTTGCACTCCACAATTGTTTACAGAATATTATGTCATACATAGTTGTGGACTCTATCGGAAACGGCAAATTAGTAGAGGGAGGATCTTTTGATTGATAAAAATTAGATAGATGTATGTAAATATGGATGCGTATAAAGTACCCTATGTCCGATTATAGGTATCCTCAAACCAAATCTCATTAAAATCGGTTCAGCCGTGAAAACGTAACAGAGTTACTTTCACATTTATAATACTAGTATTAGTTCTAGTATGGATAGTATGGATGGTCAGAGATCGTCGTCACCCTTGTAGAAAATAAAGTGAATGAGTTATGAGAAGAAAGGTCATATATACTTTAAACGGAGAAGTTTTCGGCATGTCAATGTCATGTTTTCTGCCAGCCAGACAGTTTTCCGCCACTAAGTCGGCTCATTAAAGCTGCATGTAAACAAAAGTGGATACATCACATGGCTATAGGTAGCAACCTAACTAGTTACACTGTTTACTCGGCATTTTATGCCTACGGAGAAATAGATTACGCTAAAAGTGATTATAAATCACCTTATAGAACAGCATATTATTGAGAAATCAGTGAAATCTGGTGTGAAATCCAGATCGCTGTGTTTAAAATTTATGAAACTCAAATCTCACACAAGTTGTCAGAATTAGTTGGTTGTTGGAATTAGTGCCCAATATCCCCATAGACAACATAGAGTTTGGTATACTGTGAGGGTCGCACCTGTACCTACCCCCGTAGCTGCGAGGGGGTGCGAGGGTTACGGTTTTGTGCGTTGACCTTAAATAAATGACACCCAACCCAAAATATAATAAAATTAAATACTTTTATAACTGTTCTAAACTATAGTCATGATGATTTATAATGATTATTAAGTTTAATAAAGTTGAAGCAATCATTATGGAACAACTGAAGTGCTTATCAATTTAAACATTTCCTATCATTTAATATAAGAAGGTTGTTACACATAAAAATATAATTAACAATTTGAAATAGTTGTAATATATAATCTGGTACTAAGAAAAACTGTATGATAAACAAATTAAGGTCATACAAATCTCTTGTTACAAAAATAAGATTTAATTAGGATCTGCCAAATAATTTTCATTTATACTTGCAAGGAGCGTCAAATAATTTATAAGGAATAATAATCTGAGCCGCGGGAAAACTCGAGTTCAACGAAGGTTTATTAGCGTGGCGCTTTAAAGTGCGAGTAGCACACGTGAAGGCTGCTTAATCGCGTCTGGGTAAAGGCGGTGGTGTCGCCCCGCGTGGCTCAATGGGCGCGGGGCGGCGCCCGACGTCCGCCGCCGCCGCCTGCCGCCTGCCGTCGCCGTCAGTCGCGCTTCAGGCCCCAGAGGGGCTGCACGTGTCCTCGCACCCGCTTCGCGACTTATATAACCATCCACGGTGAGTCCACAGCCTCCGGCCCTCGCCCCCCACGACCCCGTGATTCGAACCCACTGCGCTCGCTATCGGCTACTTAGCCGCGCGTGTCGCCCGCTCGTGCCGCTTGTATCGACTGATGGTCATCGCTCGCGCTCGCGGCTCACGGCTGAACTCGCTCCAACTGTCACCTAGAGCTGTAATCGTCAGCTGAGAGGTGACATAATCAATGCAGTAAGTACCGGTGTACGGTGAGTGAGTATTCGCGGAATGCTGCAGGTGCGTTATGTAACGGGAGTTAGGGACGTGCCGTTAGCGCTCCTGCCCGCGGCCGGCTCCTCCGCTCGGAAGACAGCGTTTAACTACAGGATGTTACGCAGTTAAGGCAACGCTGCTCGGAAGAATGTCGTTCTCAGTAATGACGGTCGTCTCGAACAATCCAACGTTACTTTCATAAAACATTTTACCGACATGCTTTTAAGGTCGCACACGTGCGTCTATTTATGTCGGTGAGGTTTCAGTTCGTGAACCCAAATGTCGGATTTAATGTTTCTTTTCACGTGAATTATGAGATGAAGTGAGGCTTCAGAACGGACTAATTGGAATGTCGGACGTACTTACTTCATCAAAATTCATCCATTCGTGGAAAATAGAATATCGGTTAGGAATAATGTACGTATTTTTCCCGTACTTATGATATGAAAGGGTACTATAGAACTGAAGCAGATGTTTGAGTGCGTGCTTGCGTATCTTTAGGTTCCCTGACCCGTAAGAGGGGAACAAAGGTGATTCGCGAAGATGGCTTACATTTTTTTTATAATTATTAATTATCCGTTAGATCTATTTATGTTTTCTCCATTAAACCACCTTAGTTTTGACATATTTCTAGACACGATATTCTTCAGTTAATTGCGGAAGTTGGGTAAGTAATATGAGTTGGTAAAATTTTTCTTCCTCATAATATTTTTCATCACCGTTAAAACAAGTGATAGTCAAGAATAATTATACAATACACAAGCTACTTAAGCTTATACTTTGCTCTATAAAATAATTCCATCTAGAGCAAGTTTTCACATAGTAAAATATATTTTTTGCATTACTGTAATGCTTTTCTTTTAGCATTATCATAGAAAAATAATCTTTGAGATTTATATAAGAGATCTTGGGTTAACATCCTTACGAAAAACCCATCTAGTTATCCATTTATCATTTAGCTAGTGACGCCGGTAAAAGCGCTTCATGTGACAGCAATACCAGTGCTGATATTAAGTTGTGCAGTTTTTGCCGCGAACAATAAATTACGTATTTTAGGATAAAGATATTATCATTTTACTTATTTTAGATAATTTTGTCATTAGAAACCATACGATTCATATAACGATCATTACTCGGACATCATTCATTTTGTAGTTTGCCACGTTTTTCTTCAGTTGATTGTAAGAGCGAAGCAAGTGACTCTATGTATTCTCAGGTCGAAGGTATATTGAGACCAAAGGTCCAAATCGCGTATAATAATAATAATACTAGACCTGTATTAAACGTTGTCCGACTGCTGGGCACGGGCCTCCACTACTAATGAGAGGCCTTAGTCCACCACGCTGGCCTATTGCGAGTTGGTAGACTTCACATACCTTCGAAATTCTTTTTGAGAATTCTCAGGTATGCAGGTTTCCTCACGATGTTTTCCTTCACCGTTAACGCAAGCGATAATTAACAAAGAATACACATATAACTTTTAGAAAAGTCAGAGGTGTATGCCACTTGTGTTTCGAACATACGACTTTCGTCTTGACAGTCCGTACCGCAACCAACTAGGCTATTGCTGCCAAATCGCGTGATTTGCCTCTAATCTACTGTAGTCTACTCATTTTTTAAAGAATTCTACTATAATTTATATAAGAATTGTGGGTATAATAGTGTTAGTTTCGAACATACGACTTTCGTTTTGACAGTCCATAGTTGGTTGCCAACTAGTCTACCGTTGCTAACATATAGTTCTAATTATTTACTAAAAGATTACTTATATACATTTTCAAACATAAAAATATTCTTCTAGGTGTGTATGTGTCTTACATAGATATATTGGGAATCAACAGTTAACATACCTGGTGTATTTAAAATTACTCTTATCGATTCAGTAGACGATTCTTAACAAACTACTTTCAAGGGGAGCGTTTATTATCTTACTACTATTATAAATGTGAATGTTTGGATGGATGTATTCAATCACGCCAGAACGGCTGAAAGGATCTGGTTGAAATTTGGCACAGAGATAGATTATAGTCTGGAATAGCGCATAGTCTACGGCATACTTTTAATACCGGAAAAAATTATGGTTCCTTTGGGATAGTTTCATTTTTGTTTTACACAGATAAAGGGATCCCCATGATTTTTTGCATAGTGTTAGTTGAGGGGTCTCAGACTGACATAGACTTTTTACCCAGAAAAATGCACGATTCCTATGGGATAGCATAATATAGGAAGATGTAATAGCTTAAGATGTCTCCATGTATTTTATCTATTCTTGTAAAAATAACTACCACGCTGGCAAAGCCGCGAGCAAAAGCTAGTGTTATACATATATTGCATAAGTAGTTTTTCCACTTCTTTCTTTCAAGCCGGTGGTATCATCTAGATATATTATTGAATTCACAATTTTATTTAACGCGGCTCTCTAACTTGCTTTATATTAGTTACCTTACATATTGGCGCGATGCAATAGCCAATTCCTTGATGTATTCTTAAAGAAATTCTTCGCTAATTTGCATCGTTGCCGCACCATCAAGCCGTCGAACTATATGCCGGCCCACGTGTTCCCGTCTTCCTCTAACCCTGGGTCCCTTAGGCATAGTATGAAGAAGAGGGCGGTATAATTGTGTAGAGTAGCGCGGGATAGTTTTCTTTCGCCACTTTATACTATACCTAGATATTGTGCTTACCATTGATTGTAGTGTGGTCACTTTGCCGTAATAAAACGATAAATAAATGTGCTTGCCTTAGTGGCGCAGTTGTAATTGCGCATGCGTTACGACTGTTGTGCTGAGGTCTCAGGTTCGATCCCCGAGTCGGGTAAAGTGATATTGGGTTTTTCTATCTAGACATTCCTCAGTATTAGCCCAGAGTCTGGAATCTGTGCCTGGTATGGCGATAGGCTCGCCCCCTATCACATTATGGGACAGAAATAAATTCGTCCAAAACTGGGTGTACCGGTTGCACCTCTGCCTACCCCTTCGGAGATTATAGGCGTGAGTGTATGTGAAATAAAGGATAAAACCTGTCGAGCAAAGATTATATTTTTTTATCCAACTGCTCCAGACGGAGGGTAATTAATGTTCTTATTATATCACCTCTTTTAATGTACTTACATCTGTTACAGTGCGTCTCTGCGCTCTATCATTACACAACTCATTAAAATGCCATATAAACATTTATTTTCGCTTCTTTATTTAACTAAAAACATTACCCTCCTTTTAACTTGGCCATGGTCGGCGAACGTTTATTATCTCAACCCTGTGTTTCGCGGTCATTAGAGTTGAAAATGGAAGCTGACAACTATCATATTATTTTCTTCGAGTTATTGTATATTATTATTGTATACTCTATTTAACAGCCTCCGTGGCGCAGCGGGGAAATAGCCAGTTGTGGGTTCGATTCTCGTACCGTGAGAAATGTTTGTATGACAGCAGATGTTTGTTTTCCTCGGAGTTCTTGATACCTACAATACAGGTTTACCTAGTGTGGGGTCAGGACTATGTGTGTGACTGTTGGATGCAATTCATCAAATTATTATTATTATTGAAAATACGAAAAGAATTGTATCCTTGACGGGAAATGTAGAAATCCAAATAATTGAACTGATATTGATATATTTCTTTTTCACATTATATTCCTGGTTTATTGTGAAATAAATACGTTCATTGAAACGGAACATCAGTGCGCATGATCTTTTCGTAACTCAATCTTATATACACGCAGTTTTCTCTTCTCGTATTTAATATATAAGATTGTAGACACGCTGTAGACGTCGCTCTACCTTCATAGAGCGTCATACTGGTGGTAGGATATTGATATCCGCCCGGATAGCGACCACCGTACACAGAGCGTAAAACCCGCCATAGTGGCACACGTAAGTATGCCATGTTCCGGGATCAGCCAGTGCACATCCGGTTTTTGTCGAGGGTCTAGAGTTCGAGTACGATGTTTGGCCGTTTTGCGGCGTTCTGAGTACTCTGACAATAGACCCTCAACCGCTTCTTCACCTTCTTGCCCATGGCGTAGTGTGAAGTAGCAGGCCGGCATGAGTGTGTTGAGTAGCGGGGGATAGATCGTCTCCCGCTACTCGATACTCTAATTGTACCACACTGCGCTTACCATCAGATGCAGTGTGGTCACTTTGTCGTGCCAGTACAAAAAAATACTTTTCCTATAGACATATGCGTACGTAGTCAGTGGCTAGCAATTGCCTGGAAACTAGGTGCATCTGGGTCTGCATGCAAATTTTGGACATAAGAACCGCTCTACTTCCTTTAATAACTAGCTAAGGTTCATGGTGAACAATACATGCCCTTTTATCTTTCTTCGATATTAGGAACCATTGATGGCGTGTGCCTCTAAGCGTATGCCTGACTAAAGTTTATCGCAATTTTATCAAGTTGATTTATCCAAAATCAATTTTCTTAATATAATGAGATTTATTAGAACATTTTTGGTTCGGAAGATGAAACCGAATTACCTTACAAAAATAGTTAAATTACGAGAAGAATTACATTATGCAAATTGGAATTCAAAGGTCAGCTATTAGTATCTCATTAAAATTTTGTGGTTCCCACCCCACCATCTTACAATGTGATTACAGATTTAATGTCAATAAATTCAATACGGGACATTTAAAATAGATCAAACGTGGTATAATGGACACAAAACATGGGTCATATAGGCGACTGTAACAGAGGCAGTATTTTGAATGTTGTATAAATATCGACGGTTGGCAGGCAAATTTATTTGATTTAAGCGACATAAATGTATAAATATCCAGAATGAGCAATTTTTTCTGCATCTATTGAGCCTAGTTTAAATTTTTGCCCGCCAACCGTCGAATTATAGACACTTTAGAATATAGCCATTAAAAATGTGTTACAGCTAAGTATGATAGCGAAATTAAAAACGACATATATTTACATAAACATTTTTTTTATTTTAAATACACCGAGTAGCTTTAGTTCTGTGTGAAAGTAGGCAACTGTCAGTGATAATGAAAGTAATAAAAATACTAGTTTCTAGTTTAATTTAAATATTACACAATGTTTTACTCTTTTATTTCGGTGTAAATATTTTTAGGATAACAATGTTACAGACATCGTTGGAGGTCATACGTTGTGTATTATTCACAAAGTTTTTTTTGCAGTCCACAATCGAGTCACACCTTTTTTTTTCTTTTTTTTTTCACGGGGAATCCATTTACGGATCTTCCAAAGAAGAATCGAGTCACACCTGCATTACTTAAACCGTTAAATTGGAAAAAATATATTATTGACGTTTCATTTATAAATAAAAGTGATGTGACGTGTCCAAATAAAAATGCATAATTTTCGTAGAAGTATAAGTATGTATGCCATATTTAAAGGTCGAATTATAAATAACGTGTTTGATAAAGGCGCAACGCATTAAATAGTTACAAGACAATGAGTGAATAAAAAGTAAAAATTGGTACATACACTCACGCCTGTGATCCCCGAAGGGGTAGGCAGAGGGGGTAACCAGTACACCCACTTTTCGCCGAATTTCAGTGCCATATGTGATAGGGTGCGAGCCTATCGCCATACCGGGCACAGGTTCCAGACTCCGGGCTAATACTGAGAATTACTAGATAGAAAAACCCAATATCACTTTAACCGACCCGGGGATCGAATCCGAGACCTTAGTACAGTAGTCGTAACGCATTCGCAATTACAACTGCGTCACCGAGGCAGTGAAAGACACTGAGTCACCAAGGTATGAAAAATTTGTACATCAAAAAAGTAGACAAGACAAGGCAAAATAAGTAATTCAACATTTTTAGCCCACAAAGCCACGTGAACATAAATATAATAGGAATTACTTATATTCATAAGTCGGACATGAAGTGCTCGAAATTCGTATAAGAATTCTCAGGTATGCAGGTTTCCTCACGATGTTTTCCTTCACCGTTAAAGCAAGCGATAATTAACATTTAATACACACATAACTTTAGATAAGTCAGAGGTGTATGCCACTTGGGTTTCGAACATACGACTTTCTTCTTGGCAGTCCGTACCGCAACCAACTAGGCTATCGCTGCTCGCCATTACATAATGGAACAGAAATAATCTGAACTGCACTAGTTATTTGAGGGATACAAACGTAAGCGTATGCCATTAAAAACTGCTAAGTGAATATCAACACCGATCGACTCTCAACCAAGCATTAAATTATAACCTGTTTATCTTATTTACAAGGTCATGAACAAGGTCTTAAAAAGTTACGTTAGTTATGTAAGTTTAAGTTGAATGACAACGGCATTAATAATATTTATGATGCGACCATTAGGACTCTATTGGACCGCACTGCGCTTACCATCACAGGTGCAGTGTGGTTGCGGCAGTAATAAAACGCTTTCCCCGCGACAACAAAAAAAAAAAGGTGCAGTGTGGTCACATTGCCGTGCCAGTATAAAGAAAAAAAACCATACAGTAATCTAAATATAATAATTTTAGCAAATATTTGATAAATGTCTTAAAATGCACATAAATCCTTAGTAATGCATAAAAGCATTCCATTAATTTATTTCTATTGAGATATACTCTATTGAAGTTCTGTTTAAATATACTCTACATAATCTCACGTTACTTGAACAAAGTGCATTTTAACATTAGATGAGTTAATGTTATGATAGAGTCATCTATGTAATTATCTTGAACAATTTGTAGATTATTAAATACTAGCTTTTGCCCGTGACTTCGCCCGCGTGGTAGTTATTTTTTAAAGAAATTGTATAAAATCCATGGAGACATCTTAAACTATTACATGTTTGTATATTATGCTATCCTATAGGACATGTGCATTTTCCGGGATAAAACGTAGCCTAGGTCATTCTCAGACCCTTCGACTAAAACTATGCAAAAAATCATGTCGATGCTCTGTCTATAATAAAAACAAAACTATCCCACGGGAACCGTACATTTATCCCGGATAAAAAATAACCTCTGTGCCAGATCCTTTCAGCCGATGGGCGTGATTGGGTAACAAACATCTATCCATCCAAACATTCGCATTTAAAATATTAGTAACATAACTAATACACTAATATAGTTTGATTTTATATATATTCTTTTATTTTCTAAATAATTATTAAATATATTTTAAGGCTATTCGATCTAAATATAAAATACAAATTTTGAATCAATAAAGGACTCGGTCGTCTACTCAATATGACGTTGCATTGTATTGTATGCTAATATCGTCGCCCGCGCCGATGTAAAAATAATGGACACATACAAGCGAGTGTTTTACAAGGACGCGACGGAGCAACGTCACTATTAACCCGCCGAGATCAAGTTTTTTTGCATAAGTACGTGTATTTTATTTTGATACTGGCTTCGAGGTGTTAAGTTGTTGCTATAGTACAAATGAACAAGTTTGCATTAATCCCAGTTTAAAAATATATTTATGTCTCATCAAACTTTATTTTCTTTTTTTATAGTGTGCTTTATTGTAATAAAAAGGAATACTGAACATTCATATATTGCTGTAGACATAAAACACATTTTGTTGAGATTATATCAGTCGTTAAAATAGATTAATAATTATCAAAATCTTCCGTCATGTTAACATTAAAATAGCCAAGAATTCGAGGCATAAAAGTAGTCATTCTCCAAGTTTCTTCGAATCATGCCGCTAAACCTAGGTGACATTTCTTTCCTAGAGACTTTATAGGCAGTAGTCCCTTGGGAGATCTGGGTCGGTAACTCGGTGAGTCCAGCATAGCCAACTCTCCTGAGAAAGTATCCGTAATTTTTTTACACGGGAATGAACTCCGCACGTCTTTTTCTTCAGCCATGTTTTTTTTCTTCTGAAAATGAATTACTCCACATTATGAGTCGTAACATCTTATGACGAGGTAGTGCAGTACTTTATAATTCAAAGTTTGCAGTGGTGTTCTAGAGTTTATGAGCTGGCGACCACTCTGACGAATATTAAAAACCAAGAGTTCTATAGCGATTTTTTCACTCAAACTCTCTAGCGGCAACTGATATGGCCAACCTAACGTGTTACAGATATTTTTTGCAATTAATATTCGTTTTTTTTTACTTTTGGAAGTGGCTAAGCCTAGACTCATGTTTCGTATTGTATTCAATTGTTTTTTTTTATCTTGGCACGGCAAAGTGACCGCACTGCACCTGATGGTAAGCGCAGTGCGGTCCAATTACAGTGTCGAGTAGCGGGAGACGATCCATCCCCCGCTGCTCAACACAATCATGCCGGCCTGCTTCTTCACACTATGCCATGGGCAAAAAGGTGAAGAAGCGGTCGAGGGTCAAGTGTCAGAGTACTTAGAAGGCCGCGTGACGGCCAAACAACGTACCCCAACTCAAGAACCTCGATAAAAACCGGAAGTACACTGGCTGATCCGAGAACGCGAGACACTTGTGTGTGCCACTATGGCGGGTTTTTCATCCTGTGTACGGTGGTCGCTATCCGCGCGGATATAAATATCCTACCACCAGCGAGGCCCATTCTACGGCCATTTTCTCATTGGCTTCAGAATCTCGTTAGAAAGTTTCCCATGTTATTAGAATAATGATAATTAATTTAGATTATGATGAAAGTTTGTATTAAAAAACTCTTAGCTGGATAACAAAAAGGTTACAGTTTAGTACTCAAATTTTATTTTATTTCCTTGTTATATTCTTGGAACAAAAAGAATGTTGTTTTGTTGTGGTATAACATATGCAGTTCACGTCCTTAGTTACGTAACCAAATAATATAATGCATATATGTGGGAAATAGCAGCGATAGCCTAGTTGGTTGCGGTACGGACTGCCAAGACGAAAGTCGTAGGTTCGAAACCCAAGTGGCATACACCTATGACTTTTCTAAAGTTATGTGTGTATTAAAATGTTAATTATCGCTTGCTTTAACGGTGAAGGAAAACATCGTGAGGAAACCTGCATACCTGAGAATTTTTCGAAAGTATGAGAAGTCTGCCAACCCGCATTAGGCCAGCGTGGTGGACTAAGGCCTAACCCCTCTCATTAGTAGAGGAGGCCCGTGCCCAGCAGTGGGACAATGTTTAATACAGGGCTAGTATTTTATGTGGGAAATATTGGTTTATTTTTATTCGCTTGCATAATTTTGGGTTATGTTTCTTAATTGGAATGACATCACTTTAACAAAATATTTGAATCATCATAAATAAAATAACGATTAGAAAGTACTAAATGATTCTAGATTCTATTCATTGTATATATGTTATGTTGAGTTTTAAATAAAGAAAATTAATTAACAGAAATATGCGAGTCATATTAAGCTTGTAATTAACATTGAAAAAAAATATATTTACGGATTGTTGCGTTTTCTTTTACTTTTTAGTCTTTCTGTGTAGATCAGCCTAAGAATAAATTAATTTAAAATAAAGTAAATAAAGGTAGAAACGTTATAGTTTAATGACTACAAATAATTTACTCAGCCCCGTGACCATAAAGGCTGTAAAGTTTCCGAAACATTTAAACTAAAAAGTAGCGATAAAGATAAAGTTATTTCAATGTTATATTTGCGTAAACATAAGGAACTTGTATTTTTCTTTATACGTTTGTGCTCAAATTGTCATTTTGCTGATAACCCAATGTTGCAATTTTACCGCGACCAAATCGAACAGTGTTATTGAATGTACCTTGTATTGGAATCGTTTTCACCGTTTAATAGCGCGTTCCGTTGATTATTATTGACTCAGAAAGTAATACAGTTTTATATACCTAATGGAATTTCTGTTTGCTCTCTTTAGTTTATTTTATATGTTGTCGCTGTTATTTATTTTCGGTGTTTTTTATGCATTGGACTTAAACTAATGTATTCCATGTGGCTAGAAGATTGACTGATAATTTATTGAATAAGAATTATAGAAAATTCAAGGTTAGTCGAATTCCCCCAAAAACTATCACGGTAAATATTTCCAATTTTCAGCATGTGATATCAGACAGATGTTCTGTTTTAAGTGAAAAATTCAACTAGTGATAATGGGTTTAGAGGTTATAATGACTGTTCATGTTGATCTTTCTGTTTTGAGGTTTTCTCGAGACTGACTTTCATATTCCGTCGCAAACTTACTCCATATGGAGTTGTTTACTAAAAGCAGTTAGCCCTTGATGTGGACATTTAAATTTTGTGTCATAACATTGTATTGTTAAATAGCGTGATGGCAGATATTTTTAATAATTTCTACATATTATTAAATTACCATATCAGTGGCAAAGAATGAAAGAAGAATAAGAAATTAACATTAGTCACCGAAGATTGCTCTAAATTTTTGCATTACTTCTTACGGAATACTATTAAAATTGGCAATATAAAATAATAGTTAATATAATAATACGAGTAATATAGTAAAATGCAGTAATTTACATTATCTTTTTTTACCAGTGTATAAAGAGAAACCGGAAGAAATTGTATACATAGTCTTTGCCACTGGATTCTTGTCTCAATAATAAATCTGAAAAGAATTAGTTTTACTTCTTGGAAAAATTGAGAAATTTAATTTAGTTGTGTTAAGATCTCAGTCCCAAATAAGCTAATGGGGACAAGTTATTTTTTAGAAAAGAGTCTAGACGTCATTGGGCCAATGCCAGTAATACATAAAACAATACTGTTAATTTGGCAAAAAAATTGTTTACTTTCTGCTATTGAGGTTACTTTCCTAAGTTTTAATGTCTCTCGAACATCGTGAAATGCCCACTCTTTTTCTACTTACTTACCCTAAAGTCATATCCAAGTATATACCAAGATTCTGAGATAATATTGAGCAGATGTTGGCTGCGAATACTTTGCCCGTTAAGACGCTTTTTACATGGCTACCTCACGACAAAACCACAGTAAGCATGAATGGGCGACCGCAAGTTGTAATAACGTACAAGATTGCTTCTAAGTTTCCAGAAGCACATTTTTGAATTGTATTCAATCACCGTAAACGAGGGACGGGTTAAAGAATATTTGCCACGGCTGTCAACACTATGAATGGCGGTAATATCTCGGTTGGAAAGGCTTTTGTATGCTTCCCTCCACCGACACACTTAGGTACTAATGATTTATTACATTACCAACTTGTCATTCGCTATTGTCATTGAGTCACCTTTAGCTTCGTATCTTATTGATGGTACTTGTATATGTGTCAGTTTTTGTATCTTTTTTGAAGGGACTTTTATTCATGACATTTTAGGAGATAAACTGAATTTTATGTTTCTTTCTAAATTAACCCGTTACTGGTTGTTATATAAGTAGTGTGTTCTGTTTTAAAATATTCATTAAGTGCATTTTCAAGTCCATCTAGACCTCAAATAGCATGTTTGAAAATTGTATGGACCGTTTGGAAAATGTAGAATTATAATTTATGTTTATAATACTAGCCCTGTATTAAACATTGTCCCACTGCTGGGCACGGGCCTCCTCTACTAATGAGAGGGGTTAGGCCTTAGTCCACCACGCTGGCCTAATGCGGGTTGGGCAGACTTCTCATACCTTCGAAAAATTCTCAGATATGCAGGTTTCCACACGATGTTTTCCTTCACCGTTAAAGCAAGCGATAATTAACATTTTAATACACACATAACTTTAGAAAAGTCAGAGGTGTATGGCCACTTAGGTTTCGAACCTACGACTTTCGTCTTGACAGTCCGTACCGCAACCAACTAGGCTATCGCTGCTATGTTAATTGTAAATGTTATAATTTATGTATAAACGATGGAAATCAGATTTCCTGGAATGGTTACAGAATAATTTCCACCTTGCGTCGTATTCCTCAGTATTGAGGGTCATGACCTTCCTTTTACAGAATAATTTAATGACACTAACAATTCATTGATTATATTTCATAGATTTTATACAGAAGTTTATCGTCTATGCGGGGACAAAGGTCCAAATCGCTTATAAACATTAATTCTGGAACTATAAAACATAAAGCCATCAGCAAATTTAAATATGGTGTTGGTAACAACGCCGTTTTAATGCATACTGTAAAAATTCATCGTGTTTCTGGATTCACTATTATTTCCTTCAAAATACATTGACTACTTTTAGCCAGACGAAAAACAAACACAGAAAGTTTGAAAATTACTTGTCGGTTGAATTCCACTTATTGCATGGACCATTTAAGTTCTGTGAATTATCAATTTGCGAGCACGCCATCTCTTATTGTAGACTTTCATTGACGAATAAGTGTATTCAGCATTCTGGTAAAACTTCACGAAAATTTTAATATGATTAACTGAGTAAATAATTAATTTCTATGTAACTTCCATTACTTGTTACATTTCTTTATCATTTACATGAAAGACTTTAGTAATAAAACACAGAAAGTCGTTTATTTATTTATTATTTTTTTCCTCTACTAGAAAGTCTTTGGTACTTGATAATAATTCATTGAAATAAGTTCATTATCATAAAAGGATAGTGGCATGCGTTGAAATGGCACCAGACACTAAGACTCAGCGAGCCTCGAAGCAAGATTTGAAACACAACTAAATTAATCAGAATGTAACCAAAGGTTTAAAATTTATCATTTTAATATTTATAATATCAACAAATACATTCCTTTCACATCAAGTTCCTTTAGTTTCTATAAATTCTTTATGAGGGATCGGATAAAGTTGTGTCTCAGGTGGCTTTACAGTGTGGTCGAGCGCGTTGTTCTGGTCAGTATAGAATTCAAACTGTATTCTTATAACTACGTACTATGAATTTTTATCAGTGATGAGGTTTAGATTGGGATATAAATTTTACTGCAGAATCATTTTCAAATCTAGATCTTTATATAATACACTAGCTGTTGCTCGCGGCTCCGCCTGCGTCGAGGTTATATTCGGGAGCAGAAGTATACAATCCAAGAAGTTGTCTTCTGCACTGAGGCACCTGTAGCGATGTCCAGCCTTTCAGGTATTATGCCTGAATCTTGAGATTGCATCTAAAGAATACCCCATAAGTTTAACCTCACTTTGCCCCTTTTAGGGATGATTTTTCAAAAACGTTGAAACACGTATTTCTTTATTTCCTACCAAAAGCCTAAATATGAATTTACAGATCTCTAAGTCAAGGAATTATGGATTTCCCATACAAATTTTGAACTCCTATTTGACCCCTTTCAAGGTTGTTTTTGAGAAAAAAGATAGCCTATGTCCTTCTCCAGGATATAATCTATTCCCCTACCAAATTTCATTACAATCCGTTCAGCCGTTTAGTCGTGAAGAGGTAACAAACAAACAAACAGAGTTACTTTCGCATTTATAGTATTAGTATGGATAACAATCATCTTAAAAAACATCATGCTCATACTTTGCCACCGCAGACTGTTCTTATTACGGATCATGCTCTGCGGTGACAAAGCATGATCCGTAATATGCCTTTTTTAATCTGACATCCTACTTATCTTACTAATATTATACATGCGAATGTAAGGATGTATGTTTGTTACTTAATCACGCCAGAATGGCTGAACAGATCTGGTTGAGCTTTGGCACTGAGATAGATTATAGTTTGAAATAGCATTTAGGCTACTTTATATCCTGGAAAAATGTATGGTTCCTGTGGGATAAATTTATTTGTGTTTTTTATAGAGCAAGGAATCGACATTATTTTTTCATAGTGGTAGTTTAGCCAGAGAATACCTTATGGTAACTGCACGGTTTTTATGGGATAGGATAACAATTGTGTCCTAAAGGAACCGTGTATTTAAAAGGAGTTTCGGTAAAGTTAGTGAAATAGACTTTTAGTGCATTTTCCTCAAGAAGGCAAGCCTTGGTCAAGACCAATTTACAAAGTAACGAAAAATATTCTTAAAAATATTTAAAGTTAAATACAAACATTTTTGGAACAACTCATGACGTTGCGGATCTGGCTGTCAGTTTTTACACATACACATCAGATTTCCACGTGAACGAAGTCACGGCTAAAGCTAGTGTTACTATAAACAACAGAATTATCATCATTAATGATTATATAATTTACTACACACAAGGTTACTTGAAGAATTCTGCCTTATTAGTCACGCTATGTTTTGAAGTCTTTATCTCGTTTTTTTATGTTAGAGTTTTTAGATTCCTTCTTTATGTTGGAATATTTATATACTTTATAAAGGGACACACTTTGTTTGTACGTAGGGTATATCTCTGGAATTACTTAACCGATTCTAAAAATTCTTTCACTAATAGAAAGTTGCGATATCCGTGACTAATATAGACCTTATTTTATTTAGATACATTCAAATGTTGAGTTTTTCGATATTTGTAAATCAAGTCAGGAAAATAGCTGCTTGGCTATATTTGGCGTGCGTCGAAGGAATAGTTGGCAATACGTGAAAATAAAGTAGTACAAATATATTAGTAAGTAGTTACAGATTACTACTACTAGCCCTGTATTAAACATTGTCCCACTGCTGGGCACGGGCCTCCTCTACTAATGAGAGGGGTTAGGCCTTAGTCCACCACGCTGGCCTAATGCGGGTTGGCAGACTTCTCATACCTTCGAAAAACTCTCAGATATGCAGGTTTCCTCACGATGTTTTCCTTCACCGTTAAAGCAAGCGATAATTAACATTTTAATACACACATAACTTTAGAAAAGTCAGAGGTGTATGCCACTTGGGTTTCGAACCTACGACTTTCGTCTTGACAGTCCGTACCGCAACCAACTAGGCTATCGCTGCTGTTTTAAAAAAAAGAAAAGATCTAGAGAAAGTTAGTGGCACAACATGCCTATTATTTAAATTTAAGTCCAAAAACGTTTTATATTATGAAAATAAATGTAATAATCGTTTACTGTACTTCTTAGGTAGGAGAAATTCTTGTTTCGGGATAGCGATATCTCATTCAACGCCGACGAAGTCGCGGGCAAAAGCTAGTGTCTGAATATGCGCGTACATAAAATTAAGGCTTCGAAGAATATAAATTTATCCTTGTTCGGGGACAAAGGTTCATACAAGGAACGGAATTAAGGCATTTAGTGGCCGAGGAGGTTCGGCTCGACGCGACGTAGATTGATTTTGCCCACTTGACCGTGTTTGTGTGTAGTACAATATACCATGCCCACTGGATGTATGTCAATATGTAACGTGTTTGACCGTTTGAGTCGCTACAATTTAGTATAGCCATTTTGTTTGCTACTAAACAAATATTTTGTGTTGATAATCTAAAACAATCAAAGATTTCGACTTTTTGGGGATAAGTTTGACTTGTGTTTTTGTATCGTATAAGTTTTGATTTTTATAGCGATTTTTCTTTGTTGTTTATCAATTAATTAAATGTATAATATATATAAAGAAATTGGCTACCTGCAAGCTTTGCCACTTTATACGAAACTTATTATTGACATGTTCAAGGTATTCAGTATACATAAAATTATAAACGGTATGCAGCGGTTTTGCTGTGCCCTGGCATTGCAGAAGTCTATGGGCGGCGGTGACTGCTTACCATCAGATGGCCCGTCTGCTCGTCTGCCTATCGAGGCACTAAAAAAAAACATTTTAAACGTTAACTACTTATATTGCCATGCAAAGTCTCCGAACTTAAACTAACTTTGAAGTTGAAACTTCAAGATGGAGTTCGTAAAACACATGCAAAGTTTTGTAATTTAATACCATTTGGTAAGAAAATCTCCTTGAAACATAGTACGTTCTAATAAATATACTTATTAAGAGAAAATCATACTGGATCACCTCATTGACATAGTGGCAGTGTACTTGGTCCCAGAAACCGATAAAGTTCAATTCCCAGGTCGGGTATTACATTATATGTTATCATTTATCGATTCAATAAAATTTGTGTATATGGCGATAGGGCTGCGACACAATGAAACGGCAATTAGCTCTAAGAACTGTGAAAGCTGCACCTTTGTCTACTCCTCCGGGGATATAGGATTGTGTTTATATAACAATACTTAACTTATAACAATAATTTAAATTCGGCGAAATCTGGGTGTACTGGTTACACTTCTGCCTACCCCTTCCGGGATTACTCCACCATTTAGCTTCTCAAATTTCCTTTGTTGCTTTTTCTAACAACTTTTTAGGGAAGTCATTTATCTAAGCCAGCGTGGCACCACCTGCCTATTTTATCCGTGTTTCTAATGTAAGTAAGGCTGGTGTTCTTTCAGTAGATCCTGTTACCCCATCCCAATAATATAGTATTTTTCCCCCATGTCCTACAATAGCCAGTCTTTGTTAAGTTTTGCATAGTATACATATATAACTGTCTAGTTGTATCACTTTACATTTGAATATATTTGATCCATGGGCCTCTGCGTGTTGGCTTTGCCCGACCCACGCAAGCCTTTAAGACATCCAGGACCCTGTAGTCCCTGGATCAATGCATAAAATTATCAGCTATATATTACATACTCTCCCTCTGCTGGAAACAAGCTTCTTCTACTAGTAAAAGGCCATAATATATGTATGTACTTATTTAGTAGAATTTTCTACTAAATATAGGTGTATCTAACTTACAAATCCGTTGTGATTTGAGGTACGTACAGTCAATTATTTATTTGCAAAACGTCTGGATTGAGGAGCCAAATGAAATTCGTTGATTTTCCAAATTCGCTCAGTGTTTATATTTAATTTCTATGCTACAAATTAGAACACACTTGCTACTAAATTATCATCATGTTCTTATATATTTAGCAATTGCGAAGCCATACCAATGCCTATTGTAATTGTACTGGACCCATATTTTTAGTAAATACTATACACAATGACTACTAAATCATACAAAAATTTCATAAATGTACGTCTACTACTTTTCGAATTACAAGGTGGCTCCTCAGTTGTTTAGACTGAGGAGCTAACTAAATAGTTTGAGGAGCCACTTTTACATTGCTATAACTTTTGATATATTTTACTACAAATTCCAGAATTTGGCCTACAAAATCAGCTGATTTGCTACTAAATAATGGTATGAGACTCCTTTAAAAATCAGGAGTGGCTCCTTAGTTCATACGGACATAAAGCTTTAAGGTTAATTCAATTTAAGTTTATACGGATCTGATCCTTATGATAGTAATCAATATATGAATAGCCTCCGTGGCGCAGTTGGGGGGTAGCCGGTTGCGAAACGAGAGGCCGTGGGTTCGATTCCCACACCAGGATAAACGCTTGACAGACAGATATTCGTGTCCGGAGTCACACCCACAACAAGACTCGTATCTTAGTTTGGGGTCGGGGCTATGTGTGTGACTGTTGGGTGTTATTTATTATTAGGTAAAGACAAAAAAGTTCAGTACCTTTTTGTCCTTGGTTTGTGAACCGATTCCCTTTTTAATAGCTATAGAACTTTAGTGTTACCAATAAAAAAAATGATTGAATCTCAACCCTTCGCGACCATCTAGTCAACTTATCATCAATTCAACTGACAGTTCGATACAATGATAATTGCCCGTTGTTTACCCATGTCAAGCTATTGACGGGTTGCAACAAAGCCGAATTCTATCCTTCAATTATTGAGTTGGGCAAAGGAATGAGCGACTATATTTAAATTACCAATGAAAATATTTCTTTAATTTGCATATCTAATTTATCGAACAAAATTTTGTGATTAGGCTGAGAAATAAAAAAAACAAATTAATTGTGATGGTAGAGTAGGTAAACTTATTGTGTAACATATTTAGTTTTTTATAGCATAGTCCGACAAACGAGTCCATGGGTCACCTGATGTTAAGTGGTCTCCACCGCCCATTAACATCCACAATACCGGAAGTATCATGTATGTGCTGTCGGCCTTAAAGGACAAGGAATAGGGATTAGGGAAGGGAAGGGGGAATCTAGGCCTTCGGATATCTCACTCACCATACGAAACGCGACAGTAAACTGTCACTTTACGTTGGTTTTCTGTGAGACAGTGGTACTACCCCGGCCCATTGACAACGAACACGAAAAAGAAGACACGAAAAACACGAAAAAAGTGTCGCATAATGCAGCCATTTTTTATAAAACCTTGTAACACCCACAATCCTGTGCCCACGCATTTTGCTTTGGATAAGATAAAATTAAATATAAATCAATGAGAGGCACAACGAAAAGCAAACACAACTGTTTTATGTTATAAAAAGCAAGGATCATTGACACTGTATAAAAAGGTATATATACATAAGTATAAAGTTGCCCACGGCTCCGCCCGCGTAGAGATTATTTTTGAGAGAAAAAGTATACAATCATATATATACAACATGTAACATGATTAACGCACACTGTGAAAGTAGTTTGCTCAGAATAAGCGACTGAATCGATATCAAAAAAAAAATAATAGAAGATTTTTTTCCATAAATTATTATCACTCAGGTAAATAATAGTCACCCTTTAATTCAACGTTCAAGACAAACGAAACTGAAACATAACTCGATGCGATGCAGTTTTTTCTAAATGCAATAATAAATGAACACTTTAAAAAATCAAATAATTTAAATTACGAAGTTCGAGTCAGCTGTGTACTCGTGTGACCTTCACCTAGCTATACGGCTGGAGCTGTCCGGGTGCGCGCGCGGCGGTGTCATTCACCTTTTCGTCGAGTGCCCATAATATGCGCGCAAAATAAGTACAACTAATTTCATAAAAACAATATTTATATTTATCGCAGTCTTATTTCAATACATGAATTATGATTGTAATAATAATTTTAAATTGGGGTGTCTGAGGATGTGCGTTAATCCCGTTACACGTAGTATATACATTAGTCTAGATAAAAGTTAGTCTATATCACTCAGTGATAGTAGGTATACCTTTCTAATAGTGAAAAATCGGATCATTAGTACCGGAGATCCAAACTCACAAAGTTTACCTCTTTATATTAAGACTTAGTTAAAAATATTTAGCCTTTTTTTCTGTGACGTGAAATGTTTAATAATTTAATGAAACAGATGTCTCATTAAACATTATTACACCAAGTTTATGCACGTATATTAAATTTGTGCGAAAGAGATGGACGGAGCTAATATTTTCATTAATTTCTAACTTCTTCGTCCTGAACTTAGTTTGCGTTAGAGCAATAACCATGACATATTCTATAGGGGAAGTTTTATTTTAATTTAATCTTTGCAATTTGTGACCTGCATTTGAACTTGTTGAGGAAAATTGTTTGAAAACTAGTCACATACAAGACGAGCTCAAAAACTATTAAGTAAAAGGTTTATAAATCATAAAAAGTACACCGACTTCAATAAAAAAACAAATCATGCGTCACTATAAAATTTGAGGATTGTCCTTATTTTTCTGAAATCCCATCATCAGATCCTGACTTGGTGCCAATGGGACCACATGGGAAGTAAAACCTTTTAAACAAAAAAAGAATTTCTCGAATCGGTCCAGTTGTCTTCGAGTAATCGGGTAACATACATAAAAAAAAGATTCCGACGAATTGTTAACCTCCTCCTTTTTTGAAGTCGGTTAAAAAAGGAATCAACTGTCATGGATCTAATTTACTATCTATCTATATATACATATATCATTACTTGTCCTGACTGATTCATTAACGCAAAGCCTAAACCGCTGGGGCTACAAACTTGATATTTTGGCAGTTGATGTATTTTATGTTGTAAGTAGCTAAGGGGGTAAAATAAGGGAAAAGCCGTTGTATGGAAGTCCGTCATTTTTAAAGTAAGTAGCATGAAATTTCGTATACATGCTTTTGGTTAGAAAGGAATGTACACGTGTTTCGGTGTATTTTCAAAATTTTAATTCACCCAGTGGGTGTATTGGGGGTGTAAAGTTTTCTGTCTGTTTCGCTTTCACGAATAAACCAATAAACCTTTTTTACTTTACTCGGGCGCAGTCGAGTGCAAAGGCTTGTCATTGAAATAATTGTATGGAGTTTTAGCTCTCTTTAAAAGATTAATTTTCCAACAGTCTCATGTGACTAAAGTCACTTATAGCTAGATTGATATTTGATACCAGTGGCATTAATCATCATCGAAGCCTGGAGCTGCTGTCATGCGTGACGTAATCCCGAGCTTTTTGTTCATCGTTCATCGTTCATTGAGTATTTGTTCTTAATACTGGTCAACCGCAAGAACCGTTACGCAGAATCTCAGTTACCTTCCTATCAGAATATGTATGGATTATTTTCAGACTTGTGTCATTTGTATCGTTTTAGAATTTAATACTTTACAGAGGTATTAAGTGGAACCTATTAGAATATTAAGGAGTATATAATCAGTACATACATACATACATACATATACACTCACGCCCACATCCCATGGGGGTAGGCAGAGACTATTGACTGCCACAAGCTACGATCCTGACACACTTCTTTCGCCTCTTCCACATTCATACATCTTCTCATACATTTTCAACGGTTGGAGGTACTTCTGATTTGCCCTTTTAGGAGAAGATCGTTTATTTGATTGGAATAAGTTCTCCTCGGGCGCCCTCTACCCACTCTTCCAGTCACATTCGCACGATAAATACCTTTCGTAAATCGCCTAAATACCTTTCGTAAATCGCCTATTATCCATCCTCTCCGTATGGCCAAACCATCTCAGCATACCACTTTCTATCTTAGTCACCACATAATTCTTCAACTAATATAATCAGTATGCATTTTAAACCTTAAATGTTCTGAACTAGAAATTGAATTAGCTTAACTAATTGTTATTAGGTATCATTTATGTTCACATATTTAGTGAATTATTGATCGTTGTTCCTTTCACAGCAGTCTTTACAAGAAAAATCATATCCAGTAAAAATATTCTATGTACGCACCTCCAATTTGCCAGGAGCCAGTTACGGCCCACGAGGCAAAAGTGATGTCGGCTGTGTTATTGCTGTTTTTGTAGACGAGATGAAGGTTCATAAAAAATAACTCAGAGCGGACATGTTTGGTTCGACGAAAACCCAATTAATATTTTATGTCAACGAGGGTGCGGCTTCATTAATTGTGTCTCTGGAACGTTGTGGAGACCATCTGTGCAGGTGAATGGTTTAAGGCAAATTCATTATCCTTTATGCCTTTTTTGTTGAGTTGAAGTTAAAATGTATCGTGTAAGTTGTATATTCTAATGTATTGGTTGTAATGAAGAGCGTTAAGTTGTTATATTTCATTATTATAGTCGTCTTCAACAATAATAGACTTTAACATTAAATACAAAACAGTAGCTTTAGCATAAAGTTAGATCTAAAATATTTGTGGTAAAAATATAAGCTTCTGTTCGAAGTTTTTATTTTAATAAAAACATGCTTATAGCAATGTGCTAAGTTGTTTTATGTATTACTCTTTCGTTGTATGAACAATATATAAAATGGATTTTATCAATAGCCATTAAATATGGGGCGTTTACGTCGAACGCTTTAAATAATGACGAGAATTTATCAAGGCAATACTCCAATCAATTTCTTGTATTATTGGTTTTATAAAATATTACGAGCCAGTCTTTGATCTAGCACCAAAAAAATATTTTTTATGTTTTGTTTTTTGTATTTGACCTTAACTCAGCCTTTCTGCCTTTGGTATTATTGGAAGTAAACTTTATTCAGGTACAAGTGAAACTTGATTCATACATTCTAATATAGTCGATAGTAATATCCTATAAAATGCCTTGGCGTCTTCTTACACTTGCATTTCAAAGGGAATACTAATGTGCAGTAGAGTTTTATTTACAGACTTAAGGATTTTGTTTTTGTTAAACTATAAAATATCTTCAACTCTTACAACAGCAAATATATCTGTATCGTTTATTTAAAAAATACACATGTTTACATTAACCTTACTAAAGTTCGACTTAGTTAACCACTTCAGGATCCCTTGAGTCCAAATTTGCGGTTGGTTGCAATAAGTTTAATTTGCTCATAATAAAGTTTGTTTGAGATTTGTTAGTATTGTACTTATGTGTGAATGCCTCGGTGGCGCAGTTGTAATTGCGCATGCGTTACGATTGCTGTGCTGAGGTCTCGGGTTCGATCCCCGGGTCGGGTAAAGTGATATTGGGTTTTTCTACCTAGAAATACTCAGTATTAACCCGGAGTCTGGAATGGTGCCCGGTGTGGCGATAGGCTCGCCCCCTATCACATTATGGGACCGAAATTCGGCGAAAAGTGGGTGTACTGGTACACCTCTGCCTACCCCTTCGGGGATTACAGGCGTGAGTGTATATGTATATATGTATATGTATGTTATGTGTGATATTCGCCAGCAGATTGGCAGTACTCAATAACACATAACTTACCCCTGTATAAGGAGTGGGGTGAGTTGTAACTGGTACAAATACGGTTGTTTCTAAGATTATTTCCGTCCCATGATGTGATAGGTAGCCTTTCGTCATATCGCAAATTGCAATCCCGGGCAAGTCAAGTGCGATTATCAAATCGAAATCAAACACAAAGTAACATTGCTCGACTTCGGGTTTGAACCCAAGATCTTATCGGTTTCCTAGCAAAATACACTGGCACTAGATCTATAGGACAAAAAAGAAGTTGATTCTTGTTATTAAGTAGCGTTTGTTTACTACTGGCTACTATTACCATAGCAATATGAGCAAAAAATAAGTTTTTTTTTATGGAAAAAGGGGGCAAACGGGCAGTCGGCTCACCTGATGGAAAGTGATCACCACCGCCCATGAACATCTGCAACACCAGAGGGCTTGTAAATGCGTTGCCGGCCTTTCAGGAACGAATATGCTCTCTTCTTGAAGGTTCCCAGGTCGTAAATATATATTCTATAATAAAGCTGAAGAAGCACTTTGTCTGTACATTAAATATTTTTGCAAAATGTTAATTGTAACTTGTTATATTATCGATATAGAACCCAAAACAACTGGCATTATTGTCTGTCTGTCTGTCAGTCAAGGCATCACGTCCAAATTACTGTTTTACGATAAAACTGAACTCGAGGTAACATTTAGTCTATATTTCATTTAAATCGGTGCATTCAATCCAATAGTATTTCCCAAAATGTAGTTGTGAGAGATGAAATGATTTTATAAATAGAAGATAACGACCACGCGAGCGGAGCCGTAGGCAACAGCTAGTATAATAATACTACGATTAACGATATATGTGCTTCGGCAATGTTCGTTTTTACGAATCAGTACGAGTATGTAATCAATATCCGACCGTTCGACTTCGGTTGGTCACTCAAAGGAGCAATTAGAACATAATCTAAAGTCTGTTTAGGATTATTATCATTGGCCTTTGTATAAATACTTATATAAGTATGTATATAAGTACATTTTTTTATCATCCTACTATCCTGTCCTACTATTATAAATACGAATGTTTGGATGGATGTTTGTTACTCAATGACGCTACAATGGCTGGACGGATCTGGTTGAAATTTGGTACAGAGATACATTATAACCTGGAATAGCACAAAGGCTACTTTTTATCCCGGAAAAATATACAGTTCCTGTGGGATAGTTTAGTTTTTCACAGAGCAAGAGATCGGCATGATTTTTTGCACAGTGGCAGGTTAGGGATCAGAAAATTACATAGTTTACTTTTCATCCCGGGAAAATGCACGCTTCCTATATGATAGCAAAATATAAAAAGATGTAGTATCCATGGATTGTATACCATTTCTTCCAAAAATAGCCCCCACGCGGGCGCAGTTTTGGTATAATATTATGTACACTGACTGTCCTACCCTTATTACTTTCCCTTCTCATAATATTTAAGCAAAACCGCATAAATTGCGGTAAACCGCAAACTTACGATAAAAAATAATATTCTTATTTGAGTTTATTAAGACTTAACAGAAATCACAAACGCTTTCTACTGAGTTTAAGATTTGGCAACACATAAAGTACTCTTTGATCCCAATAAAATAATGATGTTTCTTTTATCGGTCTGTAAAGACCATTTTCTCACTATTCCAGTGGATTTCTTGGCAAGCCCTGTAGCTGAGAGTTCAATAAAACCAAACTATAAAAGCTTAAGGGTTTTAGGAATTGAAACAACTTAAAACGAGTTTGTAGCATGATTGCAATTGGATTCACTTGTAACTTGAGATAGGGCTACAGAAAGGGAATGTTTTAATGAGTTTAAAGCAATTTACCTATGCTCTATAGATACACTATCGTTGATAGTAACTGTTCTTACAAGATTGTAAAATTGTAAATTATCTTAACTATGTGTGGTATCTCTCGACACGCACAATGTCCCGACGTTCAACGGGCTAAGTGCGGAAAAAGGAGCCCACAACCAATACCAATGTGGGGTATGTAATTTGTTTACCATACAGATTTTTCAAGATCATCTCACGTTGGTTCCATTTTTCTAATTATTCTATACCGATCATTATAAACAGAACAAGCTTTATTTATAAGTGGTATGTAATATAAATAAAGAAAAAACATTATGGCATTAAAATGATTGGATCTTTGTCACCAAGTAAGAACTTTTCAACGCATAAAATAAAACAAAGCAACCTGTTTTTAGAATTGATCAAATATTACATTTTACTGTTTTGTGTATGTTTGGCATATGTAGAATGGGATATAAAATGAAACTCAATAGGAAGGGAAACAAAGAGTTTAATTATTGTTTATACACTCACAATGTGGCATTTGTGGAGTCTAAATGTGACAATAAATTATCTTTAGTGTGCCGTATAACGGGTTGCGTGCTCGGAAGGTGGCTGTATTAAAAGGTCATCAACGTACATCCAACGTCGCTTACGGTAAATGTTACTTTAAATCATGACATCAATGCTTAAAAATCCTTCAATAAGTAACTATATTGGATTGTTTATATCCTAGTAAATTGTCTCAAATTTCATAAAAGTGTGTTTTTTTCTTAGACGAAAAAACCAAACAAGAATATCGGGTATTTTATTTATTTTCATGTAAAAAGTTATTGCAGTTTAAATAATAACAAAAATAGTACTAGCCCTGTATTAAACATTGTCCCACTGCTGGGCACGGGCCTCCTCTACTAAAGAGAGGGGTTAGGCTTTAGTCCACCACGCTGGCCTAATGCGGGTTGGCAGACTTCTCATACCTTCGAAAAACTCTCAGATATGCAGGTTTCCTCACGATGTTTTCCTTCACCGTTAAAGCAAGCGATAATTAACATTTTAATACACACATAACTTTAGAAAAGTCAGAGGTGTATGCCACTTGGGTTTCGAACCTACGACTTTCGTCTTGACAGTCCGTACCGCAACCAACTAGGCTATCGCTGCTAAAATCGCTGTAAAAAGTTATTGCAGTTTAAATATAAATGATTATTAGTATGTTCTGCCATTAACTTTATTTTAGATCTACTACTGATGACTAATATGTGTACTACTTTATTATCCGTTATTTGGACAGTGTACGCCATTAAAGCAGCTAAGAAGTGTTTTTTCTTCCGACTTGATTTGCAAATATTGCAAATTTAAGCTGATAACTTGAATGTATCAAAATAAAACATAGTCTATATTAGTCCCGCGTAGTACAGCTTTCTATTAGTGAAAGATTTTTTGGAATCGGTTCAGTAATTCCAGAGATTACGCTCTATATACATACAATAAAGTTTACCTCTTTATATAATAAAAAAGAAAAAGTATAGATAATATATAGATTATCTTGAATCTGATTCTAATGGTAATACCTTTTTGTGATCCCTTTGTAGTCTCATTCTGTCCATGACACAGATATTATTTCAAGAAGCATAAAAACTGGAGCAAGTATAGTGATTTTCGACGTTTAAGATTAATGGAGGTTCTATGTGTTTGAGATCCAGCATATCTTTTTAACAAGTTCGCGTAATGATCGCTTTGAAGAAGACATCATTTGTGTTTGTTTTACTAGGATATTTAACTATTTTTTTTTATCTTGGCACGGCAAAGTAACCAGTCTACATCTGATCATAAGCGAAGTGCCACCCAGGTAGAGTATCAAGTAACAAGAGATGATTATCCCCCACTACTCGACCTCGACATATCGGCCTTTTTTTTTTTTGGTTGTCGCGGGGAAAGCGTTTTATTACTACCGCCCGCTTCGGGGGGAAGCGGAATAAGAATAAATCGGTTATGCTGGACTAGCCGGTCTTACGACCCAGCATCCCCCTCGCCCGGATGATGGCTATCCGGGCAGCCGCTGGGCCGAGTCCCTACCCCCTATGTACACCCCACCCGACACTACCAGCTAAAACCCCGCGGTGGCCTTCTTCGGCGCTTACGGAGCGATCCTGGGGTATTCTAAGGAGTGCTAGAATTGCTGCCGGAACCGTCCCTGAGCGGTGCTGCGTAGCAGCCCATCTCCACGGGAGGGCTTAGGAGCCCCCGCGCACCGAACAACGACAGCGAACGAGGCCTTACCACACGCGCTGCCGTCCATCTCGGGGTCGCACGATGCTCCGAAACTGGGAGTGCATCGATTCGGCTGACAGCCCCCCGCTGAGAGCCCGCGAGCCCCGATGGCCCCAATTAGTCGCCTCGTACGACAAGCAGGGGTTACCGTGGTGGAATTCAAACGCCCCCGTTCCACAGGGCGGGAGAAGCCGGCGGTCAGTCGTCCACCCGGCGCCTCCTACGTCTTCTCTGGCGGCGAGGGGGGTTATTTCGTTCCCGATCCCTCTCGGCACTCTCCTTCTGCGAGATGACGCTCTCGCAGAAGTGGGCCACCGCACGCCAGGACCTCCGGCTGGCGACCATGGACGACACCACGGCCGGCAGCGAGAGGTCTCCTCCGACGATTGCTCTGAGAGCGCTGCGCTCTTCATCCCAGGCTGGGCACTCCTCAAACGTGTGTTGGGCCGTGTCCTCGCGGCAGCTGCCACAATGGTGGTACACGGCAGACACCTCCTTTCCGATCCGACACAGGAACGAACCGAAACACCCGTGGTCCGTCAGTACCTGCGTCAGCCGGAAAGTTGGCGCACCGTGCCGCCTGTCTAGCCATCTCTTTAGGACAGGACGCACTGCCGCGACTGTCCTCAAGCCCGCACTTGGGCTTTCCAGCCTGGTATGCCACTCCTCCACAGCGGTTCTGCGAAACCGGGCTGCAATCTCCCTCGGGGCCAGTCTCACCTGACGGCGACTGGACGCCTCCTCCCGCCAGAAGAACGCGGACGAGAGGAGTTTTGCGTCCAACTCCCAAGGGAGGGTGTCGGCCAATACGCAGGCCGCCTCGTGGGAGACCGTGCGGTAGCCCCTTACTATTCGCTGCGCCAACAAACGCTGCGGTTTGCGCAGCAAGGCGACGCAGCGGGCTTTCAGGGACTCGGCCCATACGGGACATCCGTACAGGGCCATTGACCGCACGACTCCAGCGTATAAACTTCGGAAAGGGCTATTAGGTCCCTCCACGTTCGGCAGCAGGCGTCCGAGCGCGCCCGCCGCCCGCACCAATTTCGGCGACAACTCCTTGAAATGGGCACGGAAATCCCACCGGCTGTCCAGAATCAACCCCAAGTACTTCATTGTACAGCCGCACCCCCTCCACATTGATGTGGGGCATTAAAGGTGGCCGAATCCGAGGACCGTGAAAGTAAAGGGCCTCGGTTTTGTTCAGGGCCACCTTAAGGCCCAGTCGCCGAATCCTGCCCACCACCTGTTCGGTTGCGAACGAGGCGAGCAGGGTGGCCTCCTGGAAAGACCTGGCTGTCGCTGTTACTAGCGTGTCGTCTGCATAACAGACGACAGCGACGCCTCGGGGATTGGTACCACGGAGCACCTAATCGTAGCCGATGTTCCACAGGAGAGGGCCCAGGACTGAGCCCTGTGGAACACCGCAGGCCATAGCTCTTCGGTGCCACCTGTCGGCGCCTGGATACACTATGTACCTGTCTGAGAGATACGAGCGCAGCAGACGCCGGAGATACGGTGGCACCACGTGGTACCGCAGTGCTTCCAGTATGCAGGCCCAGGGCAGGGTGTTAAACGCGTTGGCGATGTCTAGAGACACCGCCACCACCACTTCACCCCGAGCCACTGCATCCTCCGCTTGGGCCTTGACCCGCAAAATCGCGTGTACTGTCGATCGGCCTTGCCGGAACCCGTACTGGAACTGTGCCAGGTCCGGCCCGACCCCTTCAAGATGCTCGACGAGGCGAGCGTGAATGATACGCTCGAAGAGCTTACTGACCTCATCGAGCAACACGATGGGCCGGTAGGCCGATGGTGACTCTGCGGGCCGCCCCTCCTTCTTGAGCAGGACCAACTTCCCAGTTTTCCACTGAGACGGAAAATGGCCCTGCTCCAGGCACGCGGAGAACAGGCCACGGAGCCTAGTCCCCAGATGCTCGACGGCTAACACCCACGCACGTCCGGGGATACCGTCGAGACCCGGGGCTGTTTTCTTGCCCCGCAGCCGTAGCACCACCGCCCGAAATTCCTCGGGCGAAAGCTCCGAAATAATCCTTGCCGAACTCAACGACGATGGCGTCGATGGATGTGACGCCATCGGTTCGACATATCGGCCTGCTGAGTAGTTTCTTCACTCTACGCTTAAAGGACTCCGGATAATAGAAATGAGGGAACCTATAGGCCGCCAAACTGTTCCACAGCTTGATGGTGCGGCAAATGTACGAATTTGCGAATCTCTTGGTTCGGAAATCCTACTTCCTACTATATATAATATTATAAATGCGAAAGTTTGGATGGATGGGTGGATGGATGTTTGTTACTCAATCACGCTACAACAGCTGGACGGATCTGGTTGAAATTTGGCATAGACATAGATGATAGTCTGGAATAGCACATAGGCTACTTTTTATCCCGGAAAAATTTATATTTCCCGTGGGATAGTTTAGTTTTTCACATAGCAAGGGATCGATATGATTTTTTACATAGTTTGGGGATCAGAAAATGACATAAGCCACTTTTTATCCCGGAAAAATGCACGCTTCCTATGGGATAGCAAAATATATAAAGATGTAATAGCTTAAGATGCCTCCATGGATTGTATATCATTTTTTCTAAAAATAACCTCCACGCGGGCGGAGCTGCGAGCAACATCTAGTTCTACCATATAGCTTGGTAATCTTATACAATGATATAAAATATATAAAAGTTTATTTAATCTAGGTGTAGGTAGGGAATCAAAGATTATTATATCCCAAAATATTCAATACATTGTCGGGCGGTTTCTTGGTATGTAATAGTTTGCTACTTGTATACAGTGTTTAGGCTTATGAGCATAATAATAAAAAAACTATGGAACGTGACATATAAATAATATCAATAATAAATCACCCCCTGGAATTATCTGTATATATAAAAGAATAAACTGACTGATTGACTGACATACCAACGCACAGCCTAAACGGCCGGGGTTAGAGACTTGAAATTTTGACAGCAAGTACTTTTTATGACGTAGACATCCACTATGGAAGGGTTCTTGGAAATACCACCTCTAAGGGAATAAAATCCCCTATTTTATTCCCTATATGAAAGTTTGTATGAAAATCGGTCATTTTTGAAGTAAAACGCATGAAAATTGGTATTTTGTATTGTATACTTTTTCTCCTAAGCATGACCTCCACGCGGGCGCAGCCGCGAGCGACATCTAGTACATTATAAATGTTATTAAAATACAATCTATTTCAGGACAAAATATAATTTATTTGTAATCAAAGTTACTTGATACTAGCACCTTTACAATTTTAATAAGGTTTATTTCCTTAAGCATTTAGATCTTGATAGACCTATTTGTGTAATGGAAGACGATGCGTATTCTAAGAAAGTTAAAAACAGAATATCTTGTTTTTATACAATCTCTACAATTCTCGTCAAGTGTTTTTATTTACGTAAAGGTAATTCGTTCGTATGAAATAGATAAGTAATTACCACTGCGGATTTAACTCACGATCCATAGACGAACCATCAGAGATTATAAGAACTAGTCGTTCTAGAAAGTTCGTTATTAATAGTAGCCTTGTGCGTTAGTTACTACATGCCATGACGGTATCGGCGACTTCAGCCTTGATAGAGCGTGCATGGGAATACTGGTCCTCGTGACAGATGTCTGTATAATTATCGCGCCGGGTTTGACGCTAATATATTATGTTTAGACTTATTTTTAGTTTTCATCGACGTTTTATTGTGATAACAACGTAATCTAACTAGTCAGATTAGCTAAAAACGACAATCACTTAAGTGCCTTTCAATCGGAATTGACAATCCATGGAACAAAATAACTAGGTACTATAGAAAAGGATTCAGTAGAGTTTATATAATTTTCCACAGCCTCCGTGGGGTAGTGGGCGAGTAGCCGGCTGTGAAACGAGAGGCTGTGGGTTCGGTTCCCGCACCGAGACTAATGTTTGTGACGGACAGATATATGTTTCGGATCTGATAATTGTGGGACTATAGTCCCTCATGTTTCTTGATTCCCACGATACAGGTTAGACATAGTGAAGGGTCTATGTGTGTGGCTGTTGAATTTATTTATTTATTTATCAGTATCACCACAATGTGTATAGTTCCAATATATTTAATTGCAAATGGTTCAGTCAGAAGCATTTCAACAAATTCTTGGACATTTGGAGTTCTGTAAATAGTTCATTCGCGGGTAATAAAACCTTCGCCGATGAACCTTTAGGTTCAGTAGGGTTCGTGTATCTAGTGCACGGTCCATTTTTAACCGACTTCAAAAAAGGAGAAGGTTAACAATTCGTCGGAATCTTTTTTTTTATGTATGTTACCCGATTACTCGAAGACGCCTGGACCGATTCGAGAAATTCTTTTTTTGTTTAAAAGGGTATACTTCCCAGTTGGTCCCATTGGCACCAAGTCAGGATCGGATGATGGGATCTCAGAAAAATCAAGGGAAATCAAATTTTATAGTGACGCTTAATTTGTTTTTTATTGAAGTCGGTGTACTTTTTATATAAAAAACAGTGATTAGTAAAATTGTTAAATAATTTATTTTTATATCAATTATATTATTTTTATAGTGATAATACGTAGGTATATACTCCTAAAGTAGTAGTAACAGGCAATTATTTTAATAATTCGTTAAAACTCGAGTTACGTTCCCAAGACTCAGGATTCAAACCCAGGATTTTATGGTTTTCTGCTGACGTATAAGTTAATATTCAGCTTCAGTTATTTTTTAGAATTCTTAGTAGAAATGCTAATGCAGTTGTGAAAAACATTATCAAGCTAAAGGAAGTTTAAAATAGTACGGATACCATTTAAATACTGTACAGTAAAATATCGTTGGCGCAGATGTAGAGTATTAGTGGCTAGCTCACGGCTGGACGGCTGTATCATTACTGAACTAAAATATTAACATTTCGTTTAAAATCTACTCTACGCTAAAATGTGTCCGAGTTTCGTATTTAAGGTGTAATTGCCGTGTTTTCCGTAGTATTTTTAACTGTTGTTTAATAGTTTGAAGGGTTATGGCTGCTTTGTTAACATACGCGAATATATTAATAATAATAAATATTTTATTTACGTCTATAACCTTAAATATTAAATTAAAAGTAAATTAAAAATATTCCCTACTAATTCGATTAATTTGATTGTAAAAAGCGTGGGGTTCTTGAAATCAAATGTTAGAAATTATTCATTGGTAGCTGTTTATAAAAGTAGATTTAATATCGGAATATGTAGTAAAAATACCACACGCTTTTTTAAAATCAAATTATTTTAAAAATATTTCAAATGTATGTATTTTAAATTGCATACCAATGAAGCGGTAGTGACAGCTCATCAAAACAACCAACTAGAGGGAACATTATTAGCTAGTACTTGTAAAGAAATATGGGGTTGTTAAGGTAAACAGGAATTGCTTATAATTAACTCTCTCAGAAAAGACGAGTTATCCTGGGATTTTTTTAGTAATGCTTTTTTATACACGGGATAGGTTCTTGAACTAAACAATATTAATATTAACGACCTTCTTGAAAATGAGATATTCCATTTTGTGCCTAAACAATGCAGTTTACAAAATTCTTTGAAACAACAAAATGTTAAAATTCCATCTGAAAATATTACTTTAATAAATTCACAAAGCGTCGCTTTTTGGTCTATAGTTTGGCTACAGTTTTCACGATAAAACAATATCGTTGGCTAGTATTTTAAACAAAAGCTTTCATCGAAAACTTACCAGAAACAATCAGTGGAATTTGAGGGTGCAAAAATGCAGTGAGGTTTTTTTTTCTGCTCTGGGTACAGCGTTTAAGCATGAAATGTTCGTTTGGATCTGGATACTGCAATATATTTCATCATTCCGTCCATTATATTTTACTTTCACAGTGGAAAAATGATGCACGAACACGATATGGGAGCTTTGTTGACAAATTATTTTCTACGGAGATAAATTATATTGTTTATTTTATGTAGTTGAATAAAAGAAGGTGAGTCCAAGGTTCAACTTGTAAAATGAGAAATGTTACAGTTTCTTGCACGTTCTTCTCTACGGAAACTGCATTCTGAACTTGCGGTAGAGTAAAAATATTGAAGTTTAAATAACGAATAACATTTTTTTTATTGGGCCTGCATACTGGAAGCACTGCGGTACCATGTGGTGCCACCGTATCTCCGGCGTCTGGTGCGCTCGTATCTCTCAGATAGGTACATAGTGTATCCAGGCGCCGATGGGTGACACCGAAGAGCGATGTCATGTGGTGTTCTACAGGGCTCAGTCTTGGGCCCTCTCTTGTGGAACATCGGCTACGATTGGGTGCTCCGTGGTACCAATCCCCGAGGCGTCGCTGTCGTCTGTTATGCAGACGACACACTAGTAACAGCGACAGCCAGGTCTTTCCAGGAGGCCACCATTTTTTTTTGTTGTTGTCGCGGGGAAAGCGTTTTATTACTGCCGCCCGCTCCGGAGGGAAGCGGATTAAGAATAAAACGGGTATGCTGGACTAGTCGGTCTTACGACCCAGCATCCCCCTCGCACGGATGATGGCTATCCGTGCTGCCGCTGGGCCGAGTCCCTAACCCCTATATACACCCCACCCGACACTACCAGCTAAAACCCCGTGGTGGCCTTCTTTGGCGCTTGCGGAGCGATCCCGGGGTATTCTAAGGAGTGCTAAAATTGCAGCCGGAATCGCCCCTGCACGGTGCTGCGTAGCAGCCCATCTCCATGGAGGGCTAAGGAGCCCCCGCGCACCAAACAACGACAGCGAACGAGGCCTTACCACCCGCGCTGCCGTCCATCTCGGGGTCGCACGATGCCCCGAATTTAGGAGTGCATCGATACGGGCTGACAGCCCTCCCCTGCGCGCCTGCGACCCCCGATGGCTCCTATTAGTCGCCTCGTAGGACAGGCAGGGGTTACCGTGGTGGAATTTAAACGCGGAGACGCCGGTCAGTCGTCCACCCGACGCCTCCTACGTCTTCTCTGGCGGCGGGAGGGATCATATCGTTCTCGATCCCTCTCAGCACTCTCCTTCTGCGAGATGACGCTCTCGCAGAAGTGGGCCACCGCACGCTAGGACGTCCCGCTGGCGCCCTGTGGAACGGGGGCGTTTGAATTCCACCACGGTAACCCCTGCCTGTCGTACGAGGCGACTAATTGGGGCCATCGGGGGTCGCGGGCGCGCAGCGGAGGGCTGTCAGCCCGTATCGATGCACTCCCAATTCGGAGCATCGTGCGACCCCAAGATGGACGGCAGCGCGGGTGGTAAGGCCTCGTTCGCTGTCGTTGTTCGGTGCGCGGGGGCTCCTTAGCCCTCCATGGAGATGGGTTGCTATGCAGCACCGCGCAGGGGCGATTCCGGCTGCAATTCTAGCCATTCTTAGAATACCCCGGGATCGCTCCGCAAGAGCCGAAGAAGGCCACCGCGGGGTTTTAGCTGATAGTGTCGGGTGGGGTGTACATAGGGGTTTGGGACTCGGCCCAGCGGCAGCACGGATAGCCATCATCCGTGCGAGGGGGATGCTGGGTCGTAAGACCGGCTAGTCCAGCATACCCGTTTTATTCTTAATCCGCTTCCCTCCGGAGCGGGTGGCAGTAATAAAACGCTTTCCCCGCGACAACAACAAAAAAAAATGGACTATGTGTGTGACTGTTGGGTGTATTTATTATTTTATTATGCACACGGCTTAAGTGAAGACCACTCTTTCTGTACATATAAAATAAACAAAGTCATTTCCTGGCAAGAAGTTATAAGGCATCGGTCGGTTGTTAGTTTTTTTATTTCACAGGATTTTGCGGCGAGTCGATGTCCCCCACCGAGGGCTATTTCAATTACCATACCTCGTTTATTTATAGACTTGTTTCTTGTTCGCACCGTTGGTGGTTAAATATTGTTTGAATTATTCTAATTATTTCTCTCGCTTAATTTATGTTATCTGTTTAGTGGACTTAATAAAGTTCTGGAAGTTTCCAAGAAATATAAGACTATCGTAGATTAGTTGTAAGGAATTTAGATGTATTTTCGTGTGTTGATTCCGATAAACCTTGTATCGATCTATTACACGTGACTATGAATACATACTTGCTTTAAGTGTAATATCTATTAAAGTACGTGTCTATACTATAAACCATACTAATACTATAAATGCGAAAGTAACTCTGTTTGTTTGTTTGTTTGTCACCTTTTCACGACTAAACGGCTGACCAGATTGTGATGAAATTTGGCAAGGAACTAGATTTTATCCTGAAGAAGGACATAGATAACCTTGAAAGGGTCAAATAGGAGTTCAAAATTTGTATGGGAAATCCATAATTCCTTGACCTTGGATCTGGAAATTCATATTTAGGCTTTTGGTACGAAATAAAGAAATACATGTTTCACATTTTTTTCAAAATCATGCCTAAGGGGGTAAAATAGGGGATGAAAGTTTGTTATGAAAATCCTTCATTTTTTAGTTAAACGCATGAAAATTCGTATTTTGTATAATATACTTTTTCTCCCAAACATGACCTCCACGTGGGCGGAGCCGCGAGCAACAGCTAGTATATAATATTACAAAGATGTAAAGTTTGTGGGTTTGGATGATCGGAGTAATCTCAGGAGCTACTGGTTCGAATTGAAAAAATCTTTAGGTGTTGGATAGACCATATATCGAGGAAGGCTATAGGATATATAATATTACGCTATGACCAATAACAGGGGAGCATCAATGAAAAATTATGCAAAAACGGGGTAAATTTATTCCTTTTGAGAGCTTCCGTTGCTACTTTTTCTCCCAAAAATAACTACCACGCGGGTGGTGCCGCGGGGAACAACTAGTGTTTAAATAAATTAAATACTTAAACATACCATGTGGAAAACCCAATAAAACTTTGCCAACAATTAAATTAAACTTGTTAAATTTCGCCCAATCTGAATCAAAGCCCAACCATCTGTTAAAACCTCAATAAATCATAAACGCTATACGAAAACGTTATCGTCTGAAATTAATACAATTAACATAACATATTGGAAAATGGCCGCCGACGGTATTTAGCTGGGTGCCGGCCAATACCAAAAAACCAATAAACTGTTACTGAAGTTGCGCGAAATGAAGCTATTACGTTGTTTTAAATTAATGGTCAGCTCGGATGTAAATTATAAGTTATGACTTCAAAAATGACTGAATTTTCATACAAAATTTCGTCCCCTATTTTACCCCTTAGGAATGGTATTTCCAAAAATCCTTCCATAGTGGACGCCTATGTCATAAAAGGTAACTGCGCTCAAAATTTCAAGTCTCTAACCCCAGCCGTTTAGGCTGTGCGTTGATATGTCAGTCAGTCAGTTTCTTCATTTTTATATACAGATGATTATTTCTTATTGCTATAAATATTATGACAGTATATGTATGCATTATAAACCTATTTCGTTAAGTCGCAAGTTCGATTCCTGCACCGAAACAAATGTGATCTGTAAATACGAGTATTTATTTCGGGTCTGTATGTTGTGACTTGTGGGACCGTAGTACCTCTAAGTTCTTGATACTCACAATATACATTTTACCTAGTATGGGGTCGAGACTATATGCGTGACTGTTGGGTGTATACTACGTGTAACGGGAATAACGCACATCCTCAGACACCCCAATTTAAAAATATTATTACAATCATAATTCATCTATTGAAATTAGACTGCGATGAATATAAATATTGTTTTTTATGAAATTAGTTGTACTAATTTTCGACATAAAGTTCGTAATTTTAATTATTTGATTTTTTAAAATGTTCGTTTATTATTTCATTTAGAAAAGACTTGATCGCATCGAGTTATGTTTCAGTTTCGTTTGTCTTGAACGTTAAATTAAAGAGTGACTATTGTTTACCAGAGTGTTAATTATTTTTGAAAAAAAAAAAATCGTCTATTAAATTTTTTTGATATCGATTCAGTCGCTTATTCTGAACAAACTACTTTCAGAGTGTGCATTAATCATGTTACATGTTGTATATTTATTGTGGTTTTTCGAATTCACAAATTCTTCAAAACGATATACAGATCCGCTATAGCAATAAATTCATAGTAGAGGTTCGTAACAGTGCCAAATATTTTTAACCTTTATGCTTTATGCTCTAATACTGCAAACAGTTACAGAATTCGCCATATGTGTAAATATATACTCGATTATGTGGAAACAGTATGGCAACAGAGGGGTAAGCGTTTTCCGGTATGCCATTTTCCAAGGTAATCTCCCCGAACCCTTTTATTTTATCGTTTTGTTCCCTACAATCGTTACTTTGGGACATTTTGATAATACAGCGTGCACACGTTTTTCCAAACAACTCGATTTTATTGAAGTAAGTAGGCCTGTATTTATTATTTGATTCTGTTATTTTTGTTTCATAATTTTTTTAATGTAATACTATGAAGGTTGAATATACTTATTACACCAGCTACTTACATCAAACGAATTACCTCTATATTTTACATAAATTCAGTACTAGCTGTAGTTATTTTTGAAATAAAAAGGTATATAATCCATGGAGACATCTCAAGCTATAACATCTTTCTTTATATTGCTATCCCATAGGAACAGTGCAATTTCCAATATAAAAATAATCTATCTTTGTGCAATATTTCAACCACATCCATCCAGCCGTTGTCGCGTGTTTGAGTAACATCCATCCATCCAAATATTCGCATTTATAATACTAGATGTTGCTGGTGGCTCCGCCCGCGTAGAGGAAGGAAAGGTATACAATCCATGGAGGCATCTTAAGCTATAACACCTTTCTATATTTTGCTATCCTATGGGATGCGTGTATTTTTCCGGGATAAAAAGTGGCCTATGTCATTTTCTGATCCCTAAACCATTATGCAAAAAATCATGTCGATCCCTTGCTCTGTGAAAAACTAAACTATCCCACGGATTCTGGACATTTTTCCGGGATAAAAAGTAGCCTGTGTGCTATTCCAGACTATAATCTATCTCTGTGCCAAATTTCGACCAGATCCGTCCAGCCGTTTCAGCGTGATTGAGTAACAAACATCCATCCATCCATCCAAACTTTCGCATTTATAATATTAGTAGGATTAGTAGGATGGTAAGATTACCGGGATATTCCGTTGTATAATTCTGAATTGATAGCATCTTAGGCGTAGTGGATGAGTTGCCGGCTGTGAAACGAAAGGTCATGGGTTGGACCCTCGCACTGAACCAAATGTGTGAGTGATCCATAAATATTTGTTTCGGTTCTGTTGTGAGTCCGCAAGGTTCTCCTAGTTCCTGAGAACCATACGATCTTAGTGTGAGATTAGGACTATTTGTATGACTGGTGGGGCTTATTTATTTATGTATTTAGATAATATATACATACATACATATGTGTCTAGAATCCCCGAAGGGTATGCAGTACACCCACATTTCTCCAAGTTTATTACCTTTCCATAATGTGTTTGTGCAAGACTATCTCCACACAGGGCTCTATCCGATCCGGAGATCGAACCCGAGATCTCAGCACAGCAGTCGTACCGCGTACTCAATAACAACTGCGCCAACAAGGCAATCAATTAGTCAGTAAATAAAATTCACAATTACAATAAAACTACCTAATAAAATCAGTTTGTCAAATGTCCGGAATCTAGAAACCAATTAAGACTGACCACAAAGAAATGTCGTTGATTAATTTAAAAACGGCCGTTTACCTTTTCTAGTTCCAAGAATTATGATTGTGACCATATCTAGTAGTGCATTCTGTGATGGAACACTAGCTGTTGCTCGCGGCTTCGCCCGCGGTGAGGTCATATTTCGGAGAAAAGTATACAACACAAAATACCAATTTTAATGCGCTTAACTTCAAATATGACGGATTTTCATACAAACTTTCTTCCCCTATTTTACCCCATTAGGGGTGGTATTTTCAAAAACCCTTCCTTAGTGGATGCCTACGTCATAAAAGGTACCTACTGTCAAAATTATGTCAAATCTCTAACCCTAGCCGTTTTGGCTGTGCGTTGATCGATCAGTCAGTCAGTTTCTTGTTTTATATATATAAAGATAACGGTCTTGGGTAACTGTACGTTAGAAGCTTACTAAATGTATTATGTAATCGATCGTTTGCAATTAAACCAGTAAATCAAACTTGTGTGTGCTACTAGTTACTTTTGACGTATCAATAGGAAGGAATATCGATAGTACATTTCTGATTCATATTCATTTGTCTATAGCTTGTCACTAGTGTTCGAAATTTAAGTATGACAATAAAAACGATATAACACTCATCTATACGTAAAATAACATGACTTGGCTGATTAATTAGCATTCAGACTAAAGAAGCTAAATTTACAATACAATACAACAAACTTGTTATTACAAACTCTAATAGAAAGTGAATGGAAAATACATATTTTCTGACACGCAGACGGAGCTGTGGGCAAAAACTAGCTATATTCACACTTAGAAACCAAAACTCCATAACGTTCGATAGTGTGATTTTTTTCAACAAAATCATGTGATATTGAAAACTAAAAGGTAGCGGTTGACAAGTTAACCTTGTAATATGCTTTAATTTACGGTGTCAGTGTGTTTTTGAAACATTTTTACGCGATTTAATATGAAGCACGTATATTGAGCATAAGCACCTCAAACATCAAGTTGAGTAGAGTGCTCTTACATTCAAGTGACGATTAATGTTTTATTTTCAACGGTAAATAACTTTTAGACGTTAATATTTTTGTATGATTTCAAAGTAAAAAATCCGTTTTTAATCCGATTCACTATGTTATACTTCATTAATAAAACTATAGTTAATTGTTTATAAATATTTAGCAATGCCGATTTAAATAGCCTGATTGCGTCATGGAGAAATATAAATATGGAAATTGCTTCCACTGGTTGCATCTTTGCCTAGCTATCTATATTCTATTTTTTGAAAAATATATTATGTTAATTTTTGCTGCTGTAGGAGCAGATTTTCAATTTTTCTTTTTTTTTTCTTCTTCTTTTGTTACAATATTCTTGAGGAACCATTCCACAATTTTCCCAATACCAAGAAAATAAAAAATGTTCGGATTAAGGTAAACTAAGTATAGGCACTAAGAAGTAAATATAGTAAAATAGGTAGTAAAGAGTAACCTGTTGTAATTACTAACTGTTCCTTGCTGCGTCACTCCCGGGAGTCATTTTTTTTAAAGTATATCTCGATAATGGCGCCACCTATCGGATTCAAAACAATCCTATCCATCAAGCTGGAATCAACCATACATATTCACAAAATTTCATTGAAATCGGTTGCGTGGTTTCGGAGATTAACTTGTACGTACACAGAGATAAGTGACACGTATTGAAATATAATGTACAGATATCGATTATGCATTACACCTTATACTCTATTCATGATATTAATTTGCAGAGATTAAGATCTAATCTCGGCAAGTTACACTCAACGAGTTAGGGCTGTCAAAACTGATTATCTAATTAGTATCGGATCGCGTTGCGGGGAGGTTAATTTCAAAGATGTTACACACGCTCGAAGTTAAGATGCCTGGGGCTAAATTTACATAGGATCTATTACTACGTGAATGTTTACTTTCATAATATATTTTAACAGACGTCTTGGCTCAGCGCGTAATTAGTCGGCTGTGAAACGAGAGGTCGCGGGTTCTATCCCAGCGCCACAACAATCCACAAATGTTTGTTTGTTGAATTAAATTCTCTTGTGCGTGTTGGGTGTGTTAATTAATATAATAGCGATATAATCGCTTTAAATTATTTATGCGATTTTATGACCTTTTTATTACCTTTATTGGTTTAAAACATCCAAGTACGCGAAATACGGTAAAGCAACTAATTACCATCGCCCATCTCATTCCCCAGCGCATGGTTGGCCAGCTCATCTATTAGGAAGATCAAAGTCTATATCAGTGAATCTTGCATAGACTAGACTAGCCTTTATATCTTGTTCCATTTGGAAAACTTTCGCATCTGTAAAGAGCACGTCGGACATAGCGATGGTAAACAAGGTAAAACTCTGAAAAAAATACTCTCGAACGAAGAATCTCTTTTATATAACAGCAGATATAACACTTTTCACGTTAAATAGCTGATTTTACATTAACGGAATACATATCAGTCTTACAGACAGCCATTGTGGTGTAGTAGCGGAAGAGTTTTGAAATGAGTCACCGTGACATTGATCTCCGTAATATGAAAAACTAGATGTTGCCCGCGGCTCCGCCTGCGTGGAGGTTATTTTTTGAAGAAAAGGTATACAATCCATGGAGCTATCTTAATCTATTACACCTTTCTATATTTTGCTATCCCATAGAAAGCGTGCATTTTTCCGGGATAAAAAGTGGCCTATGTCATTTTCTGATCCCTAAACTGCCACTATGCCAATAATCATGCCTATCCCTTGCTCTGTGAAAATCTAACACACTAATATTATAAATTATAACTGCGCCACCGAGGCAGTCATAATATGTAAGGATTTTTCACAATCAATCAGATTTATTACATAGTTGTCCAAAAACCAAATAACAAAAATACCAATCTCTGCATACGCTTAGTGGGCTGCACAAAAATAAACTGCTATATATTGTATTGTATTCATATTACGTCACATGATATATTTTTATTATTATTATAATATTGGCTCATTATGTTCATGCGTACCCTTAACAGTTATTAATGAAAGAGATAACGATTTATTATTACGCAATACATTAAGTATCGAGTTGTTTATTAGATACAGAATATTACATATTACGTCGGCGAAGCGTCATCGATACATGGTTGATATTCCACCAGTGCGCACGAAGCGTTTTGCTAGTACATTTATCATGCGCACCGCTAGATAGTGGAACTCTTTGCCGGAGTCTATATTTCCCGAAAATTATGACCTGGGTATCTTCAAGTCTAAGAGTGAATAGGTATCTTCTAGACAAGCGTGCTCCACCGTAGACCGCAACATCACTTTCCATCAGGCGAGATAGTGGTCAAATGCAAGCCTATTTCGATTAAAAAAAAAACGTTATACGAGGTATTGACTTTATTTTTGGAAGGGTAAGGTTAATTCTCAGAAAATACAAATTCTGCTCAATCTTTATTGTTGATGTTGCTCGCGGCTCCGCCCGCGTGGAGGTCATGTTTGGGGGAAAAAGTATACAACACAAAATACCAATATTCATGCGTTTAACTTAAAAATGACGGATTTTCATACAAACTTTCATTCCCTATTTTACCCCCTTAGGGGCGGAATTTCCAAAAATCCTGAAACAAATATTTTTTATTTTTAACTAAAATGCTAAATACTAATTTTCATGAATTTAACTTCAAAAATGACGGATTTTCATACAAACTTTCATCCCCTATTTTACCCCCTTAGGGGTGGTATTTCCAAAAACCCTTCCTTAGTGGATGCCTACGTGATAAAAGGTACCTACTGTAAAAATTTCAAGTCTCTAACCCCAGCCGTTTAGGCTGTGCGTTGATCGATCAGTCAGTCAGTCAGTCAGTCAGTTTCTTCTTTTATATATACAGATAATATAGTCTGGTTGATTTATGATTCTAGTTCCATCAAATTAGTCGAATATAGCACTAGATAAACTCATTAATAAGAGTGGAATGATTTTGTTTTTTTTTATTTATTTGGTATAAAAACCAGTTACACAACAGTGAGTTAGTACAATAATGACATAATACGGGAATATAATTGTATACCCTACTACTTTATCCACAGTTTATAAAACAGTAATAGGAGCAGATGAAAACAACAAAAAGAAACATCTGAAAGTTCACAAAGGAGAAAAAAAACAAGTAATATTCGAATTCGATTTACACCTTTAAAACCGTTTTTTTTAAATGTGTTTGGAGATAGTGATACTAAATTAACTGAATTAAAACTATTATTATAGTTAGCCATAAGACGACGTAAAGGTGCGCGCAAGGCCGTGTTAGTCTTACATGCACTGACGGCAAACAACCGTCTTGCGCGCACCTCACGTCTTAATACTGTACTAGGAACTATATAAGTAAGTTTATTTAGTATATCTGGGCAGTCATATGTTGAATCGTGCAAACTCAATATGTATGGTTGAACTATCGCTCAATGAAACAATGGTGATTATAATCTCCAGAGTTCACAGCTACCGCTTTTAATACGACCGACTGACGTACAAGTTTGATGACCGCATTGTTGCGGTTTGCAAGGCGCGTGTTCGAGAGTGCCAGTCATAGAGAGCTTAAAGTTTGCTGCTGGGCCATTTTGCGTGCTTCCTCACTAGTTAGCGTGGGTCAACGTTTCATGATGGTTTATTGATCTGTTTACATTTCGTAGCTAATCTATTGTTCTAACAGAGCATAAGATAGTTTAGGTAAGATTGTTTTGAATATCACAAAAACCTTTGCTTTTCTAAAATAAGATTTTTTTATTTTACATACGTACAAACACTTGATATTGGGTTTTTCTACCTAGAAATACTCAGTATTAACTCGGAGTCTGGAATGGTGCCCGGTGTGGCGATAGGCTCGCCCCCTATAACATTATGGGACCGAAATTCGGCGAAAAGTGGGTGTACTAATTGCACCTCTGCCTACCCCTTCGGGGATTACAGGCGTGAGTGTATATGTATGTATGTATGTATCATTTTTCTCGTGCGAAGATTGAATCTGCGTACTCTTATCCCACAGATGGCTACTTGCTCGCTGCGCCCTGGAGGTTGACATATTAACATATTATTCTCTATTTACTGTAGGTACTGTACATTACTACATAATTACAGGATATTATATTTATTAGAGTCTGTCGCTTACTGCTATACTAGAAAAAAATGTGCCATACTTGTAATTCATCAACCGTAATAAGATAAAAAAATGGGTTATTATAAGGCCATAGTGTGTATCCACGTGCGTATATATACACAGATGTAGTGTTTGTATTAAAAAGTTAATGTACTTTTTAATGAAGTTCAAATAAGTCGGCAAATAACTGACTGGTTTTTTAACATACACTGCATTATTTCTTATGTTTTAACGGGCATAGACTACATATTTACCCAGCAATGCACGCAAAGAAATGTTAGTTATGTTCGTGCTTGTGAGTAAGTTGTTTTTCCTTCTTTTTAGGACACAATATTTTATTAAACTATTCGTTCAGAGTCAGAGTAGGCAGAGTTGCATCTAGTAAACCAAGCGTGAGATGAGTTTATTTTTTTGTCATGATTGATAAGTGGCTAGTCTATAACCCCGGTAATAATTTAAGCCTCATTTTTCAAACCGTAAACTCAAACACATGTTGTGATAACCAGACATGGGATTTGAACTTAAGACCTCATCGGTTTCTCAGTTTAATATGATTCATACTATTCTGTAAAACGGGAGTTGTAAATACACAATAATAGTTGTACATGTTGTACAACTATTTTGGATGAATGTAGCTAGGTGCTTAGGACATTACGTGTGTAAAAATAATTGAACAGAAAAAAAACTGAGATTATTTCCAATGTTGACACCATGCAAGGATGTAAATCCAACAAAGAAAACACTAATCGAAAAGCTTACATATTTCATTGATATAATTTACAAGTTATTTACGACGCTACTTTTTCGAACCAACGCACAGCGTATTTCTTTGTATTTATTGTATCGCAGCAATTGTCTGAAACTTATGATTTCAACTTAAATTCGCGCACAGAAACTATACAATTCAATTGTACCTAAGACGACGCTTAAGCCAAGAGATTCTCACAAAGTAGATAATAGCTTGGTTGAAAATACTTTCCTTAGAAAGCATAATGTGGGATAAAATATACAGAATACAAAAATTTAATAAATAGTTTTTACAGCAAAAAATTTACAAATTAGTAACATGGTACACGTGAATATTAAGGTTAATGATAACTCGCAATTTCTGAGGGATAGTTCGATTTACATTAGTCATCTCAAGCGTTAGACGCGGTGATCATTGACGAAACATCAGATTCAGAGTCTACATGTTGCAGCTGTCAAGTAGTGAGATATAATTGTCTCTCATCAGGTGCAGTGTAGTTACTTTGCCGAACCATGATTTACAAAAAAAAAGAAAAAGTTTTACACTATTCAGCAGTAGCGTCAAAAACGCCTTTAGTGTAGCGTTGACAGATGGTGATGTTACTTACGCGTGCTGAGGAATGTAGATGTTTATTCTTATTGGTCAAAGCACCAATTTACGCCCATTAAATATGCGACTCAATAATCAAATCAGGGTAAAGAAATACTTAAAAATTATATAAAACCCAAATTAACTTTGGAAATCTTATATACAAATTAAATGCCTGATCAAAATTAAAGTTTGTACTAGATGCTTTTGGCGCCATATTTGTAATTAATAAAAAATATTCACACGAATACAGGAGACAAATTTTGGCACACGCATTTGCGAAAGTGGAAAATCCAATATTCGTGATATCACTAATCTATACAGGCTTCACAGGCTGGTACATTCATGCTATAGACAAAATTAGTTGACAGTGCTCTATCAAAGAACATTTAATACCCCTATTACATGTACATAACAATGATGATGTTGTTATCCTTAGGTTACGACCTTCGACACGTGTATTTAGATCTGACAACATTGTTATAATCCGCAACCAAACGGCACAAAGCAAAGATCAGGATCTTGATGTGCATGACATGGAATTATAATGGCTTGTTGGTATTATCAACAGTAATTGTTATGTTAATTATTGTAAGAGTAGTTGGCGTCATACCACTGATTGTAATTGTTATTCCATCATAATAATGATGGCCATTAAATGCGTAAATCGTATTGTTAGTTTTTTTTGTTTTTATCAGTATAACACTGGATCCTAAAAGAAACGAACGGACGGCATAATTGTATCGAGTGACGAGAGATATTCGTCTTTGGCGAATAGAAAGAAAGAAAGACAAACGATTTATTTGCACGGCTCACAACACGCACATACAACAAAACAGACAATAAATTACACTTTTTATTATAATTAAAATTAAAGCTAATGGCACTTGCGCGTCGCGGCTGTGATATACTCTATCTGGACGGTACTATAAGTATAGTACGGTCCAGATAGAGTATTGGTAAGTATCATCACGGGTAGTGTAATGCTATTACCGAGAAAAAAAATTTAAAAGTCTAGCGATAATTTAGGATTTTATCCTCAACTATTGTTTAGTATCATTAAAATGTAAAAAAACTGTTCAAGGGGAATTAATGTAATATTTCAAACACATACTAAATTGCTTTCTGTTAAGCTGAGACCCACATAATTTTGGTTAAGTGGAAAGATTTTTTGTTACTAGGTATTACAGAAAATGAAATAGAATATGCAATTATATTTATTATATTATTTTATATTAATTATTATATGAATATCCAAATTGTATCATATCAAAAGTATCCATAAATATAAATGAATTGAGTAGGAGACACGTAAAGGAAGCAAAGTGCTGTCCTGAAGGTCTGACTAAATAAAACCGTATGGAATTAAACGATTTCGAGTTTCGAGTGATTAAACTAGTAGCTACTCTTTATAAAACAGTTATTTCTTGGAGATAAATTCTTTACTTAAACAGAAAAGGCAGCGATAGCCTAGTTGGAGTTGGTATAAACTGTGTGACGAATATAGATCCTAATACAGCTCAAATGACATGGCAATGGCAAAAGTCAGAGGTGTACTCTGACTTTTTGAAGTTACGCGAGTATTCATTGTCAATTATCGCTTGCTTAAATGGTGAAGAAAACATCGTGAGTAGTCCTTTAACGGTAGGCAGCAGCTCTGCTGTGCTCTGGTATTGCAGAAGTCTATGGGCGGCGGTGACTACTTACCATCAGGTGGCCCGTCTGCTCATCTGCCTATCGAAGCACTAAAAAAAACGTGAGGAAACCTGCAAACCTGAGAATTTTATGCAATAGTTTTGAAGGTGTGTAAAATCTACCAAACCGCATTAGACCAGCGTACTGGACTAAGGCGTAACCCATCTCATTACTAGAGACTATGTTTAATACAGGACTGGTATTATTAAACAGCTTCTTTGCACAAACAGAAACTCCTCATTCAAAACTTTTTCGTTACTAAAATGTACGAGAATCTTTCTTTCCTTAGACAATTCCTTCGTTATGTGAAACGTCGGCTAATCTGTGTACATGTAAACATCCGATGCAAAGCAATTTCTTCGAGTGCAAGTGTAGTGAGGTGAACCGTACAATAGTGGAGTAAGGGTGGAAATCACGTTCACAATGGCACGTATTTGGGACGGAACGAGTGTGTCGCCGCGAAAATAGACTTGAGATAAATCGATATAGACGTGCCGAGCGCGCGCCTGCCCGCTCTTTAAAATTGTATTGCTTAAATGACCTTTGTGTATTTCGGGTTTCATTGAAAGCGCTCCGTATTTTCGTTACGATCGCTTAAGTTTAATACTAGTGCTATGTTTCATTTGTTATATTACGAGCTTTTGCTAGCGACTTCACCCGCGTGGTAGTTATTTTTGAAACAAAAGGTATAAAATCCATTGAGACATCTTAAGCTATTACAGCTTTTTGTATTATGCTGTCCCACGGGAACCGTGCATTTGCCGTGATAAAAGTAACATATGTGCTATTCCAGACTAAAATCTATCTCTGTGCCAAACAACCAGATTCGTCCAATCGTTGTGGCGTGATTGAGTAACAAACATCTATCCAAACATTTGCATTTACAATAGTAGTAAGAAATAAGATGTTTCGTCGGTAATAAAGTTTTATAATTATTTAATACGAACGCCAAACTCTGTATTGTTATTCTTGATGGCACGTGCTTTCTGATATTGTTTTACAATACAATGTATTCTGCTTATATTGACATATATTTATAAATATTACTTGTAGAAGATTTTGAGTAGTGATACTATTTAAAAGTGCATTTTATTATGGTATTCACAAATAAAGTCAAATAATAATTTACATTACCTGTATGCGGTAAATACATCTTAAAATAATATCATATAAAGTAATTACAGCTGTGGCAGACGCGATCGAACTCACGGAAAGCTTAACTTAGAGATATCTTCCTTGTTTTAATGAGTTTCCTTGGCGCCAATCATAATTCAAAACTTTCTACTCTTTCCATACTTATTCCGCACGTATCTGCAAAGATAATATTGTAATAGAATTTCTCCATTTGTTTTCCTTCCTTCTGAAATAATAAAATTACTTGAGACTCACAATTCAATTAGTTTAAAGCAAGCGATACTGATCAACAAGTGAGTGACTTGTGGACTATCTCAGTATCTATATTGGATTCTAAGAAAGCATGATCTACGTAGACTGGTCTGGAAAGGCAACTGTCAGAATAATTCTATATACGAGTTTATTTCTGTCATATATAGAATGCTTAATAAATGGTCTACCAGCATACTTAGCGTTAAAAACGGTAGGACATGGATTTAATCACAATTAAAATCGGAGTGATTTACGTGTGAGTGCTTGCTCTTATCTTACTTATTACTTATATAATATATTATTATAAATGCGAAAGTTTGAATGGATGGATGGATGTTTGTTACCCAATCACGCCAGAACGGCTGGACGGATCTGGTTGAAATTTGGCACAGAGATAGATTATAGTCTGGAATAGCACATAAGCTACTTTTTATCAGGAAAAATTTACATTTCCCGTGGGATAGTTTAGTTTTTCACAGAGCAAGGAAACATCAACAGACATGAATTTTTGCATAGTGGCAGTTAAGGGATCAGAAAATGGCAAAGGCCACTTTTTATCCCGAAAAAAATGCACGCTGCCTATGGGATAGCAAAATATAGAAAGGTGTAATAGCTTAAGATGCCTTCATGGATTGTATACTTTTTCTTTCAAAAAATAACCTCCGAGCGGGTGGAGCCTCGGGTAACATCTATTAATACATGTTTCGAGAGAAAAGCTACGTGAACTCAAAGTTGGATGATAGTTCGTGTATTAGTAGGTAACCTATCCGGGATGCAAGCATGAGCTAATGTTATATTGCTCCACAACATCCATGCTGGTCAATTTCTTATAAACCGCAAGTTATAGTAAATTGTAAGAGGTAAAAATCACCCTACCTTCTGATTTAGGCAGAAGACCGTTTCAAAATCTTCCGATTACCGCTTATGACTCCCTGGGGCTAAATAAGGGTAGACCTATTTATTTCTAATGGAATAGGGTTGTCACGCTTTTGAAGTTAACATATCCCTATCCCCTGAAAATTATTCTCTCCATCGATGTTTATATACCTGCTGAATTTTGCAATTAAGTTTGTTATTTTTTATGTACTGTAGGCATCCAAATTATCTGACTACCTAAACATTAGGAGCGTTATTTATACACAAGCTGTTGCTCACGGCTCCGCCCGCGTGGATGTCATATGGAGGAGAAAAAGTATACAATACAAAATACCAATTTCCATGCGTTTAACTTCAAAAATGACGGATTTTCATACAAACTATCATCCCCTATTTTACCCCTTTAGGGGTGTTATTTCCAAAAACTCTTCCTTAGTGGATGCCTACGTCATAAAAGGTACCCACTGCCAACATTTCAAGTCACTAACCCCAGCCGTTTAGGCTGTGCGTTGATCGATCAGTCAGTCAGTCAGTTTCTTATTTTATATATACATATTGCTTTACTTTGTACACTTCAGTTTCTACTTGCTTTGTTACATCCACGTTTATATTTTAATTTAGTACAGAAAAGGGGGTATCACTTGTCATTAACTATCGGATGATCCGCTTATTCAGTTGCCGGTTCGGTTTCAGTTATAAATTTTTTCTCGTAACGTTTACTATTTGTAATTTGACAGCTCTATATATGGTGAAAATATAATTTACTAGCAGTTGTTTGTTGTTAGAGCATAGCACCCGAGGGATCACATTAAGTTAAATTGCACTTGAGGCAACGATAGATCAATTTATATAAGAATTTAATGCAATTACTTATACTAGAAACAACTACATTAAATACCTTACTATTACAAATTATTGATGGACATTATTCGTAAGACTCCGTGGTATGACAGTCGAGTGCCGGCTGTGACCCATAACCGGCTGTGGCATAAGATCATGTGATTCACAAATATTTGTAACGGATCTGGGTGTTGTAAGAGCGTATTTCGTCTTAGTTCGTCATACCCACTAAGGGTGTCGTAGGAGTTGGGGGGGTGGTGGTCACTTGTCCAAATCCCTCCCGAACTATTCAATAAATATTATATGGAAATAAGGAAGGTCAGGAGTATAAATGGTTAGTTATTAATATTTTTAATTTGATTTTTTTTGACAACACAAATCTGGCTACTCCCACATATGTGATACCCACAATACAAGTTTGGCCTAATGTGAGGTTAGGCGGCCTATCGCCAACTCTTAGAGCAGTATTGTTGTAATATTACAATGCCATTTCATGGTACAAAATCGCATTGTAATATTTTTTATTTTATTAGGATCTCCAACGAAGAATACACTTAACATGTTTAATCATTGTACTATTGCAATTTGTGACTTGTGCTTCCTCAATTATAGGAGACCACATCAATATCATATTACAACAATACTGCTCTAAGAGGTGGTGGTAGGCCGGGTTATGGTCGTGGCTGTCCGGTGTATTTATTCTTTTAGTTCGTCACTATTAGTCTCGTAATATCTCTTGGATTAATTTTGAAGTCAAATTATATATCTTGAAATTTTGTAGGACATGTTTTGAAAAATAATTACCATAAACTCATTTGACGATGACTACTCTGACCTTTTGTTAAATACTATGAACCAAAACATCGTCATCTTTTTTTTTTATTTTTTTTTTTTAGTGCCTCGATAGGCAGACGAGCAGACGGGCCACCTGATGGTAAGTAGTCACCGCCGCCCATAGACTTCTGCAATACCAGGGCACAGCAAAGCCGCTGCCTACCGTTCTATCATACATTCATCTATACATATAATATATTTGTAACCGATCGCTGTCTGTACATGGAATATATACGAGAAAAACTATGGTTGGGGGTCTTTATTAACGCAATAGAACTCAAATCAATGGTTTTTAGAATTTTTTTCTGTTTGTCGGTGCCTTTGAACGCGCTAATCTCTGAAACGGCTCAATCGATTTGGTTGTGGTTTTCACTATTGTATTGTGGTAAGCTTCACTTAACATTTAGGGTATTTTTTATTCGAATCGGTTCATAAATAAAAAAGTTATATCAATTTAAAGAATCACGCTAGATCATTAGTTCGATAAAAATGTTATAATTAGTGTAAGATAAGATTGTTGTTGTATCTGCATACGCGGTATGACCTCTGTGCGTGAGGTCGCGGGTTCGATACCACAGTCGGGTAAAATGATATTAGATTTTTCATCTTTATACTCAGTATCAGCCCGGCGTCTGGAATAGTACCCGGTGTGGCGATAGATTCGCTCCCATCACTTTATGGGACGGTAATAAACTCGCCGAAATGTAGGTGTATTGATTACAACTCTACCCGCGGCTTCGGAGGTTACATGTGTGAGTGCTTAAGTATGTATGCATACTATCTTAATATAATCTTAATATCATAATACAATCGGGTGCAGTGTGGTCACTTAGAGGTGCCAGGATAACAAAAAATCTAAATCGACATGTCAAGATTCTTCGCGAGTTAATAAAATCATCTAATACATTTAGATATGCCTGACTAATACTAGACTGCCTCGGTGGCGCAGTTGTAATTGGGTATGCGTTACGACTGCTGTGCTGAGGTCTCGGGTTCGATCTCCGGGTCGGGTAAAGTGATATTGGGTTTTTTTATTTAGGAATACTTAGTATCAGACCGGAGTCTGGAATTGTGCCCGGTATGGCGATAGGCTCGCCCCCTATCACATTATGGGACCGTAATAACTTCGGCGAAAAGTGGGTGTATTGGATACACCTTTGCCTACCCCTTCGCGGATTACAGGCGTGAGTGTATATGTACGTACATTTAGATCTAGATTGCAGGACAAAATTAAATTTTAGGCTTTAGCTGTAAAATTAGCACTCGCTTGATGTGAATTGTTGTTTTCAATAGAGGACGCCACGCGTGTCCAGCAGTGGGTCGATGAATTTGTACATAGTGTACGTATATATTATTTTTATTATTATCAAGGTGCTTGCGTAATATTCGATTTTTTTAATATAATTTCGTTGTATCCGAGTACAACTAACACGATTTTTTTTTATTCTGGCACGTCAAAGTTACCACATTGCATCCGACAGTAATCGCAGTGCTGTCCAAGTAGACTATCAAGTAGCGAGGACAAACATCCCTCGCAAAGTGACACAATCATTTCAGTCAGTCAGAAGGTTCTTCACAGTACGCTTAATAAAGCCGGGAATACAGGAAGTAGGGAACACATGCGCTGGCATACTTTTCCACGACTTGATGGTGCGGCTAAGATAAAAATTCGCGAACCTCTTGGTTCAGGCCAGGGTAATAGACACCACGCCATTGTAGCTCCGCAAGCCGGTACGTGTAGCTCTGGCGTGTTTAGAGGAAGATGGGATAAGACCAAACAATTCTTTGAAGCATTCGCCATGACACAGACGGTAGAACATGCTAAGCGAAGAAATTTCCCTGGGCAGCTGTACCAGCTCTAAGCTGTTGGTCACGTCTGCATCATTCATGATGCAGATGGCCCGTCGCTGCAATCCATATGAACCATCGAGCAAGCAATTATCGGAACCATAACAGAGGTGTAAGCAGTATTCCATTCCCGGCTGTACCTGCGCTTTATATTAGCAGCACGCTAATATACGCTGACCGGGCGTTAGAAATCGCCGCCGCAATATTAAATCCGATATCTACACCTAAGATCCTAACATCATTCTGCATTGTCATTGGAACACCCTGAAAGTGGAGACTGGAGAAAAGGGGGATTTGTGGCATGAAAATGCTCACACCTATGTTTTCTAGGCATTGAATTCAATCCTATTCCTGATATCCTGCGAAAATATGAGATTTAGGGTCTGGTTGAGCTCAAATACAAGATCCTCGCGTCTCCGCATAGTGACCGCCCTGCATCCGGCTACTAGGCAGATGCTAGAGGGATGTAGTAGCGTAATATGCCTCCATGGATAGTATGCCTTTTCTCTCAAAAACAATTTCCACGTGGGTGAAGCTGCGGGCAAAAGCTAGTTGATATAATATAAATATAAGAATTTTAAAATTACTGGCAGCCATTTTGGTACACGAGACAGCTTAACGTGCTCTAACGCATAAGATTTTACCTCTGATATTCTCTCTTTATCTGCAATTTCTGTCAAAATATTCTAAACGTGCTTTTATAACCCGTTATACATTTCATGTCACCAAAAGCTTGTAAATATGGGCGGGCATTCTCTGTCAAAATCTCAGCATATTTTAACATCCAAACGCTTAGAGTATTCCAAACATTACATATCTTTATAAAAATATTTAAAACGGCCTCGGTGGCGTAGTGTAATTGCGTACGCGGTACGACTGCTGTGCTGAGGTCTCGGGTTCGATCGAGTTTTTCTATTCCGAAATGTTTAGTATTAGCTGGAGTCTGGAATTTGCCCGATGTGGCGATAGGCTCGCCCCCATCACATCATGGGTTGGTAATAAGCTCGGCGAAATGTGGGAGTACTAGTTACACCTCTACCTACCCCTTCGCGAATTATGATCGTGAATATATGTATGTGTATTTAAAACAGCGTTATTTAAATGTACGCCTAGAAGCAGCTAAACTTTGTGGCCATTCAAGCAAATACTACATAATAGGTAAACTAGACTTAACTCGCTCTGCAACAGTTCAATTGTTTGCCACACCTACTAAAAGCGTAGCACAATAGCCTAATATGGGTCATGGGACGAGTGACGATCGGTAGTATGTAAACACTCGCAATAGGGTAGTTTCCTGTGTTTAATTTTGTACATTATTCTCTACGCAATCGAATATATTACGCAAAAGAAACTCTTTTGCGAAAACAGAATCCAAATTGCATGAAAAATGTGGTCACAATATTTATTTTAAATATTGGTATGAGCAAATACTCATAGGCATAAGCGAAAATGATAGCGTGTTGGGAACATATCGCTCTCTCCCTCGCACTACGGTACAGTACAGGCGATTCATAGTACCGTGACGTCACAGTATCAGATATGCATCCTTGTCCTGTTATTTGACAACTACCCCTTCCAGCAGATTTGAGTGGCGTCTAATTTACTTATTTTTGTTCGGATTCATAAAATTCTTTCGATAATAGGTTTTAGGTAATGTAACTTGTTGATTAAATTAATAAAAAAAAATCGAGTCAACTACCCTATTGACTGTGGCGTTTGGGACGTGACAAAGACAAAAAATACACCACTCCATCAAACGCTGATGAAGTTATGTTACTCGTCCAAATTAGTTGAACTTTTTATTTATTGTATCACTAGTTTAGGCAAGATTGACTTGCTGCCGTTTACATTTTAGTAGAGGTTTTTCGCAAAATACATATATGAAAGTTTCTTTTACAGTTATTATGTAAATTATTATATAATTATTATGTAATGTAATTATTATATATGACAGGGATAGTTGGGTGTGGTACGGACTGTCGAGAAAAAAGTCGGAGGTTCTCAATCAGCCCAATTGCATAGACCTCTGACTTTTCTAAAGTATTTATTTTAACTTTCACGCTTTAACGGTGAAGGAAACCTGCATACTTTAGAATTATCATAAGGATTTCAAAGATATACGAAGTGTACCAATCCGCATTTAGGCCAGCGTAGTGGACTAAGCCCTAACCTCCCTAATTAGTACAGAGGGCCCGTGCTCAGTTTAATATAGGGATGGTGATGATGATGGTTTAGTTACTTCATATAATTAATATTTCAAACTCTGAGATAAATTCGTTCATTTTATTTTAGGATTAGGCGCTAATGTGAACAGATGTCCATTTTTAACCGACTTCAAAAAAGGAGGAGGTTAACAATTCGTCGGAATCTTTTTCTTTTTATGTATGTTACCCGATTACTCGAAGACGCCTGAACCGATTCGAGAAATTCTTTTTTTGTTTAAAAGGGTATACTTCCCAGGTGGTCCCATTGGCACCAAGTCAGGATCTGATGATGGGATCTCAGAAAAATCAAGGGCAACCCTCAAATTTTATAGTGAGGCATAATTTGTTTTTTATTGAAGTCGGTGTACTTTTTATGGATTTAATATTTTTTTACTTATTATATCCTCAACCATGAGACAAGCCGGTCGTTTGCATGAACAAGCGTCACGTCTACCCATAAAATAAAGAATACTCCTCAGAACTTTAAATGACAAAGAACTGCATACAACGCTTAATATCTCGAAATATGAATTAGGAGTTTAGTTTCATTCACTAATTTCGCTGGTTTTAATGTTCTTATAACACAACAGTGCTTCTAATACTAATTTTTTATAATGGTTCGATGATTTTGTGTTTAAAATAGCATAAACATAAAAAAATGTTTTACACACTCTGGTAGCTGGCAGATATGAATATAGCTGTGGTACCAGATGAACTCTCTCGGATAAGAGACCTATTTATATAATATAGCTGTAGCTCGCGGATCCACGCGCGTGGAGGTTTTTTCTTGCAATTAAAATTAGCCTATATTAATCAGTGATAATGTAGCATTCAAATGGTGAAAGAATTTTTAAAATCGGTCCTGTACTTTTGAGCCAATTCGTTACAAACAAATGTTTCCTCTTTATAATATTAGTATAGATATAGATTATTTATCGTTCACTTAGATTTGAAAGAAATTAAATACACTCAACAGTCACACACATAGTTCTGACCCCACACTAGGTGAAACCTGTATCGTGGGTATCAAGAACTACGAGGGACTACGGTCCCACAACAACCAAACCCGATACAAATATCTATCTGTCTGTCTGTGTATTCTACATATTTTATTTATTTTTTCTTATTTCAGTCAGTCGTGTGAAGATAATGATGATGATTTTTTCTTTATTCATAAACACTCAAAACACCGGATTCATATGAATTTAATTTATATATCCAAACTTCTCCTTTCCAGTGCACCGCTCATCCATTTAATAATATTATGATATAAGACAACCTACTTTGTCTCAAATAATATAAAACAGAGTAGTAATTTGATTTTATGATGAAAGGTATGTGCCACTTGAGTTTTCAATCAAGATTCTTCAAGCCTTTCCATCCATACGGAGTCTCAGCTTCGAGGTATCCATTAACCCGACCCGAACCAAGAGGTTCGCTATTTGTACTATCTTTGCCGCACCATCAAGCTCAATGCCGGCCCACGTGGTCCTTCTTATAATCCTGGGTCCTTTCAGCGTTGTCTAAAGAAGCGTCGAGTAACAATGGATGTTTTTCTTTCGCTACTTGATACTCTACCTGAAGAGCAGTACGCTTACCAAATGCAGTGTGATTAAAACAGCCTTTTACTTGATTATTGTTTAACTAATCACATATTTAACCAACGTTCGAGAAACAACGCACAAATTCCATCACAAATTCGCATTGTGCAAACATTGTATCGTTGTTAGGTGGAATGGCCCGTGATTGTGTGTGGAGGCTGTGTATTCACACAATAGTTTCAATTCTCAGTTGAACGACCTTGGGTGAACGCTTTGACATTAGTGCTTATTATAATTATCAAACCAGCATACAAACGAGCCATAGTTATGCGACACTGAGAGAAAAAAAGAGACTGCTTCGGTGGCGTAGTTGTAATTGCGCATGCGTTACGATTGCTGTGCTGAGGTCTCGGGTTCAATCCCCGGGTCGGGTAAAATACTCAGTATTAACCCGGAGTCTGGAATGGTGCCCGGTATAGCGATAGGCTCGCCCCCTATCACATTATGGGACCGAAATTCGGCGAAAAGTGGGTGTACTGGTTACACCTCTGCCTACCCCTTCGGGGATTACAGGCGTGAGTGTATATGTATGTATGTATGTACTGTGAGAACAAAAGCCATCATTTACTGATAAATTCCCTGTATTAATTCCCAATAGTTTCACGAATAACTCTATGTAGGTGACAGATGAAGGTATAGTACGAGGTGGATATAAAATAAAAATTTCATATTGTACCATAAGTCATGACTCTTGAAAATGACTAGTCAAAATTACAATTTTTTAAAAGCTTATGAAGACACGTTGTTCAAACTCAAAGCAATTTTGCAAGGACTTCAGTATGTAAGCATATACTTTTATTAAGTTTTTTTCGTTAAATATATAGATGGTTAAAGAAAACCGTGAAAAAACTTGCTATCTAATGAATTCTTATGAAAAAAATACATATCCAGTATCAAGCCAATGTGCTCGAATAAGATTTATTATTCTATCTTATTATTATGGAAAACTGGTGTCTAACGATGTTATGTATTATGATTGTATATACACCGGTAATATTAAATTATGAACCCTTAAGCAGCCATTTTAAACGGATTCCAATAAAATACTTTTCAATTTATCTCTTGGTCCATGACGACATGCAGAGACCGCTTAAGATGTGTTTTGAATCGCTTCAATCGAATTCCATGAACTTAATCGCGTATATTATTTATGATGTTTTGTTTTTATTCTGGCGCGGCATAGTGACCACTGCACCTGAGCAGAGTAGCAAGAAGCGAGAGACAGTCTATCCCTCGCTACTCAACACAATCATGCCGGCCTGCTGTTTAGCTTCTTCACATTACGCCTAAAGGACCCAGGATCATAGGAAGAAGGGAACACGGTACCTGGCAAACTGTTCCAAAGCTTGTGTGGCAAAAATACGAATTTGCGAACTTCTTGGTTCGGTGTAAACTGCAGTTATCCCGTTAGTGAGTAATTATTTACCTAGTTATGCGGCTATTTTTATTATATGTCTTGTTGGTTTTGTTAGATTGAGAATATCATATAGGTAATAGCTGTTGCTCGCGGCTCCGCCCGCGTGGAGGTCATGTTTGGGAGAAAAAGTACACAATACAAAATACCAATTTTCATGCGTTTAACTTAAAAATGACGGATTTTCATACAAACTTTCATTCCCTATTTTACCCCCTTAGGGGCGGAATTTCCAAAAATCCTGAAACATATATTTTTTATTTTTAACTAAAATGCCAAATACTAATTTTCATGCGTTTAACTTCAAAAATGACGGATTTTCATACAAACTATCATCCCCTATTTTACCCCCTTAGGGGTGGTATTTCCAAAAACCCTTCCTTAGTGGATGCCTACGTCATAAAAGGTACCTACTGTCAAAATTTCAAGTCTCTAACCTCAGCCGTTTAGGCTGTGCGTTGATCGATCAGTCAGTCAGTCAGTCAGTTTCTTCTTTTATATATACAGATTGGACTCAATTAATTGTTCATGAGCAGATCTAATTCTAGTAGTGAAGTTCTATTCCTGAGCCTTTCTCAAATGCTTGATTGTAATACGCATTCACTATGAGGATACATTTTAGCACTCAGAGAACTTCTTTAAAATAGTCTTGAATAAAAATTTGTTGATCGAAATTAAATCTTTTAAATAATAATCACTCTCAACAACCTTATTTAAAATCTTACTTATATTTTATCACAATAAAGGGTCCATAGTTAAAGCTGTATCAGTGACCAATGATGTAAAACCTTAAAATCACGGTAAACGCGACTCTTAAGTCACTCTTAAGAGTCTTAATAAGCAGGGTGATAAATTATGATTCAATTTATGTGTTAAGTATCTAAAACAATACTAAACTAAACAAAAGTCTAGACCCAAGATGCAATTGAGTTCATAGCAAAAGTAATTTTAGTATTTTGCTCTTACTCTCTATTGGAGTCTTTCCAACTAATACCGATTGGTCAGCTTCGTACATTTATCTTCACATGGCAATAGTACACGAATGAAGAATTTCAGAAAATTCACATTCATTCTTTATTCACTTTTTCGTATATTTTTCACTTCTCACTGATAGTTTCAAAGCAAATAACTTTTATAATATTGCTTATTTTTTATCAAATCTTTTAAAATAAATTGAATTATGCATATAATAATAAAAATAATAGTAGTATATTAAACATTGTCCCACTGCTGGGCTCGGGCCTCCTCTACTAATGAGAGGGCTTAAGCCTTAGTCCACCACACTGGCTTAATGCAGGTTGGTAGACTTCTCATACCTTCGAAATTCTAATGAGAATTCTCAGGTATGCAGGCTTCCTCACCATGTTTTCCTTCACCGTTTAAGCAAGCGATTATCAACATTTAATACAGACGTAACTTTAGAAAAGAGATGTTTGTCATTTGGGTTGCGAACATACGACTTTCGTCTTGAGAGTCCGTACCGCAACCAACTAGGCTATCGCTGCTTATTAATTTATCGATAGCCTATATCTAATTCTCAGTTTTCTTCATCGTAACTTAAAATAAGAACCACAGAGTGAATTTGGAGCCGAGAATCGCGTGGGAGTCGCTCGCTAGGTCATTAATCAATCTGGACAGGGACCCGAGGCGTCGAATCAATCATCGGCCCTCATTTCACTCTCATTTACACATCTCCAATACTATTGGACAATATTGAGTTAATTTGCACCAAATTTAATTAGCGACAAGATTACTATATTTTAATTAATGGTAAGCAGCGATAGCCTAGTTAGTTATGGACGGTCACGGTACGGACTGTCAAGACGAAAGTCGTATGTTCGAAACCCAAGTGGCATACACCTCTGACTTTTTTAAAGTTACGTGTGTATTAAATGTTAATTATCGCTTTAAAGGTGAAGGATAACATCGTGAGAAAACCTGCATACTTGCGAATTCTCATAATAATATCGAATGTATGTGAAGCCTACCAACCCGTTATAGGTTTGTGTTGTGGACTAAGGCCTAACCCCTCTCATTCGTAGAGGAGGCCCGTACCCAGCAGTGGGACAATGTTTAATACAGGGCTAGTATTATTATTTATAATTAATAGGGGAGTGTAACGCGACAAATTTAAGTGATTTACTTTACCGACATAACTCTTTTAAAATTTGATATTCTGAAGTAGGTGTGTATAGACCTAGAATATGGTTAGGCATTAAAAGATAGTGGCATACAAATTTAACTCAACAATCTCTCTCATATAAATATTGAAAACGATGTAATAATATATAAAATATGTATATGAATAGATGGTTTGGCCATATAGAGAGGATGGATGAAAGGAGATTTACGAAAGGTATTTATCGTGCGATGTGACTGAAACAGTGGGTAGAGGGCACCCGAGGAGAACTTATATCAATAAAATAAACGAGCTTCTCCTAAAAGGGCAAATCAGGAATACATCCAACCGTCGAAAATGTATGAGAAGATGTTTGAATGTGGGGAGGCGAATGAAGTGTGTAAGGATTGTAGCTTGTGGCACTCAATAATCTCTGCCTACTCCCATGGGATACGGGCGTGAATGTATATGTATGTATGTATGTATAAATATATAATGGTCGGGCGTAATGATTAGGGCGTAAACTGTATAGTGATTGATGATCAAGAAATATAAAATGCTACCGAGGTGACAATGGTATACGTTCTACGTATATAAAAATATTTTTCTTAGAATCGTCGAACGACAAGAAATCGCAAGAATTAAACGTAAACTTGCCTCTTCTAGACGTGATCCGTTCATAAATTTTATACACTAAATGTCTGTATATATTATTTATAAAATATGTTTTTATGTATTTACTTTTTATGTTTTTTTATAATATCATAACGCCATAACTTACATAATTGTTCATAAAATCTAATGATTCAAACACCAATGTAATGCTTATTATTGGCGCTTAGATATATTTTCATAATTTTATAAGTAAAAGGATTATACCATAACTCTTTTAAAATTTAGTCAAATTAAATTGACTACCTCGGTGGCGCAGTTGTAATTGTGCATGCGTTACGGCTGCTGTGCTGGGGTCTCGGGTTCGATCCCCGGGTCAGTAAAGTGATATTGGGTTTTTCTATCTAGAAAATCTCAGTATTAGCCCGGAGTCTGGAACCTGTGCCCGGTATGGCGAAAGTGGGTGTACTGGTTACACCTCTGCCTACCGCTTCGGGGATTACAGGCGTGAGTGTATATCTATATATGTCAAATTAAAAGCTAGTTACGAGATAAGAATGAAGGTAGTAAAAACATGTGAATATATTTTTCAACAAATCCATCTGAATATTTTAAAGGCGGATTTGTATAAATGCCAAATGTTCCATTATATACGTTGCTTCCTAAAAGTTTGGCGTTATTTAACAGAGTTTTAACATTTACGAGTGAGAAACGCTGCTCAGGTTGTGTTAATTGTTCTTGACCCGTTTCTGGCAGCGCTCAGCAGGACGCCGAGTGTTTTCCGCTTTTGTTTCATATCGAAGTGTCGAGATTAGAAGCTTTCAAAGGATTAACTAGGGCGGCCTACGTCTGACCGTTTTATTAAAACTTGCTCTGGACTCTGGCAGCTGTTATTACGTACAAAATACATACGATTTTGAATTGTAACATAATGAACACGTGTTCCAATGTTACTCACGCACTATTTTAGTATTATCACGTTTATAATATCGACATTGCTTCGACTTCAACTGATATAAAAAACATAACCCTCTTTAGTGGGAAAGGCGGGTAAAAATATAATCGTTTAATTCCTTCGAACAGATAATAGACTTAATATCGAAACGAGCCTACCAGGCGAGTTGTTACGACGTTAGAAAATTATTTTAACGCGGTTTATTAGATCTCTTTGGGTTCGATAAATTCCAATTTCCTTGCGATTCATTGAAACCGTTGGTAGCCGGGTTGATTTAATTCCAAATTCTATTTTGTTTCAGGTACACCGACGTGAGACATGAGCAATAAATAAATTAATAAATTAGACAAAAATTCGAGCAAACGACAAAGCGCCTTCAATCGATACATCAATTACACTAGATAAATTCAATTAAGTTAATTATTAGTCTACACAAGTGGTAAGAAGTGCGAAGTTGTGACTGACTACTGGTGACTGGTAACAGTGACGCGTGTGGGTGGTATCGCGAAGCTTGCGGACTGTTGCGGTGAGACTGGTATCTAGTGGTAGTGGTGTTCGATGCGTGCGTGTGGGGTCACAAGTGACTGCCGACAGAGGGCGTGAGCGACGCGCGGGTGCGCGTGGGACCAGCAAGATTGAGGTGGTGGCCGGGTGTGGTTGGGGCAGGCGCGCGCGCGTGCGGCCGCTGCACGCGCTGGGCCGCGCGGCCGGCATGCTGGCTTCGCAGCGCTCGCAGTCGTGCAACGAAGAGGGCGCGTTCTTCGGAGCGCGCGCGCTGCGAAGGCCGCGTGGCAAGGGCAGCGGCAGCCCGCCCTGCTAGGGGTACGCCATGTCGCTGCGCAGCCTACACCGGCGGCTATCCTCCGCCAATAACACGTGAGTCTTGCACCAATATTATACAAAAAAAAAATACAGTTTGTTACAATATTTTTTTCTGCATTATTATTGTTACAGATTATTTTAATTATTTGATCTCCACATAGCATATAGCACATAGGTTGCCATAAAAGGGTTTATATTTTATCAATATTATTCCAACTTCATGCTTGAAAAAGGAACATAAGATTATAGGCATATTATGAAAAACATATTTCAACTTATAAATTGAAATAATGGATGTAAAAAAGAAATAAAACGTAAAATAGAATTGACTGAAAGTCACAAACTGTTGTCGGCCTAATTTCCCTGTGTTCCACATAGGCGCAGGAAATTAATTTGCTACCCAGCGCGCTGTTATTAAATATCGAAAGATGACCGAGTATTCTGGCGACAACTCATCAAAACGTCGGACGCGCATCGGGATGTGAATATTCAATTACCGTACCTACCTAAATCTAGGCAGCGGTGCCGCAAAGTGCACTTTACTTGTACAGTTACTTGCACACAATCATGTTTCGTACAGCTTTAAATAACTTATCGTTTTGAGGTTAAAATGAATTTCAAATCAATTATAAACTGGTGGACTTAAAATATTTCCTGTTTTCTATCATCCTATTTTCTATCTCTCTTTTTGTATATGGAAGTAATTTGTATATAATAATAATAAAAGTGAGAAAATATTTCTTTATTCATTTAAAAAGTATACAATGATGATGTTTATCACTAAACTCAGCCAGTATAATTATGGCAACCGTTAAAATACTGTTTTTTTTTATACCACGTTGGTGGCAAACAAGCTTACGGCCCGCCTGATGGTAAGCGGTTACCGTAGCCTATGGACGCCTGCAACACCAGGAGTATCACATGCGCGTTGCCGACCCTTCGTTATGTCGGGGATTATGTCAAAAACGAATACCGTTGATAAAAAAACCTTTTATAACCGTTCATTGTATTTTCAGTATTAAAATGCTCTTTGCATTGTATTTTCTATCACCGTCGTTCAATCAACTCGCCAAGCTATTAAGAAACAAAATATTAGCACCACCTATTGACATTTGTTTTTTATTTGATGACATAGACTTTTTGATTTATACGTCTATAATGGAGACAGTGGGAAATTTATTTAATGATTAAATGATCCATGGATTAGATGGATTATTAATGTACTTAATTCTACAAAGAATGCTGGTCCAAAACCCAGACGAATGGCTTATAAATATTGAACTAAAAGTTTTTTATTGTTAAAATTACTAGGCCAAAAAAATCTTGCCATATATTTTCTGTAGATTGAAGCAAAACGAGTAACTGACGCTGTTATTCTGGATTCAGCTTCGGTAACGTGTATTTATTCTGTGGAAATAGTTAAGGCGTTTGCTTGGAGTCTAGAGTATAAGAAGTACAATCTTATATGGAGGACAAGTTGAAAGTGTCCAGCCGTAAGCAACAAATTACAACTCAAAACCGACCATAATAACGCTAGCGTAGCAAGTGGTGTGAAGTCAATTGGTCGCTTTATGGTATGAATGTAGCAGCTGTAAACAGAGTGAAGCAGAAGAAGAACAGAGTCCTGAGTCACTATCCTACTCTTATAACTTTCGGCGCTATCTTTGAAATTAGACCACTTGCTACCATAGCGCCAACCTAATTTGTCGCTTTTCCATGGACAATTGATTGTACTCACAGAGTTTGTACTCTTTATACTCTAGTCTCCATGGGCATTTGCAAGCAATGGCTTACGTAATTTACAGGTGAATAACATTACGTCGAAATTATGAGATTTCGGGAACCATTCCTTTTTACAAACAATTTTTATGGGACAGACCGTTTGCAATCTTTATGGTTAGCGTCATGTCTGCTAGAGACAATGTTTAGCTACGGTACATTCCACATAAATTAAAACATTCTTCGTGGCATTACACTAGCCTAGTCATACCAAGATATGTTAATAGGGTAGATGACATCATTTTATTATCCTAATCATTGATTTACTATATGAAAGAATTTCATAAATCTCATCATTATTAAGTAAGATAGATGCCTTTCAAATCTAGTGTAGCGGGTAGTTTGTTAAACAGAAAAAGGATGCCCGATATGATTTGTGACATCATTGGCAAGTTATTACGGTTCATGTGTGCAAGGGAGATGGTGTCAGAAAAAAATAATTGCGGTATCCTTTATTAATCTTTAATTTGGATTTTATTTTCACCATAGTGTTTCTTTTTCATATAAACCTATTAAGTGTTTGTACCATAGCAGTCTCCAGAGGAATCTCTTTCAGATATCTTAGCTGAAAACTAAATGTACCCTCTATGAAGATAACATTTCAAGCACTGTCAAAACCTGGATTTTTTCTGGAGCGGTGATGATTAATATGTTTTTATGTGGGAGGTATTTAAATTTACAAATTTAAAATTTAAGTAATTAAAACAAATTTAGGAAATTACTTCAGAAAATTACACGTGTGTTGTCCGGTATTGGAATTTGTTCTTGAAATGATAACTGACTCTTCATAGATGGTAACAGGACAAGCGAACTGTGCTTGCATGAGTTGCACCCTTGCCTATGCCTTCAGGAATATTGACATTAGCTTATGTTTACATAAATGTTACTATAGTTGGTGGTAGGACATTTATATCCGCCCGGATAATGACCACCATACACAGGGTGTAAATCCGCCATACTGGCACACGCAAGTGTGTTGCGTTCCCGGATCAGTCAGTGTACATCCAGTTTTTGTTGGGGGTCTAGAGTTGGGGTACGAAGTTTGACCGTTTTGCGGCCTTCTGAGTACTCTTACACAAGACCCTCGACCGCTTCTTCACCTTCTTGTCCATGGCGTAGTGTGAAGAAGCTACGCAGCAGGCCGGCACGATTATGTTGAGCAGAGGGGGATAGATTGTCTCTCGCTACTCAATACTCTAATTGGACGGCACTTTTGCTTTACACTGACGTGCCAGTATAAAAAAAAATTACGAGATTTCTTATATTTGTGTTGATTTCGATTGCCGATCATCAAGACGACCATTCTAGTTGCTGATGTTATTCATAAAACATAAAAATGTATGTTAAAATACGATTTTGACTCTGTATTTAGACGTGTGCCTATCCATTGTCTAAACGGTAGCAAAAACACTTTCAGATATACATAAATCATTTTGATTGACACATCAAAAGGTCGGTGGTACAAGGTCGCGACGGAGTTGCTGCTGTCGACATCATATCGAATACATCAGGTCTGTTTCTCTCTCTTCTGGCCTTAGTCCCATTTATATTTAGTGTTTGTCTATGAATGGAAAATTATCGGCTATAGTATGAAAATGCATTTAATTTTGCTTAGGTGCTCGTTACTGCTAGAATATGTTAGTTTCCTGAGATTTTGTACAATCGTACTAATATTATAAATGCGAATGTTTGGATGGATGGATGGATGTTTGTTACTCAATCACGCTACAACGGCTGGACGGATCTGGTTGAAATTTGGCACAGAGATAGATTATAGTCCGGAATAACACATAGAATTTATCCCGAAAAAATGGACAGTGCCCATGGGATAGTTTAGTTTTTCACAGAGCAAGGGATCGACATGATTTTTGCATAGTGGCAGTTTAGGGATCCGAAAATGACCAAGGCCACTTTTAACCCCGGAATAAGGCACGCTTCCTATGGAATATAATAAATATAGAATGCTGTAATAGCCTAATTTGCGTCCATGGATTGATGCGTCGACGCGGGCGGAGCCGCGGGCAACATCTAGTATATAATATGAAACTGAACATAATACAAAAATAAACCCTTTGCAAAAACGGAATCAAAATTGATTAAAAAGTGAGGTGTTGATTATTCTTTTAAATATCATACATTTCGGCGAGTGTGCCTTGGAATTACATAATTTAATTTCCCCAACCCCTTTCCATCAATGGATGACAAGAGACTCGGCGAAGCGTCATCGATACATGGTTGATATTCCACCAGTGCACACGAAGCGTTTTGCTAGTACATTTATGATGCGCACCGCTAGAGAGTGGAACTCTTTGCCGGAGTCTATATTTCCCGAAAATTGTGAATAGGTATCTTCTAGGCAAGCATGCTCCACCGTAGACCGCAACATCACTTTCCATCAGGCGAGATAGTGGTCAAACGCAAGCCTATTTCGCTTAAAAAAAAAAAAGTGGAGTGAGCAAATTGGGTGCGTAATGGAAACATCTCATTATCTCCTTTGCACGACTGCATCTTGAGAGCCATTCTGGGAGATAACGTCATAGCTCATATCCTATACTCTTTTTTGTCCTTTGTTAACTTCCCCTTCTACCCAATTAGAATGGCATCTAAGTTACTTAACCTTGAACGGATTGATATATTTTTATTGATAATGGGTTTTAGAAGGTTTTAGGTAACGTTACTTATTGATTAAAAAAATATTGTCAGCTGCTTAATTATTTTGAATTTGTTATTTGATTATCTCGTTTCTGACAAGTTATCTCTAACAAATCATCGTTCTTCAGGATTATTACCAGTCATATTGTCAGAGTTTTCTAAAGTTACGTGTGTATTAAATGTTAATTATCGCTTGCTATAACGGTGAAGGTAAACATTGTGAGGAAACCTGCATACCTGAGAATTTCGAAGGTATGTGAAGTCTACCAACCCACATTAGGCCAGCGTGGTGGACTAAGGCCTAACCCCTCTCATTGGTAGTGGAGGCCCGTGCCCAGCAGTGGGACAATGTTTAATACAGGGCTAGTTTTATTATTATTTATATTGTCAGAGTTACCGAAATAATTCACTCCGAAGTTGATATTGGTACCGAAACCGTTCAGTTTTAATGTTTGTACTTGAAATATTTAAATGATTCTAATATTTACGTTCACATGGGTTATTAAAACCAGTTTTAATAAAATGACCAAAATTTGTATTGTTTCATAAACACAAATGTCTTTCCCAAGACCTAATAGAATTATACAAACAAAACGATACAGTTCCAGAAAATAAACGCTCTTTGAAGACTTTAGGAATTAGGCTCACATATTCCAGATTAAAAGTGTTATGCTAAGGGGAGGAATTTATTCATTCATTAGCAAATCGTTTTTCGTTTTTATCACCAAGGAAAACTCCTATAATCTCAGAGAGTTTAAGATGGCGAAGCTATAACGCTTTTTATTTATTTTTTATTTACAATGATGATCGCATTGGATTTCATTTAATAATTTGCATAAACATTATAAATACCATTGTTTATCCTATTCAATATAAGTAAAAGTTTTTTAATTCATAAAAAGTACACCGACATCAAAAAAATTATGCGTCACTATAAAATTTGTTTTTCTTGATTTTTCTGAGATCCCATCATCAGATCCTGACTTGGTGCCCATAGGACCACCTGGGAAGTATACCCTTTTAAACAAAAAAAGAATTTCTCGAATCGGTCCAGGCGTCTTCGAGTAACCGGGTAACATACATAAAAAAAAAGATTCCGACGAATTGTTAACCTCCTTTTTTTAAGTCGGTTAACAAGGCATTACTTTGTCTCAAGCAATTACTTAAGTAAGTCATTTCTTTACTCAAGCATCGGACGTCGCTGTTAAGCTTTGTCTAGCAATCATACGTCAAACGATTTTTACTTCGTTAAGAATTCTTAACTATAAAAAAGTACACCGACTTCAATAAAAAACAAATTATGCGTCACTATAAAATTTGAGGGTTACCCTTGATTTGTCTGAGATCCATCATCAGATCCTGACTTGGTGTCAATGGGACCACCTGGGAAGTATACCCTTTTAAACAAAAAAAGAATTTCTCGAATCGGTCCAGGCGTCTTCGAGTAACCGGGTAACATACATAAAAAAAAAGATTCCGACGAATTGTTAACCTCCTCCTTTTTTGAAGTCGGTTAAAAATAGAATAATTGCTTAAGTAATTACTTTTGCTCAAGTCAAATATTTTTCTTGATTATAAATACGAGTACTAGACTAGGGCTGTCACATATTTAGACTGTGTCAACGAAATATATGTCATTTTGTTGTTTATATTCTGTATAAAGAATATAATGTTATTATATGAATGTTCTGACGATGACTAGCGCCATCTATTGGCAAGACACTGCCAGGTCAGTTAGTACTAATATATTATGTTTCAAGCTTTGAAGGATCGATTGACCACCTCTAAACTCCAGAAATTTTCTTTAAGAACCCGATACCAGCTGAAACACATGTTAAAAACAAATAAACAAAATCTTTTAATTATTTTATCGTATACTGTCAACACATGAGCGGTCATGTTGACATTTAATTAACAACAGTATTTAATTCCAACCTCTCTATCAGCCTGTAGCCGTCCACTGCTGGACATAGGCCTTTCCCAGATTACGCCACCCTTGACGGTCCTCCGCCTTCCTCATCCAGCCGCCTCCCGCAACATCTCTTAGGTCGTCAGTCCAGCGGGCACGAGGTCGGCCAACACTACGCTTGGACAGACGTGGTCTCCACTCCAGTACCTTTCGGCCCCAGCGGCCGTCATTACGACGGCAGATATGACCAGCCCACTGCCACTTCAACTTACTAATTCGCTGGGCTATGTCGGCTACTCTGGTTCTCTGACGAATCTCTTCGTTTCGGATCTTATCCATCAGAGTTATTCCAAGCATAGCCCGTTCCATAGCTCGTTGAGTGACCTGGAATCGGTGTATTAGGCCTTTTGTTAGTGTCCACGTCTCAGCGCCGTACGTCATAACAGGCAGGACGCACTGGTTGTATACTTTAGTCTTTAGGCATTGCGGTATTGACGACGTAAATATGTGACGCAACTTTCCAAATGCTGCCCACCCCAAGCAGATTCTTCTGTCAGCTTCGGCGTCGAAGTTGTTTTTACCTAGCTGAATAGTTTGCCCTAGGTAAACATACTGTTGAACAGCTTCGATGCTGACATTATCGACGGTTACTGGCCCTTGGATGACGTGACAGTTGGACATGACCTTAGTCTTGTCCAAATTCATCCTTAGGCCTACACGTTTGGAAGAATCACTTAGTCCTTGCAGCATCACGATCAGTTCTTGCAGCGTTTCCGCCATTATGACAATGTCGTCGGCAAAGCGAAGATGCGAAATATACTCTCCGTTTACGTTTATGCCTCGTCCATTCCAGTCTAGTGTTTTGAAGACGTCTTCCAGCGCGGTAGTAAACAGTTTTGGGGAGATCACATCCCCTTGTCTCACACCGCGCTGAAGGTGTATCGGTTTTGTTTGCAAACCCTGTAATTGGACGGACATCGTAGAGGAGTCATACAAGCATTTCAGCATCTCCACATAACGCCAGTCGACTTGGCATCGCTGCAAGGATTCAAGAACAGACCAGGTTTCGATGGAGTCGAAGGCTTTCTCGTAGTCCACAAAGGCTAAGCATAACGGCTGGTTATACTCTTGTGTTTTCTGTATTATCTGCCTTAGCGTGTGGATGTGGTCTACAGTACTGTAGCCTTTTCGAAACCCAGCCTGCTCCGGAGGTTGAAAGTCGTCAAAACGATGGGTGAGACGGTTTGTGATAACCCTTGAAAACAGCTTGTAGGTGTGACTCAAGAGCGTAATTGGCCTGTAGTTCTTTAAAAGAGTTTTATCCCCTTTTTTAAAGAACAGGATGGTCAGACTCCTGCTCCACTTCTTTGGCGTTGTTGCAGTGCGAATCACGACATTAAATAACTCCTGTAGTTGTTTGAGTATGGGAGTACCTCCAGCTTTCAATAGTTCTGATGTAATACCGTCTTCGCCTATGGCTTTGTTGTTTTTTAGCTGTTCAAGGGCTATCCTAATCTCACCCATGTCGACATCCGGGAGTTCATCTGTGTAATGGCGAAACAGAGGAGCACGTTTGTCGCCCTTATCGCAGGCAGCTGGCTTGGGAGCGTGTGAAGAATAAAGGAGCCCATAGTACTTCTCGATTTCTGCGAGGATCTCTGGCTTAGAGGTAACGGTTTTGTTGTCCGATGTCTTTAATTTCGTGAGATTACTCCTTCCCAACCGCTGGGCAAAAACTTTTGACCCCTTATTTCGCTGTATCGCTTCCTCAATGAAACGAGTATTATGTCGGCGTAGGTCAAAACGAATTTGCCTTTTAATACGCTTGTTGAGAAGGGAGTAAGCGACCGAATCTGATGACATTTGCCGTCTCTGCCTCATCAGGTCTAGAGTCTCGTTTGAAATCTTGGACTCCTTATTCTTGCGCCCTGGCTTATAAAAAGCACTGCCCACTTCGTGGACTACATCTGTGAAATTGTTAGCAAGCTGATCAACGTCCTCAGTGATTTCCAGCAGGGCAAATCGGTTTTTAAGTTCCAATTGGAACTCTTTCGATACCACGTCGAGTTGGCGCAGTGAAGGACGGAGCGTAGACTTCATCAGGCGGTTTCTTTCCAGCTGGTAGTCGATATTTAAAGTGCCCCGGACGAGACGGTGGTCGCTGCCGGTGTGGAATCTATTGATGACTGAGACATCTTTGAATATATGCCTTCGATTTACCATGATGAAGTCTATCTCGTTTTTTGTCTTACCATCGGGGCTTTGCCATGTCCACTTCCTATGTGGCTTCTTTTTGAAGAAAGAATTCATCAAATAGAGCCGCTGATTCTCGAGGAAGTTTACTAGCATTTTACCCCGAGGATTTCTGCTGCCATGACCATGTGGTCCGATCGCCGATTCGCCAGACTCTTGTACTCCCACTTTGGCGTTAAAGTCCCCCATAACAACGGTATAGTGGGTCTTGGTAGTTTTGTGCATAGCCGTTGTAATGTCGTCATAGACGGCCTCGACCGCATCATCGGTGTGGCTCGACGTGGGGGCATACACTTGTACGACTTTAAGAGAGTATCTCTTATTGAGTCTGAGTACAAGGTACGCTACTCGTGTAGACACACTGCCGATTTCCAACACGTTGTTAGTGAGAACCCTATTGATCAGCATGCCAACGCCGCCGACGGAGATCCCATCGCCCTCTCGATAGTAGAGTAGATGGCCTGATTCCAGAGTTATCGTGTCCTCGCCTTTTCTTCGAACTTCCGATAACCCTAGTATATGCCAGTTGATTCCATCAAGCTCTGACTCGAGTTCAGCAAGGTGTCCGTCCTCCCGGAGCGTTCGAGCATTATACGTCGCCAAGAAAAGTCGTCGGTGTTGGTGGCCTTTCAACCGGAGATTCTTAGCACCCCCTGCCCCACCGTTACCACAACCGCCACCGTAGTCGGGTAGTTAATTCCAACCGACATGCGTTAATTATGCATGCAAATTATTTGCTGTAGTTTTAAACAGTTCGATTGCTTTAAAAATAATAATGGAAATAGGGTTGATAGTTTTAAACTCATTTTGTACCCGTGCTGAGAGGCATTGGCAAGTCTCATTGTATTCGAGACTTTAAATCCATGTGTAAAGGTCTTTGTTCGCATAAACAAACTGATTGTAGTGTAAGTCTTTGGATCCGCTAGGGTCAGGCCGCAAAGTGGATTTCGAACCGCAGAGAATGTGTTTCCGCCTCTCTCGTGCACACGGACCGACATAAAATGTATTATTGTGTTTAACCTAGTTAGCTTTAATTAGGCGGATCGGTGTTTAAGGGGTCCAATTTTGTATTAGCTGTTTTGGTGAGTGACTAGGGAGTTTTGCTAATTGGGAACATTTTTGGAGGTAATAATGCGTGTCGGGTGTTTGCTGATCTATAATAAAATTTGTGTGTGGTTGACTAATATGAAAAATGCAAATCATCTATGATTAAGTGACGAACTTATTGGTTTGTGAACCTCAACTTTAAAAAAATACTGATTCGTGTTTTCGGCTTTACGTAAACAACATAATACAAACGTAGACGGGTGATATCTATATAAATATAGTAACAGAAATCAATAACATCAAACATATTAATTGGATGCCTCAACACTTGACAATGTTTCATCAACAGATCCAACGTCTGAGGATACATTTCCAAGTGTCACAGAGCCTAAAAAAATATTGAATGTCAGGAGAGTGAATGGGTGAGTTTGAGGCACACACACAGCATTGTAGATAGGTCGAGTACAACACTCGAACGAAAATAGCAGCATTTATTTCAGCCTAGATGAAATGGGCCTAACAATGTCAAAACGCCTCGCACGTGACGAGTCTGAAGAAAGTGCCTCAAACCTTTTCCCTCCCTGACACCATTTAATTTGGACGTCAAAGTCAAAACGTACAATACAGTGAATGTGTGTAATTTATTTCTTCAACCAAAATAAGCTACTCGGGACATGAATAATCACTTTCCTGGACCCTTAGGTTTTCAAAGAGTTTGATTTTTCCAGGGATTGTATTCATTTTATGTCAAAAATATTTTCTGATGTTATGTCGATGGGTTTAAGTATATGGGCCAAACTAATATTGAAAATGCTTCTTTTGGTTACAGTTTATAAACCCAAACTACTTCGTGGAAACACTGTATTTATGTAGAGGTAAAAAGCCTTTACCGTTTTAAAAATATACCGGTATTTAAATTGGGAGCCTCTCCGGTAAAGCTTTGTTGCTTTTTGACTATAAGGGCATACATAAGACCCATCGATGCACTACACGAAAGATAATAATGAAATTATTACGTCTTTATTGTATATTTATCTTTTTTGTCTATCTTGTATATTCTTCTTTTGTATTTGACTGCCTCGGTGCCGCAGTTGTAAACCATTGAACGGATTTTGATAAGATTTAGTATGAGAATACTTGGAGGTAGGACCATAGGTTACTTTTTCTAAATGCCCTCCACTCTCCAGTCTATAAATTTTACGCGGGCGAAGCCGTGAGCAAATGCTTGTATTTTATATTTTTATACACCTTTGAGAACCGACCCATTCATGCTGTATAAAACGACTAGATGTTACCCGCGGCTCCACCCGCGTAGAGAATATTATTGGAAGAAAAGTTATACAATCCGTGGAGGCATCTTAGGCTATTACACCTTTCTCTATTTTGCTATCCCATAAGAAGCGTGCATTTTTCCGGCATAAAAAGTATAAAAAAACTTTATACTTTTTATGCCGGAACACTTTTTATAAAAAGTGTAAAAGTAAGCCTATGTGCTATTCCAGACTATAATCTATCTCTGTGCCAAATTTCAATCAGATCCATCCAGCCGTTGTAGCGTGAGTGAGTAACAAACATCCATCCATCCATCTAAAGATTCGCATTTATAATATTAGTAGGATAGTAGGATTAACAAAGTAGCCCTACCACTTAGTTTATAAATTGCTACGATACCTTTTCACCAAGGTCCTATTGCTCCTATTCTTTCACTCAAAATACCATTATTAATGCTAATTTTAGGTCAAACTCATGCAGCATTTGTGTACTCATTTGTTAAGATTAAGTCGTCACCGTGCGACATTTGCTACCTAATGGGGCGTTTCGTAACTGGAGCCTCGATCATTAGTACAGGTGGGTAATATACCAGAAAACCTCTTCACTGTTTAACAATTGACATCTGACACAAACTAAAACAATTAATGGAATTTAAGATAGCGTGGTACGTTTTGAGAATTTCGTTTTCTTGGTATTAAGCACGGATTGTTTAAGTAAAAATATTTTGTGAAATGGTTTACCAAATAAAAAAAGGTGTTTTATATAAAAACATATAACGTTAATAACGTTTAGATTAACGTTTAGACGCACGCAATATGATCAAAACCACATATCGAAATATCAAAATGCAAGGGAACCGAAACTTCTTGTGAATGTTTGTGGAATTCGTTTGTCGTGGTTATTCGCTAGCATTTTGCTTTTTAATATAATGAAAATAATGGTGTTAATCCATACCAATACTATAAATGCGAAAGTAACTCTGTTTGTTTGTTTGTATGTTTTTTTGTTTGTTACCTTTTCACGACTAAACGGTTGACCTGATTGTGATGAAATTTGGCAAGGAGCTAGACTATATCCTGGAGAAGGACATAGGCTATCTTCTTTCTCAAAAAACAACCTTGAAAGGGGTCAAATAGAAGTTCAAAATTTGTATGGGAAATCCATAATTCCTTGACCTAGGGATCTGGAAATTCATATTTAGGCTTTTGGCAATAAAGAAATACGTGTTCCACATTTTTTTTCAAAATCATACCTAGGGGTAAAATAGGGAAGAAAGTTTGAATGAAAATCCGTAAAAAATCGTATTTTGCATAACATACTTTTACTCCCAAACACGACCTCCACGCGGGCGGAGCCAAGAGCAACAGCTAGTTTATTATACATATGTGATATACAACTTTATTTAACTCGAAATCATAGGTACTGCAAACACACCGATATTTTAATGTAGATTAAATAAATTTAAATCGACAAAAACTAAGAGGTAATAAATAGGTCTTTATTTCATGTTTTTTTTTTTAATATTTTTAATAAATGAGTATATTTCATCTATAAACATTACATAACTGACTTTTCTCATGGTAATTATTCAATATTATTAATAAAGTTTTTAAAAATATAGATCGTTCAAGAATGATTTTTTTGTTTACATCACATAAGTTTAATAATTATTTGTAATCAAGTTTTCAGTTGTAAAATTTCCGTATTAATTGGCTAAAATTATCAGTTACAGATTTTATTAGGGCATTAGTTTGCTGGATTATAAATTCATGAACTCCTGTAGTGTAACTACAGTCAGCCTACAGTTGATCTCTAAGCACCGTTGACATAACTTAATTATTTAATTTCGTTATTTTTTATATCAGTGCAAGTGAACGTGATGTACTTTTGTCAAGAATCAATCTCAAGAGGATTATGAAGTTACTAGATGTTGCTCGCGGCTCCGCCCGCGTGGATGTTATTTTTGGAAGGAAAGGTATACAACCCATAGAGGCATTTTAAGCTATTACACCTTTCTATATTTTGTTATCCCATAGGATGCATGCATTTTTTCGGGATAAAAAGTGGCGTATGTCATTTTCTGATCCCTAAACTACCACTATGCAAAAAATCATGTTGATCCCTTGCTCTGTGAAAAACTAAACTAACCCACGGGAACTATACATTTTTCCGGGATAAAAGTAGCCTATGTGCTATTCCAGACTATAATCTATCTCTGTGCCAAATTTCAACCAGATCAGCCGTTGTAGCGTGATTGAGTAACAAACATCCATCCATCCAAACTCTCGCATTTATAATATTAGTAGGATGAATAAATGAAATAAAGACAAAATAAATACGAGATCGGATAAAAATTTTGTTTGTCAAAAATTCCAATTAATAATAACACAATTTACAAACTTTTATTTTCTCCCTTGTTTGAAACTTGATTTCAATGACTTAGAATGTATTTTATTACAACCTCAAAGTTAAAAAAAGTGATTGTAGAACGTAACTAACTTGTCCTTAAATTAATGTTCCTACATTCATAAAACAAAGGGCTCGAAGACTGACTATAGTTCACATCAACTTTAGCTTAAAGGTTCTATGAGCAAGGGTAAAGGAATGTTTGCTGACGTCATTTGGCCTCGGGGCTGACGTCACGCGACCTTCGCTTCCGCTTCGTTAAATGCGGGCTCAGTTTGGATGTTTGTCCAGAACGGTAGGGAATTAATTTTATGCTCATTATCTATGCCAGAGGGCATGTATATAAAAAGTTAAGTGGGTTCAGCCTCTATAATATGTTCGCTTTTGTTCTATCGAAAATAATTATGGAACAAAAGAAATAATAAAACACACATAATAGCCGTGAGACTCTTAAAATTAGTCGCTACTTGCCGCTATAGTTTCTTATTCGATCACGAACAACTTTTCATTTAAGATTCATATTTGTGTCCGGGGTCTGGGTCTTGTGAGACCGAAAGTCTATCGTAGTCCCTGATACCCACAATACAAGACTCGTATCTTAGTCTGGGCTCGGGGCTATGTGTGTGACTGTTGGGTGTTATTTATTTATTTATTAAATGCAGATTCGTTTATTCAATAGTATTTTTCTATAATGTTGATGATTGTTTTAATATGAAAGTTATTACACACTTAATTTTATATTATGATTGGGTCAGCATATTTCTTGGAATTCAATGTAAATGTACGATTTAGCTTTTGTGTAGAGCACAATACATTCCAGACATTTCGTCGCCCCAAAATAGTTTCACCTATGACGTCATGTTTCACCAAACATAATATCAATTTCGATTTTATTTGAACACATTCTTGCGTTAGCTCACGAGACTTAGCAAAATTGGTCCAAATACCGCAATTCACAACCGAAATACGTATTATAACATTAGAATTACTTTAATCAAATACGAGACAGTGTTATACAAACCTTCTTGTGATAAAAAGAGAGGTTGAATATACTTGGTTGCCCAGTTTCAGAGGACATCTTGAGGTGAACGTTCAATCTGGTTTAATTCGTTTCAGATATTTATTGCATTGTATTAGATAAGCCTTGGTCTATAGTTGTTGTCATTGGCTTTACGTATGCCGAAAAACCGAGGTAATTCTCTGTTCTAATTTTAAGCCGAATGAAAGAGTATTTACCGAATGGGACCAGCCATTTATAACAAACTTAGCCCAGATATTAAAGATATAGCAAATGTAAATTTATACAAAAATAAACTCAAAGATTTCCTTATCGGTAGATGCTTTTATTCAATCGAAGAATTCTTCCAGTCCTAATGAATATAATGTAATGCATTTAAATAAATTTATGTATTATTGTAATATATATATTTAACACCTATTGGAAATTTTCCTACATTTACAAATAAATGATTTGATTTGATTTGATGATCATATTGGGCATTTTTTTCGTTACATTCAGAAAATCATATGAGTTATCCGTATTGGAATTTATAATGTATACAACAATGGGCTCACCGTAAATAACATAATATGACTATAATAAATTCGGTGAATTGAGGGTGCATTAGTTCGACCTATTTTGGAGGTACACACAGCCAGTTGTCTGTTTTTCAGTTAATCAAATATTTGCATGAAGTGTTCACTTCAAGAAGGTCGTGAACTTTATTGTTTAATAAGTATACTTTCTTACATAATTTAAAGCTTGTATTTAGTGTATCGAGTAGTTTAGTGAACCTAAAAAAACCACTATTTAAAAATATTTTTTTAATGTACTTAATTTATCGAAATAAATTTCATGCTTATGTAACTTCATTAAGCGGTGACTCGGAAGCTCTGTAAATTTGAGCTCTCCAGTCTTAACAATGATAATGATTCCACGTAGAACTACAGAGAGCGCTCACTAGACCAAGGATATATTGTACCAGCTCCGTATGCACTTTCCCACTGTTGAGCAGTACTATATTAATGCGAAGGGTTATGTGAAATGTATGTATATTAATTATTTTATTTTTATTTATTTATTTACTATTAAAAATATAAACCCATAACAGCAGGTGCCAAAGCGGGATTATACTAACTACTAACATATCATAATCACAAAAATATTACTAATAAATAACACAAGAAAAATAAAAAATGAAACTTAATACTAATAATATTAACTTCACCGTTCACCACATTATGGCCAGCATGGTGAACTAATGCGGGTTGATTGACTTCACAATAGATTTCTGGAGAATTTACAGGTCTGCAGGTTTCCTCACGATGTTTTCCTACACCGTTAATGTGATACAATAAATACACACGTAACTTTAGAATAGTTAACGGTGGCAGTCCGTACCACTCCTTACTAAGCTATTATTTTATTTGTTTATTATTTCAAAATTAATAATTTATTATAACATTGGATTTGGATGTTTTTTTAGTGCCTCGATAGACAGACGAGCAGACGGGCCTCCTGGTGGTAAGTAGTCACCGCCGCCCATAGACTTCTGCGAATTCAGGGCACAGTAAACCCGCTGCCTACCGTTTGATATTGACAACATATCGAACGATCGATATATTGACGAAATTTGGCAGATAGGTAGTATATTAGCTGGATTACCACATAGGATATGTTTTATGCCAGAATAATATTAAGTTCTTTATAAATTCACTACTAGACACATATAGAAAGATGTAATAGCTTAAGATGCCTCCATGAATTGCATTTTCATCCAAAAATAACTTTCACGTGGGCGGAGCGGCGGGCCACAGCTAGAATAATAATATATATGCATTTATTGTAAGCTGCAAAGATCTTGAGCATCGTTATTTTTTACTAGAAACGTTAAGTGTGGGTGGACGCAACATATCGGCAAATGAATTTCCACTGAATGTGTGGGGGTGCATAATAAAGCGTGGGCGATCCTAATATCTGTGAACATCCAGATTATATTAATAGAGTAGGTGTAAATGCACTTAGATTTGTAATTATTGATAATATATTTTAAATGTTCGTAGATATTTTATTATATATAAATCTTGATATGTTTGCTTATTCTTTGTATAAAACAATAACAGTATGCTCATCTGTGTTTATCTATAGCTTAATGGGGCTTATAAACGTAGACGAATTTTGAAATATCTCTACCCTACGCAGAGTCAATAATGGACCATTCATTCATGCCTTGGTAAAGATTTAAAAACTAAAATTCCCACAGTGAGATAAGCCTCTGTGTCAGTCAAAATGTTTTAAGTGCTTACAGCCCTTGTAGCGTAGCTTTGTAGAGCAACGACAATGATGAGGATTTCTCTGGAATATTCTAACGAAAGGTAACACAACACTTTCCGATTTTTGGAGGTTTTCGACTTATCGAGGTTCGACTTAATGAAGTTCTACTGTATAATATAGAATAACTGATTCCATTACTATTGAGCGTACTATGTACGACCCGGGCAACGCCGTGTTTTTTTTTTATTTATTTACTTATTTAAAACATATAAGATATACATCAGCATAGTATCACAAAAACCTTATTTAGGTTTGTCTGGATACTGAGACACACCAAGCTAGTCTATGAAAAAGTAAACAGTCAAATTAAAGTAACATAATCAGCGTATATTACCTACTTACTCATCGATTATGCAGATATTAATTGCAGGTTGTAGAAACATTTGAGGGTAGACAAAGGGTGACATTTGAGGGTGATTAATAGCTAGTATATATATATATATGTCAATGTATAAGTTTGTAGGTACAGATATGGCTGTTGTTTTTTGTACGGAGAGTGAGATTTGCGCTGTCCAAATCATTAAGATCGGCATTTCACTCATATTTCCGGTGTTTCCTGTCTATTATTCTATCTATATCTTTATGTCTATGGATAGTAGCGATCATTTACGATTAGGAGATAATTTGCTCGTTTGCAAACTTGTGTATTAAAGATACTGTAATCACAGTAACTAGTTCGGTTTCGTCTTAATTTTCATTGCTTTACATGGGCTCTGAAACTAGTTGCTAAGAAACCATTCGTATATTTATTGCGAGATCTGGTATTTTTTAGGTCTCTACAATGGATATGACTATTGTGTAACATGACTATATGTGAATTCAGCACATAAATAATAAAAATAAATATACTCAACGTTCGTTTCGTCTAAGAGTCGATAGATAATATAAAGACACATCTTAAATTAATATTATCTTAAATTAATTTTTTTATGTAATAAATTATTTGATAATATACAGTACTAGCTGTTGCTCGTGGATCCGCCCGCGTGAATTTCATTTTTGGGAGAAAAAGTATACAATATAAAATACCAATTTTCTTGAACTTATAAAATGACGTATTTTCATACAAACTTTCATCTTTTACCCCTTAGGGGTGGTATTTCCAAAAACGCTTCCTAAAGGTGCGTCATAAAAGGTGCCTACTGTCGATTTCGAGTCTCTAACCCCAGACTGTGACTTTAGATTGTGCGTTGACATATCAGTCAGTCAGTTTCTTCTTTTATATATACAGATGTCACAGCAATAAGCCGATTCAAACATAAAGTTACAATTGCTTACGTAAAAACCTTTATTTGTAAAAACATTTATTTACCGCCACGTAAAGTTAATTTTATTTGAAAACGGATTTCGTCTACTGTTGCGTTTAAAAAAGATCTTAACGCTTTTCAATTTGTTTTGTATGGATTGTTTTACTTAATTCTATTTATTATATAACATGTTGTAGAAGATCAAATAATTAAAATACACCCAACAGTTACACACATAGTTCTGACCCCACACTAGGTAAAACCTGTCTCGCGGGCACCAAGAATTACGAGGGACTACGTTCCCACAAGACCCAGTCTCAAAACAAATATCTGTCTGTCACACAAACATTTGCCTCGGTGCGGGAATTGAACCCACAGCCACTGTCAAAGGCTGTCAAAAGGTGAAAATTTAAAATTAATAAAAAATATAAGGTACAATCAGTTTAGATAATTCTCAAGTCTTAGTTGCCATTTGTATAGAATACTTAATACCCAGCTGTTTCCACATAACCATTTTATGTGAACAAACCGTAACATTCGGCCAGTTTTTGCGAGAAAATTCAATGAGTTTGGGCTTCACAGCGTCTAAATATTCATGGGTTTGGCGAATGAAAACGATAAATTTTTGGGAGTGCACGTTGTCGCGGCCGTGGGAGCTCGCAAAAGTTAACGACCTATCTCTACGTAATATGTTTCGATTTTTAATATTTGCCAATAATGAAATTTACATAAACGGCGTTTAAATTTTGCCGATCGTAAAATTGGCTTACATTTAATAAAAAATTTACATAGTCCAAAATGGTGACAAACAGTTAATAGTTCTACGTAAGTTGTAATCGGCTCGCCCACTAGCAAAGTCGCAAGAAGAAATAATTTGATATGACTCAGGTCGGAATTATAGACTTGATTTATGATAATTCTGACCTCTGAGTCAGGACTAAGCGTAGGCATTATCTGAGTTTGGACTATTTTAACGTGCTTTTTAAAGTTCGTCATGGCGTAGTTTCAGATATAGCTACAGTTGATTGAACTATTTATTTCACAACAATTTTTAAGCAATTTTGAAACAACACGATATTCTTGTATTTGACTACAGTTGAAGCTACAAGAATTTACTTGACCATTTACTTTGATGACATCAAATAAACGAGATATTTCTTCATTCCAGTTTAGAACCCTTGTCCGTCAAATACTATCGGTAGTTACTTTATAACTTTCATGCACTCACGTACACTTGTAATCCCTCAAGGCGTAGGCACTAGGCAGAGATGTAATCAGTACATCCACATTTCGCCGAGCTGATTACCGTCCTATGATTTGATAGGGGACGAGCCTATAGCCATACCGGGCGCGAGTACAGACTCCGGGCTGATGCTCTGTATTTGGTATAAAATCCCATTATTCATGATTATTCAGATAAATTGATATTCAGATGAAATAGCTTTTGTCTGACCCGAGGATCGAATCCGAGACCTTACCGCTGAAGTTGTACCGCGAACACAATTACAACTGCGCTACCGAGGCAGTTTATAACTTTAACGTTTCAACAAAAGCTGTACAAAACAAGAAATAGATTGATAAGATAATAAAACAATTTTCACTTTCCTTTATTCTTCATAACGTCATATCGAGCACATATTAAATGTAAATATAAACCATTAACCAGTTGAATCAGTTTTATTCATAAATATTTTAAGCTGCGAAATATATTTTTGTTAATGAAACACAGAAACATATTATAATCACGTGTGTGCACGAGAGTAACCACTTGCGCCATGTTTACACTGTTAATTGAATGGAAAATGAAATTAAAATCGGACTCATTTGGTGCGAACGCAAATAATTTCGTTCAAAGATGAGGTAAATTTAAATGTAATCCTATGTCTACGCGAATCAGCAGTACGAAGATGACTTAACAATAAGTGCTTAACCATTGCTTAACTGACAATCAGTTATCGCCATTATCTCATTTTCATATTCTTAATTAAAAAACAAATTAATTTGAACAACGACGTCTAATATTAATAGTACTTCAGTTCAGTCGAGTTTGTCAGATCCTAAAAATGATATGACTATGAACATAACACCAACTTTTTATTTGAATCATTTAGGTCTTTACAATAATTTTACTGTAGTCACCTCTACTAAGTTTAGACTACACCTACATCTAGCTCTAAAAATACTTACCATAGCGGCTGCCTAAAAAATATTTTTAAGAAATATGGACATTTAGTACAGACTTTGTTTGCAAACTAAAAGAATTAAACTGTTACCAACTATCTGATGACTATCACCTATTAAGAATAGCGTTAACAACCTCAGCACTGAAAATATCTATTTGCTTATTTCAGTTTCTAAACCAATTTCAATTCCGCGCTTAAGCAATATTGTTTAGAATTAATTGTTCAGCCTTAGAATTTGTATGCAAACGATAAATTGTCTTGTTTATGGCATTCATAGCAGATTTACTGCAAATAGAGGCATTTTATGTTGTACAATGTATTAATAGGCTACGTTTTAGAATAACTGGAATGGGGCCAATCGTAATGCGGGGATACGTCATGGCCATCGGATAATAGCATTCGGCATTCGTTTCCCGCTGTTCAAACGCTATCAATTTTGTGGTTTTAATGCTTTTACACTATTGGCTCATCACTGTAAATATATTTTGTTCGTTGAATATCTTTCCTGGATGATGAACAAGTTGACATAGTTTTTGTTTTAAAAACAGAGTCCAGCAAATGACCAAGTCAGTTGATGGTTAGTGGTTGCCATTGCCTATGAACACTTACAATGCCAGAGCAATTACTACTAGGTTGCCGTGAAAGAGACGAAGACTAAAAAGGTAGTAGGGAAAGGAAGCGTCAGCCTGCAGAAATTTTACTAACTCCGAAACCCAACAGCAAAATATAGAAAGGTGTAATAGCTTATGATACCTCCATGGATTGTATACCTTTTCTTCCAAAAATATCCTCCAAGCGGGCGGAGCCGCGGGCAACATCTAGTTTGCAATATTTTCATAGTATTTCGGTTAATTCAACAGTTTATTTTCTAAATCTAAGTAGTAAATAATCCAGAAATTCAACACGTTTCTTATCTTAACTGTTTCTTAATGAAAGCTATATCTTAAATTGATATCCATCTAATGAGCTGTTAGGTGATTACATAAAGCCTTTTAAAACGACAAAATGAATAATAAATTTGAACATCTTGAACACATTGAGGAGGCTCGATGTGACCCGAATGGCGGCACCTGGCTGTCCGCCAAATAACATCGACTATTGAGGGAAATACTATTCCAATTTTCACTTTTTAATTATCAAACTCTTGACTTTGATGTTTGACAACGCTGCATCGTTTTCATTAAAAAATAATCAGCTCTCTATCCACTTGACCCAGTTCAATCAACTTTTCCAATCGCGGCTTTGTTAAAAGTTATCTCACCAAATATCCTTTCGTGTTTCAGTTTTTGATTTTAATCATTTATCTTTTTAATCATCATCATCATTTAAAAATGATTTGATAAAAACATGTTCAGGGAAGAAAAATATACACATGTCTTGCAGAACTGGACCATTTTGTATGAAGTAAGACATTCTAAATATATCGTTGACAAGATGAATTATTAAATTAAATACACCTAACTGTCACACACATAGTCTTCACCCCACACTAGGTCAAACCTGTATCGTGGGTATCAAGAACTACGAGGGACTACGGTCCCACCGTAAATGCCAGTACTCAGTAATGCATACTCAGACCCGAAATAAATATCTATTTGTCAGACCAACATTTGTCTCGCTGGAATCAAACCCACGGCCTCTCGTTTCACAGTCTGAGATCCCATCATCAGATCCTGACTTGGTGCCAATGGGATCACTTGGGAAGTATACCCTTTTAAACAAAAGAATTTCTCGAATCGGTCCAGGCGTCTTCGAGTAACATACATAAAAAAAGTTTTCGATGAATTGAGAACCTTCTCTTTTTTTGAAGTCAGTTAAAAAACGTATTGCTAGCGCAGTCTGGAGCTAAAATATAGATGTGTCAAATTGTACATGAGGCACTTCGTAAAAAGAATACACTTTTTCGTATTTTGCTTTGGCTCGATGCGCTAACTGCACGCACGTCCATCCGCTGTTAAAATTATGAGAGAGAATATTGATTCAGATATTTGGTTTGTTATGGTTGCATTATATACTTAACACATCTTTAGTTTTTAGGATCTAGCATGGTGGCATAAATGTGTAGCAGGCCGGCATAATTGTGTCGAGTAGCGAGGGATGATTTTTTCTGGCTACTTATTACTCTACCTGGACGGCATTACGCTTACTGCCATACTGTAGTATGTCGATAGTAAATAAGTTTTTAGCAATAGAGTGTGGCTTTTGTTATATTAGTAATTTTGTATTAGGTATGTCTTTTAAAAATTTTATTGTAGCAGTTACTTTTGTTTTATTATTATATTATTTACTTAAGGAATGTAATGGAATTAAAAATAGGTCTAACTAAAAATCAGCGCTGTAGCATATGCTGCAGCACTAAGCTGATTTTGATCCTTTTTGGTTTTTCGTTTTTAAGTGTTTTTTATTTTTCGTCTTCAATTTTTATTTTTGTTTTAGTGAAAAACCAAATAAACTCTTTCTTTCTTACCGTCAGGTGCAGTGTGGTCACTTTGCCAGGCCAGTATAAAAATCGTTGAACCAATGAAATTATTCATTCCGAAGTGCTTTTGTCGCCTATGAATATAAAAGGCATACAATTTGTAATCTAATAGAGTCGGACAGGCCAGTCATGTCTAAAATTTGCATATATAGGGTTATTTAACGGTAGGCAGCGATTTTGCTGTGCCGTGGCATTGCAGAAGTCTATGGGCCGCGGTGACTACTTACCATCAGGTGGCCCGTCTGCTCGCTTGCCTATCAAGGCACTAAAATTTTTTTAAAAATTTAGTACGAGATAGAAATAGTAGTTCCATTATTCCCCATTTTCAGACATTATAAAAGCCGGTCAAGATGACAGTTATCATGATGAAAGTGGTTCAGAATCTTCTAGAGATATGATAATTTTGTTTAGCTTGTATTTTAAATATTTTTTACGTGTTAAAATATCATGATTTGTTTAAAATAAAACTAATTTTATCACGGCTTATTTTTTTTCAATTAATAATATTCGCGTAACCATAAGAAACCATTATCGTTATATAATGGTTTCTTATGTTTACGCGAATATTATTAATTAAATCTGTGTTAAATTGCAGCTTTACTAGCTATCATAATCTTTTACAATGTAAAACTTATCGAAAACACACACTTATACTACGTGTAACGGGAATAACGCACACGCTCAGACACCCCAATTTAAAAATATTATTACAATCATAATTCATGTATTGAAATTAAACTGCGATGAATATAAATGATGTTTTTTATGAAATTAGTTGTACTAATTTTTGACATAAAGTTCGTAATTTTGTCTTTTTTTTATGAAATTAGTTGTACTAATTTTCGACATAAAGTTCGTAATTTTAATTATTTGATTGTTTTCATTTATTATTGCATTTAGAAAATAATTTATCGCATCGAGTTTTGTCTCAGTTTCGTTTGTCTTGAACGTTAAATTATAGGGTGGCTATTAATTACCTGAATGTTAATTATTTTTGGAAAAAAAAATCGTCTATTAAAAAGTTGTTGATATCGATTCAGTCACTTATTCAGAACAAACTACTTTCAGAGTGTGCAGTAATCACGTTACATGTTGTATCATACACTCTTATTTGCCCATTGTACGGCAGTTGATTCAAATATTTAAATAACATAAGTATTCTACATCCAAATGACTCAACCAGTTCACTCGACATCCGAAACATAAATCTAAGCACCATAACATTTAAATTGGAATTATTTGTACAAGCAATAGTGGACGCTTAGATTGTCCCGAGTAATTTTATATCTGTAGAACTAGCTCGTCTGATTCGGGCACCGGCTGAGTTGGCGGGACGATATCGATCGATTATGCAACGCCAGATGTTAGCAAACTCATACAACACAAATTAAAACTGTCTAGTGATGTGTCTTAGCTAAAGATGAGTTTTGATTTTGACCACTGATTGTATGTTTTGTATTTTTAATTTGTAACATTAATAACTGCCTCGGTGGCACAGCTGTAATTGCGCATGCGTTACGACTGCTGAGCTGACGTCTCGGGTTCGATCCCCGGGTCGGGTAATGTGATATTGGGTTTTTCTATTTAGAAATATTCAGTATCAGCCTGGAGTCTGGAATCGTGCCCAGTATGGCGATAGGCTCGCCCCCTATCTCATGATGGGACCGTAATAAATCCTCTGCCTACCCCTTCTGGGATTACAAGTAAGTGTATATGTATGTAACATTAATAACAACAAATAAGTGTAGTTAATTAGTAGATAATTATTACTCAAGTGCGTGTAAAACTGACTGTAGCTATACTAAAGAATTATGTTTAAAAAGACGTCTAAGTATCTCGCCAATGCATTCATTTTATATTATTGTTCATGATCTCCTTCGAATTCCGAGATCGGATCTTTATTCTGATGGAATGGGCGTCCAGGTTCAATTGTATGAGACACCCACTGGCAAAATAGCTGATACGCGAAAGTCTTTACAGGCCTTGAAGCATGATAAGTACGGGCCAGAGTTGACGGGATACGTTGTCTAGGTTTTTGCTGTTAAGCAACCCATACAGAGAGTATAGTTTAAAAAACTAAAAAATACGCTTTAATAGCTAGCTCAACTAAAAAGTAGAGAATAATTTGATTGTAAAAAACGCGGGGCTAATATCAGGATATAGTAAAAAGCACAAGCGTGTTTTTAGTTTTTTTAAACTACAATCTATTTTCTTTTTTTTAGTCTGCAAACATCATCAAAAGTACCTATACCTAAGTAAAAGCCTCGATTTAAAAAAAATATCTACAATTTTCATATTTTTTATTTTCCTGGTGCTCCTGGTTAGGATATAAGGCTAACGTTATGGAAATATTGTATTGTCATCTGTGTACAAAATTACAAGTAAATCGGACGTCTGGAAGGTGGTGATGATACTCGTATCTTAATGTGGGATCGGGGCTATGTGTGTGACTGTTTAGTGATATTTATTTATATATTAAAAAAATAATTAGATTCGCAGCACTAACTTCATTTGTTCGCAAATTTAAAACTAATCAGCATTCAGAACGACAACCGAAAACGAGGCCCGTTTCCAATTACAAGTACAAGAGAATCACAAAGTTATTATTAGATACGTTGTGACGAAGGACTTAGATTTCTAAACGTATCTGAAGTAAAATCGTATTTACAAGTTTAGAATTTCTATGGCGTATTAGCAAGTAACTTCGTTGGTTAAAATAATGCGCTCTGATTTCCGCAAGACGTTGAATTGTTTTATATTAATTTTGAAGATCTGTTTTTTTTATATCTGCTCTATTTATGGCCGGCTTTATTATAAGACAATAAAAAAATAATCAATCCGATCACCAATTTTAATAATTATTGTTACTGATAACACCGAATTAAAACGCTGCAATCCCAATATAGTGTAAATTGTGTAAATTACCAATTAAACTACCCTAACCCTAAAAAATATCTAACCCAAGCTAGCAATATAACAGTATCAAAGTGGCATATGTCTGTTTGTTCAGAACAACATGCAGAAAGCTCTGTTGAATGAACACTTCAAAGCTTTGAATCACAACGATTTATAGTCATAAGTCATTAGAGGCGTAAATCATTATTAGTCAAAGCGAGCCGGGCCCGACAAGCAATTAATCAATTATTTCACTTCATTACCCGAGCCGTGGTCGAAACGTCGGCTGAAGTTATCATGCATCGTCATACGTGTAATGAAATTGTCTGTTTAATTGCAGTGTTTGTTTTTTGTTATAGTGGCATCAGAAGGTAGATAGATTATGAGATAAATGGTAGTTTTGAAAAAGGGAATTTCTGTGTTAAATGTGCATAGGTATAATAAGCATAATTGTTTGACCACATAGTCATCTAAAAATACGCATAATATCAAAATTATTCCGGGTGTAATATTTCAAATAATATAATGAAACAACGACGAAAAAGTTATTTAATTCAAGCGACTCTACAGTGTTCCGTGCTCACTTTTGCGAAAATGAGTAAAAATGAACATAACAACCAAAGCTAAATTGTTAAATAAATTAATTATGTTTAATTAACAAACCATGGTCGAGGGTGTGCATGAATAATTTAATTATTTCAGGGTAAAGTTATTTGCATAATTTGATTTGAAAATTGAAATAGGCATATGTTACTTAGGGGGCGATCTCATAGCTTGCGGACAGTTTTGAGTATAAGTTTGATATATCAATATTCCTGTAACAGCCTTGATAGTTATAAATATTAATTAATTATGGTCTTTTGAGCTAAAATTTCCATGAGCCTTAATGACAGTTGTTTTGTCCAGTTGGTATTAAATAAAATAAGGAAATACCGATAAACACCAAATAGCCAGCCCTCATGAAAGGCTTTAAAATTACAATGCTAATTTTACGATTACAGCGTATTGTTTTATAGGTGTCCGGCAAACTAGTAAGCCGGTCACATGTTTGTGAATGGTTCCCACGGTCCATAAACTCCACTTGTTTGGGTGTTGTGGGACCGTGGTTTTTTTTTCATTTTTTTTATATAATTTTGCGCTGTTAATCATTCTTCTAAATACGATTATCTAAGTAACACTAAACAGAAATATAATAAAAATAACACCCAACAGTCACACACAGAGCCGCGACCCCACACTAAGATACGAGTCTTGTGTTGTAGGTATCAGGGACTACGAGAGACTTTCGGTCTCACAACACCCAGACCCCGGACACAAATATCTGCCTGCTACACAAACATTTGTTCTGGTGTGGGAATCGAACCCACGGCCTCTCGTTTCACAGCCGGCTACTCGCACGCCACGGAGGCTGTCAATATTTGCATCGTATATTTAGGCAATCTGGAGAAATCTGTTTTTAAACACCCACCCAACAGTCACACAAATAGCCCCGATCCCACACTAAGGTCTGTTGTGGGTATCAGGGACTACGTGAGACTTTCACAGCCAGCTACGCCACGGAGGCTGTCTATGTAGCAGATGTTGTTTTCCACCGCAAATGCGTACAGATAATAGGAAATCATATACGGTAAACATATTTGTTTCTAGCGCAAACAAACTAATAAGAGCAGACGAAGTTATTTGACGCGAGTGTAACTTTATTACCGCGGAGTTGTGTCACGGGAAATATAGCAGGTGTGCCGTTCACCTAGTCCTGTCTATAAAGCTTCTGTATTGAGTTAGACTGCGCTGAAATTACGATAGCAACTATAGCAGAACGGACGACAGCCGACGTAGATTTACATTAAAACTATATAGGAAATGGGTCATTCCGTCATTTCGTGCAAATTACACTTCCAGATAAATTACCCCATGAAAGAATGCCTTTGTTATAATGAATTATATTCGAATTAATACCAAATCACGTATAGAAAAAGTAGTGTAGCGATCTTAAAATTGTATTGTTACTTTTAAAAACATTGATAAAGTGTCAACTGAATTAATCGTGAAATATACTTAGAATATGTCTAGTAAAATATTTTTAGGAATGATCTTGTCTGAGTCTTATATAAAGTGTTGCAGAAAGGTGGCATTAATAAAAGTTCCATAGAACTCTAGCGATTGGTAAAGTTAAAATAAAAAAAATGGAATTTGAAATCAATTTTAACATTTTTGTAGCGTAATCTTAAAATTAGGCATTGCAAAATTAGTTCGTTAGCATTTAGGATGATTCATAACGAATGATTTCATTTAAATTTCAAATTCCTATTACTCAGATAAGATGATTAGGATTATTCCCTATAGGATTTTCAACTTTACCGATGAGTTTCCATTCTTCCTCCCTTTAAGCCGTAATGTTGTGTGTATCAAATTTTTTGAACAGAGTATATAATCTATATCAGTTTTTGCAATTGATGTTGTGTCTTTATAATATCTCATTCTATTTAGGTTTTGTTCCATGTTAGTGATCTTAAAGGTTTGAGTATTTTGTATACATACAAAATAGCATTAACGTCAAACCATCCGATTCAATCCATTAAGGCTGTTGTTTTTTTGTTATTTCTTAATAAATAAATAGTATGAAAATAGCACGAGCAGTTATAAAAATAAATTAAATAATAAACTGGTATCATTCGTTTTCAAATTCTCATTGAGAATATTTATAAAAAAATATTATAAATATTGAAAGTTCATACAGTATATTTTTAATTCCTAATACAAAGAGAAATAACGATGGTTAAATAATGTCTGAATAGCACTTTACAGTATTAGCATAATACTTTATTTATTATTATCTTTACTTTATTATCAATACATCGCTATTTCTACATTTTAACTAACGTTAAGCTTTAAGAAAAAGTGTCTGAAAAATAATAACCGGATAGTCTCTGTGACTCAGATAGCATATTAAAGTGATTTTGATATTCTTTCACCCCTCAATAGTGTATTTTATACGGATTTGTATGCAGCCTACCAAAAAATGGGCATAAAATTCTGCGTAGAACTTGGACGAAGTTTTGAAACGACTCCAGCTAAGGTATCCCAAAGGGCCAGCGTTTCGCTCGCAATCCCAAAGTTATCGCTGGAGAACTCAACGATGTGTACAAATGAAATTTATAAAGAGAATAATTTGAACTTATTTTATTCTGAGTTTGAGGAAGAAATGTTGTGTTTCAAATCTAAATTAATGTGATATATTTATGTAAAAAAATTGGTAGCTGTTTTGTTAAGTACTTTAAATTATAAATACGACTTAAAAACAATTGAACCGCAAACCGATTTCGGATTTCCAAATTTTCATGTTTTATCAATAATTATATAATTGATACTGAAAAATTTTAGTTTCAACGATATTCTAGTGGGAAAGGGACAAACTTCAGAAATATATATCGAGGGCTCTACTCCAATTACCACAATAGACACAATTTTGCATACCTACTATTTTTTTAAATAAATCGAATTTTATCATATATTTCATTATTAATATTGTTAGGAACATCAACAAAACTATGCAAGACGGATATTTAAAAGGCACAAATACAATGTTTATAATTTATTGATTGATTTACACGGCACTGTTACACATCTCAGTGCTTAATATTAACACACACGCATGTCAGGATTCACTTTAAGGATTCTCTTTATAATTAATCTACCAGCATTACCCTTTTAAACTGAACAACGCCATTGAACCATTTACAATTACTTACTACCCCGTGAACGAACCACGAATGTTCTCACTACCAACTCACTGCTACACCACTAGTCTTCTGAACTGAACACCGGAGCGCGGAAGGCACTCTGTTTTATATTAAACATTTACTACTCCCACTTAGGTTGTCATTATTAACTACCCCCAACTAGTCTCCTAAATACCTCAGTTACACCTTCGGTATTTCTAATAATAGTAAATATCCTAATAATACGATACATGTTAACTTGTTGTGAGATTAGAATTATTTGTATGATTGTATTATATTTTTATTTATTCTAGTATTCATTGCCCCGTAAAAGATAAATACTATATGCAGTAATTCCAAAAGTAGCTCACCACGGACAAGAATCGGTAACGTAAATAATTGTCTTTAGTCGTTTAGAATTTTATATTATTTTTAATAACTCACTATTAGTATAAGAAGTATTCATCACAAACTTTATTTCTAAATAAATTCATAATTTAAATAGTCCTTTTTTATAGTCAGTTTAAGAAGTTATATTCTTCCTCAATAGCATTTCCTACCTTATTCTGATTTACAAAAAGATACCCAAGGGCTTTGTGAGTGCAAATTGAGCTACTTAAATGTTTCTGAACATTGTATGTTATGAAGCTTTTTATTACCGCCTCAATAAGGCACTTAAAACGACGTATCCCTTTCATTGTAGCATAACGCGCATGAAAGTCTTTCCACAACGTCTTATAGGGTGTTATCTAGAAAAATATTACAAAACACCGGCATAAAGAGTCCTTTCAAGTGGTTTAAACGTAAGACGAAATCATGGAAAGCAATTTGTAAGGAATGAAAGAACATGGTTGACCCAATCAACGTCTTTGACGAAATACACGTCAATGAGGTTAATATATTAGATGCTTATTGGCAGGTTTATTTATTCTATGCTTATTGGTATAATAAATAGGTTGGTGAGTGGCCATTAACGATTCCAGGTAATAATTAGTTGCGTACATAATTATCGGAATATTGAACCAAAACGAAATTGTGCAATTATGAGATTGAATAATTAACTATACTAATCATATTTTTATGTTAATTATTATATATTACAAATTCACTGCCTCGGTGGCGCAGTTGTAATTGTGCATGCGTTACGATCGTTGTGCTGAGTGTGTGTCTCGGGTTCGATCCCTGGGTCGGGTAAAGTGATTTTGAGATTTTCTATTTAGAAATATTCAGGATCAGCCCAGAGTCTGGAATTGTGCCTGGTATGGCGATAGGCTCGCCCCTGTCATATTATGGGATCGTAATAAATTCGGCGAAATGTTGGTATAGGTACTGGTTACACCTCTATCTACCCCTTCGGGAATTACAGGCTTGAGAGTGTATGTAATGTTATGTCACAAATTCATTAAGTGTATTTATGGGATTAAAATGTTATAATATTCATCCATGTGTTGAAACGTAAAATAATTTAATAATTTATTGATATCCTAAAGAACGTAAACCTCAAGACCTTGATAAGTGATTATGATCTTGAACCTCGCAAATGCGAAGGCATTTCGACATGTCGAAACCAACGGATAAGCAGCCTTAATTACGGCCCGGAGGCGGGGGGTAAGAAATATATAGCCTCCGGTCCCCGGACCGTAAGTTCGGTAATTTCAGTTAGCAACAAATGAGAAGAAGTTGGACGTGCTTAATCTTGGATTCGTGAGGGTCACTGTGAGATACGTCACTTTAGACGTGTCCTACTTTTTTGCTTAACAAATTACACCTGACTTGCCTAAATAAATCCTATTTATTTATTAAAAAGCACAACCAAATCATATCTGCATTTTTTTAGTCGAGTTTAAATTTTTGTTGCACTTTTTGAGCGCTTTAATCAACTGGTAAAACAAGGCACTTTTTTCAGAGCATATTTATAAAAAAAAATTGTCCTGGCACGGCAAAGAGACCACACTACACCTGATGGTAAGCACAGTGCCGTCCAACTAGAGTATCGAGTAACGAGAGACAATCTATCCCTCGCTACTCAATACGATCATGCCGGCCTACTTCTTCACACTACGCCATGGGCAAGAAGGTGAAGCGGTTGAGGGTCTAGTGTCAGAGTACTCAGATTTCAGAAGGTCGCAAAACCAACCCAACTCTAGACCCCCGACAACATTAAAAATTTACAAAAAATATTCTTATATGTACTAGATGAAAATGGCTGATATATATGACACTTATGGTTACACATAACATATTTTGTATAATAATTATATTAAGTTATTGTAAATGCAGGTTAATTTAAAACTAATTTTACAGATAAACTATAAACTTTGGTATAATTATTGGTAGAAACCATATTTATTTTTTCTACAAATTCTCCGTAAAAATTGACTTTCTAAGAGACGTAAATAGTGTATATTTGACCTGTTACAGCTTGAATATTGTAGTAGTAAAATAAACAATAAAGTGTTTTATTGTCAATCGAACCTTAAAAGGTCGCCGATCGTGTTCAGCATCGACGACCAAATTGTGTTATAGTTCCATTTGCTTTTTATTTAGCAGGCTATATAGTGGATTATGGGAGCTTAGGTATTGATTTGTGATACTAGAAACGACTATACAAAAATTTAATAAATGGAGTGTGAACGATAACAACGCAATTTTTTTGTTTTGAACAGAAGATAAGATACTCTTTGATTAATTGTTACTGGCGATAAGTTGAATAAAATAAATTTAATATCCAAGCTTTGGACAGTATCTGTTGTGCTGTGGATATGTAGCAGTGTAGCTGTGAAATGAGAGGACACGGGTTCCGTGGAACCGTAGTCGCTCGTAATTATTGATACCCACGATACATGTTTGACCAAGTGTGGGGTCAGAACTATGTGTGTGACTGTTGGGTGTATTTATTATTTATTTATTAAACTAGACTGCCATGGTGGCGCAGTGACTGCCTTGGTGGCGCAGTTGTAATTCCGCATGCGTTACGACTGTTGTGTATTATGTTGTGTCTCAGGTTCGGTCCCTGAGTCGGGTAAAGTGATATTGGGTTTTTGTATCTAGAAATTCTCAGTATTAGCCCGGAGTCTGGAACCTGTGCCCGGTATGGCGATAGGCTCGACACTTAGCACATTATGGGACCAAAATTCGACGAAAAGTGGGTGTACTAGTTACACCTCAGCCTATCCTTTCGGGGATTACAGGCGTGAGTGTTTATGTACGTATGTATTAAATTAACCTCTTGTCACTAAGCTAAGCTTTCTATCTGCGGCAGGACTATTCTAAAGTGGCCTTACAACTTCGGTGCTAATAATATTAATCCCATATTTGAATGGAAATGTTGCGGAATGGCTAAAAATAGAATCGCCACATTTCATCGACCAAAGAGGGCTAGTTGCGTGGGCTTAAGCTTATTGTGGTCGACAGGAAATACTTTGCTCGACAAGTGTTTTATTGCAACTCAGCGAACCATTACGGGTTGAAGGGTTAATCTGATATTTATATTGTGTTTTGTGAGAGTTGGATAAAATTAGAAATGTAATTAAGAAAGTCTGCCGTTAAGTACACGAGTACTTCATGGTCAACAGTGGTCATTCTGGTAGATATGATGATATGTATGTACCTATATGATATGATATATCAAAGTGGCTCAGTGGGCGAGCAGCAGGCTGTGAAACAAAGGGCCGTGGGTTCGATCCAAACACCAACAATCTATCTTTATATATAAAAATCAATCGCCGTTCTTTAGTCTCGCTAAAACTCAAAAACGGCTTGACAGATTGGGTTGAAATTTTGAGTGTATATTTCAATGGGTTCCTGGGTGGTTTGAAAAAACAATTGGACCTGGTAAGTGGCGCTACTGTCGGTATGTCACCAAATTTAATTTGCTGGGATTTTTGGGAGAAATGCCAAAGATTGTGATCTTTAAAATACATATAATATTCAATGTGGCGTTGCTTTTCCAGACACGATGATGTCTGCCGGGCCCGCTAGTGATTAATATTTATGTGATTCACAATTTTTTGCTACGGGTCTGGGTGTTCAGACTGAAAGTATCAAAAACTACAGGAATAGTTTTTCATACTCACGATACAGGACTCATTTTTTAATGTGAGATTAGGAGTTTGTGTTGTACTTGATGGGAAATTGATAAAAAATTCTAAGTTCACTATTTTTTACTATCTACCAGTGCAATTGTGCAACGTCGTCCAATCTAACTTTGGGTAAGAACACTATTATTAAAACAGTATATGTCGCAGCGATAGCCTAGTTGGTTGCGGTACGGACTGTCAAGACGAAACTCGTAGGTTCGAAACCCAAGTGGCATACACCTCTGACTTTTCTAAAGTTATGTGTGTATTAAAATGTTAATTATCGCTTGCTTTAACGGTGAAGGAAAACATCGTGAGGAAACCTGCATATCTGAGAGTTTTTCGAAGGTATGAGAAGTCTGCCAACCCGCATTCGGCCAGCGTGGTGGACTAAGGCCTAACCCCTCTCATTAGTAGAGGAGGCCCGTGCCTAGCAGTAGGACAATGTTTAATACAGGGCTAGTATTATTATTATTTATATATGTCGCTATCTACACATACAGAGCTATAACAACATCACACTATGGAAACAATGCCATATCCTCGTAGGTGGCGAAGTAATGCATGCGAGGTTATCAAAAACAAATAACTCCCAGTACGCAGGTAATAAATTTATTCGGTTGATATCTCCAAGCGAAAGCAAAGAACCGATTCTGGGATATAAAAGCAATAAACACTGTTTATTTACTCCGTATTCGGTAACAAAACCTAACAACGTCGTATACTTTGACATGAATACATATTAGGGGAATGCATGTAGCGTGGGAGTTGTCGATGAAAATATTATAAATTAAATTGCTATAATTCTGGTCTTAATAGCGATCTACACTAGTACCCCTCCTCTCCGTAAAGAAATTAGTAACAAATAGTATAATCTATACTATAATAAATGTGAAAAGGCAATTTGTCTGTACATTAAATATTTTTTCATAATTTTGATTGTAAAGTGTTTTATTATCGATATAGAACCCAAATCAATTGTTATTGGAATTATTGTCTGTCTGTATTTCAAGGCGTCATGCCCAATGTACTGTATTATTACAAAATAATCGTCAAAAACACCATAGAGGTAACATTTAGTCTTTATTTCTCTATATCGGTGCATTCAATCAAAAGTTATACCTGTTTGAACAATTACGATACGTATCTTAATTATGCAAAGAGTAGTTGTGAGAGATGAAATTATTTTATAAATACAAGATAACTTGTAATCAATATGACTCATTCTCATGATAATATTTCCGGCTGACCTTTTATATCTACTTTACAAGTCAAAAGAGAGATAGTATTTTGCCAATATTACACTGATGTAGTTTCATCCGGCTTAAAAACCTTCAATATACAATTTACCCATATCATAATCGATTATCATCTTAATTCTATATTCGTCTATTGCTGGACATAAACTTCTCTTAAAATACACCACTCTGTCGTTAGCTATATGCATTCTATCATTGCCCGCTGTTTTCCGCAGGTCATCGCTTTAGGCTCCAGGGTACCCGATTCTGCGTTTGCCTGAAACCCATAAAAACAGTAATAAGCATTGTATTTAAAAGGAACTTGCGTGAAAGCTGGTTTTTTATCGGTTCATATTGAAAATTTAAAGCTAACTCCGACAGCCTCCGTGGCGCAACGGGTGAGTAGCCGGCTGTGAAACGAGAGGCCGTGGGTTCGATTCGCGCACCGAGACAGTTATTTGTGTGACAAACATATATTTGTTTCGGGTCTGGGTGTTGTGGGACCGTAGTCCCTAGTAGTTCTTGATTCCCACGATACAGGTTTTGGGGTCAGAACTATGTGTGTGACTGTTGGGTGTATTTATTTAATTTTATTTATTTAACTACTATAAATGACGAGAATGCATAGTAGAATTTCATGTAGTTATGTATATATCGAACTTACGTCAGTTTAAGTAACTGTGAATGGAAATTTACCACATAAAGACTTGTCAACGGAGCTCAAGGGATTAGTAAACTGAAGCGGGTGGGCGGTGGTCAAATGACGAACAACCGACAACTGTTTGAATGAATTGTAGAATGGAAGCGTGTCTCGGCAATTACTCTGCGTGCTTTACTTATAGACAGGCATGTAAAATTAAATCTGTGATTAAGATATATATAACCAGGAGATGCATAGCAGCAACGTCTATCATCAAAATTGTTACTGAAATATAAAGAGTCGTTATCGTATCATTTGTTATACTAAAGCATATAGTTAAAATATTGTAATATTATTTGATTATTAAAACATTTCTATAGATTTTTATCGTAGCTTTACCTATAGCCTAGTTGGAAGTGATACGGACTATCGAAATGAAAGTCGTAGATCAAAACCAACTCAACTGAAATAGACCAATACACGTTTATAAATTGATAATTAGCTTTAACGATGAAGGAACAAACATATCGCAAGGAAGTTCAAATGTATGTGAAGTCTCCCAACCCACATTAGGCCGATGTGGCTAAGGCCTTATCCCTGTCTTTAGTAGAGGAGGCCCGTGCCCAACAGTGGGATATATTTATTACAGGGCTGGTATTATTTATAAGATTATTTTTACTTTTTGTCGCAGTCCAATAAGACATTTTAATATATTTTTTTTCGATTTAATAATAAAATGTTAGGACTGCTTGGAAGAAATACTCTTCAGCAATAGGACTGCCTATTCTTGCCCAAATGGGCACACATGCTCAAATGTGTAATGTGGCCACTTTGCTGTACCAGGATAAAAAAAATCTAGAGATTTTGCAACAAAAACTAATAACAATGTTAGCTATATATATTAGAAAATAAGATTCTCGGAAGTATCTTGCTCTTCCCCTTATATTTCATAATATACATCAACATTATTCTATTTCCCATTATCCCGGCCATAACTAGGGTGTCCTCAACATGTTTCCTTTTTATGTAACAGTGGATGTTTCCCGCCATTGTTCACTCGGATTACTAACGTACGCACAATTTACTATATTTTATATATAGTAATAATGATCAGTAGCAATTTTGTAGCTGGAAAACAGTGTTCGTTTAGCTCTTTTACAGTTTTTATTTATGACTAGCAACCGATCCTAATATCGCTTTTAATTGTAAATGTTCAAAAATTTATCTATAAATATAATAAATATGTCACAAAATTATCAAAAAGCTTATAACATCTGTTTATCTGATCGCTATCAACTTCACAAGATCACTCGTTGGGCTAATCTGAAGATTGCCTGATAATTTAATTAAAATCGCTCCAGCCGTTTTGCAGTCCATATACATACATAATATACTAGCCCTGTATTATATATATATACATACATACACACATCGATTTATGCGTGCGTGAATGGGGACATGCGCGTGAAAGGAGTGAATGCAGATTTGAAGCATGATAGGGCTGCCTGGAGAATTTAAACCATTTGTGCCGACCCCACTTAGTGTGGGATAAGGGCAGGTAGATGCTGATGACACACATCTATTTATATGTATAGATTTTTATAGCCGAGGCAAAAAAGTAAGAGGATCTCCATCACATATTGATGCACCGCATTGTACACATGGCATGTTACTCTTGACACTCGATTCCAATTTAAAATTGGGATTGGGTTCGAAAACTGTACGATTGGCACTCTTGAACGCAACACCAGCGCACGATTTAACTGAACACGGCGGAATTTCTACTAACTAAATGAAATAGAGTATTTACAATCGCTAGTTCGTAAATATTCTACTTCATTTAATTGAGCGAGTTAGAGTTCCAATATCTTCTAGATTGGAATTGAAACTGTATCGATTTCGAGATTGGAATTGATGTCAAGAGTAAGCCTACTGATCTGAGTAAACACTTAACAGAAGAATTAACGGAAAGGAATACAACGATATAAATTTTGATTTAAAAGAACTGTCCTTTCTTTTAATTCTGCAAAAAAAACTGTGCCCTTGTTTACGGAAGACGTCCCTTCATTCGTATTATTTTTTTTTTATTGGTGGTTAGACAGACGAGCAGACGGGCCACCTGATGGTAACCGCCCATAGACTTCTGCAATGCCAGGGTACAGCAGTGCCGCTGCCTACCGTAAAGCTAGCTATCGTGAGCTCTTCCTATTATACTATAAGCAATCTCATTTGTTCTTGAATGCTGAGAGTAACTTATAATTCTTATAAACTTGACCTTTAAAATTCACTGATCACTCACTCAAAATGAATGAACCCGCATATTACACACTCTAATGCTGATTACCTAAATGATAGGTGGATAATAAAAATAAGTTTACGATATCACCAGCGACAGTGAGCGAGGCTAGGGTTGCCACGCGTTACGGTTGCCTTAGAGTTTTTGACGGTATATCGGTTATTTAAATAAGGACTCAGTCTGGTGATCGCCTAAATGGTAAAATTTATCACTAGACTAATGATCCCTTTATAACTATTTCAATATTTAGCCATATATTTAGATAATAATAATATCATATTTTTTACATGTTGCTAGGCATCAGGTATTTTGGCTTCTTAGACGCTTGTCAGACGAAATAAGATTATTGTTCGACTTATTTACCCACAGCTCATTAGCCTTAAAAAAAGACGCAATACAAATAAAACGATCGGCAAATATCCGTCTAAAATAGCTAAGCAATTTTTCGAGTTTATTTATTGGCAACCCTACATTGGGCTATAAACTGTCCTGAACGCGCTCCCACAACTTTAATTACTGTATGCGATGATGTGGTTGACAAATTGCTGACACGATACGGAATCGGCCGTATTGTTGATATTCTGAACGTGTCCCTTTTTATTAACTTTCTTGACGGGACTGCGAATTATAATAAATGCGTTTTTAAACGTTTTTAACAATTTTCCGGAGGCTAGGCCTGATTTATGCGGACACAGTTTATGATGGTTCCTTTCTCATATATCCATACTAGCTGTTGCCTACGACTTCGGCCGCCTGAGAATTTTGATGTGTATGTGTGAGAACTGATAAACAACGTCGAGGTTGTACAATTATTTTTATTTTAAACGTTCGATAGAATATTTTTCGTTACTGTGTACATTGGTCAAGCATTCTTGAGGAAAATACGCTAATACTCTATGCCACGATCTTTAACGAAACTCCTTTTAAATACACAGTTCCTGTAGAATACAATTATTGTTATGCTATCCCATAGGAACCGTGTATTTTCCGGGAATAAAAGTAGCCTATGTGCTATTCCAGACTGTAATATATCTCTGTGCTAAATTTGCGTGATTGAGTGTTAAACATCCATCCATCCAAACATTCGCATTTATAATCGTAATAGAATAATATTAGTAGGATCGTAAATGTTGACTTCATATACGTTAGAATTTTTTATGGAAAAATCATACGTGTGTATGTATTTCTAGTGAATACACACTTAACTTTAGAAAAACAGTGGTGTATGCTATTTGGGCTGCTTTTAAACCTACGAACTTCGTCTCAGCAGTCCGTATACCACTCCCAAAACGTATCTATCAACCTTTTCATGACAAATAACGCTACGCACACACAGATAGCCACATACATTTACAATGGTATTTATAAAAATATATCCTATCCTACACAAAGTAAAATAACAAAGTTTAAATTCTTATTTAAAACCCAATTTAAATTCATCTAAAGCCAAATGACGGGTAATAAATCATTAAAATACGTTACGAGGGAAATTAGGTTGGCAAATAAAGTGAAGCGCAAATAAGGTGGGCGGAATTCAACTGACAACAGATGAAAGTGTGATTGATCGTGTACAGGATCTCAGCATTCCGAATAATATTAATTATACAAGGCGTGAATGAAGAGCATATTCGTGTATGAATATCGCAATACACATATTAACTTTTAAAAATTAATTAATACTAGCCCTGTATTGAACATTGTCCCACTGCTGGGCACGGGCCTCCTCTACTAATGAGAGGGGTTAGGCCTTAGTCCACCACGCTGGCCTAATGGGGGTTGGTAGACTTCACATACCTTCGAAATTCTTTTTGAGAATTCTCAGGTATGCAGGTTTCCTCACGATGTTTCCTTCACCGTTAAAGCAAGCGATAATTACAAAGAATAAACACATAACTTTAGAAAAGTCAGAGGTGTATGCCATTTGGCGTTCGAACATACGACTTTCGTCTTGGCAGTCCGTACCGCAACCAACTAGGCTATCGCTACTTATATATTAACTTAATCGTGACAAATAACCCAATAGTCAAACCTACATCGTGGGTATCAATACCTATGTCGGTGCCACAACAACCAGACACAAAACATTTTTTTACAGCCTGAATAGACAGACGAGGCCACCTTATGGTAAGTAGTCACCGCCGCCCATATACTTCTTCAATGCCAGGGCACAGCAAAGCGGCTACCCACCGTAATATTTGCAGCTCAAACAAACATTTGTATCGCTGCGGGGATTGAACCCGTATTTACTCGTTATACAGACGACTCGCCCACTGCGCCACGGAGACTGTCTAGTGTGTCTGTGATGCGCGAACAAATTAACAGGTAGCAAAGACTTAATTTATTAAATAACCCACTCATTAGTAATGAAGACCCATGCCCAGTAGTGGGACAGTATATAATATAGGGCTGATATTATTATTAGCCTATATACATATACACTCACGCCTGTAATCCCCTAAAGGGTAGCCAGAGGTGTAACCAGTACACCCACTTGTCGGCGAATTTACACGGTCCCATAACGTCCTAGGGGGCGACCCTATCGCCATACCGGGCTCAATTCCAGACTCCGGGCTGATACTGAGTATTTCTAAAAAGAAAAAGCCAAGATCACTTTACCCGACCTGGGGATCGCACCCTAGACCTCAGCATAGCAGTATCGCATGCGTAATTACAACTGCGCCACCGACAGAGTCTAGAGATAATAATTGAATTATAAACTCATTTGCAAAAAAAACGGGCACCTAAGCAATGAACCATTTCAAATGTTACTATTGGTTTGTTTGATAATTATAGGTAGTTTTACTTTCACAATTTTGTAAATTAATAAGCAAATAATCGTTTTCGTCAGTATTATCGTAAAATTTTGATAAAATTTATGGGTTTTAATGCTAAAGTTCACTAGTAGTGTATGCTCGCTAGTAGTGCATATGCTCGTGAAGTAAAAGTTAACAAAGATTTTTGTTTTTTTTTCATTACTTTTAGTCAATTTTTATGAATTTATTTCATATTCTTAATTGTCAAAGCTTCATTTATTGCTGTTTAGCTGTCTCAATAATGTTAGAGAAAGTGGTAAAAGCTACCAAAATTATTGCGCTGCTCGAAGAGGGTTGCAGCCAATGCTTCGTGGCTCAGAGGCTAAGTGTGAGTCGCTCGACGGTTCAAAGGACCTGGCAGCGGTATCAAGACACCGGTTCCGTCGAGAGAAGGCCTGGTTCTGGAAGAAAACCATGTACCCAACCACGGGATGATCGTTTTCTTGTGAGTCGCGCATTGAGAAATCGCAAGTCTTCGTATGTGGACCTTAAGAACAACCTCGAAGAAGTAAGAAATGTGCATATTAGTCTATGGACGGTCAGGAGGAGGCTTCTCGCGGCCAATATACGCAGTCATCGCCCGGCCCGCGGCCCTAAGTTACTCCGTGAGCACAGAGTTGCCAGGCTTAGGTTTGCTCGAAATTATGAGTCATGGACTCAAGAAGACTGGAATAGGGTATTGTTCTCCGATGAAGCCAGGATATCTCTGTTCGGTGAAGATCGACGTCGGCGAGTGCTACGAAGACGAGGAGAACGCTTTGCAGAGACTTGTTTTGAAGAAATCACACCTTATGGTGGGGGCTCTGTTATGTTTTGGGCAGGAATAAATTCAATGGATCGTACAGAGTTAGTCTTCATTGAAAACGGCTCACTGACTGGACATCGATACATAACGGAAGTTCTAATTCCTCATGCACAACCCGCATTGGCTGCTTTAGGCGAAGACTCAATTTTAATGGGCGACAATGCTCGCGCCCACCGGTCTGGCGATGTGGAAGCGTATGTGCAAGAGGTCGGCATTCGTCGTTTGGATTGGCCAGCTCGAAGTCCCGACCTCAATCCTATAGAGCATGTCTGGGACGTTCTGAAACGACGCGTGAGATCAGTACAACCGGCTCCGCAGACCATCAGAGATCTGAAGAATGTGATTACCGCGAAGTGGGAACGTATTCCGCAAGCAAGTATCCGGGATATCCTCGCTAGCATACCCAGACGAATTTAAGCTGTGATTTCAGCTAGAGGGGGTCACACTCGATACTAAACATTTATCTGCTTTTACTTTATTAAAGAAAAAACAAACAAAAATCTTTGTTAACTTTTACTTCACGAGCATATGCACTACTAGCGAGCATACACTACTAGTGAACTTTAGCATTAAAACCCATAAATTTTATCAAAATTTTATGATAATACTGACGAAAACGATTATTTGCTTATTAATTTACAAAATTGTGAAAGTACAACTACCTATAATTATCAAACAAACCAATAGTAACATTTGAAATGGTTCATTGCTTAGGTGCCCGTTTTTTTGCAAATGAGTGTTTGTTTTCGTTGAAAAAACTCAGATTAATCTTGGATTTACTACATATACTTGTAAAAACTATAACAGTACGGAGAAACATACACAGACACAGACAAATACACAATTACCATAATAGTGCTGTTGTATATAAGGTATCCCAAAAATAAATCATGTTATTTCCTTCTAGGTTTTTATTTACATTTTTTGCACCAGACACGTCTCTGTAATGAGATTCTCAATCTCCCTTAGGCAAATTAATTTCTTAAGCCAGTAATTTCCGTTTTAAGTGCTTACTGAATATTCAAAGATAAGACAGTATAAAATATTCAGTTTTATACAGAATTTGCTGTTCTCGCAACCTTAATATAAAGCTACAATTTACAAAACCATTAACTAACGTTAATCGCACAAAGTAGTAACAGACAAGAGTAAAATACTGTGAACTTATGTGGCGGTAAGGGTTAATAAATAATACTACTAATATTTTAAATGTGAATGTTTGGATGGATTATTAGGGTATTTCCTATTATTAGAAATACCGAAGGTATATCGGAGGTATTTAAGAGACTAGTTGGGGGTACATTAATAATGACAACCGAAGTGGGAGTAGTAAATGTTTAGCATAAAACGGAGTGCCTTCCACGCTCCGATGTTCAGTTGAGTTGTGAAGAAGTGACATTCGTGGTTCGTTCGCGGGGCAGTAAGTAAGTGTAAACAGTTCAATGGTCGAGTAGTTCAGCAGAGAGGGTAATGCTGGTAGATTAATTATAAAGAGAAGCCTTAAGTAAATCCTGACCTGCGTCTGTGTTATGACATGTGTATTAAGCACTGAGATGTGTGGTATGTAAATCAATCAATAAAATTATAAACATTGTATTTGTACCTTTTTAAATATCCATCTTGCTTAGTTTTGTTGATGTTCCTAACAGGATGGAGGTTTCTGGACGGATCTTGAATCTTCTTGATCATAATTTTGAATTGAAATTTGGCACAGAGATAGATTATAGTCTGGATTATCATATAGGCTACTTTTTGTCCCGAAAAAATGTACAGTTCCCGTGGGATATTATCGACATGATTTTTTGCATTTTTTTTAGTGCCTCGATAGGCAGACGAGCACACGGGCCACCTGATGGTAAATAGTCACCGCCGCCCATAGACTTCTGCAATACCAGGGCACAGCAAAGCCACTGCCTACCATAAATGGGAGTATACTGTAAATTGCATAGTGGTAGTTTAGGGAACAGAAATGCAAGCTTCCTAAGGGAAAGCAAAATATAGAAAGGTGTAATAGCTTAAGCATCTTAGGCATCTTAATGCCTCCATGAATTTCATACCTTTTCTTCCAAAAATAACCTCCACGCGGGCGGAGCCGCAGGCAACATCTAGTAATCTTTATATATGTAACCAGTATTTAATTAAATACAAACATAATATAGTTAAAAACGTGTACAGATCGTTGTATTATTTCATAATACATGTTTTCAAATATAATGTTTTTTAAAAGTTTTCCTAAAGTCCAAGGCGCCCTTACGTCGAATAACGACCCATTTATTGTAAGTTACATAAAAATCGACCTGATTTTACCTGAACCGCCGCAAAATATTAACCCACGGGGCGAAATATTTCCATCTAATCTCAGTAACTTTGGAGTTGAGCCTCAATTTGCAAAAGGTATAGAGATATATACATCTATTTGACGTCGCTTTATAGGCCCTGCAAGAAAGAGATGGAAAGAAATAAATTATAAACTGTGAAGGTGTGACAAAGACGGAGATTGGAGACAAATGTGACGGAATACGAAACGGAATGAAGAAAAATAACGCTACGTTAGTGATGTGGATGGAGATTGTTTTCTCATTGACGTAACGGAACAATAAAAGCACAGCATTTTGTTCTTGTAAATTAAAATTTTAATATCTTTCTTCGTGCTTATTAACATCTTGTAAACGAGTATTCTCATCGCGAGAAACATAAATTACAATGCTTATGACGAGTTGAGGAACTTTATAAAGATTTATTCAGAGCATTGCTATTCATATTGTACGTTGGTCAGAAAATTATAAAAAAAATAATATAGAAAATGTTATAAGTATTTTTGTAACCGATAATTTGTCTTGCAAGAACCAAGACTTTCTAAGCTATATTTATGTACTGTGTTGTAAAATTATGCACATAAATTTCATATTGTTGACTATTTCGTGTAAAGATTGAATTTACTATACAGTTAGGGCCTTTTTATAAGAATTTATAGAACAATACACAAGGACAACCCTAAAAAATCACGATACAAATCAAGAAAACTAAAATATAACTTTACATTTAACACTTTTTTTCTGTAACCCTTTTAATATTCAAAACAGCACACACCCGTTATGGTTGCTCGTCTCAGGAATGTAGTGTTTCATGACCGGCTATCAGTCAATGTCGGCGCGCAAGGAATATTTGATGTCTGCCAGGTACCCACCTGCAGCCGTCCAGAGAACTAACAATCTGGATATGGCCTTTAAGAATTGTTAATTACGCATTTTAATTAATTTTAGTTTTATTTTTGCATTTAAATTCAAATCTTTAGAGTCCATTTAAAAGTTGTTTATAAATTTAATATAATCATTGCTGTGTTTATGGATTAAAATTATTCATTTCAAGGTATTTATGAGATGCATTTTGTAATAAATGAATACAACTGACAGTCATATACATAGTCTCGACCCTACATTAAGATAGTCTTGTATGGTGAGTATCAGAAACTGTGAGATAATTTCGGTCCCACAAGAGTCAGATGCGAAACAAATATATTTATGTTACACAAACATTAGTCTTGGTGTGAGAATCGAATCCACGGCCTCTCGTTTCACAGCCGGCTACTCGCTCACTGCACCATGGAGGCCATCTGATACGTTGTTGATTCTAACCGATACTTCTAGTATAAAATCCAGGTAACTCTACGGTAGTGGGACTTTGCTACGGTTCATTCAAGTCAAGCACCAAATCGTCGATCAGTATAATGATGACAGAACGCCCCCCGTTGCTCCTCTTGCATCTTGCGTTTAGAAATATTATTTACGCGATAAAAATATTTTTGTTGTATTTCAGAAATAGAAAAAAAGTAAAAGAAAAATGAAGTTTGTCTGCTGTCTTTCTATATGTTAAATGAAAGTACATTCATCTATAGATCCTATGTAAAAGGGCCAAGTGCAAGATCAAAACTTTATAGGAAAGGCTCAAAAAGATTAATTCTGATTTATTTGTAATCAATTCCCTGCTAGAAAATACAGAGCTTTTACGAAGATTTTTTTTTTATATAGTCCACACTCCATATATTAATGCTAAAAAGAAATATTTTGGACCAAACAATTAAAATCGCTAAAATGTTAGTTCAGCCCACTTAGGTAGAAGTTAGAACCCATCGTTATGTATACATAACGATAGACTAATGCCTTATTTTTTGCCTTATTAATATATTACAAGTCTTATATGTGAAACTTGTACGTATTGTCATAACTTATTTTTTTACCAATATTTAGACAATGTAGAATATGGGAAGGTATTTTCAATCTTATTATTTAAATTGACCTGGAATAGTGATTTCATATTAATAATTAGAATTAGAAAAATATTCAGATAAATTGAGAAAAACAATTTAATATCTAACATGCTAGATAAAAGCAAGGTAATGTGTCACTGGTTTGCCTACTGAAGTATTTATAAAGTTTAAGATTTATTTATAAAGTTATTTTTATTTATAAAATTTATCAATATTCTGTTAATTTGACAGCCTCCATAGCACAGTTGGCGAGTAGCCGACTGTGAAACAAGAGGTCGTGGGTTCAATTCCCACACCGTGTGTTTGTGTCATAGACAGATATTTGAGTCCGGGGTCTGGGTGTTGTGAGACCGTAAGTCTCTCGTAGTCCCGGATACCCACAACACAAGACTCGTATTTTAGTGTGGGGTCGGGGCTATGTGTGTGACTGTTGCGTGTTATTTATTTACGGTTATTATTTACAATACGTTAAAGAGATTTTAGAGTTAAGATTTTAATAGGTAACAACGAACTTGCGTTAATTTCATTTTACTTCACCATTGATGCTGTCACGACAACGACGCCTGTCATTGACCGTCGAAAAAAATAATAATAACCATGAATTAACTTTATCGGTTGAAAAAGATTTCAAAATTTCATCGCAATGTTTCCTTAATATTGTACAGTCTAAAAATGTCCGCGAAGAGTAAAAGTAGCGTGGGCGGATCGATTTCCCAGCATCAGCTGCTGGACCGATATAAGCATCAGATATTTCAGATTTAGATTTCCGTGGGGACGGAGAGTGTTTTAAAATAGAATTTTGAGTAGATATTCCGTTGTTGTTATAATTGTTCTTGAGTTTATTTGAGGTTTGAAATTTAGTGATTTGTATGAGAAATGTTTTTCAGTAATGTTTAACTTGAATAGAAATACTACAATAAAATTAATAACGACTGAATTATAGTGAGAGAAGGAAAAGAAAATAAAGAGCAAATACTAGAATATTTAAGTGTTCCATTTTCAAATAGCTATTAGATGTCTCTAAGTTGCTTCACTTTAAACAATAAAAGAAAAATAATTATATTATTTCAGTGTTACTGTATACAATAAAACATCAATACGGCATTTTATGAGATCGTAGCGTTAACCTACGTCGCTACGCTACTAATAGCTACGCTACTAATAGCTACGCGTCTACGGTATAGTGCGTGTTTGAGCAATTACTCCGTGTAATGCAAAAACACGTCACTCATTCACACCGGCTGTTTATTCATGTATAAACTAAATACTAACCCTGTATTAAACATTGTCCCACTACTGGGCACCACGTCCACCACGCTGGCCTATTGCGGGTTGGTAGACTTCCCATACCTTCGAAATTCTTATGAGAATTCTCAGGTATGCAGGTATCCTCACGATGTTTTCCTTCATCGTTAAAGCAAGCGATAATTAACATTTAATACACACGTGACTTTAGAAAAGTCAGAGTTGTATACCATTTGGGTTTCGAACATACAACTTTCGTCTTGACAGTCCGTACCGCAACCAACTAGGCTATGGCTGCTACATAAACTGCACACTGTTAAACGTTAGTTTTAATGCGTGCAAATATAACTATTACAGTTGTATATCAAAGTAATTGATAATGAAGGCGATATATATCGGAAATTTCAAAAACCACTTACAAAAACGAAAATGGTAAGTAATATAAGTTCGTCCAACTTTTATACATAGTATAGTATATAACACAGGTTTATGTTTACAATTTGCTGCGAAACTGAATTCTGTTTACTATTTTATAAGCAAACAAAATGAATACTGAATAACTGGCAACCTATTTTAGTTTGTTTCTGGTCAACATAACTTTAAGAGCAAGCCTAAAAACAAACCTTTAGTTTATATTACAAACTAAAATCAACGTATTTCCCTTTATAAAATAAAATACAATAAAACCTAAAGCAGGTGAAACTTTTTCTATATACCCATCTATCTTGAATCCAAGTTGTTTTTCTTGCGATTGTGACACATCCGCAGAGACATACATTGTGATTTAAAATACAGACAGGCGCCTAGGGGCTCCTTGCATCTGATACGGACCCGACAGTCGACATTCTTACTTTCCAGCTTCAAGGCTTATATTTTTGCGCCTACGAAAAAAGTGTTGGGTACGAACTGAAATAAAGCCGACTATAGAAAAAATAACGTGCGAGTTTAGTGAAAATAATACAATAGGGTATACTATTTATTTTGAATTATTTTTTAATTAAAAGGTGCGGTACGGACTGTGAAGACGAAAGTCGTATGTTCGAAACCCAAGTGACATACACCTCTAACTTTTCTAAAGTTATGTGTGTATTAAAATGTTAATTATCGCTTGCTTAACGGTGAAGGAAAACATCGTGAGGAAACCTGCATACCTGAGAATTCTCATACGAGATTCGAAGGTATGTGAAGTCTATCAACCCGCATTAGGCCAGCGTGGTAGACTAAGGCCTAACCCCTCTCATTAGTAGAGGAGGCCCATGCCCAGCAGTGGGACAATGTTTAATACAGGGCTGGTATTATATTATTTTATTGTTTAATTGATTATTTTTTAATGGGTTGATATTATTTAACCATGGCACACACTGGACAAAAGTAATAGATTAGGAACGTGGTGGCACATATATTTATTTATTTTAAAAATAAAAATATATCATTTTTTATTCTGGCACAGCAAAGTGACCACAATGCACCTGATGGTAAGCGCAGTGCCGTCCAATTAGCGTATCAAGTAGCGAGAGACAATCTATCTCTAGCTACTCAACTAAGTATCTTAGTCAAACAAAATTTCTATCAGTCAAGCTCAGTCAAACATGGGGTTTTTAAAAATTAGAGAAGACAATTAAAATGAATTATTATCGATCCTCACTATATACTTTATACTAATTATAATTATTATAGTCAACGGATTTCCAACATTCATTTTTGTACTACCATTGAGCAATTCCTTGATTGTACTGTTTTGTATACAATCTGTATATTTACAAGAAGAAACTGACTGACTGACTGATCGAGCAACGCACAGCCCAAACGGCTAGGGTTAGAAACTTGAATTTTTAACAGTAGATATCTTTTATGACGTAGGCATCCACTAAGGAAGGGTTTTTAGAAATACCACCCCTAAGGGGGTAAAATAGGGGATGAAAGTTTGTATGAAAATCCGTCATTTTTGAAGTTAAATACATGAAAACTTATATTAATTGGCATTTAAGTTAAAAATAAAAAATATGTATTTCAGGATTTTGGGAAATTCCACCCCTAAGGGTGTAAAATAGGAGATGAAAATCCGTCATTTTTGAAGTTAAACGCATGAAAATTGGTATTTTGTATTATATACTTTTTCTCCCAAACACAACTTCCACGCGGGCGGAGCCGCGAGCAACAGCTAGTAAAATATAAGCGAACAATTCAGAAACCCAAATTTCTCTATTATTGAACTTGTTGGATCCACTGTGGTTGTATTATCTTCTCCTTCCATTGGGTAAAAAAATGTAAAAGTTAAAATGTGTTTTATGGTAACATTGTATATTTGGTAGTCATAAATACCACCACACGTATGCAGACTTATTCGGTTTGGAGTCAGTTCTATCAATGGAACATTTTATGAGTTCGCGCGTAGGAAAGAAATTTAATATCGTATAGTAAAGTATTCCAGCTCTGAATTTATATAATTTATTGAATTTTCCAGTAGCAATATTTTATTACTTGAAATTTATTCTCAGTAGAAGGTCGTAGCTCGTAGCTTATAGCATAACGAAAAATAATAAACAGATAGGAACAGAATAACGTCGATTCTAGTTATTACATACCCAATTACGAATCTGCGTCAATGTTGTAGTTGATAATGGGAAATTAGACATATTCACTAATATCCATTTTTGTTGTTTACTAGTTACTCGTCTTGGTTTTGCACGGGTAGCACTAAAAAAGTAAATACTGTTCATCCGATCGCAACCAAACGTCACAGGATCACCCGCTAGGCTAATCAAAAAATGATAATTCCATCAAAATCGCTTCAGCCGTTTTTGAGTAGGGAGCATATATTGACTTAAATATCATGATTTCAAAGGATAGCACATATTGATAAAAATACAAGATTAAACATAACGGTACGATAAGCTTTTGATAAAAAATATATTTGGAAAAGATTAAACATAACGGTACGATAAGCTCCTCAATAGCTACTAAACAAAAAATAATTGAAAATTGATTGACAAAAGCACGGAAGAATTTGTCTTTGCTTATTTATATATAGATACTTAGAAAAATCTGGCAAGCGATGCGCTTAAAGTTCGCTAGTAACATTGAGTACGGTACGTTAGTCTTTTTAATGAGGTCACAACTTATAGGACTCTAACGAGTCGGGCCTATTACGTAGGCGCTCTCCGTATCGATGACTCTCTCAGCGTTTCCGTAATCATTATTATTTTTTTCAAGAGTTCTGAAGTGGAAATGGCGAGAACAAAGGCTCCACTACAAGTCTTGAATAAAGTTATATTTCACTGTGTTTCTGTATTGTTAAATTGAAGTTGTATGGATGCTGTGGGATTTCGAAGGTCCTGATGACCAACATATTTGTTCAATATAAGTGAAGAAACAGGCCAGCATGATTGTGTTGAGTAGGGACAGATTGTCTCTCGTTACTCTATACTCTAATTGGACGGCACTGCGGTTACCATCAGGTGCAGTGACTTTGCCGCGCCAGGATCAAAAAAAGGTTAATTTCTATCAAAAAATATAATAAATTATTTTACCTCGTAATTCAGCAACAGGATAATTAATCAGTACCAAATGATGTTGGTAATTATTATTTCCCACCAAAAAGTTGTGAATATTTATTTTGTTTAAAACTGATGATCACAGTTTTATATTTCTAATGATCCTTAATACGGATCATTTTCTAGACACCAAACGATCCAAAATAGTATCACAATCCATCAATATACAATACATCACTTTTCGCCTTTTTAGCTGACACAAAAAGCATACATACCAGTCGTATGTCTTTCACACAGTGTTCCAATTTGATGGATCTATTGTACCAAAAATTTCAACTTGAGGATAGATTAATTAAGTAAAGGAAAACTGAATTAACGATTCTTTAACTAAAAGTTCTAAAATAAATATTTTAACTTAAATAAAAACAAAATCTTAAAATAAAATATTGAGAAACTTCTTTTATAGTCATTTAATTATAAAATAGAAGCATCGACTCTATGAATCGAATTAAATAGACTAGCATTTTTTTTTATTTTTGCATTCAATATTGTATTTATTTAAAATACTATACAATCAAAATTGCATTTGCAAATAAAAATAAATATTGCATCACCCAGTGACCTATTGCCCCAAACGGGCAGGTGCGACAAGGAATATTCTAGAAAGTGAAAATACACCGCGTGTTTACCAGCCGTGTATCCATAGAACAATTATGTAGCCCGATAGACGGCAGTGGGGCCAATTTGGCAGCACGCCAATGGGAACACGTTCTCGATAACTGAATATGCAAGTGGACATAACTAGTATTAGGGCTGTCACAACCGCTTCCATAAGTGTTATGGTAAATTCTTTTTGCTTCATTTAGAATTATATATGTATGTCGGTTTGTTTTTTCCTGATGTGCAGGGATACACATTCACAAAACTTGTAGTAGGGTTGTCAAAACCACTTTCAGAAGTGTTATGGTAAATTATTTTTGCTTTTTTTTATAGTATAGTCCGACAAACGAGCCAGTGGGTCACCTGATGTTAAGTGGTCTCCACCGCCCATGAACATCCACAATACCGAAAGTGCCATGTATGCGCTGTCGGCCTCAAAGGACAGGAATAGGGATTAGGGAAGGGAAGGGGGAATCTGGGCCTCCGGATATCTCACGTACCATACGAAACGCGACAGTAAACCGTCACTTTACATTGGTTTTCTGTGAGACAGTGGTACTACCCCGGTCGAGCCGGCCCATTCTTGCTGTAGACAAAAATGTCTTCAGCATGGCTCTACCACTTTTAAAATGCTTCATTTAGAATGGTAATTAAGTGTATGTCGGTTTGTTTTTTCCTTGATGTGCGGGGATATACATTCACAAAACTTGTATTAGGGTTGTCAAAACCACTTTCATAAGTGTTATGGTAAATTCTTTTAGAATGGTAGTTAAGTGTTTGTTTTTTTCCTTGATGAACGATTCATTCACAATCATAGTTTACTATATTTACTTTGAGTTCCTCTAAAGTGATTTAATTTCAATTGTATTAATTAAATATCGGAAATAAGTTTTTGAAACGAACAATTTTTTTGACCGTTCTTCTCTGGCGAAACTACATTTCGAATTCTGGTTAAAGTAAAAAAATATTATATACTATAAAAGTAAATAATTTTATTTTTTAATATACTATTATATATACTATCTTATAATATAACTCACAACCTCAAATACTGCAATTGTAAAATACAGTTACAATTCATCTTATTTGATAAAGGATTTCGTTTCCTGTTCCCTTTAAAATACCTTATTACCTGGATTTATGTTTCAATTTTGTTTGTTCTGACTTCTTTACGGAGGGTGCCTTGTTTTTACTGAAATCGATTTAGTAGTAAATTTTTAATAAACTTTTTTTCAGGGTACGAAGTTGCAATAGAACTGGGACACAGTAACAAAATTAAAATGTAAGTCCAAGTCTATCGTTCACAATCAAATTAAACGAGAGAAATGAAAATAAAACCACATAATTTCTCCTGCAAATTGAGCGCTGCAATATCTCGGTTAAGTAAATAAAAAAAGGAGCTTTTATCTGTCAACTGATACTCCCTTCGGTATTTATCGAGTGTCTTATATTTATCTTATAAGTTGGCACAATTGAGCACGTTCTTGCCATTAAAGCAGTAGTTATTTTATCATAATGTTTATTGCGACCCATGGACCTATGGAACATCAGGGAAACTTAATAGGAAGTTTAAAAAAAAATTACCCCTTAACTAATATGTAGTACTAGGGATTACTTAGGCAGTATTGTTTAAACTATAGTTAAGCTATGACAATAGTTATTAAAATATAACATCATCGTACATGCTTATTCTCTATTTCCACAATTACAATAATTAAATGTTAAAATTGTTTATAATTTTAGTAAAAAGTCTTTAGCAATAGTTTTTAGTTATAACTTAACCTTAGTTAAGCTATAACTAAAAACGGCCTTAATGATTTATCTTCGTTGCCGTATTACTATACGCCTCGGCAAATAAGTTAGGGGATACGAATCATGAAATCACAACAATAAATAAATACATAACACCCAACAGTCACACATATAGCCCCGATCCCACACTAAGATACGAGTCTTGTGTTGTGGGTATCAGGGACTACGAGCGACTTTCGGTCTCACAACACCCAGACCTCGGATACAAATATCTGTCTATCACACAAACATTTGTCCCGGTGTGGGAATCGAACCCACGGCCTATTGTTTTACAGCCGGCTACTCGCCTACTGCGCCACGGAGGGTGTCATTTCCATCAATCCATCAAGTAGTGAATAGGCAATAAACAAATAATTTAAATTGATGCAATTCAAACTAATTGGACTTACAACGACCTCGCTAGTTAGTCACATCAATATTTTTTCAAAATTATTTTGGATGTTGGCACGTCTCTGATATAGTTAAAAACAGAATAAATTAAATTATATAAATGGTTCTCGAAACGCAACACCGCATAAATAATCGTTTATTCGTTTTCTAAGTATTAATAAAAACTTTATAAACAACAATATTTTTTTCTATAGCTGAGCCCGGCAATCTAGTAAATTATTGATGGTATGAGCACTCCATATATACCCCGAACAGAATAATCACGAGTGCGTCGCTGGCCATAGAAAATTAAATTCTATTTTTATTTCATTAGAAAAGAAATTAGGAAGGCAGAAGACTCGGAACTGTGGAAATCTCTACTGTAGACAAATCTATCCACAACGTGACGGTACCACTTTTTCTCATTTCCTCTATGCTTTACTCTCGGATCTCCCGCGCTCTAATCGATTTCTTAGTGAAAACTCGTTGTTATAACAATAGAAAAATTCTATTTGATTTAAGATGTAGCTTATAACAATATAGCCCTGTATTAAACGCTGTCCCATTGCTAGGCACGGGCCTCTACTAATGAGGGGTTAGGCCTTAGTCAACCACGCATGCGTAATGCGGGATCGCAGACGTGACACACCTTTGAAATTCTTATGAGAAACTTCAGGTATATAGTTTGCTCACGATGTTTCCTTTACCGTTCCAGCATGCGACAATTAACAACACGTACCTTTAGAAAAGTATGTACGTGTGTGTGTATGCTATTTTGTTCTGGTTTCGAACCTACGACTTTCTTTTCGGCAGTTTGTACCTCATCCAACTAGGTTGTCAATGCTGCTAAACGTATTAATAAATTACTTTACTTACACAGTGCCAAAGACAGAGTACCATTTTATAACGGAGTTAATATTAATAGTTAAAGTGACATAGCGTGTAGGAATTCCCAGGGCACCCACGTCGTGTGTTTATTAAATCAGTAAAAACTGTTTTATTAGATAACTTTTCCCTACAGTAGCCCAGGTGTCCAGGTGTGTGTGTGTATATAATGTCCTTGGAAGGCAATTTCTATGAAAAAAGAACATGATTTTTTTAGATAAAAGAATTTTTGAAATTTCAGTAGCTAAAGACACTATGATTTTTAAATTCTCTCTTCATTATTGATTCAGTGGTTTTTATGTGAACAAAAAAATATTGGAGTTTTGCGGTTCATCTTTGAATTGTATTTATTTGGTTCAATCATTCACTAACAATTAATATAATAAATAACACCCAACCGTCACACACATAGCTTCCCACACTAAGATAAGAGTCTTGTATCGCGGATATCAAGAGAGGATCTCAGTCTCACAACACCCATACTCTTTCTCACAAATATATGTCTGTCACTAAAATATTTGTACCGGTGTAGGAATCGAATCCCCGCCCTCTCGTTGCAGAGCCAGCTACTCGCCTACTGCACCACTAAGGCTGTTATACCTATATAAATAAAGTTTCAAGTATGCATAAAGTTTAAATTTGAGACCACTTCATAATTTCCCGTCACACCGCACATATCTTGGCACAGTAATAATACTTAAGAGACATAACTTAATCTAACACTTTGTCATCTGGCCAGTAACTAGAAACTGTCCGCCATTCATGTTGACTAGGAAACTTTTTTTTATTGAAACTCATAGAAACATAGCTAGTTTTTGTGTTTTGTTGCATTATTTGATATACTCATCGGACTTTATCAACTAGATAAAACAAATTACTGACTGCCTCGGTAGCGCAGGTGTAATTGCGCATGCGTTTCGTGCTGTGCTGTCTCGGGTTCGATCCCGGGGTCGCGTAGTGATATTGGATTTTTGTATTTAGAAATACTTAGTATCAGCCTGGAGTCTGGAATTCTGCTCGGTATGGCGATAGGCTTGCCCCCTATCACATCATAGGACCGTAATAAATTCGGCGAAAAGAAGGTGTACCTGTTACAGCCCTGCATACCCCTTCGTGGATTACAGGCGTGAGTGTATATGTATTTATGTATATAACAATTTCTATTATACTTATATTAGTATATATATTGTTATCTATATAATAACACAATGTTTAAAAGCCTATTAACATTTTGCGATTGTTATAATTTCGTAAATGGGTAGAAAATTAAAATTTATTGCCATTCTGCTGAAGTTTTATAATTTATCTTAGGAATAATTTTAAAAATGTTACCCTTGAAGGGTATTGGTATTCGTAAATCACAAAGGCTGCTTTAATTTAGTTTTAGCTTTAAAATATTAACATTTTGCTCTTTGCAACACTTGTCAAAATCAAAAAAATAAAAGCAAATATTTTTTTTATATTTAATATTTTTTTATTTATTTTAAACAATATTAACTCTGTGTAATACACTTTTAAGTTTTTTATAGAAAGCACAAATACATTTTATTAAAAATTAACGAAACTTTATGACTATATTGTACTTAAAGGCAAGTAAAGTAAATTAGAAATATAACAACAAGCGACTACCATGAATACTCAAATAGCTGTTGATATCTTTATTCGGTAACAATTTTTTTAGCGTCTTGATAGGCAAACGAGCAGACGGGCCACCTGATGGTAAGTAGTCACCGCCGCCCATAGACTTCTGCAATGCCAGGGCACAACAGAGCCGCTGCCTACCGTTGAAACTACTAAAGCATCAGTCAAAACATTAGAAAAATAATGTATAACTATTTCTAGTACCTAAATAAAAATGAACCATCTTCAAAGATTATTTTCGTTTAGAATGAAAACAGACAGAATAATTAAACGGTTGGTGTTTACAGGCGGATTTTCTGGAGTATTTATCTTTCATAAAGTTGTTACAACGAGAAATAAAAGGATTTGAGGTACGGATGAATGTTTCAATTTATTATATAAAGAAATCTATTTATAAGAAGTGAGAGTGCAGTTTGGAAAATCTGATTATTGACTTCAGGAAAAGAAAATTATATACATAATAAATTATATGTCTCTCTTATACAAAAGTACGTCTGGCTAGGCACTAGCACTTGGTCTATTCTATCAAGCTGCAGTATGTATTCGAGTTTGGAGACAATCAGAGCTAATAAAATCACTGGGTATTATGAGATCTTATGTCTCGATGAGAAGAGTCCTGGGTAGCGTAGTTACTGTCTATGTGGTATTAACTATCAAGCCACCTTATTCATCTTGTTGTGGAAGCAAATAATAAAGCATTCAGTCAAACAATCCAAACTTTATGATATAATTCGAAAATTAAACACATCTGACAACTTTTTAAAAATAGAATAGTATTAACGAGTAGTAGAGTAGTTAGTTGAACCTCTCATTAGTAGACGAGGCCCGTGCCCAGCAGTGGGACAATGTTTAATACAGGGCTAGTATTATTTTATTAACGAGAGCTTACCTCCTGCAATACAAGTGTGAATTTATTTGAAATTTATATGACTGTAAAAATCATTTGTGCACTTGCGTAAAACTGAAATGCCATTCGATGTATGCAGTAAAGTTGGATTTATGCAGCTAGGCGACCGATGAATGTGACGTCATAAACTACATCGTAAAATAGTAGTTTGAGTTCAACCGCTTTATTGACAAATGATTAGACTATATTGAATGGTTTTCGATAATCCACCTTAATTTTTTTTATAGTGAGAGTGAAATCAAATGATGAAATAATGTTATTAACTGTACATATATGAGTTATTTATTTTATAACGAAATAAATACACCAAACAGTCACACACAGTCTCGATTAGTAGTTGGAAGTGCAAACATTTGTCTCGGTGCGGGAATCGAACCCACAGCTTCTCCTTTCACAACGGGTACTCACCCGCTGTGCGACGGAGGATGTCAGATGATAGTTACTTTCACTTTATCCAATACTAGCTGTTGCTCGCGGCTCCGCCCCCGTGGAGGTTATTTTCGGGAGCAGAAGTATCAATGCAAGGAGTTGTCTTCTGCACTGAGACACCTATAGCGATCGTCCTGAATCTCAGGTGTTGTGACTGTCTAGATGGCTAGACAGGCACAACTTAAACTTCTAGCACTCCTTATAATACCCCGGGATCACTCCGTAAGTGTTGAAGAAGGCCACCGCGGGGTTTTAGCTGGTAGTGTCCGGTTGGGTGTACATAAGTAGTAGGAACTCGGCCCAGCCGCAGCCCGGATAGCCATCATCCGGGCGAGGTGCTGGGTCGTAAGACCGGCTAGGACAGCATAACCGTTTTACTCTCATTCCGCTTCCCCCCGAAGCGGACGGCAATAATAAAATGCTTTCCCCGCGACAAAAAAAAAGTGTTGTGCCTGAAGCTTGAGATTACATTTAAAGAATACCTCATAAGTTAACTCCTCACTTCGCCCTTTAAGGGATGATTTGATAAAAACGTTGAAACACGTATTTCTTAATTTTTTACCAGAGGCCTAAATATGAATTTTCAGATCCCTAAGTTGAAGTATTACGGATTGCCCATACAAACTTTTAACCTCTATTTCACCCCTTTCAAGATATTTCTTTGAGACAAAAGATACCCTTTGTCCTTCCCTAGGATATAATCTATCCCTCTACTGAATTTCATTAGGATTCGTTCACCCGGTTAGTCATGAAAAGGTAAGAAACAGACATACAAACAACAATATTATTTTGCTGCGGAGATATTTTAAAACTGTTATATCTCCTAAGATATTCATTGAAATCAAATGACGTAAAGGGCAACTTTATTCAAAATTAAATACTTGTGATGAATAAAGTATTTATTTGGATAAGAATTAATACCATGTTTATAAAAACCCCTTTCCAAATAATGCATTGTTTCAGAACAAATTCGATAACCATAAAAAGGTTATAGTGAGCCAAACGAAATATATAGACATATGCTATCGCGGACTTTTTTTTAGAACTTTTTAAGAGGAATAATTTCGTCGTACATGATTGTTATGTAACTTTAACCGTTAACGCAGCGTACGCAACGGAAGCTCTCATCATCATCAGCCGGTGTCAGTCCACTGTTGGACGTAGGCCTCTCCCAAAGGAACGGAACCAAACGGAAGCTCTCAAAAGGAATCAATTTTCCCCGCTTTTGCAACATTTTTCATTGCTGCTCCGCCCCTATTGGTCATAGCGTGATGTTATATAGCCTATAGCGCTCCTCGATAAATGGGCTATCCAACACTAAAAAATTTTTTCAATTCGAACCAGTAGTTCCTGAGATTAGCCCGTTCAAATAAACAAACAAACAAACAAAGCAAACAAACAAACTCTTTAGCTTTATATAATAGTATAGATACAACATGTCATACGAAAAATAGCTTTTAGAGGCCGCAAAAAGTACGGTATCATCGAAAATATATTAGCGATACTTGAAGCAAAATAATGTTTATTTTACAAAAATGAGGTTGTGTCATTCTCAATTACTTCTGTATGTATAAACTGAGACCGAATAGAAAAGGCGTCGCATAAAACGAATCCGACTGTTCCAAACTGGTTTCAATTAAGGCCATTCGTGAAAATTGCGTCGAGTTTCAAGATTCCTCAGAAGTCTACTGAATCAAAAGCTATATAAAAAATATATGTTAAATATAGCTTCATTACAAAACTTTCTATCTCAGTAATTTCTTTATATATTCTCAAATAATATACAAAAACTTTAAAAATTATATGGTACCGGTCTTTAATGCAAATTTGCTGGAAATCTACTAAGCCTATCCACGTGTATCCTTTACTAAAAGAAGTGTTATGGCATCCTGATAAAACGAGTCTAGACATACTTTCGTTTATCCTAAAAAAGACAACAAAGAAAATCCACAGAAAAAGCTGCATCTTGGGCGCCTGAAATCTTAGCTTTGTTTGTATTCGGCTGCGTTTAAATCGTCAAGGTCACTGACGTAAGGTATAGCCTTAAGTGTGGGTAATTACTTCAACAATAGCGCTATACTCTACCGTTTTCTTTTATGAATCGTTGAATTCTTTTCATTGCTCGCTTCACGTACTTTTGTGCCTAAACAATAAAAATAATAAGCTCTCCGGCTGTACAAAGGGCCTAGATATTATAAACTTTTCAAATTTTCTTATTATCTAACATTGTGAAATTTTATTATTAGATTGCCATAATTTGCTTCAAACTTCAATTGGATCTATAAGGCCAGAAAACGAGCTTTTAGACTAAAGTCAACTCTAACGTCCATGATTACCCAGAATACCAGATGATTTATGAGTGAGTTGTCGGTCTTAAAGAAAATGATTTTGAATTGGGAAGGTTAAAGTCTCATATGCTGTATAAATCGCAATAACAAGCTATTACTTCTCGTCGGTTTTCAGCAAGGCACTGGTAATAGTCCTGTCGAGCCATTCATGTAGACAATCTGTCTACAGCACAGTTTTTTTTGTTTCACACTATGCTTAAAGGGCCTCGGATTATAGGATAGAGGGATCACATGGGCCGTCAAATTGTTCCACTGCTCTAACATGTTTAGATTCATGTATAATTTTTCCACAAATTGTACTATGTTCGTTTAAATTGTTTAACACTTTATGCCTCCGGTTCTATATAAACTCATTAACTATAACAGCGAATTTAAAGCTTAGGAGATTGTAACTAAATAACGTCTGTCTGAAACCGGATTTGTTATTACAGATGTGTACGTTGTTTAGGATGTACTGCAGTGGAGAAGGGTCTATACAATATAATTTCTACTGGCTCCTTTTATAAACTTGTCAAAAGGTACACTGGGTATTATGAACTACTGCATCTTAAAGTTTTAAGAGTATTATTTTTTTTATTTTAAAAGGTTTTTTTTTACATTTTTAAATATAAATTATAATATAAAAATACATTTAAAAATATAAAAATGTGCACCCTCCGATGGCAAGGCCTAGAGTATTATTATTATTATTCATCATCGTCATCTTCAGCCGTTCGATGTCCACTGCTGAACGTAAGCCTGCCCTAATATTATTTAAGTTATTCATAATTAAAAATGTTGTTAGCTGTATCGAATATTGTATTGTGCCACAACTATTAAAATTAATTAACAACCCATTATACGTCTTTTGAATCATTGTATAGTGTACATTATTATTATTATATGAATTGTACATTTATAAAGTACATTGTATTTGGTAATTGATTGATTGTACTTCAAAATAAGGCATAATAATACTAGCCCTGTATTAAACATTGTCCCACTGCTGGGCACGGGCCTCCTCTACTAATGAGAGGGGTTAGGCCTTAGTCCACCACGCTGGCCTATTGCGGGTTGGTTGACTTCAAATACCTTCGAAATTCGTATAAGAATTCTTAGGTATGCAGGTTTCCTCACGCTGTTTTCCTTCACCGTTAAAGCAAGCGATAATTGACATTTAATATACACGTGACTTTAGAAAAGGCAGAGGTGTATGCCACTTGGGTTTCGAACATACGAAAGAAAGAGTTTATTTGGTTTTTCAATAAAAACAAAAAAAAAATATTATTACTTTCGTCTTGACACACCGTACCGCAACCAACTAGGCTATCGCAACAAAACAGGGCAATTATGTATAAACCAGAATTGATTGATTTGATTTTAACAAGCAAGAAATAAAATCCAACGTATATGGGATAATATTAATTATGTGGTAAATATTTACAAATGGTTTGATTAAATTTGTTCGATCGCTACATGTGTAAACCACATTGTGGGTTTTATTCAATTATTTATTTATTTAAAGGAAACAAACAGTGTTACAAAAAATACAACTAATTAAAAACTTTACACTAATTACATGTTTCCACAGATAGAAATAAAATATTTTTATTCCTTCATTGACACTTATTGTTATTAACTAACTGATATTATAATGATACTACAAATTATATATACCTGGGTATCTTCAAGTCAAGAGTGAATAGGTATCTTTTAGGCAAGCGTGCTCCATCGTAGACCACATCATCACTTACCATCAGGCGAGATAGTGGTCAAAGGCAAGCCTATTTCGATTAAAAAAAATGACGGAATTTCAACATGAAAATCCAATTAAAATACCGTGTGTGTATTAAAATATATAGGCAGTTGGAATGGTTTATATCGTCCTAAAATGTGTATATTATTTAACGAAAGCGAATGGCCAGAGTCGAATGTTGGCCTTTTGCCATGTATGCCGTACTTTCGCGTACACTCGTCGTCTGAAAATAGGTTAGGCTAACACTGAGAGAGCCTATATATATACCTATATATACAAATGCTTAGATTTTCAATCATAATAACATAATAGTACAATCAGGCAACAAGACATGCTTTTAAAAAAATGGAATGTGTTATCGTGCTTCTAATTATGAATAATTTGTATGCTCCTGATAACGATTTTTATAATGTTTGATGAACTAAATTCGGCTTTCACAAATGAATGGTCCGTTGCCTCGGTGGCGCAGTGGTAATTGCGCATGCGTTACCACTGCAGTGCTGAGGTATTGGGTTTGATCCCCGGTTCGGGGAAAGTGATACTGGGTTTTTATATTTCAAAATACTCAGGATACTCTGGGCTGAGTCTGGAATTGTACCCGATATAGCGATGGGCTCGCCCCCTATCACATTATGAGACCGTAATAAATTCGGCGAAAAGTGGGTGTACAGCCTAGTCAGCCTAGTCTACTTAGATAGACTAAAATGGAATGAATTTAGTCATTATTAATTTATAACCAACAATTAATTTTTTACCCAATACTAAATTTAAAAATCTTTCCTCAATATTTCCCCAGGGCTCGACATTATAACAGGGGAAGCAACTTAACACCGTAAGATTTTTTCAGAAAAAATAACAATATCCTATTCTCTAGAAAATGGATTATACTCTCATCCACACTAAATTAATAATCTTTTTTTTTTAGTGCCTCGATAGGCAGACGAGCAGACGGGCCACCTGATGGTAAGTAGTCACCGCCGCTCATAGACTTCTGCAATGCCAGGGCACAGCAAAGCCGCTGCCTACCGTTACCGTTATAATCTTATTGATACACAGAAATAATGAATAATTAATGTTTAAAGCTTCATTAACGGATGTGCAAATTGTAAGCCGATTTTAGTATAATGAATCTATTAAGCTGTAATATTTGTTTTACTCCGTTCATAGTTTGGTTTGGAGTATTTGCCTTTATTATACTTCTTGTATTTTCAATTATACACGGGTTATTGTAACCTCGATATTAATTAAAATATAAATATTTTAAGGACAAAACACTTTAGTCAAATCACTACTCGTAGATTTAGGGTGAGACCTACATATTGAAGTAGTTAGACATTGAAATAAAACTAATTTTACGGATTTTATCGCGGTTTATTTTTTACTTTTTAGTCGCGCCGCACACTGGTCCGGATTGTGATTGAAAAAAGTGGACACTCCGTTGTCTTAAAAATACTATTAGATAGAACGAATGAAACTGAACAATAATTTTTATGTACAATTTTTCACAAAAATGTGTCCTTAGTACATATCTCAGATAGGGTGACCAAAGAATAGTGTAACGTTTCTACACACAACATGGATGTTTTTAAATTTAATTATTGGTATTAGACATACGGATCAAACAAACCATTATCTACAGCATCATTTTTTCCGTGTTTTATAAAACTTTATTTATTTTTAGTTGGTAATAGTTATTTTATATGTATAATACATTATTGTCCTGATTATGGCCTTCGTTTATATAAACCTATTTTTAAGTTTATCTTATCTCACCATACGATTTGTCAATTTACGACTACTTATTATATGTATAGCAGCGATAGCCTAGTTGGTTGCGGTACGGACTGCCAAGACGAAAGTCGTATGTTCGAAACCCAAGTGGCATACACCTCTGACTTTTATAAAGTTATGTGTGTATGAAAATGTTAATTATCGCTTGCTTTAACGGTGAAGGAAAACATCGTGAGGAAACCTGCATACCTGAGAATTCTTATAAGAATTGCGAAGGTATGTGAAGTCTACCAACCCGCATTAGGCCGGCGTGGTGGAGTAAGGCCTAACCCCTCTCATTAGTAGAGGAGGCCCGTGCCCAGCAGTGGGACAATGTTTAATACAGGGCTAGTATTATTATATGTATGGACTACTTATATTAGTATAGATTCTTTTCTTGGCAATAATAACATAATTGATCATTGTACTTTCTAAATGATAGTATTATCTAATAATGGCACAATATTAATATGTTTACATTCGGATATAAACATTATATGGCATCACTTTTCTTTTTTCAGATTATAGTGTATTTGAAAATCTAACAATCATATTTAGGGTATTGTGAATATAAAATTGGCTGCAAGCGAAATAAATAATATTGTGCAAAATTCATCGTATACAAAGTAAAAGTGAATACAACTTGCAACTTTATATAGCATTGCAAATATTTTCTACAATCGAGCGACATATTCTTTGAGATCCGGTTAAACTTTAGTATACAAGTTGGAAAAGGAATGAATACAATATCCATAACTTTTAATGCTCAGTTTTCAATGTACATTAGAATATTTAATCTTTTCGATACGTTTTTTATCGTTAAAAACTTTTTGAACAACGGCGTTACGTTACGTACGTTTTAATCTCCTGATTAAAACGTACAAAATGAATGCAGCCCACGGGAATTCACGTAAAAATATCAACACAATGGTCATATTTCTAAATAATTTACACAGGCCACATGAAGTGTTCCCCAGGGAGGTTATACAATTCGTGGCGGCCCAGTTATGTTGATTTTATGACAGTCCCTGGAGTGACGACTGACGCGCGGCGAATGCTCCGTAAGCGCCGAGAAACGCGTGCAATGTCGCCGGAAAACGATGTGAACATTACGATGTCACGCAACACGCACTACACAAGCAAGGTGCATTAGTAACGTGCGGGGATAGTAACGTGTTCGTGTCGTAAACTATTCGAGAGTTAGCGTTATAAACGAAACGCTTGTTCAGAGTTTTACTTGAGGCATTTAACTATATATATAAAAGAAGAAACTGACTGACTGACTGATCGATCAACACATACCTGAAACCGCTGGGTCTAGAAGCATGAAGTTTTGCACAAATGATCCTGAAATTAAGTAAGTGTGCATAATAAAGAAGAAAGAAAGAATAAGAAAAAAAAGAAAGGTTTTTTGAAAATTCAATCCCTAGGGATGCACAATGGGGGTTGGAAGTTTAAATAAAACTTCGTTATTTTTGGTAGTTGCGAATTCAAACTCACAGTAAATACTCTTTATTAATAGTATTATTGTATTACATACTTTTTCTCCCAAACATGACCTCCACTCGGACGGAGCCGCGAGCAACACCTAGTCGATAATATAAGTACACAAGTGTGGCTACGTACAACCGTGTTGATTATGATAGCGTCTTCAACTATTGACAGAAAACAAATTTTACAAATTTTATTGCGTTTTATTTTATTTCTGCGTTGCGAAAAGTTTTCAGCCTTCATGGTCACAGGGCGGACTGTCATTAACATTATTACCCGTTATCATAATATTATTATCATTAACCGAGATAAAATTTGTTTTGTTGCAAAGTGTAATTCGCCTAAACAAAATAAATATTATTTTACTATAATATTTTAAATAAATAAAATTCCATATGTTCCAACAACTGGATCTTACCGCTGCAAATGAAAAGGAGGTAATCATGCTCTTTGAACATTTAATGAAGAACGTAAGGCGTTTTTTATTCTATATTCCACTCGTAAGAGCAGAAAAGTGTGGATTTGTATTATAATTATCATCGAACACAAAACTCACAATTAAAATCCATAGTTACGTGCAATTCATACCATACCTTAATTAATTAAGCTTTGATTACCTTTAACTAAAAAACTATTTTTTTATTTCACAACACATATTAATCGTACGCTTGTAAACATTACTTAAACCCAAATTGGTTTATGATGATGTATGCTACCTACACATATCTAATAATACAAAGTAAATAAATAGTTTTTTATTATTTAAATTATATAGAGTTTATATAAAAGAGAAAATATTAGCATATCATAAAACTTTGATTGCCTGAGTGGTGCAGTTGTAATTGCGTACGGGGTACGACGGCTGTGCTGAGGTCTCGGGTTCGATCCCGGTTGGGTAAAAGTGATATTGGGTTATCTATCACGAAATACTCTGTATCAGGCCGGAGTATGGAATTGTGTTCGGTATGGCAATAGGCTCGCCTCCTATCACATCATGGAACGGTAAGAAACTCGGCGAAATTTGGGTGTACTGGTTGCACCTCTGCCTACCTCTTTTATTACAGGCTGGGGTGTGTATGTATGTATATAAGTAAAAGTTTTTTAATTCATAAAAAGTACACTGACTTCAATAAAAAACAAATGAGATCCCATCATCACTTCTCCTGACTTGGTGCCAATGGGACCACCTGGGAAGTATACCCTTTTAAACAAAAAAAAGAATTTCTCGAATCGGTCCAGGCGTCTTCGAGTAATCGGGTAACATACATAAAAAAAAAGATTCCGACGAATTGTTAACCTCCTCCTTATTTCGGTTAAAAACTTTTAATATCAACATTAAAATACAAAACAACTTCTACAGATTACGATACGATTTCCACTATCAAATTACTATTTCGATACAGATTACAAAACTATCTGTAGGACAAAAACTAATTACACGGAACAATTTAATAGATCCTAGTCGTAAATTTAATCCCTTTGTTTTTAAGCCGATTGTAGATTAGTTTCGCGTGGAATTACAGAATTAACAATATGAGCATGAGTTATCAGATTGAGATACACCTGTGAATTCGATTTGATATTCTGACTTAGTGGACTATGGATTGATAGATTATTGTTTAAATAAATAAAGGATGCCGAATTACAAGTACTGGATACACCTCTGCCTCTAAAATGCAGGTGCATTTCGTCGAATTTGTTACCGTCCCATGATTTGATAGGAGCGAGCCTTGCACCATACCTGGCACAATTCCAGACTCTGGACCGATAGAGAATACTTTAAGATAAAAAAACAATATTACTTTAGTATAAAACATAAATACACAGCAATATAAAATAAATGTTGAAAGGCCAGTTTCAAAGAAAACAAAGTTTCAACTGTAAAAAGGAAACACATCTGCCTCCATAATGTGCAAGATGTACAGGCCATCGACGGAGGGTCCGCGATCTTTGAAAGTTTCCCTTTCCTGCTCATTGAGCACAATTATGTAGATATCTTTAGTATAAGAGACATTTATGTTGGATATTCTGTTACTAAACGAAAGATTGCTTTTCGCAATAATAATAATACTAGCCCTGTATTAAACATTGTCCCACTGCTGGGCACGGGCCTCCTCTACTTATTAGAGGGGTTAGGCCTAAGTCCACCACGCTGGCCTAATGTGGGTTGGTAGACTTCACATACCTTCGAAATTCTTATAATCTCAGGTATGCAGGTTTCCTCCTGTTTTCCTTCACCGTTAAAGCAAGCGATAATTAACATTTAAAACACACATAACTTTAGAAAAGTCAGAGGTGTATGCCACTTGGGCTTCGAACATACGACTTTCGTCTTGGCTGTCCGTACCGCAACCAACTAGGCTATCGCTGCAAATTTCTCAATACTTTAGTTTATTACGCTATTAATTTTTTTTGTATATTTTTAAACAAATAATTCTGACGAAACGTTAAAGTAAATTCAGCTTTACTTCCGTCGTTATTATAGTTATAAAAATGAATTATTTGAGAAATTTTATAATAATTTAAAGTATAATTTTAATGATATAAAAATGTGAAATATATTTAGATTTATATTTGTGTAAATAAATGTGTTACAAAATATTGTATGCCAATATGTCGGGTCATAGCTGTACAATTATGTAAAACAACATGACAACATGATTCCTATGTACCATAATAAAAACTATTTGATAAGATTTGTAGTATGGCATGTCCCTTAGGAATTGGCTTTATAGTTTTTGTTTACAATTTAATTTATTTTACGATACATCATTTATCAACTCAAATTAATAAATTAATTTTTAATTTCTATCCCAGTATTCATTATCGACCATGAAAATGTGACAACAATTTCTTATAGATATCAATAAACATTCTCAATCCACACCTACAGATCAAACTCGAAAACAAACCAATCAAAACATATACCTACGTTTGTGAAAATGATCTGTAGGTTGGAATTGAATTTTGGTACTGATGATTGACATTAGATCGCTTAAATAAAACATGTAGAAAATCTTAAGGAAATTCAACCTACAACTCAATATAATTTTATAATACCCAAGAACTGTACATAACAACGACCTGTTACTCCAAGTGTATTTTAATTTACAGTTTTATGGGATCTGTTTAGTGTCTTTCAGATTTTCTCAAGTGGCATTACGAGAATCGCTTGAAGCAAAAATGGGTGTAACACCAGAACGCATTCTATTAATATACTCCTTCCAGGTTATATACATAGATTTCAATTCTAAATATGAAAAAAACAAATAAATTTTATTGAGTCAACACTTTTTCACTTTATGACATACAAATTATAAAAACACATAAAAGAGTAATGATAAAAACAAATTATGCACCCTAAATACACTCACTACTCCTCAATTTGGAACACCTGTGTCTAAAGTATGACCAAAAAGGTCATATGCATTTGCTAGATAGTAAAGTACTGCCTGGCTCTGGTATTCTGCCTAGGCCTTATATACATCTGTATAATACAAAGAGACTCATATTAAGTCATAAGTATCGTGGCGAATGCTCCGAAGAATTGTTTACTTTTATCCCATCCTCTCCCTTCCACACCTGAAATACGCTTACTGGCTTTCGGAGCCACAGTTCCTTGGTGACGATTACCCAAGATAAGACTGCACAAGAGGTTCGCAAAGTCGTATGTTTGCCGCACCATCAAGCTATGGAGCTTTTTGCCGGCCCACGGTTTAATTTCTTCCAGAAATCCTGGATCTTTTAAGCGTAGTGTGTAGAAGGTAGTCAGAAGGCTGGCATGATTATGTCGAGTAGTGAGGAATAGTTGTCTCTCGCTACTTGATACTCTGCCTAGTATTAGGGTATTTTTTATTATTAGAAATACCGAAGTTATAACGGAGGTATTTAGGAGACTAGTTGGGGGTACATTAATAATGACAACCTAAGTGGGAGTAGTAAATGTTTAATATAAAACAGAGTGCCTTCCGCGCTCCAGTGTTCAGTTCAGTTGAGAGGAAGACTAGGTGAAAGCCAGGATATTCGTGGTTCGTTCGCGGGGCATTAAGTAATTGTAAACAGTTCAATGGCCGCGTTGTTCAGCTTAGAGGTTAATGCTGGTAGATTCATTATAAAGAGAAGCCTTAAGTGAATCCTGCCTGACATGCGTTTGTGTTAATATTAAGCACTGAGGTGTGTAACAGTGTTGTGTAAATCAATCAATAAAATCATAAACATTGTATTTGTGCCTTTTAAATATCCATCTTGCATAGTTTTGTTGATGTTCCTAGCACTAGACGGCACAGGGCACTACGCTTACCAAAGTTATTTCTGGTATATGATATTATAGAAACTGTGGCTTTAAAACTGTTTCAATTTCATCTCAAAAAATATAAAATCATAAAATAAAAATAATACAACATTACCAACTCTGTAAACATTGATCCACTGTTGGCCACGGGCCTTCTCCACAAATGAGAGGTACAGGGGTAAACATGAAATAATACAATCTGAAAATGAGATTAGGGACCTCACCGTCGATAATAGTCTGTCACATAATTTGCTGTTGGTAGGCTAATTATATATATATAGCGACCACCGTACACAGGGTGTAAAACCCGCCATATTGGCACACGCAAGTTTGTCGCGTTCCGGGATCAGCCAGTGTACATGCGGTTTTTATCGGGGGTGTACAGTTGGGGTACGCTGTTTGGCCGTTTCGCGGCCTCTGACACTAGACCCTCAACCGCTTCTTTACGTTCTTGCCCATGGCGTAGTGTGAAGAAGTATGCCGGCATGATTGTGTTGAGTAGTGGGGGATAGATTGTCTCTCGCTACTCGATACTCTAATTAGACGGCACTGCGCTTACTACCAGGTGTAGTGTGATCACTTTGCCGCGCCAGGGAAAAAAAACAATACTACTACATGAATCATGGTCATCATTCAGATTTATTTCACTTCATTTAATTCTTCGTTTTACTCACATTTTCTAAAGAATAATAACCCGCAGAACACAGATTTAAAATCATGAGCGTTAAAATGAAAATGAATAATATCCGATTATAAAGAAGCAATAAAAATGTATTTCATACTTGTTTCATAAAACCGTTTTTGCATAAACTCGCTCCCAAATCAAATTTTCATTGAAGTTAAATTTAAACTTGTTCATTTTTCTTGCGTTTTTTTCAATAAACCTGTTTGTATTGCGCGTTATTTTCCTCTAAAGTGATGTATATTTTAGTTGTAGTAAATATGTTACTATCTATTAAACGGCATATTATTTTATTACTATAAATATTATATGTTATTCCGTCTGTGAGTTCTTCCTGGGATACAGAACCTTTGTATACGTAAAGTATTTTTTTAAATTTCCCAATTATTTCAAAAATGACGTCACTCGAAAATAAATAATCAAAATTTATCTTTTTATTTATTTACTGTAGATAAGCTGTTGAATACTGAACTTTATGGCGAACTTAGAATACGGACAATTACTAAATCTTTTAAAATGTAATTTGTAAATTCCATTGCAAATTGTCTATATTGGACCCCATTTTGTAACCTTGGTGGTGGTCAATATTTACCAGGCGGTTTATATTTTAAATAAGGATGACCTGAGCTGGATATTATTGTGATTGGGACAGTGATGAACAGCTGAATCTTTTTGAAACAGCGGCAAAAATAATAATGAATTAAATACACTTAAATCACACACATAGTTCTAACTCCAGACTAAGATGCGAGTTTAGTATTGTGGATATCAGGAACTACAAGAGATTGTCGGTCTCGCAACACCCTAGACCTGACTCTAATACTCATTGATTACAAATCTTTCACTCGGTGCGAGAAACTAACACGTGGTTTTTCATTTCACAACCAGCTTCTTGTCCGATACATGAAAACGTTGCTGTCAATTTAAATAACTACAATACTCATTAAACGCAAATGTGTTCTACTTATAAGAGTGTTTTAATTAGTCATGGACAAATGAAATAATATTGAAACACTCCCTTGAGAAATTAAGATATAATGAGCTCTTGGTTTCTGCTCGTTCTCCCTTGCACGACAGAATCCCGCGGGATTCTATCTCGATACTGGAATAATGGCATTTTATATGCCCACTTCGATGGCACTAACATTCAAAATTATATTGAGATTAGTTTAGTCGTCCGGAAACATTAATGAATGAAATTGGCGATTTACATTTCATTTACGCCATAAAAAAGGGGGATAGGGGGCGAGCCTATCGCCATACTGGGCACAAATTCCAGACTTCAGGCTAATACTGAGAATTTCCAGATAGAAAAACTCAATATCACTTTACCCGACCCGGGGATCGAACCTGAGACCTCAGCATAACAGTCGTACCGCATGCGCAATTACAACTGCACCACCGAGGCAGTAATAAAGTTATGTCTGAAATAAAATTACACAAGTACCGTAGTTTACACTGTCCCACTGCTGGGCACGGGTCTTACTAATGAGAGGTTTAAGGCCTTATCGACCACACTGGCTTCATGTGGGTTGGTAGACCTCACATACCCTATTTGGAATTCTCATGCAGGCTTTCTGTTGATGATGATGTTTTCGTTAACCGTTTAGGCAAGCGATAAGTAACAATCAATACACACGTAATTTCGAGATGCTAGTGAAGTCTGCCACTTGTGCTCGTTTCATACCACTTCCAGCTAGGCTATTGAAGCTTTTTGTTATCGCTGTTTTTTTATGAAATACATAAATCTAATTAAATAATTAATTTAGTGAATAAGGCCGCTAGAGGCGCTTTTTACACGTTTGGATTATATAATGGTTTCTTATGTATACGCGAATATCTCACACACAATTAAAATCCATCTTACGGATACGTTCTGAACCTCGGGGGAGAAGAGATGATTATGCCGACTCACCGACCTTCCGACACAGCTCATCCGAGAGAATGCTAGATCGAGTCCCTGACCAATTTTTCTGCGCCGATGTACCGACTAAAAACCCCGCGGTAGCCTTCTGCAGCACATATGGGACGATCCCGGAGGATCCTGACTGTAGTCTGGATTGCTACGAGAACCATCCCTCACACATAGTCCTGACCGTTCACTAGGTCAAACCTGGCAGGTATCAAGAACTACGAGGGAAACGGTCTCACAACACCCAGACCCGAAAAAAATATTTATGGATAATACCAATATTAAAATAAAAATAAAATAAAACATTACGGTGCTGGGATCGAACTTTCTACGCTACACAGTCGGCTTGCCCGGTGCGCCACGGAGGCTTAACATAAAGCCAGACTATTTCCCATGTCCATTAACTAACGTCAAATAAAGAAACCTTCAGACTGAGAGCATTTATTATTAAGTTTGATTCCGTTTCGCAGTCACGGGGTCCATGGTAGGTGATTACGGATTACCTCGACAGCCTTAAGAGATTCCCGGCTTACTGACTTCGCTCTAGCTTCTTAGTAAACTTCCCACTTTGGAATGAAAATGCCGGATCTCACGTTTATAACGATGGCTGTGGATTTACAAATTCAAATCATATAGATGTAAAATAAAAATTAAGTATTATAATTTCAATAATAATTCCCAATTGTATACCACATTTACACACAGAAAATTTCGAAAAAGATAAGATGTCGAAAATATACAATTGGTAGATTTACATGTCACCAGTTGTAGTATCATCATGTAATGTCATAAAAGAGACAATTTAATTACTATAATGGTGGATTATTAGACCGTGTCTGTCACCATACTAGCCATGAATCACACCTGGTAAATCTTGAGTTTCAAGATTGTCACATTGTAAAGGAATTAATTTAAACACAACCAATGACTTCACGATATTAGCCAATTTTAGATTTACTGCCACGGCGCCACAGGAACTGTCATAATTTCTGATGTTTACGCGAATACATTTATATTGTTAGTAAAAAGTAAAAAACGCGGTAAAATCCGTATAACTTAGGTTTATTTAAATTTAATATGGTTTAAGTACTCCAATTTTCATACCTCTAGTATACTTTAATTTTAACAAATATTTTGTCGTTTAGCTATCATTAAATAATGTACAAATTCTTGACACAATACTTTAGGTTTGTAAATTTGATTGTGTAAAGCCAAAAGCTTTATTTTAGTACACTACCCTGCCGCCCTGCTGTCTAACTGTCCGGCGCGGCTCTAATTAGACGGAGCCACTCCACCCGAGGGCCCTCGCCAAAGCAAACTCGGTTTCTTTGCGACAGACTCGGAGCATCACAACTTCATCTAGGCATTCCACAAAATGTAGAATGCAGAATAATAGTGAAGTATTAATATATTACATTACATTTAACTTAAAAATAATTTGAGAATACTTTTTTAATAATATGTATAAGATGCGATAGCATAGTTGGTTGCGGTACGGACTGTCAAGGCGAAAGTCGTATGTTCCAAACCAGTAAATGGCATAAACATCTGACTTTTTTAAAGTTACGTAGGTATATTTAATGTTAAATTATCGCTTGCTTTAACGGTGAAGGGAAATATGGAGAGAAAACCTGCATACGTACCTGAGAATTCTTTGAGAGGTATGTGAAGTTTACCAACCCGCATTAGGCCAGCGTGGTGGACTAAGACCTAACCTCTCTCATTAGTAGAGGAGGCCCGTGCCCAGCAGTGGGACAATGTTTAATACAGGGATTATTATTATCACTACATAGTATAAAACAAAGTCGCTGTCGCTGTCGCTGTCGCTGTCGCTGTCTGTCCCTATGTATGCTTAAATCTTCGAAACTACGCAACGGATTTTGAAGCGCTGTTTTTAATAGATAGAGTGATTCAAGAGGAAGGTTTATATGTATGATAAATGCATAATATTGATTAATTGTATACCTTTTCTTACAAAATTAACCCCCACGCGGGCGGAGCCGCGAGCAACATCTAGTAATAGTATAAGATGAAATGGGTTTCCAATATTATTCGACGAAATCGGTGTTGACTAATATCAAGACACAGATTCATAACTGAATCGTATTTGTTTATTATGAAAAATTTAAAACAGTTTTTTTTATTATGTACTTTGAACGCACAAAAGTACCCTTTGATTCACATAAGGACAAAATACACTCCGTGAAATAAACATCTCACTATAACATAGACAGTCAATAAGCACCTTATTATAATACTAGCCCTGTATTAAACATTGTCCCACTGCTGGGCACTGGCCTCCTCTACTAATGAGAGGGGTTAGGCCTTAGTCCACCATGAGCCGAGTCCCTGAACGCCCGCTGCGTCGCCTTGCTGCGCAAACCGCAGCGTTTGGTGGCGCAGCGAATAGTAAGGGGCTACCGCACGGTCTCTCACGAGGCGGCCTGCGTATTGGCCGGCACACTCCCTTGGGAGTTGGACGCCAAACTCCTCTCGTCAGCGTTCCTCTGGCGGGAGGAGGCGTCCAGCCGCCGTCAGGAGAGACTGGCCCCGAGGGAGATTGCGGCCCGGTTTCGCAGAACCGCCGTGGAGGAGTGGCATACCAGGCTGGAGAGCCCGACTGCGGGCTTGAGGACTGTCGCGGCAGTGCGTCCTGTCCTAAAGAGATGGCTAGACAGGCGCCACGGGGCGTCTACGTTCCGACTGACACAGGTATTAACGGACCATGGGTGTTTCGGTTCGTTCCTGTGTCGGATCGGAAAGGAGGTGTCCGCCGTGTGCCACCACTGTGGCAAATGCCGCGAAGACACGGCCCAACATACGTTGGAGGAGTGCCCAGCCTGGGACGAAGAGCGCAGCGCTCTCAGAGCAGTCGTCGGAGGAGACCTCTCGCTGCCGGCCGTGGTGTCGTCCATGGTCGCCAGCCGGAGGTCCTGGCGTGCGGTGGCCCACTTCTGCGAGAACGTCATCTCGCAGAAGGAGAGTGCTGAGAGGGATCGGGAACGATATGATCCCTCCCGCCGCCAGAGAAGACGTAGGAGGCGCCAGGTGGACGACTGACCGGCGTCTCCCGCCCTGTGGAATGGGGGCGTTTGAATTCCACCACGGTAACCCCTGCCTGTCGTACGAGGCGACTAATAGGGGCCATCGGGGGTCGCGGGCGCGTAGCGGAGGGCTGTCAGCCCGTATCGATGCACTCCCAAATTCGGAGCATCGTGCGACCCCGTGATGGACGGCAGCGCGTGTGGTAAGGCCTCGTTCGCTGTCGTTGTTCGGTGCGCGGGGGCTCCTTAGCCCTCCATGGAGATGGGCTGCTACGCAGCACCGCGCAGGGGCGATTCCGGCTGCAATTCTAGCACTCCTTAGAATACCCCGGGATCGCTCCGTAAGCGCCGAAGAAGGCCACCGCGGGGTTTTAGCTGGTAGTGTCGGGTGGGTTGTATATAGGGGTTAGGGACTCGGCCCAGCGGCAGCACGGATAGCCATCATCCGTGCGAGGGGGATGCTGGGTCGTAAGACCGGCTAGTCCAGCATACCCGTTTTATTCTTAATCCGCTTCCCTCCGGAGCGGGCGGCAGTAATAAACCGCTTACCCAGCGACAACAAAAAAAAAAAAAAAGGCCTTAGTCCACCACGCTGGCCTAATGCGGGTTGGCAGACTTCTCATACCTTCGAAAAATTCTCAGATATGCAGGATTCCTCACGATGTTTTCCTTCACCGTTAAAGCAAGCGATAATTAACATTTTAATACACACATAACTTTAGAAAAGTCAGAGGTGTATGCCATTTGGGTTTCGAACCTACGACTTTCGTCTTGACAGTCCGTACCGCAACCAACTAGGCTATCGCTGCTATATAAGCACCTTATTAATTTGTTACTAATAATAGGTATCTTATTAATAATCAAATAATCCAATCCAAACAAATAATCAGGTTAATCAACTCGCGTTTTCCACGTCTATCAAAATGGTTTAAGTTGATAGGCACGTGCTAGGCTGAGAGAAAATTTGGTTAAAATAATTAGATTTTAATTCGCCACTGAGGGCGTCATTTCATTATTTTTTCACTGATGCCGGAAAGCCGCGTCTTACCTTGTTAGATAATAAGTTCACTTTTATAGCATAGTAATACTATCATTTATTGTCATATTAGTCCATCAACATCCATACTAATACTATAAATGCGAAAGTAACTCTGTTTGTTTGTTTGTTACCTCTTCACGACTAAACGGCTGAACGGATTGTAATGAAATTTTTCAGGGAATAGATATTATCCTGGAGAAGGACATAGGCTATCTTTTTTCTCAAAAAACAACCTAGAAAGGGGTCAAATAGGAGCTCAAAATTTGTATGGGAAATCCATAATTCCTCGACTTGGGGATCTGCAAATTCATATTCAGGCTTTTGGTAGGAAATAAATAAATACGTGTTTCAACGTTTTTGAAAAATCATCCCTAAAAGGGGCAAAGCGGGGTTAAACGTATGGGGTATTCTTTAGATGCTATCTCAAGATTCAGGCACAACACCTGAGAGGCTGGACAATAGCTACAGGTGCCTCAGTGCAGAAGACAACTCCTTGGATTGTATACTTCTGCTCCCGAATATAACCTCCACGCAGGCGGAGCCGCGAGCAACAGCTAGTTATTTATATAGTTATTTCATTGTTTTAGTTTTATTTATTAAGGATTGCCAACAAAATTTCACATAAGAACCATAACACAGTATCCATAACAATGTATTTATTAAAAAGTATAGCTAACATTAAATTTATTTTTAATTCGAAGTTTTAATTGTGATTACACATGCTCATTAGAAAAAAAATATAATATAAATATTGTGAGCATAGGGGTAATGTAAAGAGCTAAAGTGAAGATTATTATGTCAATATAATATGTTTATGAATATATCTATGACGCTTAAATGAACCCACGGCCTCTCGTTTCACAACCGGCTAATCGCCCGCTGCGCCACGCAGGCTGTCATTTGACCCACAAGCCACACGTGTGACGGATAGACACAACGATTAAATAAAAAAATTATGAGCTTTAAGATTTGAACCATGGCCATCATATTTGCCCTGAAGTCCGCACTCTTGCCCAAAGCGACCATTAGGTTATATAGTACCTACTTATCGATGGTTATAGCTATAACGATATGACCGCTTTCAATGATTAGATATGGTTCGTAATTTATAAATATTGCTGCGTCACCGTGTCTGTGCAAGAATATAATATTTTGAAGTATGTCAAGGTTTTCTATTGATTGATTGAATGAACTTGTAAGGGACATAGAGTAACTTAATTGATATGTTATCGTAGACATGTTTTGCCGCATGTTTCAAAGACTACAGAACTAACGACTTTGATTATTCCAATAATTCCTATCGTTCTTTCACTTCCATTAAAATTATATGAAACTATTTAATAAAATGAGTTTTCATGAAAATATTTTCCAAAAGACAATTACGAGTACACGTACGGATCCGTAGATAAAAAATGTTTGTGTTCCTTAATCCGTTTCTCCCCCACCTCCCCTCATCGTCAATCATCATCTTAACTTGACGGACGGTTTTTTACGTCCATTGTTTCCTCGACTCCACTAAATTGATGACGTTTACCCGAAGCAAAGAAAGGGTTTCTCTTTGTTATGATATCATCGCATTAGAAAAATAAATTCGATTCGGGTTTTATTCGGGATTTTGGTTGTTTAGGATCAAATATTTTACTGTTGAGAATTCAGGGTGAACTGTTGAAAGGATTCTCCATCCTAATTTAAAATAAAGATTTTCAGCTTCGTTATTTTGATGCGGGCGAGAAAGACTTTTTTGATTTATATTTCTCTGTTGAAAGTATAATTTTGTTTTGTTTTTAACCGACTTCAAAAAAGAACCATATCGAATCTTTTTTTTATGTATGTTACCCGATTACTCAAAGACGCCTGCACCGATTCAAGAAATTATTTTTTTTGTTTAAAAAGGTATACTTCCCAGGTGGTCATATTGGCACCAAGTCAGGATCTGATGATGACATCTCAAAAAAATCAAGGGCAACCTTAAATTTTATAGTGACGCCTAATTTGTTTTTTATTGAAGTCGGTGTACTTTTTATGAATTAAAAAACTTTTAAACAAATCATTTAAGTTTAAAGATTTCTATAAATGGAACTTTAGATATAGACAAAGATATGAATTGCGTATCATTCCGGAAAATCTCGGGTTTAATCCCGGATTAAAATTTAAATATTAATTTACTTTATATAATTAAAATTTAATTACGCAGCCAACTCGCGGGTGCAGAAGCAACGGTGCACGAAATGAACGGTTAAATGTATATGTGATATTTGCATTTCTAACTAACGTTGGTTGCTAGATTTAATTTTGTAATATTTTGGGGTTGCGTGCTAATTATATTGCGAGAAATTAATGTACATTCAGCCAGATGGTGCGCCAATTTACGTATGTTTATTTCGTTACACGAGGAGAAAGGAAATGTTTTAGAAAATATTTTTTCATGTACTCGAGACACTCCGCTTTGTATTTTATAAGATTTTGAGATCTGCGACGCTTTACAATATCTATATAATTGCATACAGAAGAAACTGACTGACTGATCGATTTACGCACAGACAAAAGGGCTGGGGTTAGAGACTTGAAATTTTGACAGTAGGTACCGTTTATGACGTAGGCATCCACTAAGGAAGGGTTTTTGTAAATACCACCCCTAAGGGGGTAAAATAGGGGATGAAAGTTTTTATGAAAATCCGTCATTTTTGAAGTTAAATTCATGAAAATTGGTATTTTGTATTGTATACTTTTTCTCCCAAACATGACCTCCACGCGGGTGGAGCCGCGAGCAACAGCTAGTATCTATATAATTGCATACAGACATAATAAAATATTTAAAAAAACCTTATATAAATCTTGAAATATTAAAATGTTGAAATATCACCAAATTTTTTATAGTAGTAAGATACAATAATATACGTAAATGGTCGCGCATAGCGTGGTTTTAGAGGAATTTCCTCCCGCGAACGCTCCGATTGTGGAATGAGCTCCCTGCTGAGGTTTTCCAAGGGGACTACAGTATGTGGTTCTTCAAGGGGGGAGAAGAAGTGAGTTTCTGAAGGCTCGGCAACGCGCATGTGATGCTCCTGGTATTGCACGCGTCCATAGGCTATAGGCTACGGTAACCGCCTACCATCAGGCAGGCCGTAAGCTTGTTTGCCACCATTGTGGTATAAAAAAAACGTCACTTCTCATAAGCTATGTAAATACATTTCAAATAAAAACTTGTTGACTACAATGGAGTAACTTGTAAAACAGCAATCAAATAATTTTAGCATAATAAAAGATTCCCGCACCGGGACAAATGTTGTGTTGTGGGACCGTAGTCCCTCGTAGTTGTTGATACCCACGATACAGTGATACGTTACCTAGTGTGAACTATGTGTGTGACTGTTGGGTGTATTTATTATTATAATCATGGTCAGTGGACATACAACGACTTGCGAGTACAATATAAAAAGTTTTTTTAATTCATAAAAAGTACACCGACTTCAATGAAAAACAAATTATGCGTCTCTATAAAATTTGAAGGTTTCCCTCGATTTTTCTGAGATCCCATCATCAGATCCTAACTTGGTGCCAATGGGACCACCTGGGAAGTATACCCTTTTAAACAAAAAAAGAATTTCTCGAATCGGTCCAGGCATCTTTGAGTAATCGGGTAACATACATAAAAAAAAATCCGACGAATTGTTAACCTCCTCCTTTTTTTGAAGTCGGTTAATAAAGTTCTCAGGATACTGTTCGGGTTGTTGTGACGTTGTAGTGCGTCAGGTATGTTCACGGAATGTCAAATTTGCCGGTTTTGCTGCCATCATGAGAAAACGATGTGTGTCTCTACTTGCACGTCCATGCACCACCAACACTACTCTGAGGATATGATGAGGATGAGCTTCTCACTGACAAATAATATTTTGTGTTTGAATAAGTGTCACAATATATAAGTACTATGAATTATTTCGAAATAAATTGACTATTCATTATAAACAGACAGCTGTTGATAAACACGTAGTGGTTCGCATCGTTCAGTTTCAAAACTTATTAACGTAATGAGGAGCATTAAAGTCATATAAACACGCCTAAATTTGTAGTTTATACGGTACTTCAGTGTTAATTGCGTTTGTTAGTAAATCTCAAAAAAACTTAATTTAGATGTCTGTATAAAAATGTGTAGCTGACTTTTAATTTATTTTTAAATCTAGGTTTTAGTTATATATTAAACAACAACTAGCAATTAAACAAGTCTCATTCCTGGGCACGGGCCTCTTCTATTTATGAGAGGGGTTTGACTTTAGTCCAACAAGCTTCGAATACATATCCTTACCATACTTTATCTTCCTATTATTAGATATGAATAAAAGAATACTTTGAACCTACGTTTTTAATAAGATAACTAATTTCATTCATTCATTCATTATTCAAGTCTTGCATGAGTAAGACCATTGATACGCAAATGAAAACTATATGAAAGCCAAGTCCCGATTATGCATAATATGTTGAATTTAAAAATATTCTACATACAATTACATATACACTGACGCCTGTAATCCCCGAAGGGGTAGGCAGAGGTGTAACCAGTACACCCACTTTTCAAAGTATTTATTACAGTCCCATAATGTGATAGGGAACAATTCCAGACTCCAGGCTGATACTGAGTATTTCTAAATAGAAAAACCCAAATTGGCCGTTTCGCGGCCTTCTGAGTACTCTGACACTAGACCCTCGACCGCTTCTTCGCCTTCTTGTCCATGGGGTAGTGTGAGGAAGCAGGCCGGCATGATTATGTTGAGTAACGGGGGATACACTGTCTCTCACTACTTGATACTCTAACTGGACGGCACTCCACTTACCATCAGGTGCAGTGTGGTCACATTGCCGTGCTAGGATAAAAAAAAACCACTCCACCGAGGCAGTAAAAATAATGTAATATGCAGAGTAGTTGCTGACTTGCTGTTACGTGTATCTGACAACGTGAACACACCGCTTTGTACTTTAACGTAATATAGGTCGTGGACGATATAGAGACAAACGAGGCAATGAAAATTCATTTTCCAGTAAAAGTAATATATTTCTCATTTGTGCACATCCTGCCTTGTATACGAGATATCTCGGTATAAAGACTGCCTATCAGTATGTGTATGACGACACGGCAGATTCTTCACTTAAATTAAAAGGTCTTTAAATTGGTAAGATTTTGCTTAAGATTAAAAAGTTGGAGAACATCAATTAATAAAATTAATCATTAAAATCGAAATTTGGAGTAAAATACAGATATAAAAACCTTTTAATTAACAGTTAAGTAAGGTTAAATTCTTGGAACCGAGTTTCATACAAGGCTGTTATTATCCCTTTTCACCACATAAGCTGTTAATAGAGTAGTTGACTCGATTTTTTTTATTAATTTAATTAACAAGTTACATTCCCTAAAACCTATTATGGAAAGAATTTTATGAATCCGAACAAACATAAGTAAATTAGACGGAAGGACGGAAGAATGGAAGGGGTAATTGTACATACATACAACATATCCCGTGACGTCACGGTTTTCAGAATCGCCTTTACTGTACTGTTGTGCGAGGGAGATAGCGATATGTTACCAATACGCAACCATTTTTGCTAATGCTTTTGAGCATTTGCTGATACCAATATTTAAAATAAATATTGTGACCTAATTTTTCAAGCAATTTTGATTCTGTTTATCAAATATGATGATAATGTACAAAATTAAATACAGGAAACTACCCTATTAAGGTAATGTGACGTGATGTAGCGTTTGTTGTTGCGTTACATATAGGAAACAACATTTCCGGATCCCATATCTTCCCTATCTCTTATCTTATCCCGTCTATGCATTCATGACTCTTCTGGGTACTGTTAGTGTTTATAGAGATACAGACTTGCCATCGAGCTATCTACTCACTTGCTTTCTAGTATGAAACGAACTAAGGCTTCATATAAATTTCAAATATATAATCCATTTTGCCTGACACAGACCGCCTCGGTGGCGCAGTGACTGCCTCGGCGATAGGCTCGCCCCCTATCACATTATGAGACCGAAATTCGGCGAAAAGTGGGTGTACTAGTTACACCTCTGCCTACCCCTTCGAGGATTACAGGCGTGAGTGTATGTGTGTGTGTATATAATTCATTTGTTGAAAATATCTCTATTCTAGCAATCGTTTTGAAAAACTGTCGTTATGCATATACATTTAGAGTCGAATTTATATCTCATAACTCCACTTTGAAGGACGAAGCATGAATATTAAAAAAATGTGTTTTATTACCGCCTCGCGTATTGCTTATGCGGGACGACTGGTGTGGAGGACCGGGCTCGATACCCGGGTCGAGTAAAAGTGATAAAGTTTTTCTACCACGAAATATCAGCCCGAAGTCTGGAATTGGGCCCGGTATGGTGATAAACTTGCTCCTTATCATATCATGGGACGGTAATAAGCTCAGCTAAATGTGAGCACTGATTAAATCTATGCCTACCCCTTCGGGGAATAGAGGAGGGCGTGTGTTTTACTTGGTAAGTTTTATTGCCAGACATAAGTTAGCGTTCGCAATGCTTTCTCCTGGGAAACGTTTACTATAGCATGTTTAATATTACTAATGTGATCTCATAAGAACTTCAAAGGTTATGAAGTCTACTAACACGCATAAGACTAGTGTGGTAAATTAAAGCCTAACCTCCTCATTGGAAGACCCGTGCACAGTAGTTAGATAATGTTTAACACGTCAGTTATTATTATTAATGTTTTTTTTATATCATAGTCCGACAAACGAGCCAGTGGGTCACCTGATGTTAAGTGATCTCCACCGCCCATGAAAATCCACAATACCGAAGGTATCACTGCGCTGTCGGCCTTTAAGGACAGGAATCTGGGCCTCCGGATATCTCACTTACCATACGAAACGCGACAGTGAACTGTCACTTTACGCTAGTTTTCTGTGAGACAGTGGTACTACCCCGGTCGAGCCGGCCCATTCATGCTGTAGACAAATATGTCTACAGCGTGGCTCTACCACTTTTTATAATGTAGGAAAGACTTTCTGAACATCTTGATCATACTGATTAATTTTATTAATCAAATCATTTATTTAGTAAATTAGGCCACTAGGAGCACTTTTTACAGGTCAGGATTAAGTTTATCTACCGTGTATCTCTATTAAATGCTCTATATATAGTCCATGTGACATACGAGTCGCTTAACATGACTACCATGATGTACCATGCAATATGACACGCCTCGCAACTTGTGCCAAACATTATACATAACACGTTGTGCATCACGTCCAGATGTATATAATCTAGTAAGTTCCTTCAGTATAGCTTTCGGCAGCCTTGATATTAGTTTATTCATTCATGAAAAAATCTGGAAAATAACCACCACAAAAGAACACAAGACGAACTATAAATTAATAAATAACCCCACAATCACACTTAATCCTGCCTCCAAGTTGGATATAATCTCATGGGTATCGGGAACTAAGAGAAACCTTTGATCTCATAACAAATGTTTATGAATGATTAATTCATAAAAAGTACACCGACTTCAATAAAAAACAAATTATGCATCACTATAAAATTTGTTTATCCTTGATTTTTCTGAGATCCCATCATCAGATCCTGACTTGGTGCCAATGGGACCACCTGGGAAGTATACCCTTTTAAACAAAAAAATAATTTCTCGAATCGGTCCAGGCGTCTTCGAGTAATCGGGTAACATACATAAAAAAAAAGATTCTGACGAATTGTTGACCTCCTCCTTTTTTGAAGTCGGTTAAAAACACAAATATTCCCGCAGTCTCTCGTTTTACAACCGCATTCACATCCGCTACGACTTAGGCGATCTAGTATTGAAGATATAACCGATAACAACTTGATTATTCTATTCAATTATTTTGTATCCTGGTACACCAAGAATGGCTTGTTGTCCACATGTTGGAAAATATAGTGCAGACCACAATGTTTGTCTCGTGAAACGTAGCGCCTTTCATGTGTCCACAGAATTATCCCGTTTGATGTACCTAATAGATATTATACATTCACTGGCGGATCCCGGACAGCGGGCAGGCGGAACGAGTCATTATGGCGAGTTTTGCACCAGGTGTACGTTGGTTAGAATCACGTAAATATATATTTCAGACCGGGTACTTGTTCTTTTCTAAATTACTAGTTCTTCACTAAGCTCATATGGGAAAATTATAAAGTAAGTTGGAATCAGCGTAGCAACAAGATACCAGCAAATACATACGATAAAACATAAAAAAATTGTTCCGTACTTTTATATAAATGTTAAAATCTTGTTTATACTTACTATAATCACATTTACAATCAGAAAAAGAAAAAAATTAAGAAACACAAGTTTGAGGATTTTTAAGCAACTCGTAGCGACATCTGTTATGAAGTAGCTAATACTATCAAACAGCGAACAGACAAGAGCTTTTTAGAGTATAACTTTTCGAATAAGCTTTGTTATAACTCGTATAAATTATTACTTCCCTAAATAATTTTCAATGATAATGAAATAAATAAAATATTTATGATACAATAGTTTGAGCGCCATTTATTAATTATGTTGAGTTTATACGTTGAAGACGTTACAGTTTTGCTGGTACACACTACATACTGTAAAATACTATAGCTATTGCATATGTCATTATAAAAATAACACTCGATAAACAAAATTTTTAATAAAAAATAACAACCGTTCTTGAAAACCTTCTGTTAACCCTTGAAACGAAAATATTAAAGCAGTTTTAGTACATACAAAGTTACCAAAACATTTTTAGCGGCCGATTGTCTACATTGAGCACAAAGAAAACATTTTCTTTTATCCGTTAATAAAGGGCACTTTCAAGGCCAGTCTGAAGGCTGAGTATTTGTATAGCATCCGATACCGCTGATTAGAACCTGTTCTATATTTTACCTGAATGTTGTATATTTCTTAAAACGGCGAAGAGCTTTGTACGTAATCTAGGCGTGAACCTTGACACAATATTTTAAAGTGTTGTCGCTAGATGGCAGTGTTCTCAAATAGGTTAAATGGCTTAGTACTGACATCGATAATTTTGAAAGACACGTTCCCTTGTTTATACTAATTATTTAATAAATAAACTAATTTTAAATAAGGTGCATGCATTTCTATAATTTAATATGTATTTGGGAATCATGGATTTGTTAACACCTCTCTCGGCTTTGGTCATGTTTTTTAACCGACTTCAAAAAAGGAGGAGGTTCTCAATTCGTCGGAATCTTTTTTTTTATGTATATGTCCCCCGATTACTCGAAGACGCCTGGATCGATTCGAGAAATTCTTTTTTGTTTTAAAGAGTATACGTCTCAGGTGGTCCCAATGGCACCAAGTTACGATCTGATGATGGAATCTTTGAAAAATCGAGGGCAACCCTCAAATTTTATAGTGACTCATAATTTGTTTTTTATTCTATAAAGAGTTGCATATATGTTTCATTCACATTCGAAGTTACTATTAATTTTGACATTATTATACATAATAATTATAATTTTACTTATATACATATTACGTAATAATATACATAATAATATTAATGCGTTTGATATCTAACATACGAAAAAATTATAAATATTTGAAATACAATATACATTGCTATTTCTAGTAATGCTATACGTATTATTAAAGAACTTCTCAAATTAGCTAATCCATTAGAAATCTATGTACAATTTCCTCCACGAACGTCTTTATTCAATTAAATTAAGAAAGACTCGTACATATTTTGGCAAGCCGTATCTCACACGTGGGTGACGACTGACGTCTGCCGAGTATTCAACAACAGAGCACGCAGACTCGGTGTTTATGGAATAGTTAATTAATTATAAGCCGGGTTGTGTATAAATGCACACTAATGTCAAGAATGAGAGCTGACGGGTCACATCGGTGTAGGGTTACCAACCCCGGAATTCAAATACTAGGATTTGAAGTTAGAAAAACCAGGGCAATACAGTTTAAAAACAGGACGCATCTTTGTTTTAAAATAACGTAAATACTTGCGAGCCGAGACGCCGCTCCTAAAGTAAGGATTGCAAAAGTGGTGTGCGAATTTTAAAATACAGGACCTTATCAGGGCGCTTTAAAAACCCAGGACACTCTAAAAACCAGGACATGTCCTGGGAAAACAGGACGGTTGGCAACTCTACATCGGTGGGCAGCGCGGACAGCGAGCTGCGAGGGTGCGCACGTGCGGGTGAGGGCCGCGCGGGGAGGCATCCGCGGCGACTTCACTCGCGCCGCCGGCAGTGCTCGCCCGACCCCTAACCCGCGCGTATCACGACAAGCCCTTCACAAATTTCCACACAGAACTCCGTTACATAATATCCTCAACGGGCACATAACCTCATAGTGTTAAGGCTTTTTTCTGTGATCGATAAATTTTGCACGTTTTACACGCATAGTAATATTAGCATTACGTAAGCCGCCGTCCACGAAGCTTCGCTTGCCACCGCTTATTGTGATATTCGGTTGTGATAATCGTTTTAGGCTAGCTTTTTGCTGTAGTGTCACATTTAACCGTTGTTATTGCGAGGGCCTCTTTGGAGATCGAATGTAACGGAGTTTTTGCCGACTGGAGAGTGTTGGTCGGTGGAAATTAGATCCAATTAGTGGTTCACTTGTTGATCCGTGTGTGGTTTGGTTTCACTCGGGCGAGTGGGTAAGTGAGCGAGTGAACGCGCGGGATTTGTCGGGTACGAAGTGATGAAGCGCGAATAGCGCTCCCGATTGTGGCTCGTCACGGGTTCGCGCGGCTGGTGGCGGCGCGCCACGCTATCTGGCGGCTGCGACGTTCCGGCTCTCAGCCGGCGCAAGACACCAATGACCACGAACAGACCAACCACCTGTATGTTCCTTCTCTGTCTCTTCAACTCTCACTGTCTGTCTAGCAAGCTTCTGTCTATCATTCATCACAATCCTCATCCCTCATTTCATTCATTCATTGGACTTCCATTCATTCATAACTGTCGCGTTGTACATTTAAACGTATTTAATGTGGCACGATAAATTCATTAAAAACAAACACTAAAGGGAGCTCATTGAGCATAAAGCATGATATTGACAAAAAAGAACCATAGCCTTGAGTTTGTGTAAACAGTCCAGTGAAATCTATTTCCAGTGTTGCCCTTTGACTTTATGTTTATTTTCGTCCATCCCGTCTGCCAGCTGCTCACTCATCTCATGCATTTTATATTTCCAGTTTTCATGTTTCTCCTTTCACTTCTGAACTGCGGTATCTGTGCATCGTCGGCCATTATACGAATGCTTGTCCTAATAAATGTTGCCCTCACAATTGTTGTTTTATTTTGCGTTCGATGTCGACCACCTCAACATGATCAATGTGCTTGTAGTTTGATGTTTAGATACGATCAATGTATAGATTATTCAAGCTGTACTAAGCACATTATGAGTAAATAATGAAATATACACAGGAATATGTATGTAAGTATATAGCACACGCTCCAGTGAATTTAAAGGTATCAGATAAAAAATATTAGAAACAATGCCACTTAAATTTCTATGAACTTAATAAATTCATTATACAAACGCACGAACATTGGTTCGTGGAATGAAACGTATTACTTATATAAAAAAGAATGTACGCTATATTGGTAGGGAATTTTAATTTGACGACGATGTAGTACGTATAGTTTAATTAACCCATATATGCATACACACGTCATTCAATTAATTTTTCTGAAAGTATAACGAAGCTTTATGTAATACTTTGCATTGACTAATTTGTTTATATGTTCATTAATTGAAAAGCTCTATTGTTATCTAATTCTAAAATATGCACTTAATAAATTAATTTCATTCAACGATGTCTAACTCTGAATCTCTAAATAATATAAAACGAAAACTCTTTCGTAATTTGCTTTGATAAGTAAACCTTACATAGACTTTTAGTACTAGACAACTGGTGAACAAATTGCTTTTCTACTTATATTAATGGAAAAAGGAGAACCTTGCCCTGCCCTTGACCAGTTTTGTAACGAGGCATTGAGGAGCCGCAAGCAGCAATTTGGTTTTGCGAGTTGTATAAAGACTCAACACATAACTTGCAAGGAATAATGAATAGGTTTTGGTTAATGGAATATCTCTGATCTACATAATTCTTTATATGGACGTTTAGATGTTTTAACAAAAAACTATTTGTCAGATTTTGTTGAAACTTTGTACAGCTGTCGTTAGAACCTTTGTGAAGCCTTATCCCGGTAGTGGGTTTGATTACTTGTCTATTTATTCGGAAGAGTATCCTAGCGTACCCACATACCTTCTAGGCACAACTACAAGCTAAAGTTATCGTATGTATGTACCGTGACAATAATAATTAACAAATGTTGATCATTGAAAGAGATTTGTTAATTTTTATGAACATAACATGAAATAACTGTATTTACTGACCAAATTGAAATGCAAAATCCTATGACTGGCGAACTCAGAAATGCAGTGCTTTGTAAAGTTTTGAGTCGTGATGATCTGAAATAGGCAAGCGTGACGGCTGAAGCTTATCATCAAACAGTTAACTGCTTATTTTGTTAAGTCATATAAGCATCTAATATTTTCAAAAATTGAGCAAATAACATTATAATACCAGTCCTGTATTAAATACTGTCCCAATGGTGGGCCTCTACTAATGGGAGGAGTTAGGCTGTAGTCCGACATGCTGGCCTTTTTTTATTATTTTTTTTTGTCGCGGGGAAAGCGTTTTATTACTGCCGCCCACTTCAGAGGGAAGCGGATTAAGAATAAAACGGGTATGCTGGACTAGCCGGTCTTACGACCCAGCATCCCCCTCGCACGGATGATGGCTATCCGTGCTGCTGCTGGGCCGAGTCCCTAACCCCTATGTACACCCCACCCGACACTACCAGCTTAAACCCCGCGGTGGCCTTCTTCGGCGCTTGCGGAGCGATCCCGGGGTATTCTAAGGAGTGCTAGAATTGCAGCCGGAATCGCCCCAGCGCGGTGCTGCGTAGCAGCCCAACTCCATGGAGGGCTAAGAAGCCCCCGCGCACCGAACAACGACAGCAAACGAGGCCTTACCACCCGCGCTGCCGTCCATCTCGAACGAACGAATTTGGGAGTGCATCGATACGGGCTGACAGCCCTTCGCTGCGCGCCCACGACCCCCGATGGCCCCAATTAGTCGCCTCGTACGACAGGTAGGGGTTACCGTGGTGGAATTCAAACGCCCCCATTCCACAGGGCGGGAGACGCCGGTCAGTCGTCCACCCGGCGCCTGCTACGTCTTCTCTGGCGGCGGGAGGGATCATATCGTTCCCGATCCCTCTCGGCACTCTCCTTCTGCGAGATGACGTTCTCGCAGAAGTGGATACCACCATGCTGGCCTAATGCAACCTGAATACCTGGTAGACTTCACATACTTTTGAATTTTTTTATGCCGAATTCTCAGGTATGTAAGTTTTCTCATGATGTTTCCTTTAGCGTTAAAGCAAGCGATACTTAACAATGAATACACGTAACTTTAGAAAAGTCAGAGGTGTTCAGCATTTGTGCTGGTTTCAAATCTAGGCTATCACTGCTTAATTCAAATAACATTATAAACATTTTGTTCCCTCAATTTATTTTAAAATAATTTGAAAATGACAAAACAATAGTACATGAATTTGATCAATACTGAACATATAATGGCCCAATTTCACTTTGATTACTTAACAATCGATTAATAAACTATGGCAGCAATTTACCCTATGAAAATCGAAATTATACTACGATAGCGTGCTGGCATACCGATTAAAGACAAAAACACAGATAATGATACATACATATACACTCACGCCTGTAATACCCGAAGGGGTGGGTAGGAGGTGTAACCAGTACACCTCCTTTTCGCCGATTTTATTAGGGTTCCATGTGAATGGGGCATCCATGTGATAGGGGGCGAGCCTATCGCCATACCGGGCACTATTCCAGACTCCGGGCTGATACTGAGTATTTTTAAATAGAAAAACCCAATACCACTTAACCGACCGGGCTCGAAACCGAGACTATCAGATATAGTTGAGTTTATAGATAATTATAAAGTTTTATATTGACAAAAGTTACGAACGTAGGAACCATGTAATGTTTAATGTAATTATAATAAATAAACTAAAAAAATAAAAATGATTGTAAAGAAATTGTATGTTAAAGAGATTGTTACACATTTCAACAACTTAAGAACTCGACTAATGGGGTTATAATAGGTTGTCATCGTTTACTAGTACCGCAAAGTATCAAAAATTGGTAGAGAGTACCACGAAAAACATAATGTGATTACGTCGTAAATTTATAAATGCGGAGGACGTAAAAGAAGTGTGCCAGAACCGTAATTAATTCAATAGTCTCTGCCTATCCCTAGGGCATGCAGGCGTGAGTGTGTATTATTGTTTTGTGGTTGATGATATAAAAAAATATAATTTATTATTTTATATAATAATGACTTAACTTTACGCGAATGTTACACATTGAAATAAAACAATTTTTACGGATTTTATCGTGGTTTATTTGGCTTTTTTAACCCGACTTTTCAAACGCTTTACAGCCTTTATGGTCACGCGGTGGACTCTACAAAGCAAAAGCAAAATAAATCACGATAAAATCGGTAAACTGAATATTATTTCCATTTTCACTTTAAACTAAAAAATCTAGTTAATTAATTATTAATTTGGTTCTGTGTTCATATACATTGTAGCCAACTATGTATTAAAAACGAACGGGCCGTATCGACTAGGACGATACTACTGTTAGGAAGATCGTCAGACATCGGCGTGCTCATGCGTGAGATTGCTGGAGGCTGAAAAAGACCGCCCTTGAGATCCCCATTCCTTACATGCTAACTATTATTTTTATTCTGTGAGTGCTTATGGGCAGTAAAAATCTTTTTTTATCTTAGCACAATAGTGTGACCACACGGCACTGGTAAGTGCCGTGCCGTCCAGGTAGAGTACCAAGTATCGAAGGAAAGCCATCCCTCTCTACGTCACTCAAACATGCCGGCTTACATTTATATCATTAATCTACCATAAGATGACCTATTTCCTTGTTTCTAAACTTTTTCTATTAATAAATTGTCCTCAATTGATAGCGACATATTTCGAGTCCATTCTTAGTAGCACAAACGTTAGCAAGTTTTGATATAACGGGGACATCAAAGCAAGACACTGTTATCGGTTCAGTGGTTTTTCAACTCTATATACGAAAGTTTTTCATTACAACCAAACCATTTTTCATTACACGAAGACACGTTCCAATATTCTTACATTTATCACAATATAGTTCGCAATATAGAAGTTTATAGTTTTTAGGCGGAGGCGGAGACGGTTACGGCGTGGGTGGAGGTTGCGGGGTGGGGTGCGGGGGTGTTTCGCAATCGACTCACGTAGGACAGCCTCGCACACTTTGGCACCTAAACGATTTTTGACTGTTTTGTTGTGTATTTGTTATTAATAGTAGTCGCCTGACTAGTAGACCCAAAGAGCATTATAATACTACTGAAAACAGGACAGTAATATAAAAAATATTTTTACTTCGCACGAATGTCTCGCTCAAAACTCTTTTTTTTTTTGGCACGGCAAAGTGACCACACTGCACCTGATGGTAAGCGCAATGCGGTCCAATTAGAGCATCGAGTAGCGAGAGGCGATCTATCCCCCGCTACTCAACACAATCATGCCGGCCTGCTTCTTCATACTACGCCATGGGCAAAAAGGTGAAGAAGCGGTCGAGGGTCTAGTGGCAGAGTACTCAGAAGGCTAAAAATAAAAATCTAAAAAAAAATATCATACCTTAATTAAAAGTATGTTATGTATTGTGTTGAGAGCGAAGGATAGCTTGTCTCTCGCTTGTTGATACTCTTATTGGATGGCTCTGCGCTTACCATCAGGTGCAGTGTGGGCACTCTGCCGTGCCCGAATAAAAAAACATTAAATCAATATAATATTCTTATCGTAATCACATTAATCGCGTGATAGTGAGCCTCGTAACTCGGAGGTCATAAACCTTCCAGACGACCAAATCGATCCTCATGTTGCCAAAACATGTATATTGGGTGGTTTATTTCATTGAGACAGTATAGAACTTGGGGAAAAATTACGACGAAGAGGATTCTCTTCGTTATATTTTGAGAAAATAAGTAGAAACAGTTATAAACTGTAAACTTTTGGAAAGAATTATAGGGCGAAGCGGAAAATAATATTTTAGGCCAACAGCAACATTCGTCATTTATATTATCACACTAGCTTTTTCCCGAAGCTTCGCGTTCAGTACTTCACATCTATCGGCAGTAAAGGAGCCTGACAAACAAATCAAAAAGATTTTTTTGTTAATCCCCGATTTTCCAGACAATATTTCCCTTTTATCTTTCTCTCAAAATCTTATAACACTAAAAGCGTTATCCCGAAGCTTCGGTGTATATGCCTACACATATCGGTAGTTTATTAGTAGGTAGTATAGTACTTTTTTCCTTTTTTCTTTCCCTAAAAATATTATGACTATTTTGAACAGTTAAAAAACCCAAATCAGTCTAGCCGTTTATTACAACTACTTGTATTGAATCTATAAGGCAACAAGGATAGTGCATTTAACGAATAAATAGATTAAGCGCGACATGTATATAACGTAGCGCGTAGTCACATCACGTAGCACGAACTACGAAGTGCCGTAGCGGTGTAGGCGTATTCGTACTTCCATTTCTCCGTCGGACACGCTTCGCTTAAATTATTTTATCACGCTCAACTTGGCATTTAGGAGAAAGTGGGTTCTACGATTTTTTACTATTCTATACAGGGTGTTGAAGTAAGGTGGGTGATTAGTAACTTATTAGTAAAGTTGAAAATCCCGTAAATATCATCTTATCTGAGTATTTGAAATTTGTATGGAATCATTCGTTTTATAGTTTTTCAAGCTAATGAATAATTAAATTGTAACAAAATATTTTTGCAGTGTTTAACTATACCTATATACTTTATAAAGGGTTTTAAAAGTAAGAATATAAATTTAAAACCGCGCTTCAAAAATCCTAAGAAAAAATTCAAATTCCAATATTCATTTTTACTTACTTTCATTTTCTTACTCTATACGAGGAACTTTCATTAGTACTACCTTTCTGCTACACATTTTATAAAAATAAATAACACCCAACAGTCACACACATACCCCTGTCCCCACACTAAGATACGAGTCTTGTGTTGTGGGTATCAGGGAATACGAGAGACTTTCGGTCTCACAACACCCAGACCCCGGACACAAATATCTGTCTGTCACACAAACATTTGTCCCGGTGTGGGAATCGAACCCACGGCCTCTCGTTTCACAGCTGGCTACTGGCCAACTGCGCCACGGAGGATGTCATAGGCATTGACTGGCCGGTCCGTTCTACTGCGATATCAAATATCAACTAGGTCTGTATAAAATCTCAACGTAGATTAAATATTGTCTATATAGATCTCATTTTAAGATAAATTCTTCCCTTTACGCAAGGGGAAGAGATCTGAGCTCAACCACATTCATTCATTACAGGTTAAACGTTTTGTTTTACTTGGTTTTATTCCAATGAGGTTTAAAATAAAGAGCGCTACTCGGTTACTCTTTAATGGCGCCTTTTGTTGTAAATGAAAAGTGTGCACTTTAATAAAACTGTTAATTACGAACAAGAACAGTTTTATATTTTCTAGTTCTGTTTTAATCTATACTATAATAAAGCTGAAGAGGGACTTTGTCTGTACATTAAATATTTTTGCGAAATTTTGATTGTAGCGTGTTGTATTATCGATATAGAACCCAAAACAATTGTTTTCGGAATTATTGTCTGTCTGTCTTTCTGTCTGTCTGTCTTTCTGTCTGTCTGTCTGTCATCTGCATCACGTCGAAAGTACTATATTACTACAAATGAATTGGCAATAAAATCGTAGGGTGTAACATTAACAACATAATATTTAGTCTTTATTTCATTAAAATCGGTGTATTCAATCAAAAGTTATTACCTACCTTACCTTTTTTCCCAAACATAACTTTCACGCGGGTGGAGCCGCGAGCAACAGCTAGTAGTTAAATATAAGATCTAGATAGTATGGCAGGAATATTGAAGTAAAAAGAAAAGTTGAAGAGTGGTAAAGTCATGTTTTATTCAGTTTTGTCTGCAGCTGGTAAAAGTAATTAACCATTGGCAGAACCAAAAACGAATGCTTCGGCATTTAATGCGAATTCACAGATTTTTACATTTCCCAATTTGTAGTTGGAGTAAAGGAGAGCAGTCCATAATTGATAAAAGCCATAAAAAGTGATCTATAAATCATCAAGTCCAATTGACTAACATAGTTTGTACTTTTAATGGCAAAACATGTAGCTGTTTATTTAAACTGAACACCATGACGTATACACTCATGTTTTACGGTAGGCAGCGGCTTTGCTGTGCCCTGGCATTGCAGAAGTTTATGGGCGGCGGTGACTACTTACCATCAGGAGCAAACGCTCGTCTGCCTATCAAGGCATTAAATTAAAAAAATAAAAATATTATTATTCATAAAAATTATACTCGCCCTGTATAGTTTCTAACAAGACAATATTGTGCCTATAAAATAGTTTCGAAACAGCGGTACAGTCTGCAAAACAAACGCTACTAAACAACGAGAATGTTATTCAAATATACCAATTGGAAAATGAAGTTGGAACTTGCTCGATTGCCACAGAAGCGTTCAAAACGATGTTTACGCCGCTTAGATAATATTATTTATTTATGCAGACTGTACAATAGATTTCAAGTCTTATGAAATATGAATACAGAATTATGTTCCCGGATTAGCGTTATTTTGGTCGTACTTTTTTAACATAATAGATACAATTATACTTCAAATGTCTTTATTTTTTAATAACAGTAGCCCTGTATATGTATATACACTACTGCTGTATGTATACGTTCCCACAGATGGGCACGAGCCTAATCTACTAGTGAGCGAGATTAGGTCTTAGTCCATAACGTCGGCCTAATAATGTGAGCATAATACGTACTCTCGAACTTCTAATGGAAAAATCTCAGGTGTGAAGGTGACCTTGCAATGTTTTTCTATATCGTTAAAGAGGATATTTTTTTGCACTCCACAGTTGTTTACATAAGATGTTACATGATATGTTATATAAGGTACATAGTTGTGGACCCTGTCTGGCACGGCAAGTTAGAAGAGAGGGAGAAACTTTTATTTTATGAAATTTATATACAATTTATTCTGAACTTCTGTTATTATATTATAATTATTTATTTTTACATAATGTATATGGATAGGTACTTTAATTTGATTACAAGTTTATATAGATGATTATGGAATATTACTATCATTCAGATACTCTACATTTAACACTGAATACACGCATAGAAAAGTCGAAGTAAGTGTCCTGGGAGTTGGGATCAAATCAGCGATCTATCTTGGCAGTCCGCTTGACTCTCTTCCGACCTATCGCTGTATTTCCGCCAAGATATCGATTAATATAAATGTAAATTCTAATTCATTCATAGGTTGCATCATAATAGCATTATATTTTGTTTGTTGCATTGTTGCATTGTTCATAATAGCATCGAGTAATAAAACTTACATAGCTCCGAAGTATTTGTTAGAAATAAGTAAGTCGTTTACAATTTAAAAGTAATTAAAGTTTAAAATTCATAAACATAGAATTTTTCCTACATCTAACAACTTCAACTATAGTATTTAAATAACCTATGGAATGTGTTACTTTAAAAAGAATGGATAGTTTTTAAAGTCATATACACATTACTTACCAAGTATACTAGCACTTACAATACTTTTAAGTATCAAAGTTTTTTTTTTATTCTGGCGCGGCAAAGTGATCACATTGCACCTGATGGTAAGCGCAGTGCCGTCCAGATAGAATATCAAATAGCGAGAGACAGTCTATCCCCCGCTACTCAACACAATCATGCCGGCCTGCTGTTTAGCTTCTTCACACTACGCCTAAAGGACCCAGGATCATAGGAAGGAGGGAACACGGTAGCTGGCAAACTGTTCCACAGCTTGATGGAACAGAGTATTTTTTTGTACTTAATAATTTTAAGTTTCACTTGTTTACAAGGTTGAGGCGTGAATTCAGAGCTCCAATATTGATTTAGTGATTAGAACGAGGTCGGCACGCGATTACAGAGAGTGAAAACGAATGAGCCCAACTTGCGATCTTGAAGGCAATACGTCACTTGAATTGCTAATTCTTAAGGACGAAATAATAAGCTTATTAAGTGCTACATATTCAAGAGGTACTCGTTCTTGATGAATTATTGATGAAACGTAGTTCGTGGCGCAGTGGGCAAGCCAGTTGTGATACGGGAGGCCATAGGATCGGTTCCTACAACGAGACAAATGTTTATGTAACAGACAGATGTTTGTTTCGAGTCTGGGTGTTATCGGACCGTAGTCTCTCGTAGTTCTTGATACCCACGATACAGGTTTGACCCAGTGTGGGGTCAGAACTATGTGTGTGACTGTTGGGTGTATTTATTGTGAAATAACAACGATTTGATGTGTTTATTACAAGATTTCGATGAATTATATTTGCTTCGGTACATGCACGCGGAAAAATAGATCACGTGAAGATGAATGGTCACTGCACATAAATAGTCATAAAATCTAAAGATATGTTCGTTTTTACCTACGTTTCGCTAGATAGGATTGGAAGTTTGGGAGAAGGTTGGGTATTTTTATTAGCTTTAGGTTGTATGTTTTTATATTTATCGTTATGGATATCTCGGGGGTTTTTATAACATGATATGAAAGGAGGTAAGCCTCCAGTGGCCTCATACGGGTAAACTTTCACATACATTTATGAATTCCTCGTATACATAAATTATTACACCCAAGAGTTATACACATAGTATCGAGAGCTACGAAAAACTTTCTGTTAGTTAAAGTTAACCAATATTCGTATATTAAACTAATATTTGAAATATTACCCACCATGGCTTAATTTAATATGTAGAGTGTAAATTTGTCATTCCAGATCACTTAAAGTATCACTTAAACATGCTTTTATACCTATATTGAAAACAGGTTCAAAAATTTAAAGAAAAGATCCTTCAAATTTTAAGTCAGGAATCAAACTTATAACGTTTACATAACAATCCACATTATTAATACGGCAGATAGTTAGATGGAAATAAAGTAACGGTAAAACCGAGTGAACAACATCCAACTGTCTAATGTTGTTTATTGTTATTCTCTCATTAGTTGTGTTCCCTCCTTCCTAAGATCCTGGGTCCTTTAGGCGTAATGTGAAGAAGCTAAACAGCAGGCCGGCATGTTTGTGTTGAGTAGCGGGGGATAGACTGTCTCTCGCTACTTGATGCTCTATCTGGACGGCACTGCGCTTACCATCAGGTGCAGTGTGGTCACTTTGCCGCGCCAGACAAAAAAAAAGTTGTAAAAGATTTAGAAACACAATCACAATTTGTTTGTGACATAAAAGACGTGTTTTGCCAGTATTAAAGGCTTGATTTCATGATTACGGGACGAAAATGTACTCAGCATATCGTGGGTGCACTAGATGTATCTATCAGGACATCTTTTAGGGATATTATGTTGTGCTCTAAACAAACTCTAACATCAACATGAGACAGCTTTACTCAAATACCAGATACGGGGCGCCGCAAACGCTGTTTAGTGCCGTAAATACACAATACCCATTAGTTTGCACGTGATTTGAGTCCATTAGCTACCTTCGTCTATTTGTGTGCTTTGGGAGTTGGTAGCGAAACCCTTTGTACATACTAAATCTGGATGGATGGTTAAAGTAGCCTTGATAACATAAATATATTTTCTGGTATTTTTACCCTACTGCCAAGGAAGGGTTATATATGTTTGTAAATTTCTTTATTACCCCGTATCTTCCAAACGCCTGGATGGATTTCAACAATTAAGGTATCGTTATATTCGTCTTAAAACCCCAAGTGTCCTTTGACAAGTGTTGGATAAAAAAGTAACTCATTATATTCATCAATATAGTATCATAAGAGTGTGCCGGGACACTAACAAGTCTAAAATAAAATTATTAGTAGCAGGCGGGACACAATTGCAAATTATAAACCGAAAGAAAATTAATGGAATTGTAACTAATTCTATTGGTCTGTTTAGTGCATAACTTTTTTGCAGTCGGGTTTTTGATTTTTTTTAATTATTTTTTTGGCGTTAGCAAATATTACGTAATGTTTGCCTTTCCTAATTTGCGATAATATCATTTATGTAATTAAAAACATAGGCAGACATGAGGATTACCGACAAAAGTAAAAACCTGAAACTTTGAAATTACTGTGTTCTATTTTGAAACAGCATCTATGAAGTAGTAACTTTTTTGTTTATGATTGCTTGTCTTATGTTAAAAGTGAAATAAACTGAGCGTGACGATCACGCGAGTTCAGTGCTTTTTTTTATCCCAAAAGTGCCAAACGTGCCTAATGAAGTTTTCACTTAAAAAAAACAAAGGCATAGTAACAAAAATATGATAGCATGTGTTCTACAAAATCATTTGTTCTTCCAACGCTATCGATAATGATATCAAGTGTCATGGTATGAGCCTCGATGATGACCGTATACTATATAATTATAAGAACGAAGTGTATTGATTATGGTCTGTGTTTTAATTGTTATTATTCACAAGTCATATACCACATTCACTTATAAATGTCACACATCATAAGTGTCTAAAATTAAATAAAAATATCTACAAATTTATAGATAAAAGGGTTTCCTATGTATAAGCTTATGAAGTACCACTGCTTTTGCTTTATTAAAGTTTACTGCGATTTTTGTAAATTATGTAACACGTAAATTATGCTGACGTTAGGCCAGCGTGGTGGACTAAGGCCTAACCCCTCTTTTATTAGTAGAGGAGGCCTGTGTCCAGCAGTGGGACAATGTTTAACACAGGGCTAGTATTATTTATTATTATGGAAAATTTGATAAATAAATTCGAAACGATTTCGAAAAGTCGGGATAAAAACGTTTAATAAACCGCGATAGAATTCATAAAATTTCAATGTATAATATTCGCGTAAACATAAGAAACCATTAAATATTTTTTTTTGAGTTTCCAGATGGAGAAAGAGGAGTTACACTTGAGTAACATAAAAACAAAATAAGCAACCACAACTGACAATGACTAGCTTATACCAGTAATAACAAGTTAAAATTTAAATAATTTATAATAAAAACAATTAGAAATGCTTATGACATGGTGTTAAAAAGTTAGGTACATCAAATGAAATCATTCAATTGGCAATAATTACTAAGAGGTTCAAAGTAAACATAGAAATAAAAGTTAGTAATTTAACGTAAAATAAACAGTTAGTAGCTTGTATTTCTAGCATTGACTCGTATCACACGAATTCAGAAAGCTCAATACTGGCATATTCATTCATAACATTTGAAAAATATTTCTAGCTATGTTTGGCATACACACAAATCAGAGATCTCTTTGAAACTCAAAAATAAATATTTTGATCTAGGACATAGACTAATTTTACTCTTACTAATATTATAAATGCGGATGTTTGAATGGACGGATGGATGGATGGAATTTTTGCATAGTGGTAGTTTAGGGATAACAGAATGACATAGGCATTTTTTTATCCCGGAAAAATGCACGGTTCTTATGGCAATATAGCAAAATATAGAAAGATTTAATAGCTTAAGATGACGCAATTGGTTTTTTCTATACCTTTTCTTTCATAAAAACTACTTCGAGCCGGAGCCGTGGGCAACAGCTAGTAACTGTATAAAATCTATTTCATGGTGTTAGCGGCAGGTCACCACCGTCGCGACAGACGCAGTGCCGCCGGCGATCACCCACTATATTGACCAATCTATATTTAGAAAGGCGACGTTCCCGCCAATCTGTCACCACCGGATTGTTTTTTCTACCGGTAGCTCATTTGTAGAAAAGAGCCTCTGTCGACATTTAACACAATTAATACATTAATAATAATAAATACACCCAACAGTCACACACATAGTTCTGACCCTACACTAGATTTAACGTGTATCCTGGGTATCAAGTACCTACTACGAGGGACTATGTTCCCACAACACCCAGACCCGAAACAAATATCTGTCTGTCACACAAACATTTGTCTCGGTGCAGGAATCGAACCCACGGCCTCTCGTTTCACAGCCGGCTACTCGCCCTCTGCGCCACGGAGGCTGTAATAAATATTATGTAAATAATGAAATGAAACAGGATTTGTCAATAATGGAAAATAATGTAACAAAATCTTCAAACCTGAGAAATCTGTATAATTTCGAAGATATAGACCCTAACGCGTCTCATCACTAGAGGAGATCGATGCCCAGCAATGATGATATAGAAGCTGATAAAGAAAATCTAATTTCCGGACTCCAGACTCCAGATCATTTATTGTGCTTCTTGAATCGCTTACGTGCAGTAAAAGTCAATTCGACAGCGATGGGTCTAGAATTTTGCGTTCAATGCTGTGGTCTAAAATTTTTTGACTTTTAACTACCGCGGTCGACTATTTGCCATGTCATTGCATAGATTAATTATAGCGAATATTATGTTTGGCACTCGTAACTATACCACTTATGAGACTTATTCTTCTAAATTATGTTTAAGGACTAGTTTTTTTTTTATATCATAGTCCGACAAACGAGTGGGTCACCCGATGTTAAGTGATCTCCACCGCCCATGAACATCCACAATACGGAAAGTATCACGTATGCGCTGTCGGCCTTAAAGGACAGGAATAGGGATTAGGGAAGGGAAGGGGGAATCTGGGCCTCCGGATATCTCACTTACCATACGAAACGCGACAGTGAACTGTCACTTTACGTTGGTTTTCTGTGAGACAGTGGTACTACCCCGGTCGAGCCGGCCCATTCATGCTGTAGACAAATGTGTCTACAGCGTGGCTCTACCACTTTTTTGTTTGTGTTATGTTTCTGCATATCATTATGATATGACAGAATGTGTAGTACAGCGGGCGAATTCTCCGTAGTGGGACCATTAGACTGCCTAACCTAATCGAATCTAATTTCAAATTGTTTTTCTAGTCAGTGAAATAATAATGGAGCAGCCTATTTCGGTTGGTTGAAAAGCAGACCAAATGGCATACACATCTGGAATTTTGTAATATCACGTGTGTATTTATTTTTAATTATTGCTTGCTTTAACGCTAGGAAAACATCGTGTAACCTGCATACCTGAGTAATTCTCCTAATTCTCTTCTGAATTTCAAAGGTATGCGGCACACAGCGCGCGCAACGTACGAATATCAAACGCCTTTCTGAATCGCGATAGCTAAATTTTCGTGACGCTTCCCATATATAGAAGCTCTGAATATCTACGGTTGGTGGGGCCTGTCAGGACACACCTGCCTGACTGGAGAATTTCTCAGGTAGAAGAACACTATCATCCGTTCCTCTACAGATATGTGAAGACTAAGGCATAACCCACCTCATTAAGAGAGGAGGCCCGTGCCCAGCAGTGAGGCAATGTTTAATATTAGGGAGAGTATTAGCAGTAGTAGCAGCGATAGCCTAGTTGGTTGCGGTACGGACTGCCAAGACGAAAGTCGTAGGTTCGAAACCCAAGTGGCATACACCTCTGACTTTTCTAAAGTTATGTGTGTATTAAAATGTTATTTATCGCTTGCTTTAACGGTGACGGAAAACATCGTGAGGAAACCTGCATATCTGAGAATTTTTCGAAGGTATGAGAAGTCTGCCAACCCGCATTAGGCCAGCGTGGTGGACTACGGCCTAACCCCTCTCATTAGTAGAGGAGGCCCGTGCCCAGCAGTGGGACAATGTTTAATACAGGGCTAGTATTATTATTATTTGTTTATTTGAGTGGCAATAAAACATTTCATTATTTTCTCAACATCTTATCATCAATATCTAAACGATAGGTATATTATATACTATAGTGATAAGGAAAATCATTATCTACATTTGTCGCTAAAATAATCAGCTAATACCATTACCCAGGGGTTTATTATTCCATTAAAATGAACGCGATGGGTTGTTATTATGGAACAGGAAATGTGTCAGAAATAGAAACGTAAATTCGGGGTTCTTTAGTCATTTGGTTACGGTGGTCTTATGTGGATAATCTTAGTTTATTATTTAGTATCTATACAATATAGAATAACCTTTCAAGGGTCGCGTTTGGATCATCAAGGTATTACATCTTTGTATATTTTGCTATCCCATAGGAACTATTGCATTTTTCCGAGATAAAAAGTAGCTTATGTCATTCTCGGATCCCTAAAGTAAAAAAAATATGTCAATCTGTTGCTCTGTAAAAAACAAAATCTATACCGCGGGTTCCGTACATTTTTCTGGAATAAAAACTAGCCTATGTCATTCTCTGACCCATAAAGTACCACTATACAAAAAAGTTATGTCGATCCCTTTGTCTGTGAAAAATAAAATGTCTATCCCACGGAAACCGTGAATTTTCCGGGAAAAAAAAATAACCAATGTGCTATTCCAGACTCTCACATATCTCTGTACCAAATTTCAGATCTGTTGATTGAGTAACAAACATCCATCCATCCAAACATTCGCATTTATAATATTAGTAACATTATAGAAATAGTTATTCAAATCTTGAATTGTTTATTAATGTGTAAGTACGTAAAAAATACACATTATGTGTAATGAAGCGCTTGGTTTGTTATCTAATTGTATTAGTTACTAACGTTCCGTTTTAAATCGAGTTACAAAAAACAAAGCAAATTATTTAGAATTTATTGTGAAGAGAGTAGGTATTGTATATGAATGTGGCAAGTAAATATTATTTTTATCTTTATTAAAATAAATAATAATAATTTACACTAGCTGTTGGCCGCAGTTCCACCTGCATATCTGTGTGCCAAAGCTCATCCATATCTGCTCAGGCGGATAGTACAGTAACAAACATATAAACTTTCACATTTTTATTAGTAGGTAATTATTTGTAGGTAATTCCGTTATACTTGTGACTATTTTCAAAGCAATTGTTTACGTGCCGCTATATACCAAAGCAATGGTTTTTTCTATTATACACATATAATTGCATCTCTGTAAAAATAAGTCGATTTCAAGTTTTTTCTTTGCCTGATGATATAAATACCTCATAGATTTTTCTAGTCTGCTATAACGGAATGCCATGCTGAATTTTCGTTTTCAATTACTCTAAAACATTTTATTGAAACCACAAAGCAGTTTTTCTAAAAAATGAGTTCTTAGCTATATCTAACACATCCCTGGGAGATAGTGAGGAGACGTGCCTTAATACGCCTTTAACCCAACGAGAAGGCATAACGTAAAACGTCTCATAAACTGGCTAAAGGCAACAGAGCCTTCCCAATTACGCAGGCTTCTCCTTTGTATATAAAATAGGCCGGAGTTTGGGCATGTTCACGTTACATGACTTGTTAGGTTATATTTCCACCTTATGTAACGGAAGCTTAGTTGAAAAATTATGTAGAGTTCTAAGAAACTGGGGTTTACTTTTACAATATTGATAATAATAAAATATTATAAATAAATTCCATTATCGACTGCTTCGGAGGCGCAGTTGTAATTGCGCATGCGTTACGACTGCTGTGCTGAGGTCTTGAGTTCGATCCCCGGGTCAGGTAAAGTTATATTGGGTTTTTCTATCTAGGAATTCTCAGTATTAGCCCGGAGTCTGGAATTGTGCCCAGTGTGGTGATAGGCTCACCCCCTATCACATTATGGGACCGAAATTCGGCGAGAAGTGGGTGTACTGGTTACACCTCTGCCTGCCTCTTCGGGGATTACAGGCATGAGTGTATATGTATGTAATTTCCATTAAACATTCTAACGTGACATTGTAGTTTGAGTGCGACAAATAGAAATTTTAAGGTTAGTATCACGGTACTAACCTTATATTTTTCTATTATTTTCGCTACGGTAACAAATTATTGTTTTTCTGTCCCTTTTCGAATCCATTCTATTAAATAATTATTAAACACTTTTCGACTGCTGCGAAAAGCTTCCTCTACTAATCAGAAGGGCTAGACCTTAGTCCACCACATTGGCGTAATGCGGGTTGGCAGACTTCACGCACGTGCAAATTTTTTATTTTGAAATCTCAGCCGATATTTAACAACAAATATACACATAACTTTAGAAAAGTCAGAATTGTACGTCATTTCGGGTTAGTTTCGAACCTATGCCTTTCGTCTCGGCAGTCCACACCCAACTAGGCTACCGATGCTCGAATGAGCTAACCATTCTAAAATGTATTTTTCTCCCAATTGATTGCTTAGCCATTCCCGTTAGCACAAAACAATGACACTTAATGTCACAAGCGAAATAGCTTCCTTTGAATTGATTGCACCAAAACAGATCTTAATTAAGATGAAACTTTGTTACTTTTTTTTTTTTTTTTTTTTTTTTTTTTTTATTTATTGAGAAAACCAACAGCTGTCTTAACAATATATAAAGTACAGTTCATTTTTAACAATACATAAGCCATTTATAGGTTTACCTAGATTAACAATATATTTTACAATAAAATAAGCTAGTCGGAAGGACACACTAGATTTGATAGGCGAGTACAACAAAACATGTGCGTGTACGAGTGTGTGTGTGTGTGTGTGGTGTGTGTGTGTGTGTGTGTGCGTGCGCGTTTGTGCGATTGGGTGTGCGCAGAACTTATTTGCCTGTTAGCCGATTATAACGAATTTATAAATTATTGTGTTCGAGGTTATTAAATAATTTTTCCATTATTCGTTTTCTAAAAGTTGGTTTACTGTTGTAAAATAAATCTGCGTCTAAATCTGAGAAGATACGATTATATGCTGAACATGTTCTATTTAAGGGCGAATTATATGCATATTTGGTATGACTTGACTCCATGGAAAATAATTTAGTTTGCCTAGTACGATATGAAGGGGTTGAAAAGTTTATTTGTGCAAGTATGAATGAGTTATCGATAGGACCGTTGAGGATATCGTAGAGTATCATTTGATCCAACAGTATTCTGCGATCTTTCAATGGCAGATATTTATAGTGTACACACCTATCTTTATATGTTTCGTGCCGCGTTTTAGTTTTGAAGTCTAAGAATTTAAGGTATTTCTTCTGTAGTCTTTCTATTTTATCTATATATACTTGATGCTGTGGAGACCACAAAAAACTGCCATATTCTAAAATGATCCGTACATAAGAATTATACAGGAGATTTATACATTCTATATTATTAAATGGTTGGCACGTCCGCAATACAAAACCTAGGTTTTTATACGCTTTATTTACAATGTGGTCAATATGAGTACTAAAGCTAAGTTTTGGATCCAGTAAAATGCCTAAGTCCCTTATAACTTCTACTCTTTCAATATTAATACCATTTATGTTATATGTAAAAATAATTGGTTTAGTTTTACGTGTGAAAGTTATAGTCTGACATTTTTTTACATTTACCGTGATACGATTCAGTTTATAATATGATGATAATCTATTTAGATCACTTTGTAGACTATAACAGTCGTGTATATCATTAATCTTGAGAAACACTTTTTTGTCATCTGCATACAGCACGTGTGACGAGTGTTTAAAACATGTGTAAATATCGTAAAGGTAGGCATTATAAAATAGAGGCCCTAAATGGGATCCCTGGGGAACTCCCGATGTGATATGTATAAAATTCGAACGATATCCGCCCAAAACCACAGCCTGACAACGATTTCTCAGATAAGACTCAATCCATCTCAAAAGATCTCCATGGATACCAAGCATTTCAAGTTTTCGAAGTAGGATGACATGGTCCACACGATCAAAAGCCTTTTCAAAATCAGTGTAGACCACATCCACCTGGCCGCCACCATCCATATTGTGGATAGTTTCCGTGATAAACTGTGTCAAGTTACTGACCGTTGACCTCCTCTTAAAAAACCCATGCTGTGTCTCAGGAATACCATGATTTATAATTGGATAAATACAATTGTATATAATTTTTTCAAAAACTTTAGGGAATACATTTAGTATAGAGACTGGTCTGTAATTCTCCACTTTGACCCGTGAGCCTTTTTTAAAGATAGGAACTATGTACGCCTCTTTCCATTTGTTTGGAAAATAGCCTTCACTAAGTGAACGATTAAATATAATAAATAACGGATCAGCCAAAGAGTCAGCACACTTCATGATTAAAAGAGGAGGTATTTTGTCACTACCTGGTCCCTTCATGGCATCTAACTGTTTTAAGGCCTTTAAGATCTCTTCCTTGGATAGTTGGTGGCGATAAATATCCAGGTTATTACTCCCTGTTGGTGCTGGTAAATTGACATCAAAATATGACGGTGCGGGTAAAGAGAAAACACTTTTAAAAAAGACATTGAAGGCCTCTGCTATTGCAGGGCCATCGTGGTACATGTTGTTTTCATATAATATTTTAGTAGGGTAAGTAGATTTATTATTACGTTTTGATTTAATATACGTCCAAAAGTATTTTAGATTATGTATAATAGTGCGTTGAGTTGTGTCTATATATCTATTGTAACAATCGTCATGATAAGCAGATGCCCGCGCTCGCAATAAGGAGAATGTCCTATAGTCTGCTTGATTACGAAACTTTTTCCAAATTTTGTGTGCCTTGTTCTTCTCGTTTATCATTCTAATCAGTGCTCTGTTATACCAAGGAGGTCTATTTTTTGCATGTGTAGCCACCAGTGGTGTATTTTTAGATATAATGAGGTTTAACTGTGTATAAAAAAAGTCCAAGGCTTCATCGATATTTCCAGAATATAGCTGAGATCTCCAGTCAATACTTTTGAGATCGTTATTTATTGTGTCGAAATTAGCACGATTGAAGTTATATTTTATTACAGGTATAAACTTGAGTGGAGAAATGTTTGTAGTAATATCGAATGTAAGAGGAGGATGGAAAATATCAACAGTCGTCAAGGGAGCATCAGATTGATTCACTCCTATGTCAATATTAGAAAATATTAAGTCTAATGTGTTGTTACAGCTATTTCTGATGTAAGAATATTGGTGTAGCCCATGTAAGGCTAACTCATTTATCAGACTTTCCCCAGCATTTTGAAGTGCTAAAGAGCCTTGTTTAAGATGAATAGGCCCTAGTGGACTCCAATTAATATTAAATAAGTTAAAATCACCAGCAATTATATAATACTCATCCGGAATAATAACATTAGACACCGAGTTTACGAAACAGTTAATATCACGAGCATGCGTATCGTCTGTGCGATTATATTTTGTTGATTTACCTGGTATATAGGCCGCCACGACATGAAGACAGGGATCGGCTCGGTGCATAGTGTGCATACGCATACTACTTACGTGTGTGGGTATCTGTCCGACGTGGGGGCTACTCACTCGACCCGATACCGTTATGCATAGTGTCTCGATCGCAGCGCTGGGCATAAGCCATGCGTCATTTATGAATGAGCACAATGTGCGACGAATTATTATTGCCACGCCTCCGCCCGAACACTTGCCTGTCTCCTGTAATATACGATCCCGACGGTAAACTATATATCGATTATCGCAAAATTCGCCGTCAAAAATACTTTCGTGAAACCAAGTTTCCGTTAGGATGATAATATCATAGTCGTTATTAAGAATTTCTAAGTACAAGTTACCAAGTTTCGTGCGTAATCCCCGTGCATTTTGGTAGTATACAGATAAAGTTGTTATATCGAATTGTTGTATACGTTATAAGCTCGCCATAATAATACTACCTTTGTGTAATTACGATATAGAAATGGGGAACTTTTCAATAAATTATCAAATAATTTCTGAATGCACTCAACGGAAATATTATTAATTTGAAAGTATGACTTGTCACAGGATAAATATAATAATGTAAAGTATGATTTAATGTTTACCTTGACGGAATAATTACTTTGTGGTGGGTAGGTGAGAAGATGATATTGTAACTCGGTAGTAAATGTTACTGCTCGATAATGAGAAAGCATAATATCTGTAAATGTTTTGTAAGTGTATGTGAATATGTAAGTAGCGTGATTTGTTGTGGATGTGTGAATGGGAGTGTATAAGTTATAAAATTGTAGAATAATAAAAACTTTACCTTGACAAATGTCGTTATATATCAATACAGCAAATAGTTTGTACGTACTCATCCTTATAGTAATATAGAATACAAAATTAAGTGAGTAATGTAAACACACAACGTTAATCACTTTAGTTTTTTCAATTTCAATTCTGAATCGATAAGTATGTGGGGTGATGTATCGTTTCGACGCAAATAAATCTTGCAGTTTTTTAGCCACACATATTTGTAACCAAGCTCAGGGGCCTTCACTCGACACATTTTATATAATTTTTTGTTATCGGGCGTGAGGTGTTCGTTCACGAATATCTTCTTAGGATCACCTCCATATCCAATATCAGCAGTGGTGATACCTCGACATTTTCTTACACTGGAGACAAGGTTGTCCTTTGAAATACGAGACTTCATTTTAACTATAATATTACGGGGTCTTCCTTTATCAGGGTTCATGGCTTGTACTCTCGTGCTACTTTCTATATCATGGATATCCATCACGACACCCACTTTCTCTGCGATTCGTAGGACAATGTTACTTATATTTTCGTTTTTACTTTCGGGTATACCAACAAGTTCTACGTTTAACTGGCGTGCCCATTGTTGGTGTTTATTATTTTCGAGAGTAAGCTTATCAATAACCGTGTTCAACATTGCAATTTGGGATATGTGACTCTTAAGCGTATCCTCAGTCACACTGGCCTGTTTTTGAAGAATTTCAATATTGTTAGATGAGAACTCGACCGAGGATTGCAAAGCTGTAAGTGTGCACGTGGCATTCTGGTGAGAAGTAAGCATCTCAGTTAGAGCATCCTGAATGGTTGTTTGATTCCCACTGAGGTTATCGCACGTTGACTTTAAGTTATGAATTTCCTCTTTTATGGATAAGACCTCGTCGCAAATTTTCTTGACATTTCCCTCCTGGGAAGTCTTAAATTCAGAAAGAAATGACATAATTTCAGTTTTAAAAAGTGATAATTCCGCCTTTATTGAATCATCTGGTTGTTTACGCTTCGAACTTCTGAGGGTAATCTTTTGCTGTTGCGTCGCATCACACTGCAATTTTGTCAAATCTGATTGCACCGCATGCACTATTCCTTGATCCGTTTTACTGCTGGGTGGAGATCTTTGAACACTCATAATTAACTTTGCACTATGGTATTTATGCAGTGAGATTTAATGCGATGAGATTAAATAAGTCAAGCGAATAACCACTTTATACTTGGTCTATAAGGTATGTTTTATATTGCGTTATTGAGTTACGCCTATAAAAACAGGTAACGCGTCCGCTCCGAACGAAAGCGTTGAATTTATGTCGTTTTAATAATCTGGAGTTACACGAATATATAATCGATATCAGGAAATCTTTATTCGCAACATAAATATACCTACATAATAATAATTATCAACATTTAAATGCAATATATTACAATATTTATATATATAATTCTACTGTACGTGTGTATGTCGCTGAACTTCTCCTAAACAGCTGGACCGATTTGAATGATATTTTGTATGCGTTTGGGTGGCGCCCTGGATGGATTAGATTCACAAATCAGCCCGGCAGATGGCGCTGCAGTCGGTGTGGCGCTGCTTTTACGGGCAAGACGACGTCTGCAGGGCCGCTAGTACAATATAGAAAACACAAAAATATTTCTAGTTATGTCCGTAATAGACTTTGAAACCACTCAACCGATTTCAATGAAATTTTGTGAATGTGTGTGGTCGGGTCTAACTTAGAAAAGGGTTTTTTTAGATTCGATAGGTGGCGCTGTTGTTGATCTGAATTTCTTATTTTTTCAACGAAAATTCGGTCCAGAGAGAAGGTGGTTTATGTCAAGACAACGTCTCGGCAGACTGAGGACCTCTAGTATACAATATTTTTGTTATTTATTACATTTCATATTCTAATCTAAAAGGGACTTATTTGACAACTTTAAAGTATAATAGACAAGTGTAGTAAGATGCGATTGCTTAGCGAAGAGTAAAATTGACTTACGAAAATATATATTTAGATATAATTAATTCTCGCCGTAAATAACAATGAACCTTCTATGCGAATTCTCATAAAAAAATTGTAGATTCATAACATATGAAATTTGCCAACCTACTTGGATCGGCGGCGTGATGCAGACTGAATGTCTAAATTTTATAATTAGCAGAAGAGTAGATAATATAATGCAACGCTAAAATTATTAACCTTTATAAAATAGAACACAGAAGCTAAAACTTTTTTAACGTATCTAGGTCAATGCAAGCCATCTTAAGTGGCGCCCTCTCTTATAAACATAAAAGTTAGCACTAAGCAATAGAGTACTAGTATCTTGAAAGAATCACAGATGGCGCTAAAGATAACAGTGATATCCAGCTATTCGCCGCTAGATGTCACATAATAAATATCGTTTTATTTTTCGACATGAACATTTTTGTTTCATAAAATTATTAGAAAAAATGAAATTTAGTACAATAAACGAAACGATTTAGCTAATTACAAACTCATACGTCCATAGGGACGTTTGAGTATTATATGTATAGACATATAATAGTATCACACATAATGAATCTTTAATTCTAGTCAATCCAGTAGGTAAAATTAAAAAATATATATATATATATTTTAAATTATGTTAAAAACTATTTTGGATTAGACTTTGCCACTTGTCGTGTCATGATCCGATGGTAATAAGCTAGGCGAATAGTGGGTATTAAAAAAAAAGAAATACAATTATAAATAATATATTTAATTCAATTAAATAGAACACATTGTAAAAGTAGTTCCGGAAATCATCGATCCCGGTCTAGACGACCGTGACCCGGGGTCGCGTGCCCGGCCTACCTGAAACAACCAGGGTTAGATCAAATAACGAGAGGTCACCACTTTTATCGCTTCTGTTATATAACAACGGCTACGCTATTTTTATCGACTTAGAAGAGGTTAATAATTAATGTAGTATTTTTAACAATATTTCATTCTAATATTAATATTAATCTGATATATTCTATTAATAAAATTATAAATATAATTTTAAATATTCTTTCACTAATAGAAATATACACTAGCCCCTAGTAACATGGGTTATCCTACTAATATTATAAATGCGAATGTTTGGATGGATGTTTGGTACTCAATCACGCTACAACTGCTGGACGGATCTGGTTGAAATTTGGCACAGAGATAGATTATAGTCTGGAATACAACATAGTCTACTTTTTATCCCGGGAAACGTACAGTTCCCATGGGATAGTTTTATTTTTCACGGGACATGATTTTTTGCATAGTGGCAGTTTAAGGATCCGAAAATGACATAGGCTACTTTTAATCCCGGAAAAATGTACGCTTCCTATGGGATAGTAAAATAAAGAAAAGTGTATAGCTTAAGATGCATCCATGGATTGTATACCTTTTCTTCCAAAAATAACCTCCACGCGGGCGGAGCCGCGGGCATCATCTAGTAATATATATTGCGTTAGAAATGCGTTTTTAATTCGAAATTTAAATATTACTGAATCAAATCGTAAGAAGAATTTCTACGCTATTTAGGTGCCATGTAACCATTAAAAATTTATTTCCATATTGCATTTCAACAAGTTTATTTTATTTATTAAATAGAACGGTATAAACACCACTTACACTATTCACAGATATTACATTATATTTATTTAAGTTTAATTAATTTGATTATATTGATTAATAACATTAAAATACACAGTATTTAATCATTAAAATCATTGTATTATTTCATATTTGCTAAAAGTTGACCATGTTCATATTTATGCTGTAGGATTTTACACATAATAAAATAAACACGAGCACTTTGTTTGTACGGCATGCAAATTGCCCTTTGAGCTGTCGAGAATCAAGCTCACGTCCGACTAATTCAATCTACGGGTGTTTCTAGACCTGCGATGCTTACACACATTTTAACTGACACAAAAAGGAGAGGAGGATCTGTTAAATACCTATAATTTTATGTAGAACCACTGGGAGAAATTTATTCGGCAAAGGAGTTTTTGTTTTGTTTTATTATTTCTTTCAATATAAGTACCTTAACATTATACCTACCTATATAAAAACAAAATTCCATCCTTAATCGAAATTGGGAATCTTTCTAATACTATAAATGCGAATGTTTGGATGGATAGATTTTTGACTAAAAATAACGACCACGCGGGCGGAGACGCGGGCAAAAGCTAGTAAAAGACTAAAACTTATGCACCAATTTAGTGACTATAACACACATATAATACTTTTTAACAAAATAGAACCGTCTCAAATACCGAAATCAAGACATACCATTATCTAATATTTACAAAAAAATGGTTATATTAGATTGGGAGCTACACTTATTTTCAGTTGTTTTATTCGCATGAAGTGAAGAAGCGGTAGAGCCACGCCGTAGACATATTTTTCTACAGCATGAATGGGCCGGCTCGACCGGGGTAGTACCACTGTCTCACAGAAAACCAACGAAAAGTGACTGTTTACTATGGTTTCGTATAGTAAGTGAGATATCCGGAGGCCCAGATTACCCCTTCCTTTCCCTAATCCCTATTCCTGTCCTTTAAGGCCGACAGCGCTTTCATGATACTTTCGATATTGTGGATGTTCATGGGCCACGACCCACTGGCTCGTTTGTCGGACTATGATATAAAAAAAAATTGTTTAAGTTTATTAGCTATACTATCACGAGAGCTTGTTAAACATATTCAGACTTTAATATAGCTATTAATGCGACCCACATGCGTCGACACTCGTACTTATTAGTGAAGGGCATAGATCAGTGAAGGGTCTTGGCAGCACTTCACTATGACTCCATGAGAGTTCAAGTGCCTGATATTTAAAACCTTTTAAAGAGCTTTTTGAATACAATTACAAAATAATAAAAATACCTCCATTTAGCTATAACAAAGCGACCACGTTTAATGAACTCCTAGGCATTTTTTTATTGATAGTCTTTACATTCATTTAGTTTGTGAGCACTAGAGAGGCGCGTTTCAGATCTAAAAACGACGGTCGACTCATATTATGCCTTATTTAATTAAGGCGTCTATAGCATAATTTATTATCCTAACTAGTAGACGAAATTCGGTCCCATAATGTGATAGGGGGGGCGAGCATATCGCCATACCGAGCACAGGTCCCAGACTCCACGCTAATACTGAGAATTTATAGATAGGAAAACCCAATATCACTTTACCCGACCCGGGGATCGAACCCAAGACCTCAGCACAGCAGTCGTAACGCATGCGCAATTACAACTGCGCCACCGAGGCAGACTGTTATTATTTTGTAGACTATTATTACTTATTATATTGTTATTATTTAATAATTCAGGTTTACAATTATAGTTTATGTGATAACGCAATAGGTATTATTAAAAAAACAACATTCTTTAAAAACCAGTGTAACAAAATTGTATTAAATACTAATTAAGTTTAAATTATTATTTTTTCATTACATCAACAGAAATATTAGACCTTTTTATACTAAGATAAATAATTTCTCATTAAGCTTACTCTGAATAATCTTAATTATAATAAATAAGCCGACGCAAAATTAATGAGAAAATATATTGTTTTGTAACTTTGCCGTTGATTAATATTAAATTAGACATTTAATGAAACTGATTTTATATTCTACTTTTAAAAAAACCAAAAAAACATTTTTACTCTAGCATTTTAGTGCCAGTATTTTCGAGCCGCGATAGAATTTCTGTGAAGGCTTAAAGGCTGCTGTCATTTGTCAACAAGAGGGCTTAAATGTGTACTCGAGGCGCAGAGGGATTTGGTGCTTTTTAGAGGTTAAAAAGTGATTCATTCATTTTGTTTGACTAGTGGCCAATCTTGACATCAGATTTTTACGTCAGTTTTGGTCGATTTTACTTTATATAAAATACTACATACATATACACTCACGCCCGTATCCCATGGGGGTAGGCAGAGACTATTGAGGGCCACAAGCTACGATCCTGACACACTTCTTTCGCCTCTTCCACATTCATACATCTTCTCATACATTTACGACAGTTGGAGGTACTTCTGATTTGCCCTTTTAGGAGAAGATCGTTTATCTGATTCGTAAATGTTCTCCTTGGGCGCCCTCTAACCACTCTTCCAGTCACATTTGCACGATAAATAGCTTTCGTAAATCGCCTTTCATCCATCCTCTCCATGTGGCCAAACCATCTCAGCATACCTCTTTCTTTCTTATAAAATACTAAGTGTAAAATAACTCCCGGTTTAATGAAAATGGTAGGCAGCGGCTTTGCTGTGCCCTGGCATTGCAGAAGTCTATGGGCGGCGGTGACTACTTACCATCAGGTGGCCCGTCTGCTCCTCTGCCTATCGAGGCACTAAAAAAACCCCGATTAAGTATTTAGTATTTCAATTTTAAGCCGATATGTCATCAGTTCATAAATGTGTAGTCATTTTGTAGACCGGGTTTTCCGATTGTAGTTTGTTTAAATAGGTAAAGCACAATATTAATTAATGCTAGATAAATTATTTGACCGATCTTTGACGTGATTTAAATACCAAAATTATAAGTACCTATAACGATAAAATATAATGAAATATCAATGACCTTTTGTAAATCCACAGGTTAAATTGTTTGCAAGAGTAATAATTTAATGCCACGTCCTCGCTAAGACACACGTACAAAAGGACCATTCATCACACAATTAATCATAAAATGCAAAACAAAACACATCTTCATGCAGTAATTTTTCACAGTTTAATATAATTTATGCCTTGTCTTGAATGATTATTTTTTAGGATTTCGCGTAATATACATATATATACATGTGTGTATACACTCAAGCCTGTAATCCCCGAAGGGGTAGGCAGAGGTGTAACCAGTATTGACAAGTCAGATTTCATAAGATTTTAAACATTAACTTTATTTATTTTGGATTGTATATGAAATCGAGTAGAATATTCATAAAAATATAGTTATAATTTTATGTTATTCCAATAATAAATCGCGCAACACAGAATTCGCAATTTCGCATATTTCAAATTTTATTTAATTTATTTTGTAGACATTACAATACAATGTTGTTATGAATACCCTTTAGTTTTCTTATGCCATTTAGAGGGTAGATAGATACAATATAACTGTTTTATGGACTATGTACCCTACCTTACCTCCGTAAATTTGAAATTCCCGTGTTCTAAGTTTGAAATTCCCGCGTTTTTTTTAAGGTTCATATTTAGGTTGTCAAAATTTTGTCTCTGATCGTGGAGGGAATCAACCATCAACGATCAGAGACAAAATTTGTAAAAATTAATCGAATATTATTATTGGAAGTCGTTTTGCTAAAATGCCAAAAACTTGGATTTTTTTATAAACTTTTATTAGAGCTTTCCCCAGTGATAGCAACTATACGATATGAATCGTGAGGTCCTTAAAGCGATATTCAATTTCTGATTATAATTAGTTTAAATAGATATTTTGAAAAATCATTTACTTACTTCTTACAAAGCGAAATCCAAATTAAAAATATTTATTGAATCCATGATTGTTGCACATTATTTAGATTCAGTCAATCTTTTTCACTCTACCGCCAGCTTGGAATACAGTTTCGCTAGAGAAGAACTTTTCGAAAACTAGTTACAATAATGGGACTACATACAATTTGAATTGAATCATATTAGATTAGCGAGTCAATGTATGTTAATTAAGATTCCCTATTGTACTATTCTGAAAAAAAGAACAGATACTATTGAATTAATCCATCTCATGAGTGAGATAGAAATCACAATTCCTTAAACTAGTGAACATTAAAATAATATAATGAAATGAAAATCTTTATGCTGCCTATTCTGCTTGTCCGTCCATGGGTGAACCTCTCAAAATATGTAATATTTTAGTTTGGTGTGATACATTAAATATAAATATTATAAGTACTAGGTGAAAGCAAGCGATAGCCTAGTTGATTGTGGTACCAGCTGTCAAGACGTCGTATATTTGATTCGAAAGTCGTATATTCGAAACTCAAATGGGATAAACCTCTGAGTTTTCTAAAGTTACGTGTATATTTATTGTTAATTATCGCTTGCTTTAACAGTGAAGGAAAACATCGCGAGGAAACCCACCTGGGAATTCTCGAACGAATTTCAAAGGTGTGTGAAGTCTACCAACCCGCATTAGGCCAGCGTGGTGGACTAAAGCCTAACCCCTCTAATTAGTAGAGGAGGCCCGAGCCCAGCAGTGGGACAATGTTTAATACAGAGCTAGTATTATTAGGTACTCAACATTTCTGCCAGTAAAAGCACCGGGCCGTTCTACGATGTTTACATAAAACTGTATTCCATATGTAATCATACACGGTGTGACTACGTTAATTACGACTAATGGGAGTCCCGGACGTGCTCGGAAACTCAAATCAGTTTATGTCTAGAGAGTTATTCGATTAGCAGCGTTCGTATCTCTGGATATACACATGATTTACGCTCATAATTATTCGATTTACATATTTAATTATCAAGATTCATTTAAACCTGTATTAGAAACAATTAAAAGTGCTATTTAATTGGATACCTTAAATGGCACATAAACGATGATCGCCACTGTATTGATCAATTTAATGATCACAGTTACGCACCAAGATGTACCAATTACCAATTAATCACAAATGCGCACGGACAGCATAACGCTGTAGACAGTCCCAAAACGGACTATAGTTTGGAGCGCTCGCGAGCCGTCTTTTATACTTACAACTTCACCCCACTCAGTTGGTAATTGTCGTCTATCTACCCACGGATATTTATGAAATACCCTCGACATGTTTAATAAATAAGTCCTACCCTCACAACCTACCCTCAGGTATTTACAAAATACCTAGCAACAAATTTATTTCTAACTCCTGTTTAATTTTATTAATAATAACCTGCGTTGGTCCAGTAGTATTTGTGTACGCGGAACAACTCATGTGCTGTGGTTTCGATCCCAGGGTTGGGTAAAAGTGATATTGACTTTTTCTATCACGAAATATTCAATATCAGCCCAGAGTCTGGAATTGTGCCCAGTATGGCGATAAGCTATAACATCATGGGACGCTAATGAGCTGGGCAAAGTGTGGGTGTACTGGTTAACACTTTACCTACCACTTCGGGGATTACATGCGTGATTGCGTACATATATGACTTCGGAAATGAGAATTTTACCATTACTTAGTAAAATGCTTTAAAAATATAATTAATGGAAGTGAAAGTTGGGTGTGGCGGAAGAAGCATGAAAGTCGAGTAAATGCGGTGGAGATGCGTTCCCTACGGAATATGTGTGGAGTCACCCTTGCTGATCGCATGAGGAATAGTGTGATAAGAGATCGTTGCGAGTTGAAGAATGATGTGTTGACTAAGATAGAAAGAGGTATGCTGAGATGGTTTGGCCATATGGAGAGGATGGATGAAAGGCGATTTACGAAAGGGATTTATCGTGCGGAAGTGACTGGAAGAGTCGGTAGAGGGCGCCCGAGGAGAACTTATTGCAATCAAATAAACGATCTTCTCCTAAAAGGGCAAATCAGAAGTACCTCCAACCGTCGAAAATGTATGAGAAGATGTATGACTGTGGAAGAGGCGAAAGAAGTGTGTCAGGATCGTAGCTTGTGGCAGTCAATAGTCTCTGCCTACCCCCATGGGATACGGGCGTGAGTGTATAAACATATGTATGTATGTATATAATTAATATCTAATACCAATATTTTTAATTAGCCATAGAATTTAGAGAACACCTTTTATATTGGCAGTGTTTTTTTTTTGTTTTGAGTTTTAAAGCCTCATTAAGTTTCTTTGAATAGATTGAAGAAAAGACCAACAAAAAAATGCCATATTTAATATCCACAAAACACTTCATTTGTAAATATTCTTTTCATTTTATAAAGTATCCCGTACAATGCATGCAGTTGTAACATTTCGTACATATTACACCCAAAATAAATAAATTCATAAAAAAACGTAAGCGATTATTTGCACATGTGACGGCATAGAAACCAAACACTTATCTCGGATTCAAATGACCCAGTTCCGAAGATGGACGGACTGCCAAAATAAAATATTTGCATACATAAACAACACCTAATTGTGCTGTTAGTCAAAATGATTCACACACACATGTGTTATATACAACACAGATATATTTTGATAGTACATTGTTTAACAGATTGCAGAGAACGGTAGGCAGCGGCTTTGCTGTGCGCTGGTATTGCAGAAGTCTATGGGCGGCGGTGACTATTTACCATCAGGTGGCCCGTCTGCTCGTCTGCCTATCGAGGAACTAAAATAAAAAAGAGAAGTCTCTGTCCTCTTTTTATTTACGACCGACAAATAACTACGACTAAATATCACAGAGTTATGCAGTACCTAATGGATGACTCTTGTAATACACAATCTATATTAGCTTATAAATTAAGTGAATATGCACTGCTCATTGCTATTACCAAGGTCTTAAGATTGTCACAATTCAGTTTTTAAATGGTATATAAATATTACAAAAAGAGATCGCGTGGATTTCTGTGTCATGAAAACAAACAAATGAATTAAGAAGTGGAATATAAATAAAATATTCTACTAGATTTATCCTTCGTGAGTATACAATGAATAAAACCCATAATAATGAAGTTATGATATTTTATGTAACAATATCAAAAAGCACAAAGCGTGAAATTAAAATGTATTCAGAAGCATTCCGGTGCCAAGTTAAAACGAAATCTATAAATCCTTTGTAATGAAAACACGATTAAAATGTTAATAATATATCACGTTATTAGGTCAACTCATGATAGGAACAGTTTGCCAGCTACCGTGTTCCCTATGATCCTGGGTCCTTTAGGCGTAGTCTAAAGAAGCTAAGCAGCAGGCCGGCATGATTGTGTAGAGTAGCGAGGGATATATTGTCTCTCGCTACTTGATGCTCTAACTGGGCAGCACTGCGCTTACCATCAGGTGCAGTGTGATCACTTTGACGTTGCCAGAATAAAAATACATACATACATACATATACACTCACGCCTGTAATCCCCGAAGGGGTAGGCAGAGGTGTAACCAGTACACCCACTTTTCGCCGAATTTCGGTCCCATAATGTGATAGGGGGCGAGCCTATCGCCATACCGGGCACAGGTTCCAGACTCCGGGCTAATACTAAGAATTTCTAGATAGAAAAACCCAATATCACTTTACCCGACCCGGGGATCGAACCCGAGACCTCAGCACAGTAGTCGTAACGCATGCGCAATTACAACTGCGCCACCGAGGCAGGCAGAATAAAAATAAAAATAAAAAAAGACTGACATTGGAAAATAATAAAATAATTTAATATATATATTTTTTATATCACTTTAGTTATTAGCAATTACATGAATGTTAAGGTTTTTAGTTTAAATAATCTGTTACAATTTGATATTCAAGTGTCATAAAAATATCTATAGATATACGTATACATGTTACTTGATAAACTTTTATTAGGAGGGAATAAAAATTGGTACCCGTCATTTATCGAAATTAAAAACCTCCGTGGCGCAATTGGCGAGTAGCCGGCTGTGAAACGAGAGGCCGTGCGTGTGTTCGATTCCCACACCGGGACAAATGTTAGTGTGATATCTCTGTATGTCTGTGTATTATCTCCTTTTTGCAACATTCTGTAGGAATAAATGATCATGTAAATTCACAAATATAACAATGATAAAGTATGTGTCAGCATATTGCAGATGTATATGTATATTGAACCACCCTCTACCCTCCCCGCAAGCTCATTTCACCTGCCGCATCCGTGCACCGCTGCGGGCCGTTTCTCCAATCACCCGCAATAACAATGACAACGCTGATTTATTGGAATATTATTAATTAAATCCACATTTAGATGGTTGTTCATTAACTAATTAATTGTTTTTTATTATTAATAATACTGGATTTGACGTTATTATGATTAAAACCATTTATTTAGCCAACACACAAATTTACAGAAACAAGAGAAATAAAATTAAGTATCTAATTTAGCAGCGATATTTATTTATATTTAAATATAGCAGCGATAGCCTAGTTGGTTGCGGTACGGACTGTCAAGACGAAAGTCGTAGGTTCGAAACCCAAGTGGCATACACCTCTGACTTTTCTAAAGTTATGTGTGTATTAAAATGTTAATTATCGCTTGCTTTAACGGTGAAGGAAAACATCGTGAGGAAACCTGCATATCTGAGAGTTTTTCGAAGATATGTGAAGTCTACCAACCTGCATTAGGCCAGCGTGGTGGACTACGGCCTAACCCCTCTCATTAGTAGAGGAGGCCCGTGCCCAGCAGTGGGACAATGTTTAATATAGGGCTAATATTATTATTATTATTATCTAATTTACGTACGATTAAAAAATTAAATTAAAAATTTAATTTAATTTTTAATTTATTAGATATTTCAGAGACACAATTACTTAACTAGATACGTCATATACAGTATAATAGTAATAATTTATATAATTTGTAATTCTGAAAAAAAACTGTGCCCTTGTTTATAGAAGACGTCGCGTCATCCGTATTATTTATGTTTTTTATTGCCTGGATAGACAGACGAGCAGACGGGCCACCTGGTGGTAAGTAGACACCGCCGCCCATAGACTTCTGCAATGCCAAGGCACAGCAAAGCCGCTGCCTAAATAGATTTTAATATAATCCTATAGGGGCGGTGTGTGGGTTCGCAGAGATGTTTTCGTGAAACGATCCCAATAGAGACACTGGATAATACATGAAAATATATTAATATTTTCATTTCACAAATGGACTACTTACGAAATATATCAACCGAAATGGTTGGTTCGGTGAATATTTAATGTCATCTGAAAACAACTGCAGTAATTTCCCACCAAAACACTTTGCATATTAAAAGACTAGCTGTTGCTCGCGGCTCCGCCCGCGTGGAGGTCATGTTTGGGAGAAAAAGTATACAATACAAAATACCAGTATTCATGCGTTTAACTTAAAAATGACGGATTTTCATACAAACTTTCATTCCCTATTTTACCCCCTTAGGGGCGGAATTTCCAAAAATCCTGAAACATATATTTTTTATTTTTAACTAAAATGCCAAATACTAATTTTCATGAATTTAACTTCAAAAATGACGTATTTTCATACAAACTTTCATCCCCTATTTTACCCCCTTAGGGGTGGTATTTCCAAAAACCCTTCCTTAGTGGATGCCTACGTGATAAAAGGTACCTACTGTCAAAATTTCAAGTCTCTAACCCCAGCCGTTTAGGCTGTGCGTTGATCGATCAGTCAGTCAGTCAGTCAGTCAGTCAGTCAGCTTCTTCTTTTATATATACAGATAATGGTATTTTTTTATTTAAACACTTCCTTATTAAGTACGACGCCGGTACATAGAGTCTGTCATCGCTTCATGATACATAAATTTATCATAAGGAAAATGTATTTCCCAAAGGTAACATGTTTGCAATACAAGGGAAGCATCGGTAAATAATTGAAGCGAGCTATCGCCGAGGTATCTCCATTTAACTTTATCCGGGGAATTCTCATATTTATTTATCTTTGGTTTAATCTCACTGATATCAAAAACGATTAACGATCTTGCACATTACTTGCTGAAATATTTCTGTTTTAGTAAAATAAATGTAATTATTATACATTTTTATTATTCTACTTATTGAAGATAGTTTCGTTACGATTGTATATATTTAGTTAATATATAATATAATACTAACCCTGTATTAAACATTGTCCGACTGCTGGGCACGGGCCTCCTCTACTAATGAGAGGGTTTAGGCCTTAGTCCACCACGCTGGCCTAATGCGGGTTGGCAGACTTCTCATACCTTCGAAAAATTCTCAAATATGCAGGTTTTCTCACGATGTTTTCCTTCACCGTTAAGCAAGCGATAATTAACATTTTAATACACACATAACTTTAGAAAAGTCAGAGGTGTATGCCACTTGGGTTTCGAACATACGACTTTCGTCTTGGCAGTCCGTACCGCAACCAACTAGGCTATCGCTGCTATATTTAGTTAATGTCGATAAATAAACTCTTCCAATACTTATACTGAACAAAATATAAATCAGACCGATACCAAATAGAATTTATAGGTATTTTGAAAACTGTACTGTTCTTGATTCATATTTGAATTACATTCTTGATAAGTCAAGGGAAGTCCCGTGCAAATTAAATAAATATTTAACTACAATTCAGTGTACATGACCGATTCCTGACCTTAGTACCTTAGGTATGAATGTACGCTGTGATCTTAATCCAAGGAGTCACATCGAGGCCATAATTTCCGCCACTTCACGCAAGGTCAAAATCCTGAACAGAGTGCGGTGGTATTTCACGCCCGGTCAGCTCTATCAACTATATAAAGAGCAGATACAGCCGGGAGAGGAATACTGCTCGCACCCCTGGACGGTTCCGCTTAATACCAATTCAATGCCGTGAATGGGTTGCAGCGGCGGGCCATCCTTATTGTGAATGATGCAGACGTGACTAATAGCGTTGAGCCGCTACAGCTGTGTAGGGATTTTTTTTATTATTCTGGCGCGGCATAGTCACCATACTGCACCTGATGGTAAGCGCAGTGCCGTCCAGATAGAGTATCAAGTAGCGAGAGACAGTCTATCCCCCGCTACTCAACACAATCATGCCGGCCTGCTGTTTAGCTTCTTCACATTACGCCTAAACGACCCAGGATCATAGGAGGATGGGAACAGGGTACCTGGCAATTTTAATTAATTTGTATTTGTAATGAATTGTAATTTCCTCGCTTAGCGTGTTCTACCGTTTGTATTAAGGCGAATGCTCCAAAGAATTGTTTAATCTTATCCCATTCTCTCCCTTCCATACCAGAACCACGCGTACTGGCTCGGGGAGCCACAGCTTCGTGGTGTCTACTACCCTGGTTCTAACCAAGAGGTTCACAAATTCGTATCTTTGCCGCACCATCAAGCTGCGGAACAGTTTGCCAGCTATCGTGTTCCCTCCTTCCTATGATTCTGGGTCCTTTAGGCGTAGTGTGAAGAAGCAACTCAACAGGCCTGCATGACTGTGTCAAGTGGTGAGGTACAGTTGTGATTCTCACTACTTGATACTCTAACTGTACGGCACTGCGCTTACCATTAGGTGCAGTATGGTCACTTTGCCGTGCCAGTATAAAAAATGATTCATCACTTCTAACGAATTATACCTAAGACAAAAATAAATGTATGACTATTAGTAATTGAATATCCATTATTGCATCACAGTTCATCAGAAAACAATTATTTTTATATCTTTTGACATGCATTTTCTTAGACATCAATAAACGGGTGACAATATTTCTATTTATATCCATGAGACAGATGCAGTTCGAAATTTAATTGACAGCATACGAGTATTTACGATATTAATTATCATTGTTTATTTGGAATAATAATTTAGATATTGAGCAATATGTATTAAACGTAATTTAATACTAAACTAGTGTTCGCCTTCTTTATAGACGTAGATGCGATAAAAGCATAAAAACTATCACGGTAACTGTGGCTGACGTGACTGTGGCGGCACACAACACGCAAACTTTGCTACCGCGATTTAGGATTGTTCAAATCAAACGATCAAGAAGGGGTCACCGCAGTGAAGCACAACACCTAATTAACTGAAGATCTTCCTTCTCGAGGAATACTGTCACCCGCTCTTCTACATGTTTGCATACTATATTCATATAATAGACATGAGCGAAGTTGTATTAAATGGATGCAGAGCAAGTTAGATTAATTATATGCACGACCCCTCGTTAGCGGACGTGTTACTCACACCACTGGGACTCCCACGGGAATTGGCAATATCGGAATATGTGTAGTTTAAATAGCCTATGATGTAAGTATGATATGCTTTAATATTGGCTGTCGAAGTCAAAGTAAATATTATGTCTGTTATATAACATTGATCGTATACTGTCCCGCTGCACGTGGCTTCTTTACTATCGAGAAGAGTCAGGTTTGAATCCAGCTTGCTGGTCTAATAATAATATATCTTTATTTCAGACATATTAGCCCATAAGTTGTCAGTACTATGTTACTTACATTATGCTTATATGCTATATTAGTATTTAATTAAATTATGCAACAGCTGTTTATTTACATGTACCTATGGCCAGCACCACCCAATGTCTGCGGATGGGACAGTCTGGTCTATCATTAATCATCTTCAGGATGCCGTTCCGAGTGTTACGCAAGCGCTGAAGTAACGAAGACGCATTCTTACGCATGATGGCGTGAAAGCCATCCGTGCGAACTTCGGCAAACATGCCCGACGCAACGGCAGCCGCAATAGCATCCTGAAGGGATTATTGTATTGTACACGCAGGACGTTGTAGGCTCGGCTAGTATATGACACCCATAGGCCGCTTGAGTAAAATAAGACGGACCGCCTTAACGCGTTGAGGTATACAGGAGGTACACGACGGGGCTGTTGTTTAGGTGCTTTAAACACTAACATCTCACTTTTTTGTGTTGTATTTAAGGCCGTGCATCTCCGCATATGTCTCGCAGGTCGACAGTAACTTTCTCAAACCGTTTATCGAGGGACTGTCGTCCGCGTAACTTATATTATTGATTCACGTACCGTCAAAACCTAATGAGAGTTGATGGATTAATGTGATGTCTTCGAAATTCTTATTGGTGATTGCAGGTTGCCAGTTGTTTCACGACCTTTTCGATCAGCTTTAAAGCTAGCGTTCATTAAAGAATAAATACAAACATAACTTGGAAAAGTGCTTATGCGGATTGGAATCGAACCTACGGCTTATACCTTCGCCGTGACAGGAAATCCCCTCATCTCCGCTAGAGTACTACTATATTTAATGCCATTGTAGAACCTGTAAATTTTATATTCATTTCTCACTTAATCTATGATTCCAACAAACCATTATAAAAACACCACTACAAATCTCTTATTTTTAAAACGTTTGTGTATTCACTTTGTATTTATATTTGATTCCGAATAATCGCCTGAAACAGATAGGTACATACACTAATATGCTTTCTAAGAATAATATTTGCACTACTTGTATCCATGACGTCATTTAATTTCATGATCCTAAATCGATACTAAGATATTTGCATAGCACGCGGCCATTTTGTCTATACATATCACATGGAAATAATATTCCAGTGATAGATGGGAATGCGGATTTCCTATCAATATTTTCCTGTGCAGTTTCAACGTGATATGAACACACAGTGCCTGAAATGTCGTTTGTGTTTACGACGGATCCTATTGAGGAACGTGTTTATTGATTTAAGCGTCAATAATTCCTCATCATAATACTAACAATGGATATAAAGTAAAAACAAATGATTCCTGTTTTGACAGCGTCAGTGGCGCAGCGGGCTAGTAGCCAGCTGTGAAACGAGAGGTCGTGGGTTTGATTCCCACACCGAGATGTTTGTGTGACAGACAGATATTTGTGTCGGACCGTAGTCCCTCGTAGGTTCTTAATACCGACGATACAAGTTTGACCTAGTCTGGGGTCAGGACTATGGCTGTTAGGTGTGTTATAATTTTTTTTTATTAATTCATCCATCAGCCTGTAACCGTCCACAGCTGGGCGTAGGCATTTCCCAGGTTGCGCTATTCTTGGCGGTCCTCAACCTTCCTCATTCAACCGCCTTCTGCAGCATCTCTCAGATCGTTAGTACAGTGGGCACGATGTCGGCCTACACTACGCTTGGATAGATGTGGTCTTTACTCCAGCACTAGCTCCAGTGTCCATCATTTCACCGACAGATATGGGCAGCCCACTGCCACTTCAACTTCGTAATTCGGCGGGATATACCGGCCTCTCTGGTTCTCCAACGGATCTCCTCGTTCCATCAGAATTACTACAAGTATAGTCCGTTTCATAGCTCGTTGAGTGAACTTAAATCGGTGGATCAGGCATTTGTCTAAGCCCATGTTTCAACGCATAGATTAAATCTGAGTAAATAATAAAGTAATGTTTTAAGATAGATTATAACACTCATAAGTAACCCCTTAAGAGATCGAAAGAAAGTACAATAACTAGCATTGTGATAATATTATTGTGGGAAACGGAACGTAATAGGGAAATGACAATGAACGGATGATGTGGAAAAGAGGATTTAAGACGAAGAGTGTGCGAGTTCTTGAAAATAATTATTTTAACTTCCTTATGACTGTTTTATTGAAGCAATAAACTTTTCCAACATTATAATTCTGTATAACCTCAAAATAACCTTAAATTTTTGTCCTAACTTGGCACATGCCACAATAGTCCTGATGCAAAATATAATACTGACCGCTAAGAGACGTAGCGCCCTCGATGACCGCCAAAATTATGCCGACGTATATACCTAACTAAATATAACTGACCTATGTAACTAAATATAAACCAGCTGGCCCCGAAACGCGACCCGAAACGAGCCACTATGATGGGTTTTTCACCACGGATAATCTATAGTTTATTAACTATCGGTTATGCAACAAAATAAATAAACTTCATACAACCCAAATTTTATGACCTCTACCTCTCTAAATAACTAGCTAAATTGTTTATAATCAGAACTTTGGCACGAGAGACATATACGAGTATAAATAGCCGTAATATACAGCAAATAATATTATACATACCTTTTTAGTCAAGTTTTGAAGAAATGTTTTGTCCATGTGCGCTGTCGTTGTCTGTATATATAAAAGAAGAAACTCACTGACTGACTAACCGACTGATTAGCCTAAACTGCTGGGGTCAGAAACTTGGAATTTTGACAGTAGATACCTTTAATGACGTTGGCATCCACTAAGGAAGGTTTTTGGCAATTTAAGGGGTCTATTAATAGGAGATGAAAGTTTGTATGAAAATCCGTCGTTTTTTAAGTTAAGCGCATGAAAATTTGTATTTTATATTGTATATTTTTTCTCCCAAACATGACCTCCCAAATTGTTAAGTTAAAAAGGTTCAACAAGATAATACTGTCTTATGGAAATTCTTACCTCACATATATATCAAGTTTGAAGTTTCCCAAGGGCTCGCACGTGAGGCAACTTGCCAGAGTAATAGCTGAAACGAGTTAAAACGAGTCTGTTTTATTTGTTCGGGGAAATTTTAAAAGGAATAAAGTTTCCACTAATTCCCACTGCCTCTTGCGCGAGGTACGCTTTACAGAATGACTCGATAAAGCGCAACCTTCAATCTATTATCTCGAACAAGCAATTAAGTCGTTCTTTCAGGTTTTTAAATCGTTAACTTCGCATTCTATCCGTATTCAGTTTTATAGTTTCAGTTTTATATGATTTTCAGTGCGTGATTCAGCAATTACAATTTACTAGAGACTTAAGAAGATATTTGTACTGATGATGCATAAGGAAAAATCGTGGTATAGGGGAATAACAAATTGAAAGTGATGTTTAATACCTACACATAAATATTAAGAGTACCTTTTTAACAAGGTCGGCTCCATAGATCAAGTTTTATTTGCATAAAACATAAATCTTGAACATCAGGGAACATTGTTATTGTGTTTATTATTACACCTATTTATATTTAAAACTTCTTTAGTATACACACATATTAGAGGAAGTCACTGTTATTTTTGTATCCTGGCACAGCAAAGTGTTCACACTGCACCTGATGGTAAGCGCAGTGCCATCCAATTAGAGTATCAAGTAGCGAGAAAATATCTATCCCCCACTACTCAACACTATCATGCCGGCCTGCATCTTCACACTACGCCATGGGGCAAGAAGGCAAAGAAGCAGTCGAGGGTCTAGTGTGAGAGTACTCAGAAGGCTGCAACACGGCCATACATCGTACCCCAACTCTAGACCACGATAAAAACCGGATGTACAGTGGCTGATCCCGGAACACGACACACTTGCATGTGCCACTATGGCGGGTTTTACACCCTGTTTACGAAGGTCGCTATCCGGGCGGATAATATGAATATCCTGCCACCAGCAATCTACACTCTCTAAAATAAAAATAGCATTTCCAAATCAAATATTGTTTGAAGTATTTTCTTTAAACCCATTAAATATTTTTTGATATCACCCTTGTTTGTTTGTTTGTCACAACCCCAAAATTGTTTACTCTACAAATATATTAAAAATCACAACGTGCAAAACATTTAACATAAAAGGTAATGTAGTCTTTCATAATAGCCCGATGATTTGTTCCGTGGAGCGGTCTTTTGTCACGTCCTGTATGAATCTTCCGACTCGCAAAACAATGTGTGTATAACATTGAGTTAAATATATAATTGTGTTTTTGAATCTTCAAGCTTTTGTTACGTTTCGGTCTGACGTTATTTGCTTATGCTAATTTATAAATTAAATTCAAGTCCTACTCTTGCCTATCTGAATCCTAAATAAATATGGGGACAATAGTAACCTTAGGCCAGTAGTAATTAAATGTGAAAACTGTATTCCATGCTTGGTAGAGCAGATGCTTTAAAAATATTATTGTATAAAATGAGTGCAATGTGTATATTATTAAATAATAATAATAACACCCAACAGTCACACACACAGCCTTGATGTCTTGTGTCGTGGGTATCAGGGACTACGAGAGACTTTCGGTCTAACAATACTCAGATCCGACACAAATATCTATCTGGCACACAAACATTTGTCCCGTTGTGGGAATCGAACCCCAGGGTCTTTCGTTTCACAGCCGGCTACTAGCTTACTGCGCCACGACAATTGCAATACATATCTTATTACTTAGACTAAGTAATAAAAAATATATACACTTAAGCTAAGTAATAAAAAAGATGTTTCATAAGAGATCTTTGACAAATGATATCATGTAAATAAATGTTAAAAATATTGTACAAAATATTTACTAAAGCAATTGAGCACAAGGACAATTATTTTTTTTTATTTCAGAAGTATAAAAAATATGTCTTTATCAAACTCCTTAGACATGTCATGGTATTAAAAATGCATATCGTGATATTTATTTTAGTTTACAATATAAGTAAAAGTTTTTTAATTCATAAAAGTACACCGACTTCAATAAAAAACAAATTATGCGTCCCTGTAAAATTTGAGGGTTGCCCTTCATTTTTCTGAGATCCCATCATCAGATCCTGACTTGGTACCAACGGAACCACCTGGAAAGTATAATAACCTTTTAAACAAAAAAAGAATTTCTCGAATCGGTCCAGGCGTCTTCGAGTAATCGGGGAACATACATAAAAAAAGATTCCGACAAATTGTTAACCTCCTCCTTTTTTAAGTCGGTTAAAAAACTGGTCTTCTATTCTATGTATGAACCTTAAATTTCCCTTTTGCCTCGGCCGTGACCGTGAGAATTTGTTTCTAATTTTACTCGGTGTAGAAACTATGGTAGAGTGAGACGTTCGTCTAGGGAACTCGTTAGCGACACAACCCAGCACAAGTGCCTTGCAGCCTGGATACTGACCTTACAAGATAATGACTTTGCTCTTTGCTACTCTATTTTTCATACATAATGATAGCTAGTGTCTTTTGTGTAAGGAAAACAAGTCAACGATGTTTTTTCCATTAACAAACTCTGACAAATAATAATATGTAGTACCTCTGACTATATCCCAAATAAATAACACTCATAGTTCTGATCAGTGGGTTAACTTTTATCGTGGTTGTCCAGAACTACGAGACACTTTGGTTTTAAAAAACCCAGACCCGAATATTTCTGGGTCAAAATGTTATTATTGTATGGAATATGTTTATCTTAAGCAATGAGTGTAAGATTTTATCATTTGCTTTTAAAAAATCTTGCGATTCAATATCATACTTAAACTACGTTTTTTATATATAAATTTGGTTGGGATTTTATAAATTGTTTTGTTTAAACTAGTATTCAAATGTAATTAACATAAATAATTTATTCCTGAGATCCACACAATACATAAAATAATTTAAATATTAATATTAAATACTACAAAAAAATTAACAATAATTTTTAATAATCTTCCTGAAACAGCAAATCTGGTTTGCATATTCGATAAATAAAAGACATACTCAATTAAATAAAAAAAATCTAACATATACTATTAAAGAATAAAATTATTGTTGGTTTTAATTATGATTATGTAAACAGTACATAATTATAAACTGTATCAAACAATGGCTTTGATAGCAAAACATTTGATTATCACGTAAAATAAGTTACTAATAAGACCAATAACCATGGAACGTCTAGTAATACAAGGAAGGGTAGAGGGTCAACGTTCTCGCGGCCGATATCCCACAAGATGGACAGACCTTATCAAATCATTTACGAAGTGTTCCCTTGCTGAGTGTACACGCAGTGCCACGAACAGGAAACAATGGAGACGTATCGCAAATGCTGCAACCGACCAATACGACGATCCATAACCACGACCATTCCGCCAGGAGTGCCCGACTAAGAAGAATTATTACCATATATAAAAAAGTACATAAACGGATTACCTCTATCGTCTCTACCGACTGGTAAAAAGACAAAACACCACCACTTTTAATTACACCAGCTCAACGTTTGGAAAGTGTGAAATTAAGTTGGGTCGTCTATCTTCTATTTTTAAACTTGGAAGTTGTGTGACGTCTGACAGTTGATACGCTACAGTTTCAATTTCATATATCGCACCCTTAGGAATTCAACCAAACTTTTTTGTCATACATTCTACTTTTACATCTAAACAATCTATAGGTATATATAAACTCAAAAAAAGCCACACTGTTTTGGATGAAATTTTGTGTGTTTGAAAATACAATTGGACCCGGTAGGTGGCGCTATTGTTTGTGTCACCAAATTTAATTTGCTATCATTTGTGGAAGAAATGCCAAAGATTGTGATGAAAAAGATGATCTTTAAAATATCATATTTAATGTGGCGCTGCTGTTCAGGACAGGACGACGTCTGCCGGGCCCGCTAGTCATCAATTCAATGATACCAACTTGTGCATTTTTTTCATTTAGCGTCATATTTATTTACTTAGCAACGTACTTAATGATGCACTATAATTTATCTATTATCTGTGATTTTGCAAACATTAGTTATCTATAAGAAGCTGTTAGCTGCATTCCAATAGTTTAATAAGTGTATTATAAACATAGAATACTGTTTGAATCTATCTTCACGGACTTGCTGTTGAGAGAGTGGGTAGGTACTTGATATATTAGTGATGACTTCATAGTACATAACGACATAACAATATACTGGACTCTCAGACATACTGATATCAATATTAGGGTATTTCCTATTATTATTAGGGTATTTACTATTATCAGAAATATCGAAGGTATATCGGAGGTACTTAGGAGAGTAGTTGCGGGTACATTAATAATGACAACCAAATTGGGGAGTAGTAAATGCTTAGCATAAAAGGGAGTGCCTTCCGCGCTCCGGTGTTCAGTTGAGTAGAAGACGAGCCGATAGCCAGTATATTTGTGGTTCGGTGCAGTAAGTGTAAATGTAATCAGTTCAATGACCGTGTAGTTCAGTTTAGAGGGTAATGCTGATAGATTAATTATAAAGAGAAGCCTTAAGTAAATCCTGACATGTGTTTGTGTTAATATTAAGTAAGCATTGAGATGTGTAACAGTAATGTAAATCAATCAGAAAATTATAAACATTGTATTTGTGCCTTTTTAAATATCCATCTTGCATAGTTTTGTTGATTTTGCTAACAATAATAATACACCAATAGCCACACACATACACATACCTGAACATCCAGACATATATTTTTTTATAAAAGTCATTAAAAACATATTATGGAGGTTTTTAGCATTTTTTCTTTAGCAGTAATGCTCCTAGCAATAACAATGAACACTACCTTACTAGAAGCAATTTGTAACCTGGACCATTGCAATGTCCGAACTTGTGAGCGCTTATCTTTATAGTCAGTACACAGACTACCCAGCCTGAAAAATGGCATAACTCACCCAGCCAAAACGACTTTGGAACTTCCATTCAAATGTGCCGCAATTAAACTTTATTAGCGGATAAAAAATTAAATTATGTTGCATCCGAAAGTTCGAGTTGCTACACTGGAATGAAAACGACTGTTTGAAACACATACTCAGTGTCCGCAAGCACGAAGATAATGAACGTATAAAAATAAATGGTGCGTTTAGTATGCGGTATTTTTGGAGTAGCGGACACGTGCGTAAATTCCAGGATTATGTTTTTTTTATAGCATAGACCGACAGACGAGCCGGTGGATCACCTGATGTTAAGTGATCTCCACCGCCCATGAACATCCACAATACCGAAAGTGTCATTTATGCGCTGTCGGTCTTAAAGGACAGGAATAGGGATTAGGGAAGGGAAGGGGGAATCTGGACCTCCGGATATCTCACTTACCATACGAAACGCGACAGTAAACTGACACTTTATGCTGGTTTTCTGTGAGACAGTGGTACTACCCCGGTCGAGCCAGCCCATTCATGCTTTAGACATATATGTCTACAGCGTAGCTTCTAAAAGTAAAAATAAGTTTAAAAGTATTTAAATTTGAATATCCTGTGATTTCATGGGGAATGAGTGAATCGTTAAGTGCATATTATTATTGAAGTGAAACTTCTTTAGGTACGCTGGGCACTTTAGGGATGGTGAAAATAGTCACGCTTAGATTATTTGACTTCTGTCATAAGCACGTCTATGAATTTCTATAATTATTGACATGCAGTGATGAAACAAAAAAGTATTCCATGGACGCTTTTACAAAAAGAACACAGTAATTCCAAGTTTTAAGTCTCCACTTCTGTCCCCATTACTGCCTATGATTTTTATTGTTAATAGTACTACTTGTCTTTCAACATAATATGCATAAATTCTGATAAAGGGAACTCATGTATTTTACCAATTTAGAAAACATCATGTGGGTTTGAATACCCAAACCTCACAACCTTACAAATTTTACTAAAATGAGCCGATTGCTTTTAATCGACGGGAATATCGATAGAGAAAAGATTTGGATCAATATTTACAAACTCTAAATAAAACAAACCAGACATTTGTCAGTAAACTGGCCATGATCCACGGTCGTTAGTTTTATCGACATACCGACATTCCGACGCTCCAACATTTCCGACAAAACGTGAAACATTAAAGAATTGTGATATTGACGATATCGTGTCACTATCTGGAGGGTTACTCTTGATACTCGATTCCAATTTAAAATTGGGATTGAGTTCGAAAACTGTACAATGGGCACTCTTGAACGCAACACCCGCGCACGATTTAACTGAATACGGCGGATTTTTTTGTAACTAAATGAAATAGACTATTTACAATAGCAGCTATAGCCTAGTTGGTTGCGGTATGGACTGTTAAGACGAAAGTCGTATGTTCAAAACTCAAGTGGCACACACCTCTGACTCTTCTAAAGTTACGTGTGTATTAAATCTTAACTATAATAATATTAATATATACTAATATTGCTTTAACGGTGAAGGTAAACATCGTGAGGAAACCTGCATACCTGAGAATTTCGAAGGTATGTGAAGTCTACCAACCCGCATTAGGCCAGCGTGGTGGACTAAGGCCTAACCCCTCTCATTAGTAGAGGTGGCCCGTGCCCAGCAGTGGGACAATGTTTACTACAGGGCTTATATTATTACTAGCTGTTGCTCGCGGCTCCGCCCGCGTGGAGGTCATGTTTGAGACAATAAGTATAGACTAAAAAATACCAATTTTCATGCGTTTAACTGCAAAAATGACAGATTTTCATACAAACTTTCTTCCCCTATTTTACCCCCTTAGGGGCGGAATTTCCAAAAACCCTGAAACATATATTTTTTATTTTTAACTAAAATGCCAAATCCTAATTTTCATGAATTTATCTTCAAAAATGACGGAGTTTCATACAAACTTTCATCCCCTATTTTACCCCCTTAGGGGTGGTATTTCCAAAAACCCTTCCTTAGTGGATGCCTACGTCATAAAAGGTACCTACTGTCAAAATTTCAAGTCTCTAACCCCAGCCGTTTTGGCTGTGCGTTGATCGATCAGTCAGTCAGTCAGTCAGTCAGTCAGTTAGTCAGTCAGTCAGTCAGTCAGTTTCTTCTTTTATATATACAGATTATTTATTATTTACGATCGATAGTCCGTAAATATTCTATTTAATTTAGTTGAGTGAGTTAGTGCCAATGTCTTCTAGATTGGAATTGAAACTGTATCGAGTTCGAGATTGGAATTGATTTCAAGAGTAGACCTACTCTGTACTGTGTGGGTTTTATGAAGTCGGATGTGGCGTCATTTGCGGTCGAATATGACACAGCTATTTTAATATCTACAAGCTTATTGATGTACCGCGCGTCAATACACTTTATGTGGTTAATATATTACATTAATACTTTTGGTTTGTTGTTTTGATTTGATTTCTGATATTACATACATACACATATACACTCACGCCGGTAATCCCCGAAGGGATAGACAGAGGTGTACACTAGTACACCCACTTTTCGCCGAATTTCGGTCCCATAATGTGATAGGGGGCGAGCCTATCGCCGGGCACAGTTTCCAGACTCCGGACTGATACTGAGAATTTCTAGATAGAAAAACCCAATATCACTTTACCCGACCCTGGGATCGAACCCGAGACCTCAGCGCAGCAGACGTAACGCATGCGCAATAACAACTGCGCCACCTAGGCAGATTTCAGATATTCTTTTTTCAATAAATAATGTATTAAAATCAGGTAGAGATAGGTCATATAGGTTTTGGAATTGTTAATATCTGTTAAAAAGTCTTTATCTCGTCATCATTATTTTTAAATCCTGTATATTATTTACAATAACTATATATTAAGTGTAATATAATTATATTTTATTAAGTGTAGGTATATAGTCTAGTAAATTCAACAACATACTAAACTTGTTCACTTATATTTTGTTTTAAACCGTTACTATAAGTGAAGACTTGTAATTGGTTGTTTGTTTTGTATACTGTTATTATTCTAGCTTAGTTAACCTGTTAGTCTTCCATAAAATAAATAAATAAATATTTTATCTATTTTAACTACAAATAAAGCAAGGAACATATGCTATTTTATTTTGCTCTGATACAAATTTGTGGTCGTTTTACCATGAACGTTATAAAACATTATAATTTTGGTGATGGCAAAGAAATTACCTAAAATAAACAAAATAAAAAATGCCCCATTAAAAATATGTAATTATTAAAACAACATAAATAAACTAGTATCTACTTGAATGTTGAATTATGCGCAAAAGACATATCACTGTTAAAATTCGTGAATTAAATTTTAAAATTATTATGTTAGATGTTTAGATTGTAGTTTAAGTTTAACCACTGAATCTGTTTTCTGTAATTTATACAAAAGGATGTCACAAATTCAAACGATCTAACAATAAACTACCTTCCAGATGCGAAGATGGTGGAGGCGGCGCGGCGACAGGCACCGGCGGCCGGACGGCGTCGCTGCGACTCGCGAACGGGCGCGTGGCGGCCCAGTCCGCGGAGCAGCTGCCGCACTCGCCGGCAGACTGCGCCTCCGTGCGCATATCCATCGACAACACCAACACATGCTGCACAGACTCGCTCGTCACAGCCCTTGATGACGAGACACTTCTTCTAGGTACGTCTTTTATAAACACTTCTGTGGCAGGCAGCGCTTTTGATGTGCCCTGGCATTGCAGAAGTCTATGGGCGGCGGTGACTACTTACCATCAGGTGGTCCATCTGCGCGTCTGCCTATCGAGGCACTAAAAAAAAGGTACATAATGCACTGACTCCGCTCATCACCGCTCTCGACAACGAGACAATTCTTCTAGGTACGTCTTCTATGAACATATGTATCTGTCCCTTACAGGTACATAACATTAAACGCCAAAAAACATATTTTACAGGAAAGCAAAACTGCGCTTAAATCTTGGAAAACAAAATGGACAGGTTATTTAAGTTATTGCAATTAACTAATAATCCGCATCGTAGGATTTAATGCTTTACTTAATAAGTTACTATTGTATACTGAAGTACCGATATATATTTGAGGAATGCCAAAGAAGACCACGAGGAACGACATTTTCTTTACTATTGCATAAAAAGCAGACGTGAAACGGTTGCATGTCACGGACTTTTTTTATTCTGGCACGGCATAGTGACCACACTGCACCTGATGGTAAACGCAGTGCCGTCCAGTTATTGTATCAAGTAGCGAGAAGTAATCTATCCCTCGTAAACAATAGTGCCGGCCTTGCAGCTTATTCGCACTATGCCATGGGGCAAGAAGGTGAAGAAGCGGTCGGAGGTCTAGTGTCAGTGTACTCAGAAGGCCGCAACACGGCCAAACATCGTACCCCCGACAATAACCGGATGTACACTACCTGATCCAGGAACTCGACAAACTTGCGTGTGCCACTATGGCGGGCTTTACACCCTGTGTACGGTGGTCGCTATCCTGGCGTTTCCGAATAACCTATCACCATCCTCATACACTCTTGTATGAATCATCTGATATCAGATAGATCTCATTCTCAACAGGTCACTTCTAGGTAAGTTAATCACATAAAGCCTACACACATGTATAAAAAAATCTGAACAAGAGTCGTCATCTTTCGGTGGTCTTAAGAATATTTACAAACAATTAATGACACAGGAAATTGAGTCAGAAATAGATTAATGCAAGTTTCTATAACAACAACAACAGACAAGACACTTATTTTCGATCAGCAACAAAAAAACAGCTGAGAAGTGGAAATCCAAAGCAGTCGGATTAAACGTAAGTGACGTAAAGTGACGCTGTAATTAACTAAAGTAGATCAAATATTACGTGACGCAATGCACCAGCATTATCGATCTCGATTTTCATCACTTTATCGCCCACTTTACATCCTGATCTATTTTTGTTATAGAACTAAAGTGGGACACGAAAAGTGCTAAAGATCTCGTCCAAGATTTAAATTAAGAACACTTGAATCTTACATAAAAAAGATTGGCGTTACTGTAGATATAAAGTTAGCGTGTACAGTCATATAAAGAGAACAATTTCTTGATATAGCTAATTGAACATTTATTGAGTTATTAGTTTATCTTTGAAATTACAATAGTATAAAATGTTTCGTAATTTGCAATGATTGTATTTAATCTACATAACGTTGAAAAATGTAAAATATCATGTTGTTTTAAAATGTGATTAATTTCAATGGAATGAAGAATGACAAATCATTTTGTGAATACTTTGATATCAATGTATAAAAAAGTACACATTCACGCAGTGACCAACTTTTATAACAGAATTCACATTTTATTACTAAAATATTTTAAGACTCGGGTGTTCGGGCGTTGCCAACGATTCTAAATAGTATAACTCGTAAATTATACCGAAAAAAAATATTTCTTTTCGCTATCGACACCAAAAAAGTTACTACAGGGTTATTGGTTAAGAATTGTATGGGTTGGTGGTCTCGGCAACTTCCCTGTTGCAATAGTTTTTGTTTAGTCAACGTAAAATGATTCGCAAAAAATCCCCGAACACAATCAGTGCGGCCGGACGGGCGCAAGTATCAATGTATTTTTTATCACACATCCGCATAATTCAGCTGAAACCCAGCACATGCGGATATTAAACCCATTTCCTGAAACAATTAAGGCGTACCGCCTTAAATTTTCACGCTATCTGCTCACACTTCTGTCTGGATGCTTAAACATTCAACGTCGTAGCCAACCTCGCTTTTACCAGTACTGTACTAGGAATACGCAAAATAATTTCGCAACACAAGGAAATTCTTGAGGAAATAAAATAATTACATGAAAACTTCAAAGCTGTTTAGTCATGCATGCTTCTATAAATTGCGTGGGCTAAAAAATATTGTTTTGGTACATGCATAAACTAGCGTACCCGGCAATCGCCGTCCTGCCTGGAAAAGCAACGCCACCTACCGGGTCTATTGTGTTTTCAAACCATCCAGGATCCCATTGAAATATACACACCAAATTTCATTCAAATCGATCCCGTCGTTAAGGATAAGTAAGGTGACAAACATACGTACAGAAGAATTATATAAATTAAGACTAAAATGTCGTTTTAATAATTTTTCATCATAGTAATAGTAGGTGTGGGTTTTCAATACGGTTCAATTAAATTCGGGGCAACGTTACGTGCTATTTTTCAATTTACAAAATGTCCCACGATGTTCAACTCGCGTAAATTGTTAAGCTTCCGTGTGGTTGAAATTCGAGGACGAATTCGGTACAAGAATAAGATATCTGGCAGTTAGCATTGACCGTGAATGTGGGGCATATCTTGAATCTTGATGGGTGGAAGCAGATCCGCGCATGGCTCTGTTCCAGTGCCGGCGCAAGTCAGTCGAGGCGAGCAGTTGAACCTCGTTCATCCTAGCGCGATGACATGCCGCGCTCGCACCCCCTCATAAAGCTCAATACGCGAACGAGTCCACCTTACCTATAATTTTAGTATTATTTAAAAAAACCGCGTGTGCAGTGTATGTTAACGTGTTATTTAGCCAAAAGAAAAATGACGGCCCGCGGATATAGTCACGTTCGTAGATTTCAATTTGGGTGTTAAATGCTTTTGTTTGTATGTGTATTGAATTTTGGATGTTCGCGTATGTGTTAGGGGGTCTAAGTATTTTTTGGGATTGATTTAAGGGTTTGTCAGTGGAGAAACTATGATTAAAAATCGTTAGTAAATTTTATCACAACACGTCGCTCTCTAAAATATTTATTACTTTACTATAAGTAAATCAAGAAATATTATTACTTTATTACATTTACTAAAAACGATTCATTAATTAAAAAAATATTTGTGAAAAGTTGCTCAGTTTGCTTTGCAGTGCGACATGTTTTGAAAATATTTAGATTTGACGTTACCGCAAATAATATCGTCTAACAATTGCATTACTATTGTTTTTTGTTTCATGTGTGAAAAATGTTATGCAAATTACGAACTAACACCTCACAAATAAATAATTAACCAGGAAGTTTCTTTACAATATTTAAAAGTCTGTTAATTATTGTAAAAAAAAATATTTCCATAAAGAAATTGAATAATAATCAAACATTTCATACCGCTAATAATTTTATACAGAAATACAATACAATATACACACACATCAATTTCATAAAATTAAATTTGAATACTACGAAATTTGAATAATTCATAATAAAACTTAATAAACACATTTATTTCGAACATTATTTTCATGATAGAGTCGTTGAATTTACTCTTCCACCTGCGTAAAACATAAAATATGTGAAATACAGCAATAAAAACATTGGAAGCATCTGAAAACTGTAATAAATATTGGATTTGGTTCATTTTACAGCCCAGAGACAATATAATAATAATACCAGCCCTGTATTCAACATGTCCCACTGCTGGGCACGGGCCTTCTCTACTAATGAGAGTGGTTAGGCCTTAATCGACCACGCTGGCCTAATTCGGGTTGGTAGACTTCACATACCTTTGAAATTCTAATGAGATTTTTAGGTACGCAGGTTTCGTTACGATGTTTTCCTTCTCCATTTAAGATAGCGGTATTTGACAATGAATATACACGTAGCTTAAAAAAAACAGAGTACGGATTCAGTGTATGCCATTTGGGCTGGTTTGTACCTACTTACGTCTTGACAGTCCGTACCACCCCAACTAGGCTATCACTGCTTATAATAGACACAAAATCAAATGTAAAAATTACGTTCTTCTTTCTTTACATTTTTTTTTTTCATAGTCCGACAAACGAGCCAGTGGGTCACCTGATGTTAAGTCCACCGCCCATGAACATCCACAATACCAAAAGTATCATGTATGCGCTGTCGGCCTTAAAGGACAGGAATAGCGATTAGGGAAGGGAAGGGGGAATCTGGGCCTCCGGATATCTCACTTACCATACGAAACGCGACAGTAAACTGTCACTTTACGTTGGTTTTCTGTGAGACGGTGGTACTACCCCGGTCGAGCCGACCCATTCATGCTGTAGACAATAATATGTCTACAGCGTGGCTCTACCACTTACTATATAAGTTACAGTCCAAGTACATTATAAGTTTACAATAAATCTTTACTGGACCGCAAAACTACAATTCCGTTTTTGCAGGATCTATTTCAAAAATTGAACCCACGGGGTCCGCAGAAATATCAATAGCGTTAAATTATGAGTAGGTATATGTATTAAATTAGCATCGAATTACAATTTCACCAAACACCACTGAAAAGTGACTTATTTCATCGCACCCAATGTTAAATAATTCTGCATTAATTTTAAATCTAATTTGCTTAAGGGTTCCATCAAATAAGAGAGAATTATTTAGTGTTCCGTAACCTTGAAAGCTTAAGAACCGTTGCTTTACAGTATTGAATTTAAATAAGTAGTTGTTTTGTGTATTTGCATTCTAATAGGATTATTGTTAACCGGAGATTGGTAATTAAAATTCTTTAGAATTCCAACCACAACTCTGCGCCACGTTTTTGGAATCGGATCGAAATACTAAGCAGCTGCATTTTTGTGTGCATGAGTAAAGATATTACTATTCAATGTATCGGTTTCTTCGGGAATATATTTCATCTCATATTATAAAATTAAGGAGCGGGTCTTAATGGTGCAATATTTTAATGGTATAAATAAGTTGAAACGTCGAGAAACGTTGAAACGTCGGGAAATAATTGTGTTATTTCCATTCAAATATTGCGCAATTAAGACCCGCTCCTTAATTTTATAATATGTATTCAAGTCGCGAGAATCTAAAATTATTATATTTCATCTCGTTCTATTCAAATGACAAAGAAAGAGAAGATTTGGTCATCGCTGTTATTGCATTGTTATATTATTCACACCCGATCTTCCAACTCAATTGACATAATCCATAAGTCCAACGTGGTGTATGTTACATCCACTTAAGTCTTGACATTGCAATATTATTTACCATCCGTATACCGTCACGTGGCCAGAACGTCGTCCGATTAATTCATGTTTATTAAACAAATTAACAATAATGGTGTGGCATTAGGTATGGAGCTAATTGGCAGAACGCCGGTCGACCAGAACGATCGGAGAAATATCGCGCAATCGATATTCTGAGGTTAGAAAAGTTAAGACCAAATGACTAATACCGTAATGAAACAATTCGACCATTGTTTATAAGCTTAGAAATGAGATAAGTTAAAGTTTTTTAATTCATAAAAAGTACACCGACTTCAATAAAAAAAACAAATTATGCGTCACTATAAAATTTTAATGGTTTCCCTTGATTTTCCTGAGATCCCATCATCAGGTCCTGACTTGGTGCCAATGGGACCACTTGGGAAGTATACCCTTTTACACAAAAAAAGAATTTCTCGAATCGGTCCAGGCGTCTTTGAGTAATTGGGTAACATACATTAAAAAAAAGATTCCGACGAATTATTAACCTCCTCCTTTTTTGAAATCGGTTAAAAATGAAACAAATTAGGAGAAAAGTGTGTGACGAACACCAATAAATTACATAAATAGTAACGAAATTTCATTCAACGTGTATATTTACAAAAGGAATAAATAATAAAAGTTTATGCATAAAGTATTCCGCAAATACTAAAATAACATCCAGAATTATGATTACAAATTGTGGAGAGTAACAAAAGGTCGCTGAAAAGGTATTGTTTACACCGACTCAAACCAATAAAATATAGTATTCAATGGATTCTTTGTAGATGTGTCAAATTGATATTTGAATAAGCTTCTCATTGTTGCTTCTTTACGAAGTCGTACAATAGATTTCTTATATACCTACATGGCGTGAAAGATGTTTACAGATAATAAAACAATTACTCTTAGGAAACGTACTCAATAATATATTTATTTGTTTCGATCTAAAGAAAAATAAAAAGATATTTTGCTAGTGGTTTGAAATCAAACAGTGGACAATCACACATTGTATTCGCGAATGTATATAGTTCATAGAACCTATAGCAGGGCAAGGTCTAAGGATATTTTAGGTCACAACCATGACACCATGTTGACCCAGCATGAACTAGATCACATAGCACAAGCTTAAAATTTGTTGGCAAATACGTTACGGACAAAATAAGAATCATGCTTAAATATATTATAAATTTTAACATACGTCACTGGTTTAATCTTTGGTAACAGAACATTACTACGTATATTTTGTGAAGATAATGTATTCAACACCGTCATTTTACGTCAACCACCGTCCGAATATTTTACATGCCAACAAACGTGCAGCGAACGAGTAGAACCAACCATATTTGCAATTGGCACGGACCTGAAAACCACCGAATTTAATATTGACAGGTTTTGTGGTGACGCTAATTATATAATGACACATTTCCGTATCAAAACCCACAGAGCAAGGCTATTAACTGCGGCTTCACCATTGATGATGCGTTTAACAAGGGGATTAATCTCCTCCCAGGTTTAAAACTATCGTATCTCTTAAACTATTGGTCAGTTAGAGAAACTATAGGTACTCCAAAATATGAATATGTATACAGAAAAGTATTAGCCGTACATTACGTGCTAGATACGGCTCTTCTCTGCTGATGAGAAGGGGGTAATGGTAATAGGTAGACTTACATTACCACACATACATACCTTCACAATTCTTAACGGAAAGTCATCTGAGTTCGAGGAATCGTCGTAGGGAAATCTGCATACCTATTAACAATAATAATACACACATAAAATAAAATAAAATAAAATAAAATAAAGTAAAATAAAAATCTATATTCATCATGTAGGCATATAAAAGGCACTTATGACAGGCCAAAATACAAATGGAAATTCTTCATACGGAATGAGTAATCATGGTTAGTGGCGTAGGAACTTGGAATCTACCATCAAGGGCTGATAGGCAGGGATACAACGTCGAGGATAGGACTGGAAAAGGAGAAAAGAGGATGACCGGAAAATGAAAGGATCATGATCGTCAGTAAAGGAAGTGACGGGAGATGATGATCAGGAGAAGAACAGGAATGGGAGGGGAGAAGTTGAAAGGAAACAGGACGGATTTGGAAGGAAAATAAACCCTAGTCTAGCTAAACCCTAGTCTAGCTAACTATACTTTGATACCTACCAGCGTCCTCTGACTACATTTGACTACCTAAGCTGTCACTTTTTACGAACATCAAATACTGCGTTTCTTACATCTTATATAGTCTATTACAGACATAAAGTTCTTTCCCGCTTTGAGATTTCGGAAAACCCAAGAGAGCAAAATTAGTCTTTCAAAAAAATCCCACACAACAACACGTGTGTGTGATAGAGTTATTTAAGCGCAACACCTGGATGTACGTATATAGGTAGCGATAATGAGCTAATATCGATCTACTTATGAATCTGCTTAAGCTATGACGACGAAGCTGTCGTATATAGCTTCACATCCAATCAAGAATATATTTTTAATAATTGTATAGTTGATAAATCCTGCTAGTATTACGGCAAGACCACCCTATTGAACAACGTATAAAAGTCTAAAAACGCTTTTGTCTTTCATCAGATTAGATAATAATAATAATCCTTTATTGAAGTAGTATAGTTTTGTTTACAATTAGTTTTGACACTGTTTAACAACAAAAAAAGACAATTACTTAAACAAACATAAAAAAACAATTTCCAGGGGTACCCAAACTAGGCTGGGCCTGTATCTTGGGATACCTATTAAAGTGTGTTACAGAATAATACAAAATTATTTCAGCGGTATATTTTTAATTAGTATTTATACGTACATAAACACAAAAATATATAGATATACATACACAAATAAATATACATATAAATACATACATAAAACACAGGAATAATATAAAATATCTTACAGTAATTATATATAAATATTGTAATTAAAGTTTGTAAATCTTTGTTGTCATGCATTCTGTTTCTTCATGGTTAAGATTTCGAAGCCACGATCAAGTGATTCATGCTCGAAACTCATGAATTTACTCTATAATTTTGTCATACTTCTTTAAAAAGGTGCTTCTATATGGCATGCAATATAACTTACGGCATATGTTACAATTTGTTACAAAATAACAACACATGCTGATTTTGTGTTGTAACAAATATTTTAAATAAACATTTTCACTAATATTTGTCAACTTTAAAATTAGCAATGAAACTTACATAGTATATGAAGTTCGATAAATAGCAACTAATGTGATTCGTTGTCGTGGGCGTTACAATGTGTACACAGTGAAATATATACAACCGTATCACAAATGACTTAAATTCAAAATGTTGCTTTGATAATACACAAAGTTTACTTTCAAAACTGCTACAATTGAAAAAAAGAACGTAAAATAACCATAAAACATATCATTGACGCTAGAATCAGATGTCTGAAGTAACCATTGGAAGTCTATTTTAAGGAAAATTTTACACATAAATATTTAGTTCCTTTTCTGATCGAGTGTTAACTAGGCCATAGTTTATAACACGCATGTCACAATCCCTTGTCCCTGTTACAATCCGATCAAATCCAGTTAGTTCTCAGATAACATTCCTCTTCCCGCTCGTTTGCTGTAATTGTAATATACATGTAGTAATGTCAATTTGTTTGAGTACTACTATGAATTACAGGAAGATACTGCGTACTTAGATGTAATGAAGAACAAAGTGTGGCCGAGAAATTAGTGTCGTTTGACTCGCACTAACAACTAACAAGCATGTTTATTTTTAGGTACATACATACATATACACTCACGCCTGTAATCCCCAAAGAGGTAGGCAGAGGTGTAACCAGTACACCCAGTTTTCGCCGAATTTCGGTCCCATAATGTGATAGGGGGCGAGCCTATCGCCACACCGGGCATAACTCCAGACTCCGGGCTAATACTGAAAATTTCTAGATAGAAAAACCCAATATCACTATATATGGGGATCGAACCCGAGACCTCAGCACAGCAGTCGTAACGCGTGCGCAATTACAACTGCGACACCGAGGCAGTAATATAATTTAAAGGTTATAATAAATTTAATTGATAAAGAATTACAAAAACAGAGGTATTCTTCTTATTAATAGAAATATCTAAAGGGATCGGAACATATTCCAATAGTCGTATTTTTTTTGCCTATTTGTGAGTTTCTGCAATCTAAACAACAGCTGAACCTATTTGGATGTGGTTTTCAATAATATATTGAAACTTGGCCTAACATTTTTTTATTTTTCATAACACAAGCGGCGCCGAGGACAAAAGCTAGATTTTGAACAGTATGAAATAATTATGAGTTATTAATTTTTCGATGTATTTTTTAAAGAACTACACTATCATTTTATTAACTTGAATGATGATAAAAGCGAGTCGATCGCCTGATGCTAAGCGCCAAGCCAGCCTATAGACAGCAACAAAACCTTGCAACCTCTGGATAATACGCCAAATTTCACAATACACCTTCAAAGTAACTTAAAGGCAGAAATAAACTACGTGGTAGTGCCTACCCAGACGAACTCTTGCATTCGAAAGATGTCTATGCCCAAAAACGATGTAACCACTATGTTGCCTAAACCGTGTCTAAGAACAAGTTATCTCTATTTTATACCTTCATAACAAAGGGAAGATTTAGATCTTATTTAGATCTAAATTAATATCGACGGTAGGCAGGCTATTTAATTTAGGCGACATTTTTCAAAAGTTACATGAGAGAAGATTAAATTTTTAGTTTATTTTTTTTCGGAAAAAAAAATTTACTATGAAAAACTACTGCCTGAATTTTAGTAGAATCAATATATTACTTGTGTAAGCACGTACTGCATCTTTATGATTTATTTTCATGCATGTATTTGCATTATTTTCTATACTTTTAGCCCTATTTTACCAGTTGATTGGAGTGCCAAAAAGTACAAAAAAAATTGAAACTAGTCTCAAAAGATGCAGAAAATTTTCTAATTCCGATTATGTATATAACTCAATATCGCAAAAAATTGCTGAAATCAAATATATATGTATATATCGATATAAAAACCGGTAATTGTATTAGTCTACGCATACTAAAGTTATACTTTCCAACAATTTCTGAGGGAATTTGGTTATATGCCAGAAAAATCTTCTATACAAGATAACTAATAAAACTCACTACTGCAATAGAGATGCGCAGTTAGTGGTTGCAGTAATCTATCTTCGCGTAAAACAGACGTAAATGTAGCAAGACATAAAATTTTGCCATCAAGACAAGCAACTAAAGACACCGCATACAGTAGGCATAATGAAATTACTTAAATAAATAAATAAATACACCCAACAGTCACACACATAGTTCTGACCCCACACTAGGTAGAACCTGTATCGTGGGTATCAACAACTAAGAGGGACTACGGTCCCACAACACCCAGCCCGAAACAAATATATATCCGTCACACAAACATTTGTCCCGGTATGGGAATCGAAACCACGGCCTCTCGTCCCACAACCAGCTACTCGCCCGCTGCGCCACGGAGGCTGTCAAAGGAAGGTCACTGTCACTTAAGGAAACCTTGTTGATTTAAATGATATCAAACGGTACAATAACAATACATCCAATAGTCAGACACCCAACCACATACAAAGTTAAACCTGTATCGTGGGTATCAAGAACTACGAGGGACCACGGTCCCAAAACTCCCTGACTCGAAATTAATAGTGTATACCACTGACGAGGAAGTATAAAATATTAGTGTAAGATGTGTAACTACCAGAGATTGCACCTTTTCGCCAAAGACATAAATGTTATAGTAAATTCATACATACACATATAAACTCACACCTGTAATCAGAAGGGGTAGGCAGAGGTGTAACCAGTACACCCACTTTTCGCTGAATTTATTTTGGTCCCATAATGTGATAGGGAGCGAGCCATATATAGGGTACAAATTCCAGACTACGAGCTAATACTGAGAATTTCTCGATAGAAAAACCCAACATCACTTTACCCGACTCGGGGATCGAACCCGAGACCTCAGCATAGCAGTCGTAACCCATGTGTAATAACAACTGCACCACCGAGGCATAGTCATAGTCAGTTATAGTAAATACACACGTACGAAACATCTTAAATAGCGTCTAATAGGTATAAAATAAATAAAAAGTAAGTAAACATTGTAACACAGAGTACACATTTAAAAGTAATATTTATATTTATCGCGTCATAAATCTGGAAAATTCTACAAGTACAATATATACCATACACGTCGAGTTTGAAAAGGATAAGCATAGAAAGTATAAACATTTCCCTGTTGTACATTCTGTGATTGTTTTTGCAGGACTACACTAACCACGGAACCACAAAACTTTCACGATAAATTATTTAGTGCGTATCGAGTATCGAAAGAAATGACATTATTTTATTTGGTCTTAGGTCTGATTCTAACGTAACGAAGTCTAACATTCGCACATTTTATTGATATTGATTGATCTACCGAATTATTAATAATAATATACAATTTAATAAGTATTTTCCTCATTTAAAAACCACCACACACATTAATATTTTCCTGATGTTTTTGATTCCTTATTATAAAAATAATAAAATAATACTAGCCCTGTATTAAACATTGTCCCACTGCTGGGCACGGGCTTCCTCTACTAATGAGAGGGGTTATCTCCTTATTATATTATTGTTTAAATTTTGTTAAAATTAAATTAAATTATGACGACATACAACTCAGTCTGCCCCGTGACCATGAAAACTGTAAATCCTTCGAAACGTCGGGTTAATAAAGTAAAATAAACCGCTATAGAATATTGCGTAAAATACGTTTTATTTCAATGTATAATATTCGCGTAAACATAAGAAAAAGTTTTATTTTATTTTACATTTTAACGAATTTTAATTTGTATATTTTTCATTTAAGTCTATTAAAGGCATTAGAAAAAACAGTTAATTCGAATAAAAATACCGTCAAGTAAACATCTCAGTTACAAATGATAGAGATCAGATCACGATAAGACCGCTTGCGTCCACACGCAGTGACACGTGCGGTTGACTACTTCGTAATTGTATTTTAATGTATGCTTTAATAAGACCTATAAAATTAATTCAGTTGAGTTCACATTGTAACTCAGTGTTATTTCTGTTTCGATGCAAGCATGCCGTGTCTGTTAATGTGTAGCCATTTGTGTTTCAATGTCTGGTGTCACATATCGTTTGTGCGGTATAGTTGACAAACATGGAATATTTGAAGAGGTGCACCACCACAATAACTAGGGGATTACGAAGGACTAAAAAATTGGCAAAATCTCTTACGGCCAACAACGAATATTCGCCAAGTAAGATTTGTTTTCATATCTTGTGATTAGTAGTTTGTCTACTACGTAACAGTACTTTCTATCTCATCTTTTGTGCATCGGCTGATGAAGATGAACAACGCTGGACGCTTTTATGGACCGGATATTTACAAACCCATTAAAAATAATATCACGATAATCTTTACAAGAAAACGTCTGGAACTGTACGTATAAAAATCTTTCATTAAACGTATCACACGAAACGGTCCAAGAATAATTCAAGTAAACAATACGAACGAAAATTAAAACGGTATGCAAGAAAACAACAGATTTCATCTTCATTCTATGGACTAAATGTATAGCGAAACGTATATTCTCAGACCCAGATTTTTCGATTATATATTTAATTCAACTGGAGTTTTTGTTGTCAGCTCTCCCAAGTGACAAAAACAATAAGCGAACAAAAACAGGCATCTGTGCGTAAAGCCCAGAAAAACACGTGTGTTTTCTCTCACAATCTATACTTATGTTACCATTTCTTGTTTAGAAAAGAGGGACAAAATTCAGTGATCGCAAACAGTCGCGTCGCTTGGACTTTTAGCAATGTTATGACAAATGCTGCCAATACCTCTACCTATCAAAATAAATTGGTTCTCGGCTGCAGTTCGCAATGTTTCACGTAATGAAGTATATTTATTTTTTTAATAAAAACAGCTAGCATCAGTCATGAGATTATGAATAACATTTGTTAAAACTAAATTTTAAATATAAAATGTTTTTGCATAAAATTATTGAGTTTTTGCAAACGCAATTGTAAATTGATACAACTGTGTAAGCATTTGTGATTGGTGAGTGAAACAAATTGTTCTAGATTCATGATATTATTCGAATTCTAATAGTGTAATTTTACATGTAAATTTAAAACGTTTGAATGTGTTAGTATATTTATTTTTCAATTATTTCCTTTCAATACTTGTAAATAATGATACTCGAATAAACAAAATTATTTGCTCCAATACTTACATGAATCATAGATTAGATTCTATATTCATTCTATAAAATATATAACTTCAATATTTCATTATTTATAGTTCTAAAAACAATTAAATGCGTAAATAATATTATACCTATTTAGATAATCAATGTCAAATAAGAATACACAAACCGTGTACTGTCAAAGTAAACAAAATCCATAGATATATTGCGCGATAGGCATATTTTAATTGGTCGTTAGCAGATTTTTATTTAGTTTAAAACAAGTTGACAGAATATTTTTACCGCGATAAGCACGCTGGCCTAAAAATTACGATCAATACTGTAGAAAAGGTGAAGAGCCGGCCTTCATTACTTGATTTTAAGTAATTTAATCACTAATTAAATTATAACATATATGACATAGCAGCGATAGCCTAGTTGGTTGCGGTACGGACTGTCAAGACGAAAGTTGTAGGTTCGAAACCCAAGTGGCATACACCTCTGACTTTTCTAATGTTATGTGTGTATTAAAATGTTAATTATCGCTTGCTTTAACGGTGAAGGAAAACATCGTGAGAAAACCTGCATATCTGAGAGTTTTTCGAAGGTATGAGAAGTCTGCCAACCCGCATTAGGCCAGCGTGGTGGACTAAGGCCTAACCCCTCTCATTAGTAGAGGAGGCCCGTGCCCATATAGTTATAATCATTTGTACATTTAATATATAGAAATGAACTTAAGTACTGCTTCAGTATCTGAAAGTGCATTAATTTTATTTGAAAACGGAATTCGTTTATTGTTGCATTAAAAAGGCCTTTATCACCTGAATTTATGTTTCAATTTCGTTTGATTTGAGTTTTACGAAGGGTGACTGTTAGTAACTTAGTTCTATCTATATTTAGAAAAAAAATTACCTATTCTAAAACTTTGTGAATTTGATTCTGTAGCGCATTCTTAACAAACTACTTTTAGGGTGTCGATTCTAATAGGGTAGTTTATTGTGTTTAATGTTGTATATTATTCGACATGCAACCGAATATAATACGTAAAAGAAACCATTTTGGGAAAACAGAATCAAAATTGCTTGAAAAATGGGGTCACAATATATCGGTATGAGCAAAAATGGGTGCGTTGTGGGAACATCTCACTATCTCCCTCGCACAACGGCACAGTAATGGCGATTGTTGGATGTGACGTCACAGCTCATATCACGCATTGTTTTACTATCATTTGACAATTACCCCTTCCTGCAGATTTGAAAGGTCAAATTTACTTATTTTTGTCCAAATTCGTAAAATTCTTTCGACAATAGGTTTTAGGTAATGTAACTTGTTGATTTAAATACTATAAAAAATCGTGTCAATTAACAGTTGACAGTAAAATATACTGTTTTTATCGACATTGTTAAGGGTTTGCCAATAAAACTGAAAAGACTTCTGTCAATACAATTTGATTGACTAATATACCTACAGAACACATAACATAAATTAACACATCATTGTACTAATTCTATTAGCTACAAATTCAAATTTCACATACAAAGTATTTATTCAAAGTACATTCATACAAAACAAGTAAGATTACATACAGCTGTTTTTATCCATATTACAAATATATTTTCAAGAACGTAGTAAAAATTTGAATACAAACCCAAAATCTGACGTATAAGAAGTATTTTCATGGAAGACGAACTGCTATTACATTTTCGAAGTGCTATCTTGGCATTATGTTGTAAATTTTCTGACAATCGTGAAGAATTTGACTGATAGCTTTCGTTCCGTTTAATATCGTTGACGCAAGTTTGTCGTCCTGTAAAATGATGTTGTGAATACTATATTTATTATCTTTGGCGACTGCCGAACGTCCCTGAGACATCATTTATTTTGCATAGGGTTTTATTTGTAAACATCATATTATTATTTTCCCAATAATTATTCATGAAATTATTTGCTGAGGTTTTTAATAACATTTATTTTTATTCTGGCACGGCAAAGTGACCACACCGCACCTGATTGTAAGCGCAGTGCCGTCCAGTCAGAGTATCAAGTAGAGAGAAACACTCTATCTCTCGCTACTCAACACAATCAAGCCGACCTACTGTTTAGCTTCTTTACGCTACGCCTAAAGGACCTAGGATCATAGGACATGACCAAAATAAGCTCAGTGAACCGAGAATGAATCCGTAGCAAGGATGTGAAATTTTGGATCTGGATATGGATCCATATGTATATTATAAGAGTATTTAATCCGTTTCGGTTATAGTTTCGATTAACATTACGCAGTTCCATAACATCACTAATCCATAGTGTGTCTTGTAACACTTGCATGAGTTTATTTTATAATAGTGACAACGTCCGTAGCGTTGAAAAGGGAAGGGGTTCGATCCCTGCATCGAGACAAATGACTGTGTGTATCAAATATTTTTTTCGGGTCTAGATGTTGAAACCGAAAAATCTCTCGTAGTTCAAGATACCTACCACATCATACTTATTTTGCTCTCATCATACATCTTTGATACGGGGCAGGTCTTTACGTGTTACTGATGGATGAATATAGTTATTTATCATTAGTGACGTCATGTGGCTAGTTGATTGTTTAATGAAGTATTATGACTAACACTTTTTGTTAAAAATCTAAATCAAATATTTATTGAATCCATGAAATGTTATACATTATTTAGATGCAGTCATTTTTTTTACTCTACCGCCATTTCAGAATGTAGTTTCGCTAGAGAAAAACGGGCGAGAAACTATAGATAGCGTTGCTCTTTTGATTATTATACAATTTTAGTTTAATTACATTAGATTAAAGCAGCTCAATGTATATTGAAATTAAACGAATTTTACGGATTATATCGCGGTTTATTTTACTTTTTTAACCTGACGTTTCGAAGACTTTATAACAGCCTTCATGGTCTCGAAGGTATAGTGCAATGTTTCTACCCTCCATGTAGTTGATATTACATTTTTTATTTTGATGTAGTCCGATCTACGCAGAAAGAGCTCACAGTGTCATAAGGTCTGGCTGTTGGTCTTTTGGGTTCCGATTTAATTAAATGTATAATTGGACCCCGGGCTGGTGCTAGCTTCTCCTTAGAATACCCCGGGATCGCTCCGTAAGCGCCGAAGAAGGCCACCGCGGGGTTTTAGCTGGTAGTGTCGGCTGGGTTGTATATAGGGGTTAGGGACTCAGCCCAGCGGCAGCACGGACCAACCATCCGGGCGAGGGGTATGCTGGGTCGTATGACCGGCTAGTCCAGCATACCCGTTTTACTCTTAATCCGCTTCCCTCCGGATCGGGCGGCAGTAATAAAACGCTTTCCCCGCAACAAAAAAAAAGGCTGGTGCTAGCTTCCAAATATATTCTCTATTGAAATTAGGATATTTTTAATTTTAATAGCCTCGCGAATCATCCTAGGTAAGAATCGGTGTTCTTTGCCAAGGATTTGTGAGTTATTTCACTTTTTTAACGTCGGGTTAAAAAAGTAAAATAAACTGCGATATAATCCGTAAAACTCGTTTTATTTCAATGTATAATATTCGCGTAAATATAAGAAGCCAGCTCAATGAATGTTAAGTGGCCTTATTGCAATATTATGAAAAACTCATTACAAGACCTAGTGCCGCACATGACCGTCGTGAGAGTGATGATGTTAGCATATACTTGCCACATAAAAAGTTCTAGTTGAAAGGATTTTGTACGCAGATACTCCACCAAATATGAATAGCAGACGAAGTTATATAAGTCAGTCTTGTATCCCATTGCTAAGCCATTTGTAAAATTCTGGCATGAAACCAACAGTTTGAAACTACTCAATGTTTTTTTGCAAATTATAAATTGGAATTTAGAACAGATCTGTTTTTCCGTCACAAAATAATTCGCGGATATGTCAAGGAATTTATAAGTGTTGTTAATTATTCGGTACTATAGGCAAATTTGTAAAATGGACTCTTGTATTCTCCTTGACGCCGCCAATTGACTTTTAGGCACATTTCGGAGACGGATACGCTTTATCGAGGCATTAAGTATTACTAACACCTTGTTGACAACCAATTTGGAAAGTACCCGTTCAAGATGTACTTTCATATTCATATGACGTGACATGTCATACGTCATTTAGACACGTTATGTTTCATATCATAAGTAACGGATATTTAAATTAAACCCACTTTGTGATGTTAGCAACATCAACAAAACTAAGCAAGATGGATATTTAAAAAGGCACAAATACAATGTTTACCAGTTTATTGATTGATTTACATAACACTGTTACACATCTTAGTGCTTAATATTAACACAACCGCATGTCAGGATTCACTTAAGGCTTCTCTTTGTCATTAATCTACTAACATTACCCTCTAAACTGAACTACGCGACCATTGAACTGATTACACTTACTGACCCGCGAACGAATCACCAATATCCTGGCTATTAACTACTCTTCTTCACAACTCAACTGAACACCGGAGAGCGGAAGGCATTCCGTTTTATGCTAAACATTTACTACTCCCCACTTAAATTGACATTATTAATGTACCCGCAACTACTCTCCTAAATACCTTTGTTATACCTTCGGCATTTCTATTAATAGGAAATACACTAATAGTAACTTTCCGCTGTGGCGATATATCTTTAAGATGAAAACAAATCTCCAGTTGGATCAATTCATGAAAACCAGAGACTTGTTATGACTATCATAAGCGTGAATGACCCACATTTGTTGATAGAAAATAAAATTATGTTTTACATATTCCAGTGGCCCGCATCAGGCTAGTGGAGAATTGCCTTGCAAATGAGGTTTATGTGAAGCTGTCCTGCTATATAAATTGTTTATTATAAAAACAAGTAGATTTATAGTATAATTGATTAGTTCTAAAAACATATTCTATTTGATATCAAACAATAAGTTTATTTTAATCTATACTCGTTCATTACAACCTATATTTGTCAAAGTGGATGAAAACCAAAAATAATTAGTTTTTTTTTTATTTATTTATCAACAAACTTATCATTTATTTGTACAATAGATGTATCATAAACTAATTTTAGTTTAAGTTATAAAGTAAGGAATAGGTTCAAGTATGCTAGGCCATAGGTAAAGTTTAGTGCTCTAATGAGAAACAAGTAAATCATAACTAGGTTCGCCCCCTATCACATCATGGGACGGAAGCTCGGTGAAATGTGGTTGTACTGGTTGTTGTAGATATTATGGCAGCCCAAGATACAAGCATAGCTTAGTTTGGGTGCCACTAGCAAATATTGTAAAATTTATTGTATGTGTATTTTTAGTTGAATAAATTACTTGAAATGAAACTGGTTACACCTCTGCCTACCCATTCGGAGAGTACGAGCGTGAGTGCGTATGTTATATGTATAATATACCATAGAAACATGTTGTATATAATCTCCACAATCCAAGTGTGTAGTAATAAATCAAAATATTCTAGTACATATTTATTGCTTCTGATAAAACTTGGCACGGATACGAATTAGTCGTATTACCCTTGGATCTCAAATTACGTATATGAATTAATTTTATGTATAAACACGTGTAGGATGATGCATGTTCCTAACAGGGATCGATGGACTAGTAAAAAAAACACTATTTACATTTTAGAGAGAATGGAGAGTCAATACGTCTGAAATTATTTGAATGTAGATAGAAGAGGTAAACTTTTGTTTTTTAATTGATAAGACAAAAAGTTCATCAGCGTAACATTAATCAGAACTGCGAATTACAAAATACTTAGTGGCAATCAGAATTGCACTGCATTCATCTCGAAACAATCACATAATAATTTCACCTATACGCCTGCCTTGTTTTTCTCTGCACCATTAAAAGTTAGCTGATACAGTATACCTTAGGCATCGACACTACATCATGCATAAAGTGATGTATAAAGTGTATATAAATATATCAATAATGTCTTTCAATCCAGAACAATACATTGCTTGCACATTATTGTTCGAAAGAAATAGACAAAGCGAAATACCTGCCCAGGCGGATAACGCTCTCGCACTTAACAACTTAAAAAAAGCGCTTTACAACACAGATTGTTTCATCAATTGTTAAAGTCTTATTCCATAGTCAAATATAAAATTATCGCTTTGTTTAGCAATAGTCCGACTTAATTATTCTTTATAACAAATAGCCCTAATTGTGATTATATCTGGAATCATGCTATGACTTTATATATGAATAAATAAAAGTTTTTTAATTCATAAAAAGTACACCGACTTCAATAAAAAACAAATTATGATTTATGATTTTTCCGAGATCCCATCATGAGATCCTGACTTGGTGCCAATGAGACCATCTGGGAAGTATACCCTTTTAAACAAAAAAGGAATTTCTCGAATCGGTCCAGGCGTCTTCGAGTAATCGGGTAACATACATAAAAAAAGATTCCCACGAATTGTTAACCTCCTCCTTTTTTAAGTCGGTTAATAAAAAGACTTTAAGAAGAGTGGTAAATTGACTACATTTGAAACAAAATTATCTTAGTCTATACTCTCGACTGTCCATATTAAATTTGGATCAATCAATCACCGTAATTACTTTGCAGTGCCAGGATAGAAGAAAAAGAAAGAGTTGATTTTTTCACTCTAGGTTACAATTATCTAGTGAACATTGTAACTAGATTCACACCAACTAGTCTCTAAACACAGCTCGGGGAAATAGGTTATACTATTTTTGTAATAGATATCCATGTGGGCTTAATTACTTTATTGAGTGTAAGGTGATGGATAGTAATATTTGGCGTCATACCGTAAGTTCACGCATGTTTCCTCAATGAGATAAACAGAAATGCAAATAGGATCGCAGATCGTCGAGCTTATTTCTGTCCCATTTTGTGATAAAGGAGCTCGTACTTTAATCTTGTACAAATTCCCATGCCAGGACGAATGTTGTCAAATATAAAAGTTCACACAAATTTTGATTGCCCCACCTGGTGTTCAAATTGAAGACCTTACCAGTTTAACAGCTTAAGCTGCCACTAAACTGCATGTAAGATACTAAGATGCTCGTATATTTATTATAGTCAACAGCAATAAAAAATATTTCCCACGACAACACGTTTCTGATAAGAAATACCAGTCATCTTGAACAAATTACACCTACATACCTCAACACTGAGGAATTTAAACATGACTAATTACCGCAACAAATAGATTTTACTGTGTACAACTAACTGGTCAGTTTTTTTAGGTATACTTAATAGGTAAGATGATTTTATTGCTATTGTTTTATCTATGGCTTGTAGCAATACATTGAAAAACAAATCAAAAGATAGATAAAAATAAAAGAGTTTATATTGTAAGAAAAATCATAATTTTAAGATCTGAAGGACGGCTATTATTATTCTATCTTTCCAAAACCGTTTCATAACTTATGCATAATTTATGACGTAATTGATTTGCGACTTGAAACTTTTGAAATTAGTACTGCGAGTTTAGTTTAATTAATTTTAGTTGTCTTATTAAGGGCAAAGCTTAAAGAAAAATTACGAGCGGCATTTATAATTATATTCAATCTGTACAGAAATTCAATCAAATTTATAAATTCAAATACTTTATTTGTGAAGTAAGTAAGTATACGGCTATAATAGAGTAATTATTTTGGGAGGACTTTAATGATGCTTCGAAAATAGCCACTGGAGTGAGAACAATCATCTAGATACTTGGCTTTAGGTTTTTTTATATAAAATTCCCGGTGTTAGTCCTCAAAAAATATTGTTTTATGAGCATAAGCCCGAACGAGGATTTTATTTACAGCTTTGTTTGACACAAAGAAATCCATCACAATAACTGTTTTCGCTGTGAAAGAGATGCTATGGATTTTCTAACAAAAGCCCAAGATGTCGGGCGTTAAATGTCTTGTAGTGTTTTTGAGAAATTACAAGCTAACGGTTTAAGAAAATATTATTACGGATGAATGTATATTGTTTAATGAATAACAGAGACAGAATATTGACCATCCACATCTCATGCTGATGACAGGATATTCGTATCCGCCCGGATAGCGTCCACAGTACACAGGGTGTAAAACCCGCCATAGTGGCACACGCAAGTGTGTCGCGTGCCGGGATCAGCCAGTGTATATCCGGTTTTTGTAGGGGCTCTAGAATTGGGGTACGATGTTTGGCCGTATTGCGGCCTTTTGATTACTCTGACACTAGACCCTCGACTGCTTCTTCACTTTCTTGCCCATGACGTAGTGTGAAGAAGCAGGCCATGATTGTGTACCGAGGGATAGATTGTCTCATGCTACTCGATACCCTAATTGGACGGCACTGCGCTTACCATCTGGTGCAGTGCGGCATTTGGCTGGGATAAAAAAAATTATACGCATATTTGTATTCAGAAGGCTTCATTTTAGATTCCAGTTGTTTTAGCTTCTTTACAAAAGAACATAGAAAGATAAAAAAAGATAGAAAAGAAAGATAAAACCAAAAGTTTAATTACAAATCCAATATCAATCCAGTTTCAAGGATGATCCCGCATCTCGATAATGGAAGTTATAGATAAACAGCTTATCGAAATTAACCAGTGCCTTATAGAGTTGGAGCAAGATCTATAACCACAACGTTAGGTCCACGGAGACCGCGAAGTATTGATCAGAGCCGAAGTTCCCAAATAGAACAAACTCCAATGAAGTTTCACATACGTATTGTATTAATTAATATCGTGCAAATATTCGAATAAACTTTTTATGCTGTTTCAGTTATATTTTATGTTCCGTATTATTTTAGGATTACATCTGTTATGGGTAAAGAAACTAGATGGGCTCTTGGGATCCCCGATGTTAAATGATCTACACCCCATGTAAGCACCCATACATGAAAATCATGAGTGTGTTACTGACCTTATAGGAATGGAATGCGAATGAGGGTACCGGGCGAAGAGGTTTATGTAGCGAAAAGCTTTTTTGCCATATGAAACGCAGTAGTTGATATATCACATTTTTCTTTAACTTACTGCCTCAGCGGCGTAGTTGTAATTGCATATGCGCTACGACTGCTGTGCTGAGGTCTCGGGGTCGATCCCCCAGTCGAGTAAAGTGATATTGGGTTCTTCTATTTAGAAATACTCAGCTTTAGCCCGGAGTCTGGAATTGAGCCCGGTATGGCGAGAGGCACGAGACTCATATCACATTATGGGACCTAAATAAATTCGGCGAAAAGTGGGTGTACTGGTTACACCTCTGCCTACCTCTTAGGAGATTACAGGCGTGAGTGTATGTGTGTGTATTTTTCTATAAGATTAGGATTACCCCAGTCGGACAATTTCTGCTGTATACAAAACTGTAAGTACAGCTCTACCGCGTAATAGAACAGTATTACTAAAAACATTTGCGACTAATATTTAATGAGTGGAATTACGATTCTGTCACGCCACGTACCGTGACTACGTAATCAAAAAATTCTGCTTTGGTCTGCTTAAATATGAATGTTAAGAAAAAAAGCTTAATAGGCTAAGATCAAGGAGGGAGCAATGCTATTCTCCATATGTCCTTTTGTGAGATATAAGTCAACCTCGGCTCTATCGTTGCATAAGCTCTGACGCGTGACGTAACTCCTACTAGTACTCTAAAAATTTACAACGTCTTTACTATTATAATAAATACACCCAACAGTCCCACACATAGTTTTGAGCCCACACTAGGTAAAACCTGTATCGTGGGTATCAAGAACTACGAGGGACTACGGTTCCACAATACCCAGACCCGAAACAAATTCCTACACAAACATTTGTCCCGGTGCGTGAATCGAGACCCGCGGCCTCCCGTTTGAAAGCCTGCTACTCACCCGCTACGCCACGGAAACTGTCATTATATGACTTTACTTTACCAGAACTTAACCAGTTGTAATGTTTACCTGGTCTCAGTTGTGAAAAAGTGGGATATATTTTTTTTTTCTTTTTATTGCATTGTCCGACAAACGAGTATGTGGGTCACCTGATGTTAAGTGATCTCCACCGCCCATGAACATCCACAATACCGAAAGTATCATGTATGCGCTGTCGGCCTTAACGGACAGGAATAGGGATTAGGGAAGGGAAGGGGGAATCTGGGCCTCCGGATATCACCATACGAAACGCGACAGCAAACTGTCACTTTACGTTGGTTTTCTGTGAGACAGTGGTACTACGCCGGTCGAGCCGGCCCATTCATGCTGCAGACAAATATGTCTACAGCGTGGCTCTACCACTATACTATACACCGAAATATATTATTTATTTGCAAATATAAAGATATATAAAAAGCTTTTAAGGATTATTTCGGATAGCGTGTCCTTAAATGTAGTTGAAACGAAATAAGTACTGCTTAGAACCATTGAAACTGTAAGCCGATTATTACAAATCACGACCACACTAAGCATAGCCAAATAAATCTTCGTAGTTACTATAAATAGCTAAAATTCCATTCTACCTTTCCATTTACTTAATAATTATTTAGTGATGAAAAATTCTAATCCGGTCATATATTTTACGGCCGGTAAACAACCACTGCCTCGGTGGCGCAGTTGTAGGTGCGCATGCGTTACGACTGCTGTGCTGAGGTCTCGGGTTCGATCCCCGGGTCGGGTAAAGTGGTATTGGGTTTTCTATCTAGAAATTCTCAGTATTATCCCGGAGTCTGGAACCTGTGCCCGGTTTGGCGATAGGCTCGCAAAAAAAGCTCGAAAAGTGGGTGTACCGGTTACACCTCTGCCTACCCTTTCGGGGAATACAGGCGTGAGTGTATGTATATATATGTCATATATTTTTAAGTTGGAAACACAAACATGAAATATAATAAAACATTTGACTTGCTACCGTCTCATAGTATTTAGTTGCATAACATATGTTTATCCTTTACAGAGAGCTCCACTCAGACAATCTGGCGTCGGCCAATATTATATTATATTCTCTTGTTATAATTTTACATAACCTTGTTTCTAGACCAATTTCGGATTGAAGGCAAAACCTTCATAACTAATTATGACAAGAAATGGGTATAAATTAAATCTTAACTCTTGAATCTTAACACAAATATGCACTTTAATACGTACATCATAAAAACTGCATTCGTTTAAAATAAGAGGAGTAGTTTAAATTAAGAAACAAAGCATAACGGTAATGCATATAGTTGAATAGTATCCAGCAAGTATTAAAGAATCTACCAATAGATGCTAGGAGTGTCACGAAATTTTTATTCCATAGACATTTGTTCTACACAGAGTCCGTGGCGTAGCGGGCGAATAGTCGGCTGTGAAACGAGAGGCCACGGGTTCGATTCCCACGTCAGACAAACCGCAAAATACAAATATTTGTTTTGGATCTTGGTGATTGATGTGTTGACAACCACCACATTTGTTTGATCTATTGTGGGTTCTTGACTACGTACGTTACGTACGTACGCTATGTGTGTGCGAATTGGGTAGATTTATTATTATTTGCACCCTTGAACCCATAAGATTTTAGATAGTTAGAAATAAGAGAGATAATATATTTTCTAAAAACCCTATCATAGCTCAAATACATAGATCATAGATCGTTCGAATAGTAATAATAAATTTCTTAGAACATCATATCAACATTTGCGCGGACGTAATCAATATTGTTCATGATATCATCTTATCGAATCATAAGTTCGTGACATTTGAGTTAAATTGCATCGCAATCGTAATTTATAAATCTATGGATTTATTGTCGCCTTATTCAAATATATTTGCATTTTTCATTGGCTAAAGTTGTTAGCAGCGATAGCCTAGTTGGTTGCGGTACGGACTGCCAAGACGAAAGACGTATGTTCGAAACCCAAGTGGCATACACCTCTGACTTTTCTAAAGTTATGTGTGTATTAAATGTTAATTATCGCTTGCTTTAACGGTGAAGGAAAACATCGTGAGGAACCTGCATACCTGAGAATTCTTATAAGAATTTCGAAGGTATGTGAAGTCTACCAACCCGCATTAGGCCAGCGTGGTGGACTAAGGCCTAACCCCTCTCATTAGTAGAGGAGGCCCGTGCCCAGCAGTGGGACAATGTTTAATACAGGGATAGTATTATTATATTTGTTAATAGCTTATACTATCACATGACAATCTACAATTAGATAAAATTGCTAAACATCTCCAAGATCACTATCGAGATGATGACTAATCATTAAAGAATAACGCCGGTAATAATTATCTCATACGAATATCCTTATAAAAATTTGGAATTTTTCCCACTTTGAAGATGACTGTAATACAGAAATATGCTCATATCTTTCTGATCAACTCATACACCAATTTTTTTTTATTGGTTTACTATGCTTATTATACTTTTTAAATAAAAAAAACGTTTATAGCTTCCTAGGCTTTCTGTCAGTTACCCTTAGGAACTTTATATAATTACCAAACAAAATGCAGCTATGGCAGAGAGAAAGAGAGAATGATCTATAAGGACATACATAAAAGCTGGTTTCTATGGTTTCTCGCAGGGATAACTAGAGGTGTAACTAGTACACCCACGGTTCGCTAAGCTTGTTTCTATCCTACGAGGTGATAAGTGCTAAACCTATAAAAAAATCTCTTTCGATTTATTATTTAAATCATTGATCAATGATTTCACAATAGATTTAAATAATAAATAACACCCAACAGTCACACACATAGCACCGAACCCACACTAAGATACGAGTCTTGTGATGGGGGGTATCAGGGACTACGAGAGACTCTCGGTCTCACAACCACCAGACCCCGGACACAAATATCTGTCTGTCACACGTCCATTTGTCCCGGTGTGGAAATCGAACCCACGGCCTCTCGTTTCACAGCCGGCTACTCACCAAATGCGCCACGAAGGCTGTCACGTTTATACGCAGTGTCTTAAAATAGAAGTTTGTATTTGAAACAACCTATTTAACTTACAGCAAAACGACCACAAACATTGCCTCGAACTCTTGTCAAAGAGATGTCAAATCGCAAACTTATCGAGGGTCGTGTCAATTTGGCTGAATAGCCTTACCCTCCCCAAGCGTGGTCGAATTAAGTGCTTCATGTTAAACTAATGAGATTATCATATCGAGAACAGATTTAGTCTAAGGAGACGATATATACATTGTACGGCACTTTTACAGATACAATTGGAAGGTCATTCCGACCCCTCATGTAATATTAAAGAATCTATAGCATCTTCCGCAGTTGCAACTGCGTGAAAGTACATTCCTTACTCGCTTTTATCGCAACGATAAACACTATAGCACTCAGAAACAATGTGGATTTCTATTAGAGAATTAGAAAAATATTGTGTCAGTTGTAGTAGAGATTACCTCTTATATTCATACACAAAAAAATTACCACTTTTATATAATTATACTTCTTATAGAACATGTTTTCCTTTTTGTTTTTAGAGGCGTGATTTATAGCAGACTAGATTTTGCTCGCGGCTCCGCCCGCGTGGAGGTTATTTTTGGAAGGAAAGGTCATCACAATCCATGGAGGCATATTTTGCTATCCCATAGGATGCGTGAATTTTTCCGGGATAAAAGTGGCATATGACATTTCCTGATTCCTAAACTACCACTATGCAAAAAATCATGTCGATTCCTTGCTCCGTGAAAAACTAAACTATCCCACGGGAACTATACATTTTTTCGGGATAAAAAGTAGCCTATGTGCTATTCCAGACTATAATCTATCTCTGTGCCAAATTTCAACCAGATCCGTCCAGCCGTAGTAGCGTGATTGAGTAACAAACATCCATCCATCCAAACTTTCGCATTTATAATATTAGTAGGAAGTAGGATAATTTAAAGTAAACTATACGTTTTCATTATAGTATCAGTAGCTTTTGCCTGCAGTTTCTTGCGTCATTACGTGTGTCAGTATCGTGGGGAACTGAAATTTTATATAAAAAAGCATTTTCACTTTTTCTCTCGAACTCTCAAATTTTCTAATTCTCTCTCCACCTATAAACTTTGTTTGGTTGGTTATAAATTTAAAGTTTAAAGTAAATAGCCATATCCCTACAACCGCTCTCAATTGATGCACTACCAAGAAGTATTTGATTTTTAACCGACTTCAAACAAGGAGGAGGTTAACAATTCGTCGGTTTTTTTTATGTAAGTTACCCGATTACTCGAAGACGCCTGGACCGATTCGAGAAATGATTTTTTTGTTTAATAGGGTTTTGTTTTGTTTAATACTTCCCAGGTGGTCCCATTGGCACCAAGTCAGGATCTGATGACGGGATCTCAGAAAAATCAAGGGAAACCCTAAAATTTTATAGTGACGCATAATTTCTTTTTTATTGAAGTCGGTGTACTTTTTATGAATTAAAAAACTTTTACTTATTATATATACAGTTTATTCATTTGAAATTTTGCAACTCACACACTTGAATGTACGCTTACGAATTTATACAAGAGCAATCAGATAGGTTCTAAGAATAGTCACAATAAGTTTTTTTTAGAAGAGCATCATGATCTATTTCAAACTATGTTCACTTCAAAGAGAAGTAATACAATTACACCATAGTTTAACAAAATCTGTATACCCATTTACTTTTTTTATGGTAAATAACCATTCGAAATTCAAAATCAAATCAAAATTATACACGTTATATGAATTTATAAAGTGTATAATTGACGCCGTAATGTCATAATATTGAAAATGAAGAATTTTCCAAACACACAATACAGAAACAAATACATATTCAGTTTACAGTATTTAGCACAACAATTCAGACAGACGTGCAAACAACAACCAAAAGAGACATAAAGAAGACGCAAATAACAAGGCTAGATGTAATTTCGAATATGAAATTTCTTACATTTATTCATTATTCCCTTGAATTGACTGTTTCGTATTTGTTCATAAAAAAAATAATTATTTTAACCCATCCATTGATCATTTTCTATTAAATTGTATTCACCATAGATATATGTCATCCAGACCGATTTTGGCCACGGCGACTGTGATATCCGGACACGCTTATACGCGTATTTGACTCGGACTTAAAGGGGTCATAGAATTATGTCAATGAATATAAAATCGGTGAGGTTTTGGTGTGCAGACATCATTCGTAGTAAACGGAACTTTAGGCTCCAAAGTATACATAAAGCTTTAGCAAAGTATTACTAATACATTCCATATTTCGCGCCTGGCCTGATTCAAAATAACATCTCTTTGCTCCTTCAGCTGTGAATAATAGAATATATTTTTGCGCAGCGCAGTAACTCTGAGGTCTGTTACTTCAGCGAGCACAATATAAATATCTGTAACTCCTATATACATAATTCGACGGTTGGCGGCCTATTGGATTTAAGCGACATTTTATAAAAGTTACCAGATTGAGGTTTTAAGGATTTTTCGTTTCAGGGAAAAAACACTATAAAAAACTACTGCGTGGATTTTAGTACACTTAATATATTACTTGTGTACGCAGTTATGCATCTTTATGACTTATTTTCATGGATTTCTTTTCTAAAGTAAATGTTTACCAGTTGAATTAAGCGCTAAAAAAAGTGCCGAAAAAATTTAAACTAACAATCAAATAGCCCGCCAACTGTCGAATTATAGATATGTAGCTCAATATACATTAGTATTTATGTTCAGAGATAACAAGAGATGTCTTCCTCGAATCACGTGTAACGGTTAACCGATGTTGACATATATAAGGATAACGTGAATAATCTTAATAATGTTTTCTTCCGCGAATTTAAAGGAAATCGTCAAAAATATTTAAACTGTATGTATTATTTTATTTCTTGTCTTATTGTGAATCAGGAGCCTCTTTTAATAGTACGTGCTTTTTAGCAACATATTTAGCTCAAATGGTGTCCTTATAACCTTTTCGGGGTTGTTCTTCGCAAGTACTCTTGAGGCAAAAATAATGATAATATTTTTTTCATTTATTCAACCAGACTTTTTCCGTTAATTGTTTATTATGACTACCTCGGTGGCGCAGTTGTAATTGCGCCTGCATTACGACTGCTGTGCTGAAGTCTCGGTTTCGATCTCCGAGTCGGGTATAGTGATATTGGGTTTTTTTATTTAGAAACACTAAATCAGCCCGGAATCTGTAATTGAGGCCGGTATGGTGATAGGCTTGCCCCCCTATCACATTAGGGGACCGTTATAAATTCGGCGGAAAGTAGCAGTACTAGTTACACCTCTGCCTACCCGTTCAGAGATTACAGGCGTGAGGTTATATGTACATATATATGTTTATTATGAAACAAATATATTTAATGAATTGACATGATTGATTTTTTTAGTATAAAGAAATATGCTCAAAATTCTTAAATCACAAAACGGCGTACTGTAAACGACAGACATAATGGCACCACTGTGAATATTAAATCGTTGTTTATTTAAAAAGAATACATTACGTCAAGGCAACATTTAGTTTGTAATATGTTAAAACACACACGGTCATACAGTTCATTCACATTATTCTTAATGTTAACGGTACTAAATCAGAAACTATTAGGAATACTTCCTACTGAAGCGGATGCAGTCGTAAAACGTAACACGTTATTAATTAGTTTCGTAGTATCGAGTTGACGTTTAGTGCTATGTCATTAGTATAAATCGGTCGATATTTCACAAGGTTAACTTAGGTTATATTAATATCTAGCACTAATAATAGGGATATATAAATGTTTCCATAATAAGTTTTAGATAAAGTAGCTTATCGTGGCACGGCAAAGTGACCACACCTGATGGCAAGCGTAGAGCCGTCCATGTAAAGTATCAAGTTTTTTAAAACAAATAGTCACAATAGTAAAATGTGACTATAGAAAGAATTAAGCGATGACGTTATATTTAAATATGGACAAATGCTAACAATACCCGGAATTGACTACTGTTAGAACAACAATGTTTAAGCCGGTAAATATACACAGTCAGGTCATAAGTATTGTCACACAGTAAAAGCTTTTATTTTAGAATGCTGGCCACAAAAAAGTTTATTGAATTCGAATTTCAAATTGTTCATGAAAATAAAAATGTATACTTTTTAGAATTTTACTCATTTTTAAATAAGGAGTGGACGCTTAAAGAAGACCGTGTTGCAGTAATTGCGTTGCATCGTTGTGGTTACGCGCCAATTCAAATTTTTGACATACTGAAAAATTTGAATATAACCAAAAGATTCGTTTATCGTACCATCAAACGATACAATGAAGACTCTAGTGTAGATGACAGGTCAAGAAGTGGTCGCCCTCGGTCTGTTAGGACTCCAGCAGTGATAAAAGCTGTGAAGGCGCGAATTCAAAGAAATCCCAAACGTAAGCAGAAACTGTTGGCCCTTCAGATGGGGTTAAGCAGAACCACGGTGAAAAGGGTGTTAAATGAAGACTTAGGGCTTCGGGCATATCGAAGAAAAACAGGACATCGTTTGAATGCTCGTCTAATGGACCTGAGACTGAAGAGATGCCGCGCTTTGTTGAAGCGGTACGCGGGAAAAAAATATCGGGAAATTCTTTTTTCAGATGAAAAAATTTTTACCGTAGAAGAGAGCTACAACAAACAAAATGATAAGGTGTACGCACACAGTAGTGAAGAAGCGAGCAACTGTATTCCGCGTGTCCAACGAGGTCATTTTCCATCCTCGCTCATGGTATGGTTGGGAGTTTCTTATTGGGGCTTAACAGAGGCACATTTTTGTGAGAAAGGTGTAAAAACGAATGCAGTTGTGTATCAAAATACAGTCCTGACGAACCTTGTGGAACCTGTTTCCCATACCATGTTCAATAACAGGCACTGGGTATTCCAACAAGATTCGGCGCCAGCTCATAGAGCGAAGAGCACACAAGACTGGCTGGCGGCGCGTGAAATCGACTTCATCCGGCACGAAGACTGGCCCTCCTCCAGTCCAGATTTGAATCCGTTAGATTACAAGATATGGCAACACTTGGAGGAAAAGGCGTGCTCAAAGTCTCATCCCAATTTGGAGTCACTCAAGACATCCTTGATTAAGGCAGCCGCCGATATTGACATGGACCTCGTTCGTGCTGCGATAGACAACTGGCCGCGCAGATTGAAGGCCTGTATTCAAAATCACGGAGGTCATTTTGAATAAACTTTAGTGTCATAAGAATCTATGTTTTGTTAAGTTCATTTTGGTATATAAATGGTTACATAATGAATAAACTTGTTTCAATTATTTTATATTAAACATGTGACAGAATTTATGACCTGACTAGGTATATGTCAATGTGCTACTAGTTTGACAACGCTTTCTAGCACCGCTGTAGCGAAATTATATTTGTCAATTTAAAGACGTGGTACTTCGACTTTTTTACTAATTTACAGATGTACATTTGAACATATAATAAATAAATAATAAATAACACCCAACAGTCACACACATAGCCCCGATCCCACACTAAGATACGAGTTTTGTGTTGTGGGTATCAGGGACTACAAGAGACGCACAGTCTCTCAACACCCAGACCCCGGACACAAATGTCTGTATGTCACACAAACATTTGTCCCGGTGTGGGAATCGAACCCACGGCCTCGTGTTTGACAGCCGGCTACTCGCACGCTGTGCCACGGAGGCTGTCCTATATTTTAGTCCTTATCTTAAAGGCTAAATATAATTTTGTGTATGAGCTTCGAAAAAAAAACGGACACTTTCTAATGCATTCATTATAATTAATTACGAATTGCCTTGTATCGTCTTATTCGTCCACTGATCACGATTGACAGATGCCAATCACAATCTAAACACGTACAGACTTCCAAGGATTTCTTCCTTTATCTTAAACGTGTTTCTTTTACACTTCAAAAGCGCATAGAGTTTTAAATAATTAAAAAACAAATAATCACATACATATAATGTTAATATTTCTCAATAATGTTTCTTATATATACGCCCGTGAACATGAAGGCTGTAAAACATCGGGATTCAAATCAAATCGTTTATTTAGTAAATTAGGCTACTAGGGGCTCTTTTTACAGGTCATTAAGTTTATCTACCGGTGCTTCGGAAATGCCTTCTGGTCTTAGAAGAAGCACCAAGAAACTCAGCCGTAGGTCTTATTTTGTATTTTATTCTTCTGTATTTTATCGTAACATATTATATTAATTCACAATACTTCTACACTTAAATTCCATACACAATTATAGAATAAAAAAACTGTTTAGGAATGATATACGTGTAAATACAAGGGATTAAATATAAAACCCGATAAAATCCCAATTTGTGTTAAGTCACATAAATAGTTTTGTCTCCATGAAAGATACAATTAGATGATATCAGTCTTTTGTCGTAGGGTATCACAACACCGAAATCCGACACAAATATTTATAGGTCGCACAAATATTGTCTAGTGCAGTGATTGAATCCGCGATCATTCGTTTCACAGTCGACTGTTCACCCACTGCGCCATAGAAGCAGTATTTTCAATAATTTCACTGTAGTTACTACTTATAGTTGATTAAAAGTTTTTTAAATCATAAAAGTATACCGACTTCAATAAAAATCAAATTAAGCGTCCATATAAAATTTGAGGGTTGCCCTCAATTTTACTAGATCCCATCATCAGATCCTGACTTGGTGCCAATGGGACCACTTGAGATCATCTAGTATACTCTTTTCAACAAAAAAGAATTTCTCGAATCGATCCAGGCGTCTTCGAGTAATCGGGGAACATACATAAAAAAAAGAATTCCGACGAATTGATAACCTCCTCCTTTTTTGAAGTCGGTTAAAAAGAAGAAACGCTATTGTATGAAATGCTTTACGACACAGGGCGGTCATTCCCTCGGCTCGTGCTAAATTGCCAAAGGCCACGGCCGTTCACGCAAGTTTCCTTCCTTCCTGTACATGCATATTATCGAAATTAACTTGTGTCGTGACTCCATTCAACATGTCCTGAGGCGTATTTGTTTGTCGTACATTACTTAGCTTACATCGCTTCCGACTTAGCCAGCAATACTTAGCCATTCAAGTTGCATTTATGTTTAAGTAGAAATCATTTGTTTCTTCTTTGTACTGTTTACTGATTTTAAAATAATCCTTTATAACTGGTTATAAGACTGTCGTAATTCATAAATAAAGTGAGTAATCACTTCAAGTAAACCACTTGTCGGCTATTTATTAAAGTAAGTCATTTATAACATATTTGTTATTCATACTTCGGCTTTTATATTCGATTAAATTAATTATATATTAAACAGAAATTAAGGCCAGTAGCTTGAAAGGCTTTTAATTATGTATTATGCAGTCAGTTTTATATTACCAAATAATTACAAAGTTATTGAGGTTTAGTTAGTGAGTTTATGAAAATCACAAAAATTATATACACGTTTATCAGATATTACTTAATGATTCTGGAACCAATCGTTACTGCAATTATCTGTCCCGAATGCACTCATAAAGACGCAACAACTTTTCTACTACTGAATTATATATTTTTTTTACTAATCTGTCCACCTAATACATTTTTGTTTTAACTACTTAGATGTAATCAGTCAGAAACACTTATTAAGATATTTATTTTTAATAATTATTATTTTGTGTAATTTTTTAATTGATACCGATCACATCAAATATTATTACAAAATTAATTAGATTAGGTAAGGAGCAAATTATATTTTTTGTTTTTATTGTCGTAATTTATTTTATAACTTTTAGGGTAATAATGAACAAAGTTGAGGCTTAAATGGCGGTTTTAGTCTTACTAACCCTATTTGATCCCGTTAGTAGCAAAATCATTTCTTAAAATGTAAATAGGATTACCTTAGATATCATAGAGGTAATTTTTTCGCGCCTGAAAATTATTCTTTTAATAAACGCGTTAATAAATAACAATTAAAAGACGAAATATTGTATGCTTTCTCCGATCATTATTTAATCAGATGTCATGAACACTAGTACCAGCAAACGTGTGTTAATCAGCGTGTTATATAAAAGAAAAAAATATACTTATGCGGTACAAGTGTTTTACAACGTTTCATACAAAATAATTTCATGAAATACAAAACGTTGCAATAATTTTGTTGTAATGTTGCAATAATGTTGTAAATAATAATGTTATTATTATTTTTTTTGACATTATAAGTGCAGTGTATATGTGATGACGTCATTATCACGTGTATGTATTTCATAAAAACTTACGCCAAATTCCAAATCACATAGTGAATAAAAATTTTAGTAGATAAAAATATCAGTCAAGTATTAAACACTGTCCCACTGCTGGGATCGGGCTTCCTTTACTAATGAGAAGGGTTAGGCTTGATACCACTACGCTGGCCTAATGCGGGTTGGTAGAGCATAGAATAGGGAAGATCATGTGTTTGAAATGAGACATACTATAACTAGAAATAGTAACACAATTCATCTGATGTATAAAATCCATGCGTTTATGATTATAAATTTGTATAGATCTACAGTGCAAAGAATAACTCTATCATTTAAGAGCTCAAAAGCTCATTTATACACACAATATTTTTACAATAAATGTAGAGCTGTCGCTATATAAAAAATATTTTCCGTTTTTAAATATTTTTATTAAAAATGTATGACTATGCATTATAATATTATTTTTTATTAATTTATAATAGCGCATAGTCATAAACTTACAATTTGCTATTTCAAGCCTAAGATTTTATAACGTTGTACAATAAAATTATGTTTGATTTCTTGTATTATATAAACTTATCGTTATAGAAGAGCGGAATCTCTTGATACAAGCAAATCCTTGCTTAAAAAGAGATTCCAAACCTAAATATTTATAATAATTTTTTTGTACTAGTAATCATAAATAAACAAACAAAATCAGCGATCACCGTGGATTTTGTATTCCACCGTACATGTATATTTTTAATAATACGCGTCTTGAATTAAAAATAACTCACTAATAATATACCATGAATATAGTTGGTAATTTTAGTTTCATTATAATAAAACTAACGAAAACAAATCATTATGTAGGCGTCACCTTGAAAATGACCTGGAACATAACAAACGCACAGATGGGATTATACAAACATTGATGACGAAGAAAGACAAAAAATATTGAATTCGTGGCTTTGAATATTTTACTGGTGGAAAACAACCATCATTTAACTCAGCCAAAACTACGAATGTTATAATACTGTTTGAATATCTTATTATAAATGTATATGAATATACGGACTAAAGTTGAAGGCATAAATTGTAAAGTCGACACGTCATCAGTAATGAGATAAAAAATATAGTTACAATTTTATATTATTCCAACAACAAGTCGCTCAACACACGATTTTGCAATTTCGCAATTTACTAAAAGTCGTAATGTCGAGTTTGTTTTGTGGGTATCACAATACAATGTAGTTATGAATACCCTTCAGTTTTCTTATGCCGTTTAGAGAACGAAGTTTCATACAGTATAACTATTTTTATGGACTATGTACCATAATACTGCCTCCGAAGATTCCCGCGTTTTACGCTTACGTCATCTATGGTACATACTTAGGTTGTCAAAATTTGCTACTTGAGTGGTTAATAAACGCATAATTTGTTCCAATATGTCAGATTTGACAGCTGTCAAGTACCGGAAATATATATCATGGTTATTTCTAATAGAGGGTCACCTTAGTCTCCTTTCGTAAACAATGTACATGTCTGCATGTGTGTGTGTGTGTGTATAAGTACGTTTAATATTTATGTATTATAAACTTTCTGTTTTCGTCACGAATTGCCACTACATAAAAAGCGTCAATATCGTCGTCGTCAATATGGTCGTCTCTTAACTAAATATTGTATTAAAATATTGTTAATTCTAAGTAATATGTGTCTCGTATACGAGAGTACCTCTAGGTATCATTTCTTTTTCAATTGACTATTCTACCGCCAAGCACTATTGAAGTTTGAAGGACTTGAATCCAGTAAAATGATTAATCAATATACAATACAATTACTGTTTATTGTATTGTATAACCACAAAAAGTTAGGCATCACGTACATATGACTAAACTACTAATGGTTCTACAAGGATGTTCTGATCTCTACAAGCGATCAAACAACCTTTGTTGTTGCAACAACGGATGTTTGGAGTTACAGAGTTGGAGTACAATATTGTGTCTTCTGCGTACTCTGACACTGGACCCTCGATCGCTTCTGCACCTCCTTGCCCCATGGCTTAGTGTTGTGTTGAGTTGCAAGGGATAGATTGTTTCTCGCTACTTGATACTCTAACTGGTGGGCACTGCGCTTACCATCAGGTGCAGTGTGGTCACTTTGCCAGGATAAAAAAACCTTTATTTGTTGTGAGAGTTATGAGCAAGTTTGTAGTCTCGCAGCGTATATTCGTGCATGTGCTATTCGTGTACAATATAACGGAAGGCTCTCAACATGCAAGGTTGCTGTTTTAATACGTAAATCATATGACAAATTATTTAGTTTCATGCTGTATTATGTCTTCTCATCATTATTCACTTGTGTTTCAATATATTGTATTGGTCTGTTTTATTTTATTTATGTTGTAAATTGAATTTAATTATAACAAAAATAGCACAGACCAAAATAGCTCCTACAAAAAAGGCATAGCAATATACATTTATTTAAAAATGGAAACAGATTCCTACATTTGCATTGCATTTGCAGCTTCCGTGGCGCAACGGACGAGCTGGCTGTGAAACGAGAGGCCGTGGGTTCGATTCCCGAGACAAATGTTTGAGTGACAGACAGATATTAGTTTCGCGTCTGGGTGTTGTGGGACCGTAGTCCCTCGTAGTTCTTGACACTCACGATTGAGGTTTTAACTAGTGTGTGATCAGAACTATGTGAGTGACTGTTGGCTGTATTATTATTATTTATTTATATTTCAACTAAGTGGTGGCACAGATGCGCTGTAAGATAATGTCTTCTGAATTTATTAAATTATTTCAGAAAGAACCGTGGACGATTTCTAGTAGGTAATTCTTAATATAAATAAACGAAATAATAAACGATCCGCATAATGCCTTTCACGTGGTTTGCATAAATTGGCAGTCGAAGAAATGTTATTTCCGGCTCTTGTATCATAGCTTTCGCTCGCGACTCCGTCCGTGTAAAAGTTCTTACTAAAAACACGCTTTCACAATAAAAATAGTCTGTAGCACTAAGTTATAACATAGCTTCTTATTGCTAAACGATTTCTCAGAATATTTTAGAAATTACCTTCTACAAACGAACTCATAAAATAACAAACTTTACTGATTTATAATACATACGTGTGAATAACTCTTAACATAATGCAATAATAACTTCCCACTGAACTATTTTCAGTTTAGAATGTAATGGATAATAATACTTTTATTCTGCTAAAGAGTTCTCAAATATTCTTTAAAGACATTTTGTCGAGTTCGAAAGCTTTTTTTTATTCTGGCACGACAAAGTTACCACAATGCGCCTGATAGTGAGGGAAGTGCCGTCAATTATGCACATAATTGACGGCATTATCATATCATTATTTTATGCTGCAGCATTAAGCTGATCTTGATCCTTTTTGGTTTTTCAATGTAATGTGCATTTTCTTTTATGTAATTTTTTTTTGTTTTTATTGAAAGCCAAATAAACTCTTTCTTCTTTCTTTCTTTAATTACAGTTTAAAGCATTTTAAAGCACACATTCGTTTACTACACATTTATAAACTAGGCACAGAAGGAGTCTCTGTTTACGAAAATGTTAACAGTCGAGATATTTGTATACGTAACTGGTAACAGAATTTTACGATATTTCAAAGAAATCTGCAGAGAGTTTTTATGACTTACTCGTTCGTTATAAATTCGGTAACATAGTAACAAAACAATAATAACAAAATTCCAATATACTATTAGTATATTATTAGTGAGTTATTTTTAAATCAGATGATTAAACAAGATGATGCCCCTTAAACTTAAGGGGAAAATCTGTCGCTATGTATGGATCTGAATGTTGGGCAATGAAAAAGGCGGATGAGAGGAGAGTGCATGCTACTGAGATGCGTATGTTAAGATGGATGTGTGGGGTCACAAAGTTAGATAGGATAAGGAATGAGTATGTAAGGGGAAGTCTGAAAGTAGCACCAATTGTAGAAAAGATGAGGAGTGCTAGGTTAGCTTCGTTTGGGCACGTGATGAGGAGGGATGAAAGGCACGTAACAAGACTAGTTGTCAATGTGAATGTGGATGGACGAAAGAGTCGTGGGAGACCCAAAAAGAGGTGGATGGATTGCGTGAATGAGGACATGCGCGTGAAAGGAGTGAATGCAGATTTGACGCATGATAGGGCTGTGTGGAGAGTTAAAACAAATTGTGCCGACCCCACTTAGTGTGGGATAAGGGCAGGTAGATGATGATGAGTTATTTTTAAATCAATTGCAAAATAATAATAGGAAAGAAAGAAACAGATATAATAAAATAAATACACAGTCACACACATAATTCTGACCCCAAACTAGGTAAAACCTGTATCATGGGTATTAAAAACTACGAGGGACTACGCACCCTCAACACCCAGACCCGAAACAAATACCTGTCTGGCACACAAACATTTGTCTCAGTGCGGGAATCGAACCCACGGCCTCTGATTTCACAGCCGGCTACTCACCCGCTGCGCCACGGAGTCAAATATAATATAAGATATGACATGTCTATACCATTACTGTCATAACCTCAGGACATGCTTTTAAAAAATATTTTTGTGTTCACTGTCATTGAGCATGAGATCTAAAATTGCATACACAGTATAACTTTACTTTTCAAACAATTTTCGCAGTATATGTGGGTGTTATCCAGCGTCTTTTTCTGGACATTCGCTTTGATGACTGGTTTATGTTTTTTTTACGTTTTTGCGTCAAACAGAAAGATATAATTTGTGCTGTTTTTCATATGATCTATTTTGAGGTATTGTAAGTGCAGTCCAAGAGATTCAGGCAACGCTTCCTGTTCTTAAATAGTGAAATGTAGCGTACATAAGTTTTACCAACTCTTAACATTGAATATCAACGATATATGTTAATATGGCCTATGTCACGTCTGCATCATTCACAATGCGGATGGCCCGCCGCTGCAACCCATCCAAGGCATCGAGTAGGTATTTAGAGGAACCCTCCTAGAGGTGCGAGCAGTAATCCATTCCCGGCCGCACCTGCGCTTTATATAAGTGGTAGAGCTGACCGGGCGTGAAAAACCACCGCACTGTGTTCAGGATTCCGACCCTGCGTGAAGTGGCAGATATTACACCCTTGATGTGACTCCTTGGATTGAGATTACAGCGGATATCCATACCTAACAGACGCAGGTCATCCCGCATTGAGAGTGAAACATCCTGAAGAATGGGGATAGGAGAAAACGGGGATATCTTGCACGAGAACGCGCACATCTGGGTTTTCTTGGCATTAAACTACTACGTACCTTTTTACGTACGTTTTTCTCTCATTTTTTTTTCAGTGCCTCATTGTTGAACACAGTACCTCTCTTCTGATGAAATGCTTATTACACCACTGAATATTTAGTACACGATCTTTACTGTCTGATATTGACTGCCTCGGTGGTGCAACTGTAATTGCGCATGCGTTACGACTGCTTTGCTGAGGTCTCGGGTTCGATCCCCAGGTCGGGTAAAGGGATATTGGGTTTTTCTATTTAGAAATACTTAGTATCAGGCCGAAGTCTGGAATTGTGCCCGGTATAGCAATAGTATAGCCCCCTATCACATTATGGGACCGTAATAAAGCGAAAAGAGGGTGTACTGGTAACACACCTGCCTAATCGTTCTGGGATTACAGGCGTGAGTATATGTATGATATTTACTGTCTTAAAATTAATAATGCGGTCAAGTACGTTTTGTATGATTTTAGAGTTAGACAGGCTACTCTTAACCAAAGAACCAAAGTTTGGATAACGCGTGCTGTAATAGCCCCTTTAGTCTACCAAACTGACTCAATACGAGTTGGTGGCCTTCATATACCTACGAAATTGTTATGAACATATGCTAGTCCTGCATATTTTCGATTTATTATACTTCTCCATTACAACGAGCGATAACAATGAATACGCACATAACTTCAAAAAGTCAAAGTGTGTTTTGGGTTCTAGAATCAAACTCGCGACTTCTATCTTTCCATTCCATTCTCGACTAAAATGAATCAATAGTTTTTATTGTCTACGATTTTTACAACATAATAAAAAATATTGAATATTGAAGACAATGATTATACAAAATTGCATTAACTCAATTTATTTTGAATTTAGGTCATAAACTGTACAATACACTGGCTGGGCGATGTTATTCTCATCCTTCAACAATATACAGAAACCGCAAATGTTTAGAACTGAGATGATTACTAATTTCTTGGTTAGCACAATGAAAATGCAAACACAGCGTGAACATTATTCGTTCTGTGTAAATAAATGCGAGACTAATGTAACAATACACAATAAAATAGTCGTCAGAGAACATGTTGATTATCCAACATGAAATAGAAGATACACAGAATATTTATTGAAATAAATAAATAACACCCAACAGTCACACACATAGCCCCGACCCCACATTAAGATACGAGTCTTGTGGGTATCGGGAACTACGAGAGACTTTCGGTCTCACAACACCAAGACCCCGGACACAAATATATGTCTGCCATTGTAGCGTCATTGAGTAACAAACATCCATCTATCCATCCATCCAAACATTCGCATTTTTAATATTATTAGGAAGTAGGATATTATCCGAGAACCTATAATACAGTAATACATTAAATTAATTTATATAAAATAAAATAAATGAAGACGTCAATCTTACACCGTTGTGAGTATGCTTGAAATTACAAACATATAGCCGTATCGTACTCGTTTTGCCGAGCCGCGACGAAAAACATCTGTAGTCTAACTAAAAAACGAAAGCTACAATATTATGATGATCCCAACATAGAGACTCTACCGTTGAATCACGATCCGGGGTCAACCAGTAGAGGTGTATACAATTAATTCAAACTGGACTTTGAATGACTGAAGTATGACGTCTCCCGACGGTCGAGATTAGAACTAAACTGAACCGGGCTAATCATTATGTGCTGTTTAGTTAATATAAATAAATACACCCAAGAGTCACGCACATAGACCTAACCTCACGCTAGAATATCAGTCTTGTGTCGTGGGTATCTGGATCTACGAGAACCTTCGATCTTACCACACCCAGACCCGCAACAAATATCTGTCGATTACTTAAATATTTGTCTTGTTGTGGGAATCGAATCCATGGCCTCTGGTTTACAGCTGGCAACTCACTGAGCGACTTAGTAAAATAATCGAGATGAACCTATAAAACGTCAAACTATGATGTAAAACACAGGCAAAGAGCATATCTGTACCTACAATCTAAATTGTTTTTATGACCACCCGAAACTGTATTATTTTTATCCAACAAATAAACCATTATTTTAGCACTAACCTTATACAATAGTATTACGTGTTTCTTTACAATGTTACCGACTTTGTTTTGTAAACTTAAGGTCAAGAGTGTAAAGTCTGACGAAGCATATTTTAGTCTAAAATGAAGCCGTCTGACTAGGTAATAATTTGTATTAATATTAAAGTTATATTATAGGAATATGCATCTGTCCCTCTCGCCGTTGTATTAAATAGTGACAAAGTTAAATCTGGTGAGAAATCCTTTTATCACTTCTGCAAATCACAAAATTTCTTAAGTTGAAATATTAGGCCTACATACTTACAATGATATTCGACTAAAAATAACGTCTTAGTAAAAAGAAAAAAATTGCAGCCTCAGTGAGGCAGTGAGCGAGTAGCCGACTGTGAAACAAAAGGCCCTGAGTTCGATTCTCACACCGAAGCAAATTTTTCTTCTGGATCTAGGTGTTGCGAAAATTAAGGACAGTCGTAGTTCTCGATAACTACAACACATGATAATTATTAATAGGATATTGGTAGTAATTTATAGTGGAACCGATCCCAGCCCCGTAGCCCCGAGGCTATGTGCGCGATTGTTAAGTATTATTAATTAAATAAACAAAAATGTACGTATTTCGAGGCAATATTATCTAACAAGTTCCAAAAACTTATAATATACTAGCTGTTGCTCACGGTTCCGACCGCGTGCAGGTCATGTTTGGGAGAAAAAGTATACAATACAAAATACCAATTTTTATGCGTGTATCTTCAAAAATGACGGATTGTCATACAAACTTTCATCCCCTATTTTACCCACTTAAGGGTGGAATTTCCGAAAACTCTGAAATATATATTCTTTATTTTTAACTAAAAGGCCATATACCAATTTTCATGCGTTTAACTTCAAAAATGATGGATTTTCATACAAACTATTATCCCCTATTTTACCCCCTTAGGGGTGGTATTTTCAAAAACCCTTCCTTAGTGGATGCCTACGTCATAAAAGGTACCTACTGTCAAAATTTTAAGTCTCTAACCCCAGCCGTTTAGGCTGTGCGTTGATCGATCAGTCAGTCAGTCAGTCAGTTTCTTCTTTTATTTATACAGATGAACGTAATGTTCTAATGGTTTCTTATGTTTACGCGAATATTATACATTGAAATGAAACAAATTTTTACGGGTTCTATCGCGGTTTATTAAACTTTTTGATCCCGACGTTTCGAAAGCTTTACAGCCTTCATGGTCACGGGGCGGACTGAGTTGTATGTCGTCACGCAAGTATAGAGCATGCTGATGTGAAACACCGACGCTCTATGGAGTCTGCAGTTGCTGAACATTCAGAAGAAGGCTCCAATCATTATCTTCGATTTGACAAACCACAAATCCTTGCCAAAGAACACCGATTCCTACCTAGGATGATACGCGAGGCTATTGAAATTAAAAAACATCAAAATTTCAATAGAGAAGATGGTTGGAAGCTAGCACTGGCCTGGGATCCAATTATGCATTTAATCAAATCGGAACCCAAAAGACCAGCTGCCAGACCTCAAGATACTGTGAGCTCCTTCTGCGTAGATCGGACTACAATAAATAAAAATTAAAAATACAACTATATGGAGGGTAGAAACATCGCACCATACTTGCGTGACGACATACAACTCAGTAGGCCCCGTGACCATGAAGGCTGTAAAGCTTTCGAAACGTCGGGATCAAAAAGTTTAATAAACCGCGATAGAATCCGTAAAAATTTGTTTCATTTCAACGTAATGTTCTAAATTCATTAGCAAAGGAAAAGTCAAATTTTGTTTACTGAAAGTTACTTGCAACTCAAGAACTTAACTTTTGAATAATTAACACCGAATGAATGGATTAAAGCACGTTTTACGTGTTACGAAGTTTTAATGTAAACACGCCTCTGTTCATTACTAAGGAGATGGGTATAAATACATTAGCAACCTGGCTTTCAATTCGAATTTTAATTGCCGAAGTGTAATAGTATAGGGATTTCAGAGTGTCTTGTCATTAAGCTCAACCAGGCCTTGGATCTCATTTCATCATGGCGTTCCAAGAATTGGGTTGAGTTAAATGCCAAGATAACCCAGGTGTGCGCGTTCTCATGCAAGAAATCCCCGATTTCTCCCATGCCCATTCTTCAGGGTGTTCCACTATCAGTGCGTAATGACCTTAGTGTCCTAGGTATGGATGTCTATTAGCCCGACCCGAACTAGGAGGTTTGCAAATTCGTATTTTTGCCGCACCATGAACCTGTGGAACAGTTTGCCAGCTACCGTGTTCCCTCCTTCCTATGATCCTGGGTCCTTTAGGCGTAGTGTGAAAACTCTAGTTCATGTCTCCTGATCCGTAGTCCTAATTCCGTTCTAGGATACTGTTTATATAGACACGCGGATTAAACTTATATTTAATCGAATGAACCTGTCTACCTCGGAATTCTCATAAGAATTTCAAAGGTAGTGAAGTCGATAGACATTAGGCCAGCGTAGTGGACTAAAGCCTAACCCCTCTCATTAGTAGAGGAGGCCCATGCCCAGCAGTGAGACAATATTTAGTACTGGGCTGGTGTTATAATCGAATGATTACGATTATTGATATTAAAAAGTCTTATTATTATATAACAATTGACAACTTTATCTATGAAAGACAGATTATAATTAGATCAATTCAAATAGTCAATAAAGTCTAAATTGCGACCGAGACCTTCACATGGTCGTCTCGTGCAGCTAGCACGTTGGACATAGCCAATAGCCACTAATCACATCCTGGACCCTGAGACGGACTGTTGCTAACTAGACTCGTCTAGTTACTACCAGCCATTCCCCTTCCTGGTAGTGACTAGTCAAAGATGCATGGGAAAAAGTTACCTTGGTGGGTTGTGATCATAACCTTTATGTAAGTAAGTATAATATTTATATTTAAAAACATGTCTTAAATTAGGTAAGAAAATATTTTTGGCAAAATTGAGTTTACAATTTGTTTATATTGCTATCTGCTTTATCTTCTGAGGGCTTAGTATTTTTACATACGCACTTACGCCTGTAATCCCCGATGTAGTAGGCAGAGGTGTAACCATATACACATTTAGCCGAACTTATAACAGTCCTATAATGTGATAGGGGGCGAGCCAATCGCCATACCGGGCACAATTCCAGATGGCGAGTTGATACTGAGTATTTCGTAAAAATCCAATACCAATTTTACACGACCCGGAGATTGAACCCTAGACCTCACCACAGCATTCGTACCGCATACACTATTACAACTACGCCACCGAGACAGTTTTATTCTTGTTCTTTATTTAAATAACTAGTGGGCAGACGTTGTCCTGCCATACACCGGCTTCTCTGTGGACCGAATTTTTGTAGAAAAAATAAGAAAATCAAATCTCGACAACAGCGCCATCTATCGGATCTAAAACTAACCTATCTTTGAAGTTGGATCCAACCACACATGCACAGACTTCATTGAAATCGGTTGAGTGGTTTCAAAGTCTATAACAGATATAGATTGAAAAAAAATTATGTTATATATATAAGTATATACATGTTGGATTTATTTATATAATTCACACGAGAACAAAAACCATAAATTTATTTTCGATTATGATGTTGATTTACAAAAGAATACATTTCCTGGTAAAGGTGTTTATAAACAAAGCGTTATTATAAATACACCCGAAAATCTGAAATTGTAAAGCCGCCGGGCTGTAAATAATGAAGTGACGTTCGCATGCTTTTGTAATTCAAATCTCTTTGTAGCAAAATTAATTTCTTGGACCAATGTAATTATAAAGTATACAATTCAGACTTGGTATTAAGCTCTCTTACGATAAAATTTTTGTTTAAAACGGAATATACTTAAGTAACAAACTAATAAATAACTATTCCCAACAGTCACATAGATAGTTCTGACCCTCCGTGGCGCAGGGGGTAGTAGCCGGCTGTGAAACGAGAGGCAGTTGGTTCGATTCCCGCACCGAGACAAATGTTTGTGTGTCAAACAGATATTTGTTTCAGGTCTGGGTTTTGTCGGATCGTAGTTCTTGATACCCACGATACAGATTTTACCTAGTGTGGAGTCAGAACTATATGTGTGACTGTATTTATTAATATCTGTCCATCAATTCGCACATTTTTACCCTGTAGATATAGAAAACCACTTACGTACAAAACGGGCTAGCAACAACAAACACCATTAAACTATTACCCAAATGTACATTATTTCCATATACTTAACTAGCTGTTGCTCGCGGCTCCGCCCGCGTGGAGGTCATGTTTGAGAGAAAAAGTATACAATACAAAATATCAATATTCATGCGTTTAACTTAAAAATGACGGATTTTGATACAAACTTTCATTCCCTATTTTACCCTCATAGGGGCGGAATTTCCAAAAATCCTGAAACATATATTTTTTATTTTTAACTAAAATGCTAAATACTAATTTTCATGAATTTAACTTCAAAAATTACGGATTTTCATACAAACTTTCATCCCCTATTTTACCCCCTTAGGGGTAGTATTTCCAAAAACCCTTCCTTAGTGGATGCCTACGTCATAAAAGGTACCTACTGTCAAAATTTCAAGTCTCTAACCCCAGCCGTTTAGGCTGTGCGTTGATCGATCAGTCAGTCAGTCAGTCAGTCAGTCAATCAGTCAGTCAGCTTCTTCTTTTATATATACAGATTGGATAACCTGATTACTGTTTACCATCTAAATAGAACTCAACCTTTTTCGTCCTTTCGTCCTTGTAAATTTTGCGTAAATAGTATTCATTATCAGTCATTAAAAATACACAAACAAGTTGATTAGAATCATGAATTATTTCGTTTAACCATATATTTGTCTCGATTGGAATAATCTATTCAAATCTTCTAAATTGATATATAAGTTGCTAAATAATATATAATTTTATGATAAAATTATGTGTGTTTATTAAGCTTCATAGAAGTACGCCGTTCCCCATTTTTCTCTATACCACGCTTATACTGGCTTCACTGGGCATTACCACTATACCGTCATTTATTTGATCGGCGTAGTTTCTTCCCACCCTTCCTTTTTAACCGACTTCAAAAAAGGAGGAGGTTAACAATTCGTCGGAATCTTTTTTTTTTGTGTATGTTACCTGATAACTCGAAGACGCCTGGACCGCTTCGAGAAATTCTTTTTTTGTTTAAAAGGGTATACTTCCTAGGTGGTCCCATTGGCACCAAGTCAGGATCTGATGATGGGATCTCAGACAAATCAAGGGCAACCCTCAGATTTTATAGTGACGCTTAATTTGTTTTGCTATTGAAGTCGGTGTACTTTTTATGAATAAAAATACTTTTTGTAAATCGCCTTTCATCCATCCTCTACATATGTCCAAACCATCTCAGCATATGTATTTCTATCTTAGTCACGACATAATTTAACTCACAACGATGTCTTATCACACTAATTCCTCGTCCGATTAGCAAGGATGACTCCACACATACTCCGTAGGGAGCGCATGTACACCACAGCACACCACTGTGAACAGTCGTTCGCGCCTTTTGTGACACCCCCTGGCTGTTCATTATTGCATGTAAGGCACCATTTACTTTATTATCTGCTACCACTCTTTTCTATATCCCTCTCACATTTTCCGTCTCTCGTTGTCATGCTTCCCAAATAAACAAACTCTTTCACTTGTTCCACTATATTTTACCACTTTATTACAGAAACTCCACGTATAACGGCAACTTAGCTGTAATGTGATTAGAGCAATTTACAGAAGATCAAAAGAGCCCCTGTTTTATATTCTTGACTGACATTTTTGTTTCTTGAAGTTAGTTAAAAAATGTGCAAAGAATGTCACGTACTATGGATAGTATATGGTAAAGCTTTTTAAAAAAATAAATAACACCCAACAGTCACACACATAGCCCCGACCCCACACTTAGATACGAGTCTTGTGTTGTAGGTATCTGGGACTACGAGAGACGCACGGTCTCACAACACCCAGACCCCGGACACCAATATCTGTCTGTTATACAAACATTTGTCCCGGTGTGGGAAGCGCACCCACCGCCTCTCGTTTCACAGCCGGCTACTCGCCAACTGCGGCACGGAGGCTGTCAAAAGTGAAGTTAGATTTTTGGCACACGTTCGCAGTAGGAACTTGTTTAATGTTATTTTGATGGCATACAGTTGCAGTTAAATTATTCTTACATATATAGTAAATGTGTACCATATTCTGTAAAGGCTTTAGAATTGTTTTTTGGTAATTATTATATAATGCTGGTGGTAGGACATTCTTATCCGCCCGGATAGCGACCACCGTACACAGGGTGTAAAACTCGCCATAGTGGCACACGCAAGTGTGTCGCGTTCCGGGATCAGCCAGTGTACATCCGGTTTTTGTCGGGGGTCTAGACTTGGGGTACGTTGTTTGGCCGTTTTGCGGCCTTCTGAGTACTCTACACTAGACCCTCGACCTCTTCTTTACCTTCTTGCCCATGGCGTAGTGTGAAGAAGCAGGCCGGCATGATTGTGTTGAGTAGCGGGGGAAAGATTGTCTCTCGCTACTCGATACTCTAATTGGACCGCACTGCGCTTACCATTAGGTGCAGTGTGGTCACTTTGCCGTGCCAGTATAATAAAAAAAAAAATGTAGCTTGCGACGAATATTAGATTTTAATAACCATTACCACTGACCTACGACATTAAGGTACTTGTAAATTATCAATAATAATAAAAGCAATTAAAAACAATATTTTTAATGAAAATTATAATTTAAAATATACATATCATACATAATAATATAATACCAGCACTGTATTAAACATTGTCCCACTGCTGGTCACGGGCCTCCTCTACTAATGAGAGGGGTTAGGTTTGTCCACCACGCTAGCCTAATGCGGATTGGTAGACTTCTCATACCTTCGAAATTTTTATAAGAATTCTCAGATATGCAGGTTTCCTAACGATGTTTTCCTTCACCGTTAAAGCAAGCGATAATTAACATTTAATATACACATAACTTTAGAAAAGTCAGAGGTGTATACTACTTGGGTTTCGAACCTACGACTTTCGTCTTGGCAGTCTTTACCGCAACTAACTAGGCTATCGCTGCTTTTTTATACTATTATAATAATTTTTATTTTACATAATAAAATAAAATTATTTATTTTATCCATATTTTAAGTCATAATGCTAGTTTGAATAATATTTGAAAGAGAATTGAACATGTAAAATTATCAATCATTAGATATTGGCAAACAATTATAATTCCAATCTTGTATATACACTGTTCTACTGCTGGGCCCAACTTTGTCTACTCATATGACTATAGATATCCGTGACGCTATAAAAATAAATAATAACGAGTAATTAACACTATATGCAAACCATAAAGTAACAATATATAAAACCATAGAGAAAAATTTACAACCAAAAACCTAATGCCATTCCACATTTAGTTTGCATAATTATTTATATTAATTAAAAACGATATGCTGTGCCTCAGTTATTATTTTGCTTTATATATGTTCTGTAATGTCTATAAATATTGTATGACTCACTTTTGTACACTCTGTACAATAGCAGACGTTTTTCATTGTTTACGAGCAAGTACTCCATTTTAACAGTAAACGGCAAACAAGTGAGTTAAATTATAAATAAATAAATACACCCAACAGTCACACACATAGTTCTGACCCCGCACTAGGTAAAACCTGTATCGTGGGTATCAAGAACTTCGTAAGGTCTCACAGCACCCAGACTCGAAATAAATATTTGTCTGTCACACAAACATTTGTCTCGATGCAAGAATCGAACCCACGTTCTCTTGTTTCACAGCCGGCTACTCGCCCACTGGGCCACAGAGGTTGTCTGGCAGATGACGAGCAAGCAATGCATTTTTACAGTAAACAGCAAATGAGTGAGTTGATCACTTAATAAGTTTTTAAAGCTGCCTCTACAAAAACCACAAATGTAGGGGCACTGTTAGGTCGAGTGGCGACATCCAGAATGAGCTTGTCTAGTACAAATCTGCCTACATTACGGCTCTATTCAAAACTTGATTTTTAATATCAATAAAGTTCACAAAAAGGTCATGGATGTTACGTTATACTCAATTTGAAGTAAAGTAAATACTCAAAAGCAATGAAAACCTAGTTGAGACGAAACAGACTATCGAGACGGTATACGTATGTCAATCACAACCCCCTGCTCCATGGGCGTATATAAGGGGGGGGTCCAGGGGGTCCGGACACCCCCCTTAGCATACGACATAATAAAAAATCGCGGACTATTGATAGCGGATAATATAGACGGTTAGCAGGCTATTTGATTTAAGTGTAAATTTTTGCATCATTCAGCTATATGCATATTTGGAATTAACAGATTTTTCTACGACTTTTGAGCCCAGTTAATTTAATTTTTTTCGTGTACTTTTTAGCGCTTAAATCAACTGGTAAAACAAGAATGCTTTTTTTTCAGGGCACATCTATTTAAAAAAATACGACCGAGTCTTAATTAGAGACTACTTAGTAGTGATGAGTGTGATAGTATATGATGTACCATAAGTACCTTTTTTTTTTTTTTTTTGTTGTCGCGGGGAAAGCGTTTTATTACTGCCGCCCGCTCCGGGGGGAAGCGGAATAAGAATAAAACGGGTATGCTGGACTAGCCGGTCTTACGACCCAGCATCCCCCTCGCCCGGATGATGGCCATCCGTGCTGCCGCTGGGCCGAGTCCCTACCCCCTATGTACACCCCATCCGACACTACCAGCTAAAACCCCGCGGTGGCCTTCTTCAGCGCTTACGGAGCGATCCCGTGGTATTCTAAGGATTGCTAGAATTGCAGCCGGAATCGCCCCTGCGCGGTGCCCTGTACGGGCCCATCTTCATGGGAGGCTAAGAAGCCCCTGCGCACCGAGCAACGACAGCGAACGAGGCCTTACCACCCGCGCTGCCGTCCATCTCGGGGTCGCACGATGCTCCGAATTTAGGAGTGCATCGATACGAGCTTACAGCCCCCCGCTGCTCGCCCGCGACCCCCGATGGCCCCTATTAGTCGCCTCGTACGACAGGCAGGGGTTACCGTGGTGGAATTCAAACGCCCCCATTCCACAGGGCGGGAGACGCCGGTCAGTCGTCCACCCGGCGGCTCCTACGTCTTCTCTGGCGGCGGGTGGGATCGTTTCGTTCCCGATCCCTCTCAGCACTCTCCTTCTGCGAGATGACGTTCTCGCAGAAGTGGGCCACCGCACGCCAGGACCTCCGGCTGACGACCATGGACGACACCACGGCTGGCAGCGAGAGGTCTCCTCCGACGACTGCTCTGAGAGCGCTGCGCTCTTCGTCCCAGGCTGGGCACTCCTCCAACGTATGTTGGGCCGTGTCCTCGCGGCAGTTGCCACAGTGGCACACGGCGGACACCTCCTTTCCGACCCGACACAGGAACGAACCGAAACACCCATGGTCCGTTAATACCTGCGTCAGTCGGAACGTAGGCGCCCCGTGGCGCCTGTCTAGCCATCTCTTTAGGACAGGACGCACTGCTGCGACAGTCCTCAAGCCCGCAGTCGGGCTCTCCAGCCTGGAATGCCACTCCTCCACGGCGGTTCTGCGAAACCGGGCCGCAATCTCCCTCGGGGCCAGTCTCTCCTGACGGTGGCTGGACGCCTCCTCCCGCCAGAAGAACGCTGACGAGAGGAGTTTGGCGTCCAATTCCCAAGGGAGTGTACCGGCCAATACGCAGGCCGCCTCGTGGGAGACCGTGCGGTAGCCCCTTACTAGTCGCTGCGCCACCAGACGCTGCGGTTTGCGCAGCAGGGCGACGCAGCGGGCGTTCAGAGACGCGGCCCAGACGGGACATCCGTACAGGGCCATCGACCGCACGACTCCGGCGTATAAACTTCGGCAAGGGTTATTTGGTCCCTCCAGGTTTGGTAGCAGGCGTCCGAGCGCGCCCGCCACCCGCACCAATTTCGGCGACAACTCCTCGAAATGGGCACGGAAATCCCATCGGCTGCTCAGAATTAATCCCAAGTACTTCATTTTGCAGCCGATGGGAATCTGCACCCCCTCCATAAAGATGTGGGGCCTATAAGGTGGCCGAACCCGAGGCCCGTGAAAGCAAAGGGCCTCGGTTTTGTTGAGGGCCACCTTAAGGCCCAGTCGCCGAATCCTGCCCACCACCTGTTCGGTTGCGAACGAAGCGAGCAGGGTGGCCTCCTGGAAAGACCTGGCCGTCGCTGTCAATAGTGTGTCGTCTGCGTAACAGACGACAGCGACGCCTCGGGGGTTGGTACCACGGAGAACCCAATCGTATCCGATGTTCCACAGGAGAGGGCCCAGGACTGAGCCCTGTGGAACACCGCAGGCCATCGCTCTACGGTGCCACCTGTCGGCGCCTGGATACACTATGTACCTATCTGAGAGATACGAGCGCACCAGACGCCGGAGATAGTGTGGCACCACATGGTACCGCAGTGCTTCCAGTATGCAGGCCCAGGGCATTGTGTTGAACGCGTTGGCGATGTCTAAAGACACCGCCACCACCACTTCACCCCGAGCCACTGCAACCTCCGCTTGTGCCTTGACCCGCAAAATCGCGTGTACTGTCGATCGGCCTTGCCGGAACCCATACTGGCATTGTGCCAGGTCCGGCCCGACCCCTTCAAGATGCTCGACGAGGCGAGCGTGAATGATACGCTCGAAGAGCTTGCAGACCTCGTCAAGCAACACGATGGGCCGGTAGGCCGATGGCGACTCTGCAGGCCGCCCTTCTTTCTTAAGCAGGACCAACTTCCCAGTTTTCCACTGCGACGGAAAATGGCCCTGCTCGAGACACGCGGAGAACAGGCCACGGAGCCTAGTCCCCAGATGCTCGACGGCTAACACCCACGCACGTCCGGGGATACCGTCGAGACCCGGGGCTGTTTTCTTGCCCCGCAGCCGAAGCACTACCGCCCGAAATTCCTCGGGCGAAACCTCCGAAATAACCCTTGCCGAACTCAACGACGATGGCGTCAATGGACGTGACGCCATCGGTGGGGGAGTGACATCTTCTGTGGCAGGGAACAAAGCTGCGACGACCTCTCCGACATGGTCGCCCCGGAGATTCTGCGTCAGTGGGGGCGCCCATGGGCGATATCTTCTCATCGCGACGCGATATGGACGCCCCCACGGGTCGTTATCGAGAGTACCCCGGAACTCCTCCTGAGCTGCAGACTTTGCCCTAGATATAGCCACGCGCAGCGCTCTCTTAGCCTCCCTGTGGAGGCCATGAAGTAGCCGCTCCTGGTCCTCGTCGCCGGGAAGACGGATCCGACGACGACGGTGCCTGGCGAGACGACGAAGGGCGGCCACGCAAGTGACACGTAACCGCGCGAGTTCCGCCGACCACCAGAACACTTGGCGCTTTTGAGGAAGACGTCGTACTCGGGGCATGGCCGCGTCACAGACGCGCGACATCGCTGCCCCGAACCACGCCGCCTCCTGCTCGACCTGCATCGGTGCCTCCGGTGCAGGGAGCCACGCCTGGGCCAGTGCAGCCTCCTTCAGGGCCTCGACATCGAGGCGTTTTACTGACCAACGCGGGCCGTCCGACCGCGGGCCAGTCGGTTCTCCACTGGACTGGGGGTTAGGGGACAAGGCGACGTCGAACCGAATGTATCGGTGATCCGACAACGTCTCCTCGTCCACCAGAACTCTCCAGTCACGGACACGGCGGGCAATAGCTGGGGTGGCGAACGTGAGGTCCACCACCGATCCGCCATTATGCCGCACGCACGTGTTGACCGACCCGCGATTCACGACGGCCAGGTTGGCCGAGATCACCCATTCCTCCAGGGCCTCGCCGCGCCTGCTGGTGACCGACGAACCCCAAGCCCGAGACTTGGCGTTGAAGTCGCCGGCAACGAGAACGGGGCGAGGCTGACTGCCTTGTACCACCAGGGCTCCTAGCCGAGTGAGAAAGTGCTCGAACTCGGCCAAGGATCTATTGGGGGAGAAATACACGCCCACAATCCAGACCCCCCCCAACAGAACCGCCACACATCCCGACCCCTTCGCTACTTTTTCGAAGGGTGGGGAGCCGGCGGCGCCCCGAGTGATAACGGCCACCAAACCGTTAAGGTCCCCTGCCCAGTCTTCCCTGGGGGGAACAAAATAAGGCTCGGCGACCACAGCCACTTGTATCGACCACTGCGCCATGCTCTGGACTAGCAGGTCCTGGGCCCTGGCGCAGTGATTAATGTTCGCCTGGAGGAAACGTTGCGCCATATTAATGGGCGATCTCCATCTGCTCCTCTACGGGGGTGTACCATAAGTACCTGGCAAATCTCCTTTCATTCAAAATAATTTCGTACTCGAATCTACAGTTCGAATCATTTCTCTATTACATAATTTCGAACTACGAAGTTATTTTTTCGAATGTTGCATCCATATCCATTTGAAATCGAGTCTTTACTATGAGATTCTACTAAAAAAATTGAATTTCGAGTTAAAAATCTATAAGTATTTTAATATCCATAGTGTCTCGGGCCTCATCAAATGTGCATCCACTATCCAGTTCTTGGACATGTTTTTGGACTCTTCCAAGTATTTTATCTTTCTAAGACTTTTAGTTAAAAATAATACTAGCCCTGTATTAAACATTTTCCCACTGCTGGGCACGGGCCTCCTCAACTAATGAGAGGGGTTAGGCCTTAGACTTTTAGTTAAATCATAATAAAAATACGAGATTGACTCTTTTTATGGGTAAACACATCAGCATATGGCATCATATACGCAGTAAGTTAGGACCAAAATAAAACAATATCTTTGGGTGTCTAGAGGTCTTCATACGTACAACATTACCGCACCACCTCCAAGAGCATAGACTCTATGCCGCTTAGCTATAAACGTCGTAAAATATTAATGTTAAGGAAACAATCTTGCCACTTTATCTGGAGAATTCACCTGATGCAGTTCATATGAAATTTGTCAAGACGCCATTAGGTTTCAGTGGTTTAAGGCAAACTCGCTCAAGAATGGCGTAAGCCTGGATGTCATTTTCTACCTACTACAATATCATCAAGCGTTACTTAGCATCTTGCGACGTACCCTGCGACTGCTGGGAAGAACTTTCGTGTCACTAGACCGAATGGCGTGGCTCAGTACGAAAATCATGTGCTCATTTTGAGAAAACATGTATGTATCCAATGCCTTGACGCCCAGCGTGAGCTGCAATAAATAAGACCTAAAACTGTGTACACTTAGGGTTGGCTCTTAGTGTACACGACGCGCGTCGCCATGCATTGTAGTTGAAAAATAGGACGTGACGCGACGTTTCGACTCTGCGCCAGTTTGAGTTGACTCTTACAGCTACTCTTCTAGACAACTGTTCTGTACGTCCTGTGACAGGGCTTTTAAAACAAAATTAGGGCTAGCTAGTCACATATGCTCACATTGGCGAAAAAAACTTATTCCAAAAGTGCAAGGTCGCCGTCAAAGGATACTTCTTGGAGGACATCATCACCATCATTAAGTTAGGACACAATATTGAATGGTTCGAATTTGAGATGTACGTCTCGACCGGTCTGTACTAGTCGAAGCAGTTCGAGCGATAACCTTCGAGAAAAGTTCGAATGGTAATTTTTAGAATAGCTCAAATAGAATATTTTGATTACGAATTCTATTTTTAAAATAATTTATTTATGAACAATACATTTGACATTATATTCGTACCATCGAGACCTTCGAGAAACACCGGACTCGACATTTCCATAATAGCTTAACTTTACATTCACTCGAAAAAAGTTCGAATTTGAATTATTTTACGAAGTTGATTCGAGTGCGTGAGAATTTTCTACCTGAGTTCTAACATGTCATCTTGGTAATAAGCAACATTATAATAGTTATTTACCAAAAATAAATTGACTTCACTTGACACTTGATGTTTTGACAGTTGTTATGTAAACAATAAAACAAAAATGAATGAAAATCTGCGGAAGATTTTCATCCATCCAAAGTCCAAATCCAAAGAGCAAGTAGGATTTTTTTATTAACTAGCATTTTCCCATTCTATGTTTAAGTAATTTCTAAATAACTATGATTTGAGCGGTTAGATTTTTAGCTTTTACCCGCGGACCCCCCCCCATGGAAAAGCTATAGCTACGTCACTGCCCTGCTCACACACCTTTTTACGAAGTATGTATTCAGTCTTAATTAAAACTCGTTTTAATAAATTAATAAAACACCATAATAAACCGGGATACCTTATAATTCTAAATAAAAATTTCAAAAATATGTGGAGTCTACCGATGAAATTACCACTCCTAATAACTGGAACCCCAGCAGTGGGATTCCATACAGGGTTGATTATATAAATACTCAATTTATACAAACTAACAAAGAGCGCTAGTTATAAAGTACTAGCTGTTGATCGCGGCTCCTCCGCGTGGAGGTTTTTCCTTGCAATTAAAATAGCCTATATTAATCAGTGATAATGTAGCATTCAAATGGTGAAAGAATTTTTAAAATCGGTCCAGTACTTTATGAGCCAATTCAGTACAAACATACTTATATACAAATCTTTCTTCTTTATAATATTATAGTATAGATTGTAACTATTTACATCTAATGATAATTTATTAGTTCGCGAAAGACTAAGAAACTGAAAGCGTAACATTTCTTTATAAACATTTATTCCCGACACCTTTACCTTTTCAAATTGACGGTAATGAAGATAAAATATAGACTTCTCACTTCGCAAATAAAACTACTGACTAAATCCACTAAGCGCTTTATTTCAACTTGTTAGGTTTTTGTGTGATTATTTCGTAACAACTGGATATGAAAGTGATACTTTCGTTCTATGCTAATCTCTCTAGTGTGTCATAGGAAACGATTCAATAACACAACGACAAGACATTTTTATGTGCTTTATATAACTATTTTATGCCCTTTTAATGTTGAGTTTGCATTTTATTTATATTTGTGCACGTATACGCACCACTATATTACCTTCTTAGAATAATAATTACTTAAATACACCCAACAATCACACACATAGTTTTTTTTTCGCGGGGAAAGCATTTTATTACTGCCGCCCGCTCCGGAGCGAAGCGGAATGAGAATAAAGCGGTTATGCTGGACTAGCCGGTCTTACGACCCAGCACCCCTTCGCCCGGATGATGGATATCCAGGCAGCCGCTGGGCTGAGTCCCTTATGTACACCCCACTCGACACTACCAGCTAAAACCCCGCGGTGGCCTTCTTCCGCACTTACGGAGCGATCCCACACATAGTCCTGACCCAACATTAGATCAAACCTGTATCGGGGTATCATAAAATACGGTTCCACAACTCAAAACAAATATTTGACTCAGTGCGGGGATCGAAACGGCAGCCTCTCGTTTACAGCCACGGTCGGCTTGCGTCACGCAAGTTATCAATAAAAAGAATAATAATTAAGCTCTCATAAAGTTCTGTTTACTAAATATGTTAATAAACTATGCGGTTAAACTTAAAAACCTTTGTAGAGTATTTTATAGTGTACTAGCGGGCCCGGCAGACGTCGTCCTGCCCGTAAAAGCAGCGCCATCTGCCGGGCTGATTTGTTTGTGAATCTAAACCATCCAGGGCGCCACCCAAACGCATACAAAAAAAACACTCAAATTGGTCCAGCCGTTTAGGAGTTCAGTGACATACACACGTACAGTAGAATTATATATATACAGATAGTGAAATGCCAATTGATAATAGAATTTGAAAGGGGTTGACATTTTCATAAGTGAACATAAAAAGCAATGATCATATCGCACAATATGATTTAAATTACGCAAAGATAGTCATTATTTAAAAAAATCTATACCTACTCGATAATTCGTCATATTCCCTATTAAAAAAAATGAAATTTAATAATTTAATCGATTCTGTTTCATATAACTTTCTACGATTTAAAAAAGTGTACATTACATTTAAACAATTTCAAATTCACCTTCGAATATCCTTTGATAAAAAACAACAGATAAATTAAACGAGACGGAGGCGTGAATCCATTCATGTAATCCCCGGCTCGCTAAACAGCAAAAATAAATCGTAGAGCTATCACTTTATAAACAAGCGATTATTGACTGAGAAACTACAGTGATCTGCTTCTGGTTTCGTCAGTCATTGACATTAATTGGTCTCTGTAATGGAAAAAATATCAGTGCATGGTAGAGTGCGCGCTCGGTCAGTCGCCGGTTCGGCTCATCCATATTATATGGTATTGTAAGCTCTGTGTTATATTTTGGGGGGCCGTCGTGGAGTGTGGAACTCATGGACGGGGCCCTACCGGCTGTCGGCTGCCACCACGGCCGATCAATTGTATAGTGCTATGTGCGTCGATCAGTCGCGCTCGCTTCTCCTGCGCACGCCGCCCGCGCCGCTCACCATCCGCAAAAATGACATTCACAATATACTAATTTCGATATAACTAAATACAAACGTTCGCCATGTGTTGTGCAAGGTTCACCAACTACCTGTTCCGTAGTGTTGTTAAGTACACGTGTGGGCTCGCCAGCCGGGAAAGTAAGTACTGAAAATAATGCGCTACCTACACAGTGGGTGGTGTTCCCGCTTCTAAATTTAGCCGATAACCGAACATTGGCTACCGTTAGCTTATCACACACATAAACAATACGCTACTGTGTTTATTATTATTTTTTAAAGCACTAGCCACATATCAATCAAGGTTTCTGTTAAACGAGTTGTTATTTAAGCATTGAAGTCGGAAGTGAACCAGTGGCGGACGACAACTCTCTTTAATGTAGTTAATATAGTATAATCGCCACACGTTCAATGCAACTTTCTAGTCTGTCGCTGTTGAGCGCATTTGTAATATTTACCAACGTTTATCTTTAACTAAAAACATACAAATAAAGAAACATACGCAGAAGAAAGCCAGCGTGACAAAGCTCCGTAATATTTATTTATCAGACATTGCCATATGATGGCGCAAAATATAAACATTGCTTAATATTGACACATGCTAAGAAATAGGTGCTTCATTATAACTCTACGTAGATTAAAATCTTCGCTTTCTGGTATTCTATTTCTAAATATTATCTGTATTCTTTGCAATACTAGCAACAGAACTTTTATGAATCACAGCAACATAGAGCTGTGGATAGATTATAGAGCCATAATTTCTTATAGTAACGAGCAACATATTTGAGAGATGAATTTACGAGGCAGAGCGGTCGATAACAATATGATTAAATCTATTAAGAATGCTTTAAGTGGTAGAGTCACATTATAAATGGTTTTGTCTATAATATGAATGGAATAGCTCGACTGGGGTAATGCCACTAGCTCATACACCAACGGTTCAAAACTTTCAGGGCTAAAAAACATTTGGTAATTTTTATTTTGTGGAACCACGAAGCAATTTATGTTCATAATTAAAGTGGAATTATTTAACATTAGGTATATCCAATTCGTTCGCCTTTGAGTCAAGTTTATTGGTTCGTTTTATTTGTTCAAGTGTACTTATGTTAATGCAGTTCGTTCGAAATCTCATTTTCATAATTGTCGCTTATTCGCAAAACTCTGGTGTCTTTTCTACGGAATCTTACAGACTTTTCATGAAACGTTTCGCGGAACACTATAGTTTTGTTGATCCTGGCTGGACAAAGTGACGACACTGCACCTGATGGTAACCGCAGTCCCGTCGAATAAGAGCATCGAGTAGCGAGAGACAATCTATCCCACGCTACTCAACATAATCATTCCAGCCTGCTTCTTCACACTATGCCATGGGCAAGAAAATCAAGAAGCGGTCGAGGGTCTAATGTCAGAGTACTGAAGGCCGCAAAACGGCCAAATATCATATACCTTAACTGTAGACCCTCGACAAAACCGTATGTACACTGGCTGATCCCGGAACGCGACATACTTGCGTGTGCCACTGTGACAGGTTTTGCACCCTGTGTTCGGTGGTCACTATACGGGCGGATATGACTATCCACCAGCAAATCGCTGTCATAAATAATCGACCTGAAATGACAGTTTACAAACGGTAAGCTAGATTTTTGGAAGCCCAAATACACAAATTTGGGTGGATGGCTTCTCACTATCTCGTAATTAGGTCGACTGCCGACATTTGCTATAAAACATCTTTGTAATCATTAAAGAGACTTAATATTAGTCACACGATCTAATCGTCTCAGAAAACAGTTGTCATACATATACGGTTGTTTATAGTTATTAAAAGTCAAGGATCCCCATGTATTGTGCTGTATATTGGAGGTCAAAAGTGTACTACAGCTGTCCATGTATATTGTATTATTGTTCAATTTCCTTCCAACTTGTAGTAAATGATCTTCACCGCCCATCACACATGTCCATATGGACATCAATACACACATCATACGGTAGGCAGCGGCTCTGCTGTGCTCTGGCATTGCAGAAGTCTATGGGCATATGAGTCTGAATATTATACTAAATAAATTCAATGTGAATTCCTTGGATTTATCAAATCATCTAGACCATGACGTATTTCTGATACGTGCTTAGTAATGAAAAATGTCATCAAGGCATTTTCCTCAAATGAACTCATATTGTTAACTAGAACAATTTCAATACAAATCTACAAAATATAAAATATTACAGTAAGACTCTACCTATGACTAAGGTGACCAATTGTCCCGCTATGAGCGGAACAATTCTGCTTTTAAGCTATATGTCCCGCTGTCCCCAAAATACCCAAAAAAATCCCGTTTAGACAGAATTACTACTGAACATATTATAATAATAATAATAATACTAGCCCTGTATTTAACATTGTCCCACTGCTGGGCACGGGCCTCCTCTACTAATGAGAGGGGTTAGGCCTTAGTCCACCACGCTGGCCTAATGCGGGTTGGCAGACTTCTCATACCTTCGAAAAACTCTCAGATATGCAGGTTTCCTCACGATGTTTTCCTTCACCGTTAAAGCAAGCGATAATTAACATGTTAATACACACATAACTTTAGAAAAGTCAGAGGTGTATGCCACTTGGGTTTCGAAACTACGACTTTCGTCTTGACAGTCCGTACCGCAACCAACTAGGCTATCGCTGTTATTGAACTGCTACTGAACATATTTAGATTGAAATATTTGAGACTAAAACAAATAATCTCAAATATTAATTTTCGTGTAATAATTAAGTACATCTTATCTAGCTGGCAGTAACGTACCATAGAAGGTGTGTTCTCAAAATAGTTCTAATGTGCCAACAGCTCAATTCATATTATACTTGACATATTTGAACAAATTTGCTCATCAGAAAAATTTACTAATGTGCTTTATTTTTAAATCAATAATTATTTGGGTCATCCCGCTTTGAGAGAAATAACAAATGGTCCCGTTACTCATAAAGTAGGCTGTCTCTTAATACACGAAGTTTATCCTTATTATTATTTTCTTTGCGTGGAATATTTTCTAGTTCTATATCCATAATCTCTTAATCCACTTCACCAACAAGTTGTTAATCAACTAATCCGATGCTTTAGATAATGGTTACATACATGGAAGTAATTACATCACAAAAAGTGACGTATTTGTTATAAATAGTTTATAATATCAGTCCTGTATTACGTATTATCCCACTGCTGGGCGCGGGCATCCTCTACTAATGAGAGGGGTTAGGCCTTCGTCCACCACGCTGAACTAATGCCGGTTGGTAGACTTCACATACCTTTGAAACTCTTATAAGAAGATTCAGGTATGCAAGAAAAAACTACAATTTTGAGGACAGATCTTACTATTAAAAACCCTAGGCGTTTTGTTCTGAAAAGAAACTAAATCCGCGAGTACCAAATAATAGAATATTCAATTTATAAAGTTCTTGGTAAATTCTTAACAATATATAAAATATAAAATAATCTGTAACACGCAAATACTCATCAATTTTTTTTTTTTTATCCTGGCACGGCAAAGTGACCGCACTGTACCTGATGGTAAGCGCAGTGCGGTCCAAATAGAGTACTGAGTAGCGAGAGACAATCTATCCCCGCTACTCAACACACTCATGCCGGCCTGCTTCTTCACACTACGCCATGGGCAAGAAGGTGAAGAAGGGGTCGAGGGTCTAGTGTCAGGAGTACTAAGAAGGCCGCAAAATGGCCATTGTACCCCAACTCCAGACCCCCGACAAAAACCGGATGTACACTGGCTGATCCCGGAACGCGACACACTTGCGTATGCCACTATGGCGGGTTTTTCGCCCTGTGTACGGTGGTCGCTATCCGGGCGGATATGAATATCCTACCACCAGCTCATTATATTTAAAATATTTAAAAAAATATTTAAATTATATTTAAAATATTTTATTCCCGTATAAAAGAAGCGTTTTTACATCTAATACTTTTTTGTACTTAATAATGTATTCTAGGTAATCATATGTATTTATTATACTTGCGTAAATAACTTAATATATGCCAATTTAAACAACACCGAGATTAAAAATTGTTATAGCATTATAAAAATTGATACTTCGTGTTTCTATAAAAAGTATGATGATGCCCATGCAAGATTTGTGGAACTAACATCAATTTAACATGACAAAGTAAAGCGCTTCACTGCCTCGAATTAATTCCGCATTATTCTTTGACAATCGATACGCTCCCTTTTTAAAGCCATGGATGAGGACCACTTATACTCGAGTACGATACCGCCGCTTTAATACGACATCCCATAATCATTATCGTAACGGCATCGCCTCGTGTCCAGACAATCTAGCCAACCAGTATCAATGGCAAACCGGCGCGCAAGAAATACTGGCGACACTCACCGTTCTTACATGCTATTTTTAACTTTAATGTTATGAAAATAAAATGAATTTTGGCTTGTAATTACTCCATATTATCTTTTTAATATCCTGTTGATACATTAATGGCTAGAGAACCGCAAGCACTGCGCTTATTCCGCGTCCGTTCGTCGCCGCATTGCATCATGCTGCGCTTACGTCTGACCACCGATACTCAGGTGACGGACAGACCCCCTGAGGTAGTGGACTGCATATAAACTAGGAGTAATTATTGAGGCAGGGCTTGCACGCTCCACAACTGTGCAGACACCCAGAAATTACTGAGTTGCGAGGTCATGAACTTGCATCCGGTCAACTCCTGATTGGTGGCGAGCCGATAAGACGAATCGTGCAGATCCGATGCCAGGGTGATATGTGTACTTTAACCCTTATTCTATAAATACTTGACAAAAGATCAATCTAGAATAATTTAATGCGCGACGGACCACCCGCATCATTTAACAGACTATATGATTACTACGAATAATATTTTGTGAATGAGATTCATTCATAATAATCGTAACAGTAGCCACCCTCATGTAGATGCATTTAAAGTAAATAAAAATTTATTCAAACTCGTCGTTCATTCAACAAAATGTAGGCTGATATATATATCAACTTACTGACTCAGTACCCTAAACATATTTAGAGTCGTTTTTAGTAATAAATAAATCTAGCGTGTCAATTTTTATTTCCAATTGAAAGAGTTGCGCTGACCCTGACAAGGCGGCCAAACATTATCCTTTTGTCTCAATTGGCTGGTAATTGCCCGGGACGTCTTCTATTCTATTCTGAGATACAATTTGCACTTATAGCTGTCAAATTGCACCTTAACTGTTCAGGAAGCCTTAACAAGAAAATATTTTGCTTTAGCCAAATTTTGTTTCAGATATGACTATTCGTGATGAAACACAAAAAGTAGGGTGTAAATATTTTTTGCGATAACGTCAAATTATTCTACGTATAACTTAGAATCCATACAACGAGCGTTGTTGAATTCTAAGTTATGATTAATAACCTAACTATAAATCTAACTAAGGACCTTCTGATTCCAGCAAAATCTGAAGCCAAAACTAATTGTCAATTATTCGCAGTCGATGGGATGCAATTAATAAATGTTTAGTTAATTATTCACTGACAACTAGTTGTTAAAAGTATTATTGTGCCATTGTTTGTCTGTGTATTTTATATTTTGTGTCGTGTGTGATGTGTTCACGTGTAAATTGCATGGGACGATATGGAGATGTCAACTAACCATTAACCACAAAGGATAAGTTTCGAGCAGTCAATAACAAAATGCCTAAAGGTAAGTCAAATTATGACAAAACAACGCCCTATAGAATGTGTGTTATGCTTGAAACTTTGTTCACCAAATACTTTTGGTCAATCAACGTATTGCCACAAATAAATCCCAAACTCATTTACATCTACCATCGTGTCTACAATATTGGTTATACATAAACAAAAAATAACTACAAAATCGTTAAATTATATCTTAACCGTTCTATTTTCATTATATTATTAATATAATGGTAATAGAACTAAAATTATTCATTGATTTCGCGTTGGAAACTTTGCTATTGTGGAATTTATAATTACATGAGAAATTTTAAGCAGTTCTGAAATTCTATACATTTTTTCCATTTAAGAATTAAATTACCTTGTATAAGTAATCGCGTGCCTCCAAAGAAAGAGCACTATTTCAGATTCTTCAAAATTAGTTATAACCGAAATTCATGATGTAATTAAAGGAAGGAAGGAAGGCATTATAATTTCTTCTTAATAATTATTCATAAAAAGTACACCGACTTCAATAAAAAACTAATTATGCGTCACAATAAAATTTGAGGGTTTCCCTAGATTTTTCTGTGATCCCATCATCAGATCCTGACTTGGTGCCAATGGGACCACATGGGAAGTATACCCTTTTAAACAAAAAAAGAATTTCTCGAATCGGTCCAGGCGTCTTCGAGTAATCGGGTAACATACATAAAAAAAAAGATTCCGACGAATTGTTAACCTTCTCCTTTTTTGAAGTCGGTTAAAAAGATAATTGTGGAATAAATATATCATTTATGGGTTATAAAATCTGTCATTCAAAGGTACTAAGCAAACAGTAAATACATCACAAAGTATAATAGAATTCATGCCATAGTTAAGATAAATACCTATGTACGTTCTTTTCCTCATTACCTGCTTCAAATTTTCGAAGAACTGATTTCTATTTGCAATCATATTGAGTCATAGACGGGAGTAAATTATGTCTGCAATAACAATTTTCTTAATTTGTGGTAAAATTATCACATTATTAGAAAGTCGCATGACTATAATATGTCTTTTTTGTTGCAAATTATGGCAATTGTGGAACCCATTGTCACAACAAATGACGATTTTATCCATCGCGACATAATGGTTCCTCGCACAACGATTACAATTATTGTCTAATATTTGCTTGCTGTTTTTTCTAAGAATCTATGAAGATGCACCAGCATAGTTATTTGTAGATTAATTTAATCAACAGCAAATGTTTTACCTATTATATTTATTTCTGAATTTGTAATATGCTTATGAGAATCTGGCCCATTCCAAATAAAAGGGTCATAATAGTGTATATATTATGTTCTGTTACTTTTATTTAATATGTTGCACCAAATTGATTGTAGCGTCTAGAGATCCGCCCATACATATCGTGAGATATCCTGCGCAGTGTCGACAAGTGGTCAGTGCTCACGTGTCGACCTCTCGTGACATCATCGCAACATCTATATCGTCCACCGCCTTTTCCAAGGTTGACAATAATCAACCGATGTAATAAAATGTAATAACCCTAACAAAAACAGATTAATCGATCACCAAGTTCGGCACGTGCTGATTGCACCCTATCAAAGATTTTACAGAAATTCCACATCCTTCTGCATTCATCAAATTCACATTTGCTTCTCAGAACAATTCGGATTCAGATGGAACTTGGCGTTTTAATTAATCTCTATATGATAGATGGTTAATTTATATTTCAATTGTAACATTTCAAGATGTACAGCGTTAATTCTCATCTGTAAGGAAAATGAATTAGAATCGTGCATATTTTTAATGATGACGTTACAATTGTAAAACGTATAGCAATGGTTCCATTGTTTATGCCATCTACTTTCCAATCAGAGATGAATGGCGACTGATGAGTCACGTGCTGGGAGAGATGAATTTAGGTTCTGTTGGTGATGTGTATCTACTTCGCAGTTCAACACACACGCACTGGAATCAGTTGATTGGCGGTCTCCAGTTACGCGGTTGACGCCACTTGAATCAATGAAGTGCCATTGGTTCATTGTTTAATCGTCTGTTTTATCAGCTGTAATGAACGTAGAAAAGACGTCCGTGCATGCGCTCGTTAAAACACTCAATCATATGATACATCGACATTACTGATACCACTACGTTGTACGCGCACAATCCACAACATTTTCTAGCACATTATTTGTTTCAATTCCACGAATCTGTTTATTTTACAGTCCGCCCAATTGAGTGATATACGCACTCATTTCTACCTCTGTATACGAGTTTGAATTTAATTTTAGTTTTTTGTGTATATATTTCTCATATTAAATATACTCCAAGTCACAATAAATTATAATGTTTGTTTGTGGCAATGTTAAGAATGAAAGCATATGCAAACCTTGATAGCGTTTATCGAAGTGTAATTTACCAAATAACCAGTAAATTTGAAATACATGATTTGTAATATTCTTTGTAGCACATATTATTCGAAAACGTTTCTACTTACAGTATTTTCTTTCACTATTTTTATTATGACTGCTATTTTCAGTCCTCTCAAACCGTTAAAAAATTTATCACTCTTTCCTCAAAATTCTAAAAAATACAAACGTATTTCCTACTTTTCCGCCTTATCCAACAACCAAAGTTTTCTACATAGGCTGATAAACTGATAAGGTTCTAGGGTTAAAGTCCAGATTGGGCAAAATGTTGTTTGAGTTTTAGGCGATACATCACACTTAGGTCGCCCATTAGAATATGTCTCAGATTATGTAGCGGTAAGCTCAGCAAACTGTGGGTCCATTAATTGCATCTCTATGCACCGATTCAGGATCAGCCGTGACTTATCTATCTGTTTGTGTTTAATTCTTTTTTCAAATTACAAAACGTTCTATTGTAATTACTGTATTAAAGTATTAGATACTCAATAAACTTCTACGCATTTGGTGTAAACTTCTTTGGTATTCCCAGTTATTACACGACACACAACTTTTTTAGCCTGTTCCTTTAAATAGTTAATATTTTAAATCAATTAATATTAAACAATGACGAAACTTCTAATATATATTATGGTTAAAGAAACATTTTATTCGATCTATAGGCTGAGTTACACTTCAATAAATGCTAAGGCTAGGGCTGCCACATAACCAAATGCAATAGGATATAAACATACAGTAGTGAACAATTACGCTGATTTGCGAGTACGAACTTTGAATAGTTCGGAACTGCATACCGTAACTGGATATACGCTTCCATATTTAAATAGACATGACGATTGAGATAGGTACCTGTCTTTTTATTTTTAGTTCCTATTAGGTTTTTCCAATTTGTATTTGTATGTATTAGCACTATTAAAATAGTAATTGTATAAATTTTGTCTATTTCTATGTCTGATTTCGTTTTATTTATTTGTATTTCATTACAAAAATACACTTAAAATATAAAAATATCTTCGATTCTTAAGCTCAATATTCTAGCGACTGGTGAAGCCAAAGTGAGAACCCTCCACAATGACCATTTCTAATGCATTACTATTTTACTAAACAAAATATGCATCAGTGTTAAGATTCAACCCTAAGGTCGACTCGCCTGTGCCCATTCGCTATTGTAACCCAAAGTCCATCTCTATTTATTTTAGAGCAATCGTAGTGTATGTTACTGACCCTGGGCATTGTTGGAACATGAATTGTGGACTGCATGTATATTGTAGGTTGCTAATTCACTCGTTCGTATACCAGATTTCGGCTGTCAACGCTCGGCTGATTGTTAAACCCATTATGATATTACGTTTACTAGCTAATTCGTGTTGTATGAAAACAGATTACGCTTTAAAATCTCTTGTTCTAAACATACCATTAATCTTGGTTTTCATACTTATAGTCGTCATAATTTATTGCCAAAACATCATTGAGGATCACAATTCTAATCAGCCCGATGGCGTTTGTGGCAATATAATTAATGGACAGACTATAAACACCTGTTCTTGTTAATAATGGTGCGTCATGCGTCACTCTGTACTGATCAAATCTTCAATGACTTCTATGGGATTACCCATTTACATTTATTGTATTTTGTTATATTTATTCCTGCTAATATTTTTTTACTTTTTTCGCGTAACGCTTGCTTGATAAACTAATCAAGGTCGTTGTATAATACCCAATGAGTATCGTCAATGACTCATACATCCATATATGTTTACAAACTATGTTTTATTTCCAAATTCCGATGTCTGTTATAAATTATATTAAACTCACAATATTTACTTCTTTATAATTTTAAGAGGTTAAGGTTATTGTTTATCGACTTTATTTTAAAGAAAATTAGCAAGTCAGTGATGATATTGAATTCATCTATATATTTGAAATCTCTTGAAGAAATAACAACAGTCAGAACAAAAGAAACAAAAAAAAAAAATCTTAACATATAGCAAGTTATTTCGAAGGCAAAATTTATGAGATACTTATAGAATAAAACATTGTTTTCGTGAAATTATTTAACTTACGATATACTGTATTCAACAAATCAATGAATATGCTCATAGCATACATTTAAAAACTAAAAAACTTCTATAAATCAAAACATGCCACCTTTAATACTAGATTAGTCACATCAAATCAAATCTGTTGTAAAAGCTGATTTATTCGTTAATCTTGTTGTTGCAGGCGACGCGGATATGTCGCTGAAGCAGGGCAGCGGGACCGGGAAAGTCCACTTTGGTGGTCTGGATGATGTGTCCTTGTACGGAACGCCTGTGGAGCCAGCCCCGCCCACTACGGACGCCAAGCAAGGCTTCTTGCGGAATCAACTGCAGGCGCTCTTCCAGCCCACCGACAACAAACTAGCCATGAAACTCTTCGGTTCTAAGAAAGCACTCATGAAAGAGCGTATCAGGCAGAAGGCAGCTGGCCATTGGGTCATTCATCCCTGCAGTAGTTTCAGGTAAGTGCTTCTTTTACTATGATGTTACTATTACTTAATTTTGTGTCAGAACTTTGCAGTCCATGTGCCTAACATTATATTTCGAAAGTGATAATATGAAACACAATGAAAAATTGTAAAGTCCAAATAAACTGAGCCAGCACACAGCGTTGAAATTCGTTTATATTTAACCGATTTAGATGTCGACTCTTCGGCTGGAATGACTATTTTAAGTTACAAATAAAATAAATATCGAATGTTATTTGGGACAACTGGCGCCGTTGTGATCACATGTAACGATTTCAGTGTTACTACCGCCATAGCTTCTAAAGAATATTTATTAGCATTCCTTGTTTTCTTCAAGACATTTATTTAGGAAAGTTCTCGATCGACTTCTATGCTGTCATTCTTAAAACCCTTTTGACATTGATTTCCATTCTAAAAATTAAACGTTATTTGAGCTCGAAATAGAATACCTTTAATGAAGGGCTTTTTACAATCGTTATGAGTTCATGGTAAAATAGTGTTAAAACAAGGGTATTTTTAGCCTTGCCACTATCTCGACCTTCTCTAGCACGTGTTCCACCTATTTGTATTATTTTTTTTTAAAGTATTTGGTTAGGTTTTTGCCACTTCTTTTTTGGAATTAACTAAAAAAGCTTTTTTGTATTAAATTTAATCGTAGTTATTTTTTAAGTCAAATAAGTGTCGTTTTTCTGCCAGTTTGTTAAATATACTGAATTAAGTGTATTTTTTCAAATTCCAAAGGAGTATAGCCGGGGGTTATTGTCGTTAACATTAATAATTAAACCTATAATTGTATGTTGCTCATAAATGTAAAGTGACATAGCTTTCATTTTTAAAGACGCTAAAGATTAATAACAATATATTTTCTAAAAAACTTATTAACTATAATAGAGGGGAAAAGTGTTTAGTAAAAACAAAACTTATTTTCAATGCCTTACCATTTAAAGGGTAATAAAAGACTAAAGTAAATGTCAGTGGATATTCAAGAAGAACAAACAATGTAAACCGATTCCCAAATTGGCTTTCAGAAAGGCACGTCTGAATGGAATGATTAAATTATTGAAATTAGACTGAGATGAACTTGTTCAATTTGAATAAGAAAAAATTTGAATGGGAAATTTGTTTGGAATACTTACTGCACATTGTTTAAAATATATATTAGAATAACAATATAGTCGTCTAAGCCGTTTAAAATGTTTCTACATTTATTTTCAGTAAAAATGTCTATAATTTATATAAAAGCTGGTGGTAGGATATTCATATCCGCCCGGATAGCGACCACCGTACACAGGTTGGAAAACCCGCCATAGTGGCACACGCAAGTGTGTCGCGTTCCGGGATCAGCCAGTGTACATCCGGTTTTTTGGGGATCTAGAGTTGGGGTGCGATGTTTGGCCATTTTGCGGCCTTCTGAATACTCTGACAATAGACCCTCGACCGCTTCTTCACCTTCTTGCCCATGGCGAGTGTGAAGGAGCAGGCCGGCATGATTGTGTTGAGTAGCGGGGGATGGATTGTCTCTCGATACTCGATGCTCTAATTGGACCGTACTGCGCTTACCATCAGGTGCAGTGCGGTCACTTTGCCGTGCCAGTATAAAAAAAAATAATAAAAAAAAATTAATTACTTAAACATGAGATAGAACTCAAGTAATGACGATGTTTTGATATAACTTCGTGAGTGCTAACTCAATTTGGTTGTTATTATAAATTATGATAACGGGTTTACCTTGTCCTACCTAATCTACCTGACTCTCTCATTACAGACTATTCGCAATGTTAAAATGATTAAACCTTGGGTTTCTTACCACAAAACTAATTAGGTGTTTGATTATAAATAATTAGATTACTATTCCTAGGAAGTTGTACTGGTTACCTTCAATTGCCTTTACGTCGATAGAAACAACAGAGGTAAAACATTTCCGATTAGATTCACCCTTGGTGTAGTATTTTGACACCAAGGTACGGTGAGTGAAGCGTGATATTTCTTATAAATACAATTTTATATAGTAAACTTACTTATTCGCGCAACTTAGCATGCGTTATTAGTACCATAGGATATTCGAATCCACTTTTCATTTGTCCAGAATTTTCTTTTTAAAAGTGATACTGAGTTTTCCTATCACAAAAAACACAGTATCAGCCTGGAGTCTGGAATTTCGTCTGGTATGGCGATAAACTCGTCCCCAATCACATCATTGGATGGTAATAAGCTCAAAAAACTATGGGTGTACTGGTTACATCTCGACCTACCCTTTTGGTGATTACAGGCGAGAGTGAGTGCGTATATCGTACGACGAATAGCAATTGCAAGAAAGAGTCGCTTTAGTAGTTTTTTTTTCACTATATCTGATAGTGAAAAAAACTACTAGAGCGAGTCTTTAGCTCTCTATTATTTAGTCTATCTCTAGTATTTACCCAAGTCCCAATCACCGTTAAAAAAAATATCTAATGTGTGATTAAAATTATGTTCCCATGGAATTCCTAAATTAGAAATAACTCAGAGTTATTCGATGCGTAAGCGCACTTAATTAATGGTAAAAATATTATTTTAACAAATAAACATCGGGCCTTTTTGCAACAGTGAATAATGCTAGTGAAAATAAACACCGAAGAACATGTATAAAAATCACATCTGCTCAAACACTAGTCCAAATCAATCTTCCACGAAACATTGAAATCGGCAACCACATTGCATCCGCATCTGTGGCAACCGTCTAATATTTTCTGTTAGGAATCGAAACAACTTATTACGTCACAGCTCTTGCGTCGCTCTAATGACTAATAGTACTACAAAATTATACCATATGCTGTAGTTGCCAAGCTTTTACATCATAGGACTTTTATGCAATCTTAATTGGTCTGTGCACAAATTCCTGATCCCACGCTACGTCACACCTGTTTCGGGGGTACTTATAACTATGGTCCTACAATAAACAGATCCGAAACAAATAATTGTGGATCTCAAAAACAATTGCCTCGGTGCGGAAATCGAACCTGTGGGTACTTGTTTCCCGCCCGTTGTGTCAAGGAAGCTGTCATATGGAAGTAATTTTTATTTTATATGCACTAACACCACGTGTTTCAAAAGAAATAAATTCAAATGTGAATGATGAAAAAATATGAGTACAGTAACTAATTATTTTGTCAAAACATCAAAGATCTTGATACAATGGTATATACATATAGACTCACGCCTGTAATCCCCGCAGAGGTGTAAGCAGTACACCTACTTTTCGCCGAATTTATTACAGTACATTATGGAATGTGATAGGGGAGCCTATCGCCATACCAGGCTCAATTCCAGACTCCGGGCTTATACTGAGTATTTCTAAAAAGAAAACCCCAATATCACTTTACCCGATCGGGAATCGAACCCAAGACCTCAGCACAGCAGTCGTAACGCATGCGCAATTACAACTGCGCCACCGAGGCAGTCTTAATACCTTATAATCTTAATCGTATAAAAGTGTAACTGATATTCTCTGACACCGTACAATGTAATTGAATACGACATATGTCGAGCTTATCATACGAGACGTGTTAACATATGCTCCTAACAATTGTTAAAGCGAAGACAAGAAACTTGATCGTCTTAATAGCTATTTTATTTATTATTTATTTACTAATATTCTTAATAACATATTCCGATGGTAAAAATTTATAAGATTGCAATTCTGTGAAACGGTCTATTTACCTTAATGGCGAAAAAGGTGAAACCCGACAAGATAGTGACCACCTAGTGGTAAAACCTATTGAAAAACATCCAACGTATTTCAGTCTACTTCCTTCCTTAACGCGACGACGATGTTAAATCGATTCATTTAAATATACATATAACATATATACATATAATTATTGCATTTTGATTTTGCTCGCTTTATTATGCAAACAGAGCTGTGAGAAAACCCTAACCACTTCAAATCAAGTATGCTTATATAGAGCTCCACTACACTTGGTTAAAATTACCCTTTAACACACTGTCTTGCAACTTATTCTTCGAGTAGACTGATAGACCGAGTATTGATTATTTAATTGCAATATTAAACCACGTGTTCTATTGTACAATATTTGTAAAAGATTCCTTCATAGTCTCCACGTATGATAGGCTAATGTTACTAAAGGCTGAGGACTATACCAATGCTCACAACTTGGCTTGAGAATGGTTATCGTATAACCATAACCAGATCCGTGAACATGACTCTCTTGTTACGATCATACACCAGGACCGTGACTCTTGACACTCGATTCCAATTTAAAATTAGGCTTGGGTTCGAAAACTGTATAATTGGCAATCTTGAAAGCAAAACCAGCGCACGATTTAACTGAATACGTCGGAATTTTTAGTAACCAAATGAAATAGAGTATTTAAGATCGGTAGTTCGTAAATATTCTATTTCATTTAGTTGAGTGAGTTAGAAGTTCCAATATCTTCTAGATTAGAATTGAAACTGTATCGAGTTAAAAATTGGAATTGATTTCAAGAGTAGACCTACAGCTCGTTTGTTTAGTGCATGCCGTTCTTTATCGACAAATAAAATTTTGCAATATTATTATTTGTTACCCACACCACACACTATTCACTGACATTACAATATATAAAAAGAATTTCAATTAATTTGATTTAATTATAAGATTAGTAACATGAAAATATATAGTGATAATTAAATGTATTCGCAAAAGCTCAGGCATTGTAAGAAAAACTCTGGTTTTGAGTCCAGGAATCTTTTAAACATGTAAAGAGTGCAAGACAATGAAGACATTGCTCTAGCACCAGTTGTACCGTCGGTACTGACAATAACCAATGGTTTCAAGTTCTGTAGTAATAATTATATAGCAGATAGCAGCGATAGCCTAGTTGGTTGCGGTACGGACAGCCAAGACGAAAGTCGTAGGTTCGAAACCCAAGTGGCATACACCTCTGACTTTTCTAAAGTTATGTGTGTATTAAAATGTTAATTATCCCTTGCTTTAACGGTGAAGGAAGACATCGTGAGGAAACCTGCATATCTGAGAATTTTTCGAACGAAGGTATGAGAAGTCTGCCAACCCGCATTAAGCCAGCGTAGTGGACTAAGGCCTAACCCCTCTCATTAGTAGAGGAGGCCCGTGCCCAGCAGTGAGACAATGTTTAATACAGGGCTAGTATTATTATATATATTATAATTATTGGGGACAAAAAGTAGCAGAAGCTTATTATAAATAATGATATACGGATACAAATATCTGTCCCGGTGTGTGAATCGAACCCACGGCCTCTCGATTCACACCCTACTACGGCTACTCGCCAACTGCGCCACGGAGGCTTATTGTGATTGATTAAGTGATTTTGTATTTATAATGTTTAGTCTTGTAATATATGATTCCACTACTGGGCACTGACTACTAATAAGAAAAATATGGTTTTGTTATATTATCGACTAAATGTAAACAGTGCGTACACATTCGTACCTTGTTTATGTTGCTAGTGGTACTTTTTAAGTTTAATGACACACATGCCACCACAGGAACTATCCTGTGGCAGAAACTAGTCGGGTACTAAGCCGCCTATATAAAGAGAGGCTGTGGGTTCGATTCCCGCACCCATACAAACGTTTGTACGATCCACAAATATTTGTTTCAAGTCTGAGTGTCGTGAGATCGAAAGTCTCTCGTAGTTCCTAATAACTATGATACAAATAATTTGTATGACTGTTGGGGTTATTTATGTATTTACACACACACATATACTCACGCCTGTAATCCCCAAGGGGATAGGCAGAGGAGTAACGAGTACACCTACTTTTCGCCGAATTTCGGTCCTATAATGTGATAGGGGGCGAGCCTATCGCCATACCGGGTACAAATTCCAGAGTCCGGGCTAATACTGAGGATAGAAAAACCCAATATCACTTTATCCGACTCGGGGATCGAACCCGAGACCTCAGCACAGCAGTCGTAACGCATGCGCAATACAACTGTGCCACCGAGGCAGTTATGTATTTATTTATAATAAATATATATATACGAACATAGTATACCTTTTATGAGTAAAAACTTGCAAAATCCACGCACTCTCTAGCGTAAATTACTCGTTTGACATAAAAACCTAAGACTGTGCTTTAATGCCAGATCCGTGCTGTAAAAGGAAACGGCAAAGAGGAAACTCGTCAAGTGGCACACGCAGACTATATTGGTAAATAGGTTAATCGTAACCTCAAATAATCTCTAAGGAAGTCAGAATCAGTAACCAAGTAACTTTACCGAGACTAAACGAGTAATTGCTGTAAATTTGCCCAAACGACATAGTGCACTATACTCTCTAAAAGCTAATCATTATTTCAATACTACTTTGTAGTGCTTCTTTATTCATTTGTTTCTTTAAGCCATACAAGCGTTTTACCACAAAAGTCATCTTACTTTTTTATGCGGTGTAATACTATAACTGCATGCGCTCTTTTACAGTTTTTTTTGTTTAATAGAATCGGAATGTATAATAGTGCCCGAGGCTAAAGATGCAATTTTAAAATCGATATTTCAAACAAAAAATTTAATTGAGTTTTTCAGTTTCTACTACACTTACAGTGCGGTAGATATAACATTTAGTTCTATGAATATTCGTAGTGTTAAAAAATAATTTGATATTCTCAGAGACTCGGCGAGCTTCTATATTCGCTGCCTAAGAGTGTACCACTATCGACTCAGGTTTATAGCAGTAGTTGTGGATTTTCACACCGAATAAAGCTTAGATCAGATATGAAGATTTCTGTACTTCAGGTCTCTCGTACATAAGTAACTCAATTTGTTTCTTAATCTTCTTTTAGAATAAATAAACTCGCAATACAAACTTGTCCATAAAGGTATAAAGCATAAAATTCTACGTTTCGAATAATAAATAAATAACCCCCAACAGTCACATACATAGCCCCGATCCCACACTAAGATACGAGTCTTGTGTCGTCGGTATCAGGGACTACGAGAAACTTCCGATCTTACAACACCCAGACCCCGGACACAAATATCTGCATGTCACACAAACATTTGTCCCGGTGTAGGAATCGAACCCACAGTCGTTTCACAGCCGGCAACACGCCTAGTGCGCCACGGGTCAATGGAATGATTAGTTCATTACAATAGCTTTTAACCACTCTATCAAATGTTGTGTTCAAAGTTTTAATAAGCATATTTTTGACCTCCCTGTATAAATCTGTTTTTGCGTTTGATGTTATTTACCTGTAAGGTACAGATTTATAATATTACGTAATTTAAGCTTTAATGATTTTGTCATATTTAAAAAAATCTAATGTGCCCTGACTGATTCTGCTTCCATAGTTGCGATGAACCAAAGTGAGTGGAAAGTGTGCAGTATAAAAGGCTTCATGCAAGCTATTATGTCTGCTATTGTTAACCAAACTCCCGAACAGCATTGTGCATGACATTGGCTGCAAACGAGAACTTTTGTACCGGATGTTTTGTGAGATATATTTATTATTTTATTTATTTATTATTATATTCTTTGTAATAAATGTTTTTAGACTCTCGCGATTTGAATACATATTATAAAATTAGGAACGGGTCTTAATCGCGCAATATTTTAATGGTATAAATACCACAATTATTTCCCTATTAGGGAATTAAAATATTCCCGTTCCTAATTTTATAATATATATTCTTTGTAAACTCGAGGAAAAGATTTACGGCCAACTTCAATACATAATTAATCTTGGTCCACCGATCGTTTTCACAAATGAGCCAATAAGAATAAAGGTTCAATGCCACGTCATTATTTAATTGGTTTATTTTTGGGATCGATCTGTACATGTGGTTTGAAATTGGCTGCTAAATACATCCCTAGATTTAATATTCAAACTTAGAGTACCGTGACATTTAATATAATTGCTGCATTATAGATCAAGGATATTGCTAATTGATGGGTTTCCGGGAATCCTGTTAAATAATAATAATAAATAAATAAATATACCCAACCGTCACACACATAGTCCTGATCACATCCACACTGGGATAAACCTGTATCGTGGGTATCAAGAACTACGAAGGATTACGGTCCAACACCACGGTACAACACCCAGACCCAAAATAAAATATTTCTGAATAACACAATTTGTCACGGTGCTGGAATCGAACTCGCAGCCTCTGCTTTAACATCCTACTAGCCCGCTGCGCCATATAGACTGTCAAACCTAATTTACCTTTAGCAGCCGTAGTAAGATTACGATGATATAGATTTAGAATATGTACTAAATTTTAAAATATTAAGCGTCGAAAATCCAAAGGCATAAAAATCACTGAAAATAAAATGTATTTTTATTTCAACAATTAATTGATATAGAACGATTTCGGGTCCTTTAAAGTAAAAATGGCGGTCTTGAAATCTCAATCGTCTGAGTCTTTAAATTCGTGTGCAGCGCAGACTTAAGTTACAATTAAACGAAAACATAAACCTTGATCGAGCGATGTGCTATAGTCCTAAACTTAGTAATGATATACATATTATGGCGACTAGTTTGTTCAACAGACCGTGTGATACAATATTGTGTGGAATGTGTAATTACCGGAGCTGACTGTGATAACTGAAAACCAGTTGTCAGTTGTGACGGAATCATTTATGTAGTAACTGATATACATATAATATGCTTTTAGTGGGCAAATAAACAAATGATTACTCATGATTTTTTTTTTTATCCTTGCACGGTAAAGTGACCACACTGCACCTGATGGCAAGTGCAGTGCCGTTAGAGTACCAACTAGCGAAAGACAATCTATCCTCGCTACTCAACACAATCATGCCGGCCTGCTGTGTAGCTTCTTCACACTACACCATGGGGCACGGAGGTGAAGAAATGGTCGAGGGTCTTGTGTGAGCGTACTCAGAAAGCCGCAACTCGGCCAAACATTGTACTCTGGCTAATCCAGGAACGCTGGTCGCTATCCGGGCAAATATGAATATCCTACCACCAAACGACCTATATATGTATATATATATATATATATATATATACACCAGTTATATATTTATAACTAGTCTGAAATTACTAAAGGACAAAGCAATAACTTATAAAATTACTTAATGGGATAACTTGTAAATTTTGTTTTTCAAGACATACCATATAGTAGAACTATATTTATATACCACAAAAATAAAAATACACATAGTTTGGAAAAAAATATGAACCAGCTACTTTCGTCTCGAAAGCACGTACCCCTATTAACTAAGCTATCGCTGCTTCATTTACAATCTATTTAATAAATATTGTTCAACAACTATCCGTATGCCACAAAAAACAACGTGACACTTTTCGCGGAATAATTGAACATTTCTCGAGGTCACTACAATTACATGAGTCAAACCGCGGATACCGTGGATAGCGGATATTCTTGTAGATCTTCTTAATTTTGTTGAAGTAACACAACTGGACTGTTTACAGGCGAGACATTTAATTTATCTGAGAAATTTTAAATTGGGTGGGAAATACTACTTAATCAAAATATGAAATGATTGATGTTTATAGCAATTATTTTTTTTATCTTGGCTCGGCAAAGTGAATATGAATTTACATTAATTTACACAGTATTTACACATCGTACGTATATGAATATTTTTCTCATGGTTATATTTTTTCCTGATGAATCATTCTAAGCTATTTCAATTACAAACTAACCTTTTTAATAATACTAATACATTTATATAATACGTGTCGAGTGTTTTGTTTTTTTTTAAACACGTGACTTCAATACAGCGACCGAACGCAGGTTGTATTAACACGATGAATCGGCAATGAAATGCTGATCATCTACATTAAAGCAGCCTACCGATAATTGCGACAAGCTTAAAACGCTTATTCAATGCCACCGCATTTGTGCAATCGTACTGTCCACTATACAAATCTATTACAAACCATTGGACAGTGCCTTTACAATGACGTTGATTTACGACGGTGTCACTGACGCTCGGGTATGACGCTTGACGCGACTTCTGAAAGTCTATCTTTAGTAAAACAATTGAACGTTGAACCTTACCAACGTCAATGATTACTAAACAATTAAATAAACACGAATACTTATTGGCAACAGTGTTTTTTTTTATTCTGACTCGGCAAAGTGACCACACTGCACTTGATGGTAAGCGCAGCGCCGGCCAATTAGAGTATCGAGTAGCTACAGATAACCTATCCCCGCTAGTCAACACAGACATGCCCGCCTGCTATGTAGCTTCTTCACTCTACGCCATGGGCAAGAAGGTGAAGAAGCGGTCGAGGGTCCAGTGTCAGAGTACTCGTAACATCGTACCCCAACTCTAGACCCCCAACAAAAAGCGGATGTACACTGGCTAATCCCGGAACGCGACACACTTGCGTGGGCCACTATGGCGGGTTTTACACCCTGTGTACGGTGGTCGCTATCCGGGCGAATATGAATATCGTACCACCAGCAACGGATGGAGATGGATGGAGTAAAATAGAAATAATCTTTGTCGTTAAATAAAACTTTATTGGCAAAATTACAATTCGCAATAAATTACAAACGTTTAAAAACTTGTCTTTTACTTGTTAAAAGAAACTGGGAATTTTATTTTTAAATATTTTAATAGAATACTGAAACTGAACCTTGTACAAATTCGTTATAGTAAACGCGATATACGAAAACGTATTTCCTGTAATTGTTAATTAGATGACCATGACAGATTGTGTTATTAAAATATATATTACTTACTATATTTATTTAACGGTGACTATTTCGTTTAAATAAGAGAATAAATTCATGAACTAGTGAGTAATACCAATAAATATTCAACGCAATTTAGACGATATAATATACTCCATTTAAAAAAACACCGTATTGTAAACCTGGTGGATAGCAATTATTAACGCTTGAAAAACTACTCGATAAACATTATGGCTCATTACATTATCCTATTGTCTTAACTATGGTTAGGTTATGACTATCGTTTAAGCCTCTTTCCATAGTCGAATATAAGGCCGCGTTATTTCAGCATTAGTCAGACTTGATTATTCTTTATTTTACTAACAAATAGGTACAATATTTAAGTATGACAATAGCTGTTACTATGCAAGGCCGCTATATTTAAATATGATAAAAGATTTTAACAACAGGCTAAATTAACTACGGTGAAACAATGGGGTCTAAGTAAATCACAAATTTTAGTTTATAAAGACTAGCTTGGTGTATCTTAGTATCCAGACAAGCCCAAATAAGGTTTTGTGACATTATGCTAATGTATATTTTATGTTTATTAATAAATACATAAAAAATACAGTTGTAAAACTCGATAGGCAATCGCTGTGATTATTTTAAATGTCTTTTCCGTGTTACATTTATTTACTACTATAAATAAATAAATAAGGCATTATTAGTATGCCTGTGTCATATAATATATAAAAAAATATCGACCAAATAAAGGTTTGGTAACAATTGCAAAACTACCCACAAAAATAAACGGCTACATTTAATCGATCTCGACATTGGTTGCCTAAATATTAAGTTTTAATGAAACTTATTTTTTTGCAATTGATGTTAGGTTGCACGCAAAGTGTCGGCAGTTATTTGTTGACGAATTTCATTTGTTTAATACGCATTCATATTATCCTAACCATATAGGACCAAGCCGCAAGTGAACTCTATTAAACATATTTTTATAAAGTCTCTCTATGCTCGGTAGATAAGTCAATGTGCATACACAAAACCCTAAAAGTGTTGAGTAGAAATTCTGCTCATTTTAAAATCAGTACCTATAGCGTCGGTAGCGGTCATAATATCGTATTATATGAATAAAGACTAGCGAACTGGTTGGTGTTAAGAGTCGTCGGGTAGTCTCTGAGCTGACAGCTTCCGCTTGACTAGACTGCCGTCATGCCAGACGGTCGCTATCGAAGAGATTTAATATAATAATATGGATTTATCTACAATAGAATGCATCTCGTTTTATGTATGCACAGTTTTGTACTAACAGGGACAAGTCAACCGTAGCAAGGATATGTGATGAATGCAGCCTAGTTGGTAGTATTTAATATCTTTTTTTTTGTAGTGAGTCTGTAAGGGGAAGTCTGAAAGTAGCACCAATTGTAGAAAAGATGAGGAGTGCTAGGTTAGCTTGGTTTGGGCACGTGATGAGAAGGGATGAAAGGCATGTAACAAGACTAGTTGTCAATATGAATGTGGATGGACGAAAGAGTCGTGGGAGACCCAAAAAGAGGTGGATGGATTGCGTGAATGAGGACATGCGCGTGAAAGGGGTGAATGCAGATTTGACGCATGATAGGGCTGCGTGGAGAGTTAAAACCAATTGTGCCGACCCCACTTAGTGTGGGATAAGGGCAGGTAGATGATGATTTTTTGTAGTGCCTTGATAGGCAGACGAGCAGACGGGCCACCTGATGGTAAATAGTCACCGCCACCCATAGACTTCTGCAATGCCAGGGCACAGCAAAGCCGCTGCCTATCGTTATATCTAGACGAAAGTCACAGGTTCGAAACTATTCCAAATATCATACACTTCTAACTTATCGAAGTTACGCGCATTCATAGACTCGTTCACGATTAATTATAGCTGGCCTTATCGGTGAATGAAATCATTGAGAGGAAACCTGTATACCTGAGATTTCGCCATCAGAATGTCAATAGCAGCGATAGCGTGGTTGGTTGTGGTACGGCCTGTCAAGACGAAAGTCGTTTGTTCGAAACCCCAATGGCATACACCTCTGACTTTTCTAGAGTTACGTGTTTTTTTTTTACCAAAATAGGCTTGCGTTTGACCACTATCTCGCCTGATGGTAAGTGATGATGTGGTCTACGGTGGAGCACGCGTGAATTGAAGATACCCAGGTTATAATTTTCGGGAAATATAGACTCCGGCAAAGAGTTCCACTCTCTAGCGGTGCGCATGATAAATGTACCTACTAGCAAAACGCTTCGTGCACACTTGTTAACTATTGCTTGCTTTAACGGTGAAGGAAAATATCGTGAGGAAACCTGCATACCTGAGTATTCTCATTAGAATTTCGAAGGTATGTGAAGTCTATCAACCCGCATTAGGCCAGTATGGTGGACTAAGGCCTTCTCCTCTCATTAATTCGTGACCGCAGTGGAACAGTGTAATACAAGGCCGGTAAGTGTTGAATGAACTCTAAATATTTTAGTGCACTTTGATGTATTGAAGGTCAGTGTTATAACCGCTCCACACTATGGCCCAAACTTGCAGGTTAATAGTGTCTATCCTTCACACTCTCGTTTTCGGCTACTCTCGGCATATCTCGCTATTGTGTGGAGAGTTGTTTAGTAGTTTGGATGACACACCAAGTTTAATATATTAGTGTACGCCTAGTGATCAAACTTAATAAGGCATTCATGAAAAAAACAACTACTTTCAACTTTTTTATTGATAACTCTAAAGCTCGTCAATAGCTAATAAAGAATAACAGAAATTAAATCTACAGAGGAGAAAAATTTATACTGAACTATTTTGTCTCTGCCTATTTATATATAGATAGTTGTATTTTTACTTGTCAGTTATTACTTTTAGGCCTAGACAGAATACCTACCAGCGCCAGGCAGTACTTTACTACCTGGCAAATCCTGAGCCTATGGCGTTTTTGGTCATACTTTGGACACAGGTGTTCCGAATTGAGGAGTAGCGGGTTGTACTTAGTCAATAATTGTTTTTTTTGTTGTATTTCTCCTTGTATTTTTTAATCTGTATGTTATCTAAAGTGTTGTTGTGTGACCAAATAACATTTATTTTCTTTCTTTCTTACTTTATTTACCTATTTGTGGAATCTGGATATGTGAAATCTTACCTAAACAGTCCCATGTTTTACTTTACACTGGTTCAAAGCGTTTTAATCAGCTTAAAAAACTATTGTTTAATACATAAAATAGAATATAATTATAATATAGTTTAAAATAATAATTCACAAACATTAACTCTTAGTTACACATGAAATCTACTAAATATAGATCGTCCGTGTCTGTTAACAGGAAAAACGATAAATTTATTAACCACAAGCTGTTGCTCGCGGCTCCGCCCGCGTGGAGGTCATGTTTGTGAGAAAAAGTATACAATACAAAATACCAATTTCGATGTCAATTACTGTTCCACCAGCTCATCCTCACATGTTTTGAGACCTAACGCCATTTCTAATTTCAATTTCATTTATTTCCTTCGTGAATAGCCAGCTTGTAGTTTTATCGCACTTATACGCTGTGTATTAATTTTCCTTATCAATCGATTTGATTCACTGCACACAAATCGCTTTTCGATTTAGAATTAATCTATTTAACTTTATCTGATAGCATTGCATTAGCCAGTTTGTGATGCATTATTGCACCGACTGGAACTAACATAACATAACATATTAGTTATGCAAAATCGGCTCAGAAACTGTGGAGTATTTACTACGTGAAAAATTTCAATTCTGTTTCATGCATAAAAAATAGTTTGTTAATCTGTATATATAAAAGAAGAAACTGACTGACTGACTGACTGAGCCGTTTAGACATGTACCTTTTATGACGTAGGCATCCACTAAGGAAGGGTTTTTGGATATACCGCCTCTAAGGGGGTAAAATAGGGGTTGAAAGATTGTATGAAAATCCGTCATTTTTTAAGTTAAACGCATGACTATTTTGTATTGTATACTTTTTCTCCCAAACATGACCTCCACGGGGGTGGAGCCGCGAGCAACAGCTATAGTTAATACTTTGAACCAGTATAAGTTCAGACATGGGTATGTGTTTAGTTAGACGAATATCTAGATTGTATGTTCCATAGTTAAAAACGCAATAATTTGATATTAAACTTAGTGATACCATTTCCCTAATATCTCAGCCTATTGCCGTCCACTGTTTGACGTAGGCCTCCCCAAGAGAACGCCAACCATTCTGGTGTTGGGTAAATCGCATCCATCCGCTACCTGCCACCTTCTTCAAGTTGTCAGTCTATCATGCAACAGGGCGTCCCACACTACGTTTGCCTAAAATTCCAGCACATCTCTGCTCCACCGACCATCTTTCCGCCTGCATACGTGACCAAACCCCCTCTTCCACTTCAGCGTGGTAATTTTGCGAGCAATACTGGTAACCAACATTGCTCGCCCCATAGCACCTATACATATGCATAGCACTCCCATTGGTCTAATGCTTGTATTATATTATACAGAACTCGTATTGCATTCCATATTCATTTTGAATTCAAAGTATAAAAGTATGCGGGTAGTTAAAATACAGAAGTTTATTATTGTACAATTGGAATTACTGAAAGCGATATTAAAGAAGAAATCAACCAAGCCAAGAATAGCAGCAGTCACGGCGTACACCTCCATTAATAAAATCAACAAAGTAACAATGTTCATCAAAAGCTATTGCGGCTTATTGGCGGAACAATAGGTCCGGCCGACGCAGAGCATAATGACTGTACAATGCGAGCGTGTTTCTATACATAACAGTCTGTACGCGTCCAGGAAATGATTATATTGAGAACGAGTTCTGAGAGCAAATCTTTGATTCAATGCTTCGACGGTTACTGATATTGGGAACCAATATGCTATCACCTATCTAGTAACTCAATGGAGCGTATGGTGGTGCAAGGTATAATGGAAGGCAAAAGATCCCGTGGCCGCCCTCCGACAAGATGGTCTGACCTCATTAAATCCATCACACAATCTACAATGACGGAATGTTCTCGCAACGCTCAGAACAGAGATCAATGGAGACGCATCGCGAAAGCGGCTACTACAAAGGATTCTGGACCCGCCGTAACCACGACCACTCTGCCAAGAGTGCACGACTAAGAAGAAGAAGAATCTAGTAACTGGCCAATGACGATTTCGCGTTTACTTTCCAATTAGAATATTTGTTTGTTTCTGCACGTACAACTAAGATTGATTTCATGGTTACCTTATAAATATTGTCACAGAGTTTATGTGCATCTATTTATTTAATAATAAGAGTAAAACCTCTAAAGAATACTTAAAGTATTGCCTGCTATAATGTCATTTTGTTACACTGTTATTCCACATTTTGTTTTATGCAATAATGATGTTTCAATTTTCGCGTTAACTTGTCATGTTTGCCCAAAAAACAAAAAGCTCTCTCATTTTAATTTTGCGTTTAATGTTCTGAGCAAACACGAAATTATTTTTCATCCAAAATATTTAACGAATCGGAAAATACGGCTGATTGGGTTAAATCGCAAACTGAAATTCATCTCTGTTTCGGGCGCAAACATCACCCAGAAAGCTGTATCATGCTTTTACGGCATGATATTTATGTATTACAATTAATATACATATCTCCATTATGAATTTCTGTTTACGTTATATTAGCTGGATTTTGAAGGTATAATCTTAAATACAGATGAGCTTAACTTTCATATAATTTAAAATAATCTTCTGTTACAACCTGCTTTGATTTTTCTTTCTATTTACTTCATAACATTTTTTTATCCTGGCAAAGTGACCACACTGCACCTGATGCCAAGCGCAGTGCCGAGAGAATTAGAGTTTCGAGTAGGAGAGACAATCTATCCCCCGCTACTCAACACAAAGAAATAATAAGTTCTATCAATTTATTATTGCCTTAGCTCATTGCAATATTAGTTGATTTCTAAAGCGCATATAAATGTGTATATTGCAGATTATTCGCATGACGCTCTGTCATCATCATCGCAATATTAAAATGTGAAAGGTCTTGATATTCGTTTATTATATTATTATGTCTGTTGCTTAAGATCGTTATTAGATAGATTTGAATTGAAAAGTATTATAACCTGTATCATAGATACATTTATTAGTTGTGAGTATTTTAAACAGATAAGTTATATTGTATTTTATCATCATGTCGTGCCTTCTCAAAAACTCTACTCATAATATTAACTTCTTCAATGATGCTAGTCATGAATTTGCTTGTGACTTCCTTGTGACAGCCATTTACTCCACTACCGCGGGTCGTAACGTGATTTTAGATAACCTATATCCTTCCTGAATAATAAATTATGAAATACAAAAGGATTTTTTGAAATCCGTCCGACAGTTCCAGAGATAAGCACGTTCGAACATAAAGTCTCTTTGGCTTTATAATGTTTGTAAGGATTTGCACGTGTTAATTTTACTGAAATTTATCGCAATTCATCAGTAGTGAACTTCGTCTGAATATTTTTAAAAACGGTTAACTAAGACTGCTTCACATTATTTTAGTTTTAAGATCCATTAAGATTGAGTCAAATCGTATTCGCAAGTCCAAGTGTTTGTTTTTAATTTTTTTGTGCAAGTAATATCAAACAAACAACAAACTTTTGGTCACCTACGATACAGGCAACCCCTAGTGTAGGGACCAAGGAATTAAAGTTGCATATTATGTATTTCTTTCTCATAATACATTTTACTTATTACTAATTCTACGATTTCATTTAGTATTATGTATATACTAATTTTAGTAGTTCATAAGTATAAGTTTCAGTGTATTTCTGGAGATGACAATAAAGATTTATTATTAACATTTTTACACGTAAAGCGATTCGAGTAAATCAGAATAAGTGCAACATTTTTGCAATAACAATCGATGTTCTAGAAAATCGACAATCGAGTAATCGATATTGTTTCATAAAGCTACTATACCAAGTCGTGTTTGTAAACATCTTAACGTTTGATATCGCGAACAATGCCAGCATGACTATGAAATATCGAAACAAGCTACCCTAGCCTATCCATGGTATTTTGCCCTGTTAGTTTTATGACTGTACATTTTTATTTATTTTATTTAAACTTCTTATACAAAAATTTGTATAAAGGCGGACATAATGCCTGAGGCATTCTCTACCTGTACCATAATAAGACCAAAAGTAAAAATCTGTAATCATCAACGTCAAAATTGAATCTCGAAAGGAATCAATTTTACTGCTAAACTAAAATTCACTAACCTCTTTTTCAATAGTACTATGTCCATCTTTGACTCTGAATAATGGCATACAGTAACATGATACATTTTATGAATAACTTATGTGTGTTATCAATAGCGTATGTGCAATAAGTTTATAGCCGGCTGTGAGGATACAAGGTTTCGATTCCCACACCGGAACAAAGGTTTATTCTTATTCTATCCACAAATTTTACTGTAGAGTCTGAATATTGTTATAGTATTAGGGTCTAGACAGAATATCAGTGCCAGGCAATATCTTACTACCTGGCAAATGCTGAGGCTATGGCATTTTTGGTTATACTCTGAAGTATAACCAGATGAAGTATAACAGGTGTTCCAAATTGAGAGGTAGCGGTATATTTAGGGTTTTTAATTGTATTTTTTGTATTACTCCTTTATTTTTTTTAAATTTGTATGTCATCTTAAGTGTTGACCAAATAACATTTATTTACTTTGTTGGAAAGTTAGTTCTTTATAGCGCCTGACCTCACACGCATAGGCATATAGCTGTTTATAATTAAGCATCTAATTGCATAAAGCGGTAGATTACACACAAAAATCGATATGCCTAGTAAAACCTTGATTTTGTTTACAAATTCTAATTATATTTCTATATCGATGGTTAAAATTACCGAATCGAGGTCATCAAACTCCCGCAGCAGTCAATATAAACAATTTGAAATGCTTAATTACACTTTAGTTTATTGCTACCATCGCGTCGCCTTCAAAATACTAATCACGATACTAAACTTTATATTTCTTTAAAACTTTAAATTAAGGTTGCCTAATTTGCACATCGTAATTGAACAGAAAATGATCTCTATATATGCAAATAAATGAAATTGATGTGTCTATATGTAGTTGCAAAATAAGTTTTGTTCTCAAGTTGTGCTAATATAGACTTAGATAACTTAATTTAGCCCACCGCAAACATAGTTTAAAATTTTTTGTCAGTCTATCAGCCTGTTTATTTGTCCGAGCTAATCTTCGAAACGGCTAGACTGATTTAAACGATTTTCATAAGCAGGAAAAGGCGTTTTCAGGGAGTTATCAAAGATATTTTTACTCTGGAAATATTATTGCTTACTGGTAAAAATATAGCAAATATGATCTTTAGTTCATCATAATCTTATAAGATATTTATAAAATTAATAATTTATTTTCAAACGGAAAACTTTTACTCTCTACCGATTCGACTTATATACATAGATACAATTTTCCAGTTATTTCTAACGGTAAATCATTATTTGTATTAATTAGGTTAGAGGCAAAAACTGAATACGTTTTTGTTAGCACTGATTAATTATACGGTACGTCTAATTCCTTTTGCGCAACGATATCCACATATATAACACCTCTACTATTTAGCGACACAAAAACGTGATAGATATTTAATCAACGGTATTCAGAAATAGATTATATGAAACTACATAATTACCGCTCTGTACATACGCTGTTTAGTTATTACAGCGAGGTATCTCAGGCAAACTATAGTTTCAGACAGCGTCCGAGGCGCAGTCTTAAACTGTAAAACGAGAGGCTGTGGGTTCAATTCCCAAATGTTTGTGTGACAGACAGATATTCGGGTCTAGGTGTTGCGGGACCGTAGTCCCTCGTAGTCCTTGATTCCCACGATACAAGACTTAAGATCTTGTGTGTGGTCAGGACTATGTGTGGAAACAAAACAATAAATATCGAATACAGGAACTTTCTTCAGTTAAAACTTTTAACTATGCCACAATACTTAACGCGATAACACGCAGCCGCGCTTATGCTAAAAGCGGTAGGTATTATAAGAAATAACCGAAAATCGAACTTATTGTTGATATTATAAGTATGATTTTCAAATTAACTAAATATCATACTTACTGCCTTTATAAGCATGGCAGTGCGAACCTATGGCCTGATATTGTGGCGGCATTGTTACGATCTAGTAATAATATTATCTGTATATTATCTGTATATATAAAAGAAGAAACTGACTGACTGACTGACTGACTGACTGACTGACTGACTGATCGATCAACGCACAGCCTAAACGGCTGGGGTTAGAGACATGAAATTTTGACAGTAGGTACCTTTTGTCACGTAGGCATCCACTAAGGAAGGGTTTTTGGAAATACCACCCCTAAGGGGGTAAAATAGGGGATGAAAGTTTGTATGAAAATCCGTCATTTTTGAAGTTAAATTCATGAAAATTAGTATTTGACATTGTAGTTAAAAATAAAAAATATATGTTTCAGGTTTTTTGGAAATTCCGCCCCTAAGGGGGTAAAATAGGGAATGAAAGTTTGTATGAAAATCCGTAATTTTTAAGTTAAACGATTGAATATTGGTATTTTGTATTGTATACTTTTTCTCCCAAACATGACCTCCACGCGGGCGGAGCCGCGAGCAACAGCTAGTAAACTATAAAACATCAGTGCAATAATACTCTGATTAAAAAACTTTTCGAAATTCACTTTCAAAATTATTTTTACCGACTTATAATACAATAAATTATTTGAAGATTTTGCTCTTTGTGATTATATTTTAATAACTTTTTAATAAAATAAAGTTATAATACGAGCATAAATCGCGATTTCCATAAGATATAATTTATTCATCAGTACACAGCACACTGAGTAATGGTACAATTAAAATGACATTCTGCAGACAACGAGCACAGTAATGCCTACGTACCGAGGATATGTAATTAATTGAGGAATCAATTTTCAAAAGGTCTTATTTCCACTTCATATTATTCTTAAAAAATATTGAATATTTATTCAGTTCAGAATACTTGTATAAAAAAAATTACATAAAATTGATAACGCTTAGAATTTTTATTTTAAAAAATTATAAGGTAGAAAAAGATTTTTGAATAATAATAAGGTTGTCTTGACCCATACAAAAATATGTATTTACAGATTGATGATAAGAAACGGACTGCAATTAACAAAAAAATTGTCCTTTTGAAATGTTTAATCATACTTAATTAGCTACAATGCACAAAAATATTTTTTTCAATACACATTTTACAACCAGTGTTGATAAATCACCTAATTTATGCTCACTTAACGTACTTTGGACAGTGTTGGACGGTCGAAAACGTGAATACCCTATGGGCGTATTTAGACTAACAAAGACAATATGAGATTGAAGAATTTTAGTTAAATATATAATAATAATAATACTAGCCCTGTATTAAACATTGTCCCACTGCTGGGCACGGGCCTCCTCTACTAATGAGGGGTTAGGCCTTAAGTCCACCACGCTGGCCTAATGCGGGTTGCCAGACTTCTCATACCTTCGAAAAATTCTCAGATATGCAGGTTTCCTCACGATGTTTTCCTTCACCGTTAAAGCAAGCGATAATTAACATTTTAATACACACATAACATTAGAAAAGTCAGAGGTGTATGCCACTTGGGTTTCGAACCTACGACTTTCGTCTTGGCAGTCCGTACCGCAACCAACTAGGCTATCGCTGCTTATAGTTAAATATGCATGCACAAAACTTATAGCTATTTCAAAGAGTACTTAGATGGGTATTAAGTATTAAAAGACTGTTTGTTATTTACATACATATAAACTCACGCCTGCAATCCCCGAAGGGGTAGACAGAGGTGTAACCCTTACAACCACTTCTCGCCGAATTTCGGTCCCATTATATCATAGGGGGCGAACCTATTACCATACCGGGCACAAGTTCCAGACTCCGTGCTAATACTGAGAATTTCTAGATATAATCTAATATCACTTTATCCCAACCGGAGATTGAACCCGAGACCTCAGCGCAACAATCTTAACGCATGAGCAATTACAACTGCACTACCGAGGCAGTGTTTGTTATTTCAAATTATCAATGACACTACGACAGGAAAATGACTATTCACCATATGATCTCTTTTATTTTTGACGTTACTATTTACTGCAGCTAAACTATCTACCTATACAAATTCCATACTCGGAACTCATGTGGTTTTACAACAGTAGGTATACGCCGTAGTAAGCATGTGTCGGCGTTAAATATATGCTAGTGACGCATTTTAATTACTTCGGTAGTTATTTTTGCTGACTTGGAATATTCGACTAAAAGGAATTAATCTTAAGCCTATTCACCTATTTGATAGTCTCCGTGACGCAGTAGGCGAGTAGCCGGCTGTGAAACGAGAGGCCGTGGGTTTGATTCCCACACCGTGATAAATTTTTGTGTGACAGACAGATATTTGTGTCCGGGGTCTCAGGGTTGTAAGACCGTCGCGGGCGAGCAGCGGAGGGCTGTCAGCCTGTATCGATGCTCTCCCAAATGAGGGGCATCGTGCGACCCCGAGATGGACGGCAGCGCATGTGGTAAGGCCTCGTTCGCTGTCATTGTTCGGTGCGCGGGGGCTCCTTAGCCCTCCATGGAGATGGGCTGCTACGCAGCACCGCGCAGGGGCGATTCCGGCTGCAATTCTAGCACTCCTTAGAATACCCCGGAATCACTCCGCAAGCGCCGAAGAAGGCCACCGCGGGGTTTTAGCTGGTAGTGTCGGGTGGGGTGTACATAGGGGTTAGGGACTCGGCCCAGTGGCAGCGCGGATAGCCATCATCCGTGCGAGGGGGATGCTGGGTCGTAAGACCGACTAGTCCAGCATACCCGTTTTATTCTTAATCCACTTCCCTCCGGAGCGGGCGGCAGTAATAAAACGCTTTCCCCGCGACAACAAAAAAAAAAAAAGGGTTGTAAGACCGTGCATCTCTCGTAGTCACTGATACCCACAACACAAGACTCGTATCCTTAGTGTGGGATTGGGGCTATGTGTGTGACTGTTGGGTGTTATTATTAATCAATAGTCATGTGATCACTGGAATTAAAGTTTTGATGTATAAAATGCATTACTTAAATTTTAAATCTAGGTCTTAAATAAAATGGTTGTTAATCGAGATTTGCTTTATAGCCAAAAATATTCAATCAATCAATATCGAAGAACAATAAAACTACGTTTTATAATACTAAAATAAAAAAGCATATTTTTAGAAGGCAGCAATCGAGCGGGTTACTTGATATGATGTGATAGCAACTGCTAGTGAACACCCAATACCAGAATAATTATGGATATTGTCGACATGTATTTCAGAAAATCCGTTTCTGGAAATATTACTTGTCAAAACGCAACAGCAATCTACCACTTCATCGGTTAACATACACATCATGATATTATGATTTAACATTAGCAATCACCAAATGTATGACTTTTGTGTGTACGAATGTACCGATCTACACGCAAATACAGCCTCAGAAGTTTCATATTCAATAAAAGGGGCTCTCGGCATTGCTCCCTGCTGTCCGTTCTATATTAAGGTTGGCTTATACAAAAAACAGTAGCTTAATATTGAATCTCGAGGAATATTGTTACGGCTGGCGCGCCGGATTATACTGTCTTAGTTTAATTAAACATGGAAAATTGTATTAGAGTTTCGATTTAAATAGATGATAGCACAAAACTTTGATATTAGACATCAAAGATTTTAAAAGTTTCGATTACACACAATTTGTAAATTGACTACATTAAATAATGTAGTCAAGTCAAAAATATTGGTGAAATTGTTGCATTGTAAAGTGGTATTGGGTTTTTCTATCTGGAAATTCCTCAGTATTAGCCCGGAGTCTGGAATCTGTGCCCGGTATGGTGATAGGCTCGCCCCCTATAACATCATGGGACCGAAATTCGGTGAAAAGTGGGTGTACTGGTTACGCCTCTATCTCCCCCTTCGGGGATTACAGGCGTGAGTGTATGTGTGTGTTGCATTGTCTCAAAATAAAACAATCATAATTTTGGTCTTCTCATCTAATTATTATCTATGAAGTTGAACACTTCCATGCCGACATCCCAAGGTAAAATGCGACTGGCCCTTACGGTGGCTCTCAAAAAACCAGAGGCCCTTTTGTTTTCACGGGCCGTGGATTCAGCCACATATTACCTTTGTAAAATAACCTTAGTTCTTTTGTTGTAACTAAGAACTAAAATTAAACTAACATAAAGTCTCGCCTATATCCCCGAAGATGTATGTACAGGTGCAATTAGTTGCCACATGCCAATTAGTTGCCAACCCATGATTTGTCGAGTTTATTTCCGTAATACGATAGGTGTCGAACGGTCAACATTCCAATCCCTGATAACTCAGTATGATTTTTTTTTATTCTGGCCCGGCAAACTGACCGCACTGCACCTGATGGTAAGCGCAGTGCGGTCCAATTAGAGTATCGAGTAGTGCGAGACGATCTATCCCCTGCTACTCAACACAATCATGCCGGCCTGCTTCTTCACACTACGCCATGGGCCAGAAGGTGAAGAAGCGGTCGAGGGTCTATTGTCAGAGTACTCAGAAGGCCGCAAAATGGCCAAACATTGTAGGTACTTCAACTCTAGACCCCCGAGAAAAACCGGATGTACCTACACTGATCCCGGAACGCGACACACTTGCGTGTGCCACTATGGCGGGTTTTACACCCTGTGTACGGTGGTCGCTATCCGGGCGGATATGAATATCCTACCACCAGCAAAAAGCACCATAAGATTAATGAGATGATACTCGTAGTTAACTGTACGTAGTTAATGTAGTTATCTTTAAAAAAAAATCAATAGCCATAAGTATACAATTTGATAACTATTAAAATTACTATGAAAAATTATTGACTTTATTTATGATATTGTATTAAATACATAAGTTCAATAAACCCATCAAGAAAAAGGCAATTAGCTGACTCAACATAAACACAATACAGCGAAAAATACAAACAGCTTTTAGCGAGAGATGGGGACAAGAGAAAGTTTTGATTAAACACATCAGCTACTGGATATTTTTACCTATCCACTTAGTGTTATGGTGTGGAACGTACATGAGACAGTCATGTCTGTACCAACGACACTATATAGTAGCTAGAGACCACTTTCGTTAAGGAACGTTTCATGTAAAACCTCTATGTAACAAACGTTCGTGACTTAAAAATTTCGAGTGTCGTAAGAGCTTTCGAAATTTCGGACTTTGAGATTTTTTTGATGGAGTAAACTCATAAAGCATTTTTAAAGGACACAAATTAGAATAATATGTAATTTTTTGACACTTTTGATATAACTCTTGATCGAAAAGTTCTTTCATTTCGTAATTAGTACAATAGTTTTGTAACTCTTTTTCTACCTGCCGCTATTCCGGAATCAAGGCTTTCTTTCACATATACACTCACGCCTGTAATCCTCGAAAGGGTAGGCAGAGGTGTAACTAGTACACCCACATTTCGTCGAGCTTATTACCGTCCCATGATATGATAGGCGGCGATAGCCAGCCTATAGCCATACACAATTTCAGACGCCAATTCTGACCATTTTGGGATAGAAAAACTCAATATCACTTTACCCGACCTGGGAATCGAACCCGAGAACACAGCACAGCAGTCGAGCCGCGTACGCATTTACAACTATATATAAATGGAAATAAAATTAATTTTATTTATAATTATTTTTCGAAATAAAATTAACTTTATTTGTGCTAAATTAGTTTTACGCGATTGCTATGTGCTAATTGTAGCACATGATATTTTTTTTACCTTTCACATTACTATAATAACGTATTTAACGTTAAAATACACTTCGGTAAAAATCATTTATATCACTCATTATATATGACTTGCTACTTAGGGTCATAAAGACATGCTTTTTAAATTATTTTAAAAGCAGTCCGTGTTTCAGTCGTAACTAATGTGTCATTAAAATGTAGTATAGTACATATTAAAGATTATAACAATTTACATTGCTATATGTAATTTTAAGACCTTAATATCGTTTTATGATAATTATATTAACTGTTATTGTGGCAATACCACGTAGTTCTTTATTCCCGTGAAACAAGACTCGTATCTTAGTGTAGGGTCAAGACTACTACTACTACTAGCCCTGTATTAAACATTGTCCCACTGCTGGGCACGGGCCTCCTCTACTAATGAGAGGGGAGACTATGACTATTGGGTGTTAATTATCTAACTACTTTTATTAGGTATTTATTCATATAGTACTCTAAATAACTGTATTTAAAAAACCAACATTTTTACTTACTTCGCGTAACTAGTCCACTCTGAATCTAATTTACCCTTAAAAATAATAATTTCACAGCCCGATTATTTAAAAACAAAACACAAGAAGACCGACGCGGCTCGTCAACTCATTGACCTTATATTCTGTCGCCCAAATCAAAAGATGAGCTAATTAAAACGGCCGCCATCCGCAATATGAATTCACTTCCCCGGAGATAATATTCAGACTGAAACATGAAGTACAATGAAAGGTCACTTGTATCCGCGAGACGGCGAAGCAGTAAAGTGGGAACTTAAATATTGACACTGCAATTCGTCTGCAAGCGTTTTTCAACTGACTTCAAAAAAGGAGGAGGTTCTCAATTCGTCGCAACCCTTTTTTGTGTATATTCCCCGATTACTCGAAGACGCCTGGACCGATTCGAGAAATCCTTTTTTTGTTTGAAAGGGTATACTTCCCTGGTCCCATTGGTACCAAGTCAGGATGATGATGGGATCTCAGAAAAATCGCAGGCAACCCTCAAATTTTATAGGGACGCATAATTTGTTTTTGATTGAAGTCGGTGTACTTTTTATGTATTAAAACTTTTGCTTATTGAAATACGCAAATGCCAAACTATCGATAACCCGAAACCCTTCAGAACGTTTAGACAATTATGAAATCAAATTAATAAGTATTCATTTGGACAATCGACGTTATTTAGAGAATTTATTTAAGATAAAATAATAAATCAATAAAAATCATCAATTTATATGTTAGTTATAAATCTCCAAATAATATTAGTAAAGTATTTCATTCTTTTTGTAGTTACTGACTTGTGTTGCAAGCTTGTATGCTTACATGATTACTTACGATATATGTAGCTCAAAACGTCATTATAAACTTCCCTATAACTATGTTCACATATAACATATACACATGTATCTTAGTATTCCGTGTCCATTTCAAAAAGACTAATCGAATCATGTGATTCTATTAATAACAGATTTCTATTTTAACCATAATTAGGTGGCTTTTTTATATAGTAAATAAATAAATAACACCCAACAGTCACACACAGCCCCGACCCCACACTAAGATACGAGTCTTGTGTTGTGGGTATCAGGGACTACGAGAGACTTTCGGTCTCACAACACCCAGACCCCGGACACAAATATCTGTCTGTCACCCAAACATTTGTCCTGGTGTGGGAATCGAACCCACCAATAAATGTATTTTAAAGTAATACATTTCTACTAACATTATAATGTTTTGCTAAGAATTGATTGGAAATTATCTAAAATTATAAATACCTGCATTACACGTTCATATTCTAAATGCCTAATTCAAAAAATATCCCACTTAATCAATTAAGACAAGGCGTTGCGTTGCATTGCTTGCAATTCAAAATTGCAACCACATTAATGAAAAACAAATTAAAATATTACATTCACAATGAAACACACAATACATTTTATTGCTCAAAAGTTACGTACCATTCAGTTAATATTAGATTATACCCTGTTAAGAGTTTTTGAGAATAGCCGTAATATATTGATTCTTGTTTGTAACTAATGTGTTAGACCAAAATAGACTAACACTGATATCATCGTATCATCGCCTACAATAGTTGAATCTATTCTTGCATATATAATAAAAAACTTCACCTATTTAAGTATTATAAATGCAAAAGAGGAACAGAATAAATCTTCATCTTTTTCCATAACACAAAGAAAATTAACATAACCAGAGAGGACGGCAGTGTAAAACAATTTCTGTTAGTGCAAATTGTTAATAATTTTCGAAAAAGAACGAAAAGTGAGTGAGTTGGTTTACAAGGGGAGGTGTTTTTTTATTATATGCAATTGCAAAGATTCATGGAAAATAAACTTATCTGTATTTTATAACACAAAATAAAGCAGTTTTAAATGAATTAAATGAAAAACAGTAAATGTAGAATTAATCCTACATTATTATAATACAATTCTATTTGTTGAGTAAATAATCACCATTGTATTAATTCTTGAATGTAATAAAATATGTAATTATAACATAATTAACACAAAAATTACATTAGTAAAGTCGAAAAATTGGTTTCATCGTTTCAACAAAAAGATCGTAATTTTTTCAGCAAAAAAGAGAATTGGTGTACTTAATTGCTGGTTTTAGCTTAATTTAATAATAACTGATTAATTAATCCGTTTTATTCATTTAAATAGCATTTATGTCCTTGAACTTAGCAAAAACGAGCTCCAATTCGTCAGAAAGGTTTATTTGCTTAACCTTTACGACCTCGGGAACATTTGTAACCCGTTTCACACACATAAAACTACCGAGACGTAAAATCACAATAAAATGTGAACAAAATATTGAAATCAAATCGCTCATAAAACGTTAGGCGTGCCTGTACAATGAATCCATTTTGCATTTCCGTTTGCTCTCGGAATGGTATAAAATTGAACCGCTTTACGCGCATGACCGGTTGCGTAATGCAGTGTTGTGGAATTTTAGGAAAAGTATTATATTAATTTTTGAGGTTATATTAGACTGGAGAAATTTCCGTCAGATTCACTTTTAAACGACATATAAGAGGAAGCTCGCGTTTGAATTATCCTTTCTTTGGTAGTTTATTAAATACTAGATGTTGTCCGTGGCTCCGCCCGCGTGGTGGTTATTTTTAGAAGAAAAGGACCACAATCCATGGAAGTATCTTAAGCTATTACACCTTTCTATATTTTGTTATACCATAGGAAGCGTGCATTTCTCCGGGATAAAAAGTAGCCTATGTCATTTTCTGATCCGTTAACTTCCACTATGCAAAAAAACATGTCGATCCTTTGATCTGTGAAAAACTAAACTATCTCGGGGGACTGTACATTTTCCGGGATAAAAACTAGCCTATGTGCTATTCCAGACTATAATCTATCTCTGTGCCAAATTTCAACCAGATCCGTCCAGCCGTTGTAGCGTGATTGAGTAACAAACATCCATCTATCCAGCAATCCAAACATTCGCATTTATTATATTAGTAGGATAGTATTACCAAGCATAATTTTATGTTCATAATTAAGTCATGCACATTGCCAGTGTTTATATAGAGGTCTCTTCTATAACGACTGATATAATATTATAAACTTATAGATCATAAATATATGAACATAAGTGCTACAAGACAGGTAAAAATACGGTCCATTGTCATAGAATCTGCATTCAAGTACAAACACTACTAAACTCTAAATTATAATATTCAAGTTCATTCATTCAAATAATACAGCATAAACAATTGGAGTATGTGCAAATCGAAAAACCGGATTTAATTTAAGCATAATATTGCAAACTGCAACAAAACTTCATTGGAACAATACGTAACACTTCAAGTAGGCATGATCGATAGCGTGATGGCATATGGTACCACCTAGTGCCCGCGTCAGAAATCGCTACCGTGTTCTGAATCAGAAATATAAATTAACCAAATGCTAGCATTCACACACGTTTGTTCTTTGTAAAAACTCCCGTCTCGACCCGTAAATCTTTCCACACTTGCGTAATAAATCATGTTGAAACCATTATTGTACAAGCAATACTCTACTCTATGGTACACGCATTTGGTTGATAATAAAAAAATCAGATTTGAAAATCGAACACATCACTCATAAAAGTGAATAAAACATTGTCTATGTTTAAGAACTCACCTGAATTTTAAATTTGATTTAAGTATTCGGGCCAGGTACTGACTAGGAAACCTTTGTATACACCGTGTCTACATTTAAAACAGCGCTATACATCGAGAAATACGTTCAATGGAGCGGAATAAGTTATTTTTCATTTGAAACACGCTATGCCTAAGATCCCGCGGATGAACATTATGCATGGAGCTTTTATGGTTGACATTGAAAATTTTCCTCTGATTGAACGGAAGTTTATTAAAGTAGTTAAATGATGTTGCATTTAAAGTAACATGTTGAATGACGGTAAATTATTCTATTTCCTAGTCCTGGCGATAACAAACTTCTGACTCACGTGATCATTGTATGGAGTAATTGAGCGTCAGAGTAAAGGAGCAATTTATTAAACAGGCTGGAATTATTAAATTATTAAGACCACTGTAAGATCCTGAATAAACTTTAGCACCCATCATAACCTGGAACTGTGTCCTAATGTCAATTAAAACTACGAAACAACAGTAGGAAGCGGCTTTGCTGTGCCCTGGCATTGTAGAAGTCTATGGGCAGCCGTGACTACTTACTATCAGGTGGCCCGTCTGCTCGTCTGCCTATCCAGGCACTAAAATAAAAAAAATGGGTGTGTGTACTTATGTACGCGCGTGAGAAGTTATACTTCTTTGGCCTCATTAAAAAATATGATAATATAAATATATATATATACATATATATATATTCATAACGCGCCTAAACAAGTATAACTTCAATGAAAATGCAAGGTTTATCTACCTAGAAGTCACTAGCCAGTCATGTACCATAAGCTCAAACACTGGCCACTTTCGCCATTCTTACATACTATTTTTAACTTTAATGTTATGGAAATAAAAATGATTTTGGCTTGTATTTTACTCCCTCCTTTATTTATTTTTAATTTCCTTCTGGACACGAGTGGAAAATTACATTACATTACTTACATTTCATGGGGGCCTGGTACTCAGGGAAACTTCAGAGGTGCTACTTTTGTGTCACGCGCATCTTAAAACACTCTCATATTTTTTTCATAACGCGCCTAAAGAAGTATAACTTCAAAAATGTAGAATATTATATACGACGTGTAACATTTATATTTTTTTTTACTATGTATTCAGTTTGCAGATATGATTCAAGGTTCCCGACCATTGTCGACAAATCTTAACATTCAGCAACTTAAAAATCTTTTATTGATACAAATCAAATATTGTCAATGATTTTTTGTGTTAGCAACTTCATACTAAACTAAAAGTCACGATTCCTGCGACAGGAGTATTATTCCGGCTTTTTATGTATCATTATCAAGCATATAATAATGTACTGTATTACTGTGCTTATTGCCCCTAATAAGAAAATCGTCTGCTTATTCTTTATGTAGGATCACTGATAAATCATTCATCTCAGTGTACAAAATTGTACTCAATAAAGTTTTTTATACGAAATTGAATTAAATTGTATTACAATTACTATCTCTTAACTCCGATAAAGCTAGTTATGGCCTTGATAAGCAGTTTTGTAATGTAATTTAATTACGCGACTAATGTAATTTAATGCCATAGATTTTACCTAGAATCCGTAACTTTAACGTTTAGGGTTATTTATACTATAAAAGTTTTTTAATTCATAAAAAGTACACCGACTTCAATAAAAAACAAATTATGCGTCACTATAAAATTTGAGGGTTGCCCTTGATTTTTCTGAGATCCCATTATCAGATCCTGACTTGGTGCCAATAGGATCACCTGGGAAGTATACCCTTTTAAATAAAAAAAGATTTTCTCGAATCGGTCCAGGCGTCTTCGAGTAATCGGGTAACATACATAAAAAAAACAGATTCCGACGAATTTTTAACCTCCTCCTTTTTTGAAGTCGGTTAAAAATACTATAAATATCTGTCACTCGTTTCTGTTGCTCTTATTTTTGTTCTGTTAATTTTTTTCTTTTTTTTTAGTGCCTTGATAGGCAGACGAGCTGACGGCCCACCTGATAGTAAGTAGTCACCGCCGCCCATAGACTTCTGCAATGCCAGGGCACAGCAAAGCCGCTGCCTACCGTAAACTAGAACTTATCATTGATATTTTTACTGCTATAGTACGTAGTAGAATGAGTGGTCCTGTTATTTAGGCTACAGACAATAATAGCCACAAAAATATCTGTTTATAATGTCTGTGTGTAGCTTCGATAATAAATATCTTTGTTTCATATATATCGTGCATTTAAGCTTAATAAAGTTAAAAATGGGTAGTATAATATTTTGGTAATAAAAAATACACCATAGCTTATTGAAGCATTTAATTCATACTTGTCGATGCAAAAACATACCGTTGATGTCGCCTTCCGCAGTGAGCATATACTATAACATATAACCCATTGAAATACAACGAAAATTACGGATTCTCTCGCCTTCTTTAACCCCGTTAAAAAAGTAAAATAAACCGCAATAGAATCCGTAAATTTCGTTTTATTTCAATGTATAATATTCGCATAAACATAAGAAACCATTATATATAACCCAGTTAAAAATAAAGCTGACCGCAGACAATATAAATACTTATGTACATATGCAAATAAAAGCGTGACTGAACAATAGTGTAGAATTGGCTTGTAAAAAGCCGCGAGAACACGTTCAGGTGGCACGGATGGCTTCAAACAAGTGGGACTTCACTCCACGTCCCCTCTGAAGGGTCCTCGAAGCTCTGCCCGCGTCGAACTCAGAATTTTCTTCAATACCCTACTTCACTTGGAGACTTTATATAGTACACTACATGTAATCGCAAGTATTTGAGCAATTTAGTGACTCTACATTTTTTGGTTGAGATTGTTTAACAAATCGCCTATTTTACCTAAGTGTCTACTTCAACAATTTTGTGGTGAAGCTTGCCTTATCTTGTAGATTATAAGTTTTTTATTTGGTACGTTAATATTACGGGTTTATATGCAAATAAATATATATGTTTTTGGGGTAAAAATTGGTTGTTCAGATTTTGTTTAAATTTCATCGTGATATATTTCTCATCATATAGCAGCGATACCCTAGTTGGTTGCCATACGGACTGCCAAGACGAAAGTCGTATGTTCGAAACCCAAGTGGCATACACCTCTGACTTTTCTAAAGTTATGTGTGAATTAAATGTTAATTATCGCTTGCTTAACGGTGAAGGAAAACATCGTGAGGAAACCTGCATATCTGAGAATTCTTATACGAATTTCGAAGGTATGTGAAGTCTACCAACCCGCATTAGGCCAGCGTGGTGGACTAAGGCCTAACCCCTCTCATTAGTAGAGGAAGCCCGTGCCCAGCAGTGGGACAATGTTTAATACAGGGCTAGTATTATTATTTTTCTCATATATGATTATAACGTTGGTAGTACAAAAACACCAAATATCGTACTTACTAAAGTATGTATCAATAAAAATTATCAATTTCCTTCTCAATCCTTAACAAATCCCAATATATATGTTTGCTCTTACTGGTTGCGATTCTAGGCTTAGTGGCAATTCTTATAAAAGATATAGGTCAATAAGATACAAATTTTGGATAATAGTGTATGGCACGTTGCATCTAGCGTGGAATATTTTACCTTAACCCAGTATACTCTAGCAAAAATCAAGGGCATCTTGTTCAGACCGAAAGAGTGGCCACAGTAGGGAGACGTTTGATCTTGATCCAAGCCAACACTTTGAAGTAGAAGGTGCTCGAAAACGCGATAAAGACACCTACACCTTCAGACTTCTTCGTCTTAATATTTTAAATCAATTTTACCTGCTCGGGTTCTTTCATTTCATTGTTTTAACTTACGGATAGTGCCGACTACGACTTATTCCCGCGCTGTATTTCAGAATATTAATATAGTTTTTCCGGACTCTACGAACTTTCGAGTTCACATCCAAGTGACTACTAGATCAGGGCCTTAACCAAATTTCCTACGCCGGTGTATCGACTAAAAACTTCGTGGTGACCTTCACGGGCACATATCGCACCGTCCCGAGGGATCCTTAGTTAACTCGTCCTTAGAAAACCCGCCTCTAAGAACGTTGCATATTTTTTTAGTTAAGGTTATAGTGTTGTATAAATAAGTCTTTAAAAATCCGGGTTCGAATATGTCTCACGATGGCTAAACCTTATGAAATAAATCAAAATATTTCTACTAAAGAATTCAAAATAAAAAAGGTCTTAAAATCCTTACAGTATAATTCGCGATGGTATGCGCCTCTCTATCCGGATGAAGCTGAGGTGGCACTCTAGTTACCTATAAATTGTCTTTTATCTATTAGGAAGTGTTTTACTGAACCTTCGAATTCCTTCCACTTCTCCTTATGGAATTACCGAACAATTGCAAGATCAATAGAATCACATTTTTTTTATAACATAGTCTGACAAACGAGCCAGTGGGTCACCTGATGTTAAGTGATCTCCACCGCCCATGAACATCCACAATACCGAAAGTATCATGTATGCGCTGTCAACCTTAAAGGACAGGAATAGGGATTAAGGAAGGGAAGGGGGAATCTGGGCCTCCGGATATCTCACTTACCATACGAAACGCGACAGTAAACTGTCACTTTACGTTGGTTTTCTGTGAGACAGTGGTACTACCCCGGTCGAGCCGGCCCATTCATGCTGAAGACAAATATGTCTACAGCGTGGCTCTACCACATGTCAACGAATAACCTATATTTATAATTTACGGGAAACATAATAGATTAATTCACACAATAGCACAAGGCAATTTAGTCACAAACAAAGTTATTAAATTATGTAATGCGTCAAATAGGACTTGTCAGCAAAATATTATCCCATTATGCCTCTGGCGTGGTCTATCCGACATTATTTCATTTCCACTACCCAAAATATACAGCAGTCCTTGTCTTATCGATCGTGTGGACAACAAGAGCGAGAGAGGCAAAAGATCGTTGCTCAATCACACAGATAAGAGCACTGCGGAAGTAATGCAAATTTAAGCTGCAACAGAACACAAAGAGTTTATAAACCCGGTGCTTGTCCTATTTCTTTTGAACAATTTATCTAGTCATCAGCGAGTTCGTTTCAAGTGAATTGTTGCAATTGAGTGTGGTTTTGTCGTAAGTGCACATTTCATGACAACAATTAAGTAGGATGATGGTTTAACTAAGGCTTTGTGTTGAATCGCGTATTTTTATATTGTACTTTTTATTTATATATACTTTTTATTATTTTATTTCTTATTTTCAAATTTGTTTTATAATTTTTTTTACCAAATATTTAAATATAAACTTCTTCTATCACTGGGATTTTTAAAACATAATATGCCTAATTTCCACGTTACAAATATCTTTATTGTATTCACCCGTTATGCAAATAGACTGGTGACTATATTTTTAGCAAATAATTTGTCAACATTTGCTTATTTCCGAGGGCAATTTCGGGGGTCGGCTCATCTAAAGGTCAGTTATAATGTTTCCTTGACTTTCACTAACCTGAAATGTGAGGGTCGCATATTGAAATAATATGGCAATAGAAAATATGAGTCTTTTTTTAAATAAGAATGTATAATGTTTCTTTTAAACCAAAAAAAAATAACCTCTTTGGCCAGCGGCTACGTCCTGTGACAATATTTTCCTGAGACGAATAACAGTTTAGTAGCCTTTTAAATTAAACGACTTTAAAAAAGAAGGAGGTTATTAATTAACCGACTTCAAAAAAGAAGGAGGTTAACAATTCGTCGGAATCTTTTTTTTTATGTATGTTACCCGATTACTCGAAGACGCCTGGACCGATTCGAGAAAATCTTTTTTTGTTTAAAAGGGTACACTTCCCAAGTGGTCCCATTGGCACCAAGTCACGATCTGATGATGGGATCTCAGAATAATCACGGAAAACAAAATTTAAAGTGACGCATAATTTGTTTTTTATTGAAGTCGGTGTACTTTTTATGAATTAAAAAAACTTTTATAATTTTAAACGAAAGTAATATAGCACTACCTACGCCTGAGGGAAATCGGTACATGTCGCCCCGGTATCCAAATCAATGAGAAAAGTTGTAAAAGTCATCCCATGAAGAATGAAGTTACTTAAGTTATTTGCTTTTGTAGAAACAATACCCTAATTTCAAGAAAAAATACAACGAAAGGAACGAAATTATAAAATACAGTACAGTAATGTATGCGTTCTAGTAGTGCCACTTTAGCGTTTTTGTCAGTTTATTTGTTTAAGTCAAAATACACATTTCATCAAACTATAAAAAATCGTAGACAATTTAACATAAGATATCAATAAACCATTAATATTAGGGTGATGAATCTACTATTCAAAAATTAAGTGCAATGCAGTCAGTCAGTCACAGGTAACTTTTGACTCCCTAGAGATGTGTACAGAAAACTGACGTTAAACTATGAATTGACACATAAATGACGTTGCCAATAAATATCTGATCTATTTCTACTACAATTGGTCTTAACTTCATGGTCTTGCATATTAACCGACCGAATTAAATCGATACGATGTCTATAGGGAATTAAAATATAGACTCTTACATTGTCTACACAGAGATGTAAATAAGTAACGATTTAGCGAAATTTAAACCTATAAAAAAATATCAAAATATAATTCTTTATTTGGCAAACATTCCAATATTCATATTTTTTTACTTTAAGAACGGCATGTTAGAACTATAATGAGGACTTTTAAATAATTATATACACATAAAAGGTACTACACGAAAAAAACGTAGAATGATAAACAAATATAATGTGTGTGTTTTACCAGATATTTAATCATATAAAAACAGCCTCCGTAGCGCAGTTGGCGAGTAGCCGGCTGTGCTACGGAGGCTGAAACGAAAGGCCGTGGGTTCGATTCCCGCACCGGGACAAATGTTTGTGTGACAGACAGATATTTGTGTCCGGAGTCTGGGTGTTGTGAGACCGAAAGTCTCTCGTAGTCCCTGATACCCACAACACAAGACTCGTATCTTAGTGTGGGGTCGGGGCTATGTGTGTGACTGTTGGGTGTTATTTATTTTTATAAAATTATTATTGATGCCATTTACTGATTTAAATTAGTAATATGATTATGACGGGATTATTTATTAGGTTTTGTTGAAGGTGTCTTGTTGGGTAGCCGAAACAATTACAATAAAGGCTAGTGTATACAAAAGGGTAGCTTATTATATGACAATGGCAGCGTCTAGATTGTCGTGACGCATTCTATCCATACACTTAGTTTTAGAAGTAATATTTTTTTTTTATTCTGGCGCGGCAAAGTTTCCACACTGCACCTGATGGTAAGCGCAGTGCCGTCCTGATAAAGTATCAAGTAGCGAGAGACAGTCTATCCCCCGCTACTCAACACAATCATGCCGGCCTGCTGTTTAGCTTCTTCACACTACGCCTAAAGGACCCAGGATAATAGAAGGGAGGGAACACGGTACCTGGCAGTATTTAGTGAATTCTGAGATCGAGACTGAAAACTAACTGACTCAACTGACTGAAAGACATCTGGAAAATCGCTGTTTTTCCTTATTAAAATAAACGATCGAAGTTCAGGTTTGGCGCAGAATAGCACCAAACTTCCGATCTTTAAATATATTATATATTCTATACCGCATATTTTGGAAGCCAAATATTATGAAGTGTAATAACCCTAAACTAATTTTTTATTTTCTTTTAATGGACGCTAATGAATGTATTCGTTTGTATGCAAAACAACACCAACATTAGTCACATAACATTAAAATTGATTTATATTTTCGGTTCGGTTTCAATGACAATTGGTTTAAATACAAACACTTTTAACAAAAGAATCAAATAACGGTTTTTGCATACCAATAGATAATTGATGACGCTATTTTAAAAGCAATGAAAGGAAATATTTTCATGACACATTTTGTAATTTACGTAGCGTTAAAAAGCTTTATACGTTAAATAACGACTGCAACTAAATGTATAAGATGATAGTTTTGATATAAATAAATACACCCAACAGTCACACACATAGTTCTGTTCCCACACTAGGTTAAACCTGTATGGGTTTACCAAGAATTACGAGGGACTACGGTCACACAACGCCCAGACCCGAAACAAATATTATCTGTCACACAAAAAATGGTCTCGGTGCGGGAATCGAACCCACGGCTTCTCGTTTCACAGCCGGCTACTCGCCCGCTGTGCTACGGAGGATGCCAAAAAATATATAAGCTACTTACATGTAATTTTACATATCTTGATTGATTTATCAACGCCCAGAACAAAATAGTAAGTAAAAAGCTGAAATTATGACAGCGTATAATTATAAAGTCATAGTTAATTACTAAGAAAGGTTTTTTGCTATTCCAGCCCTTAAGAGATGAAAATGGGTTACATATCGTCACCTTGGAAGGTGAATGAACTATTCCACAGGACTACGCTATCATAATAAAACATGATAACGACATAGTTTAAAAAATATATCGCATTTCAATCAAAGTTAAATTTTCAATTAAAATGAAATTCAAAAAAAATTTAAATTAATATAATAATAATAATAACAACATAATAATACTAGCCCTATATTAAACAATGTCCCACTGCTGGGCACAGGCCTCCTCTACTAATGAGAGGGGTTTGGTCTTAGTCTACCACGCTGGCCTAATGCGGGTTGGTAGACTTCACATACCTTCGAAATTCTTAAGAGAATTCTCAGGTATGCAAGCTTCCGCACGAAGTTTTCCTTCACCGTTAAAGCAAGCGATAATTAACAATGAACACACACATAACTTTAGAAAAGTCAGAGGTGAATGCCATTTCGGTTTCGAACATACGACATTCATCTTGACAGTCCGTACCACAACCGACTAGGCTATCGCTGCTTAAGAATAATAATAATTCAAAAATATTTGTACATTATCTTACCTACATTTGGTAGGTAACCGGACCTTAAGGGCAATATCCCATATATCGCAGATATCGGGTCCCGACGATCCTATCACGACTCCTCACAAATAACTTCCAAATTCGGACAGGAGATAATTTCAAACCTATGACTTCCGTCTCGGCAGACCGTAGTACTCTCTCCACTAAGTTATCGCTGTTTACAGTACGGTTCTAAAATAAATTCAAGAAAAAAACTTATATAAACTCTACGATTTACGTTTTTGCCTATATGCTTAACTAAAATCTTCGTGATTAGCAACATTTTCGCCTATTCTACGGCTGAACAAATTTATACGAATGTTAACACAATTATATAATTTGTGAAGTGAGTAAAAAATGTTTTAATTTTTTTAACAACTGCTTTCATTCACGTAATAGGGTGCTGTTTAAATTAATTTTATAATATTTCTACATTGCGATGTTTATTTTTAACATCGTTTTTTTTTACATATAATTAAAACTTTATACATACATATACATTCTTGCCTGTAATCCCCGCAGGGGTAGGTAGAGGTGTAACCAGTACAACCATTTTACACCGAATTTATTACGGTCCCATAATGTGATATGTAACATTAGAAAGTAGACTAAGATAATTATTTATAGCAAACTTGTAGGCTTATAATGGATCCATATTTATTAATGAAGCTTTGGTCTACTAACTTTGTTTTCTTTTAAATGTTGGTTGAAAACCGTGGTAATGAATGTATGATTGAAAGCTGAAAGCACCTCAACATGCGAAACTCATATTACCACTACACAACACTACAATATTTTGTTAATTACGTTTTAGAGGCTAAGGTCAAGCTTCATACAGCCAAGTTTAGCCTTTAAAAAGGTAACGTTTTTGTGTTGTTAAATCATTATATCACGTCGTTTCGTGTCGTAGTATCATGCATTGTACGGCAACTGATTAATCAACCCTGATATGGCCTGGCTTAAGCTTTTATGTTGACGCAGGTTATATACTTTTTACAACAAATGTGTTGAGTTTCCTCCAAAAGGTTGAAGTCTTATCATAACTCAATGTGTGCTTAGAGGCTTACTGTATTAATCATATACATTTACATACATACATATACACTCACGCCTGTTATACCCGAAGGGGTAGACAGAGGTGTACCTTTTCGTCGAATTTCGGTCACATATTGTGATAGCGGGCGAGCCTATCGCCATGCCGGGTATAGGTTCCAGACTTCAGGCTAATGCTGATAATTTCTAGATAGAAAAAACCAATATAATTTTACCCGACCCGGGATCGAACCCGAGACCTCAGCACAGCGTAACGTAACGCATGCGCAATTACAACTGCGCCACAGAGGCAGTCATATATATTTATAATCTAATTAGGTCGGTATCCCGTGTGGTGACCGTCATGAGTTCTTGAACAAAAAACTTTCTGTAAAACGAGGTATCGCAGAATTGACTTACAAATAAGAATCAATGTTAGGTACCCAAAATTTTGCATAAGTTTTGTATTGTACTTTTCCATTTTGTTATATTCATGACGCGATTAATAATAAATAAATAAAATTAAAAAAAAACTATTGTAGAGTGAGCAATACCTGTGTTCTGTGTTGAATATAGAGATTTTATATTTTAGTCCTTGGCTAAGTGTATTTGACAACACGTAATAATAATTCAATGTCAATCAAAAATATAAAACAACATAAGAATTTAATACTTAGTCAGTTTAAACTGTATAAAAAGCAAAGCTTCAACAGTAGCTGCAAAAGTAGCCCAAGGACGTAAATTTGGTTGTTATTACTTTATATAAATGTGGTTATTTTATACATTGGCAACATTCCGTATGGTCGCACATGTCATGGACGTATTTTATTACACATGCGTTATGGTAGCGGAAGAAAAACGCAATTTTGCACTTGATTTAATGCAAATGTGAGAAATAAATTGTATTGAAATTGGACATGAAAAATTTTACGCTTACTCTCTATGGATTCAGTTTATTTGGGTCAACTAAATGAAAATTAAGTCATTTATGAATCTGTTATAATTCAAAACAACTAAGTCGAAAACAATTAGCAGAATATGTTTATATATTATTGTTTTCGGATTTATAAGAAATTGACGAAAGTTGTGATTTTTGTGGTTGACAATATTATTTATTATGTTAATTTTATTGGATCTGTATTAATTTTTTAGCCTGTTTATTCTGGCGCGGCAAAGTGACTACATTGCACCTAATGGTAAGCGCAGTGCCGTTCAGATAGAGTATCAAGTAGCGAGAGACAGTCTATCCCTCGCTACTTATAATACATAATAAAAAACTTTAATTCAAACGGTAAATAATATATTTTTAGTCTAACAATATTAATAACATAAATTGAATATGAAGAACAAAATATTATTTAATTTACTGTTCTATAATTCATGTTTATAGAAACAATACAGATATGACCAACGTTTGTGCTATATATCTGCCCAAATCCCATTTACTTAAAAAAAACTATAAACAAAACATAAATACATACTTACAGATTTAAAAGAGCTAGTTCGTGTTTGCTAAGCACTACACAATCCATGCATCGTTCTATACTCGCTGAAGCTTATAATGGTCAATACGCATGTATAAAATGTCTTACCGTATTATATAGTAGTTTTTATCTACAAATATTTATTTTCCATATGATATTTCAAATGAAATGTAAAGAAACATCTAAGAAATCTTTAGTAAATAAAATGTATGGGTAATTTTAATAAACAAGAAACGCATATCTACTCTTCTCTTAATAAAATTAAATTCCTAGCTGACTAATTAATAAAGGGCCAAGCTTTAGGACTGATGACATAGATAACCACTAAGAAAGGGTTTCATGATATTTCACCCTTGAACACGTGAAATGGAAGTGAAAGTTAGTATAGGATATGATGTTTTTGGTAAAAACTTAGCATTGAATCTTCTTCGAAATAATTTATAAAATTCTGAAGGGCATAAACTACTGTTAATCATAGAAAATATTTCACACAGACGAAGCCATGAACAAAGGATAATTGTTTAATAAGAACTTAGAAATATAATACATGATTTGTAATCCGATAGATGTTCTTTTGTAAACTAGCTTTGAAAGGAGGCGTCAATAGTGAAAAGCACTGAAACAGATATCGACATAAGTCTAGACTAGCTGTCGGCAACCTGCGGCATGATAGCATCATTTTTAAATATATGTAACATACTATATAATAATAATCCTAGCCCTGTATTAAACATTCTCCCACAGCTGGGCATGGGCCTCCTCTACTAATGAGAGGGGTTAGGCCTTAGTCCACCACGCTGCCCTAATACCTGTTGAGTGCTTGGTAGACCTTATAAACCTTTGAAATTCGTATGAGAATTCTCAGGTATGTAGGTTTCCTCACGATGTTTCACCGTTTAAGCATAAAGATATAATTAATATTTAAAACTTTCGAAAAGTTAGAGGTGTATGTATGGGTTTTGGGTTTCGAACATACGACTTTCGTCTTGACAGTCCGTACCGCAATCAACTGGGCTATCGCTGCCTTTTATATTACATACCTACAATTTAATGTATAAATAATATTTTTTTTTTATCGTGGCTCGGCAAAGTGACCACACTGCACCTGATGGTAAGTGCAGTGCCGTCCAGTTATAGTATCAAGTAGCGAGTGATAATCTATCCCTCGCTACTCAATAAAATCATGCCGGCCTGCTGTGTAGCTTCTTCACACTAAGCCTAAAGGACCCAGGATCATAGGAAGGAGGGAACACGGTAGCTGGCAAACTGTTCCACAACTTGATGGTGCGGCAAAAGTACGAGTATGCGAACCTCTTAGTTCGGGCCGGGGTAGTAGACACCACAAAGCTGTGGCTCCGCAATCCAGTACGCGTGGTTCTGGTATGGAAGGGAGAGGATGGGATAAGATCAAACAATTCTTCAGAGCATTCGCCATGATACATACTATATAACAATCAATATCTAATAATAACAATATTTCCGGCGAAGGAAATGACTATTATAAGAACACAAAAATTTCAGTACAAAAATGTTTCATGGCTTCATATTAAGAATATAAAATGAAGAAAATACTGTAACAGGATAGAAAGATAATCTATAAAAAATCTCTGATGAAGTTTTAGTTCCCTAAAAGTCGTAATGAGTTTTGTTTTGTTTTTAAATTACTGTTGCAACTCACGTGTTGCAAAAAGGTAAGTAAACCTGCTAAGCCCTTGACGAATTCGGAATGCAAGCCATGTGATTGCTATATTGCTTTCCGTAATACTCGATGTGCTGTTTTGAAATGAAATATTTTAACGAGGAAAGTTAACAGGAATATTAAGTGTAATTAATGGGCTTGTCTTTTAAATCATACTGAAATTAAACTTTGGGGACGGAAATCGAACATAAATAATACTAAAATAAGCAGCGATATATATGTACTACGTACTAGATGCGGCGACCAGAACAAACATTATGTTCCACCGAGTTGAGGTGTATACTCCACACCGACGTTAATATGCTTCATGCCACCTGCGAATGCACACCAGTTAATTTTAGTTATTTGTAGCGATATTCCCGAACAAATCTGCCTTAAATTGATTTACAGTGAAACTGTTAATAGTATATAAGGTAAATAACATAATTTCATAACGTTTAGAACGTAATATGAATAAATATTAATTAATTTCAATTCTGAATACGAAAAGTCTATATTTCATAACAAATTCATTATATAATTTGTCCCGTTTTAGCGCGTGGAAAGTCCCGTTCGACAGACAGTGACGGGAGTTATCACTTCCAAATAGTTCTTAGTAAAATGAGATGAGAGATGAGATGAGATGTTCTTAGTAGAATTAGTGGGCGGACAAGGTTTTCGGAACATCCGTTTTTTGTTCGACAGTTCGTGTCTATAGAATATAAGTCAATGAAAATAAGCTTATTTTAATTGAATATTGGACCATTATTGTATAACCAATTTTACCTTTCTGGTGAAACATACGTCTACTTTGTTTACATTATCTTAATATTATATTCGCAAAGTTTTGAAACGTTCATAATATTTATTTTAATGCCTCGATAGACAGACGAGCAGACAGGCCACCTGATGGTAAGTAGTCACCGCTGCCCATAGACTTCTGTAATGCCAGGGCACAGCAAAGCCGCTGCCTACCGTTAAATGCGTACTTCTCTATAATAACTATTTTTAATGTTAATTAACCAAATACTGACATCCTCTTACAAGCTTTTATTAATTATAACGATATTGACTTAGGTCAACAACATAATTATGACAATATAATTATAAAATTGTTATAGGATTAAAACACTAGAAACTATTATTACACAGTTGTTTGGAACGTTATGTTAAGAATAGCCGACTTTTAAATGCCAAGTGGCGTGATGGCGGAATAGTCGGGAGTCCAGACAGTTGGTGCTTTGCTTTAATGGTTCGATGACATTAGACATATGTTCTCCTGCTTTGAGTACACATCGATAAAGTGGAATCCATGCAAACATGCCCAACAGATTGTAGAGTTTATAAATAATAATAATATAAGCCCTGTATTCATTGTCCCACTGCTGGGCACGGGCCTCCTCTACTAATGAGAGGGGTTAGGCCTTAGTCCACCACGCTGGCCTAACGCGGGTTGGTAGACTTCAAATACCTTCGAAATACTCAGGTATGCAGGTTTCCTCACGATGTTTACCTTCAGCGTTAAAGCAAGCGATAATTAACATTTAATACACACGTAACTTTAGAAAAGTCAGAGGCGTGTGTCACTTAGGTTTTGAACATACGACTTTCGTCTTCACAGTTCATACCGCAACCAACTAGGCTATCGCTGCCATCTATGCTATGTTGCTAAAGTTTAGAGATTTTAAATATCAATACCGGTAGCTTTTTCGTTTCTTGTAATAAATAACTTTATTACGTCTATTACTGAGTGGCGAAAGATTGTTTGAAAGCCTAATTAATATTATTATTTCGATATCGAGAAATACCGCAAGATACTTAATAATCTGTCTAATGCAAAATTATTTACATTTAATTTTAATTGTTAATTAAATAAAAGTTAGCTATTCGCCTACTGTGGCAATATTGTCCTGTTGAGTAGCGGGACACAGATTGTCTCTCGCCTGTTCATACTCTAATTGGACGGCACTGCGCTTAACATCAGGTGCAGTAAGGTCAATTTGCCGTGCCAGAATAAAATGTATAAACAAAATAACTGTCTAAAATAATGAATCCAGCTTTATAATTGGCATTTCATTTTTTCGCCTATTATTTTAATTAACAATATATTTTCTTAGAATATCCATTAACGTTTCTATAACGTTTAAGAACTGCTATCATTCTATATACAATTAATTACACGGTACTCACACTGGTTCTGATTAATGCACCACATTATGAAACTGTAGCATGATACATAATTAGCAATCTGTACGGGTCACAGCGCACACTATCTCTCTACGCCTGTCTGAATCTAAATCGATCTGGATGTGTACTGAATAATCAATCTATACAACATGTATTCATTCTAATCTGTATATATAAAAGAAGGAACGGACTGACTGACTTATCAACGCACAGCCAAAACGGCTTCGGTTAGAGACTTGAAATTTGACAGTAGGTACCTTTTATGACGTAGGCATCCACTAAGGAAGGGTTTTTGGAAATACCACTGATAAAGGGGTAAAATAGGGGATGACAGTTTGTATGAAAATTTGTCATTTTTGAAGTTCGCAATTGGATCCCTAGCTTTTTGGCAGATCGGAGCATCAAGGTCGTCGTCGACGGTGCATGCTCTGATCCTAAATTTGTCAATGCTGGTATTCCACAAGGCTGTGTACTGCCTCCTACTCTGTTTCTTCTGCACATCAATGACATACTGCAAATCAGCAACATTCATTGCTATGCGGATTGATTGCTAGATGTAATGTACACTGGCCGTGCTAATATTTCTCGGGAATACGTCGACGAGAGCCGGAACAAACGTTTCGCATCGACAGATGAGCGAGCTTTAGATACTGACGAGAGCGAAGACTACGGAATTCCACACTGATCGATCAAGGCCTCTAAACATAGGTACCTAGATAGTAAAATTCTAGTCAGAGTAATAACCTGTGAGCTATACTATTCAGATCTAGTTACTATGTTTGTATTTTAAATCAGTAGAAACAGTAGCCACGCTATCGACGGTATGTATTATAGTATCGTAGGGATTATCCGACTCGGCAGAAGTATACCACTTTCTCGCAGAAAACTGATGTGTGCGACAGCAAGATACAACATCTTGCTGTCATTGGCAATGGCATGGCAATTGCGACCAATTCGAGTTATAACTTTAGATGAATTAATAAACACAAAAAGTATCAGTTTCTGCGCTGCTGGCTCTGAAATAGAGGCCGTGTGTTAGACTCCTGCAGACTAATATTTGTGTGATCTACAAATATTTGTTTCGGATTTGGGTGTTGTGAGACGGAATGTCTTTAGTAGTTCCTGATATCCACAACACAAGATAATTTTATAGCACAATGTGACTGTTCATCTATCGTCCACCACTAATCTGAAACATCTATATTGTTGATGCCTCATGTAGACTGCCTCGGTGGCGCAGTTGTAATTGCGCATGCGTTACGATTGCTGTGCTGAGGTCTCGGGTTCGATCCCCGGGTCGGGTAAAGTGATATTGGGTTTTTCTATCTAGAAATTCTCAGTATTAGCCCGGAGTCTGGAACCTGTACCCGGTATGGCGATAGGCTCGCCCCCTGTCACATTATGGGACCGAAATTCGGCGAAAAGTGGGTGTACTGGTTACACCTCTGCCTACCCCTTCGAGGATTACAGGCGTGAGTGTATATGTATGTAACTTTAGATGAATTAATAAACACAAATAGTATCAGTTTCTGCGCTGCTGGCTCTGAAATAGAGGCCGTGTGTTAGACTCCTGCAGACTAATGTTTGTGTGATCTACAAATATTTGTTTCGGATTTGGGTGTTGTGACAACACAAGATAATTTGACTGTTCTTCTATCATCCACCACTAATCTGAAACATGTATATTGTTTGAATTGAAACATGTTTATTACAACAATTTGATGTAAAAAGTAATCACTCTTATCAGATACCTATATCCAATTATTAGTATACTGTTGTGAATATGAAATTAGTACACTAATCTATGGTTTAGTATACTAATTTCTAATAACTATATTCCTTTTATATCCATGCTATTTTAATTAGTAACGCGGTATAGTTAAGGCTATAAAACTGAGCTCAATACCTCACTTCTGCGATAAATTGAGCCATCGTGTTTTGACGATCGCCATTACGTACATTACAGCTGCGTAAATATTTCGAATATACGAATTTCAAGTACATTTCTGCAGTAGTAATTTTCGTAATCAAGGTATAATGCACTGATTACATTAGCTCACGTAATGTGTTCGTTAATCTTCCTTTGTCCAGCATGTGAAGAAAGGACGCCCTCGGTATATTTAAAGTAATACACACTTAGCTATTGTACCTGCCTGAAGGTTTTTCGTAATTAGTATACAGAGGCGATAGTCTAGCCCAGGGTTTCTCAAAATGGGGTACGTGAACCCCTATGGGTTCGCCATTCGACGGTTGGGGGTTCGCGACAATATTTACGTAATGGTGGTTAACGACTGGCAGGCACATGCTAAAAACGAAATACAGAAACCGACTTGATACCGAGTCAGAATTAAGGTTAAATTTGACCAAAATTACTCGTAAAATTGACTCAATTTGCGACAAGAAACAAGCCCACCCATCACATTAATATTAAAAAGATATTTCATGTGGCACTGTAATTGTTACCTTTTATTGAAATAAAAACCTTATTTTCTTCAACAGTCAATTTTATTATTTTCTTGGGTTGGGGGGGTTTTAATTAGTTAGTTAAGGGGTTCGCTGTCATCTGCAAAACTTAACAGGGGTTCGTGGAGCCAAAAGAAACCCTGATCTAGCCGAAAGGGGAATGGACTGCTATGTGGGTTTGATCCCAACTTCAGTTTTTGAGGTTATTACAATTTCGATGGTTTGTGTCGACTAGCCTAGATTATAAGTCTGGGTCAGTCAGCATATATAAGCGTTTTAAACGGTTAATGGGCTAAATTTTAAATCACTCGAATCACGAGGTCTATTGATAGTTTACAGAATTCTACAATATCCGGGCGTAATAGTCTGCTTGATAAGTTGTCAAGTGATTATTAACTTGTGACAGCGGACCTACAATGTCCTATCATAATCAGGAGTAATCAGGCTACGAAAGGTAATCGGAACAGTTTATGTGATTAAGTCAATTTGAAATCTGAAACGTTGCACTTATTCATGCATTCGCTATTTGAATGCATCACAATATGCATTGAATTAAGGTTAATTAAACCAATGAGTATTTATGTTCGCTCTGTTAATGCCATCATATTTATCAATTTTACTCGTATTGTGTAGGCGATAGAATACAGTCTTCTATGGCATAGAGTATATCACAAATTTAACCCTTTCAATGGTTTATAATTCCGTGGAATATAATATTATTGCATTCTGTTTTCTATCCGCTAAATTTCTATTGCAATAACAATAAAATATGTATTACGAAGTATGGAAAGTGAATCCGCCATTTTGTAATTTTTGGTCAGTTCAGCCATCGTACAAGGTTGAAAAAGGTTTTATTACGTTGAGAAATTAAAAAATCTTTGGTTTCATAAATAACTTGCTAAATATATACTTATTTAAATCTTCTACAATTATTTCATTAATTATTTAGTTTTGATGACAATACAATTTAATATATTCAGTATCATTTTAAATCCAAGATGGCCGTCGCCACAAAAGGGTGGATTAAATTTTTTCTTCACAACTCCCTCAATATGGGTATTAAATGAAAGAGCGTGACTAGTAGAATACTGTACACTACGACAAATTTCAAATTTTAAATGGACCACTAAGTAATGAAATAAAAAATATAAACTTGAAAATAAAATAAGTACTTATAATATTTTTTAAGTAAAACGGTTTCATTGAAAAAAAGATAATAATGATATGAATAATAAACGCTAACGAATAATTCAGTTGGTGTTAGGTACTAGTCAACACACCACTCTCCTCATCAATGTAGCGCATTGATAGACAAAAAAATAAAAAGTTTAACATTTGGTGACACATCTGCATCTGTCCATGGAAAAAGATACCTAGATCTATTATTCCTATCAACGTTTGCCTCCTTTGTCTCTCTAATAACTAATTATAAGATTCTGAACTGTTAATGACTTTCTAGAAGATTCTTGTTACAAGTAACATAAGCTAACAGTGTAACACCCCAGCTATAAACATTGTCACTCCACCACTGTGTGAGATCGCCGTAAGTTTATTGGTCCTTTTACGAGAATCCCTAACATAGTTCCGTTTATTGTTACTGTATTTCATTCGATACATTATAATTGACTGACTGGCGTAGTTGTAATTGCGTACGCGGTTACGTCTGCTGTGCTGAGGTCTCGGGTTCCATCCCCGGGTCAGTTAAAGTGATATTGGGTTTTTCTATCATGAAATGTTTAGTATCAGCACGGAGTCTGGGTTTTTTTTTATACTGGTACGGCACGGTGACAACACTGCACCTGATTGTAAGCGCAGTGCCGTCCAATTAGAGTATCGAGTAGCAAGAGACAATCTATCCCTCGCTACTCAACACAACCATACCGGCCTGCTTCTTCACACTACGCCATAGGCAAGAAGGTGAAGAAGCGGTGGAGGGTCTATTGTCAGAGTACTCAGAAGGCCGCAAAACGGCCAAATATCGTACCCCAACTCTAGACCCCCGACAAAAACCGGATGTACACTGGCTGATCCCGGAACACGACACACTTGCGTGTGCTATGGCGGGTTTTACACCCTGTGCACGGTGGTCGCTATCCGGGCGGATATGAATATCCTACCACCAGCAATTGTGCCCAGTTTGGCGATAGGTGAAGACCCAATCGCCATACCTATACCGGGCACAGTTCATCACATTATGGGACGGCAATAAGCTCGGCGAAATATGGATGTACTGATTACACCTCCGCCTATCCCTTCGGGGATTACAGGCGTGAGTGTATATGTATGTATATACATACATAAGAAAATATAATGCTATAAGTGCAACTCAATAGCCAGTTAAGGTACAACATACTTCAAAATAGGTACTTGTTAAAAATAGTATTTACAGTATTTACGCGAGCCATTTATTTAGTAGATATTATATTATAATGTAAAATGGCTAAACTATTACAATGCACATTTTTGTATGACTATTTTATCAGCTAAAGCTATAAAAACATCCTCTGCAAGTTTTATCTGTAATACCATAAAAAAATAGCTATAATGTCATTTACAACAAGAAACATCCTTTTAACATTATCCTCCAATACTATTTTAAAGCTGTCACTTTCTTACTAATATCACAAGCCATAAAAGAAATATAAATAGATTCCATAAATAAACAACACTATTTTTTTACAATTGATAGCTACATACCTACTGTGAGAGATTGTTTTTTATTATGGAATCGAACTGAAACTCGAGTCAACAAACAGAAAATCAATCAGTATTTTATAATACATATAAAAAAACCATCCTGTCGGAGTATATTTGTCCTATGTAGAGACGGTTACACCAAAACATTTGTCGAAAAAATTACTTTTAGTTAGATACTTCTGAGTGCTAGATTAGCAGAGTAAATGTATTTTTTTTTGTATTCTGGCACGGCAAAGTGACCACACTGCACCTGATGGTAAGTGCAGCGCCGTCCAGTTAAAACATCAAGTAGCGAGAGACAATCCATCCCTCACTACTCAACACAATCATGCCAGCCAATGTATGCTTTTTATAGCCTAATAATACTGCCCATTAATACTCATAATATCAAGAATAATGGGTGTCGACCTTAATGGAGAAGGATGGGGATTAGGAAAGTAAGGGATTTAGGCCTCCGGAAATATCACTCACCGTACGAAACACAATAGCGAACTGTTAGTTATTTAACGTTGGTTTATGCGAGTCAATGGTATACTAATCAGCTCCCGTCGATCCATTCATGCTACAGACAAAACTGTCTTTTATGACACGGTAAAGTGACTAGCAGTGCAGTATAGGTAGAGTATCAGGAGACACCTGTCACTCGCTACATCGTCACTCGACACAAACATGCAAGCCTGCTTTTTTACACTACTATTAAAGGACCGAGGATTATAGGATATCTACAGTGAGACTCCATCACTTTAAAACTACTGTTGGTGTTTTTCAAAGTCAGAGGTATTATTGTGGCCATTTTTCTTGCTTACTGTAGGAAATTGTATCCATTATCACCTTTTTATTTATGTTCTACTGCGGCGGACGCTCGCCTAGAACTTGACGGATATTTATGTTAATAGCCTCACTGTTGGCTGCCTGGAGTAATACTTGACTGTTATAAAGTTGTTTCAAAGCCTACCCAATGTTTCTTTACAATTCACTTTTCTTGTGAATATGTATTCGAAGCTGTAGTAACTGAGTGGCCGGAATAATGCATTGCTTGACGTATATTTTGAAATACTTAACATATTATTATACAGGAATATTCTTACATGGTTGTTTATCTCCATCTTGTGTGAATCCGATCAAAATAATAATAATAATATCCAACAGTCACACAGTTAGCCCCGACCCCACACTATGATACGAGTCTTGTGTTGTGGGTATTAGGGAATACGAGAGACTTTCGGTCTCAACACCCAGACCCCGGACACAAATATCTGTCTGTTACACAAATATTTGTCTCGGTGTGGGAATCGAACCCACGGCCATACGTTTTACAGCCGGCTACTCGCCAACTACGCCACGGAGGCTGTCAAAATAAATAAGGTTCAATATGGGTCATTCGAAATGATACGCACGCTATGGCAGCGCAGGTGCGATCGTATTAAACGACAGATGAGATCATTTTATGAGCAATTGCGGGCTCAATCGCCTCTTTATTGGGTAATTGTACCTGCATGCACTGCTTCCTGCTCCTCCCACAGGCAGCTGTACATGAAGCCTTCCATTATGCTCTTACTCATCTCTATAATTAATTAAGCTAGTGATTTTAACACTAAACACTTAAGTACCTACGCCATTTGTTTAATCTGGTTACGTTAAAGTCCTTTTTTGAGCTTCGATAGGCTGACGAGCAGACGGGTCACCTGATGGTAAGTAGTCACCGCCGCGTCACCGACTTTTGCAATGCCAGGGCACAGCAAAGCCGCTGCCTACCGTTAGTCCTGACTTTAACATCATCATCATCAGCCGGTGTCAGTCCACTGTTGGACGTAGGCCTCTCCCAAGATGCGCCACTGAGCCCGATCTTCAGCTCTTCTTTTCCAGTCACTGCCCACCGCTTTGCGTATGTCGTCGCTCCACCTGGTTACAGGACGTCCTACGCTACGTTTGCCGATTCGTGGTCTCCACTCTAGGACAAGTCTACCCCAACAGTTTAACGACTTTAACGTAACCTATTATATATACAGCTAGATATTATATACAGCTATTCCTATAGCTGCAAAACTTTATTGGACGTGACGTTAAACTATGAATAGCAGACTTGCAAACATGAATGTTTACTGTAGAAACTTTATCGGGCAACTTGAACGAATACATATTATACTGAATGTTAAGTTATTGTCGTACTGTCGTCTAGATAAATGAATGCAAATTTTTGTCTTTCATAACGAAGATTCATATTATTATTAATACAAAATATATTCTGTCGTACATAAAATGAAGTTTTTTTTATTACTGGCACGGCAAAGTAACCACACTGAATCTGATGGTAAGCGCAGTGCGGCCCAATTAGAGTATCGAGTAGCGAAAGACAATCTATCCCCAGCTATTCAACACAATCATGCCGGCCTGCTTCTTCATACTACGCCATGGGCAAGAACGTGAAGAAGCGGTCGAGGGTCTATTGTCAGAGTACTCAGAAGGCCGCAAAACGGCCAAACAAAAAGCCGGATGTACACTGGCTGATTCCGGAACGCGACACACTTGCGTGTGCCACGCCACTATGGTGGGTTTTACGCACACGGTGTTCACTATCCGGGCGAATATGAATATCCTACCAAGTATTCGGAATACAAAAAAAAATCACATACTCACAATAAAAAATGACTTATTTTTCTTAATAATAATAATTTGTTTGTCTACAGATTTTACTGGGACCTATGTATGCTATTACTACTGGTGGCGAATCTGATCATCCTGCCAGTTGCAATCTCCTTCTTCAACGACGACCTCAGCACACGCTGGATTGCCTTCAACTGTCTTTCGGACACCATATTTCTTATAGATATCGTTGTTAATTTTAGAACAGGTAATAAAAATGTATTTTCATTAATTTTTATCTGTGTATGGGAATAGGAGACTATGATAAGAACAAAAAATAACAATTCAATAAATTTCAATATTAAATGTATCGTTACGTTATAGTTTTACTAAATGTGGCAAATAATATTGCATCTTCATTTCAGGAATAATGCAGCAAGATAATGCAGAACAAGTGATATTAGATCCCAAATTAATAGCGAAGCACTATTTGAGGACATGGTTCTTCCTTGACCTCATCTCTAGTATACCACTAGATTATATATTTTTGATCTTCAATCAGGTAAACGTACGTTGCAATTTGGCCGTGTTGTTCTTTTACTAGTTTTAATCTCTCTTTTATTTTATTGACATTCTGTTTCAGCTTTGGTGTTGATTTGTTTTAGTGTGTTTTTTTACTTTAAGTTGGTTTTAGTTAATTTTGTTATAATCTCTTACCCAAAACGCTGCAAGAACTTCTGCGTCATCGTCAATTTAGTTAGTCATACCTTAAACATTTATGAAACGTCCAAAGGTTTGAAGCACTTAAATGTATTTGCCATTGTTCATGGTTAATATTGGAAAAAAATCTTGCACTGTATATCACATGCACATTTCCTTTCTACTGTAACCCATATGATTAGATACTGTTAGCCCAAGTTTACTAATAGTTTATTCAGTGACAAAAATAATCATGTGGGATACTCTCCTAAATGATATAATGCTACAAAGTCAGCACTTCTATCTGAATAGAACAGCACCATCTTTCAAAATGATTCCTACTTCCTCACATTACATAAGTCTAACCAATAATGGTACACTTTCTTCTTGTCTTCCGCTGTATGCTCCTTCAGATAATCGTTTTTACATTTTTTTCTCAGTATCATGCTTAAGTCGCAGCATGTTTTTATTGATACGCTTTATAACATCATACCGAATTTCATTTGGGGTGTCATGCCATTCGAGAATGATTTCGGGTTTTTTTTTTCTTTTTGAGATTATAAACTATATTTTTCTATCAGTAACAACACGACCAAACTGTAACATTATTTTTAACACTAATTTTATATACCCATGCGGTACTCAAATTCATCAGCAAGAAATCTTGCATGTATAGACAAGAAATACAGGAAGTCAAGTTTGTTTACAAAACCTATAAATTATATGAAGCTTGAACTATAATGAGAACGTACTGGTAACGTCAGATAAAAAATTTAAAAAGCATAATTATAACATGTTCTTACGCTTCAGCACTTTTCTTTGGCTGATATAATCTATCAAATCCAGCAAGTATGCATGTGTTACTAATTACACTTGTAAAAAGGACAATGCCATTATCACTGATGCTCTAAAACACTGCGTTTTAGTGCATCATGTTCAATGATGATATTCAAACTGTGTCTTATTTATTTTTTCAGGATTTTACCGAAAGCTTTCAAATTCTTCACGCGGGCCGAGCATTAAGGATACTACGGTTAGCTAAACTACTGTCACTGGTCCGGTTACTTCGACTCTCCAGGCTCGTCCGATATGTCTCACAATGGGAGGAAGTATATGTAAGCCATCATCATCTCTTCCAACCCACACAATGGGTTACCTAAATACCTACTGTCTTAATGACTTAATCACTAACACTGCACTAACTTACATTACGCTCACATTTACTAACACTACGTGACTAAAAATGAATATATTCCATTAATTGAGTTATAATATTGGATTAAATATTTGTATTAATCAAGTTATATTTAATGTTTTTTTTTTAAGATTGGCAACTAGCTTGATGTGTCCAAAATCTGTATGGTTAAAGTGTATAAAATTGGAACTCTTCTAGCTGTAGTGATCCTAAAGAGGGGTCTTATGGAGTTTGTTGTACTGTAATCCTGTATTATACCACTGATCCCAGCCCCAGTGTATGTGAGCCCCACGTCCCGCTCTGCACTTCTCTACTGCTTCTCTGCAAGCTTCTTTCTGCCTGAGCACGCACTCACTCGTGACGTCTGACTCTCTTTCTCTTTCGAATGCCGCGTCGCGACTGCCGCGTCTGACCCGTGAGCCCTCCGACCCGAACCGTCTCACACTTGCAAACACGATATCATTATTATTTGCAATATTATCAATATTATGTTGCCGCTTTTTGAAGCATATAGAATTAATGCGTTGATGCCGATTTAAGGAATAAAATAAAATTCTGTTTATCACAAACACTATCAAAAATCAATCACACACGCGACATCTTTAAAAATAAATGTAATTATTACTATCCACAATTGGCCAAACGTTAAATTGTAATAAATATAAAATGTAAAACTAAAATATTAACTAACCTGTTGCTTTTTGCTATGAAATTTTAAATTGAGTTCTCTATGAATGAATCCCTCGAAACGAAATGGTGCGTGTCGTGATACCCAGCAAAATGAGAATTGGCAATAATCGAGAACGAGATCGGTAACAAAGCGACTTCGCGGAGAGTCAGTGAGAAGTGGAGTACGGGGAGGGTGGTGGCTAACGACATCGCTGTGTCGGTGTTGTGTGCAGATGAGCCCCGCTCCGCAGCCGCGCGACGAGCCTGGCGACACGGACGGCGGTGGCTCGCGCGACCTCGTCTCGCAGGTGCTGCATGACGCCAGCGCCAACCGGCGCCTAGCCTAGGGGCCTAGCCCGTGTCTGCTCGTCTCGGTGTTAGTGCATCCTCTGTGTGCCCGCACGCGCCCTGCACGCGCCCCGGCCCCACCCCGCACCATCCGCGATGACCCACGCCCGCCGATCCTACCGCGCTTCGGGCGCGCCTGGCTCTCTTCCTACTATCTCGTGTTTCTCGCTTGTTTTCTAGATCTTGCAGAATCTTCAAAAAAAGCGCACGGAACGGAGGGGACGTCTCAGCTCCGACATAGCTAAAAAGAAGAGTGACACCAAAAGCAATCTGATCTTCAAGGTAACAGGGTCGGCACGAGCCGGCACGCATGTGGTCGTTCGCCCGCTTAGCATGTTGCCGGCGGCGCCGCCCGGCGTCCTCTAGCCCGCTGCGTACGCTTCGCTTTCACTTTCTTTGTCGTTTCTGTTGAACCCTCGTCCGGCCGGCGGGCGCGCGGACCGCGGGTGGCACGGGTGGCGCGGCGCAGGTCGCGCGGTCGTGCGGCGGCCGCGGGCGCGCGATCTGTGGCTGCGTCGCCGCCCAGCATGCTCGCTCGACATTCGTTTCACGCGTTCATATTTTATTTCTCACTTCTTTACGACTCCATCGTAGAGAATCATCGCGATGCTTGACCTCGAGCGTCCTTGTCGCGCGCAGTCCGCACGGCTTCCTTTAGAGGCGACATTACTGCTCAACACACGAAAAGTTCATATTTATCGTTCTCTTTTCAGTTTCTCAACATGGCGTCTGTATTCATGCGGATATTCAATCTGATCTGCATGATGTTGTTGATCGGACACTGGTCCGGTTGTCTGCAGTTCCTGGTTCCTATGTTGCAAGGATTTCCACCAAACTCATGGGTCGCAATAAATGAACTTCAGGTTGGTACATTTCCTGTATTATACATTTTCATATCAAAATTAGTTTAACATATTTTACAGCACTCACTCTCTTGAATTTTGTACTTAATATTATTTAATAATGATGTTTCAGGAGGCGTTTTGGCTGGAACAGTACTCATGGGCGTTGTTCAAGGCGATGTCCCACATGCTGTGCATCGGTTACGGTCGGTTTCCCCCGCAGTCCCTCACTGACATGTGGCTCACAATGCTGTCCATGATCTCCGGAGCCACATGCTACGCTCTCTTCCTCGGTCACGCTACCAATCTTATCCAGAGTCTTGACTCATCACGCAGGCAATATCGCGAAAAGGTATAACGTTAAAAATCGCTATCTTGATTGATTGCTATTATTTATCCAATTACATTATCTAATATCTTCATCAAAGATCTGATCTTCCCGAATGAAAACTAAAACCCAACGATAAAGCTAGTAAATCGTTATGAACACCTTATTTTTTGACGGAATATTAAAAGTGTTAAGTCCGTAAACTTATAATTCACAACCACTTTATACACCATAACCTACGCATGTTTTCAATAAATCGTTCACTAAAGCCTCCATTGCCTGTTTCAGAGATTAGACGTGAGTACTGAGCGGAATGTTTGTTTAGTGTTTCACTGGTTGTTAAAAAATACATTCAATCATCTGCACCATATTTCATGTATTCACATAATAACAAAAATCATCAATTAAAATGCGAAAACTATTAACGGTGTTCATAACAATTTACTTCACAAGGGTAGCACTAACCATCTCCACAGCTCAGTAAGGATTTACACACAAGAGCAAAGTTCACTGTGCGCAATGTAGATAGCCATTATGTTAGAGGTGAACTTTAATGACAGGCTGTGGGAACAATGCATGATTGCTACGAGTGTGTATGGACGTTATATTAAAAAAAAACAATCACCGACTTATCAATACCCCCAATAATCTTACAGGTGAAACAAGTCGAAGAGTACATGGCATACCGCAAGCTTCCACGTGAAATGAGACAACGTATCACAGAGTACTTCGAGCATCGGTACCAAGGCAAATTCTTCGATGAGGAAGTCATTCTTGGGGAATTAAGTGAGAAGCTGCGTGAAGACGTTATTAACTACAACTGCCGTTCTCTTGTGGCTTCTGTACCATTCTTCGCAAACGCTGATTCTAACTTTGTCTCCGACGTCGTCACTAAGTTGCGCTACGAAGTTTTTCAGCCTGGTATGTGCTTTGTATTAGGTATATTTAAATGTTTGTTTTTACTGCCTGGATAGGCGTCTGTCTACTTACCATCAGGTGGCCCTTCTGCTCGTCTCAGAAGAGCCACCTGATGGTTAGTAGACACCGCCGCCCATAGACTTCTACAATGCCAGGGCACAGCAAAGCCGCTGCCTACCGTTGATGGAATGTCACAGCGCTCTAGGAACACCGCTGCAGGATGTTCATTCTAGAGCTTGCACGTACGTAGTCTAACCATGTACGCTGGAAACGAACCGTGTTTGACGGAATTGTTTCCAAGTCGTATGGATAAACTCTGTTGCGGTGTCGGTGGTGAATAAAATGGTGATGTTGGCATCATTTTAAACAGTTCCTCGGAGCACGCCCAACAATGGACGTGGAACAACCGATAAAACAAGCAGAGAGACCTGAAGTCTCTCCCCGACAATTCGAACGGGCCGCCTCTGTAAGGAATCATAGGCTCAATTTTTCGCTAGCCAATTTGGCTTTATCCTCCACTTGACTCTTAAACTTGACCTAGCTCGATATATAAACCCGGAAAGTGACTCCTGGAAACTGTGGCACCATGACAAATGGGTCCTTCTTAGCGGTGAATGCGCAAACTTGTGTCTTTGTGGGGTTGAAGTTAAGTAAGTTCCTTTCACCCCATTCAGAGGCCCACTCCAGAGAGCTTCCGATTCCAGCCCCCAGTTATGACTATATATATATATATATATATATATATATATATATATATATATATATAGTCATATATATATTTGCATGCTTGGCTTTGAATTGGCCCTCTTCTCTATTTCAGGCGATATCATCATAAAAGAAGGAACCATCGGAAGTAAAATGTACTTCATTCAAGAAGGCATAGTCGACATAGTAATGGCTAACGGTGAAGTGGCGACCAGTTTATCAGACGGTTCCTACTTCGGCGAAATCTGTCTGCTGACAAACGCTCGCCGCGTAGCGTCAGTCCGCGCCGAAACCTATTGCAACCTATTTTCACTGTCCGTCGACCACTTCAATGCAGTGCTCGACCAATATCCACTGATGCGGCGAACGATGGAGAGCGTCGCAGCAGAACGACTGAACAAGATAGGCAAGAATCCAAATCTGGTGGCACATCGCGAGGACGACACCACATCCGAGGGCAACACCATCAACGCGGTGGTGAATGCACTCGCCGCGGAGGCGGAGCACGTGAGCCTATCGGACGACAGTGTGGCGAGACTGTCGGAGCGATCGCTAGGGCTGGCGCTGCAGCCGCTGCAAGCAGCGTCATGTCGGATGGCTGGTGTGGCGCTGCCGGGGCTGGGTGTGGCGGCGGCGGCGCTGCCACGGCCTAAGTCTGAGCATGACTTCAGCTCGGCGCAGACGCAGCAGCCGGCGCTTTCGGCCCCCGGCGCCGCGTTCCACAAGTCGGATGCGGGCATTGCGCCCTGACGCCGCACCGTGTGCTAGTGGGAGCCGCCATCTAGCCGGAGCCCGATCGATAGCAATACTAGGCTTAGTGCGAGCGAGCCGCGCCCGCCCGGCGCGCCCGGCCCGCCTCGCTAGTTGTAGCGTAGAACGAGTATTATAGCTGCGACTTCGCCGGGCGCACGCCACCCGCGCCGCCCGTTGAATCTCATTTTGTGATCTTATACTTAATTCTCCTGTGTTATAATTTAGGTTAAATTTTATATCATTGACGCTGTGAAGAATCGAAGAATACGTGACGTGTTCCGATTGTATAGATATACCTGTTATAATATTGTATTGAAGAATGATAACTATTGAATCTTTATAGAGATACCTTGCCATTAAATAAAAGAAGAAATTAATTATATAGACTAGACTGAAATGTAAAAATATCACTATTTTATGCTTTGTTGGCGTACAAAATAGACCTTTATTGTTGACGCGGAATATTATATCCCTGAGATCTAAGTGTTCGAAGTGTATAAACGTTCCTGATGATCAAGATTCGGAGAATAACGTTATATTTGAGTTACATCAAAATATAAAGTATATGAGTCAGTTGTCACGAGGAGACATGTAGAGAGCGAGGAGTAGCTGCGTGGCGCAATGTCGCGTCAATATGGAATTGATTCTCAGGTGCCTCTCGCTGCAACCATCGCATACAGTATACACAGTAGTAAAGTGACTGTTCGAACTGTCTGCATTATATTATAAAGTAAATGGCGAGTAGCGAGTAGCGCCGCGCCGCTTTTCACGCTCTTAGACCTCGAACCACTACCACGTATGTACCATGTAACAAGTGCACAAACGACGCACAACTGAGGGAGCCTCACGCGTTATCCTGACAGCACAACATTACATTCTTCATTTTAATTATAAGTAGTCATATCTACAGATAAATTGGCATAATTAGCGCGAAAATCATCTCGGTTTCCTATGTAGTGATGGATCAGTAGCGCTTCGAATTTTTTAAATACAATTTCTGTATGTAAATATTGTAATATCGAAGTTTCGCCTTTAGCTCGGTTCGTTTCGTCGGAGTGTTTGGGAGCGTTCGTTCGACCGGTCCAGTCAATTATTCCATGATGTGATACGAAACGGACGTATCGGTTCTTAATGCACTACATTTCATAACTTTGTTTTTATTGTAGGTGATGATAATTTATTGGCGATAGTGATTTTGTAGGAATAAGTAGGCCGGAGCGTTAACTAATTCGGACGAATTACATTATGTGATAGAGCAGCTGCGGGCTGCAGTGTGCAGTTGTGCAGTGTACCGGCTTCGGCCCACGGCTCGGCGATGACACCACTCACGAGTAGCTCTACTCTTTGTAGTGGATTGCATGGCTACATGCTTCAACTCTGGTTCTCCGAATAATCTATCGTTTTACTTCCACAATAGACATAATAGTTACTTGCGTAAAGCTTATAGGGGCCGCTCGTCAATTTTGATATACTATAGTAGTGGTTAGATGAAGTTACGTACAACGAGCTACATATCGTAGTCTAGCTCGAAGGAGAACAGATTGATCGCTGAGCCGACGGCCGGGCCAGTGGCACCGTGCCGCGGCACTCGAGTCATCGTTGACTTATTCTCATAGTGTCATGACAATTTGTAAAGATGGTTTTGCAAATGTTGACTTTTTAGCCAAAATATAGATAATGAATGACGAACCAATACGCAGTAGCTTACTTGTAGATGAACGCAGCCTAGTTATCAGTTTGGCGACTAACACCAATAGATACTTTGTACTCGTAAGTATTTATACAATAAATTGGTCTTAGCAGAGTGACTGTCTGTCAATTTATCTACAAAGAATATAAAGTATATAATTGCGTTTCATTCCCAGAAGCATTTATTTATTGTTATTTTAACTTCCTAACATTACCGCTTTTGTAAATTATATAAATTTTATAGAAGAGATCTATTTTTATTGTGAAGTTGAACTACTGGATGTAAGTGAGATAACCTATTGCGAAATCAAGTTTGATTTGGAATGTTATTTGTTAAATGTTTTACTTATTTCTGGTATCTATTTTCACCAAAAGTGCTCATCGCTATCAAGAAAATTAGATAAAATGCATTAAAACAATGAAGAAAAGCGCCTGGTTGTTTCAATCTAATTTTAAATCCCTGACACTTTCGACGGGCTGGAATCTCCTGTAGTTGGTAGTTGACAATAAGTGAAAACCTGATATAATTTTGTTTTTTATAATAGATTTTAGTCTAAAAATATCGAAAATTAAACCAATTTGTTAATTTATATGTGATTATTTAATATTATTAAGAAACAAACATGTAAAAATAAAGCATTTTGTCACGTGACATGAAACACCCACAGTCATGCATGACGTCACCGTTCGAAACATCTAAAACGCTGAACCAAACGTCTATTAGTTTTGGATGGTCACGTCACAAGAGAGGCCATGACAGTTGGTAGCGTTTTGGGTAAAATAAAGTTGGTTTATAAAAATGCTAATTAAATCTTGAAAACTTATGTTTTATGTATATTAATGATAATATTTTAATAATATAGACCGGGTGTGGCCAAGCTCCTTGATAGTCGTGCCATTTTTCAAAATTAAAGTACGTATAAAGGAATGCAAAAAAGGCTAAAAAAAGAATTACAATTTTTTTTTTTTACTGTAATTATATTTATTGAAATCATATAAATAAAAAAATAAAATAGGTATGTGGATTGAAATAAAAAATTACAACGTTGCACTTAGTCTTGCATATTTGTTGTCAGTAATTTAAAAGACATTTTGAAACACATACGGAACGATAATAAGTTTTTTTAAATATAATAGCACAAAAATAAAAAGGGAACTCGGGTACATTTATCGAGAGCCAAACCAACAAAATAGATCCTTGCCCGCGATGTAAGAAGAAAGGACATTTACTGCGTGAATGTACTCAGCCTGATACACGCAAATGTTTCAAGTGTGGAGTTCTAGGACACATTGCCTTACGTTGTTCAAATAACCAAAAAGTGACCGCTGGAAACATAAGAGGTTAACATGTTAAAATCCTACAATGATAGGTACATATAAAAAGGTGGCAAAGGTCAACGGAGTACATGCCAAAGCTTATATTGACAGGAAAGAGAAAAAAAAATTATATTGACAGCCGAAGTCAAGTTAATATTCTTAACGAACGTGTATCGTTAGATTTAGAGGTTAAACCAAACAAATATAGTACTAAAAGGATTTTCAGGTGATCTAATTTCTAGCCAAGGAGAAGTAAATTTTCTTTTGGAGATTGATGGCATCACAATGCAATGTCAAGCCTATTTGTCGAATATCAAGATGAAGGAAATCAACTTATTGATCGGCCAAGCGGTGATTAACAGTGAAGGAATGAATTTGACAATTAGTAAAGGTATTGCTCGATTTGATTTTGATTGTGATACGAATATTATCAGTATATATAAAAGAAGAAGCTGACTGACTGACTGACTGACTGACTGATCGATCAACGCACATTTTTTGGGATTCCACTCCTAAGCGGGTAAAATAGGGGATGAAAAAATGTTAGGACAGTTTTGTTTTTGTTTTAGACAGAGCAAGGGATCCACATGATTTTTTGCATAGTGTTAGTTGGTGGGCTACTTTTTATACCAGAAAATGCACGGTTCCTACGGGAGAGCATAATACAGGAAAGTGTAATAGCTTAAGAGGTCTCCGTGGATTTTATACCTTTTCTTCCAAAAATAACCAACACGCGGGCGTAGCCGCGGGCAAAAGCTAGTCTGTATATATAAAAGAAGAAACTGACTGACTGACTGACTGATCGATCAACGCACAGCCTAAACGGCTGAGGTTAGAGACTTGAAATTTTCACAGTAGGTACCTTTTATGACGTAGGCATCCACTAAGGAAGGGTTTTTGGAAATACCACCCCTAAAGGGGTAAAATAGGGGTTGAAAGTTTGTATGAAAATCCGTCATTTTTGAAGTAAAATTCATGAAAATTAGTATTTGGCCTTAAGTTAAAAATAAAAAATATATGTTTCAGGATTTTTGGAAATTCCGCCTCTAAGGGGGTAAAATAGGGGATGAAAGATTGTATGAAAATCCGTCATTTTTTAAGTTAAACTCATGAATTTTGGTATTGTGCCTCGCAGTTAAAATTAAAAAATATATTTTTCGGGATTTTTGGAAATTCAACCCCTGATGGGATAAAATAGGGGAAGAAAGTTTGTGTGCAAATCCGTCATTATTGAAGTTAAACGCATAATTTTTTTTTGTATTGTATACTTTTTCTCCCAAACATGACCTCCACGCGGGCGGAGCCGCGAGCAACAGCTAGTTAGATATATTTATAGAAAAATATAGCATAGATATCTTGTGTATTTCAAAAACTTGATTAAAACCAGATAGAATGGCGTTTAGTGTTAATAGTTACGGTGTCGCCAGCTCGTTCAACAGATCTTCAGCCGAAGGTGGTGGCACTTTGATCCTCATCAAGGACGGTGTTTCATACAAGGAGAGACGGGATATCTCAGATCTCTCTGTTGAGCGAATCTGTGAGGTCGCGTGTGCAGAGACTGATGAATACATTGTTATATGTGTGTATAGACCTCCATCAGCAAACATTTTATCTTTCTTATCCAAAATGGAGGATATTTTAAAGAAAATTAAAATGAATAAAAACATTCTAGTTTGTGGAGACTTCAACATTGACACATTGATCGACTCAACAGACAAAGATTATTTTCTTGAGCTATTAAAATCTTTTAATGTTAATTGTAATTTTTTCGAGCCAACTAGAGTAACCGATACATCGGCTACCTGCATTGATAATGTGATATCGAATTTTGAAATAAACCATAAGGAATTAGTCTCAGGTGTTCGCTCAGATCACAAATGTCAAATAGTCAGACTTAAACGTAAATGGTCCAACAATCAAACCACTATAAAAATTAGGCCTTTGTCAAAACATAATTTAGAGAAATTTATTCATAGGGTAAATTCAGTGTTGCCTCTACTGTCACCTAAATCGGACAATCCAAATGAAATGTTTAAAACTTTATTTAATTGTAGGTATATCAGAAGAGTTTAATAAAACGTGCAAAGTAAAATTAGTAACACATAAAAAATCATTAAAATTTTCTGCCTGGGCAACAAAAGGTATTAGACGTAGAAGAGATATTCTTTACGAATTGTATGACAAAAGATCTTATACACCCGATGTCAGCTTCAAAAACTACGGAAAGTTATATTCAAAATTTTTTAAGAGTGTATGCAAGCAAGCTAAAGCTGTATATGTTGGTAATAGCATTAAAAACTCCGACAATAAAATTAAAAGAACCTGGAAAATAATAAATACTGAAACTGGTAAAAATAAGATAAATGACTGTAAAATTGTTTTAAATATTAATGACGAACTAGTTTCAGATAAAAATACAATTGCAAATTTTTTAGACAGTTACTTTATAAACATACCACTCGAGACGACAAAATGTCTGTCATCATCATCTGAAGTAGCAGAATCAATTTTGAAAAAAAATGTCAACATAACATTTTTTTTTTATCCCGGCACGGCAAAGTGACCGCACTGTACCTGATGGTAAGCACAGTGCGGTCCAAATAGAGTACTGAGTAGCGAGAGACGATCTATCCCCCACTACTCAACACACTCATGCCGGCCTGCTTCTTCACACTACGCCATGAGCAAGAAGGTGAAGAAGAGGTCGAGGGTCTAGTGTCAGAGTACTAAGAAGGCCGCAAAATGGCCATTGTACCCCAACTCAGACCCCCGACAAAAACCGGATGTACACTGGCTGATCCCGGAACGCGACACACTTGCGTGTGGCACTATGGCGGGTTTTTCGCCCTGTGTACGGTGGTTGCTATCCGGGCGGATACGAATATCCTACCACCAGCTAAAAAAAATTAAACTTAAACTCGAACATTGCCCAAGTTCGAGTTTAAGTTTGTTACACATGACGATATTATAAAAGTATTTAAGAGTTTGAAAATAAAAGTACTGGAGATATTTGGGGACTGTCCGTTAAAGCCCTAGAGTCAATAATTATTAACATATCTTCAATATTGGCAAATATCTTTAATTGTTGTGTAAAAGACGGTATATTTCCTGACCTTATGAAAATTATCAAACGAGTGCCAATTTTTAGAGCAGGCTGTTTAAACAGTCCTTCTAATTATAGACCGATATCAATATGTTATATATGCTACTGGCAGCTTATGGCTGTCCTGAAATGTTTATTACCTTCATATTTTTTATACATAACCCTATCACCGGCCTTAAAACACTGTCTATTAATTCCTCCATAGGCTCTACTCTGTGAACACTGTTGACGCTCTACGACTTCAGTGAGGAGGCTAGGTGGAGATGGCGGTGAGTTCGGATTTAATAAATCTAAACGTGAACGAAGTTTCCGCCCAAAAACTAATTGCGCAGGCGATGAGCCAGTTGTGGAATGTACTGAATTCCGATAATCGAAAAGGTACTTTAGCAAGTTATCTTCACTTTCTTTAAAATTATAATTAGCTAATAAACAAGATTTAATACCTTTCTTAATTATTTTAACATAGCTCTCCGCCTGGCCATTGCTAGCTGGATGATAAGCAGGCGACGTCACGTGCGATATTCCGTTTGCCGATAAAAAATTTAAAAATTCTTGCTATAGAAAACATGTAGCATTGTCACTGACCAACGTGTGAATTAGACCAAACCTCGACATGAAGTCATATAATTTGGCTATAACTGTACTCGAAGAAGTACAATTTACTCTGTACACCTCTACCCATTTGGAATGTGCATCTACTATAACCAAATATAATTTACCATTAACAGGTCCGAGAAAGTCTATGTGAACTCTGGAAAATGGTTGTGTAGGGTGTGGCCATACAGCAAGTGGTGCTCGTGCTGGAGACGTACTTTAATTTACTCAGAAGGAAGTTGTAGAGCCCCAAAATGGCGTCCAAGAGGAAGAGGGTGATAAAGAAATGATACGTCCTGAAACTTGTTCCACTGAAATGCCATCAACCATGGATTCAGAAGATGATGAATTCATTGAGGCTACATCAAATCTAGAAAACCAGCAACCTGGATATGAAACTCAGCCTGATCAAAATACTAGACAGGCGGATAGGTTATTGCGCCAAATTCCTAGAGTAGATTATAAACAGTTTTTTTGTATGGATATTTAGTTTTAATTGTATTTGTGTGTTATTGGTTTTTAGGTTATTTTTTATTTAGGAGGGAGATATGTTATATATGCTACTGGCAGCTTATGGCTGTCTTGAAATGTCAAATTAGAAAAATAAAGGAGTGCATTTTCAACTGGCAGTTCGTTGGTCTTGTTTTATTAATATATTATATTTTAAATATAATATTCGCATATTCAACACAATATTACCAGTATTTAGTAAAAAAATTTGAAAAACTAATGCTTAATCAAATGTTGTTGCACTTTAATCAAAATGAGATCCTGCATAACAGACAGTTTGGATTTACAAAAGGCCGGTCAACGAAGGATGCTGGTTGTACTTTAGTAAAGTCTGTGTTAGAAGCCTGGGAGCGATCTAAAGATGCATTAGGAGTATTCTGTGATCTCTCCAAGGCATTTGATTGCGTTGATCATAACACTCTCATTTTAAAACTTGATTTCTATGGAATTCGCGGCCCAGCGCTTAAGTTGATGTCGTCATATCTAACAAATCGGCAACAAAAAGTATCTATTGACAATGTTACTTCTGTAGGTTCTTCTGTTAAGATAGGTGTACCGCAGGGATCTATTTTGGGTCCATTCTTATTTTCATTTATATAAATGACTTTCCATACATGGTAAATAGCATCGCAGATGTAGGAGACTAGTTAGGGGTACATTAATAATGGCAACCTAAGTGGGGAGTAGTAAATATTTAGCATAAAACGGAGTGCCTTCCGCGCTCCGGTATTTAGTTGAGTAGAAGACGAGATAATAGCTAGTATATTCGTGGTTCGGTGCAGTAAGTGTTAATGGTAATCAGTTCAATGGTCGCGTAGTTTAGCTTAATGCTGGTAGATGAATTATAAAGAGAAGCCTTAAGTAAATCCTGGCATGCGTTTGTGTTAATATTAAGACAGATGTGTAACAGTGGTCATTTTAAAAATGATAAACATTGTATTTGTGCCTTTAAAATATCCATCTTGTATAGATTTGTTTATGTTGCTAACATGAGATACAGTATTAACGAATTTTATTATCCATATGAACTTGTAAATGTTTTTTCAACGTACTCCTTACTCTAAATTTCTTGTCACATATTTCACATTTAAACGCCCTGGCTCCTGTGTGAGTTCTAATATGTCTCTTTAAATCACCATTTCGTATACATGTATAACTACAATGTCGACATTTAAATGCCTTTTCTCCTGTGTGAGTTCTAATATGTCTCGTTAAATCACCACTTTGTATAAATGCATAACTACAATGTCGACATTTAAACGGCTTTTCTCCTGTGTGACTTCTAATATGAAGCTTCAAATAACTACTTGTTGTACATGTATAACTACAGTATTGGCATTTAAAAGGCCTTTCTCCTGTGTGAGTTCTAACATGTCTCGTTAAATCACCACTTTGTGTACATGCATAACTACAATGTCGACATTTAAACGGCTTTTCTCCTGTGTGAATTCTAATATGACGCTTCAAATAACTACTTACTGTACATGTATAACTACAGTATTGGCATTTAAAAGGCTTTTCTTCTGCGTGATATCTAATATGTCTCTTTAAATTACTACTTCCTGTACATGTATAACTACAGTATTCACAATTAAACGGCTTTTCTCCTGTGTGCGTTCTAATATGTATCTTTAAAGCACTACCCGATGCACTTATATAATTACAGTGTTTGCACTGATAAGGTAAGTTTTTGTTTGAATCATCGTATATTTCACTTTTATACTTCTTTTCACAAGAATATTTAATTTTTTTTATATTCGTCTCATTCGGTTTGATAGTCACAGACTTATGTCCACTAATATGTTCAATAAGAACAGCTTTCTTCTTACATGTTTTACCACAAATGTTGCAAATAAAAGTTTTTTTTACTAATACTTGCTTACTTTTCTCGTCATTTACAATTCGGGATAAGTTATTTGAATCAGGTGCTGTGTTTGTCTCAATTTTAAAGATGTTTTCCTTCTTGTCACTTTCTATAGAATTAACATCACCATCTTTAATGTTGTGGTTTTCGCTCAACTTTAATTGTTTCAGTGATGGTGCATCTTTGCCAACTGAAAGAAAATATTTAAGGTTCTAATTAAATGCGATGGATAAAATTAAATACTTTTTTTTACTGAAACAATCAATGACATCAGCGGCTAGGTTTACAAACTTGTGACGTCACAGTTGGAATAAGGCGCTTTTTTCCGGGTGTTTAGTTTATTGTGAATATTTTTTTTAAAACTGAATATAACAAGAACATAAATAGACTGTTAGGGGACGTCCATTCATTACGTGAGGCGTTTAGGGGTAGATGGGGTCAAGCCGAACGTCGCCCAATCTCACGCGGGTAAATGTCGGCATATATTTAGTAATTTTTTTTCCGCAAAAACATTCTAATGTTGCGAGAAAACTGGGTTAAATAAACCTTTCAAATTCGCCATACGCATATTTTAATAACCTAAATACGGAGCATAAATTTCGTCAATGTACAGCGCACGAAACTCAACTTGTAGCGAGTTAGTCACTGTGATTCTTGATTGCGTTCTTAGAAAACTAATCTTAACCAAAAATAATTAAACAAATTATGTTTTTTTTTAACAAATCCAAAACGCAATCGAGCACAGATTTATATTAAATTAATCTCACGTGAGGTTAGGGAAGGGCGGACTGGGTCAGCAAAAAAAAACACCAAGGGGAGAGTGGGAATCGAAACATCGCCAAAATCGCCTCACGTAGTTAATGGATGTCCCTTACGCTGGTACTACGTAAAGCAACTGCTAATAGCGCCTTCTCTTATCGGTCACTTGAGCCCCCGCGGACTGAGGATACTCCCGGCATCAACCTCAGCTGCGAGACCTGACCATCCGTGCTGCCGTCCATCTCAGGGTCGCACCCTGTAGGTACTAGAGACTATCCCGCCCACACACCCGCCATTGTAACTCCTGTTTAGCCAGGATCAACAATGGCACGCATTTTTTACCCTGTAGGTAGACGGAACATCCGTACAGGGCCAGCGACCGCATGACTCCGGCGTATAAACGTCGGCAAGGATTGTTAGGTCCCTCCAGGCAGTGAACCGATGAGGTCCTGAGTTTTATTCCTTTTTTTTACTGCCTGGATAAACAGACGAGTAGACGGGCCACCTAATGGTAAGTAGACACCGCCGCCCATAGACTTCAGCAATGCCAGGGCACAGCAAAGCCGCTGCCTACCGTTATTCTCAGGTAGGATAATCAAAATGTATATTCCGAAAAACACATGCATTGCCAGATATAGAGATTTATGCCCAAGAAACAGAATCTCTATAATGAGATCTTGGGCCAAAAATAAGCTTGGAGCACAGTCAGTCCACTGTCAGTACACTGTAGCTCTACCACTTTTAAGTATTTTTGTTGTGGAAGATTAATTTTAAAATGTTATATAAGGAAGAGATAATGTGCAAGGAAACAGACATTTTACAAATTCAATTCAAAGATAGAAAACTTGCAATACCAGCCTACAAGTTTTATGCATAATATAATAAGGCGATCGGAAATATTATGCATTTATTATTATTTGCCCTTATTATATCGGCGATCGGGCAAGTCAGTCACCTGAATATATGATATGAACCATGAATAACTGTAATGTCAAAGAAGGAATGGATTGGGGAAATTACAGTTTATACATACTAATCAGAGCACCTCATGTCTCATGTCACCTATACTTACATTCAACATCAGAACCATCCCCAAATATCTTTTCATTAGAGTCACTTTCATCTTGCTTTTCAATTTTTATAAATTCATTGTATTCTGGTATTTGTAAGGACTCTATATTGGTAGCCGTCAATGAATTTATCAACCCATGTGTCAGCCTGTCTAAATAACTGATACATCTCAGGTGGAACTGCAAAAGAAATAATATGTTAAAAAAGTAAAATAAACCGCGATATAATCCGTAAAATTCGTTTTATTTCAAAGAAATAATACATTAAGTTTACCCATGTAGTATTTGATGAATGATATTAATAAGATATAAACCCTCATTAGGTCAGCTTGGTGGACTGGTGGTTTTAGCTGGTGGTAGGATATTCATATCCGCCCGGATAGCGACCACCGTACACAGGGCGAAAAACCCGCCATAGTGGCACACGCAAGTGTGTCGCGTTCCGGGATCAGCCAGTGTACATCCGGTTTTTGTCGGGGGTCTGGAGTTGGGGTACAATGGCCATTTTGCGGCCTTCTTAGTACTCTGACACTAGACCCTCGACCCCTTCTTCACCTTCTTGCTCATGGCGTAGTGTGAAGAAGCAGGCCGGCATGAGTGTATTGAGTAGCGGGGATAGATCGTCTCTCGCTACTCAGTACTCTATTTGGACCGCACTGCGCTTACCATCAGGTACAGTGCGGTCACTTTGCCGTGCCAGGATAAAAAAAAAAAAAAAAAAAAAAAAAACTACGGCCTAGCCCCTCTCATTAGTAAAGGAGGCCCGTGCCCAGCAGTAGGACAATGTTTATTACAGGGCTAGTATTATTAATATTTCATATCCACCAGAAGAGACTAAGATAAACAACCCTTTTGTACCTAATGCACAAATTTAAAAAATGATGCATCTGGGACCGAAATTCGGCGAAAAGTGGGTGTACTGGTTACACCTCTGCCTACCTCTTCGGGGATTGCAGACGTGAGTGTATATGTATGATGCAGCTGGTATGAGCAAAAGACAAAAATAATAGAATTTGATTGATTATCTAGATGTACCTGACTTCTTATTGGCCTTTGTTGAAGCAATTCCTTTGATTTTTGTAATTTTGTAACAAGTTGGTGGCAGTTCTTAAGCTGACGATAACATATGTAACATGCAAAGTATAGATTTCCATCCTCTTGAACCTGTTGATTAAAATAAAACAAACATTTTTAATCCTGCGGGGATAATCCATCTTACTACTTCTGGATCAGGGCCCTTTTTTCGTGGCAGCCTTCTCAGGGGTCGAAACAAGTTTACAGTCCAAAAAGTCTGATTTTGCTGACTCAGATTTTTAGAAAATCTGACTATATCTTACCATTTCAACAGAATTATTTATAAGTGTTAAGGACAAAAATAATAAATACTATTTAATAATTGGCCTCCTCCGTCCCCATAGCCAACCAACATCAAACTCTTTATTATATTAAAGAATAATGGAACAAAATCACACATGCAGATATAACATATACTGGGTGACTTTTTTTACCATCTTGAAAAAAATTGGGTGTGATAGGTAAATGGAATAGAAGCCTCAGGCATAGTTACTTTATTTTTTTTTTACTGACATAGGCTGAAATTAATCTACTAATATACACTCCTAATTTATATTCTATTTTACCATGCCGTCTCTCACTGTGATATTGTATAAACATGTACGAATACAATAACTTTGAGTAGTCAGTCAGTTCAGTGGCAAGTGGATAGGTCTCGGAGGTCCTGTGAACTGGCCGGTCAGATCACCAGACCTAACTCCTTTGGACTTTTATATGTGGGCCGAGCTAAAACGGTTGGTGAGGAAGCTCGCAATGTTAGTAAAATAAAACAGCGCATAATAAACCCTTTTGATATTTTAAAATGTGATAGAGACACCCTTCATAGTTTCAAAAACAATTTACAAAGACTTGCTAGTTTGTATTTAGAGAGAAACGGTGGACACTTCGAAAGATTACTGGTATATCGCTAAAAGGTACATTTTAATTATTTTGTAATTATGTAATCAGTGTAATTTGTAATTAAGTTGATTTCAATCTTTCAAATGTGCCTAGTATGTTGTAGTTTATGTGGTATACTCGTCCTGCATGACTAGTGCTAACAGTATTTGTGTGCATGCTAGTACACAAATACTGTTGTCTATAGATTCTATTCTACTTACACAACACGCCATATTAATATCAAGGCGGTAAAAAAACAGCCTATATAGGTGCTGGTCGTGGTAGGATATTCGTATCTGCCTGGATAGCGACCACCGTACACAGGGTGTATCCATCATAGTGGCACACGCAAGTGTGTTGCGTTCCGTGATCAGCCAGTTTTTGTCGCGGTAGAGTTGGAGTGCGATGTTTGGCCGTTTTGCCACCTTCCGAGTACTCTGACACTATACCCTCGACCGCTTCTTCACCTTCTTGCCCATGGCGTAGTGTGAAGAAACAGGCCAGCATGATTGTGTTGAGTAGCAGGGGATAGATCGTCTCTCGCTACTCGATACTCTAATTGGACGGCACTGCGCTTACCATCAGGTGCAGTGTGGTCACTTTGCCGTGCCAGAATAAAAAAAACTATGTGCAAAATAACCTCTGGTCAGGGCAAGCCATCTCGAAATTGGTCAGTGATGAATAGTCTCTGCATGGCAGCCCAAATATTCCAGGACTAAGCCTACCTTGTTTGTTAACTTTTCGTACACATCATGAACTTCCGACCCCGATATTTGATGTAATCGGACTTTGTTGATCAGACATATTCTGCATATTTGATGTTCAAACATTTTTTAATGTTATTACACACAATAATATAATTGTATTTGTACTAATATGATCACCATTTATTTAAAGTATCTTCTTCTTCTTTTTATGTATGGCTCCACCGTTGGATTCGGTGATTTTGCCAATGTCAAACTGGCCTGACGATTTTTATAATGCTCGAACTATTTTATAATTACAAAGCTATTTGAGAATAAAAATACTGTAAATAGAGTAGATATTATTGAGACCAATTATTTAAATTATAACAAAAGAAAATAAAAATAAAAAAAGATTATACATATTATTCTTGTTTTTATTAGCCTCCGCTATAAAATAAGTTCTACTATAATTAAATCAAATGATAATTAAAAGATAAGTCAATAATATATGTATAATAATTAAATATTTTGGGACAAAATAAAAATAATAAATATAATTAGGATATGGTCGCAGTCACTGACGTATATTATATGGATAGGATATCTAATACAAAATGACAGCTATTTTCTTGACCTATTTGAAGCGCCCCACTCGAGTGTATTTGAAACTAAATTTGACATATAATAGGGATGTTGATATTTTTTAAAATATCGGATTTCCGATATATCGATATTTTTAAATATATCAATATCGGAGTTTGATATATCGATATTTTTAAATATATCAATATCGGAGTTTGATATATCCGAAAAAAATATCGATATTTTTATTAAAATTTTGACTCGTCTAAGGGTCTGGTCCTGACGCCATACATCCTTTCTTCGTGAATCGGGGCGCCAATGAATTTATTAGATTCAAAGATCTTGGAATCATATTTGACGACACCAAACGTGATATTTTTTAGTTTTTTTAAATTATAATTTTTTGCCATGAACTTAATATTATTTTCTACTTTTTAGTTCGGCTAGCTATTAAAGCGTGCTATTTTATAAATATAATTTATAGTCCCAAAACAGCATCAAACCTAGTTATAATAATATATTCGATTGTAAATTAAGACCCCATTAAAAAATATGATCTAAAATGAAAACATGTTTTTCTAAGGCGATGTTTTTATTATTTTTAAGATTTGTAAACCATCGACTGTTGTGTATCATTGTCGATATATCATCCTTCGTGTCTCAACTCTATCGTTAGTTCCGCGGACGCTCACTGCTCGACTGCACTGCTATCAGCGCCAATATGGCGAAAATCAAATAGGCACACTTTCGCGGATCAAATATCCTATCCATATAATATACGTCAATGGTCGCAGTGCTTGAGCCATAGATAGTAGATACTCTCAGGGAGGTTGTATATACTATATCTATGGAGCCGATGTATGGCGGTATTGCCATACTCATAAAAAAGTCCCTACATTTTTCCCAGTTTGATCTGCCATCTCACCATAGTGATTTCTCCATAGTAGCATCTATCGTTAATAATATTTGTTGTGTATCTATTTGTATTCCGCGTCCTTGTCCTTCTATATTTAGAGAAATAAACAACATTATTTCTATTTTACCAAAACCATTTATAATCGTAGGGGATTTTAATTCTCACCATGAGTCATGGGGCTGTTCAATAAAAATCTTGTGGAGGGGATTTTATTGATATTATCGATTCTCATAATCTTTGTGTCATAAATTCAGGTTCTCCTACCCGCCGTACCAACCCTGATGAAAGTATCTGTGCCGTGGATTTAGCCATTAGTTCACCAAGCCTAGCTTCTTATCTTTCTTGGGAAATCCTCTCTTATTCTCATGGAAGCGATCACCTACCAATTCTGATTGGCTTTCCTCATACCAAAAAACTTTTGTTTCGCGGTCGCCTCTTTTAAAATATGTATAAGATGTAGATTGGGATGAATATAAATTACGACTTGATAACAAAATTTCAAATCTTCCTGATATTTTTCCCATTAAAAACACCAGGAGTACAAGAATCCCTTCTCCACCATGGTGAGACCGAGGCTGTACAGAAGCTGCAAGGAAAAGGAAAGAAGAAGAAAGTGCTTACTGCCAAAATATGACTTCTGATATTTTTGATTATTACACATTAGTTTCAAAGCAGACGAAAAATTTGCTTCAAAAGAAAAAAATCTGAAGGCTGGAAATTATTCTGTCAGTCTGTTTCCCCTGATACTCGTCCATCAATTGTTTGCCAAAATATTTGAAGATTTCGATCAGCCTATAGTGACAATTCCGTTTGTACGCCTTCCTTAACAAATGACATTTTAGATCATTTGGATCCTCCTACTGTTCCACTACAACTTTGTCCATCTGCAGTCATAAAAATAGATGATGACTTAAACTCCTTATTTTCACTATCAGATCTCAAAGGTGTTTTAAGTAGCGTCAGAGATTCTTCCCCAGGAGAAGACGGTATTCCCTATTCTTTTTTTGTAATCTTAGTGAAACAGCCTTACTTTATTATCTAAAAATCGTTAATTCCATTATGATAACTGGTAACATACCCGACTCATGGAGATCACAAATCGTATTACCTATTCTGAAGCCTGGTAAAATCGCGTCTCAGGCCTCATCTTACCGTCCAATAGTTTTATCTTCTGTTCCGCTAAAACTGGCTGAACATCTGGTAAAAAACCGATTGGAATGGTATATAGAGAGCAAACGTCTTCTATCAGATCTGGAAGGGTAAAATCACTATAGATAGTATTAGTATTTTTGTGTCTGATATCCGCTTAGCTTTTTCTGAGAGTAAATCAGTGGTTGCAACATTTTTAGACATAAATTAAGCATACGACAATGTGGCCCCTTCGGTTCTAAAGGAAAAAATGCAAGATCTTAACGTCCCCATTAAGCTGTCTAATTTTATAATTAATTTAATAAGAGAAAGATTTATTAGTATCTGTCCAAATGATGCTACTAAACTCTCTAGAACTGTATCGAGGGGTCTGCCCCAGGGGTCCGTGTTAAGCCCCCCTTTTATACAATATTTACACATATGGCCTGGAATCGGCTTTAGATAGTTCTGTTAAAATCTTACAATATGCCGACGACCTTCTTCTTTATACCTCAGAAAAAATTACTCTTAATACTTGTGCCTCAATGTCATTAGCTATGAGCTATTTAGAGTCTTGGATGACTCTAAATGGATTAGACCTTTCTCCCTCTAAAAGCTGTTTAGTATTGTTTAGCAGAAAACGTATTATGCCCTCAATATAAGTAAAATACAAAAATGTGGTCATTCCGGTGAAGAACGAAGTGAAATTTCTTAGCATTATTTAAGATTCAAAACTTACGGGCGTACAACATTGTGATTATTTAGTTAATAAATGTGAACGTAATCTGAATATTTTAAGATGTCTTTCAGGTGTTTGGTGGGGAGCTCACCCTTTTTCATTACGACTCACATATAACGCTTTAATTAGAAGTCTTTTAGATTATGGCACATTTATTTTAGAGCCGAGTAATTTAGCAGCTTTTAAACAACTCGACATAATTCAGAACAAGGCTCTAAGAATAATTGCTGGTGCGATGAAATCCAGCCCAATTAATGCCCTTGAAGTGGAGTGTGTAGAATCTCCTCTTAAATTGCGAAGGCAGTATCTGTCAGACAGATTTTTGTTTAAAGCCCTACAATTTTCTCTTCACGCTCTTTTCCCAATACTCCAATCTCTTTCTCATCATGTTGAAACTTTTCCATTTTGAACGACTCCCTTGTTTGGTTATAAGTTGTCTCAAATTTACTAGTTTTCAAGCACCTACTTATAGTTCCGTTTCTCTCCCAATTTTTATGGTTGGATTTAAATCACTTTTGCTTTCTCCGGTTATTTGTTATTCCTTAGGCGTTGATAGAGACCACCCTGATACTAATAGCCAGCTTAATGAATTAGCAAGTATTAAATAACCTGATTTTCATTCTATTTTTACGGATGCATCGAAACACTCTTCGACGGATTTTGGTGGCGTGGGGGTATACCATCCTCAGTATAATATTATACAAAAAATAAAACTTCCTCCAGAAACTTCAGGCTTTACAGGAGAATGCTATGGAATATATAAAGCGTTGGAATACATTCTTCTTGCCAGACTACTGTAATTTATTCGGACTCATATAGTGCCCTTCAAGCCTTGAATTATTTTTTTAAATCGAAATCTCACTCCACTGTGATAATGAACATTAGAGAAAGGCTTTTAGAGTGCTTTTCCAAAAATGTAATAGTAGTTTTATGTAGTGACCGACCAAAGGTTCGGTTTCGGTTTCGGCAAGTTTCGGCAAAAAAATCGAGTTTCGGTACCAGTTTCGGTTTCGGCAGAAAACCTGCCGAACCTTCGGCCGAACCGAAACTGCATTCGTGAATTCTCGCGCGTCGCTTGGTTGCTTTTAGAGAGTCTTTGATCAAGGAATATCAATATTTATACAAGATTAGTTTTTGTATACCATAAAGCCGAAACACCCAAATTAGATTTTAGTATAAAAGATCAGATAAATATATGACATAATAATAATAAGGAACACTCATTGATATGCAAAAATAATTTATCCGGTTTCTTGATCGATACATGGGCATACGCGCGCCACGCGCTGCTGATTGTTTCCCGCCAAAGTATTATGTAGGTATAGGTGATAGACCGACACGCGCCGCATTTTTATAAAGTAATAAACAGGGCAACCAGGTTGATGAAAATTTTTATATATTTTTGGGATACCAATATAACACGTTAAAAATTAGTGCAATAGATTGTGCTACTGATTCTCAACAAATTACTTTCGGCTTTGTAGTATACTAAAAAGAATGTTGTATATCAACTAGATGTAGCTCGCGGCTTCGCCCGCGTGGTAGTTATCTTTGAAAGAAGAGATATAAAATCCATGAAGATATCTTAATTATTTTTGCATTTTCTATATCATGCTATCCTATAGGAACCGTGCATTTGCCGGGGTAAAAAATCTATGTCATTCTCAGATCCTTCAGCCAACACTATGCAAAAATCATGTCGATCCATTGCTCTGTGTAGAACAAACACGAAACTATCCCACGGGAACCGTACATTTTTCTGGGATAAAAAGTAGCCTATGTGCTATTCCAGACTGTAATCTATCTCTGTGCCAAATTTCAACCAGATCCATCCAGCCGTTCCGACGTGATTGAGTAACAAACATCCATCCATCCATCCAAACATTCGCTTTTATAATAGTAGTAAGATTCGAAGAGTTCGTGTATCGTGTTTCACCCGCCATCGATCCGGCCCGCGATCTGATAGCTGACTATCAGATCGCGGGCCGGTCTGGCGTGATTGTATTAACAAACCAATAATTGACCTCATAATTATGGACATACCGTATACTTTAGTAGAAGGCGAATCGTTCCAACGACTCAATATCACTGATACCACAAACATATGAGAAAGTGAAGTCTAAAGTAAAAAACTAAAACCCGACTACTGAAAAAACACGATCTAAACAATATGTTATTGTATGTATGAGATACAATGAAATATTTATTATATCTTGTTTTATACTTTTTAGAGCGTGTTTTTTCAGTAGTCGGGTTTTAGCTTTTGAACTTATTTTTTATTTAAAGTATTTTGAGGTTCTGCAGAGCCACATCTCATTTTTATCTGTTTAGGGTTTTTTGTCAAATTATGATGTAGTTTAGAAGTTATGAGGAACAAAAGAACATTCATACCTACATACATAATTACATACGTACATAGCGATCAACAAACACTTTGCGAAGTCGGGAAAAAATTAGTTTTTATGAATTTGACGGGATATATCTCGCAAACGGTCCGTTTGACAAAAATATGATGTACCAAATTCAACCTTTATTTTAAAATCCATGTTCAATGATACCTCACATGATGGGGTGAGGCGGAATTTTTTTTTGTTTACGATTTCATGCCCCCTAGAGTGCGCTATTTTCAATTTAATGTGACGTCATATAGCCTATAACCAACAGACTTACAAGACGCTTACAACGACATCTCATTTGTAAAATTATGAGAAGTAGTTTAGAAGTTATGAGGGAACAGATGAATATACATAAATACATACATACTCACATACAAAAACATAACTCTCCCTCTTGCTTCGCCGTAGTCGAGTAAAAATAATGGCAATATCAAACAAATATATAATTATTTAATTTTTTCACATACTTCAATTATTGTTTTTTATTTAACTTAACACGTGTTCACTGTCTGTATAATGTATAAGTGTATGAAATAAGCCAAATTTCACTAAACAACATGACATTTTAACATGTCTGAAAAGTTTCGGTTTCTGCCGAAACTGTAACAGGTACCGAAGGTTCGTTTTCGGTTTCGGTTTCGGTGGTAATTCCTGTTTCGGTCGGACACTAGTTTTATGTTGGATTCCTGGTCACTCTAATATAAAAGGAAATGTAAAAGCGGACCATTTGGCCAATAAGGCGATCACAAGTGGTGATTTACATCCCTACATAAATTACTGCAACGATCTGGCTGCGCTCCCTGGTACTTTTCTCAGGGAATCCTTGGTAAAATGCTGGGAAGAAAGCAGTCAGATAAAAGGAAAACTATATTCAAAAGTTCAGTTGGGTATACCAGAGCGGCCATGGTTTTCCAAATTGAAACTTAGCAAGAATAATAATAAGAATGCGCATGGGTCATGTGTTAACGCCAGCTCACCTTGCCAGGCTTCGTATTATTGGTAATGGAGCTTGTGAATGTGGTGAAGAAGTGGGTGACCTTAATCACATCTTTTTCGCTTGTCCACTTTATGATCATGCGTCTTTTATTAGTCAACTCATTTCCTTTGACGTCACTTTTCGTGTATTTCTTCCCTTCTCTTATTTAATGTAAATATTTATAAAGCTATTTCCTCATTTATTGTACATAATAACATAAAACTATAGTTTGTATGTAACTTTGTATATTATATCGATAAATATTAATTTCCATTCTATTATTATTTACCTAAGAATTAATATATTATTATCCTGATAGAATAACAACTTTCCTGACTTATTTTTCCAAATTCCGAAACCTACTTGCTTCCCGTGATATGTTTCCCTAACTTTATTGTCATTGGCGTAGCACAGCAACACAGTGCTTGTAGCCATAAAAAAATAATTATTTATGTATACGTCTGAAGGACTAGTATCCATGGACATGAATAAATAAAAAAAAAAAGCCATAAAAAAAAAGAAAACATAAACCTAAAAAATTTATGAACAAAAACACACATGATAGATATTTATCATTTAAAAAGGGTTTGTTAATCAAAAGTTAATCGTAGAAATATCTAACATAATAAGAAATTAACAAGATGTCAATGCAATGCCAGCTATGGATGGGCAGTGTAAGTAATTTATATTATTATGATGGTTTTTGTACATGAAATATTAATATTATTGTTTACAGTGTGTATGAATGTACGTATGCCCACGTATTATACAATTTAAGGCTACCAAATGTTGCATATATGCGGTAACAAGAAATAACACCTAGAAAAATTTAAAAATAAGAAATAGTTTTAAACAATTACACAAGACTTATTTGTTAAACGTTACCACAATGTTGTGTTTCAGCTGGAGCCTAATATGACAGAAAGTTTTATTATGGCCGCATTTAACAGAATGGGCCAGAGGCCTCTGGCTGTCAAAGTTATGAGAAACAAGTTCACTGGTGAACCTGCTGGCTATGCGTTTGTGCATTTTCAGGTAGTACACATTTATTTGTTCAGTAATGTGCATGCCACAAACTAAAGATCTAAATAGATACCATACATTTATGAGCAATGATAGCCTATTGCAGAGGGACATGGAATGTTGAGTCAGATCCCAGACTTCATACCTCTGACTTATGGAAGTGAGGTGTATATTTATTCTCTAATTAGCCTTTGATTTAATATTGAAGGAAAACATTGTGAAACCTGCATACCTAAGAATTTGAAACAAGAATTTCAAAGGTATGTAATGCTTACAGGCATGTTGCCCCACTCATTTCTAGAGGAGGCATAGGCCTCATTTATTATATTACATCAACATCTGCAGTGGCTTGTCTATCTATTGTATTCATTTGGTCATATATTTGTCTGTTATTCATAGTTGTGAGCTATCCAAATAAAATTACCTTACTTACTTGCAGAAAGATAATGTATTATAATTTAGGACAAATCAAAAATGTGTACCTACTTAGTGTGTCAAAATATTGGGCAATGCATATTATGATCTAGTGTGCACAGCAAATGATTCTTTTTTTTCATATAGATTGAAATGCTTGTGTTTATTTAAGATCTTTGGTCTTAACTATATTTAATAAACAGTGAAGAACCTATTGGTATTTAGCATACCATAGTAATAGATACAATATTATCGAGATCAGAAGCAAAACTATTTATTAGACATAATTTATAATCTACCTACATTGGAACAATATTATGACAAGCCAACGAATACAAATATGTAACACAGAGCACAAAAAATATTTATAATTTTTTTCTATTTCACACATTTATCATAAGAAAATTTGATCTTGACAACATTTCTACCTACCAGATCCAAAACTATCATGTTTTATATGTTGAAACCTTTCACACACATATAAAGCATAGTTTTTATATATGACTATATATGTCATATAGCCATAGTGAGATATACAGGTGTCCCGGTAAGTATGGATCAAATCAAATAGGGGCCTGGGCAAGGTCATTTCCAAATTTTTAACCCTGAGAATGTTGGTGGAATTTTTTATGGTTTAAAAGTTATGACCAGGGGCATAGGGGCATCCTATTCGATTTGATCCATACTTCCGGGGACACCCTGTATATGTGTTGAAACTGTTTATGTTTGTTAATTTAATACTTCTACACAATTTATAATTCATAGAATGATGAAGAGGCAATTGATGCAATGCACAAGTTGAATGGCAAACCTATACCAGGCACATTTCCAGTTGTGAGATTCAGGTTAAACACGGCATCACGTGAAGCCCGTGCTAATATGCAACAGGAAAGAGAATTCTCTGTGTGGGTTGGAGACCTAAGTCCCGAAGTAGATGATTATTCACTATACAGGGTGTTTGCATCAAAGTATTCATCTATTAAAACAGCAAAAGGTATGTTTTTATTTATACAATTAAAATAATTCATTGTTTATAATCGATGATGTGTAAATTTAAGTGTTTTACTAATATGAATCCTCTATCATGAGAATAAAATAAAAAAGTAAAATAATAAAGTCTTAAATTTTAAGCCCATGTTTCACAAACTTCCAAGTGAGTGATTCTTCCTCTGCTAGTCTAGGATGTATAATTTATGTACAGCAGAGTTAAACAATGATATTATTTTTCAGTCATACTAGATAATTCTGGATATACCAAAGGTTATGGTTTTGTCCGATTTGGCAATGAAGAGGAACAGCGTAATGCATTATATGCGATGAATGGTTACACAGGACTTGGTTCCAAGCCACTTAAGATTTGCACAGCAGTACCTAAACCCAAAAGCTCTGTAACAACAACTTCCCAAACTGCAACAACTGCAAGTACTTCATATACGAGTGGTGCAGTATGTACTTATACACTACACACATATCGACGGTCCCCATGTAAACTACCGAAATTGAAAAAAATGAAAAATAATTTACAACATTGAAGTTGCCACTTTCAATGTTTTAATACGTTTACTTTATGCACTATCAATTCTGTTCAATTGAAAAACATTTGAGGTATAAAAATTGGTACAATATTATTATATAGAATAATAAATCTTTATCTCTACTTGCCATTAGTGCAATAAAACGAAAATGTATTTTTTTCAATTTCGATAGTTTACGTGTGGACCATCGATATATATACACAAATGTTTAGTTTAAGTGTACAATTTTGGAGCAATTCATTGTGGTACCTACATTTGGCTTGATGTATTTTTTATAGAAGCCTTACGAACTAATAACAAAAATTATACATACATTGTAGAAAGGTGATCAAATGATAGTTCCCCAAATAGAGTTAGCGATTTGTAACTTATTAAGTAAAAGGAACAAAATGAAAATTGGCATTTGAAATATTTCTTCTATAATTTTCAATTAAAATTGTATTGTTACTACTACTTTTGATAAAGTATTAACCTATTGTCACACCATTAAAATGTACATAGACACTGAGAAATAGTTGGTTATCATTTATTACTGGTGTTAGGGATCGTTAAACGAATGGTTCCAAACAAATTTTCTTGAATTACTCGTTTAAGATGAGACGGGATTTTCAACTTTACCGATATGTTACTCACCGCCATCATTTTACGACTTTTTTTTATTTATACCACCTTTCTGCATCATTCTGTATAATGAATAAAGGTATAACATACATTGCCATTATTACATGGATCGAGGTTAATACATCTCAGTAGATCCCATATAAAATGTAAACAAACTGATGTGTTATTGTAAAACTTAATATTTTTATAGGAATACAACCAATACTACGATCCCTCAACTTATTGGCAAAATTACTCAGCGTGGTCGGGTTATTACGGACAAGGCGATCAAGCCGCGGCCGGAGCGCAGGCGGCGCCCACCGCTGACGTCACCCAGAATGCCGCCATCAAGTCGCAAACTGACGAATTGGCACTAGTTGGTGAGTTGTGGAATAAACATTTTTTTTTATCCTGGCTTGGCAAAGGGACTACACTGCACCTGATGGTAAGCGCAGTGCCGTCCAATTAGAGTATCGAGTAGCGAGTGACAATAATTGATCCCCCGCTACTCAACACAATCATGCAGGGCTTCGTCACACTACGCCATGGGCAAGAAGGTGAAGAAGCTGTCGAGGGTCTAGGATCAGAGTACTCAGAAGGCCGCAAAACGGCCAAACATCGTATCCCAACTCTAGGCCCTCGACGAAACTCATTCTGCATGCTTGTTTCATTTTCCGATGTAAAAACATTACCATTTTTTTCACAATTCCCAGAACATAAGAAGACCATAGATGTGGACGGTTTAAACGAAGAATTCCTGGACGTAGAGTTGTCGATTTGGGACAGTTTGGAATCGTCGCAGTGGTTCCCGCATGAGATGATAGAGGGTTATTAACTCTAGTCTGAGTACGAGCAAGCGGACTGGAATGTTTTTTCCTCGACTTATTGATAAAATAAATATAAGATAGTCTATTGTTTTATTTGCCCACATTTATTGTCAATCTTAATTCATTGTTAAACACTTGCTTCAACGACGAAGGAAAACACCGTGAGGAAACCGGCATACCTGTCAATTCTTATAAGAATTTCTAAGGTGTCAAGTTTACCGACCCATATTAGGTTAGCGTGATGGACTAAGGCCACTCATGAGTAGAGGAGACCCGTGCCCAGCAGTGGGACAATGTTTAATACATGGCTAGTTTTATTACTATTTTATACATTTATTTCAAAATTTAAATAATCAAAACATTGCTTTTTTTAGTGTTCGAGCAGACGGGCCATCTGATGGTAAGTAGTCACCGCCCCCATAGACTTCTGCAATGCCAGGGCACAGCAAAGCCGCTGCCTACCATTTTAATAAAATGATGGTCTTTCAGAACCTTATTGTTAAGATTTAATTGATATATTAGGATTGATTCTAATAAATATGGAAATGATAAACAGCTACACAAATTCTCGCCATTTTAACTGAGGACATTGGATAGTTACATAGACTTAACATTAGTGACTTCTCAAGTTTGCACCCTAGAACTAAAAACCCATTTTTTTTACCTGTAAACTACACTTTTTGAAAGTGGTAGAGCCACGCTGTGGACATATTTGTCTACAGCATGAATGGGCCGGCTCGACCGGGGTAGTACCACTGTCACAGAAAACCAACGTAAAGTGACAGTTCACTGTCGTGTTTCGTATGGTAAGTGAGATATCCGGAGGCCCAGATTCCCCCTTCCCATCCCTATTCCTGTCCTTTAAGGCCGACAGCGCATACGTGATTCTTTCGGTATTGTGAAAGTTCATGAGCGGTGGAGATCATTTAAAAACAAAAAATATCGATATGTGGCTCCCATAAAAAAATGAGTATATTATGGAAATTATAATTAAACAAAATAACATCGAATTAATGTTTTAAAGTGTAGCCTTGCATAGCTTTTAGAGCTCATAATTAAAAAAACACCAATACCTAGATTGGACTGATTCATTTTAAGGTTAAAATTAGAGATGCTTGTAAGATTTTGTAACAACGGCAAAAATGACAATAAGCGTAGGGTTAGAGCTAGGCAGAATTTGTAATGAAAGCAGCATTAGCACGATGCGATGCGAAATACACTAGGCGTTTCCCGCACTCATGTAGCTTTTGAAATACACCTAGCGTGTGTTGGTCGCAGTTAACGTGTTAAGGACAAGTCACAAGAGCCAGTTGTGTTTGATATACACAAACACTACAACACAGTCTGAGCTCTTGACAACCTACTAGTCGACTAACAAAAATGTTCTAGTTATGAGTAGTTTACAACAAAATAAAAAACACTATACTAATACTACGAAAACCACTCGTTTCGTTAATGTATCTTACACGCCTGATGTGGCATTATGAAACTAATGGATTTTATTAGATGACACATTATTGACAATTTCAGTGTTTGCCATTTAGTTTGACTGCAGCCCCACATAATGGTTTAAGTATATTTAACTTTGTGGCTACATATTGAGGTCTGTCTTCCGCACTCGCTTAGCAATCACAGAACACCTATGGGACGGCACTCGTAGAGTGCGCATATTCAATGGTGACTAACTAATATGGCGCGGGCTCGTGAATTGCGCTGGCGGAAATAACAAGTGTGTGGCGTCGCATTTTTGTATAGATTTTTAACATCAGATGACCAACTGGCTCGTTTGTCGGACTATGATATAAAAAAAACCGGGGTAAATATTTACCCCACGGCTTTATGTTCGTAAAATCGTTCTGAAAGCAGTAATCTGGCTCATAAGTAGGTACTTCAAGGTTTTTGTCATGCCAAAGAGAACAGTAAAGAGCAATAGCAGTCGATAATGGCACTAAAAGAAGTTCAAAGTTTACCTGGGGTAGATATCTACCCTGCTTTATAGTTCTAGGGTTAAATAAATACAAGGCTGGAGAGCTCGAGTGCGGGTTTGAGGACTGTCGCGGCAGTGCGTCTTGCGCAGATGGCTGGCATCTCTTTAGAACAGGCGCCACGGTGCGCCGACATTCCGGCTGACACAGGTACTGACTGATCACGGGTGTTTCGGTTCTTTCCTGTGTCGGATCGGAAAGGAAGAGGCCGCCATGTGCCACCATTGTAGCAATTGGACCATCAGGGGTCGCGGGAGCGTAGCGAGGGACTGTCAGCGCCCGTATCGATGTACTCCCAATTTTAGTGCATAGTGCGACCCCGAGATGGACGACAGCACGGGTGGTTGGGCCTCGTTTGCTTCCGTTTACGCCGAGGGCTTCTTTCGGAGCGGGGGGGTTCATAGGGACTCTGCCCAGCGGCTGCCCGGATAGCCATCATCCGGGCGGAGGGGTGATGGGTCGTAACACCGGCTAGTCCAGCATATCGTTGATGAATGATCAAAGAGCATTATAATACTACTGAAATGAATGATGTTTAATGAACACCGGCGTTACGATTTATATTTTTTTATTGTTTATAAATAAATAACTTAGGTACAATACAATATGGTTTCATTTAATTACATACAAAAAATACATAGTACAAAACAGTTCAAAATAACCGCACAATAATAGACACAGGAAGATAGAGGCAAAATAAAAACCTTCAAATAAAAATAATCTAAACTTTATTATATAATATCAATTACACAGTTGATATAATAACAAATTACATTTAACTTACATAATATAAGGCAAACGAACGTATTGCTTATTGAAATACATATGGTAGGTACGTTATGTATCTAATTATAACATAATTGAGATCATTGTTCGGCCTGTTTGCTTGCTTTAGAAAATTGATAATCTCGTCAATTGGAAAGAATAGGATTTTATTAAAACATATTTATAATTTTATGGCCTAAGATTGGGTGCCAAATTGGAGGAACGTTTGTAAATAATCATTTGAAATTTGTTAAATATTGTTTTGGGTAGTCATATTGTGTATGTATTCTATGAAGACTGGAAAATAGGAGACCTTTGAATAATACTTATAATTCTCACCTAAGCGAAAACTGATTACAAAAGCATTTTGGATGCGCTTACGGCTTGTGATTTAATTCACAAACGAATGCTATTGGCTATATTCAAACTATTTGATGCTGTTATTTATGTTCTATATTTAAAATAATCTAAAAAAGCGTATTAAGCAGCACTACTAATATTTTATTTATTTAATTCTACTTGTGTACGCAATCGTGGAAAGATTGATCATATGGGATCGTTTTAAAAGGTATTATAAGTCTGTGCATATAAAACAAGGAGCATTCCATACATACATATACACTCTGGCCTGTAATCCCTGAAAGGGTAGGCAGAGGTGCAAACATCCATCCATCCAAACTTTCGCATTTATAATATTAGTAGGATAGAGAAATTACACACTTTTTTTACCTATTATTTATGTATGGAATTTGTTAAACAACACAGTACATATCTTGCCCGCGGTATATCACTTAATGGGTCATAGACATAGATCTAAATAGACAGCGCAAGGCTACCTACGTCGCCTTTCGAGATGAAGTATACATATAGTAACTTTGCTCTCATTTCACATTTATGTTTTGATGGCATATCATTACTTTTTGTACATATATATTCACGTGAAGACCTTCAAATCCACATTAAGACCGGCTGTCATCAATTTTGATAGCTGATTCTCACATTACAGGCACTATAAGTAAGTGTACCTAATAGAATCAATTAATTGAAAATTATAATAAAATGATAAAAAAATCTAGTTTCTGATTTATTTCTTTGTTTTCAGCCAACTATCTATCTGGATGCCAAATTTCAACTCCCTAGGTCATCTGGAACTGGGTTAGAGTTTTGATCTATAGGTCAGTCAGTGATAAAAATTACGATTTTTGGATGTTAATATCTATAGAACTGTTTGAGGTGTGTTTATGAAATTTGGAGCACATATATATCTCGCAAGTTTCAATATATGAGCCAAATTTGACATGTTTATGTGACATAGTTTTTGAGTTATGACGGGGTCAAAAGTGGCTCCAAATGGTTCGTGTAATATTACACACGGTACCGCTCGCCATTCTGTTAGCTTGAACTTGGCTTGACACGCGCGCGTGTCTAGATTACGGTGTCTATTTAGATTTATGTCTACTGTATCAGTGCACTTTATGTTAAGGTAATGGTGCTTAATCAACATTTACGTTTACCAGTTATCGACTTGACTCCGCAACTACCCCTATGGACAATTAAATCCGACCACCTAGCACAATAGACGTGTGAAACTGAAATAATTAACTGTTACCTCGCAAAGTAGAACAGTGAGTGCGTAGAGCAATATTCACCAAATATTTTTTCTGCGCGCTGTTAACGCGGTTCACTTAAAACACTTGAAGCAACGCCATTATTAGTATTTATTAATTAACTACATAAATTCTAAATTATTAATCTAAAATTGTGTCCTAATTTTTCTATTTTATGATGCACAAAAATAAATTAATAACATCCAACAGTCACTTACCTAACCCCACAGTTGGTATGATTAACTTCTAAGACTTTGGGTCTTACAACACCCAGACTCGAAATAAATATTTGTCTCGGTGCGGATGCTCGTCCAATGAGTCATGGAGGCTATGGAAGAATGGACCCTTTTATTTCAAGCAAATTCCTCCTTCAGAAATTCTTGGGTGCATGCATGGCATAGAATAACCATTGCAATAACAACCTTATATTGAACGCTTTAAGCCTTATTCTATGAAATAAGCAGTCTCTCATACATGATTAATTCAATTCGGACCAAAAACTTAACAACATCTGTCCCACATAAAAATGATAAGAAACAGTCTCAATTTGAATCTATAGATCGTTCATATAAATGAGCGAATAATAGTTTCATTGCCACACGTGCAAAAAACATAATCTGGTTGTTTAATTATCAGGATCAATCTGTATTTCCTGGTTGAGATTGATTATTGAAATCGGTCGTAAGTATGAGTTTTTTTTTTATCTTAGCACGGCAAATTGACCGCACTTCACCTGATGGTAAGCGCAGTACGGTCCAATTAGAGTATCGAGTAGCGAGAGACGATCTATCCCCCGCTACTCAACACAATCATGCCGGCCTGCTCCTTCACACTACGCCATGGGCAAGAAGGTGAAGAAGCGGTCGAGGGTCTATTGTCAGAGTACTTAGAATGCCGCAAAATGGCCAACATTGTACCCCAACTCTAGACCCCCCAAAAAACCGGATGTACACTGGCTGATCCCGGAACGCGACATACTTGCGTGTGCCACTATGGCGGGTTTTTCACCCTGATGAGTTCTAAAATCAAATGTACAATCGATACTTAAGTAGTACTATTCTGAAACAAATACTTTAATTTGACATTTAAATAGCCGTCCGGGCACCTGCCCCTTAACTGGAGTATATAATCCATTTTGCCCTCTAAATCCGAGGGTGCAAATAAATCATAGAATATAATAAGTAGCAACACGTCTAATAAATTATAACTACTGTTAAAGCGGAGTGATTGAATAAGAGCTAAGCTTCTGTTTGGATGGACTGGGATTGATTTGTATCACTCCAGGAGTGGACGGAGCTTTGTTTTCCAGAACTACATTGCTCGGTGGAGACAGTAAGGGCGATGACCTCGATGAGTTACTTTTTGGGGTATTTGTCCGTTGCATATACCCAACAACAGAATTTAAAAGTATTGATGGTAACGCTACTGGGGTGAGCTTCCCTGCGCCAGAAGCTATGTACGTTTGCAACATTTTCTTTGATGGAGAATTGGGATCATTCACTGTGAGGACTACTAAAGATCCCTTCTCCACATTTGGTGGTACAGGAATAGAGTTTTGTGTGTCTGTAAGATTATCAGTTTTTGGTTGAGGGGTTATTTCAGGCCTTTTTGGTGATTGAGTGTTAGCGCCACTCTTTATAGTGAATGTTGTTAGCGGCGTGTTGTGAGTTGAGTTTTTCGGTATCGCTACTTTGGCAGCAACTTTTTGTGCAGGAGGATCCGTTTTGGGCTCCTTTTGTTTTCTCTTCCTCTGTTTTTTGTTCTCGGTTGCATGCGCTATGTATTCATCTGCTGTCGTCGCTATAGTCGGGTCTTGGTTCGTTACAGCAGGCAAGATAGATGACCCCAGAGTTTTGGCACTCCGACCTACAACACATCATTGTGCTTGAATTATTCGTTGATTCAAAATAAATAACACCCCACAGTCACACACATAGCCCCGACCCTACACTAAGATACGAGTCTTGTGTTGTAGGTATCAGGGACTACTAGAGACTTTCGGTCTCACAACACCCAGACCAGACATTTGTCCCGGTGTGGGAATCGAACCCACGGTCTCTCGTTTCACAGGCGGCTACTCGCCAACTGCGTCACGGAGGCTGTGAAATGGATATAAAGACAGCCGAGCTAGCATCCTTGGGATAGATGCACGGGATAGAGAATACTTAATGTGGATTGGACGTGTAAATTTTCTTATAAATAACTTTGCATCGAAAATTACCTTGAAGGATAAATTACTAACAGTATCGGATTGGATATTGAATAATAACAAATTGCTTAAGTAACGTTTGAATGGAGACTGAGCCGAAAAAGAACAAGGAACAAAAAACAATTGAAAAACATAAAGACAATATAGACAAACAACAGACAATACACCTATAAATTTATTGTTCAATAAGGAGTAAGTCTGGTATTTATCTACGTATTATCCCAATGCAAGTTATTGCAATGCACGTTAATTATAAAAGGGGCCTATGTCCAAATTCCATAGGAACGTACATATTCTTTAATCTCATTACAAACTTCGCCGTCTCTCAAATTTGAATCTGACTGTACACAAAATTGTTGGACCAAAAAAAATAATAATAACCTGCTACTGAAGCTTGACTATTGATGATTTTGTCCTGGCACAGCTAAGTGACCACACTGCACCCGATGGTAAGTGCAGTGCCGTCCAGTTAAAGTATCAAATAGCGTGAGACAACAGTCCCCCGCTACTCAACACAATCATGCCGGCCTGCTATTACCATGAATGTACTTACTTTGCTTAACGCCGAGGTCCTTAGCGGCGCGCTTCCTCTCCTGCAACTCGTTCTTCTCTTTGAGCAGGAGTTCCCGCTTCTTCTGTTCTCTGCGAGCTTCTTCTGCACGTTCTTCTACGAACTCGTCGAGCAGGCGGCCTGCGTCCCACTCCACTGCCGACCTGATCGCCTTGTCCACTTGGGCGCAGTTTAACTTCTCTTCTTTTTTGAACTGAAACCGAGTGCGGTGGTTGTTGAACTTGAAGGTATTTGTGGCAGACGGTGTGTTCAGATATTGACAAATATGCAGACTAAAATGGTTGTCTTACTAAAAGCCGACGTAAAATAGCAATGTGAAGAAGCTACACAACAGGCCGGCATGATTGTGTTGAATAGCGAGGGATATATTGTCTCTCGCTACTTGATACTATAACTGGACGGCACTGCACTTACCATCAGGTGCAGTGTGGTCACTTTGCCGTGCCAGGATAAAAACAAAAAAAAGCTTGCTATTGCGTTTCTTAGTGAGATTTTTACTTAGTAACTTCTTCATCCTTTCCTTAAAAGTTGTTATAACTCTACTGGTTATGAGAGTGCATATTTAGCAACAATCACTTACCACCAGATAAACACTCGATATCGGATATCTCGGCTTCGGTCCACACGATCTTGCACTACTATATACAGGATTTTGTTTTTAGTTTGACGAGTATAATTGATAGACCACTACAATATAATTTACTTCGATTGTTTTTATTTGGACATTGATCTATGATATCCGACATAAAATTAAATAAAACACGACCATTGGGTCAATAAGCTGCCAAAGTATTTCCAAAATGAGATAGCGCGCGTCCTCGTGCTGATGCTCAATTCAACTCGCGGTCATTGAACCGAGCATCAGCTGTTTTTTTTTATTATCAACGTAATGTAACACATTGTTATATAAAACACACCTTCAGCTTGAGGTCCCGCCGCGTCCTGCCCGGGAACAGCGGCTCCATGAGCGTGAAGTCAGTGCCGATGGCGGCGAGCGCGCGGTAGAAACGCACGGTCTCCGCGTCTGCCCAGTCGGCGGTGCGCTTGGTGCGTCGGTAGGGGCGCCCGCCGCCGGACCACGCGCCCTCGCGCACTACGCCGCGAGACACGCGCGTTCGGGACTGCTTTATGACCTGACAACAACATTACATCTATATTTACCCAGTTCAACTTTTAGACAACCAAGTCGACCCAAGGATGTCGGTAATGCCAAAAACTATCGATAATACATAACATCGATATAATTTTAAAACCCTTCTCCTTGCATCGCTTTCCTCATTGCTGAGGGTCGTGACCTCCTACATGAATCACTTTCTCCAGAATGATGTTCTTCCATCTGTCACGATTTCCGGCAACTCGAAAAGCATCATGGACTGTCATGGAAAGATTGTGGCGGATTTGGTCGGACCAACGTTTTGGGTTGCGACCTCCCTCTCTTTTGCCCTCCAATTTGCCGGTGACGATGATTTAAATTTTAAAATATCGATGGTGATATTGGTGGGTCAGAATAATTTTAAATTATCGATATTCGAGGTATTAATAAATGAATTAATTTTCGATAAACTTATAATTGTTGAAACTTAGCAGTATCTGTTTTATTACGTTATTCATGTTTTGACGTAATAAATTTGATTAAATTTGTTCTAAATAAAAATAACTAATAGTGTTAAAAAAAATACGAACCAGACTCTGCTCGTCCAGTATGATTTTTCCGTCAAGTCCCAGCTTGATCTGTGGCACGGGCGTGGCGTCTTGCTGCTCATCGTCCGCACCCTCTTCTTCCGTTTCAATTTCTTTAGCAGCTTCTTTCTCAATTGTTTCTTTCGCTTCCGTTTCTTCTTTATTTGGACTGGAAATACAAACTTCCGTTATTGTAGTAAAGTTACACTGTAGACGTCCAGTTCCGTGGTCAATTGGAAGGTAAATTAAAAGATTGGTGTGCTCAGCAAGGTGAGACGGTACTTCACGTCGGGTCAATGCCTAAATCTCTATAAGGCGCAAATTCGGCCCCACATGGAGTACTGTTCTCATCTCTGGGCGGGAGCACCCCAGTACCAGCTACTTCCATTTGACCGCATTCAACGTAGGGCGGCTCGGGTTATCGACGATCAAGCTCTTTCCGACCGGCTTGATCCATTGGCTCTGCGTAGAGATGTTGGAACACTCTGCATCTTCTACCGTATTTATCATGGGGAATGTTCCGAGGATTTGTTTGGATTGATCCCGGCCGCTGAATTCCACCATCGGACATCGCGCCAAAACGCAAAAAACCACCTCGATGTCCAGCGTTCCACAACAAAGCGATTTTTACGGCATTTTCTGCCTCGCACAACCACTCTGTGGAACCAGCTGTCGCCGGCGGTCTTTCCGAACCGTTACGACCTGGGAACCTTCAAGAAGAGAGCATATTCTTTCCTGAAAAACCGGCATCGCATTTGCAAGCACTCTGGTGTTGCAGATGTTCATGGGCGGCGGTGATCACTTTCCATCAGGTGAGTCTCCTGCCCGTTTGCCCCCTTTTTTTCATAAAAAAACCTACCTCCCACCATTTTTTTACTTCCAAGTTTGGCAACGTAGTTTAACGCCTCTGGTACATTTGTACTGTTGTTGCTTACTAGTCATGTTACGAATATTGAATTTTGCACAATGCGAATATTCGTTACATTACTATTGCTTAGTGCTTAACTATTTTACCTTTACATTTGAGAATGTATTTCAACATAAATTTAGATTTATTAAGTCGAATGTACTTACACGAATGGGTTGGATAAAGGGTTGTAGAATATCAAGTCGTACATGGTAAGCCCTTCTCGTTTTAACGTCTCCCTACGTCGACGCATTGCCGCCATTTTTCGACTAATTTCTTGCCGACGTGATCTGCAAATATGCCGCTAAACTTAAAAATTACAATGTATAATATTATCTCTCTTTATATTAATTTGGCAACATCGTTACTAATTATAATAATTAGTGGTCTATAAATCTCGTATCGATAAAGGTATATAAATAAAAGTGGTTTAATTTATAAAATGTACACAGACTTCAATAAAAAACAAATTATGCGTCCCTATAAAATTTGAGAGTTGCCTTCGATTTCTCTGAGATCTCATTATCAGACCCTGGCTTGGTGCCAATGGGACCAGTATAACTATACTGGAACGAACTATATACTGGACAGTATAACCTTTTAAACAAAAAAGAATTTCTCGAATCGGTCCAGGCGTTTTCGAGTAATCGGGGAACATATATAAAAAAGAAGATTCCAACGAATTGAGACCCTCCTCCTTTTTTTGGAGTCGGTTAAAAAACAAACAATTATAAAAGAAATGATAGTGACAGTTTTTACCTGTTTTTTTCTTTGACTGGTGATGTTGCAGGTGCTTGCGAAGCGGTCGTTTGACTGGCACTTGAACATATGGAGTCATTTCTGATTCGTGACAATTCTCTGGAATAATGATTAAATAAATACAACCAACAGCCACACACCAGTTCCAATCCCACATTAGGATAACCGATATTGTGGGTACCGCACTATAAAATGCTTTTTTTTATTCTTGCACGGCAAAGTGGCCCACTGCAACTGATGGTAAGCGCAGTGCCGTCGATTACATTATCAAGTAGCGAGACAACCTATCCCCCGCTACTCAACGCAAATTTGCTGTGTAGCTTCTTCACACTACGCCTAAAGGACTCAAGGTAATAGGAAGGAGGGAAAACTGTACCTGACAAACTCTTCTGCGGTGGTGCGGAAAATATACGAATTTGCGAACCTCTTGGTTCGGGCCGGAGTAGTAGAGACCACGAAGCTGTGGCTCCGAGGTTGGGATTAGATTAAACAATTTTTCAATTAAAATATACCTTCGCAGCTGGGTTATCTTGGTATTAAACTCCACCACGATTCCTGGTACCCCATGATGAAATGAGATCCAACGCCCTGTTGAGCCATAGCCTCGCCATGCTTTTCAATCGCCGCCCCAGTGATTAGTGATGTATGTAATACAAACGCTAGAAGATCACCCATTGATCGGTTATGACGGAACCCGTATTATCTGTTATTAATCAACGAGTGATCCTATATGTAGCGAACCAATTGGCTGTTTATTAGTCGCTCCATGACTTTACACATCACTGACGTTATGACGATTGGGCGATTGTCGGGGTCAGACCGATCGCCATTTTTGGGGATCGGCTGCACATTGACATCCACAGGCACAACACAGAGAAGTGGGACGATCGGTCCGATCCGCTGCACACTTTTTAAGAACGAGTAATGGGATACAATCAGGACCACTAGCTTTCCGGACGTCGAGAGACTGCAGCTCACGTCGCACATCACAATGCCTGATACGGATATCCATGATTCTGTGATCGCAACCGGGCAGCGCTGGTCGTAAATGAGCAATACTCGAGTCTCGAATTAGCCGTGAAGAGGCGTGCCAGTAAGTCAACCTTCTCTTGCGAGCTGTGGGCTAGTATTCCATTTCTATATCCCAGCGGTGGCAGCGAAGGGCGACAGAAATTAGATTTGACGGCCTTAAGCTCTAAATTAGATCTATTTTAGAGGTTTTTGGTAATGTAACTTGTTGATTCAAATAATAAAAAAAAAGTGTGTATTACAGTGATTGCCGAGGATTGGAGCGCATTTCGATGGTAGACATTTTATCGGAATTGTATTTACCATCGGGTGAAGTGTAGTCATTTGGCATACCTGTTAGATATAGAGGTTTGAGAGTCGTGTCGTTGGCGGGCTGTGGATGGAGTAGCAGCACCCATGTTAAGAAGGGCGCGGCGACTTTCATCCTCAGATTCACTAGCACTGCCCTGAGAAGTTAACGTTAACTCATACATACTACTAAATTACTTAAATTAGGCACTACACAATATTTAAAGCATGTGTGTAATTATTACTTAGCACTTTTAGCACACTCATAATTCTGCATTTGTTTCCACTAACTTCTATATATTCAAGAAAACAGCAGTGTCTGACATCTGTAACTTTTTCATTCCATGTGTATATGAATCATGAAAAAATTGTAGAATTAATTCCCATGCGTGCAATAATTATAAGTAAAACAGTAACAAAAATGGTTTATGATAACCTACCTACAATCAGACTTTTATTGAGGCAATCCCGTAACACAAAAGCTCCTTATTAATAGATACCTGAACACTATTTCGTCTTAGTGGTGCAAGTCTTGGCACAGGACGTAGCTTTGGTCGGACTTTACTTGGTGATGGGAGTGGCACAATGGGATCAAACAACACTTCAGCATTCTCTGATATGATCTCATTCTTCAGTACAGCAATAGGTTTGTGTGTGGTGACTGGTTGCAATGGCACAATGCCATCCATAGGATCATCAATGATACTTTCTGGCACACTTGGGACTTGATAGTCTGAAATTGGTTAGCCTATTTACATATTTGACAGGATTAATTGAAGGTTTTTCTATTTTTCTTTATTAACTGATATAACAATTTATATGAATAATGCAAAAACAGGAAAGTAGAAATAGTATAAAAGAAATGCCTAATTTGGGCAACAATTTGAAAGAAATAAAATACATTTAAATAGTCCTTTGTCTTGTATTAGGTAATTTTAGATGTAGATAATTATAGATTCCATTATTTTAATATATTTAACAATAATATGGTGACTGTAAGACAGCACACATGCTATGTTTAAGTTTGCATTGTATATGCAGCTAACAGTTTCCTGGCATGTATTACATTTATACAAGAAAGCAGCATCACATGCCATTTGTTAAAAATTATATAAAAAGAGTGCAAAAACACATGTGCCAAGCCACAAAGCTTGGAATTCATTGTTTTGCACATGCAAGTGTGTCACATTCCAGGATCAGCCAGTCTACATCCATTTTTTGTCTGGGGTCTAGAGTTGGGCTATGATTTTTGGCTTTGATGTGGCCTGCTGGGTACTCTTGACACTAAACCCTCAACCTCTTTTTCACCTTCTTGCCCATGGCATAGTGTGAAGACGCGGGCCATCATCATTGTGTGAGTAGAGGAGGAAAGATTGTCTTTCGCTACTCTAAACTCAAATTGGACAGCACTGCGCTTACCATCAGGTGCAGTGTAGTCACTGTGACATACCAGGATAAAAATCAAAAAATACCCATGTCCATATCTCATCCATGGGTGGGTGGTAAGACAATTAGTTACCTACACACAAATCAACTTACCATCTGGAACATTAGTTGTCTTCTCAACTACATTGCCTATTTCAATCACATTATCTTTACTAACATTTTGTATATCTCTTGTATTAGCCAGATTACTAGTTTTCGAAACAGTTTCTTTGGTATTCGAGTATTTTTCAGAGTTTTCTGTAACGACTTTAGAGTTTCGTACAGGCGATGGAACATGTTTCCTGATCGGGCTACGTTTAGATGGTGGCGAGAAGATTATAGACCTCAGACTAGAAGACGAAGTTATAACAGGCACCCTTTCTGTTTGCTTGGGCGTGCTGCGTTTTTCCGACAATGGAGTGACAACTTTTAACGGTTCAGACACTTCACTGCTTAATATAGTTGTTCTACGAGCTCGCACGGGCGTCTGCACTTTAGGTATTGGTGAACTGGGAGTAATTCCTTCCGATTTGTTACTACTGTGAGAAAGATTTGGACTTTTCGCTTCTTTCTCAGAATCATTATTGAGCGGTTCCTCTTGGCATTTACTTTCCACTTTTGCGGCATTTTTCCTTCGCTGTGGCAGTGAAAGTACAGCTTTTATTCGTGCTCTTCTTGTTGACATATTCCACGTTTTTTTCTACAGGTATATTATGATATTTGTTATGTTTAAAGGCATCCTCGTCTTATTGCTTAAGGTAAAATATCAAAATATATGTTGCTATAGCAAATGATTTGTTAAAAAGAATTAATATATGTATTATGTAGTTATTTCCATAAAGAGAATGAACAATGTACAAGAATTAATAAATTTATAAAGCGGACAATGAACAGCTGAGCTCGCCGTTGCTCGCAGGCAGACCACCAGTGCTACCAGATAAAAATAGCAAACTACCGTGTCAGCAAACTAAAATTGCCGTGTTTGAAGTTTAATTACCTTAGATTTATTTTAGAATTACAGTGTATAATACCGTGTCAATGTTTAACGACAAACAACGTTATTCTTTATATTTTTTTACTAGAAATAAATTATTCGTCCAAAAGTTCCACTTCTTGGTCATAAATAGACGGAGTCATCTTTTTAAACATGTCTATACCTCTTTCTAATGCCTACCATAAGCTGCCGACAGATCTATCTGAATTTGTATTATGATTGTTGGATTCGAATTCGATTATAATTTACACGGTAATTAATATTAAAAAATACCGCAGAAAATGACACGGTAATAGATCATTGCCGTAGACCGTGTTTTGGTTAAAAATACCATGCACATAAGGTAATAACCGTGTATCGGGTAACACTGCAGACCAGAGATGACAGATTGTTGAAATTTCTCTTTTATTAAAAAGAAAGTCAAAGGTTCTCTACCATGCAGCCTTGTTTGACTTTAGTTTCGATAATACTAAAGACAAAAAAAAAACAAATTATTGTTAAAAACTAAAAACAGCTAGTTTGGCTAGCTAATAAATCCGATAGAAGGATGATAGGGTTGTTGGTGTTGATGAATTTAATCTAATTTTACATGACTCAATATTATATACTTCAATTATTATCGATATAAAAGTATATCGATAGTAATACAGATTACAGATCATCAAATAGCAATTCAAATAAATGTCTTAATAAATAATATTATATATATTTAAAAATATCTGCATTTATGATACTGTACTGCATTTTGTAATAACGTGACTAATTGTGACTAATGGCCATATAATGCTCTTTACTAATGATATTGTTATTTCAGAATTCCGATGTAAGTTGTGACATTTCGTGACAAGTACAAAGTTATCGTAACATGGCCATAGGAAAATCTATATCATAAAATCTTCATTGTGTATGAATGAAGGTTAATTTGTGATCGGTGTGTTTTAGATTGCATAATTTATTATAAAAGTAAGTTAAAGTCTACCTACTGACATAGTACTTACATTCTCTTTGTTTGTGTCACATATCCTATCATACTAAGAAAATGTCACGACTTGATAACATTGACTCGTTAGAAAAACAACTAGCAGACCTCCAGATGACTCAGGAATTAAACACGCCCAATAAAGTGAAGAAAGTACCGCCAGCCGTACCTCCAAAGAAGAAAGCCCAGCCACAAGTACCCCATAGCGCCATAGTTGGTACATTGCGCGAGCCGTCCTACTCTACAAAGTTATCTCCGTCCGTAAGCAATAACAATACAGCATATGGTAACACTTTGACTAATTTAGAACCAATACATAGAGATTATGCAAATTTGAGCCATTTAAACATATCTTCACCGAGCAGTCACAATGCTAGACAATCACCATCTTTAAAAAACTACACCACATATAGTAACATGCCATTGTACAGAGGTAGTGATGAAGAAATTCCACCCCCACCACCACCACCGCCTCCATCACTCAGCATCTCACCATCAAAGTCTTACAATGCCAGCCTCAACACTGAAGAATTCATACCACCCCCTTCACCAGTCAGTTCAAACTACAGTGAACTTGTAAGGGCTACTACAAACTTGAATTACAATAACGAGAGGCCAACTTATCCACCAATTTATCAAAATGAATTCCCTGAATATGGAATATCACAAGCTTCAACTTATGAATCATTATATGAGCCCATTAACTTGAGATCAGCCAGCATGTCATCACAAACTAATAATACAATTCCAAACTATCGTAACAATATAAAACCTATTAATAAATCACCTTTGCCAAAAGAGGAGGAAGTTGACTCTCTAACAAACCTTCTTGTCAAGTCAATATCTGACAGCCAGGATTTAGATGTCTTTGGAACCTGTGTGAAGTGTGGTGAAAGAATTATTGGAGAAAATTCTGGTTGCACTGCTATGGGAAACATGTACCATGTTCAATGCTTTTGTTGCTTCCGCTGTAATGGAAATTTACAAGGTAAACCTTTTTATGCAGTGGACAACCAACCTTATTGTGAAGTGGATTACCATGAAACTTTGGAGAAATGCTGTGTGTGTAAAACACCAATTTTAGACAGGATCTTACGTGCTACTGGTAAACCTTACCATCCTAACTGTTTTACTTGTGTTGAATGTGGTAAAAGTCTGGATGGAATACCATTCACTGTAGATGCTGTGAACCAGATTCATTGTATTGAGGATTTTCATAAAAAGTTTGCCCCTCGATGCTGCGTTTGTGAGTTCCCAATAATGCCAGAAGAAGGTGAAGAGGAAACAGTTAGAGTGGTCGCCTTGGATCGTAGTTTTCATGTTCGGTGTTATCGTTGTGAAGATTGTGGGCTATTGTTATCTTCTGAATCTGAAGGCAGAGGTTGTTACCCTCTTGATGATCATATTCTTTGTAAAACCTGCAATGCACACCGTATCAGACTTTTGACTAATGTGATGACTACAGACCTTTAATTTTCTATTTTTTATTGTCTTATTAGGTGTAACTTGATATTATTACTCCTAATTGCTTTTCTTGGTGCATTTTATGATTTAGTCAGTATTTTATCAATGGCTCAAATATAAAGTGTGATTGCATTATTTTACTGAGCAGTATTTACACATTAATAGTTATTACGGAAAGGTGAACTTATTTTTTATTGCTACCTATATTTGTCTCTTTGCAGCTAAACTTTTAGTAGGTATAAATTCATAAGACTGTTATGTAATACAGCCAAGTCAAAAATGTAAGATTATTGTTTATTATTTTTATTTATTTAAGATGCATAACAGATTACAATCATAACAGTTCACAATATTAAAATTAAGAAATCTAAGACTAGATAGTAATCAAAAACATGCATCCTTACAAGTTATAATATTAATGTTAATGTGCGAACTAAGATACTAAGTTTAATAACAAGAATAAATAAAAATTTGGAATAAAAAATTAAAAGAAAAAAAAAAAAAATTAAATAAGAAATTCAAAATAAGACCCTTACTTATTGAAATTAAACATTAGGTTTCTTATACATCTAGAGAAAGATTCAGATCTGCTATTCATTATGTCTACATTCTTATGTTTTATTATTAAATCGTTATAGGAACGACACATACGGATAATAGGATTGTAATATGAGGTATTGTTATTATAAACCTGTAGTGCAAACACGTTTGGATTCCGGGTTCTATATGTAGTATTAAAATTAATTAATGATAGTAATTCGGGGGAGTCTATGTATGAATGTACGATTTTGTGGAGATATATTAGTTCCATATAATTCCGTCTGAGTGAAAGTCTATGCAGATTAAATCGTGTGAGGCGTTCACCGTATGAAAATACAACACGCCCTAAGCCCAGTCGATAACATAAGACTCTAAGCATCTTCTTCTGGATTGCTTCAACGCGATCAATGTGGACTGAATAAAACGGAGACCATATTACTGCACCATACTCAAGTACCGACCTAACCAAGCTGCAGTACAACATAATAATGCTTTGGCTTTTTTTAAATGGCTTCGATGTTCTAATAATGAAACCAAGTAATTTTGTAGCCTTATGACAAATATAGTTGTAGTGATCACGAAATGATAAATGATCATCGAAAATTACACCTAAATCCTTCACATTGCTGACACGTTGGAGGGATCGATTATTAATGGTGTACGAGAACATGATTTTATTTTGTTTTTTTGTGAAGGAAATAGTGAGACATTTGTCAGCATTAAGTGACATCGCATTATTAGAGCACCAATCCACAATTTGGTCAAGGTCATTCTGTAGACGACAAGCATCACTGGCACAAGACACTGTTGAAAAAATTTTGAGGTCATCCGCGTATAATAAGCAAGGGCATGAGAGTTTATCTATAAGGTCATTTATAAAAATTATGAAAAATAAGGGCCCTAAGTGAGACCCCTGAGGAACGCCTGAAGTCACATTGACCGGGGACGACAAGAAGCCCTTTAAAGCTACTATCTGACTTCTTCGTGAGAGGTAAGAGTTTACCCAGCGAAGCAGATCACCGCAGATGCCAAATGCACTGAGTTTCTGACAAAGAAGCGAATGGCTCACTTTGTCGAAAGCTTTGCGGAAGTCCGTATAGATCACGTCCACTTGTTGACGTCTCGCGAAGGCCGAACACAGGTAATCTTTAAATATTAATAAATTGGATATAGTTGATCTACGACTCATAAAACCATGCTGCCTGGACGAAATAAATGGTGAAATATGATAATATATTGAATCATATACAACTTGCTCAAAGAGTTTAGCTATGGAGGAGAGAATACTGATAGGACGGTAATTTTCACAGTGCGATTTTGTTTCACAGTTTAGAATAAGGATAATGTATGTGATAATGAAGCTAAAATATTTTTGTACTATTTATTGCATTTTGAATGCTGTGTATTGTTAGCCGTAGTTATATATTTCTATATGAGCCATAAATAAATATCTTTATTGCTTTATAACATTTAGTTTTATTAATATTTTAAGTTTGTCAGCCTTATGTTTGCATGAATATTACACTTTGAAACCAATATCACATAGGTATTCAAGTATTTTTTTCAAGGCATTTATTTTTTTCGCTTCTGAAATAGCTAAGATGATATTTAACGCAAAAGTAAAAAAACGTCAGAGAGAGAGAGAGAGCGCGGCATATATTCTAAGTATTATCATATAAAACACTATTGAGTAGGTAAGTTCGCAAATCACAATACAAGCTACAAAGAGGACTGAGCAGATCTGTAACGTTTCATCATTCATATTATGCAGAAAATACTTTAGAAGGAACCTACGCCACGTCCTCGTCTTGTCGAGGAGCGTACACTACTCACGCCTGTAATCCCCGAAGGCAGAAATGTAAACAGTACCTACACCCACTTTTCGCCGAATTTCGATCCCATAAGGTGATAGGGGGCGAGTCCATCGCCATACCGCTCGCAGGTTCCAGACTCCGTGCTCATACCGAGAATTTCTAGATAGAAAAACCCAATATTACTTTACCCGACAATCAATCAACCCGGGTTCAAACCAGAGACCTCAGCGCAGCAGTCGTAACGCATGCGCAATTACAATTACGCCACCGAGGCTGACATGCGTCATGTTTTCAATAATTGTAAGTTAGGAGTCTATTCTCATCTAGGAGACACATAAATATTACCACCAAACTTTATATCGTATTCGTATTATCTTGAACAAATTTTCAAAATTAAAGTTTTAAAGACATGTGAGATTAAAATATTTAATGGTATTATATAAAAATAGCTTAAACGTAAGGCACATAAATCACAATTGCAGTCTCTTATCATATCTAGACATTATACTAGTAGGAAGACTTTACACTACCACATCAAGGTAAGTCTTGCTTTTATACCAAATTATTTAAATTCATGCTACATTAGAATAATATCACTTGTTTTAACAGTCAATGAGAAGATTTTCTTATAAGTCTCGAATTTGACCACAGCTCACCTAATAGTAATTGAACTGCTACCCAAAAAGATGAATCAATAATTCTGGCTTCTTTCTTGTTGATAGCAAGCTTGTACAACAGACCAAAGACTATTGATGAAAAAAATGACTACCCTCATCTTGAGATCCATATATCGTTATGACTTCAATCTAGTCTAAACAATTCAATAATACTACAACAAAACACCTAGTCTTATGAAATTGGCAATATATTCATATTTTATGTTTTAACTTGGTGTTGAATTTTGGCGGACTCAAGACTTGTTTCGTGAATAAAGATCTTTTCTCTTTTACATTTTTTGATATACTACAGTCTAGCGAAGCTGCTATAGAAACATTTTCTTTTGTTAAAGATTTAAAATTTTGATTGTGGGCAATAGGAGATTCGTGTGTGTTCAGATGATTCTTTAAATTGACAATATTCGAGTCGATGTGCTGCGATGTACTCTCAGAAGAATGACATAGTATTTCTTCGTCAGAATGGAAATTCGTTTTAGGTTCAAACCTTTCTCTAAGAATGGAAAATTTTCGCCGTGGTCTAGCTCTGACCTGCTTTTTAATATTCGACGGTTTATTTGCTGTATTAATTTGCGTTTCTGGTGTATCTTTTTGAATTAGGGATTGTAAAGAGGAAGACATTGGAAGTGATGCACATTCTCCCACCGATGCAAATGGCGTTGTATTTTCGGAAACTAAGTGCCACAAGAAATCAATATCTTTATTAGATAGATCGTGGACATTTGGTTCTGGTTTGAAATTGTTATTTTTACCTTGTGTTCTTAAATGATTATTACTATTTAATTTCTGACGGCGTCTTGTATTTTTATTGTGAGTTGAGGTATTGTCAGTCTGATTAAAGTCCGGAGGCAACAAATCTGTAACATTAAGGTCCATTTTACTGAAATCATATTTAGTTGGGTGCGAAACATTTTTGCTATTTTCCTTTTCAGGTAATGAATTCATAATGTTACTAGAATCGAACTTGGATGGTTCTTTCCAGAGGGCTTTTGTCAAAGTTGAATCAATTTTTGCTGAAGGATTTAATTGCGGCGAGTTCCACATGTGATCTCTTCTATGGTACAAATTTCTGGGAGAGTTAGATACAGTCGATTTACGAATTTCGTCTATTGTAGCCACTAAAGAACTTTCGGAATTCAACCGTTTTTTACTGGATGGGTCGATGTCACCTAAATCATCCAATTCTTCTAGGATTGGTTCCAAATGAATGGAATCTTTCCCAACATCTATCATGCATGGTTTTGCTAAAAATGTATCGTCTTGACAAATCAATGTATTTGCATAATCTTCTTGATTAGTTTTGTCAAATTTTACGAACACATTAGAGTACGTGTGTGCTTTCTTGGGAAAGGGTGGGGCAGACAAAATAGCATGTTTTAATTCTTGAGATAAACAACTACTAATTTCTGAACTGGCAGAAGTTAACGTATCTCGTCTTCTGTCTCTGACTACACTCCCATCGTGAAGCCAGTTTTCGATATCACAGTAACCGTTCCAAGACCTTAAGCCCCAAGCTTCTCTCGCAATGTTTACTGCGCAAATATTTTCATAATCGTGAACTGATAAGATCTCTGTCGGTGTATCTAAATCGCGTTGCTTTGAAAGCAACAGATCAGCACTAACACCATTTTTATTTTTCCCTTTTTTCGCGTACATTTCTTTTAAAATGTCCAAAGCTATCCTCTGAATATTCTCGATGTCTGCATCTTGATTACCCACTTTAATATTTTTAAGAGCACTTAAGCATAATTTCTGTACAATGTTCTCGTTAAAAGTATTTATGTCGGAACTATTTATGTCACTAAAACATAAATCTAAATCCATGTCTATTGAGTCAGAGGAAGTTTTCTTATTTGAACCATCAGTATCGTGACTTATCTCGGAACCATGGCCATTTTTTACTATTTTCATAAATTCTTCATTAACAATGTTACATACTTCCAAATTTAAGTTTGTTAAACCATCACTTAGTTCGTGTGACGAGCAAATTCCACGCCTTTTATGCAAATTTAAGTTACTAGATGTAATTTCATCTATAGAACTTTCTAAATTGTCAACCGAGGACAATTTTAGCGTAAGTTCTGTTGGTGAACAAATAATTCTTTTCTTATAATTTTTGGAGTGTGTTCTCTTTTGAGCCTCATCCTGCAACGTGACGGTCTGTGGCGTATTTTCTACAGTATATACTTCTATACCCGAAACATCTATACTTGTGTTACCAACAGGCGCTGAAGTGAAGGTAGGCGATCCAGATCTAGCGATCCAATGATCGAGTAAGAATTTTTTGTCAGGATTTTCATTTTTTTGCACTGGATCTGGTATTATTTCTTTGCTGTAAATGAAATTACCATAGTTATTGATACAAAAAGCAATTACATTATTCAACCTGCTGAACTGAGGGGCTAAAAACGCGATACAGGCATTTACTTTCGCTTCAAAATACTTAGTTACTAATGGCCTCTTTTCATCCTCGCCCCAACTCTTTTTTTTATACTGGCAAAGTGACCACATTGCACCTGATGGTAAGAGCAGTGCAGTCCAATTAGAGTATCAAGTAGCGAGAGACAATCTATCCCCCGCTACTCAACACAATCATGCCGTGTGCCACTATGGCGGGTTTTAAACCCTGTGTATGGTGGTCGCTATCCGGGCGGATATGATATGATATCCTACCAGCAGAAAAATTAATCTTTTGCCAAATTTCAAATAATATTGATTGAGAAATCCAGACCACAAATATAAATAGATTGAATCATAAATCGGCTGCATTATTAAAAATAATATATAATTAATATTTTTACCTGACATTAGTAACACTGGTAATACTTTTGAAAGACCTCACATGGTTTAAACTATTATTGTCTTTACTTTTATCACTATTAGGACATTGTATCACAGCTTTGTTGTTCAATTCAATATCATTTTCGGGATTTTTCCAAAATATTGGTCCTTTCCAGTGGAAAAATCGATAGTATGAGATCATAGAACTAATACCTGGAACAAATAAAATAATGTTGTAATGCAAAAAATACAGTGACGTGTTTCTTTATGTTAATTGATTTATTCTATACTTACCAATTATTGTACCAAATATAATACAAACAATGGTTGTAATAGACCATGGTTTCTTCTGCTGTTCATTATCAGATATAAGTATATATAAGAACAAACTTCCGAAGTTCTGTGATATTATCAATGTGTAGAATAAGAGAAGGCGATAGCGCGTGTGACCTTCCCTTATATTTATATAGCAGAAACAATAAACAAATCCCATAACGGCATTATAAAGAGTCTCCTCCAGCTTGTTGGGACAGAATGTTGTCTTTTGTGTTATTATCCATAATGTCATTGCACACCAGTGTAAACCTAAAAATGCATTCATTATTTTTTATTTACATTCAATTAAACAAATCACAATCCGCCCTTATATTATTTGTCAAATGATTCTAATTAGATTATACAATTCATATTCTATTGAATACATATTATATTGATCTTTTATTGTATAACATAATTTATATATTAAAACAGAGTGTATAGAAATCAAGAAGAGTAAATCGAACTTACACTGAGATTACTGCAAAGATAAACCAACAGTTTGATGGTGGCTCCTACATAATCAATTTCAACAAGCCTTGCAGTATGTAAGTTTATCGTAGTAAACATGAACTATGTTGTGGCATATAAAAATTGGCACTAAGAGCAAGTGAATTGACGAAAACACAAAACAACGGATGTGTGGTGGCTGCATCTGTTCAGTTTTTTTTTAAGAATCTGGTCTATTACACATGTTTATAGCCTTTAGTGAAATACATAATGTGCCATATTGAATTAAATTGCAGTGACAGCCTAGTTGGTTGCGGTACGGACTGCCAAGACGAAAGTCGTAGATTCTAAACCCAAGTGGCATACACCTCTTGAGTTTTCTAAAGTTATGTGTGTATTAAAATGTTTATCATCGCTTGCTTTCACGGTGAAAGAAAACATTGTGAAGAAACCGGCATATCTGAGAATTTTTCGAAGGTATGAGAAGTCTGCCAACCCGCATTTGGCCAGCATGTTGGACTAAGGACTCACCCCTCTCATTAGTAGAGGAGGCCCGTGGGACAATGTTTAATACAGGGCTAGTATTATTATTATTATGTGCCGTATACACACTTAAAAACACAGGAGGGCTATTGTGTTCCAGTCAACATATCAAGCTTTTGTTGTTATCAATTACTAATTTCTATACACTCCCTTGTACCGATTACTACAACTTACCAAGTGGCAACAATGTCCAAATTCCAAATATTACTGTAAACAAAAGTATTCCCATAATTCTGCTTATTAACATTCCAAAATGCCACATCAACTTCAGGAGTAGAGAATACCATTTAAAATTTTCAGTACAGAATATAGTGATGCTGTATACGTAAGTTGAACATCCCCAAACAACTGATGCAACTGAGGCGGTCAGAGCAAACACTAAAAAACATATTATATTTTATAAATTATAATCATCTACATACATAGTACATCTTATAAAAAATTACATACATACATATAAACTTACGCCTGTAATCCCTGAAGGGGTAGGCAGAGGTGTAACCAGTACACCCACTTTATGCCGAATTTTTTACAGTCTGATAATGTGATAGGAGCCTATAGCCATACCGGGCACAATTCCAGACTTTGGCTGATACTGTGTATTTCTAAATAGAAAAACCCAATACCACCCTTACCCGACTTGGGATTTGAAACCAAGACCTTAGCACAGCAGTCATAACACATGCTGAATTACAATTATACCACTGAGGCAGTCAGAGCAGAGCAGTAAAAATGTATATAAATAATTATCTATATTATCCTTCTTATACAAATATTTTTGAATACCATTTGATACCAAAATATTTTGAGTTGTGCTCTTAGATGTACACTTTTAAACTTGCTTTCCAAAATTAAATATTATAAGATTATAATAAGATACTTACACTTTGTGTTATAATTTTCATCTAGTACTATTATAGCGTATGTTTGCAAAATAATTTGTGGTACAGTTCCAGTAAATATGTACAAAAAATGAAGTAAACTAAGATCATTTCTCTGTGATATTATCTTGTGTGCTTTGATAGTTTCCAAATTTTTACACACAAATACTTTCCGCAAAAATAATATGTATCTGAAAAAAAAGAACCAATTATTAACTATCTAACTCGACCAGTGGAAAGAATAATAATAATACTATACTAATGTTTAATATACTAGCCCTGTATTAAACATTGTCCCTATGCTGGGCAAGGGCCTCCTCTTCTAATGAGAGGGGTTAGGCCTTAATCCACCACGCTGGCCTAATGCAGATTGGTAGACTTCACATACCTTTGAAATTCGTATAAGAATTCTCAGATATGCAGGTTTCCTCACGATGTTTTCCTTCACCGTTAAAGCAAGCGATAATTAACATTTAATACACACATAACTTTAGAAAAGTCAGAGGTGTATGCCACTTGGGTTTCGAACATACGACTTTCCTCTTGGCAGTCCTTACCGCAACCAACTAGGCTATCGCTGCTACGGAAAGAATAAATTATAAAAAATTACCTTTCAAGGTTACCGACAAGACAAATATGAGTTATCCATTGGCTTATCCCATTTTTCTGATCAATAACATACCACCGCATTGAAAATATATTAATTAATATATTTGGTGTTAGTATGAAGATCATTGTACCAAGTGCCCAGTAGAAGTGGCCATCCTTGCAATATTCTGCAAAAACAATTGTATCTGAAAAAGAAAAGGTTTATAATGAATAACAGTTTTAAAAACGGAAATTATTTCTGTGGGGTATTTATAACAAATTACTATTCTTCAGATACGGCCGAAGGGATAACATTCGTAAACTTTACGAACATTTATATTGTGCCGGTCGAAATAAATATAATAATAATAGTAAATACTTTGTTTCAATTACATTTATAGAGCATATTGTAACTAAAACAAGTTTAACACACCTGTTGTTAGATCAGCTAGTATTGTTACGAGCGATATAAAAACACATAAAACATTAAAAACACAAAAGTTCTCATCTTGATTACTCGGTACTTTACTTTCTATATTTCCAAGTCTGCAAGCATCCGCCATTCTATAGGATCATTCATTTATAAAACAATGGTATTTAACTTTTTATAGTAACACTCAGTTATAAACTCAACAGTTTTATTTATTAATCTATCAGAATCCCAATTTTAAGTTTGATGCAACTTTGCAACTTGCAAGATTCTAGCCGAGGAGAAACATCAAACAAGTACTCAGTGTTACCAACTCTGCAAACTTTCCGTATATAATGTGGTTACTCTTTGCTGCAAACTCTGAAAAAAAATCAAATCCAGCGCATAATTTATTATGGATTATAAAAATACACATTTAAATATTAATTTATAGTTTTTTTTTTTGTTTACACTTGGAGTATTATTCATTAAAATAGCACATATTAATTTAGAATAGAATATGTGGAACTTGTCATGTATTCGATACTTCTGTGAATGAGATCTAAATTACGAGTTCTTTACTTTTTACTTGATTCTGTGGGGAAATTGTGGAAAAAAAGTTCTGCAGTCGGCAACCCTCTTCAATACACAAACTTCAAATAAAATTAGAGAACTTTTTATAGAGCTTTTTTAATACTACTGAAATTTATAATTGTTTGGTTCGTAGTTGGTTTTGGGCTTGGCAAACCGAAAATTATACAGCAAACATTATATACGTGTGTATAAATATTGCTGTTTTTATTACAACATACCTGCATACATTTTTTTAATTGGCAGAATTACCGATTGGGTGGAGCCACCAAACTGGCGAGTACTAAACTAAGAAAATAATAATAAAAATGATACATGATGCTTTATTGATGTTGTGGGATTGTTCTCAAACAAATGGACCTAATCAGGTAATGTACTATGCTATATATTTTCCAAAATATGTGATATCAATAGCTACGTAATTTCTATTGAATTAATGAATAAAATCCAACCCCAACCCCGACCTTACACAGCCCCAACTCTACAGGAAGATATAATAATCTCGTGTTGTGGGTATTGGGATTTACGAAAGACTTTCGATCTCACTAAATCCAAACAACAATACATACACACAAACATTTGTCTCGGTGAGCGAATGGAACCCGCGTCCTCTCGTTTCACATCCGGCTACTCGCCCACTGTGCCGAATTGACTGTCTACTGTCAAAAAATAGGCCATTTTATCCAAAACAAAGTCCTTCAGTCTTTGATATATTTTTTTTCAGAATAACTATGCTAATGAAGGTGATGCAGAAATATACGGTCGAATATACGAAATAGCGAAAAGCCACCATAGAATACAAAACTTTGTCCAAACTACTGGATTTCGGTCAAGAAAAACATTGTCTGGTAATATAACTTATAATATTTTTGTATTCTGTGTCTTCCTCTAGTAAAACTTTACAGCTAATTGTTACTTGAAACACATATCCATATTGAAAACAGTTTGTTACGCAAGGCTCAGATAAGTCTTAAATATACTTTTGCAATTACGTGATCACCACCAAGGAAAGGAATGGGGTAAATTTGGCTCTCTAGAAATCCAAGCACGCAAAATGCAAGCACTAGTTGTTACTACACATCAGTTTTCTGAGAGTCAGGAGTACTAACCTGGTCATTGCTCATTCATGTTGTAGGGAAATCATGGTATCCAGTGATTGCAATAGATTTTTTTTTCTTGGCACAGCAAAGTGACCACACTGCACCTGATGGTAAGCACAGTGTCATCTAGACAGAGTATCAAGTAGCAAGAGACAACCATCCCTTGCTACACGTCCCAATCTTGCCAGCCTGCTGAGTTGCTTCCTTACAATATGCTTAAATAAGCCAGTATTATAGGAAGGAGGAAATACATGGGCCTGCAAACTGTTGCACAGCTTGATGGTGCAGTAAAGATATTGAAACATATTATATATTTATAACTAGCTGTTGCTCGCGGCTCCGCCTGCGTGGAGGTTATATTCGAGAGCAGAAGTATACAATTCAAGGAGTTGTCTTCTGCACTGAGGCACCTGTAGCGATTGTCCAGCCTCTCAGGTGTTGTGCCTGAATCTTGAAATTGCATCTAAAGAATACCGCATAAGTTCCTAACCTCACTTTGCCCCTTTTAGGGATGATTTTTTAAAAATGTTGAAACACGTATTTCTTTATTTCCTACCAAAAGCCTAAATATGAATGTACAGATCCCTAAGTCGAGGAATTATGGATTTCCCATACAAATTTTGAACTCCTATTTGACCCGTTTCAAGGTTGTTTTTTGAGAAAAAAGATAGCCTATGTCCTTCTCCAGGATATAATCTATTCCCTCACCAAATTTTATTACAATCCGTTCAGCCGTTTAGTCCTGAAGAGGTAACAAACAAGCAAACAAACAGAGTTACTTTCGCATTTATAATATTAGTATGGATATCTAAAAGCTCACACTAAATTCTATTTTACAGCATCACATCAGAAACTTTACGGTCTATACACCCAAGCCTTAAGTGAAGGCTTGGTAGAGGTCTTACAATCATACAAGAAAACATTGATGGAAGTTGAGAGTTTGGTGATTGGCAACTGCAATTATACACTCTCATTTATGTACAGTTATGTGGAGAAATACAGAGGATTATTCAATACATTAAACAGAATTGTGACAACAATTAAAGAGAGAAGATTAACTGGATGTCAGATATTGAGTTTGATACATCAGTACATCTTGAATGGCAGTGAGATGGTGCATGAGGCTATAGTCAAGTACTGTCTGTTCCAAATGCTGTTACGATAAGACCTTTTGGAACAACATTATTATAGTTTCAGATAAACAACTAGTTTGATCAGTAAATCTTTTCGTTACAATATTTATTTTTCTTTAAACATTTTTGAGCTTGACAGTTTAGCAAAATTCCTTTTGGCACTTACTTCGCATTTGGCTATGCATAAATTTGATTAAAAAAAAACACTGTACCATAATATTTTATATGAGAAATAGGTCCCCATATTTTTTCAAGGATGTTGCCAATTCTAAGTATGTAAGTAATTTGCAGAATACATAAATAACTCTTTATTTATAGAGTTTCTAACGGTTCTACTAGGCACCAGTTTGCAACATACTAAGCTCAATTCCAAAAGGTTTTATTGTAAAAGCATTTTGAACAGTATGCCCAGTTTCTTTAAAATGTAATTGTACTTAATATTATTTAATACCATTGGTTGCCTCAGTAGGTTGGTTCTTCAGCAATTAATTATTGTTATTCCAATTTGCTTTCTGAAAATATCTTCCTTAAAACTCTTAAACATTTCTAGAGAGAAGTGATATTCTACAAAATTCTATTTAAAGTTATTATTACATATATTTTATTGTTATTTTTTTTTACTTAAAATAATAATAAATTCCACCCTTTTATATACAGGTTGATGTTTTTATGAGGGGTTTGTATGAGTACCGTATAGTTGAAAATAGATAACTATAGAGATTTTTTATGTGTACACATTTAAAAAGAAATGTAAATAATTTTATAAAATTGACACTCTGTCAAAATTTGCGAAAAAGTAAAAGATTTGTTTGGTAGCTTTATATGATAAAAAAAATATGGTTGGAAAGTTAATATATTTTCTTCACATTCATTTACTTATTTCATAGATAATACAGCACCATTATTGCCGAAAATAAATTCTATGCAATGCATCTCCTTTCATTAGAAATCAAATTAATTTGTGTTTAAGACTATGTTTGAATTGAAGTCTGATTTCAATAATAAAATAATGTATTCCAGAATATTCACATGCATGAATAAGGTGTTTGTGAATCAGCTGTGCACATGGCTTTTGTATGGTGAGCTTAGAGATCCGTACCAAGAGTTTTTTATATTCCGCAATTTAGATGAACCTTCTGATACATTCCTATCAACACCGTCAACAGCTCTTACATGTGATAAATCACTTGTATCCACTGTAAGTATAAACTTTTATAGCTTACACTTTTGTAATAATCACACATTCAGTCAATACAATGTATGTTTTAGCTGCAAGATACGTCATTAGACTGCGGTTTTACACTAAATCCTAGCATGATACCACATTTTGTACCATTGTCGTTGGCCCAAGATATATTGTTTATCGGCAAAACAGTCATTTTGTTCGGTTTCGAACCAAAGAAGACGAAGAAGAGCAACAGTTTTGCAACTAATAGGTCAATGATTACTTTGCAAAAATGTGCTACTGATTCCAGAAGGTAATGTAATGTCTCCTCAATGCTCTACACGTATATTTTAGCTTTGATAGTGTTAAATTTTATGTTCTATGTCCCGGTCGGGTAATCGATATTTGCATGAATATTTGAAACAATTCTAATATTTTCTGAGATTGTATTTTAAACCCGATAACCATAACGGGTCTTATCACTAGTTAGGCTGGCTCCTATCGTGTCACGGGACATAAATACTGTCAGCGAGATATGTGGATTCTTCTGCCACATTCCCTGCTTTTGATTTTTGTTGGATTTAGGATAAATGAATATAGGCTACATACTGAAACAAAGTTATGCCATGGGTAGTTATAAGTAAATGAGTACACACAGTCACATAAAAAAAAATGCAACTGTAGGCTAGTTAGGAGGTATACAGATTGCAGAAACAGAAGTTGCAGGTTTAAAACCAGCCCAAATGGCATAAACCTCTGACTTTCCGAATTTATTTGTGTATGTGTGACCAAACTGCACCTGATGGTAAACGCAGTGACGTCCAATCAGAGTATCAACTAGCGAGAAAATCTATCCCCCGTTACTCAACACATTCATGCCGGCCTGCTTCTTTACACTACGCCATGGGCAAGAAGGGAAGAAGTGGTCAAGGGTCTAGTGTCAAAGTATAGAAGGCCGCAAAACGGCCAAGCATTGTCCCCCAATTCTAGACCCCCGACAAAAACCGGATGTACACTGGCTGATCCCGGAACGCGACACACTTGCGCGTGCCACCATGGCGGGTATTTTAATGCGATTTCGCTTACTGTTGAGTTTTTGTCGACGTTACGCTTGAACGCACACATACAAACACGCACGCTCTCATGTACATACACACTCGTACGCATACATACACATACGTACGCACACACTATTGTAGGGGTCGTATGTGTATAAAACAAAACACTGTGTAGGTACCTGAGTATTTTTCATACGAATTTCAAAGGTCTACCAATCTGCACTATACCAAGGTTTTGCACTTCGGCTTAACCCTTCTCAGTAGAACATGCCTGTGTCCAGTTGTGGGTAATACAGGGATGATATTGTTATATACCTACTTCTATTTGAGTCACACCCGTAGTCCTGATCCCACTTGAGAGTTTTATGTCATGAGTCTATCAGGAAATTAGTGAACGAAGTAAGCCAGTTCTAAATAAAATATGTTGTTTATTTTAAAGGTTTACGATATGGGAAGAAAAAGAAGCAGAATTTCACGAGAAATTGCAGAAGCTGAAAAGTCCAGAAGTGTTTGAAGTATGCAATTTAAGAAGTGTGGTTCGCGACATAAAGGAATGTGTTACTAAGGTATATTTGTATGTCATAATATTTTTTATACAAAATATCATTAAAAATTAAAAAATATTTGTGACATTTTCTATGAGGAGAAATACTTTCTCCGACGGCGCTAGCCAAACAACACCCATTCGCTATTAGGGTTGTGTTAGTTTCTGTCTATTTCTAATGGTAATACAACTGCCCTTTCGATATTATTATGTGTACCAATTGATTAACTAAACGGAATTATGCATACTATTTTCGTAAGTTCATTGCCCGTTGCATTGTATATTTACAGCATCTTTGGACTGTAGCCGTGGAAGAGGCTCAATTAATACACGAACTGAAGTTAATGAAAGACTTCTACTTACTGGGCCGCGGTGAACTATTCCTAGAGTTGTTGAGGCTAACGGCACACATGCTGGACAAGGCGACGACCAGGACTTCTACTAGAGGTAGACTGTTCACAACCTTTGTACTCTTGTAATGTGAGGAGAAGATAGTGTTGATACGACTGGTTCGGTTAAGAATCTTTATTATGATTGGTTATATATATTTATATGGCACATATTTACTTAAAAATTAAATGGTAAAATTACATAATTTTTTTGGAATAAAGTATAAGAATAAAAAATCTATAAAACTTATATACACTAATTGGTGACATTAAAACCATTTATTTATCCACACACATAAACACAGAAACAAAAATTAAATTACATATCAAGTCATCGAATCGTCTTATATTTGAATATAGGCAAAACTGCCCTACTCTTTCGCAAGTTGAACAAAAACTACTGCCCACATTGTTGTATCGGATTTTATATTAAACAATCATTAAAAAAAACTTACGAATATGAGCGAGTACAATCATGTACCATGTTACTGACAATGTTTTTCTTTTCCTATGTATATACAGGTCATCCTTCAAGTTCTCTGTTAGTGTTAGCGACGTATTAATTAGTACTAGTTACCCACTACCTTCTTTACAGATATGAACCACGGGTTCCAACTGGCAGCAAGAGCAGTATTTCTAAGTAACAGTGCAGATATAGAAAAATTCAGTTTTGAGTTACCTTATGTGAAGTCCAATATCACGGGTAATTCTTCTGTTGAAGACGACAGCAGCAGCTGCGGTCAGTAAATAATACTACATACTGAATGTGGCATAATATTAAATCATCAGGTGCAGTGTGGTCACTTTGCCGTGACATGATAAAAAAAAACAATATTACACAGCACCTCCAAAACAAGCTATTCGAAATAGGATAAGGCATTTAACCGACTTCAAAAAAGGAGGAGGTTAACAATTCGGCGGAATCTTTTTTTTTATGTATGTTCCCCGATTACTCAAAGACGCCTGGACCGATTCGAGAAATTCTTTTTTTGTTTAAACTCAGGTGGTTCCATTGGCACCAAGTCAGGATCTGATGATGGGATCTCAGAAAAATCAAGGGCAACCCTCAAATTTTATAATAACGCATAATTTGTTTTTTATTGAAGTCGGTGTACTTTTTATAATTATGTCTATTCAATTGCAAAATGTGGCTTTATGTTAAACATATTACACAGCTACTCCAAAAGAAGCTATTCGAAAAGAATAAGGCATTTTTTCTTTATTCTAGTAGCCGACGGCTGGTCCAGCATAATTTTGAAGTATGACTTCAAATGGCCATTGCACCTATTGTTCACCCCTGAAGTATTAGCGAGGTATAATGACATGTTCCGTCTTCTTCTAAGAATAAAGAAAACTCAACACGACCTTCACGCACTTTGGAAGACTTATAAACAATCAGCCAGGTAAATAAAGTATTTATTTACGCTTTGTATATATTCAAATATTACGTGGATAAACAAATATTCGGTAATATTATCCGGAGCAGCTTTTGTAGACAAAAAGTAGTTTGCCAATTTACAAAACAATGAATCGAGAAAAATAAAACACCTTTTATGTATGTTTCATCAAGGATTTTTTTTTTCACAATACTAAAATTAAATTTTATTCTAAAGTAATATTTTTTAACAACAAAAATATAAGGACTGCTGCAGATTACCTATTTTATAATTTATTATTTTTCCATAGTTTTTTTTCTTGACTTTTATGGATTTGGTCAGCGAATGTGGGGTGCCGTGTAGTAATCTCGACTTAGGCATTGGTACTATTAAAACCAGCACTAGTATAGTATGGTAGTTTTGCCATGGCATTAAAATATTATCTTTCTGTTTACAACGTTTAACGAAATACTGTATTGAATTTATGATAAACACTTTCTCTACTTCCTTTTCTTGTTATATACACCTGCCTTGAATATTCTCTGCACCACCCAAAGTTTGACTGGTAGAGAATGCCTTTGGCATTAAGTCCGCCTGTACATATATGTTGTATAAAGTGTATTAAATTAAATAATATGATTAATATTATTTCATTTTATAAAATAATAAAACACACATACACGCAGCGCGTAGACGGACTCGCATGCATGCCCTATTTTATTAGTTGATTTTTGTTTCTTTTAACTACACTTAAACTATGATTTCAGTTGCATGTTATAAGCCCAAAATGTCTACTATGTTAATTACTTACGGGAAAACCTAACACTCCATGTGTGTGCTTAGTACAGATATTTCACTTTTCATGAAAATATGTAGATATATATAGTGAGCAATACATGTAACTCTTATATGAAAATAATTTATTATTATTATTAAATAAATAAAACTGTCTTCCCGTTTTCAGCTTCCCAGTATCCCAACTACACAACAAGTTGATGTTCCTAATGGACAACCTGCAACATTACATGCAAGCCGATGTTCTGGAGACGAACTTCTCACGTCTAATGGACGCTGTGAAAAAGACGAATGATTTTGAGAAACTAAAGAGGGCCCACGCGACGTTTTTAGCCGATGTGCTAAGCCAGTCATTTTTAACCGTTACTTCGGTGAGTTGAAAGATTGTAGTGGTGTATAAAATTTGTTCTACAAGGTTCAAAGTTTCCTCAAGCCAGCAGCAATATACCTAGTACTTATAATTATAACTCGTTTTGCAAATCAAATCATGTATTTAGAATATTAGGTCTAGTAATATTAAAGATACCTACATAAATACTGAGCCAGTTAATGCCTTACTCCTTTATAGTTCATAAAATCATGTATATTGATTATTATTTAATATCCCAAATAGTTGTACCATTGCAACACATACCATGTTTTTTCAGCCTTCAGATAGCGAATGCTCTGGCGACTCTGGCGATTCGATAAATAATCCGGTGTTTTGCAACATAATGGATCTACTCAAACTGTGTCATTCATTCTGCAGCATGAATGAAATTGTATCAGATAGAGAGGCGGAGGAGTATTATATACGTGGATATTCGGAGAGGTAAATAAAATTATATTTTTTTTATCCTTGTACGGCAAAGTGACCACACTGCACCTGATGGTAAGCACATTGTATGTGTGTGACTGTTGGGTGTATTTATTTATTTATATAGTAATTATCTCTATACGAAACAATACGCACATAAACAAGGCGTGTCAAAATGAATAGAATTATCCATAGAATCTTTAGAAATCCTGAACGTATAAATTTAATATAATCATGGTTTTTACACACATACTAAGTACTAACTACTAAAATATTTCAAAACCATTAAAGAACTACGTCAATAACAGTAACCAATTCGAACCCACTCGATACTAATCGATCCCATCCCATTCTACCCGATCCCACTCGATCCCACTAGAGGTGGGTCGTTGACGGTATTTGCGTCAACGAAATGAAACCGTTTCCTATTGTTGAGGACGCCGAGGAGACTGTCGCATAGACTGGCACCCGTGTGGAGTTGCGAGCCTCGGGCGGTGTGCGAGCGAGACGGAAGATCGTTCCTCGCACCGACGGACCGCCACGGGATTGGTCAACGCGTCGGGCCGTGTGCGAGGGAGAGAGAAGACGCACAGTCGGCCTGTGATTGGCCAACGGCCTAGTGAACGTTCTCGCACCATGTGCCAGTTGTGAGACTATAATATTGTATATAGAGGAATGCATTTGATGAATAAATTGTAGTTGTTCGGAGTTCTCCTGTGTTTCATTACGTTATCAAAATATATCGAAGTTGAAGAAGTACTGTGAGTCATCGGTACTAAACACCCCCAGTACATATTTATACATATACAGTCCACTACAGTGTTTATGGTCCTTCGAGCCGGATAGAGGATACAGTGTTTATGGTCCTTCGAGCCGGATAGAGGATACAGTGTTTATGGTCCTTCGAGCCGGATCGATAGTGCGTGCACGGGATCGATATTAGTGAACCGCGGCTAGGATAGTGTGTGAACCGGATTGCTGAAGACGGATCGCGAAAAACGTAAGACACGTTCAGGACGTGAGTCGGGAAGCTTCACCGAGTGAGGAGGCCGTACCGAATCAAGTAGGGATTCGGATCAAGAGGCTGCTCGGAGTAAGGAAGCCGTAACGATCGTCGTTTTTCGTGAATATCATCGTTCACAATGGTTGTCACAAGGAGCCAAGGTGATAAGGCAGAGTTGGAAGAACCAGGACGAGAACAACTTACCACGAGCCAAGAAGAGAGACGTCGGATTCAAATCGAGCGAATTAGGCGCTTGTCGGTAAATCCGCCGGCGTCACCCACTTCAAAGCTCACTTCCACAACGGTGGAACATCGCGCCGCTACCGGAGTATCTACAATGATGGCAGGTACGTCGGGTACGACGCGACATGAAGATCGGCCGAGATCGCCTACGCATTCCGTACGCTCGCATAGATCGACGGCGAGCGTAAATACTAGGCTGCGCATGGCAGAATTGGAAGCGGCCGAGAAATTGGCAGTATTGCAAAGGAAGCAGTTAGAGCTTGAAGCCGAGCTAGTTAAGAAAAGGCTAGCGGCCGAAGTATCTATTATCCAGGACGATAATGATAGCGTCCATGAAGAACCGCTGGGTCCGCAGGAGGGACATCAGCGCGTTAAGGAGTGGCTGCAGACCGATCCCAGGGAGGAACCTAGACAAATACGGTTCGAGGCGGCGAGAGGAAGATCGCCAACACCTATAAAGGGAGGCGTCGAGCAGCTCACAGAAGCCTTGGAGAAGATGGCTCGACCAAGGTTACGTCACACCGACCTACCAACGTTCTCCGGAGCTATAAATGAATGGTTGCCTTTCAAAGCAGCCATGAGAGACAGTACAAGCCTGTACAACGTGTCCGCAGCGGAAAACATACAGCGACTGAGAAGCTGTTTGAAAGGGGAAGCTAGAGACGCGGTGGCTGCGCTACTACATACTGCAACGAATCCGGATGACATAATGAAAACGTTGGAACAATGCTTCGGGAGGCCGGAAATAATTATCGACAAGGCCATTGAAGACCTGAAAAGGCTACCGAAGCTCGGTTCGTCGGCTACGGAATTAAACCAGTTCGCTGTTCGTCTGCAAAACGTGGTTTGTGTTCTAAGAACCATTGATCGACGGGGATATCTCTACAACCCTTTGTTGACTCGGGAGATATTGGAAAAGTTAAGCCCTCACATAAGGTCAAGATGGTGCGACTACGCCAGTGAGAATGAAGATGCTGCAGATCCAGAGGTCGTCGTGTTATCACGGTTCTTGATGCGGGAAGCGGACCGAGCATTGCGCTACACGTATGCTCCATCTACAAGCACAAGCACAACGACAAGGCGAGAAGTGCAAGTACCAGCAGCGAAGCCTAAAAGAATGTTAACCACAGTTTACAACACCACCGACGAACAGGAAAAGTGTTTGGAATGTGAGCAGGCCCACCGGTTATACCAGTGCCCAAGATACAAAGCGCTGACGGTGAAGCAACGCTGGGACCTGCTAAAGAGAAGAAGGTATGTTTTAAGTGTGCATACCAAAAACATTGGCGAGGAAATTGTCACGCCAAACCATGTGGTCAGTGCAAACGGCCACATCATGCGACGCTGCACTTCGAAGAGAAGTCGGCGGCAGCATCGGAAGCTTCAGAGAACGCTGAAGCTGTGCTGTCAGTAGGCACCAGAAGAGCTGCGGGCCCAAGCGCAGTATTGTTGAAGATGTGCCCCGTGGTAATCGCTGGACCACGGGGGGAGGTTAATACCTACGCGCTCCTGGACGAAGGAGCTACCGTCACCCTGATTGACGAAGAAATAGCGGAGAAGATTGGCGCAGAAGGTCCAATACGACCGCTGAAAATTAATGGGGTGAACATGTCCCAGACCGAAGGGGACAGCAAGGTGGTCGCGGTGCAAGTCCGCGGCAAAAGCGAAGGAACATCGCACAAAATAAGGGCAAGAACGATGAAGGACTTAAAGCTACATCGGCAGATGGTCCCGATGGAGCTAACAAGATTCCAGCATCTCAGAGATCTCAAACATGGAGATATATGCTACGAGAGCGCGCAACCAGGAATCCTTTTGGGCGCCGATCATTGGGAAATCATAGTGTCCCGAGAGTTACGCGTCGGCAAGCCAAACCAGCCTGCGGCCTCAAGAACTCATCTCGGGTGGGTAATACATGGGACGTTACCCCGAAAGATGTTGCTGAAGACCCGAGAGAGTGTGTTGCACGTTTACAGCAACGAGCAACACGTCTCGCAGGATGAGGAGCTTCACAACACCGTAAAGTTCCACTTCAAGATAGAAGCTTTAGGCGTGGCACGAGAGCCACGCGTTAGCGATGCTGATCGCAGAGCAATGGATATAGTGAAGAACACTATAAGGAAAACCGAAAATGGTTACGAAGTCGGTTTACCTTGGCGGCAAGATAATATTAAGATGCCGTCAAGCTATGACATGGCGTTCAGGCGTTTGAAGAACATGGAGCGGAAGATGGACGCTGATCCGAAGTTCGCCGAAGAGTATACCTCTCAGATAGAGAATCTGCTCCAGAAAGGCTACGCTGAATTATGCGACGGCTCTGAAATGAGCAGCGCAGTTTGTTGGTTCCTGCCTCACTTCGCTGTACAGAATATAAACAAGCCCGGCAAACAGCGATTGGTGTTCGACGCCGCGGCAGTAAGTGGCGGAGTGAGCCTCAACAGTCAGCTGCTGGAAGGCCCGGATCTGTTGTTGTCGCTACCCGGGATATTATTCCGATTCCGGGAGAAAGCGATCGCCGTGACAGCTGACATCCAGGAGATGTTTTTGCGAATAGGGATACGTCGGGAAGATCAGCCAGCGCAACAATTTTTGTGGCGTGGGGCGGACAGAACGAGTCCGCCTAGGCATTACAAAATGAAGAGCATGATCTTCGGGGCCGCAAGTTCCCCATTCATGGCACACTACGTGCGGAACTTCAACGCTGAAGAACACGCCCAGGAATACCCGAAAGCCCTGGAAGCGATTACGGGAAGCCACTACATGGATGACTTTGTGGCGAGCTACAGCAGCATCGAAGAAGCGCGGCAGGTCATCAGGGAGACCAGGGAGGTACACGCACGGGCAGGGTTGACCCTGCGTCAATGGAGCGCCAGTCACACGGACGTATTGCGCGACGTGCCCATGGAGCTGCACGCCGTCTCGTCCATGCGACTGGGGGGAGACCAAATAGAGAGCAAGATCCTCGGTCTCATGTGGAACCCTGAAAACGATGAACTCAGATTCAATACATGTATGAATCGTGTCCCAGCAGCGGTGCGTGCTCAACAACGTGCACCCACAAAGAGGGAAGCACTCAGTGCGGTCATGTCCATATACGACCCGCTGGGAGTGCTCAGCCTATACACGATAAGGGCTAAAATCATCCTGCAGAGCTTATGGCGATTGAAGATGACGTGGGATGAACCAATACCGGCAGAAGAACAAGCGCTCTTCTCCACATGGATTTCTCAATTGGAGGAAATAGAAAGATTGAAGATACCACGGTGTTACGCCTTAGTGGGATACGAACACACGGAGCTTCACGTGCTGTGTGACGCCAGTGAACAGGCATACGCGACTGTGGCGTACTGGCGAGCCGTGAACTCCGACGGTAGAATAAAAGTGGCATTGGTGGCAGCCAAAGCTAAGGTGGCGCCACGGCGCACTCAAACAATCCCACGGTTGGAACTACAGGCGGCGATCATCGGGGCAAGACTCGCCGAGCAGGTAAAAAGGGAACACTCGATCGAAGTCAAGAGGACTGTGTATTGGTCGGATTCATCCACAGTGATCCACTGGATTCGACACGACGCCCGCCGATACACACCATTCGTGGCACATCGGCTTGGCGAATTGGCTGAGCTCACACATCGCGAAGAGTGGCGATGGTTACCCACAGCTGAAAACGTGGCGGACGACGCCACCCGACTAAGTACCTGCGCAATCAGCGACAGCGACCGCTGGTTCCAGGGACCACGGTTCTTGTACGAACCAGAAGACAATTGGCCCAGCCAAAAGGACGAAGAAGAGCTGGACCAAGATGAAGTCGAGGTCTTACATCTCGCCAACGAAGAGGCGAACGACTCGCACACATGGCTGCCGGATCCAGAAAGGTTCTCCAAGTACGAGACATTGGTACGAGCGGCAGCGAGAGTCTTGGCCTTCACAGACATGTGTCGACACAAAGCCGAACGAATGGAATATCGGCACATAGAACGAGCAGAGAAGGAGCTCATCAAGCGAGCACAAAAGGAAAGCTTCGCCAAGGAGACAGAACAGGTCAAGGGCTCCCGTCCAGTGTCAAAAGGAAGCAAGCTCTTTCGGTTGGATCCAGTAATGGAAGACGGAGTATTGCGCGTGCGCGGTCGGATCAATGTAGCCGCAGCACACGAAGACACGAAGAGGCCAATCATTTTGGATGGACGACATCGCCTGACTCGACTCTTGGTCTTACGAGAACACTGCACGGCAGGTCATGCAAGCAGAGAACGCGTGACGAATGACCTACGCCAAAGATATTGGATCATACACCTCAGACCTACAGTGAGGACGGTAGAAAGAAACTGCACTCTCTGCCAATTAAGAAGGGCAAGGCCACGAGTACCCGTCCCAGGCGACCTACCAAGAGCTCGTCTGGACCCGTTCCACCGTCCGTTTACTAACTGTGGAGTAGATTACTTTGGCCCCATGCTCGTCAAGGTGGGACGTCGTCGAGAGAAGCGATGGGGCGCACTTTTTACGTGCCTTACTACGCGCGCAGTGCACATAGAGCTCGTCACGTCACTAACCAGTGATTCGGCGATAATGGCACTGCGTAGGATGGCAGCAAGAAGAGGATGGCCGCGTCTCATGTACTCGGACAACGCGACCAATTTCCGAGGCGCTGATCAGGAGCTACGAGCGGCGTACGTCGAGTGGGCACCAATCCTCAAGGAAGAAGGACACCTTCATCGGATGGAGTGGCGCTACATACCACCCGGTGCACCCAACCAAGGGGGTGCCTGGGAAAGGCTGGTGCGATCGGTGAAGGCTGCCCTCGAAGCGACGCTGCGGGAAAGAGTTCCGGCAGAAGAAGTGTTGCTCACGCTGTTGGCGGAGGCGGAATTCGCAATTAACGCCCGCCCGCTAACCCATGTTAGCGTGAGCCCCGAGGACCCCGAGGCGCTAACACCTAACCACTTCCTGTTAGGTTCATCGACCGGCTTGCCATCAACGGGACCGTGCACTGAAGCCGACAAGAAGACATGGCGAGTGAGCCAGGCATTGGCAGATCACTTCTGGCGGCGGTGGCTTCGTGAGTACCTTCCGAGCCTGGTACCTCGAGGCAAGATCGACCGCTGCAAGTCGGCGACCTGGTGATCATCGTGGATGGCACCCTTCCCCGCAACGTTTGGCCCAGGGGAGTCGTCGAGCGAATCTACAAAGGTCCTGACGGCGGCATACGAGTAGTGGACGTCAGAACGAGAAATGGAGTCTTCAAGCGGCCCACAACCAAGATCGTCCTCCTCCGAGTAGAGAAGGCTGCGCAAGCTACGCCGGGGGGAGGATGTTGAGGACGCCGAGGAGACTGTCGCATAGACTGGCACCCGTGTGGAGTTGCGAGCCTCGGGCGGTGTGCGAGCGAGACGGAAGATCGTTCCTCGCACCGACGGACCGCCACGGGATTGGTCAACGCGTCGGGCCGTGTGCGAGGGAGAGAGAAGACGCACAGTCGGCCTGTGATTGGCCAACGGCCTAGTGAACGTTCTCGCACCATGTGCCAGTTGTGAGACTATAATATTGTATATAGAGGAATGCATTTGATGAATAAATTGTAGTTGTTCGGAGTTCTCCTGTGTTTCATTACGTTATCAAAATATATCGAAGTTGAAGAAGTACTGTGAGTCATCGGTACTAAACACCCCCAGTACATATTTATACATATACAGTCCACTACACCTATAAACGGTCAACTAGTTGAAAAACTAGTTGACGTTTTTAACTGGTTTGCAGAAACGTGCACAGATCTATACGTTAATATCCCGTTTCGTTAGTGTTTGTCATTGATTCAACGACGTTGATTAAAACGGGTTGATAAATTCAACTGGTTTATGGTTTATCTGTGCGCCAGTTTTGTTCGCGTCTGTCGTTGATTCAACGACGTTGAATGAAACAGGTTGATAAATTCAACTAGTTTTGCGGTAAAGAGAAAACGGTTCGTTGATTCAACGCCCACTCCTAGATCCCACTGGATCCAACTCGATCCCACTCGATTTTTACTGTCGCTTTTTCGTTTCATCGAGTTTCAAATCAGAACGATTCTAAAGAAGTTTAATTAAAAAAAATCTATGAATTGCAGGTTCAACAAGTTAGTGAAACAGCTGATGCAGTTGTTAGTGTCGTTGCGCGATCGTCCCTGTGGCGTGTACCTCGCACGACTGCTAATGAGGCTCGATTACAACCGGTGGCTCAGTGGGGAAGCACAACTGACGCAATCCGTCACTAACATGTTGCGTTATTAAAACTAAATACACAGTTCTAATCGCTAATTACTGATATCGCCTATCATGGGTGTTTGGAATTACGCATATATTTTGGTCCTTCGAACCAGATCTGAGTATATCGACAAGACGATTGCTCTCTTATACTCACACAATACGTCCCTAATTAGTTTCCTTTTTTTATTTTATACACAAAAATTAAATAATTATGAGCAACATGTTATTTTATTGCAGAAGAGGGCTTTAAAAAACTTAGACCAGACAAACAATTTGACCATAATTATTTTTAATAAATGATGTCCCTAATTTTTCCAAATTGATATTTGATACTGAAGCTTCTTATCTGTCGCACTTTAATTCAAGTAAAATGACTTTCTAAAATATTTAACTCTAACTGAAATCGAACTAATTGATATAAAATTATTGTTAAATTACATTATTATTTATTTATTTTTCATTATTTATTAAAAACATTAAATGACTTTTATAGAATAGTTTAAAGTATTATAGGTATATTATTATAGGATTTTGGAATCTTGATTGATGTAAAAACTACTTAAAATCTAGTCACACCTAGAAGTTTCAATCAAAATGGTGCTGTTTTCGATTTTCACTAAAATCTCCAGTATTTTATTAGCTAGTTGATAGTTCTTCATCTTGATTGCAATAATAGGCCCAGTAACTGGATTATCAATATGTGGGACATCTGTATATCTCTCATTATGATATATTTGTTCAGAATATTATTTTAAAAGTGTACAAAATTAAATCAAATAACATAATAAATTAACTTTAATAAAACACATCCACAATTTTTTTAATCATCTTCATCAATAATGTCCTCTTCAAGTCCATTAGCTGATTGTATGCCCATGGCATGTTCTGTGTGTTGGCTCGTAAGAGCTTTGATGAGTATGCATTTTGTCATGTGACAAGAACATGGTTGTGGGTGCTCTATAGTGTCTGGATCTAATAATGTCATTTGTAAGTTGTACCTGAAATTTAAATAAAAAATTACTTATCACATTCAAAATCAATATTTCAAATTTATTTTTAGTCAACCTTCCTGCCTCTGCCCTGGTATTGCAGAAGTCTATGGGTGGCGGTGACTACTTACCATCAGGTGGCCCGTCGCCGGCTCATCTGCCTATCGAGGCACTAATAAAAAAAAATGTATGTAAAGAGTTATTTTTTTTGGAAACATGTCGATTTTACCTTCTACTATTTAATTGGTCTCTATCCATGTCCAACTGAAAGGCGATTGGTTCGCCTTCCTCTACCTCTTGCTCTTCTGGCAAAACTATGATAGTTTGTTTCCAATGAGTAACTGGACTTTTGGGACTAGTATCAAGTACCACTCTATCTTCTTCTCTCCCCTCTGAGAGGTTTGGAAAGTTACATTCAAACCATACACAAAGACCTTGGTAAAAACCGTCTTTGTTTGCACCTACATTTGATAGAATAGAAAGTTTATATTATTAAAGTAAAATTTGATCAAATTAATTCAGTTATTATTATTATATAAAAACTGGTAAAGGGTGGATATGTCTTGCATTCTCAGTAAACTCTGGATCATTATAAAATGAGCAAGAGAAAATAATATTTATAAATTCTCACCAACAACATGTTGTAAGCTGTATGAATCCAAATCTGATAGTTTATCTTCTTTTAAATTGACCCAACTTAATGCCACTTCAGGACCTAACAAATCCTCTGGCTGAATACTAAGAATCTCTGGTTTATTGTGCTTGCTTCTACGAAGATGTTTTGCAAACACTTTCATTGACACTCCTTCAATATTATCCCAATTTTTATACATTGATGGAACACTAAAAAAGAATACAATGATAGCTACATGATGTTAAGACAATATAATATAAATTAGAATAAGTTATAATTAAACACACCACAGATTTAAACTAATATAACTAATACTAGCCCTGTATTAAACATTGTCCCACTGCTGGTCACGGGCCTCCTCTACTAATAAGAAGGGTAAGGCATTAGTCCATCACTCTGGCCTAATGCGGTTTGGTAGATTTCACATACCTTATGAGACCGAAATTCTTATGAGAACTCTCAGGTATGCAGTGTTGTAAACCAATGAATATATAATTCCGATAATCCAGATATGGTATTACTTTAAGGATAATTTTCCAATGTTGTGAGCATTAAATAATTTTTACAATGGTTCATAGTAGTCTTTAAGACCTCTAATATTAATCACTAGCTGTTGCGTGTTAGTTATTTTTGAAACAAAAGGTATAAAATCCATCATAATCTTGCAATTAAAATAGCCTTTATTAATCAGTGATAATGTAGCATTCAAATGATGAAAGAATTTTTAAAATCGGTCCAGTACTTTTTGAGCCAATTCGTTACAAACATACTTACATACAAATCTTTCCTCTTTATAATATTATATATTAATCATTCTTGATGCTTACCTACAAGGAGCAACATATATGACAGCAGTCTCTGGAAACATATGTCCATCCTCCTTTAGAAATTTATCACGGGCATAGAACACAGAATCAAGCATGCCCTCATGGAGTAAGTAGAAACCCATCCATTCTGACACTATAGCATCTACTTTTATATCATTTACTATATCTTCCACTTTGCTGTGAATCACCTGGAATTAATGATATATATGGAGTTTCAACCATTTTATGGAACTTTTATATTATTCATTATCAAATGAAGTAATGAAAGAGTACATATTTCCTTCATGTTATAAAAATTATTATGCATCAACACTGTGCAATGATTCGCTCTAGACTTGGCCACACTTGCTCTCCTGCTCACCTTGCAAGGCTAAAAATTTTAAATAGTTATGTGTGTTCCTGTGGATCAGATGTCGGCGACTTAAATCACATACTGTTTTCCTGTACAAAATATGATTGTTCATCCTTTACTATTTCACTCATTAATCACTCTTCGTATTCCTTTTCCTTGTTCTATTTCCTCACTTCTTATTAGTAATGATATCACTGTATATAAATGTATGGCATTGTTTTTCATTAGTAATAAGATAAAGATTTAACTATTTTTATTAATATTTATATATTGTAAATACTTGTCATTTTTTATCCTTGTATTTAAATCTATAATATATATATATATATATATATATTTTTTTTTTTTTAAAAAACCTTGCTCTATTATATTTCATATACCTAGTATAACTCTCCTGATAGTTCAGTACCTACACCTCTCCTTTTTCCGTTTATAAATCAAATAGTTTCCCTAACTTTACCCATTGATACCAAAAGTTCAACTCGCTCAACACTCGTTCAAATCATATACTTGACATTGGCTACATGTACATGAAGTGCGGAGCCATAAAAGAAAAAGAAAAAAAATACTGTGCAAACATATTTTGTTATAAAGCTAATAAATAATTGTTGAAAATAAAATGGGGGTGTATAAGAAGTTGTTTATTTACTTTTAATAAATACTTTGTGTAAAAGTTTCGTTTTGAAAAATACAATATAATCATATATTGTATATTTCTTTCACTTATTAGATACCTCAATAACGTCTTCAAAACCATTTTCCTTCACAATCTCTTTAGCTAAATTTGCAAGGTTAGTAGCCTCAACTGCATACACTTTTTTAGCACCAGCTTGCGCACATAATATAGATAGGATTCCAGTGCCACATCCTACATCCATAACAATTTTATCGTTAAAGTATGCTTTGTTACTTAAAATTGATTTCTGATAGGCTAAGTTGCGTGGTCCATCTTCTAGCATTATTCTATGCACCTAAAAAAATAGTAGTTTATTAAGGTTTTACACACTATGCTATAAACCTATTATGGAAGAGATTGTGGGCTTACATCCAAATCTTCGTAACTTGTAAAATATTCACTAATTACAGGTTCCATTTCCATGTTTACCCTAGTTTAATTTTAAGTTTTTAACTCTATTGAGGTTATGTTGTTATTTTTTTGTTCCAGTCTCTCTTATTTATAAACAAAAGAAGGCAAAGATTTCTTTACCATGCAGCCTTGTATGTCGTTATTTTTTCTTGTATTTGTTTCATAATGTTCATTTTTTTCTTCCGTCTAGTGGAAACGCTATAGTTTTTCGACCATAATAATAAAAATAATATTTATTAAAACCACCACTATTTTCATATTATACCACATAGTCTTCAATAATTATAAACATAAAACACTATCAGTGATACCATCGGAAATAATTAGCAAGTTATTTATGATTTTTAGTGTAAATAATACATGGAATATATATTTTTTTATATTACCATATCATACTACGAAAGATGTTTTTTACCCATTGTAACTGGTTGTAAATATAGTATATCATATACATACATAAATACTCACGCCTGTAACCCCCGAAGAGGTAAACAAAGGTGTAACCAAGTATACCCACATTTCGCCGAATTTATTCGGTACTATAATGCGATAAGGGGCGAGCCTATCCGGCCAGTCATACCGGGCACAAATTCCAGAGTACATACATATTTTTTTTTTTTTTTTTTTTTTTAATTTTGTGGCTTCGCACTTCTTGTGCATTTAGCCAAAGACAAGTTGGTTGGTAAAACACGAAAAAGGTAGGGAAACTGTTATATATTAATTTAGGAGTTACGGATTAAAGGCGCTATCAGGAGAGTTTTGGTAAAGGAAAGGAAAAGTATGATAACAAGATATATAAATTATATACATAACATATATTCACATGATGGTCGAAAATGAATTATTTACAGCTTTATATTGTTTTTAATGAAAAATGATGCTATACATTTATACACTAAGATGTTATTAGTACAGAGAAGGGAGAGGATAGAGGATGGAAAAGGTATTTGAAGGTCCAGAAGGGATCTAATCATGGGTATGCGATCAAATTGAGAGCAAGAAAACAAAATATGATTCAAGTCGCCGACATCTGATCCGCACGAGCACATAGGGCTATTAACTATTTTGAGTTTGGCAAGGTGAGCAGGGGTACAAGTGTGACCAAGCCTAACCCGAATAAGGATGGAGGTCTCAACCTTGCCAAGCTTAAACCGGAAAAACCACGGTTTCACTGGTATCTCCGGTTGGATAATTGAAAAATAACGACCCTTCATTAAACAACTGGATGACCAAGTTTCTCTCCAAGAATCCTGGAGAAAAGTTTTAGGCAAAGATTGCAGATCTTGGCTGAAATTTTTAAACGGGAATAAATCACCACACTGCACCGCATCCTTGGCGAGTCTATCAGCAGTTTCGTTTCCATGTATTCCAGAGTGGCTAGGAATCCAACAAAAAAGCAATGAGTATCCCCTCGAAATACATTTGAACGTCAACTCTCTTATTTGGAGAACAGCAGGTGAAATAGCATTATATTTAAAAGGGAATTTGAAGATAGCTTGAAGAGCGCTTAAGGCATCGGAAAATATAACGGCCTTTTTTAGTTTAAGTAGTAGCACATATTCTATGGCCTTGAGTAGACCAAAACATTCACCTGTAAAAACGGATGATTCAGGAGGAAGTTTAATTTTTTGGATGATGTTGTATTGGGTGTGAAAAACACCAATTCCAACACATTCCGAAGCTGAGGACTTAGAGGCATCTGTGTATAAATGATGAAAGCCCTCGAAATGTTCAGCAAGAAATGCGTTAAATACGGTTTTTATATTGTGTGCAGATTTAGTAACGCTGTTGTAAATTATACTGGGAGCGAAAAGTAAAGAGTTGTAATTGTTAGTAAACAGCGGAAATTTATTAAAACGATGAGTAGGAGCAGGGATGGAACAGAGTTTCTGATAACTTAAAATTAGACATGGAAGTTTGTGTGAGCGATGAATAGGAAGATTAGTATAATATTTGGATAGATTTTCAAGCATAGGAAAGAGGGGATGGGTGGAAAACTGGATGATTTTGAATAAATATTTATCAGCAAGAAATTGTCTTCTGAGATGTAACGGAGGTTCACCACACTCGACTTGTAATGCATTAATAGGGCTCGATCTCATTGCTCCTGTAATTATTCGTAGCGATTTAGACTGAAGTATGTCCAGTTTTTTAAAAGAAGAAGACGTACCTGATTCCAGTATGAATGAACCGTAATCAAAGACGCTTCTAATGATGGCATTGTACACAAGTTTTAAAGACTGAGGGTGAGCGCCCCACCACACACCAGATAAACACCTAAGCATGTTTATATGACGCTCAACTTTGCTAACAATATAGTCGCAGTGAGGGGTACCACAAAGTTTAGAGTCCAAGATGACTCCCAAATATTTAAAATTATTTTTAACTGGGATTGGAACATCACGATATGTAATATTTATTGCTGGAGAAATTCTCTTTTTGGTAAATAAAACAGCAGCGCTCTTAGACGTGGATAGATCTAAGCCATTTTGGTAAAGCCATAGCGATAGAGAGCGTAAGGCAGAATTTAAAACTGAACAAGCGTGTTCCACTGAATGAGAAGTATAGTATAATAGTAGGTCGTCCGCATATTGTAAAACTTGAACGTCGTTACCAATAGAGCGGTCCAAGTCGTAGGTGTAAATATTGTATAGCAATGGACTGAGTACCGAGCCTTGCGGAAGGCCTCTCCATACATTGCGAGATAACTGTTTTTCATTAGTCGAGATACTAACGGTACGATTATTTAAAATGTTCAAAATAAAATTTATAAGATTTATAGGAACTTTGAGGGAGTGTAGTTTATTTTGTAAGATAGATAATACTACGTTGTCATACGCCCCATTGATATCAAGGAATACAGCGACTGTTGAATAGTTTTTGGAGAATGATAATCGAATGTCTGTGGTAAAAATACTTAGACAGTCTAAGGTACTTTTACCTTTTCTAAACCCGTATTGAGAATTTGCCAGTAGTCCTTTATTTTCAATGTACCATTCTAGCCGATTTTTAATAAGGTGTTCTGCTAATTTAATTAAAACCGAGCTTAAAACTATGGGACGATATGAAGAAATGTCAGATGAGGCTTTATTGGGTTTGAGGAATGGCAATACTACGTGGTGTTTCCATTCCTGAGGAATGTTACCTGTAGCCATAACGGAATTGATGAGGGATAAATAATAATTAAGAACGGTCGTACTTACGTGGGTTATGAATGAGTATGGTATGCCATCGAGGCCAGGTGCAGAGTCTACAGTATTTGAAACCACGGGTTTTAATTCATCAATATTAAAAGGTAAATTTAGAGACGACTCGTGATGATATGTAGTGTTGTCGGATTCTACATTACTTAATGGGTGAAGAATAACTTCTTGGGGTACCCAAGGAGGTGCAAGTTGGTCCAGGAAGTCATTAGCTAAATTATCAGGAATATGAGGAGTCTTGGGATTGGAAAAAGCAGACCTGAATCTTCTAATAGATTGCCAAACAAGTGTAGGGGGAGTGTTAGGGGAAATTGAAGCACAAAAATTATGCCAACCCTCTCTTTTCTTTGTCTTAAAAAATTTCCGTGTCTGTGCAGTGATAATAGAAAGAGATGTAAAATTTTCCTCGGTCATATTATAACTATATTCTAGTTCTGCTTGCTTGCGTTTCTTAACTGCATCTGTGCATTCAGAGTCCCACCATGGTGGCATGGGAATTTTTCTTAATGGCTGGTTATTTTTCACAGGGAAAACATGATCTGCGGCCGTGACCAGAATATGAGCAAGGGCTTCAGCACAAATCTGCTCATTACCATTATTAATAACAGGGAGGGAAGAAAGCAGACTGTCAACTTGATTTTTAAATTGTACCCAAGCATAGTTAGTATTATCTGGAAGTTTATATCTTATGTGAGACTTTTTGTGTTGTGAGTATCTGATGGGAAATGGAAAAGAGATTTTGATTGGAAAATGGTCACTTCCAAACGATGAAGTAAGGGTACACCAAGTGAGAAAAGATGCAAAATTAGGAGTGCAGACAGATAGGTCTATTGCGCTGTTGTTATGATTATGATTGCTGCGACGGGTTGGAGAACCGGAATTTAAAATGCATAAATTGTTTGTGTCTAGAATTTCAAGTAATTTTTCACCATGAGTATTGGATAGAGAGCTACCCCATGATTGGTGATGGCAGTTAAAATCCCCCAACAAAAGAAAAGGCCTAGGAAGAATAGAAAGAAGATTATTTATTTCAAGAAGTATGGAATGTGAAGGGTGTGAAATATATACAGAAACAAGACAAGTTTTATTCACATTTACAGCTATTATAGAAATGTCTTCACTGTGTGAGGGTAAAGAGATCTCATGAAAGGGAACAGAATCTTTGACAAGTATGGCGACACCACCATACCCATCAGACCTGTCCTCTCTTATAATTGTGTATCCATGAATTTTAAAAACATGATTTGATTTCAACCATGTTTCAGATAGTGCGAGAGCCAAAGGCTCATATTTATTAATTAAATAAATAATATCTGTTTTTTTACTTACTGCACTGCGGCAGTTCCATTGAATGATGTGGACTTGATTGTCCATTTTGGGCTGAGACTGAAGAGATTAAACTTTGAATTGTGGCAACGTTGGACGGTGAAATATTAAAAGATGATAAAAGGCGTAATAATGCTGTAATAAGTTCCATGATATTAACTTGCTCGTCTTTAGGTGTATTATTAATGGCACAGCCATTGGCAGGGTCAGGGATTCTAAATTCATTTATTGTGGCATTATGAGCTTCTTTGTTGTATCCTGTAGAATAACTTGGGGGCGGTTGGGGTTTCCGAAAGACAGTTTTTTTGTAACTTGTAGATGAGTGTTGTTTGAAAGTGATTGGTGTAGTGGTTTCCAGCTCTCTGGGAGTTTGAGCTATAATGGTGTCAGCAAAAGATCTGGTAACAGGCGGGAGTAATTTACTTGCTTCTACGTATGAGATGGAACTCTGTGCCATATGGGTTTTTATTTGTTTTTGACGTGAAAACTCGGGACACACTTTGCTTGTAGCAAAATGGAAACCTGAACATAAGCAGCAGTTAGCATTTCGCTCATCCCTCTCACAAGTATCACCACTGTGTTTGTCACCACATTTGTAGCATCTTGGTATTGACCTACATTGATTTTTTGTGTGCCCAAACCGGCAGCAATTAAAGCACTGTATAGTTGGGAAAATATATAGATCTACTGGCAATGCATTATAACACATAAAAATTCGTTTTGGGAGAACTTGTCCGTCAAAAGTTAATACAACTGTTTGTGAGGGTTTCCATACTGCTGAGCAATCTACCATAGTTTTAAAATTTAGTCTGCGTACTTTCAAGATAGGTCCACAACCAATTGGCACAGATGTATTCTCTATGACCTCTTCCGGAGACCATTCTGCTGGCACACCACGCACCAAACCCATTCTAGTCACGTTAAAAGATGGAATGAATGCCTTATAATTACATTTAGTTAGGTTTTCATTAGTAATAAAAGAATTGGCGTCAATGTATGAAGAGAAAGACAAAGCTATTTTATTTCTTCCTATCCTTTTCACGCTCCCGTTAATAATATTGCGAAAATTGCATCGTTGTAGAAATCTACCAAACGAAAGCGGATGCAGTGTGGTGGAATCATTGTCCAGATTAGTAGTCTTTTGTACATGAATAACGAAGGGCGCGCTATCCGTTCCGTCATAAACTTTTCTGCCCACATTTTGCGCGGGAATTGTTGGTTTTTCGGATTCATTATTTAAATTACTAATTGGTTGTGATTGAGGTGTCTGTGATAGATCATCACAATCGCAACCAAATAAATTCTTTTCGCCAGTGTCCAATTTTCTGCGTCTCTTATTACATCGCTTACAGACATGTCGACGACTTCTTTTCATTGGCCGGGTTGATGAAGACGCATCTGTCTCCATGCCAGACTCGGATACATCACATTTTGCAGTCTTTTCCGATTCTATTGTGATGTAATTGCCCGCCGGGGGGACTACGCCCCCCGGATCAGGCGGCAAATTCATAGTGTACTATAATTAAATATTTGTAATAAAACTTACCAAGAAGCGAAGAAAAATAAATGAATATACAAAAGAAAGCTAAACTACAAATATACAACAATTTAAAACTCAGCTGATAGGTATTATTTACAAATTAATCAAATAAAATTAAAGAGCTTAGAAAAATACGTCTACCACCATTCGAAGTTTCCCGCGCTTTTTTGTACATACATATTTACTTATACACTACAACATCGATGTATATCGTACATCACTAATGTAGGGATGTGACATTGAGTGAAAAAAATAGATTATTTACAAATCAATTTTCGCATTTGAATAATAATCGATTTTTGAAAACCCGTTTTTTTATAAGAAAAATAATCGATTTTTTGTAAAAAATCGTATATTTTTCTTAAAATTTTGCGTTATATGTTCCCTGTAGCAATATGACTAAGAAATTAATATTAACAATTTATTAGGAGTCTTCAATTTGGCATTGAAGTACAACGCTGTAGGAAGCCTTGGTACGAAACATGACTTTCCCTATGTCTTCGCACATGGCCTCTACATCGTCATCGGGATGAGCTGACGTTGGGGCGTACACTTGTATAACCTTCAGAGTATATCTCTCAGTTATTTTTAAGACAAGGTACGCCACTCGCGCTGATACGCTGCCAACTTCTACAATGTTACTTTTTAGTCACTTGTGGATAATAAACCCGACGTCACCTTGGGATGGTTGGTATCTTTCTCGAAAGTAGAGTAAGTGACCAGAATATAGGGCCATCTTTTCCTCCCCCTGTCTTCGGATCTCGGATAGCCCTAGGATATGCCAGTTTATGTGACTTAGCTCTTCTCCCAACTCAGCGATGTGCTCGTCCAACCGCAGAGAGTGTTTTTTTTTTATTCTGGCGCGGCCAAGTGTCCACACTGCACCTGATGGTAAGCGCAGTGCCGTCCTGATAGAGTATCAAGTGGCAAGAGACAATATATTCCTCGCCATTCAACACAATCATGCCGGCCTGCTGTTTAGCTTCTTCACACTACGCCTAAAGGACCCAGGATCATAGGAAGGAGGGAACACGGTAGCTGGCAAACTGTTCCACAGCTTGATGGTGCGGCAAAAATACGAGTTTGCGAACCTCTTGGCCGAACCAAGAGTCGGCCGAGCCGGGGTAGTAGATACCACGAAGCTGTGGCTCCGCAATCCAGTACGCGTGGTTCTGGTATGGAAGGGAGATGATGGGATAAGATCAAACAATTCTTCAGAGCATTCGCCATGATACAGACTGTAGAACACGCTAAGCGAGGAAATATCCCTACGCAGCTGTAGCGGCTCCAGGCTGTTACTCACGTCTGCATCATTCACAATGCGGATGGCCCGCCGCTGCAACCCATCCAAGGCATCGAGAAGGTATTTTGCGGAACCGTCCCAGAGGTGCGAGCAGTATTCCATTCCCGGCCGCACTTGCGCTTTATATAAGCGGTAGAGCAGACCGGGCATGAAAAACCGCCGCACCCTGTTCAGGATTCCTACCCTGCGGGAAGTGGCGGATATTACGCCCTCGATGTGACTCCTTGGATTATGATCGCAGCGGATATCCATACCTAGGACACTAAGGTCATTCCACATTGCTAGTGGGAGGAAACGGGGATTTCTTGCACGAAAACGCGCACACCTGGGTTTTCTTGGCATTAAACTCAACCCGATTCCTTGTACCCCATGATGATATGAGATCCAAGGCTTGGTTGAGCTCAATGACAAGATCCTCGCGTCTCCTCTCAGTACCCGCCCAGCAACCAGGAGGCTTGCTGCAATAACGCCCATGAACCGTGCTGTCATCTGCATAGCAATGAATGTTGCCAAGCGACAACATATCATTAATATGCAGAATAAACAAGGTGGGCGAAAGCACAGAACCTTGTGGTACTCCGGCATTTACTGACATGAGCTGCGAAGCGTGTCCATCAACGAGGACACGTATTCTACGCTCATGCAGAAAGCCGGAGATCCACTTGCACAGGTTGTCGGGCAGACCGTATTCCGGGAGCTTGGAGAGAAGGCCACGATGCCAGACCCTATTAAACGCCTTGGCTATGTCGATACTTACAGCCAGAGCCTCGCCATGCTTGTCAATCGCCTCCCCCCAGCGATGTAATAAATACGCTAGAAGATTGGCTGTTAATTAGTCGCTCCATGACTTTACATATCACTGAGGTTATGGCAATTGGGCGATAGATGTTAGGGTCTGACCGATCACCCTTTTTGGGGATCGGCTACACATTAGCCTATCTCCAAGATTCAGGATTCCGATTCCGATTCAGGATGCCTATGCCTGCACGTCAGTGCAGGAGACAACTCCACTGCACACTTTTTAAGGACAAGCGCTGGGATACCATCAGGACCACTAGCCTTCCAGACATCGAGAGATTGCAGCTCACGCCGCACATCACAATGTCTGATACGGATATCAGGCATTGTGACCGCAACCGGGCAGCGTAGGTGGTAAATAAACATTGCAATCCTCGAGTCTCGAATTAGCCGCGAAGAGGTCTGCCAATAAATCAAACTTCTCCTGCGAGCTATGGGCTAGTGTTCCATTTCGATATCTCAGCGGTGGCAGCGAAGGGCGACAGAAATTAGATTGGACGGCCTTAGCCAAGCTCCAATAAGCACGACTGCTTGTCGGTTGGTCGGCCAAAGCACATCCAATCTTGGTGACGCGCTGGGCATCTGCTCTAACATACGCCCTCTTGCAGACCTTGGCAGCATGGTTGTAAGCTGCGTTGAGTGACTTGAGGTTGGGATCTTTCGTAGCGCGACCCCCGATCAGTTCTGGAGGAGCCCAACCACAACTCGTGGTGTCCGTTAAAGTCCCCCAGAACTACCAGTTCCACTGTTGAAAAGTGCTCTTGCGCGTCATCTGTTGCCTGGCTAATATAATTAAACAGCCGAGTTGTCTCTACGTCCCCGTCATGTGATCTGTAAAGGCACACGTAAACCTGACTCTGGGAGCCGAGGTCGACGTGCACCCACAGGGTGGAGAAGGAGGGGTCCTCCATGCAGCGCAGACGGTGACAGCAGACGTCCGACCGAATATACAGGCATACCCCGGCCCTCGGCCTGAAGCTTTCTTCAAGCGGATAACCAGGGTAAAGCAAATATGACATATCGGTCGGACTGCAAATCTGCGTCTCCGTCAGGAAGAGCAGAGGAGGCTGGGCCGTCTCAAGATGTTGGTGGACGGCACTGAGGTTTGAATGGAGTCCGCGGATGTTAGCTAACTCCATTGTGAATGCGGTGGTGGGGTTACGCACCGCGGTAGAACCTGCCCTCTTATTTTGCACTGTCATGGAGTTATGGGAGGGAGAGGTGAAGAAGCGGTCAAGGATCTAGTTTCAGAGTAGTCAGAAGGCCGCAACAAGGGCCGGTCCACTAAAAGAGTTGAGAGTAGGTGAGCTGATCCGCTGGACGGAAGGGCTGAAGGTTGTGCAAGAGTACGTATACTTGGGCCAAATAATCCAACTGGGCAAGCACAACTTCGAGAAAGAGGCAGGTAGAAGAATTAATTTGGGCTGGGCGGCATTCGGTAAACTACGTAACCTGTTTGAGTCGTCGATCCCTCAATGCTTAAAAACAAGTTTTTAACCAGTGCGTCCTACCCGTATTGACCTACGGGGCTGAAACGTGGACACTTACCAATAGTCTGGTCCAAAAATTTAAAATCGCTCAGCGTACTATGGAGCGGGCAATTCTTGAGGTTTCTCTGGTGGATAGAGTTCGCAATGAAGTCATCAGCTAGAGAACCAAAGTCATAGATATTGCTCGCGAAATTAGCACGCTAAAGTGGAAGTGGGCTGGTCACGTCTGCAGATGGACTGATGGCCTATGGAGCAGACATGTATTAGAGTGGAGACTGCGTTCAGGCAAACGTAGTGTGGGATGCCCAACGCCCTGCTGCACGATAGCCCGACGACTTGAAGAAGGTGGCGGGTAGAGGATGGTTGCGGGCTATCCAAGACCGGGATGGTTGATGTTCACTTGGGGAGGCCTACGTCCAACAGTGGGTGGCAACAGGCTGAGTATACTTCAATTTATTTTGTTATATTTTTATTTTTTGTTGGTGCCAAATCTTTTTCTTTATGTATTTTTCACGGTATTCAAGATAATAAGATTGAGAGTTGACAGATTAACCATTCTATGAATGAGTAATGAAGTTTTTCAGCGCAGTTTGTGTGTTAATTTACTACATCGTGTTACCCCAAACGCCACCTGTATTTTTAATAAAATAAAAGGCGTAATATACAAAAAAAACATTCAAAATCAAAATTAAATAATCGATTTTTTTAAATTAATAAATCGATTTTTAAGGAAAAATAATCGATTAATTTAAAAATTGATTATTTTTTTACATCCCTAGTCAATTGTCATTTGACATTTTGTGTGTGCGACTGCGGAGCTTGCCTGGTTGCTGTCTATTCACTATTGTCAAGTATTTTGTTGCGACTAGCGATGATTTGTTGATTATTGATTACAAAAATTGTGTATTTTATAATGAAACTTTGAAACACAATTGTTTAAAATAACTGAAAATGGCGAAAGACGGTGATATGTCCCTTTTCAACGATGTTTTAGAGCCGTTTAGGAGGGTGATAAACACTGACCCACCTAAAGATAAGTTGTCGGCGGCTTCCAAATTGAATTTCTCTGATAGTAACCAGTCCTTAAAGGAAGGTAATGTATTTTAAGTAAATAGTTTAGTTGTTAAGTATCTATTCACAAGGAACAAGAGTTCTAGCTAATTAATATTTCCATGTGTTGTTGTACCGCCAAAATATGTTACCTACATACTACCTAACCAAAAACATTTTATCCTCGACACGGGAAAGTAGATACAATCAAATAAATGTTTATGTTTTTTTTTTTACTATTTACAGTGTAAATGTTATAAAGCGAAATTGAAGGGACCGAATATTTTATTATGTTATAGTTTTCGATAAACTGAGAGAGCAAAAGAAAACAATATAACTTCATAACATAACTTTTTTTCTCCCCCTTCTCCTATCACGCGAATTAAGGACAATTTTTTCTATTTTTCCCGTTAATACATAAATTCTTTCTTTTATTTGCCATGTATGGAGTTTAAAAGTTTGAAAGCAACTAACAATAGGATAATGTAAATGTCCTATTGGTATTCATTGTATACCAATAGAACGGTAGTAGGAAATTACAGTACTTTCTCCTTTTCTTATATCCATCCCATGGTTGTCTGTATGAAATTGCCTAGAGCGATAAGACCTCCATTTGTACTTTTATTATGTAAATGAAATTTTTCTTTATTTATAATCTTGAAATGTGCAATAAAGTGTTAATAAATAATTATTATGTTTGAGAGTTAGTGAAATTAATGTTAACTGGTCTTAAATAATTAAATACTATTTTGCTATATAGTGTTTCAATATATGGGTAACAATGTAAACCCAATGAACCTTAGCAATTTCTATGTTTTAAGGAGTTTTTCGTTAAATAGAAGTTTGCTATAAAGAGTTTACACTTTATTTGTAATTTATATTATGAGAACAAATTATTATATAAATTATCTTAGGAAATATGAAGTAACACATATTATCTGTCCATTTTTAAACAGGATTGTCCAATCTTTTGACACTGGGAAAGAGAAAGTCCAGTATAAGTACAGTAGATGGGTTGACACCCGAGAAAAGATTAAGAATTGATTCCAACTCAAATGCTCCCTCTGCACCACCATCTCCTTGGGAAGCTAAACGGATGAAGATTGATTTGATTGGTGCTAAGGCACAGGTAATGTGTGGCTTATCCTCATTATTTACAATATTGTGCATATAGGCTTAGTTTTGCCAATTATATTAATTTTCACATTATAATTTTCCCATCATTGAAATTCTATGAAATAGGTATTTATTTATTATTATCAAAGTGTATATTATATATATATTTATGCACAGTTAAATTTTATTTAACAGTTTTTGCTACTTAATAATTAGAAAGTTATTGGGGATTTTTTGTGTGCATAATGTACAAAATATTCTGAAAACAGTGCCACAGAAATAAAAACTAACATTGACATGCAATGCAATTTCTAATATATTTTACTCAAAATCTTTCTTTGGCCAATTAATATTCTATTCCGGGGATATTTATTAATTGGTTCTTTCGAATTTTGACTACTTACCTCCATTGGTTGGTGATAAAAATTTAGCTTTGTATATACAATGTGAATATTACTTTAAAGTTAGGTACAAGCTATAACAAAATCAGACTGAAAGTCTCTCATAGTCCTTGATACCTACAACACAAGACTTATCTTAGTGTGGGATTGGGACTATGTGTGTGACTTTTGGGTGTTATTATTATTATAAAATAATTCATATATATTTCATTTACATTGACACTTAGATAACAAAACTGGAAGCTCGTGTGAACCATCAGCACACTATACGCAAAGAAATGCAGATCCTATTTGAAGAAGAGAAGTCATCATTGCAAGAACAACATAAGAGAGATGAAAGAGCTCTCGCTGACATGGAAGAGAGATTACAGTTGATCAGAAGGAGGGAACAAGAACTGAGGGATGAGTATAATGAGGTGATTTTATATTTGTTGGAGGATTTACAGTAAGTAGCATACTCAGTATAGGTTTATGGGCCATGTGTTGAATAACTGTTGAGGTCCCAGGTTGGGCTTGATTAGTGTTTGAGTTTTTTGGATAAAAAATTCATGGGACCCAAAGACGAGAATGTTTATGTGATATATTTTGTTTATAGCAAAGGTCAGCAGAGATGTAAATGTTGCCTGATGGTAAGTGATTTCCACCTATGTATGGATATCAGGAAAATATGCATGCATTGCTAATTTTACAGAAAAGTAATGGATGGATTGGTGCCTACATGAAATGTGGGCATGAGTGTACCTTATGTCATTTTATGTTTATATTTTTTGAGTTTATGTTATGCTGTTTTAACCATGTTGTATATAAATGTTGTTATAATGATTAACATTATGTATCTATGGATTCTATACAGTAAGCTATAACCAGGTGATTCTAATAAGCCCATGTTAGTGTATATTATGTATGTGTATACTACATGTTTTGGATTTCAACTGAAATGTAAATTATATTGCACTAAAAAAAATTTTTGATAGACTGTCATTGTAGCCTTTCTATAATGAAGTTACTTTTTGAAATCATTTTAATAATCAGACAAATAAATGTTGCCACAGTCTATGAAGATACACAAGGAACAAAAGGCCAACTGGGATAAAGAGAAAAATGAGCTTCAGAAACAGATAGCTGAGCTTAAAGACAAATTATTAGAAGCTAATGTTAGTGGTCAGGACCAAATATTAGAAATGAAGAAAGATATGGATGAATTGTTGCAGGTAAATAAATGCCATTAAGTGATCATGTTTTATGTTTTTACTCAAAATGAGGATTGTGATTTTGCCAAGTCTGGCAGTGTTCACCATGGCGAGATTGGCTAGTTCTACAGTTCTATGTTTTATAAGCTATAATACATTTTTTTTATTCTGTAGGTCATAAAAATTGCAGGTAAGCAACCGCTGTAGTAGTTGTAGTTGCTTGTTGATTTTGTACACACCCTACAAACACCCGCCATTTTTGTCAAAAACCCGCCATAGTGGCACACGCAAGTGTGTTGCGTTTCGGGATCAGCCAGTGTACATCCGGTTTTTCTCGGGGGTCTAAAGTTGGGGTACAATGTTTGGCCATTTTGCGGCCTTCTGAATACTCTGACAATAGACCCTCGACCGCTTCTTCACCTTCTTGCCCATGGCGTAGTGTGAAGGAGCAGGCCTGCATGATTGTGTTGAGTAGCGGGGGATGGATCGTCTCTCGCTACTCGATACTCTAACTGGATCGCACTGCGCTTACCATCACGTGCAGTGCGGTCACTTTGTTGTGCTAGGATAAAAAAAAACTTATGAACATCTATAAATTTGTAAATTAAATTAAAAAAAAATTGTAAATAAAAAATTTGTATATTATCAAAGAAAGATTATTTTACAGTAAAGTATTTTACAACCCCAGGCTTTAGAAGATGCACAGTCTGAAGTGCAAATACTGAAGAGTGAAGTAGAAAAGCAGAGTAGTCGTGCGGAACAGTGCACCGCAATGAAAACCCAACTTGAGAAACAAGGTTTTGAATTGCAGCAAGTCACTAATAAACTTAAGGAGTTGGAATATGAGAGGGACTCCATTAAAGATTGGCAGACACAGGCTAAGGTATGTGCATTGTTTAAAACTCCTTTATGATTTATCTCAATTCAAGCATTTAAGTAATTTATTGTTTTTGTCAATATGTATGTTCGTAGATACTAGAAATCAAAAGAGATTTTAGATTTTCAATATTATATACATCACAGAATACACTCAAATTAATACTCAAATGTACTGCAAATTGCGAGGAAGCCATAATGTAAAAAATGTACTGCAACTTGTAATTATTTAAATTGCAATTGTGCGTTGTAATTATTGAAGAATAATTTATAAAGTATGAACAAGTTAATGTAACTTATTTAAAGGCGAATGGCGAAAACTTGCTACTTTTTGTATAAGCCTGCCTCGGTGGCGCAGTTGTATTGCGCATGCGCATCTCGGGTTCGATCTCCGGGTCGAGTAAAGTGATATTGGGTTTTTCTATCCAGAAATTGTCAGTATAAGCCTGGAGTCTGGAATTTGTGCCCGGTATGGTGATAGGCTCGCCCCCTATCACAATGTGGGATCGAAATAAATTTGGCGATAAGTGGGTGTACCGGTTGCACCTCTGCCTACTCCTTCGGGCATTACAGCCGTGAGTGTATATGTATGTAAGAAGTGATTTATCCACCAATAAAAGACCATACGAATTAAAATTATTCTATAGACAGCACAGAAACGTCTGTCCAACATGGCGGATCTTGAAAAGGAAGTGGTGCGTCTCCGAGCCAACGAGCGCACGCTGAGAGACGCCATCTGCAACAAGCTGCTGCTTGAGGAACAAGTGCATGTTCTTTCGACTAAGGTGGAAACATTGCAGGCGTTGCAGCAAGAATTACATGAAACCAAGGTAATCCTACTAATATTATAAATGCGAATGTTTGGATGTATGTTTACACAATCACACTACAACAATGGATTTGGTTGAAATTTAGCACAGATATAGATTATAGTCTGGAATAGCACATAGGCTACTTTTTATCCCGGAAAAATGTACAGATCCTGTGGGATTGTTTAGTTTTTCCCAGAGAAAGGGATCGACATGATTTTTTGCAAAGTGGCAGTTTAGGCATCAGAAAATGAGATAGGCTACATTTTAACCCGAAAAATGCACTTTTCCTACGGATATCAAAATATAATAGGTGTAATACCTTAAAATGCCTCAATGGATAGTATACGTTTTCTTCCAAAAACAATCTCCACGCTGGCGGAGCCGCGGGCAACATCTAGTGAGAATATAATATATGAGTCTTAAACCAGTACACTGATACATAATGGTGGTGATCGCATTGGATACATAATGGTGTCTTATGTTTACGCGATTATTAAATAATTTTTTTTTTATCCTGACACGGCAAAGTCACCACACTGCACCTGATGCTAAGCTAAGCTAATTTTATCCCCCACTAATCAACACAATCATGTCGGCCTGCTTCTTCACACCACGCCATGGGCAAGGAGGTGAAGAAGCTCAAGGGTCTATTGTCAGAGTACTCTGAAGTCCGCAAAACGGTCAAACATCGTACCCAACTCTAGACCCCCGACAAAAACCGAATGTACCCTGTTGATCTTGCATCGCGACACATTTGCGTGTGTCACTATGGCGGGTTTTACACCTTGTGTACGTTGGTCGCTATCCAGGCGGATATGAATATTATACCACCAGCATGACACATGGTTTTCAGTATGCCCCATTTTTCTTTTATTCTGGCACAGCAAAGTGACCACACTGCACCTGATGGTAAGTGCAGTGCCGTCCAGTTAAAGTATCAAGTAGCGAGAGACAATGTATCCCTCGCTAGTCAACACAATTATGCCGGCTTGCTGTGTAGCTTCTTCACACTACGCCTAAAGGACCCAGGATCATAGGAAGGTGGGAACACGGTAGCTGGCAAACTGTTCCACAGCTTGATGGTGCGGCAAAATTACGAATTTGCTCTGCTCTTGGTTCAGGCCGGGGTAGTAGACACCACGAAGCTGTCTGTTTGTTTGTAGGTAAGACTGGGTAGCGCGGAGTCGTCGCTGGAGGAGTGGGTGTGCGCGGGGCGCGTGCACGGCGCAGATTCTGCTCGGGCGCTGTCGGCGGCGCTGCAGGGCGCGCTCGGCGAGCGGCTCGGCGCCCTCACCGACAGGCACCACGCGCAGGGACAACTCGACGCGCTCACTGAGGTACATCCTAGACAAGAAAGAAAGAAAAGAAAAAAAAAATTGGTCAAACAACACTTTAGATGACATACGAATTAAAAACACAAGTAGCAATACAACAAAAAAAAAACAATTATGGACCCGAAGTATACTCCTCAATTTAGAACACCTGTGTCTAAAGTATGACCAAACAGGCCATAGGCTCAGCATTTGCCAGGTAGTAAAGTACTGCCTGGCGCTGGTATAAGATTATTCATGCTTCCCACCCCATCCCGACAAGGTATTTTCTGCATTGCTGCTGACTGTAGGCTGCTATATTTATGTATTTTAATTTATATCAGATATAATTTATATTATCCATATCTATACATTTAAACTAATATTTTTTGTTAGTACTAATAACTTAAGATGTATGCTATAAAATAAATATGTGGGACAGCCCCGAGCATTCGGAATTTTTCATATGTAAGCATATCCAATGGCCCAACAACAAAGAGTTCCACTTATTCGCCCACGCACCGATTATAACTACAACTGAAAATTATAACTATAATATAATAAACTATGTTTTAATAATTTTTTGAACCCTCTAGACATTATATTTCAATATATAACATTATAGTATAACATGTTTATATAATATCTAATACTCTATAAAAAAAAAAAAAACTCATTAGTTGTTTTATATTTAATTGCTTAAATGGTTTTGAATATTGGCAGTCATCCATTCATGAAATCATTGAACATTTTGTTTAATACAAAATGTTACAGATCCACAAAGTAGAATAACCACTAACCATTTATATTTTTTCCACTCTCTAATAGGAAGTAACGACGTTGAAATATGAGCGCGATAAGGCCACTGGCAAGTTGAACGACCTTTTGACCTTCCGTAAGAGTCAAGAGAGTCTCATACACAGGCTGCAGAAACGGCTGTCACTTGTCACCAGGGAAAGGGACAGCTACAGGTGAGAACCTTTTTCGGTAACAATAGAAAATATTTTGTAATAATTATTATGATTATTTGTTACATTAATGACAGCCTCCGTGGCGCAGCGGGCGAGTTAGCCGCTTGTGAAACGAGATACCGTGGGTTCGATTCCTGCACTGAGACAAATGTTTGTGTGACAGACAAATATTTGTTTCGGGTCTGTATGTTGTGGGACGGTAGTCCCTCTTAGTTGTTGATACCCACGATACAGGTTTGATCTAGTGTAGGGTCAGAAGTATGTGGGTGACTGTTGGGTGTATTCTTCCTATAATACGAGCATGACTCAGTTTAGGAGTCGGAGTGTCATAATATTTAGTGTCATTGTACAACCTAAATAATTGACTAACACTATCTACGCACAAACAACTAATCGGCACAGTCACATACAAGGAAATGCTTCAACAAAGGGTATTCAAACTTACTTTACCATGCATCCACACCTCCTTCGCACGTAGATTCGGTTTTTTCATAAGAGCACGTACTTACAATACTGTAGTCAAAGTTTGCAACGTTAAACACTGTTCTGCACGTGAAGCCAAAAAGTTACTCACCAAATGGTTGCTTACTCTGAACTACAAACACACAGAATCTGTATTGGAATAATTTTTTGCTTCTCGCTACTGATCTCACATTAATTAGGCTACCGAAATGAAACACTTTGTGCACCAAGCCCCCTGGGGTGAGGGCAATAACTAATAGTGAAAACACTAGTTTAACACAACACTGTTATTGCCTTGTACATTATTTTTCTTATTTTTTATATTTGTTTTCTATTTTTGTATTTTAGTTATATTATTATAATTATCCTTATTTTCCACTAGCATTATGTAAGAACGATTAGTTCACGCTTTGTAGTGAAATGCGTTTTTATTTATTTTAGTTTATATAAATGTTTAATTCAGTTCCATAATTTAAATGTTTAAAATTATCTTAAATTATTGTAACACTATAATATTATAATCTATGCTACTGTTTGTGTAACTCTATAAATATAAACATTTTCGGGTACCCCAAGATACAGGCAGCGCCTAGTTTGGGGACCTCTGTTAACAACTAAAATTTAATTCAGATATGCAATTTATGCTTTACATTATGTTTTCTGTAACTTCTACTTAACTCTGTGTTTTTGTTGCAATAAAGTTTATTTTATTTATTTATTTATTTATAAACCATCCTGTAATGCTATTAATTCTAAGACATGAAATGTATACTGTTTTTTTTTTATGGAAATAAATTATTATTATTATTATTATTATATATTATTTATTTATTAATCATTTTATTTACGAATTTGTCAGGCAACAACTAGACTGCTACGAAAAGGAGTTGACAGTGACCATATCAGGGGAGACAGGGGCAGGCAGCGCGGCTTTGCAGTCCACTCGCATAGAACAGCTGGAGAAAACTCTGCAGGGATACAGAGATCTGTTGGCTACACACGACCCCCAGACACAGGCTAAAGGTACACACTATCCTACTAATATTATAAATGCGAATGTTTGGATGGATGGATGGATGTTTGTTACTCAATTACTCTACAATGGATGGACGGATGTGGTTGAAATTTGGAACAGAGATAAATTATAGTCTGAAATAACACATAGGCTACTCTTTACCCCGGTAAAATGTGCAGTTCCCATGGTATAGTTTAATTTTTCACAGAGTAAGGGATTGACATGATTTGATAGTAGCAGTATGGGAATCAGACAATAACAGGTCACTTTTTATTCCGGAAAAATGTACGGTTCCTATACCTGTGTTCCTGTACCAGGCTGGCATTTAATGTAAGGAGATTTGATACCGTTTAATTTTTAGTGACTTCTAGGTAGATAAACCTTGCATTTTTATTGAAGTTATACTTCTTTAGGCGCGTTATGAAAAATTTAAATTGAATATTATTTACTATTCGTAATTATTAGTGAAAAAAATTGTGCTTATATACTTTTTCAAGTGCTCCAATATAATTGACAACATTTCAAAATCTAAACTAGCGTAAAATAAAAAAACCGTTTCTCATGTTTTAGTTCAAATATATATTTTATATTTTTTTTACTTTACTATACTTTAGTTTCGAAGAAAAAAATTAAAAACCGAAAAATTCTTGATGACGTCATACATACGGTCGAATGAAATAGTTTCTTCGCTCACCATACTATTTATTTTAAAAACCAATACATTGTCATTTGTTAAATGTCAATGTCACAATACGTCAATAATTCGCCAATCAAATGACAGAAATTTGAGTCGTCACAACTCACATCTGTCACTTGTAAGTTTTTTTTGCAAAGCAAAGGTCATTACGTCTTGAGCCGTATATATGACGTCATTTGGTGCTTACGACGATTTAGAATAAAACAAAATTCAAAGTGAAAATCATGAATGAAAATATCTGAATATCGAAAAAAGAAAATATATGGGTCTGTTAATTTTAGTTCAAGTTTCATATAGTATACAAATTGGAGTATGTTAGAAAAATGAAATGTTGTCAATTGAGGTTAAGTATCCGTATGTATTATTTATTGATATAAATTAAACATACATATACATATACACTCACGCCCGTATCCCATGGGGGTAGGCAGAGACTATTGAGTGCCACAAGCTACGATCCTGACACACTTCTTTCGCCTCTTCCACATTCATACATCTTCTCATACATTTACGACGGTTGGAGGTACTTCTGATTTGCCCTTTTAGGAGAAGATCGTTTATCTGATTCGTAAACGTTCTCCTTGGGCGCCCTCTACCCACTCTTCCAGTCACATTTGCACGGTAAATAGCTTTCGTAAATCGCCTTTCATCCATCCTCTCCATGTGGCCAAACCATCTCAGCATACCTCTTTCTATCTTAGTCACCACATCATTCTTCAACTCACAACGATCTCTTATCACACTATTCCTCATGCGATCAGCAAGGGTGACTCCACACATACTCCGTAAGGAACGCATCTCCACCGCATTAACTCCACTCATGCTTCTTCTGCCACACCCAACTTTCACTTCCATACATAAGTGTCGGTACCAGCACACCATTATGAACAGCCATTCGCGCCTTTTGTGACACCGCCTGGCTGCTCATTATCGCGTGCAAGGCACCATTCACTTTATTACCTGCCATCACTCTCCTTTCAATATCCCTCTCATATTTCCCATTTCTGGTTAACACGCTTCCCAAATAAACAAACTCTTTCACTTGTTCCACTCTCTCACCATCTATATTTATGTTACATTCCGTAACATCTTCCTCTCTTTCTATCACCATAACTTTCGTCTTACTTCCATTAATTTTCATTCCCTTCTCCTTAAACGACTCATTCACTACATTTAACATGTCTTGTAGCTCCCCCACCGATGACGCAAGCAATACCTGGTCATCGGCGTAGAGAAGACACTTGACATGCAACTCATTCCGAATGAATGAATGAGTATGAATGAGTATAAATTAAAATATTGTTAATATTAATTATTAATATTTGCATGCAATTAAAAACTATTTTTTAATGATGCCAAAGAAGTATAACTTCTCACGCGCGTACATAAGTACACGAACCCATTTTTTTGGTATAAAATATGCTGCAATATGCTTATATTTTACATATGTGTGGGCAGCATTGGAGAGCGCCCGTGCTGAGGCGAGCAAGTGGCGCGAGGAGGCGGAGAGCTTGCGGCGTGACGTCACCACGCTGCGGGCGCACCGCGACCAGCTGCACGCGCACCTCGACCGGCTCGCACGAGACGGCACTACTAAGGCACGTATACACTGCCACCACCATGTTAATGGCATGTGAACACCCACTCCCAATTTCGGAGCATCGTGCGACCCCCAGATGGACGGCAGCTCGGGTGGTAAGGCCTCGTTCGGTGTCGTTGTTCGGTGCGCGGGGGCTCCTTAGCCCCCCATGGAGATGAGCTGCTACGCGGCACCAGGGGTGATTCCGGCTGCAATTCTAGCACTCCTTAGAATAACCCGGGATCGCTCCGTAAGCGCCGAAGAGGGCCACCGCGGGGTTTTAGCTGGTTGTGTCGGGTGGGGTATTCATAAGGGGTCGGGACTCGGCCCAGCGGCTGCCCTGATAGCCATCATCCGTGCGAGGGGGATACTGGGTCGTAAGCCCGGCTAGTCCAGAATAACCGTTTTATTCTTATTCTGCTTCCCCCCCGAAGCGGGCGGCAGTAATAAAACGCTTTCCCGCGACAAAAAAAATGGCATGTGAACACCGGTTTATGCAGAAGCATTTCAAAGAACGAAAAGTATGGTGGTCTTTAGCCGAAATTTCTCTTCGGTTGACTGGCTCGATTGAATTCACTTTTACTTGAGCTAGCTTGTTCTATCTCCCACCTTGCTGTTCATGCTTTTCCCAACACATATAAGTGTCGACAATCGTTAATTATGATGCATCAATCTGTTTATTGATTCAATTGAAGAGTATAAAAGCAAATCCACCTGAGTCAGAGAACACCTATATCGAGATATCTTTACTTTTATGAATCAGAAGTGGAGCTGGTTTTTTAAAGAAGGAAAAGTCTATTTAAAAAGAAATTCGATAATTATTAACTTTCAAACAATGAATTTACAATATCCTTAAGATAATGTTCGTCTCGTCGAAGTACGCGAAAGAAAGAGTCGGGTAAGTATAGCGAGCGACCCTGCGCCCCGCCGACGATGTCTCTCTTCACACCGCTCTCGCTTTGGGTACGCCACTGCTGACGTCACGATGCCGGTTGCTTGGTCCCGCCTGCTTCTTGGATATTCTTACTTCTTACTTTTGTCCCTGTGATGTATAGATGTCTTTTTTGAAAACTTTAATGTTTAACAATAGCTAAATACCTAAAAACATAAATATGTATAATGATTATAAAATTGACAGAAATAATAGGACTGAGGTGGATTCCATTAGCTTTATGGATAAGCGTTGTACTGAAGCGCGTTTGCTTGTTTCTATTTTATTTGTTAGCTGTCTCATAATCATAACGACGCTGTTCTTCTCTTCTCAAACGTTTCTTACTTCGTCCTGCAAGTGCAGGTCATATATTTTCTTTCATTGTGCTGAAATTTAAAGTATAACCCAAAAAAAATACACTCTCAACTTGCAATGAATACTCGCCATGTTTATTTCAAATGGCGGTAGTTGATTGGTCGATTGTGACTGAAGCGGATCTGTTCCTAACAGTTTTGAGATCGAAGCGAATTTGCATCTGAGCAGTATCTTTAAAGTGATTTTTTCTTTTGGTACATCTGGATATACTTAAGTATGTTTTAGCGCTTTTTTTGTATTTATATTTGGTATATTTAGTTTAAAGATGACGGTTGTGGACTGATGCGTATTTGCATTTACACCCCTCAATTGGTTTCTTGGAATAACAAATATAAGATATCGAAATTAATGATAACTCATATTGAAGTTACAATTTACAGCACTTACGTATCCGATTTGGAGAATTTAGATATGTTAGTTTAGCCCTTAAATAATAATTAGTGAGTACTTATTGATATAAATTTGATTTATTCCTACATCAGGTACTACATCTAACGGACAACCCGGCTGCAGAAGCACAAAAACAAATCCACAAAGAGTTAGAGACGGCTCAAGAAGAAGTAAGTATCCAGCTTTAAAAGGATATAAGATTGTTTTAACTAATTTTCTACTAGCAGAAGCAAACAAGTAAAAGAGTCATTTGATAGAAAATGATCTACCATTTTCATGATTGCATGAGCAATCATAATCACTTCATGTTAGGAATTACTGTGGCTGGCCCACACAAACATCTGTTTCGGTGTGGGAATTGAACCGCTACGCCACGGAGGCTGTCAAATAAGTAAATAATGTTTTACAACATGTCAAGTCACTAGGTAATTATCATCTCACGTACTTCTAAAATAGTTGAAGATTGACCACGCGTGTAACTTTAATTGTAGTAGTTTTTTTTAATGTTTTTTAGATTAAGAAACTGAAGGCAGCACTGCGCGAGGGAAGCACTCAAGCCGACCCCGAGGAAGTTAATCAACTTCGACAGCAGTTGGAGAATAGTAAAATTAAACTAAAGAGGTATAAATAAATATCAATAATAATATTAAAGTGGTAGAGCCACGCTGTAGACATATTTGTCTACAGCATGAATGGGCCGGCTCGACCGGGGTAGTACCACTGTCTCACAGAAAATCAACGTAAAGTGACAGTTCACTGTCGCGTTTCGTATGGTAAGTGAGATATCCGGAGGCCCAGATTCCCCCTTCCCTTCCCTAATCCCTATTCCTGTCCTTTAAGGCCGACAACGCATACGTGATACTTTCGGTATTGTGGATGTTCATGGGCGGTGGAGATCACTTAACATCAGGTGACCCACTGACTCGTTTGTCGGACTATGATATAAAAAAAAATATCCTAAATGTGTAGAATGTTCCATTTGTAAACACATAATCTTATGAAATTATCGAGTCTGTCATAATTACGTCTATACATATAAAACGTTCTCTACGCCGTATCTTGTAATCTAAAGTGAGAATTTGGGCTTTGCATATGGCCAACTATTGGAGTATAAATATTGCGCATTTACAATTTCAGATTGAAAGAAGAGTTTGCATCTTCCGCTCAAGAATACAGAGACGTGTGCTACATGTTGCTAGGTTATAAAATTGATAGGACTGGCATTAAAAATTATAGGTAAGCTAATTATTTATTATTAAATCTTTTCTATTAATGTGCATGTATACTTTTATGTATTTTAAATTCCACTGAAATATTAATAATGTAAACATTTTTGAGTAGTGTGACGGAACATAAACAGCAAAAGTGATAGAATTAACAGAAGTATATAAAGTCAAATTTGATTCATGACTTTTATTCTAGAACTTGTTGAAAAACTACGATACCGCGGGAATCGTAGTCGCCTAGCGTAATCGTAGTATTATTTACTTTGAAAAATATTTTCTGACAAACATTTAAAACTTAGTTGAGTAGTCCACGCATCATTCAGCTCAGCTCAGCAGTCGTAGCACATGCTAGTCAAGGCTAGTTCTTGCGATGTAAATTTGTTTCTAGTTGTGAAGTTTGCTGGTAGTAGGATATTCATATCCGTCCGGATAGCGACCACCGTACACAGGGTGTAAACCCCGCCGTAGTGGCACAAGCAATAGGGTAGTTGACTCGATTTTTTTTATTAATTTAATCAACAAGTTACGTTACCTAAAACCTATTATCGAAAGAATTTAAGAATCCGAACAAAAGTAAGTAAATTAGACACCACTCAAATCTGCTGGAAGGGGTAGTTGTTAAATAACAGTACAAGGATGCATATCTGATACCGTGACGTCACGGTACTATGAATCGCCTGTACTGTACCGTTGTGCGAGGGAGATAGCGATATGTTCTCAATACGCCACCGTTTTCGCGTATGCCTGTGAGTATGTGCTCATACCAATATTTAAAATAAATATTGTGACCTCATTTTTCAAGCAATTTAGATTCTGTTTTCGTAAAAGAGTTTCGTTTGCGTATTATATTCGATTGCGTAGAGAATAATGTACGAAATTAAACACAGGAAACTACCGTATTGTGTCGCGTTCCGAGATCAACCAGTGTACATCTGGTTTTTGTCAGGAGTTTAGGGTACGATGTTTGGCTGTTTTGCGGCTTTCTGAGTACTCTGACAATAGACCCTCGACCGCTTCTTCACCTTCTTCCCATGGCGTAGTGTGAAGGAGCAGGCCGGCATGATTGTGTTGAGTAGCGAGGAATAGATCGTCTCTCGCTACTTGATACTCTAACTGGACCGCACTGCGCTTACCATCAGGTGCAGTGCGGTCACCTTGCCGTGCCAGGATAAAAAAGCAATACTCAATGTTTTTTAATTTCAGAATATCGAACATGTACGCTGAATCGTCGGACGAATACTTAACGTTCACGTTATGCGACGACGGCATAGAGATGGTCCACACGGAGTATTCGACCACTCTCGGCGAGCTGGTGGAGTTACACCTGCATCAGCACCGCTCCATACCGATGTTCCTGAGCGCTCTCACTATGGATCTGTTTACTAAGACCACCATGCAGCAGACCACGGAGTAGACACTAGTGATATCTGGACTTGGGATAATTAGTGATAGTTCTACTAAATGTATTTAGTGAGCGTTGATGTATGAAAAACTCTGAATGCAGTTTCATCGACCCCGTAAAAAAATTATAATATGTAATTAGAGCAAAGTGTCTTACGGTGAAGTCGATGTGTCAAATGAGATACGTTTGTTTTGTCATAATAGGGTAGTATCCTGAGTTTCATTTTGTACATTATTCAATACGCAGCCGATTATAATACGCAAACGGAATCCTTTTATAAAATCAGAATCAAAATTAATTGAGAAATGAGTTCACATTATTTATATTAAATATTGGTATGAGCAAATTTCGTGCGTAGTGGGAACATAGCACTATCTCCCTCACACAACGGCACAGTGGCCATTTTGAGAGATGACGTCACGGCCTATATAATGCATCCCTTTCATTTGACAGTTACCCTTTCCAGTAGATTTGAATGGTGTATAATTAACTTATTTTTTTCGGATTCATAAAATTCTTTCGATAATAGGTTTTATAATGTAACTTGTTGATTATAAAACCTAAAATTGCGGCAAACCGGTGAGTCAAACCATGATATAACGATAAATCATAAAATATGTTATATATCAATGAATATTGAGTTTTTTATACATCAGCGAGTACCTATTTAATATGTATTTAATTTAAGCATACATAATGATTTCTTAAGATGATGAATGATTTCTATACATTGAAATAAAACTAATTTTACAGATTTTATCGCGGTTTAATTGCTTTTTAAACCGACTTTTCGAAAGCTTTACAGCGTTCATGGTCATAGAAAAAGCATATAAACCGCGATAAAATTCGTAAAATTAGCTTTATTTCAATATTTAAGCATACAGTGAATGTCTATAGACTCTCGATTTTTATAGTGCTTATATTTCGCTGATTATGACTATTTACCTCTAGCTAATATTACGAGTATTAAGGTGGTTACTCACTGAAAGTATTCAAGGATATGTAATACAAAATAACATCGGGGCGAATGTTACATAAGTGTTTTTTTTATAATATCGTAGTAACTGGTTGAGTTCGTAGCAATACTGATGTGTTACGCAAACCTTAACTGCTTCAAATATGTTTAAGATTGAATTATATATATGTACATATAAGTGGTACGCACAAGAATACTTATTTTGGTGAGTATCCACTTTTAGACGGCACTAAAGATCCTGATATTCTTCCTTATTCCATATCTTCCAGAAATCACACGTAGACATCTTTGTCCCAGGAACCTCCTATACACGCTAATATCTCGAAGAGTTCCTCCAAAAAAAATTATATAGAACAGTGGTTCTCAAAGTTGACCGGACCCGACCCACCTAACAAAAATCTAAATTCGGGACTCACCTCTTATTTGTCACGAATAAAAAAAAAATACACATCGAATTGAGAACTTCATTTTTTTAAGTCGGTTATAAAGGTGGCGTAAAATTATATGAATGCACGGCTGTAAATAAGAAACAATATTCAGTTGCAACCGAAAATCTTAATTCTTAATACAAGGATTATTAGGTTTCAATCCCGGTAGGTCGATGTATGGTGCTATTCAGGGCCCACCCAATATTCGACCCATGCACCCATTCTTTGGGAAATGCTGGTATAGAGTATAATTTTTTGTCACTGATATCATGACATTGTATTATTGAATAGAACTTGTAGGTACTATACATTTTGAATTAACTACCTGATGTTGATCAGCAATTTTTATAAATTACCCTTTTTCTAAATTTTAATATACATGTGCAGTTCAATATAAAAAAACGAATTTAAAGGATTATTGATTAACTACTAAACAGTTTACAATGTCTGCAAGTTCATGTACCATAGATAACTTGATTTTTTTACTGATGTGTTTGGCCGATTGTGACAGCCGGAACATACTTGTTACAAATGAAATATTTTGGTTATTAAAGATTTTAGATATCCGCGTTTTATTATAAGCACGTACGATCTTTTTAAATCTTCCAAGGATTCGATGTATCGATTATGATAAAACATTAGCATATAATTATCGATATTATCGTGTATTAATGTAACAATACTTTAAGAGAAAATTAGACTAAAAATGGAAGCGTTGGTCTATATCTATGGTATCTTACTTATGACTTGGCAGCATGGTCTCGGACCTTAGCCGGTTTCTTATGGAGCGAATAAAAAAACTATGGTATCTAATGGTCGATACTCGATAAATTTGTAGAATTAAATCCTTTCTCTATTAATTTTCATCTCAGAGTGGATTATTCTCCATTGTCTATCAATGGCCGAAGTATCGGTACTTTCTATTCGTTAATAGCCAAAATATTTTGATTGCCAATACTATTGGTTATCGCAGTAATTATTAATACTTTCGTATTTTTTACAAAAACGATGTATTTGATTCTGTGAGATTTATGCCACCAACTTTGCATATCAGTATTTGATTTTCCAATATATATACATTTCTAATCGGGGCATACATAGCTAGGAATCGAATGTAAACTTAAATTTTAAGGATTAGATTGTATATTTGTATTTTGCATTCCTATGATAAAATCTCATTAATACAATTGCCATCTCAAATGTGTAATTTTTTTGTCTTAAAATTCCACTTCATTATCATCTCTATTATGTGTGGTTAACACGAAGTCGAGTATCGGAGACTTAATATACTCATGATAGTATCGATGCTGATAAGTATCGATACATACCCATGACAGTATCGATACATACCCATGAAAGTATCGATACATACCCATGAAAGTTTCGATACATATCTATTATAGTATCGATGCTCATAAGTATCGATATATACTCATCATAGAAGCGATGCCTATAACTATCTATGTATATTCTTAGTGTCGATATATACCCATGATAGTATCGATACTCATCAGTATCGATATACCTTCACAGTATCACTAGTATAGTTCGAAATCTAGAATCATGTTGAACATTAAGTTATGTATGTAATTATTATGAGTACTTGCAATTTCTAGAATAGATGAGATTGCCATTAAATAATATGTGGAACTATTTGGGAATGTAGGGTTCAGATAGATTTTATTTCGTAGCTAATAACCATTTTGGATTTTGGATCTATTTGCCTGTCTAATACGTCATTATTATATATATATACAGAATACGTTGCTGTAAAACAACTAAATTCAGTCTTTTTTTTATACTGGCACGGCCAAGTGACCACACTGCACCTGATGGTAAGCGCAGTGCGGTCCAATTAGAGTATCGAGTACCGAGAGACGATCTATCCCCCGCTACTCAACACAATAATGCCGGCCTGCTTCTTCACACTACGCCATGGGCAAGAAGGTGAAGAAGAGGTCGAGGGTTTATTATCAGAGTACTCAGAAGGCCGCAAAACGGCCAAACATCGTACCCCAACTCTAGACCCCGACAAAAACCGGATGTACACTGGCTGATCCCGGAACGCGACACACTTGCGTGTGCCACTATTGCGGGATTTACACCCTGTGTACGGTGGTCGCTATCCGGGCGGATATGAATATCCTACCACCAGCGTCTGAAGCCATGTTGTTTCAACCGCAGTTAACATTAATGTCAGAAGTCTTTTATACGCTTTATTTTTTCATAGTGTAATCTAAGTTAATCGCATTGTTTCATAGTTAGATTTGATTGTTCTCTATAAAAAGTATACACAATAGTTACGCGTACGACTAGGAAAGGAATAACTATAGTTTATAATTGATAACGGTTGAAACAATAGGCCACAAGTAGGTTACAGGTAAGTAGCAACAATTGTACTTTTATTGAGATATGGAATAACAGCTCAATTTTTGCATAATAATACTAGCCCTGTCTTAAATATTGTCACTGCTGGGCACGGGCCTCCTACTAATGAGAGGGGTTAGGCCTTAGTCCACCACGCTGGCCTAATGCGGGTTGGCAGACTTCACATCGAAATTATTACGAGAATTCTCAGGTATACAGGTTTCCTCAAGATGTTTTCCTTCACCGTTAAAGCAAGCGATAATTAACAATTAATACACACGTAACTTATAGAAAAGTCAGAGATGTATGCTATTTGGGTTTCGAACATACGACTTTCGTCTCGACAGTCTGTACCAACTAGGCTATCGCTGCTATTTTTGCATAGGTTTGTACAAATTTCTCTAAAGGTGATAAATAAAAGCACAAGTCAGTGTAAAATATTTATGAAGAAACAAGGGCAATATATTATAAGTCATCTAATGTTTGCAATGAGTTCGACTACAACAATCTAGCACTATTACTAGATACAGTTAACAATTAGCACTAGGAAGTAATTGACAACTAAGTGATGTATTGTCGTAGTAAATGTGACATTAGATGTGAACCCACTGCGTCGCACACGCACGGGCATTCCATACAAACAGTTAATTGGTGTCCATTTAACAATTTAATTTGCGTTTTTAAAAAGTAGTAGTGTTGGTGATCCTTTAGACACATGACACAATTATATATTTTTTATCCTGGCACGGCAAAGTGACCACACTGCACCTGATAGTAAGCGCAGTGCCAATTAGAGTTTCGAGTAGCGAGAGACAAGCTATCCCTCGCTACTCAACACAATCATGCCGGCCTGCTTCTTCACATTCCGCTATGGGCAAGAAGGTGAAGAAGCGGTCGAGGGTCTAGTGTCAGAGTACTCAGAAGGCCGCAAAACAGCCAAACATCGTACCTCAAATCTAGACCTCCGACAGAAATCGGATGTACACTGGCTGATCCCGGAACGCGTCACACTTTTGTGTGCCACTATGGCGGGTTTTACACCCTGTGTACGGTGGTCGCTATCCAGCAAAATATATAAAAACGCGTATCAGTTTTGTGTCAATTTATGGCAACACTTTTTCTTAAATTATAGTTAATTAAATGCTTCTCAGATTCTAAACAGTTATTATTTTTTTAATATAAGTGTCAGAATTCATGAAAACAGTAAAAATGGTTTAATTCGATATAGTTTTGACTCTTAAGAGGATGTGTGCGACGCAGAACTAGTGCGAAGCCTTGGCAATAAATGAGTTAACGACTCCTTCCGTTTACAATTATCTCAAAGTAAGTACACGATTTGTTCAGAATAAACATTAAGGACAATATATACACAGTTGACATCTCTAGTCAATTTCACGACCGATATTTCTAATCTTTAGTTTTTGTTTCCACTGACCTAAATCTTTGGATTTCTCAGCACAATGAAGTTATTATAGTTATTCATAAAGACCTTAAACAAAATATAAAGACTGAACAGCCAAATCGAAATTGCATATACAATCTTTTTGGTCAAAACAAATTTGTCATGGTTTCTATTTTAAAAAGTATTCATTCTATTTTTAAATGTAGTGTACTGTTTGGCAACCCTACTTGCAATACATTGGTAGCAGTAAGTGAGGTGCAACGCGTACTGTGACTCTGGCATCATTCCGAGTCATTGGAGGATTACGAAAATTGAATTTTTAAACTATTTAAAGCTGAGAAGGACGCCAAGAAATTCATTTACTAAGAATACAGTGACATCACACATTATTCTTAAACCATTTAGCGAATTCACATGCAGATATATACTCAAATAAAAATATTATTGATACATTTTGGAAATCATTTTAAAGTAACAATAAATTACTTTTTTTTATATTTACAGTCTATAAAAAAATCACTTGATTTTCAATGTAAAATTTTTCGAAAATAAATGACATTCTAAAATCTTACACACACATAATACTGAAATGACAACATCCCAAACGTGCCCGAATAACATTTTGACGGTCCCATCGATACGCGATCCACATTAAAAAATAAACAAAACAAAACATATAACATAAATTTCATACAAATTTCAATAAAGTTATTGCACTAAACTTCATAACTTAGTAATAAATATTGCATTAAGCGTTAACCACATTACGTGAAGTAAAGTTATTTAAGTCTTAAAATACTAAAAGTTAATTAAAATTTAAGAACATATATGTCAGTCCGATGAAATTGTTACATCATTTCATCCTAATAAGAGCTTCGTTCAGTGATGACGTACAAGACGGAAGAATTACTTTAGAATACGAATAACTAGTTCCAAATATTGTGCTAACTACAGACCCTATGTTTAATATTTTGACTAAATATTAAGTACGATTTGGTGCTCAAATTCAATAATATAAGTGTTATTACAACTACAATAGAATTATTTATCTACAAAGTTCGAAAATGTGTGCCAGGTTCGATAGATTTGTCTAAAATCTATGCTCTACGTTATACGAATTTAATAAACCTGGCACGTAAATAACTCGAAAATCGACACAAGGGTACCTACTAAATAGATCTCTAATAACAGTTATCAAAAAACTTATGATCGGGTACATAACTGAATCCATTACGATAGATTTCAGAACGAATAGTTCCTATTGGCCTACAGCCAAACCCAGTATCACACGAGATGTACATTTAATCCTCATTATTGCGGTGAATCAGATGCAGTAGGTCTACTCTTGAAATCAATTCCAATCTCGCACTCGATAGTTTCAATAACAATCTAGAAGATATTGGAACTCTAACTCACTCAACTAAATGAAATAGAATATTTACGAACTAGCGATCGTAAATACTCTATTTCATTTAGTTAATAAAAATTCCGCCGTATTCAGTTAAATCGTGCGCTGGTGTTGCGTTCAAGAGTGCCGATTGTACAGTTTTCGAACCGAATCCCAATTTTAAATTGGAATCGAGTGTCAAGAGTAACCCTCCAGGGGCATTATTCTCTATGTTCTTATAAAAGCGTAACGAGCCGAGATATGTCCACAGCATGTTATTGATTTATAATTCGCATGTTATGGCATATCATAACACGCGAATAACATGCCTATAACGTAACGCGCCTCTTTACGCGTTTGTAAAATAGAGAATCATGCCTCAGATCGTAACGTGGTGTGAGTTACTACGATGTGTTCGGCTCAACTGAGTATAGCTCTGCCAACAGTCCGTCTTCTCGTCGGCTTCTCCATACACTACGAAGCTTGTACGCTAAAACTAGAAGAGTCTATGACTATAGGACGCGCGTGGTGTCCACTTCGCTCACACTTCTTGCATCAGTCACACTATTGTCCGTCACGCTTTGGTTGCCTGTAACAAGAATTATATCATTGAGTCCAGATAATCCCTCATATCATAAATGTAAATGCAGTGCCGGCTCGAGGAAATTTTTTGATTGGAGCGAGATTTTAATATGGCTTGCTTGCCTCATTTATATTAGGTGTTTTGGTATGCCTCAAATGCCTGGAGCGGCCGCTTGAAAGTCAAAATCAAATATTCAATGAAATGTTGTAGGGACATTATTTAGATTCAGTCAATTTTTTTACTCTATCGCCAGTTCGGAATGCAGATTCGCTAGAAAAGAACGGGCAAAAAAACTCTAGCGGTGCTTTTATTGTGCCTCGATAGGCAGACAAGCTGACGGGCCACCTGATAAGTAGTCACCGCCGCCCATAGACTTCTGCAACGCCCATAGGCTTTACTGTGCCCTAGAAAAGGGTAGAATATCGGTTAACACCATTTGGTATTACAATTAATATACAATTTTAGTTTATATTAGATAAGAGTAGTTCAATGTATATTAAGTTGCCTTATTGCAATATTGTGAAATAAAACTTATTACAACACCTAGTGCCGACATGACCGTTGTGAGTGATTAAAATCTCGGTTTGTTAAAGCAGTTGGTCTTTAATGTAATAATGTTTAATTACTGCGAGCGCTTAAAGCGTTGAAAATATTGTAATGCAAACATTTATTGTCCTATGAATTCTAAACCAAAATACACATTGAGATTGAAAAATAAGATATTCTTACAATTTTCTTAACAAAAAGTTAAACTAATAAAACCGTTAAAAACTGCCGCTGCGGCCGTGCGCTACGTCCACAAAGAATGTATTTAGGTTAAAATTTTAAAGTCTTTGTATCGTTGTGAGTACTCAAGCGCTCACATCGGTTTGTAATGTGAGAAGAAACCGTTTCCATGTTCTATAGCATTACAGATGTTTGACCCATTTCCATCCACTGTTCCACATACCCGCTATTCACTTCGTCCGCGATACTATTTCTAGATCTTGTAGATTACATTTATTGTTAGTACCTATTTTAGAAGGAGAGGATATATTTTACAAACGTCTTTTAAAGAACAATTTATATACTTAGGATTTTCGTTTAGTTTTCATGTAATGAATGAGGCCTAATATGTCCTTTTTTGATTATACGGTTAGCAGTGTATTAGTGTATTTACTTTGATATGTAGGTATAACTATTTTAAAGTTATAACATATGTGTGTTTGTATAAGTCAGCGCAATGTACATTTATTTATAATTTCCCCTCAAAATTAACCTCCAAAAACTGCATAAATATCTTAGAGCTCAGTAGTAGAGCAGTAGATTTAGTGGAAATAGGCTTTTAGAACCTTATAAATGCATGGACTCATAGGGTAGAGTTAGTAGAGTGTTCCCTGCTTTACACCATGATAAGTACAGTGCAGAGAAAAAATAGTAAGTTAAAAATAGCGTAAAAAGATCTAAATAAAATGTAATCATCTATGCCTAAGTATCCATACACCAGCATCAAATAGAAATGATAAAAGTTTGTTAATTCATAAAAGTACACCAACTTCAATAAAAAACAAACTATGCGTCGAATAAATTATGATTTTTCTGAGATCCCATCATCAGATCCTGACTTGGTGCCAATGGGAACCCTTTTAAACAAAAAAAGAATTCCTCAAATCGGTCCAGGCGTCTGCGAGTAATCGGGGAATATACATAAAAAAAGATTCCGCCGAATTGAGAACCTCTTCGTTTTTTTGAAGTCGGTTAAAAAGATAGAGGTGCGGTACCTTTGCATGGTCCTGGATGCAGCGGGTCGACAACGCGTCCTGCGTGGCATGCGGCACGCTGCAGCCGGCACCAGGAGGGGTAGGTCCTCGCGTCGGAGCCGCAGAGCGGTCGCCGCGCGGTGGCGCCACATGCACCGCAAGACACGCACCGCGCGCCGCTCGCGCCGCCCATAACGCAACGCTGTCCCGCGCCGCATTTGATGCGCGCACACGTCGCGTTCGCTACAAATCACATAACTAGAGATGTGCGAATATCGTTCGAATCGAATCGAACATTGATATTCGATTCGCATAATTCGGATTTTCGAATTATTTTTACTACAGAGGTATAACCAGTACATCCACTTTTCGCTGAATTTTGTCCCATAATGTGGTAGGTGGCGAGCCTATCGCCATACCAGGCACAAATTCCAGACCCAGGGCTAATACTGAGAATTTATAGATAAAAAAAACAATATCACTACCGCACCAGGGGATCGAACCCGAGACCTCAGCATAGCAGTTATAACGCATTTACAACTGCGCCATCGAGGCAGTGTTGAATTTCCAATAAATGTATATTGTTACTACCTATGCAACGGCCCTTGTAAGCGAGCGGCAGCGCGCGGCCCCGCTCGCAGGCAGCGCGGCGCAGTGCACAGGCACCGGCGTAGGTGTTGCCGTCGACCGCGCAGACGGGCGCGCCGGCCACGCTGCATGCGGCGCACCGGATACAGTGGGCACCGAACTCCGCGTCTAGGATGCAGCGCTTGTCCCCGCCGCAGCGCACGCCATCGCACTTGTCTGCAAACAACATAGATAGATTTAGTATAATATTTACATAAATAAATTTAGTGTAAGCCTCACACGGGCCTCCTCTACTAATGAGAGGGGTTCAGCCTTAGTCCACCACGCTAGCCTAATGCGGGTGGGTAGTCTACCAAATATATTCTAGTTCGAAATTCTTATTAGAATTCTCAGGTATGCAGGTTCCCTCACGATGTTTTCCTTCACCGTTAAAGCTCCATTAACATTTAATACACACATAACTTTAGAATAGCCAGAGGTGTATGCCATTTGGGTTTCAAACATACGACTTTCGTCTTGACAGTCCGTACCGAAACCAACTAGGCTATCGCTGCTGTATGAATTTAGTATTTGTGGCCATTTTCTCTAAACTTAAGTGGAAATGGGCGGGTCATTTTGCACGCATGAACAAAGAAAAATGGACACAGAGAGTAACTACCTGGCGAGGACAAACAAACATAAAAAGTATGTTTTCATAAAAAGTACATCGACTTCAATAAAAAGCAAATTATGCGTGCCTATAAAATTTGAGGTTGCCCTTAATTGTTCTGAGATCCCATAATCAGATTCTGATTTGGTGCCAATGGGACTACCTGCGAAGTATACCCTTTTATACAAAAAAGGAATTTCTCGAATCGGTCCAGGCGTCTTCGAGTAATCCTCCTCTTTTTTTAAGTCGGTTAAAAATAGAAATGCGGGCGGGTCATATTGCACGTATGAACAAGGAAAAATGGATAAAGAGAGTAACTAACTACCTGGCGAGGACTAACAAACAAAAGGATAATAGGAAATAGACCGATAGAAAATGGATTGTTTAATAAAAAGAAAAGCTGGTGAAAATTGGTTCACAAAAGCAAAGGACAGACAGATGTGGAGCAAAATGGAGGCCTTTGCCCGTTGAGGGGTCCATATTAAAAACTAAGATTGTAAACTAATTTTAATATTCGAATTTATCTATTATTTAGAAATGTGTAGATACAAAATGAATTATTTATTATGGGATTGAAATTTAATAAGCGCAGTATTCATTGTAATATTTTAATTATTTTATGCATGCACATATTATGTAATATTTAAAATCCTAGGAAAGAGGCTTTAATAATAATAATAATTTGTGGCCATTTTATCTTAAAACCAGAATCTAAAATGTATGTGGTAGGTATTGCTGTAGTTTTGTTTGAACGCAAATAGCTTTACTTCGTCAATCGTGAATTTCTTGGGATCTGATTTAGGAGTCCAACGCCGTTAATTATAACTTTTTTTTGAATGCCTGAATAGGCAGACGAGCACACGGGCCACCTGATGGTAAGTAGTCACCGCCGCCCATAGACTTCTGCAATGCCAGGGCACAGCAAAGCCACTGCCTACCGTTAGCTAGGTTACTATACGACTTTAGTATGTACTACTGCTGACCGTTGGTAAAACGAAGCTTTAGTTATTGTCTTGCATTTGGGTTTTGATGAAAGAGATTCTATTCGACTCTACCTAATATGCACTGTGTTCGCTTTCCCAAATAACGAGTAGGACATAATATGATTCGACGTTAATTTTTGTTGGCACAGAGTTGGTCGACAACAATAATTATGTGATAACTAATAGAAACATTGCCAAAATTTCGATAAAATTATTAACACTGCTAAACAAGAGTTTGTTAAAAAATAATCTGAGGGCATAGAAAAAAAGAATAAAAAACGTGTTTGCAAGAGGAAAAGTAATAACCATAAAATTTAAAGTAATAAAAAGGCGAATCCTAATCCAATCAAAAACCCAATTGGTAAAGCTGTGAGAGATGATAAGGAATACGAAGAAGAATAATGCTTACCATATTATTTTTAACAAGTTGTTTATATAGACGGCATTGATCGATCTAATACGCATTGCAATTGATTAATCAATTCGACCACATTTCATATGCACACTTGGTCGTATGAAGAATGTAACTATAATATATTAAATGTAAATCAAAGTGATTGCTATTAAATTAGATTTAAAGCATTCTATGGAGTATATTTAAATAATTACCTAGTCAGGTCATAAATTCTGTCACATATTTAATATAAAATAATTGAAACAAGTTTATTCATTATGTAACCATTTATATACCAAAATGAACTTAACAAAACATAGATTCTTATGACACTAAAGTTTATTCAAAATGACCTCCGTGATTTTGAATACAGGCCTTCAATCTGCGCGGCCAGTTGTCTATCGCAGCACGAACGAGGTCCATGTCAATATCGGCGGCTGCCTTAATCAAGGATGTCTTGAGTGACTCCAAATTGGAATGAGGCTTTGAGCACGCCTTTTCCTCCAAGTAGTAAAAAGTTTTTACTGTGTGACAATACTTATGACCTGACTATGTATATTTGCAATTCGTGTCAATCTTTCTATTTGAATAATTTTGTTGCGTAATGAAGACATCATAGTGTAGCCCTGCTACAATAGCATTTCCAGAAACTCGCGTAGCTTCATTGTTCGTTGTCAACAATATGCGTGGTACTGTCGATCTTGGCTTACGGCTTGGTGTGGACAAGACAGCTTAGCTGTAAGTTTATAAATGTATGAACATCTACCCGCTTATTTAATGCCTTATCCTCATATCTGTTATGGTTTATTCAACTTTATTAGCATAAAAATAGAAAATATTGCAAATACAAATAAAAAACTAACATTGCTTTAACTACAATAGCCGGGAGCCTTGCGTAAACAGTGGAAACAGGACCGCTAATGTAATATAATAACGTAGTAGAAATCAGATAAACGTACACCGGGCCTGTAAACATCCCGGAGCTTTCCCGCTCGATTGTATCGTATTGCGGTTTATGGAGGGCTAGTCTAGCCAGCCTAGACTAGACGATTGAGTGGCCACTTCTAAGTTTACAGTACATTGGCTGTTGGATGTATTATCTGCGACCACGGGGCCCCTTTATTTCACGGGGAAAGCATTATATTACTGTCGCCCGCTCCGGGGGAAGCGGAATGAGAATAAAACGGTTATGCTGGACTAGCCGGTCTTACGAACCAGCACCCCCTTGCTCGGATGATGGCTATCCGGGCTGCCGCTGGGCCGAGTCCCCACCCCCTATGTACACCCCACCCAACACTACCAGCTAAAACACCGCGGTGGCCATCTTCGGCACTTACGGAGCGATCCCGGGGTATTCTAATGAGGACCACGGGGCCCAGCAGATGTCGATTTTGAAGTTAAGTAAGCAGCGGCGTGGTTATGCTCCGCCCCGATCCGTGTTCCAATGCATTACAGTGCAGAAAATGAGTTCTTAATTTATTTTAATACCCAGCCCGATTGTAGTGAGGCTTATGAAATTTTCAGAACATACCAAATTAATAAGTTTACGACCAGTTCTACGAACTATATATTCAAAACAAAAATTAAAGCCTGCATAGGTTTTCAAAATTATATTCCTTTTTGGCCTTACTTTGTAGTAAAAGTTGCCAAACATAATTTAATATGGGCTTCGTTTCGTTTTAATGAATGACTTGTTGCATTTGCGGTTCGTTCGTTTGTAAGTCAATGTTTTAATCTTTAATTCATTATGTACTCAAGTGCGTAAATAACTAATAGGTATAATAAAGGAAGTTAATAAATCTAAAAATGTTTCATGAAAAAAATAATAAAATATAATTCAACAGTGCAGACGTTATGTCTGCTTAATTTATGCTGTGATTAAGGTCGAGTAGTTTAATAAACATAAACTCACTTCCTCATATAATATCGGTGCAAGTATGAGGAACATAGTTGCACATTTAAATACCTATGACCGTGCGTAATGTCGTCATAAATTCAGCACATTTCAACTTATTATAGAGAACAGCGGGTCCCACTTTATGAAGATTTCTATCTGGAACACAAAACGCGCGACAAACACGTCTCGAAATATCCGACAGTGTGAACATATAGCTATTTACACAGTTACACCTAGGGGTTTATGAGTGGAATTTGCGTTGCGGTTGTAAGTCTATTCGCTTGGAAAACTCGATGAAGTATTGTGGCGGTGTTTAAAGTCAACTTTATGTAGTTATTATCGCGAAATATTATTCATTATATGGAATGAGGACGTCTGGGTCATAAGGGCCGATTGCGGTTATGACAGCCGAGACGAGTTTAGACGAGAGCGCGACAATAACCTATTCCATCTACGATCAAGATTATGCAGCCGAGCACTTATAGTAATAGCATCGTTGAATTAAGAAATGTTTGCTGGATATTTCTTTAATCCTGGCAGGATAAAGTGAGCACTCTGCAGCTGATGGTAAGCGTAGCGCCATCCAGTTAGAGCATCAAGTAGCGAGGGACAACTATTCCTCGCTACTCGACAATCATGCCGGCCTGTAAGAATATTTAGGGCTCATTATAGTTATTTTAAATGCTTCATTCCTCATTAAAAGTGAATTTTGATAACGATTTGAAAACGAAATGTTGGTGTTTTTTCCATACACTCTTTTCTAATTTGATAATTCCTCTCTGTATATTATACAAGTGCCAATATCGACCAATACTAAATATAAATAATAATATGTTCCTAAGTTTTTATGTCTTAGATAAATTTGGATTTCCCAAAAAATCCAGAAATGGTCTAATATCATTACCATCAACATACGATGGGTTTACAATGCATTTTTAAATAAGCAATACCTACAATTAGAAAAGTTATGATGTGATTTAAGTTTTATGGGAAAAAATTGGGAAATACAAAAGCTCTGATATCAATGATGTTATTCAGGTGTAATCAGTCGGAAGTGCAGTAATTATTTCTGATAGGTCGTTTGCTCCTGGGGCGTAAAAGATTCTGTAGATACCTTACTAAACTAAATTAACTTACCTAACAAAAGAATGTGGCACGATCCTTTCCTAAACAGTAAATTTATATGCGACGAATTTACTTTGGTAAATTCGTCGCATATAAATTTAGAACAATTGTCTGTCATGTTGTCTTAGAACAATTCCAATTTTGTAGATTGTCTATTAAAGATAATATTAAATATAGATTTCTTACTCAACTGGAAAGTAGCGACTTTGTAAATTCGATCATCCGCTGCAAAATGAAGGTCGTTAAAATAAAAATTATCATTTAGTTTTACATAAAGTTCGTTCAACTATCAATGCAAAAATAAAAACCACAACTAAAAATTACGTGTTTTTTTGCCGATTATTTTCGGTGCTAAGCAACATTCCGCAGCAGTTATAGAGTCTGGCTGTTTGTAACGGCGTGTAGTAAATACTAACAAACATATTTTAATTTTGAAATTTGTCTATATAAGTTGCAGTTGTGTAAATTATTTTGCAGAAATTTAGAGGGTATAAGAACTAGTCGAGAACATTTTTGCATACATTTAGTTATTTTCTGTACCTGACTTATTCCAATATTATGGCGATCAGTGTCGATTATAGCACTGTTTATAAATAACTAGATGTTGCCCGCGGCTCTTGTTGCCTTGCGAGGTTATTTTTGGAAGAAAAGGTATACAATCCATGGAGGCATCTTAATCTATTACACCTTTCTATATTTTGCTATCCCATAAAAAGCGGCCTTTGTCATTTTCTGATCCCTAAACTGCCACTATACAAAAAATCATGCCGATCCCTTGCTCTATGAAAACTTAATCATCCCACGGGAACTGTATATTTTTCCGGAATAAAAAATAGCCTATGTACCACACTATAATCTATCTCTGTGCCAAATTTCAACCAGATCCGTCCTGCCGTTGTAGCGTGATTGAGTAACAAACATCCATCCATCCATCCAAACATTCGCATTTATAATAATGTTTGCATGTTACATATTTTAATTTTAATTTTGGTTACTTTAATTTCAATATTAATTGAAATTTTGGTTACTGTATAAGATTTTTTTTATAGCAGTATGTATATACATATATGTATATTTTTCTTTTTATTTTATTTCATTTTGTAATTGTATTGTCTTAATTTTCATAATAGTTATAGTTTTAAGGGTTATTTAGTAGTATGCACATATTTTTAATGAATGCTGTGTACTCCTTTAAATAGGTTGTGCATCAGAATGTGACCTTTGTTAAACTACACCTATATTAATTTAATGTACAACCTTTTGGAGAACCATAAAATAAATAAATAAATAATATTAGGTTTGGGCAGAATTAGATTTGTTATAATATAGTAACTAATTGGCTATTTAACATTTCGGCTGTAAGCTTTGTATCGCCATATAAGCAGTGATTGCGGTTGCAGTAAACGCGCCGCTGATGATGCCTGTTACTTTATGAATCGCATAGTGCTGTGAAATCGCCACATAAAATGTTAACGACGTGCGCGTTTCCTCTATTTTTACACCTCATTAGAGAGATAATTATTAAATGATATGCGGTAGTCAGTTTTATAGGTCCTTTAGTAAATATATGATGAATTTGAAATGGCTAGTAATTCATTCCAAACGGTGCCCAAAAAAGTTTAATGTAAAGTTAATTAAACTTTGTTAATTAAGATGTGTTTTTAAGATACTGCTTCGATATACATATAATGCTGAAGGTTTTTTTAGATTATGTTCTAAATGGCATAATGAGCAAGTGACTCGTTTGATGGTAAGCGCCCGTTTGTATATAGTACCAACATCAAGATCATCATCAACATCAACATCTTAGAGTGTCCTACCGTCTGTATCATGGCGAATGCTCTGAAGAATTGTTTGATCTTATCCCATCCTCTCCCTTCCATACACGCGTACTGGCTTGCGGAGCCACAGCTTCGTGGTGTCTACTACCCCGGCCCGAACCAAGAGGTTCGCAAATTCGTATTTTTGCCGCACCATCAAGCTGTGGAACAGTTTGCCAGCTACCGTGTTCCCTCCTTCCTATGATCCTGGGTCCTTTAGGCGTAATGTGAAGAAGCTAAACAGCAGGCCGGCATGATTGTGTTGAGTAGCGAGAGATAGACTGTCTCTCGCTACTTGATACTCTATCTGGCACTGTGCTTACCATCAGGTGCAGTGTGGTCACTTTGCCAAGCCAGAATAAAAAAAAAAGATTTTTTTATTTACTACAAGACACTGCAATACGCTAGCCATCCCGAGATATATACATAATTCTACTGTACGTGTGTATGTCACTGAACTCCTCCTAAACGGCTGGACCGATTTGAATGTTTTTTTTTGGATGCGTTTGGGTGGCGGCCTGGATGGTTTAGATTCACAATTGGACCCGGTAGGTGGCGCTGCTGTTAGTGTGGCGCTACTTTTCCGGGCAAGTCGACGTCTGCCGGGCCCGCTAGTTTTATATATAGATACGATCTTTAAAGTAAATGAAATGACAACTGAAATATTTATGAGGTAATAAAAATATTATTATATGTTTTTACTGCCTCAAATTACTACAATAGTACAATGCATTCAAATGACTTTTAAAAGGAAAGATAGTACACATGTAAGCTCAAGTTTGCGGGATGTACGTTCTATTGAAATAATAAGTGTGGATCAAGATGAAATCACAGGACGCTGCATCATCGGGAACGGAAGAAGTTTTCACGAATGATATGTATGGCAATCAATTTTTCTGGAAGCTACACATATGGGACTGCGCATTGTCTACCAACTCTCATATACATAATGTTAAGTTTTTTTTAGTGCCTGGATAGGCAGACCAGCAGACGGGCCATTAAATATGTCCAGAAAAAACGACTTAGCTCAAAAAAATGATGACTGTTTCACATGGGCTTTGCACAGCCGGATTATCGGTCGACCTCAATAGCAACCAACTAATCTATATGTTATCTGAAGAAAAACAATTATTATAACACAACACGGAATGGCCGTTCGATATTATTGTTAACAATGAAATATTGCCGATAAAAATCATTTTACTGGCATTTAATGCAGTAAATAAAACCCCAGTAAGTAGGTCTGGCTCTACATTATTATTCGCATAAATATATCCGTTTCTCCCAAAATCGACTACAGTTGCAGTTAAAATCTCTTGTATTCTGTGTTTAACCAGCTGTATATTTTTTATGCTTCCATTGAGTTATATGTATACATATATAATAATATTATAAAGAGGAAATATTTGTTTGTGACGAATTGCCTCAAAAAGTACTGGACCGATTTTAAAAATTCTTTCACCATTTTAATGCTACATTAGCGCTGATTAATATAGGCTATTTTAGTAGCAAGAAAAATTACAGTCTGACATTACATATGATCTCCACGCGGGCGGAGCCACGAGCAACAGCTAGTTGAGTTATATAAATGCGACGTATAACGGTGCCAGGTCGCCGAGCCGCGGCCGGTTCCGATGTAATTGGGCTCTTTCGGTGACCACTATACACAAAAATGCATAACGTATTGTATAATATTGGAGTGTTTTGGTACGGGAGAGCACATGGGAAGAAAAGTATGTATATACATTTCATCAACATTTAGTATTATGGTAAGTGTGAGCCTATTTTTAAATTAGGTACCAACGGACCCCAGGGTAATGCTGGTGGTAGGATATTCATATCCGCCCGGATAGCGACCACCGTACACAGGGTGTAAAACACGCCATACTGGCACACGCAAGTGTGTCAGGTTTCGGGATGACCCAGTGTACATCCAGTTTTTGTTGGGGGTCTAGAGTTAGGGTACGATGTTTGGCCGTTTGTCAGAGTACTCAGAAGGCTTACAGCCTTCTGAGTACTCTGACACTAGGCTCTCGACCGCTTCTTCACCTTCTTGCCCATGGCGTAGTATGAAGGAGTAGGCCGGCATGATTGTGTTGAGTAGCGGGGTATAGATTGTCTCTCGCTACTCGATACTCTAACTAGACGGCAATGCGCTTACCATCAGGTGTGGTCACTTTGCCATGCCAGGATAAATAAAAACATGTTTTTTCAAATGTAGAAACAGTTTGCACGGCCTTCATCAAGCACTTCACGCTTTACAGTCGACCTACATTGTCATTCGAGCAAAGAAACTAGAAAATATAATTTTAAATGTAATAGCAACTCATGAACGGAAATAGAGATGTGGTCCTTGATTGACTAGAAATTACTAGGCACATTTGCAGTCTATTCATACATTAATATAGTAACGGTATTCATAATACCTCAGTTACTATTTTGTAAGTAAATACACGATTTAAAGTCAAATATGTAAATTGAGACAAGTTTATTAATTACTTGCAGGAGGTTGGTGTCATTAAGACTGTAGTTTATTTCCACAGGCTATTGTAATTCATGCATTTTAATAAAATATAAAAATGGCTAATAAAACATTATTTCGTAAATATCATAGATTGAGAACGCTCAGGTTTAACATCGGGTATAAAATTTTGCAATGTTAGAGTTTTGATAAACATAACTAGCTCGATATTGGTTGGTTGCCAATATTAAATTTACGGCTTGACAATTAACTATGGTACCTCTTGTATAATATAATAATACTAGCCCTGTATTTAACATTGTCCCATTGCTGGGCACGGGCCTCCTCTACTAATGAGAGGGGTTAGGCCTTAGTCCACCACGCTGGCCTAATGCGGGTTGGTAGACTTCACATACCTTCAAAATTCTTATAAGAATTTTTAATAGAAAAAAACAAGAAAAAAAAGCGATAAATAACTTTTAATACATACATAACTTTAGAAAAGTCTGAGGTGTATGCCACTTGGGTTTCGAACATACGACTTTCGTCTTGGCAGTCCGTACCACAACCATGGCTATCGCTGCTGTTTATATTATTATTGTATAATTTACATTTTTTTTATTTCGTTTCTCTACTTATGTCATCAAATACTTCAAACTTACGAGTAACGTAATTATAAAATTTTAACACCACCGTGGTATGTTTTAGGTGCTGTTGTCATGAAATACTTTACACTGAAAAATAATTTTGCATTTAGTCGTATTAAATTTGTAATGATATCACACCCAACCGTCACATAGTCCAAACTCTACCTGTCGAGTCTCTATCGTGGGTATCAAGAACTACGAGGGACTATGGTCTCATAACACCCATATCAAACGTAAGTTAAGTATTGGTAGAACACACAAATATTTGTCTTCTTACGGGTATCGAACCCACGGACTCTCCATGACTCGTTCTCATTTAGTATATTGCGCCATAGAGGCTATACTAAAATGACAATGTGAATTATGTCTTTACTTTTGTTTATAGTAATATACTACACCGGGCACCGTGTTTTTTTTTTTTTTTATCCTGGCACGGCAAAGTGACCGCACTGCACCTGATGGTAAGCGCAGTGCGGTCGAATTAGAGCATCGAGTACCGAGAGACGATCTATCCCCCGCTGCTCAACACAATAATGCCGGCCTGCTTCTTCACACTACGCCATGGGCAAGAAGGTGAAGAAGCGGTCGAGGGTCTATTGTCAGAGTACTCAGAAGGCCGCAAAATGGCCAAACATTGTACCCCAACTCTAGACCCCGAAAAACCGGATGTACACTGGCTGATCTCGGAACGCGACACACTTGCGTGTGCCACTATGGCGGGTTTTACACCCTGTGTACGGTGGTCGCTATCCGGGCGGATATGAATATCCTACCACCAGATTCTCAGTCTCCTGTCTCTAGCTGCAAGGTACCTGTAGAATTGCATACGAAACAGATGTATCATAGTCTACTTTTATTGCATACAGTGATGACCTATCACTGTGACCTGATTTAATATTGAATGGTATGGAGTCGTGTCGTTAAATATTAAAATATTTGAGTAATTTACATCATGTTTACTTACACTCTTTTTCAGTACTTTGGACAAATGGAATCTATGTTGAGTTAGTTTAACCTTGGAATGTTTTTAAATACTGCCTCGGTGGCGCAGTTGTAATTGCGCATGCGTTACGATTGCTGTGCTGAGGTCTCGGGTTCGATCCCCGGGTCGGGTAAAGTGATATTGGGTTTTTCTAGCTAGAAATTCTCAGTATTAGCCCGGAGTCTGGAATTTGTGCCCGGTATGGCGATAGGCTCGCCCCCTATCACATTATGGGACGGAAATTTGGCGAAAAGTGGGTGTACTGGTTACACCTCTGCCTACCCCTTTAGGGATTACAGGCGTGAGTGTATATGTATGTATGTTTTTAAATAGGCGTTTATCTACGAACCATATCTGAAAGAGAGTCTTATTTTATTACAATAGGGTATTTATTTCCCTGTGGTTAATTTTCTACATTATTCGATATGCAACCGAATATAATACGCAAAAGAAACCCAAAATTGCTTGAAAATTAAGGTTAAAGTATTTATTTTAAGTATTGGTATGGGGAAAAATGGTTGTGTAGTGGGAACATATCACTAGCTCCCTCGCACAACGGCACAGTACTGCTCATTCTGAGAACCTTGACGTCACGGGACATATCAGGCATCCTTGTAGTGTCATTTGACAATTACCCATTCTAGCCTATTTGAATGGCGTCTGATTTACTTATTTTTGTTCGGATGCATAAAATTCTTTCGATAATAGGTTTTAGGTAATGTAACTTGTTGATTAAATTAATAAAAAAAATCGTGTAAAGTACCCTATTGAGAATAAGTGAGCAGGTGAAAAAAATCTCATTTACACTGATGTACCCCGGGCGAGACGCATTCGAGCAGACATATCGTGCAACGTAACGAACCATTATTCAGTCGCGATCCCAATAGAGATGTAGCCTGACCTTCGAACAAGCGAGCAATTTACTATCACGATAGTAGAGGTGTGGCGCGGACGGATTGCATCGCTTGAATGCAAAATAAAATATATTTTTTAATATTTTCGATTAATATTCTGGAATGTTAACATTTTTCGATTATAATATTGGATGATGGTTTCACTTCGAGGCTCTTTGACGAGCTGTAATATCATTATTGACAATCTTAATGTCCCAGAAAATTATAAAGATTAATTTTATTCATAATGCAATAAAGCTTTAATTATTTATGTAGGTAACGGTAGGCAGCGGCTTTGCTGTGCCCTGGCATTGCAGAAGTCTATGGGCGGCGGTGACTGCTTACCATCAGGTGGCCCGTCTGCTCGTCTGCCTATCGAGGCACTAACAAAAAAAAATGTTATTATAACATAAAATAAATATCAGCATAGTAACACAGAAACCCTATTTAGGTTTGGTTGGATACTAAGATAGTTCAAAATAGTCTGTATAAACTGAAGTTAGTTAAGTATTGAATTCATATTCAATGTTGGTAAAAAAGGTTCGCAATAGCCTATTGAAATTTTAAATCTTTGAATACAACACACACACATACACTCACGCCTGTAATCCCCGAAGGGGTAGGCAGAGGTGTAACTAGTACACCCACTTTTCGCCAAATTTCGGTCCCATGATGTGATAGGGGGCGAGCCTATCGCCTTTGAATACAAGAAGGTTATTATAGTTTTTATGCGAGTAGACAAACAACTAAAGATTAATTTTATTCATAATGCAATAAAGCTTTAATTATTTATGTAGGTAACGGTAGGCAGCGGCTTTGCTGTGCCCTGGCATTGCAGAAGTCTATGGGCGGCGGTGACTACTTACCACCAGGTGGCCCGTCTGCCTATCAAGGCACTAAAAAAAAAAAAACTGTAATTATCATGAGCAATTATGAATTTAGGCCCAAAGCCGTGACCGGTTCGAATTAAAATCGTGTGCAATAAACTAGATAAAAGCTTTATGAGAATGTTTTTAACTGTGTCTTCGTGAATATTAATATTGAATCGTTTATCAGGTTATTAAACTTGGTTTAAATTGTAAGCGCCGCTTAATTTAAATTTTAAAGTGGTAATTCAAGATTGATGATTTTTAATTAATTCGACTTAGTTTTTGTTTCGTTTTACGTAGAAAAACACTTTGAGTCTTATTAATTATGAATTATAGGCACATATTTATATTTTATTATCTGTCCAAGCTCGCGCATTTTTATTTTTTATAGAGTTTACTCACCAAATATTTTATTTATTTAGAAATTGATTTGAACATGCGTTACAACCGCTGTGCTGAGGTCTCGGGTTCGATCCCCGGGTCGGGTAAAGTGATATTGGGTTTTTCTATCTAGAAATTCTCAGTATTAGCCCGGAGTCTGGAACCTGTGCCCGGTATGGCGATAGGCTCGCCCCCTATCACATTATGGGACCGAAATTCGGCGAAAAGTGGGTGTACTGGTTACACCTCTGCCTACCCCTTCGGGGATTATAGGCGTGAGTGTATATGTATGTATGTAAATTGAATTGATTTGGATATGCCTGAAATACATACGGCCTTAATATACTTAATATTACTTTATGCATGCGTTTTATGCAAATATAATTGTCTATTGGTCCAAAATATACATATAATTTTACAACTAAGAAATGGTTTAAACATTGTGCATTCAGTAACATTCCAGGAGCAATAAGTTTAACCGCCGGTCAAGCTTGGGTGCGTCAATAATGAACCAGTTAACTTATACGCTACATTTAACAGTCGTCATTCTGTGCAGGTATCTTTGTTGCGCGATGATTGTAGAACTTTAGTTTGTGAAAAATGTCTGGACACGTGTAAAAACGCTGGCGCGAGCGGTTCACGGCTCATTGCGTTTATGTGAAACTAAGTTAATGTAGGGTGTGCAGACGAATTAATAAATTAAACTACTTTTTGTCTAGTCCTCATGCATTTTGAAAACTTTAGACAACGGCTTGTGATCATGGAACTTTATTACTGGCTTTTATGAATTTATAATTTAATTCTGTATTTTTAAATGCCTATCGAAATTGCCGCGAGCAACGCGCATCAGCAGTGCAAACACGACTATATTTTACGCAGTTATTGACAGTTGGTGAAAATATGTCATATTTAAAATTATATGCTTGTAAAACGTGAATTCCTAGTCATTACTAATTATTTTTGACTGCTCAGACATTTTACAATATGTCCAATCAAAAATTTTCCAACGACGCACATTTATGCAATTCGCTAGACGGTTACTAGGTGCTTCTAGAATGATTGATGGCCCGCCTGTTGCCAAGCGAACTGGCGTGATTCATATGGATACTTATGTGCACGGATGGATCTATTAACATGCAACATATGTGCAGATGGTAAAGATAGTAATTGAAGAATGGCTGTACTTGTGTAATGTGCATTTAATAGGTTTTTTACTTTATATATAAAGTTGGATTGATGCGAATTTAATGATGTACGTATTAGTGTTGTTTGTACTCACGTGGACACATTTGTAGTGACACTGCGAAACGCTATGTAATGTTCGTTATAATTGACGTCCGAAATTGACTTTTTACGTTTGCGACTGTAAGGGGTTTCATAATACTAATTTGATGTTAGTATTTGAGACTTTGCAATAATATGTAGCTTATTAATGCCTGTTTGATTGAACGTTGCTAGAAGTAAATAGTAGCGTAAGCCTTTAAAGTTATTTTGAATTAATTTTTCGACTAAAAACTCTAATTACTCTTGCTCTTGACATTTTTAATAAAAATATGAAATTTAGTTATAGCGTCTTTTGTGCTTTAAGCCTCTTTTCCCACAAAAACTGCAAACGCATGAGCGTGTGTCTAAAAAAAAATAATTATACCACTTTTTGTCAACCAAATTACAATTCTAAATTTAAAACTCACGCTGTTACTTTTATTTCATAGCTTAATAAAAGTGTCAATATAAATTCAACATGCTTAAATGTACAGCCGGAAGGCGTTACAATTAACTTAATAAACGATTCGATTTAAAACTAAAATTTATTTAAATATGATTCCTTGATAATGTGATAAATAGCGGCTATAGGCTAGTTGGGAGTGGTATGCTGCCGAGACGAAAGTCATGATTCGAAACCAGCCGAAATGGCATACACTTCTGACGTTTTTTAAATTACATGTAGGTATTCATTATTAATTATTGCTATCTTGAGCGGTGAAGAAAAAAAATGTAAGAAACCTGCATGGCTGAGAATTCTAAATAAGAATTTCAAAGGTATGTGAAGTCTAACAAACAACAATTAGGCCACCGTGGGGAATAAGGCCAAACCCTCTCATAGTAGGAAGCCCGTGTGCAGCAGTGGGACAATGCTTAATACAGGGCTGCTATTCTTATATACCTATTGTATGAAATATGATGTGTTTTCACACTTTCCTGAGAGATAACCTTAGCTGTTGCAATTTCTCACTTAATAATTAGTCGTGCAACGAGATATTAGTGGTCAATAAGTTATCTAAAACTAATTTATTGTATTGCGGAAGCGATATTATAAGGTGTTGTGGAAACAATATTCCATTTTGTACAGCAAGCACATATTGAGTATTTAAACAAACAAGTAGCAAACAATTGTATGAATTAACTAGACATTGTGTAGAACTCATTTTTATCTTGAGTAAAAGTCTTGACTAGACGAATCTTTGTTCGATCCATTCTGCAGGAATTCTATGAGTATCAAATGGACTACGCATGCTTTAGGATCTAAACTCTATTATATATGCATCTATCACAGGAATAGGGTAGTTTCCTGTGTTTAATTTTGTACATCATTCTCTTTGCAATCGAATGTAATACGCAAAAGAAACTCTTTTGCGAAAACAGAATAAAAATTGCTTGAAAAATGAGGTCACAATATTTATTTTAAATATTGGTATGAGCAAATACTCACAGGCATATGCGAAAACGGTGGCGTATTGGGAACATATTGCTATCTCCCTCGCACAACGGTACAGTGCAGGTGATTCATTGTACCGTGACGTCACGGTATCAAATATGCATCTTTGTACTGTTATTTGACAACTACCCCTTCCAGCAGATTTGAGTGGTGTCTAATTTACTTATTTTTGTTCGGATTCATAAAATTCTTTCGATAATGGGTTTTAGGTAATGTAACTTGTTGATTAAATTAAAAAAAAATTCGAGTCAACTACCCTATTACTATTATATCAGAGTCGAGACTCAAATATAAATATTAAATGCCACCAGTGGATAATTAATTCTTAATTTATGTAGTGAAAGTATATCTATCAAAATAGCATCATAAGTTACGAGCACTATATTAATATATTTTTTTGTTTGTACTATACATACCTATTTGTACCAAACTCTATAGCGACCATTATACATATAGTGAAAACACGCTATAGTAGCACAGTCAGGCGAATGGTTTTCGGAGTTAAGCCGGTTTATATCCAGTTATTTCAGGCAAATTTTAATCAACATTATATTTAGATTACACTGCACATATAGCAAGTCAAGTAATTTTTCTGCATTAGGATAAAAATATTGGAAAGCAGAGAGGATTGAAAGGGTTCCAAGAATATTTCGACACAATTTTGATATGCTGTCAAACGTATAACGCTATGGAGGCAATCAGCTGGAACGGGTTCAGCGTAGTTCAACTGGTTCCTTTATCCCACGTAATGATGGCAATATATATTTTTTTATCCTGGCACAACAAATGGCCACACTGTTCCTGATGGTAAGCGCAGTGCCGTCCAATTAGAGTATCGAGTAACGAGAGACAATCTATCCCCCGCTACTCAACACAAACATGCCTGCTTCTTCACACTACGCCATGGGCAAGAAGGTGAAGAAGCGGTCGAGGGTGTATGTATCGGTCTATATGCAAGTTTTCAAACATAATTCTTTAAGCTCTTATGCTACAGGGCTAGTACATAGTGGTAGAGCCACGCTGTAGACATATTTGTCTGCAGCATGAATGGGCCGGCTCGACCAGGGTAGTACCACTGTCTCACAGAAAACAAACGTAAAGTGACAGTTTACTGTCGCGTTTCGTATGGTAAGTGAGATATCCGGAGGCCCAGATTCGCCCTTCCTTTCTTTAATCCCTATTCCTGTCCTTCAAGGCCGACATGCGCATACATGATACTTTCGGTATTGTGGATGTTCATGGGCGGTGGAGATCGCTTAACATCAGGTGACGCACTGGCTCGTTTGTATGCTATAAAAAACATGTAGCATTCTACTTATTCTATGGTTATAGATAGAAGACTAACCTTGACAGGGTCCCGGGTAGTCGAGCACGAGGTGTTTGGCGGGTCGGCGGCAGGCGCGTCGTCGCAGCCTGCACAGTGACACGTAGGTCTTGCCGTCGCTGCCGCACACGGCGCCGACCCGCCGGCACGCCGCGGCACACACGCAGCGCGCGCGACCACCTCGTACCACACACCGCCGCCCGGCGCCACATGACACGCCCGCACATGACTCTGTCAAACCATTTTTATATTCAGCCTCCATCATGGGTACACATGCATACCAGCATCGTATTTTTAATTTTTTCATTTGCAAGCCCTCTGGTGTTGCATATGTTCATGGTCGGCGGTGATCACTTTCCATCAGATGAGCCTCCTGCCCGTTTGCTTAATATTTTCATAAAAAAATTGAGGGTTAATGAGGCTGGGCAGTGAGCAGGTTATTACTTAATGGATTTAAACCGGGTCTTAATGCGTCAGAGAAGATGTAAACAGAAACCGAAAGCACAAGACTGGAATGCCGCTTGCATTGTACGCGTGAGACAAAGTATGGTTCGAAGTGATTTTGAATTTCGCTGACACCATAGGAGTTTTCATTATAACAGTCTGTATAAATAAATAACATCCAACAGTCACACATATAGTCTGATCCCAGACTAAGATACGAGTCTTGTGTCGTAGGTATCAGAGTCTGCGAGAGACTTTCGGTCTCATAACACCCCGACCCCAGACACAAATATCTGTCTGTCACACAAACATTTGTCCCAGTGTGGAAATCGACCCACGGCCTCTCGTTTCAAAGCCGGCTATTCGCCTAGTGGGCCACGGAGGCTGTCGAGGCTGTCGCCACGGAGGTATGACAGGTATGATCCTGTACAGTTGCAGATTAAAATCAAAAGTAGATATAGAATATAGCGGATGCGTTTCTGCTTAATAATCTTAAAGTAGTTCAACGGTAACTTAGAATATATAGAATTATTTTTGATTTATTTGTTGTCAGCCATACCTGAATTAAACGAGACAATTATTTATTTATTTATTATATGTAAGTTTACAGTCTTACACCAAAATACTTTACATTCTAATAATAATAACTAGCTAAACTCTTAAATAATATAATTTTAAATAATAATAAAATTACTGACTGTCTATACCTCTATACCTACTAACATTAACTAATGAGACAACAAGAATAACTAAAAAAAAAAACTAAGTAATAATTAACTTATAATAATAATAATCCTAATAACTACCCTTATAAATGATATAATTCAAAAGTGCATGATTTTTTAAATGAGATGCAATTATTTATATGTTAAAAGTGAATCTAAATCTGTTATACTTAAGGTGTTTTTAAATAAGATTTATTTGAAACTTCGAGGTAAGATTATTGAGATGAGTATATCACCTAAAAATACAATAAAAAAACAATTTAAAAATACTTTTATGTATTTGGATTGGTGACGCCAATGGGAACTGAGTGGGAGTCTAAATTGTGGTACTCTACTAACGGCTACAATAAATCATAATATAATGTCCTCAAACGTTGATTTGTAAGTTCATCACATATATGGTAGAAATAAACTACTAATGCGTTTGCCTCATATATTCTATTCACTCTGAATCTTAAACGTACTGTTCCCTACAATAATAATTGTAAGAACAGTAGTTTACTTAAATAAATAAACAAACAGTCAAATGTACTTTTTTGTTGTTGCAGGGAAAGCGTTTCATTATGGCCGCCCGTCCGGATGATGGCTATTCGGGCAGGTGCTGGGCCGAGTCTACTATCAGCTAAAACGCGGTGGCCCTCATCGGCGCTTACGGAGCTATCCCAGGGTATCCTGTGATAGACTAGAATTGTTACCGAAAACGCCCATGCGCGATAACGCCTGTTATGATCTCCCCACCGCCAGCCACTAATCCACCCGGCGCCTCTTACGTCTCCTCTGGCGTCGGGAGGGATCAAATCGTTCCCTTTCAGCACTCGATCGGTACGAGATGACGCTCTTGCAGAAGTGGGTCACCGCTCGCCAGGAACTTTCCTGGCCATCGTTTACGACAGCGAGAGGTCTCCTCCGACAACTGCTCTAAGAGCGCTGCGGTCTTCGTCCCAGGCTGTCTTACGTCGTCTTCCAACGTGTGTTGGGTTGTGTCCTCGCGGCAATTGGCACACGGCGGACACCTCCTTTCCGATCCGACACAGGAACGATCCGATACACCCATGGTCCGTCAGTACCTACGTCAGCCGGAATGTAGGCGCACCGTGGCGCCTGTCTAGCCATCTCTTTAGGACAGGACGCACTGCCGCGGCGGTAAACACTGAGCCAAATGTACCTACGTGTGATCTATAAATATTTACCTCGGTTATTAATGTTGTAAGATCGAAAATCTCGTAGTTCATGATGTCACGACATGATTCAGTATTACCAGTGGTGAGGACTAAGCGAGTGACTGAGGTTTTTATAGAATCTTCAGTGTTCATATACCTATACCGTGTATCGTACGTGTTTTGTTTCTATATGTCATCATCATTTACCTGCCCTTATCCCACACTAAGTGGGGTCGGCACAATTGGTTTTAACTCTCCACGCAGCCCTATCATGCGTCAAATCTGCATTCACTCCTTTCACGCGCATGTCCTCATTCACGCAATCCATCCACCTCTTTTTGGGTCTCCCACGACTCTTTCGTCCATCCACATTCATATTGACAACTAGTCTTGTTACATGCCTTTCATCCCTCCTCATCACGTGCCCAAACCAAGCTAACCTAGCACTCCTCATCTTTTCTACAATCGGTGCTACTTTCAGACTTCCCCTTACATACTCATTCCTTATCCTATCTAACTTTGTGACCCCACACATCCATCTTAACATACGCATCTCAGTAGCATGCACTCTCCTCTCATCCGCCTTTTTCATTGCCCAACATTCAGATCCATACATAGCGACAGGTCTTATGACAGTCTTATAGATTTTCCCCTTAAGTTTAAGGGGCATCATCTTGTCACATATTGTTGCTGAGACCTGTCGCCACTTCATCCACCCTGCATTCATTCTACTATTCACATCTCGGTCAATATTGCCATCATTTTGGAGAAGCGAACCAAGGTACTTAAAATCGGAGCATACCGGTAGGGATACACCATTTAAGGCAATGTTAGAGAAATTGGAAGAGCCACCGAAATCACAAGATAGTTGTTCGGTCTTAGTACGGCTGATCTTGAGGCCTACTCTTTCCAATTTCTCTTGCCATTTTACCAGTCTGCTCTGTACCTCAGCTGCCTCCTCTCCGACGAGTACAATGTCGTCAGCAAAAAGCATGCACCAAGGTGCTTCCTCCTGTATGTGTGATGTCAAAGCATCCATGACCAGGAGGAACAGATAGGGGCTTAAAGCCGACCCCTGATGCAGGCCCACTGCCACACCGAACTCGTCAGTGACGCCGGCTTCGGACCGAACACTCGTACGCGCTCTTGCATACATCGCTTTCACTAATCTTACATACTTCCCAGGCACTCTTTTTTCTTTTAAAGACCACCACAGAACTTCCCGGGGCACTCGGTCGTACGCCTTCTCCAGGTCTCTAAAAACCATGTGCAGGTTTTTATGTGCACGCTGGTACTTTTCTATGAGTTGGCGTAAGGCAAATATTGCATCTGTAGTCCCCCGTCTTGGCATAAAACCAAACTGGTTCTGGGTTATCACACATTCCTCTCTCATTCTTTTATCTATCACTTTCTCCCAAACTTTCATGCTATGTGACATAAGCTTTATTCCTCGGTAGTTGTTGCATTCTTGTACATCACCCTTATTTTTGAAGATGGGCACCAGAAGACTGCTACACCATTCGTTCGGGATCGTCTCTAAATGCAACAACTTGTTGAAGAATAAAGTCAGCCATTTCCATCCGTCCGCTTTCAGAAACTTCCATACTTCGACAGGTATGCTATCTAGGCCAACCGCTCTTCCGTTTTTCATACTTTGTACAGCCATTCTTACTTCATCTACACTTATTTCTTTTACCAAACCCAAATTGATCGGTAAGTTTTTCATTTTACCACTCCACTCATTCTCTTCATTCATTAAATTATCAAAATATCCCTTCCAGCGACCTTTAATTTCTTCCTCATTCGTTAAAACTCTTCCATTACCGTCTTTTATACATTTAACATGCACGACATCTCTAGTATTCTTTTCTCTCGCTTTCGCTAGGCGGTAAAGGTCCTTCTGTCCACGTGGACTATCAAGATTTTTATATAATTTGTTTTGGACTTTACCCCTAGCGATTGCAACTTCTTTCTTAGCTTTCCTCTTACATTCCTCATAGTATTTTCTTTTCTGATCTCTTTCTGGGTTATCATCATTTACTCTTTTCAAATCTTTGAAAGCATTCTTCTTTTCTTTCAAAACCTTTTGTACTCTTTCATCCCACCACCATGTATCTTTATCAATCACTCCTTTACCTTTCGTCATACCTAGAACATCCTTCGCTGCCATTCTTATACATGAAGACATTTCATTCCAACATTCATTAACGGTCATTTCATTCATCTTGTCATCCATCTCAATCATTTTATCAACCACTCTCTCTCTGAATTCTATTGTACATTCCTTTTTTTCTAACAAATACCATTTAATTTTTGGTGGGGACTTTTGCTTCGATTTAGCTGTTTGCGTAACGACTTTTACTTCTAGTAATAGGAGTCTATGCTGGGGGGCTAAAGACTCACCCGGTATTACCTTGCAGTCTATTACTGTGCCTAATATACTTCTTTTAAAAAGAAAGTAGTCTATCTGGGTGTTGTGGTTGCCGCTTTTATATGTGATAAGGTGTTCTTCACGTTTTTTGTAATATGTGTTGGCTACAGCTAAATCGAAAGCTAGGGCAGCCTGCAGGAGTGCTTCTCCTTCGGAGTTTCGGTTCCCAAAGCCACACCCACCATGCACTCTCTCATACCCCGCATTCATTCTTCCTACATGTCCATTAAAATCACCTCCTATAAAAATCTCTTCACTCTGTGGGATACCCATCACCAACGTATCGAAATCCTGCCAAAATTTGTCTTTCACTACATCATCACATCCCACCTGTGGTGCATACACACTCATTATATTCAAAATTTTATTTTCTAGCATAACCTTAACCACTATCATTCGATCATTTACTCTTTTTACATCCGTCACACATTTTTTCAATTCTCTATCTAGGACCACGCCCACTCCGTTTCTTTTCCCATCACTTCCACAATAAAACAACTTGTAACCCATTCCGATCTCTCTAGCTCTCATACCCTTCCATCTCGTCTCTTGCACACAAGCTACATTTATCCGTCTTCTCTCTAGTACATCCGCTAACTCTCTTCCTCTTCCAGTCATCGTTCCTACATTCCAGCTTATCATTCTCATTCTTACTTCGCGGACTCTCCTCTTACGTCGCACCCGTCCCTGATGCGACAACCCTTGTCCACTTCCCATAGGCGCCGGGTGCTGCGCCTGCGCGTCGCCTTGGGGGTACGCCCTAGCATTAAGTCGCATTCCTTCATTTGTATTTAAAACCATATTGTAGGGGATTTGGCTATTGGTTTTTATGACCGGCCGCCTGCCTGACGTCAACCCTCCTTGGGAATTCTCAGTTATGGGGGGTAAGGAAACAATGGGTTAGTAGGGAAAGAAAGAGGATTAGGATACTACTGTCATGGGATATAGGATGAGGATAATATAACAGTAGTAGCTAGAGCATTCCGGGGTCGCATACCCGTAATAGTACTTGTCAGTTGTCGGACAGATAACTGGCAGTACCACCCTCTGGACATTTTTGTTTTGTTTCTATATGTAACACCTCAATAATGTAGTGCTTTTGCCATATTTGATCCTCTTAAGTAAATTACTTACATACATATATATAACCTCACGATCCCCGAAGGGGTAGGCAGACTTGTAACTAGCATACCCATTATCGCTGAATTTGTTACGGTCCCATAATGTGATAGAGGGCAAGCCTATCGCTATACCGTGCACAATTCCAGATTCCGGACTGCTTTTAAGTATTGCTAAAAGAAAAACCCGATATCACTTTACCCGACCCGGGGATTAAACTCGAGACCTCAGCACAGCAGTGCGCAACTACAGCTTCGCCACCGAGGTAGGTAGGCATGGAGTAAATTACTTGTGAAACATAATTGAGGATTCCGGCTGAAATTATTAAAGTATGAAAGTCAACATAGTAAATGCGTGGTTTTATGTATGCGTTAACAGTTTTATGATGCCAATCGCTTATTAAGCATACAATATTTTTGTTTTCATATTTTATATACGTATATTTAGAAAATGTGATTGCGTAACTCTGCCAAAACATAATTCGCTTGAGAAATTATTTGTTTACGTCCAAAATTAAATTCTTGTCGTGGTGCCAGATGCGGACCTATCGTACGATGCACTCTCTCCCAATACGAACAATGATACATTTCAATGGTATATTTATCTACACCTGTTTTGTCAAAATATCAATGTAGAACTTTAATATGAATTATGTTTACTGTAGAGACGAAGATTCATAAACTGTTAATAACTAAATTATACCTCTTTAGCTACAAATTACTTGTTTAAATTGCTGGTAATTAATGTATTTTTTATTCTGTCTATGTAAAACAAACATATACGTGAATATATCATATCTTATCATAATTTACATATTCTTAACTTTAGTTACGTTAATGATATTTCAATAACAACTAAGAAACATCACAATAGTTTAGTCAACAAGAATATTATTATGAAACTATTCAAAAGTATTTTTAAGACCATATTTCTTTTTTACATAAATAGGCTTGCGTTTGTCCACTATCTCGCCTGATGGTAAGTGATGATGTGGTCGACAGTATATTACTATAATATTGCTCTTACTATAATGATAAGTTTGGTAGACTCTTACCAGCACATGCCGTACAAGGCACGCCGTCTGATAGTGCTTTGTAGAAGAAGATTTCGCCGCTGTCGAGGTCTCTCGGACTCCAGGCGGCTGGTGATCGCGATGCGCCGGCGCAGCACTCAGCGCGGCCGACTCGTAGCGACGCCACTGAACTGCACCGCCCGCCCCGGTCCATCCCCGTCCAGCAGATCCCGGCTGGAAACAGAACGTAACCTATAATATTGCACTAAAATTAGACTTTTTTTTAAGTGCCTCGATGGGCAGACGAGCAGACGGGCCACCTGATGGTAAGTAGTCACTTAGGATTCACTTAGGATCCCTCGTGACCGTTCGGAAAGCGCCGCAGAAGGCCACAGTGGAGTTTTTAGTCGGTACACCGGCGGAGGAATATTTGTTAGGGTTATTGGATCTAGTTGTCTCTCGCGTAAACTGGATCGGAAGATCGGTGAGTCCGGAATATCCACCTCGAGGTTGAGAAAGTATCCATAAGATGGATTTTCTTCGCGGGGAAAATAAAAAGCAATATGTGTAATTGTTGGGTGGATTCAATTGAACAATTGGCGCATAATGGAGCCGCTACAGCTGCGTAGGGATATTTCCTCGCTTAGCGTGTTCTACCGTCGGTATCATGGCGAATGCTCTGAAGAATTGTTTGATCTTATCCCATCCTCTCCCTTCCATACCAGAACCACGCGTACTGGCTTGCGGAGCTACAGCTTCGTGGTGTCTACTACCCGGCCTGAACCAAGAGGTTCGCAAATTTGTATTTTTGCCGCCGCACCATCAAGCTATGGAACAGTTTGCCAGCTACCGTGTTCTCTTCCCCCTATGATCCTGGGTCCTTTAGGCGTAATGTGAAGGAGCTAATCAGCAGGCTGGCATGATTGTGTTGAGTAGCGGGGGATAGTCTGTCTCTCGCTACTTGATACTCTATCTGGACGGCACTGCGCTTACCGTCAGGTGCAGTGTGGTCACTTTGCCGCGCCAGAATAAAAAAAAATATTTGCACGTGACTAGAGCGATCTGGGCGCAGCGGTGCAAGACTAGGTGCGCCGTGAGACAGTGGGGACGATGCGAGGTCGCACAATGACAGGCGAGACGATTTTGAATAAAAGTTGTTTCATTGTGGTTATTTCCTGTACGCGCATATTCATTTACCTTCGCCTTGACTTTCAAGCAGGCAATCTGTCCAACACCACGTACCGAGTAGTATATAGACAGCCTCTTTGGCCCAGTTGGCGAGTAGCCGGCTGTGAAACGAGAGGCCGTGGGTTCGAATTCCACACCGAGACAAATGCTTGTGTGACAGACAGATATTTGTGTCCGGGGTCTGGGTGTGAGACCGAAAGTCTCTCATAGTTCCTGATGCCCATAACACAAGACTCGTATCTTAGTGAGGGGTCAGGGCTATGTGTGTGACTGTTGGGTGTTATTCATTATTTATTATTATTCATGTAGTATCATGTGACGATGTTGCTAGCCTACATTTACGGTTATGAACATCGTTTACACAAGCCTGTGGAGGACAGTCTTGACATTTGGCAAGAAATCTCGTCCAATATATGGAGCGGGTATAAGATCAAAAATTGACACTAGACGGACAACATGACTGAATTAAGAACGCTATAGCCTAATTCTTCTACTCTCGAGAGGATATAAATGAGTTAATCGAGGGATCATTCATTCGGATGATCACTTATTACGATACTACACTTATCAGACTGTTTCAGCAAGGACCAACTGCTTTAAGAAATCGAGTTTTTCATCACTCACGATGCTTATGTCATGTGATTTTTATTCACAATATTGCAATAAGGCAACTTAACATACATTGAGCTGCTCTAATCTAATGTAATTAAACTGAAATCGTTTACTAATGGTATGACCAAATATTGTTAACCGGTGTGAAAAGAGCAACGCTAGAGTTTCTTGCCCGTTCTTCTTTAGCGAAACTGCATTCCGAACTGGCGGTAGAGTAAAAAATTGACTGAATCTAAATGATGTACAACATTTCATGGATTCAATAAATATTTAATTTTGATTTTGATAGAGTAGCAATTTCGATAGAGTAGCAATCTCTTTTTACTATTAAGAGAAACGCTTTTTTCATATTAGATATTTTCAGTTCCTCTGTAAGCTTAACGGTAGGCAGCGGCTTTGCTGTGCCCTGGTATTGCAGAAGTCTATGGGCGGTGGTGACTACTTACCATCAGGTGGCCCGTCTGCTCGTCTGCCTATCGAGGCACTAAAAAAAAAAGCTGGTATTGCGATTATCACTAAATAAATCATTATTTCCTTGGCGGCAATCTTGTAGTTATAGCCGACCCAAATAAAAAAAATCGACTATCAATTAACTCCGCCAAATATTTAACTAAATACAATTTTTGATGACTCGTACGATTTTGTACTTCTAAAAGTCGAATATCGAAAACTAGAATATCGCGTTCTGAATCCAATTCGTTTATTTAAGTTTATAAATAATGCCATAAACCTTTCATTAGCCGCTGATATTTAGTGTTTCTCATAAAAATATCTTTCTTCGAATCACGGTCAGATAACAATGGTTATCTGGTTTATATATCTGTATCATTTAGCATATTTGGAACCATATTAGGGTAAAAGTTTAAATATATAGAGTGGATATAGTCAGCTATGAAGAGGCCGTGGGGTTCGATTCCCGAGACAAATGTTTGTGGACAGATACTTGTTTCGGGTCTGAGTGTTGTGGGACCGTAGTCCCTCGTTCTTGATACCCACGATACAGGTGGACTTAGTGTGGGGTCAGAACTATGTGTGTCACTGTTGGGTGTATTATTTATTTCACAATCATCCTTCAAGTTTCTAATTCTTTAAAGTCTCAAACTAATATATCAATCGTATGGTGTACTATTCCATAACTTCAAAAAAACCTGCAACAGTTTAGCAAGAATCGTGTTTACAATGTTTACTAGATGCAATAAAAATGTTCTCTACTGAGATCCAGACTAAACAAATTGGAAACAGATGTATCGCGGGAAGTACGACGCGACGCGACGTGGGATCACATGTTGCCGATCTACCGACGCACGTTACTAAGGTCTGCCTGGGTCTGCCGGTCGCACTTGGTGTTGCCAACATTTCCGTTAGCGTAGGTATTTATTTATCGAATATTGAAGATTAAGTTTTTATGTTTGAACTAGATGTTGCTCGCGGCTCCGCCCGCGTGGAGGTTATTTTTGGAAGGATAGATATACAGTCCATGGAGGCATCTTAAGCTCTTACACCTTTCTATATTTTGCTATCCCTTAGAATGCGTGCATTTTTCCGGGATAAAAAGTGGCCTATGTCATTTTCTGATTTCTAAACTACAACTATGCAAAAAATCATGTCGATCCCTTGGTCTGTGAAAAACTAAACTCTCCCACGGGAACTGTACATTTTACCGGGGTAAAAAGTAGCCTATGTGCTATTCAGGACTATAATCTATCTCTGTGCCAAATTTCAAGCAGATCCGTCCTGCCGTTATAGCGTGATTGAGTAACAAACATCCATCCATCCATCCATCCATCCATCCAAACTTTCACATTTATAATATTAGTAGGATTTAAGGGTTTGGGGCATTATGTAAACATGTATGTTTTATTTTGTACTAAAAGTACCTATGTTTACTTAATATGAGTCCATAATTTAAAACAATGTTATAACAATATGTTTTTATCATAATTGTAAAATATAAATCCACAATTTCTTTTACATAATCTGCTAAACAATGACAAATTGTATATTTAAATTTAATATAACACGTATCAAAATCCTTGAATAAACTTAGTCATCTACTCTTTGAAATGCATAGAGTGCGAATTTTGCGTAAGTTGCATGTGGGAGTGGAACTTGAGTTAAGTGGTAACATTGCATCAGTCGGTACTGGCTGGTGGCATGCCTGGCACAGCGTGCGCATGAGTCACGCTCTGGTGCCGCCGCACTAGACGTCCGCCAGACGCTATTTTTCAATGCGCTTGGCTGGTCGGCGCAGACCCGGCAACGACCCGCGGCCTATAGGGCTGAGAATCACAATTTTAGTTTGCTTGGACAAATGGCGGGAAATTTTGTTAACATATATTTTTGTACTGCCTGGATTGACAGACGAGCAGACGGGCCACCTGATGGTAAGTAGACACCGCCGCCCATAGACTTCTGCAATGCCAGGGCACAGCAAAGCCGCTGTCTACCCTTACCGAAGTATATAAAAATAATAAATAAAAAAAACATTTTGAATCCTGTCTGGTTTATATGTCACATTTCACAATAGTATGTTAAGACACGTTTGGCTATTGCATGAATAATTTTGAGAAAAACAACGAAATGAAGTTTCAACAAACAGATCGAGATTGCATTAACTTTGATGAATTGCAATAAACTGTCTGACTTGTGAATTTTCAGACAGTTACGTAACCGCTTGTTTAGTCTACAATAATCCGTGTTATTAATACGTACATTTTACAATACGTTAATTTTGTTGGTAACCATCAATGATCCAGTGGAATGCAAATACACTTGAATATGATTCTGATGTGGAAAGCGGTATAGCGCGGCCGTTGACTCGGTTCGGCATAGAGGTATGTTCCTTAGGGTTACCCCACAATGAGTTTCCAATAACTGCACGATTGTTATTGATTTGTCGTGTGTTGATTATTGTTACAGACGGGGTATATTGTCTAGTTTATAATATTTCATGTTCGTATACATAAAAAGTACAGATATTATTTGTTTAGTTTCAAGTGATTTATCACATCTTCTTCTTTTAGCATGCTTAATCAGTTAAGCATATTTAGTTATTGTTGGTAGAGCTGAATCTATACACTATCTACATATATAACAATATAACGTAAAGTATAATATATAAGTATCACAGCAAAAGCTATTTTTAACAGACTTCAAAAAAAGGAGGAGGTTAACAATTCGTCGAATTTTTTTTATGTATGTTACCCGATTACTCGAAGACGCCTGGACCGATTTGAGAAATTCCTTTTTTGTTTAAAAGGGTATACTTCCCATTGGTGGTTCCATTCACCAAGTCAGGATCTGATGATGGGTTCTCAGAAAAATCGAGGGCAACACTCAAATTTTAAAGGGACGCATGATTTGTTTTCTATTGAAGTCGGTGTACTTTTTATGAATAATTAGACTTATATCTTCTGAACTAGGAATTCACATTGTGTAATGTATTGATCTACAGCATACAATGACTAGACACTAGACAGTAAAAGTTACACATAACAGCAACATTTTGCATTAAAATATGTACCGACATGAAATGACGGTTGATAATTCATTTGACATTGTGAATATGAAAGGCAGACGTTGTCGTAACGCCGGACGCGGCGGGCCGCGGTGTGGACGGCACTTTACATCTTTGTAAATAATTATCAGACGACGGTTCCGTCAGCATTGGCGCCATATTTTGGAGCCAAATCCGGCTCCACGCGTACGCTCGAGAACACAGCGTACTTCCATGTTTGTTCAGATCTTCGATTGTGTAAATGTTTTCAATGTAGGCGTTATGCATATGTCTAATAACTACAAATAGGTAAGCATGTGATTTAATTACATTTATGAAATAAATACATCGTAATAATTACAGACTTATTACATACACAGATATATTGTTACTCTGAATCGTATTGGTTGTCTTTTTATTGTTGAAACAAAGTAAAAACGTAGTCACTATTTATATAGTAATCATCGATTTTTAAACATTTTATGCTTATATGATTATTATGTAATTCACACAAGTTCAGGTAAAGTATTCACTTTAACTCTACAAAGTAAACGAAAAAAAAAACAGAAACTTTTTGGTTTACCACCCTTTCATTTCATGCATTCTTCTTTCCATACTTATAAAAACAATTGGCAACGGCATATAATAAAAAAAACTACTATTCGCCAGCCATAGTTATATGACGCAGCTATTAATAGTTTGGAATCAGCTAGTAAGTAACCTCTGCTTAAAATAAATTTATATTATATCGGAAGTAAAATATCAAAATTATAATTGCAAATTCAAGTATTATTAAACATACTACAATGCTCACAAAGCTGTTATTAAATATTTTTTTAAATAATTTAAATATTATATTTAAATCTCAGCTGTTACTAAGCACTGATTGTTGCTAAGCATTGAGTAGGTAATTAATAATAATAACGATAGTGTGTTTGCAAGTTTCGTGATGATATTTTGTTCCACCGTTAAAGCAAGCGATAATTAACAATGAATAGTCTGGTTGAGCTGGTGGTAGGATATTCTTATCCGCCCGGATAACGACCACCGTGCATAGGGTGTAAAACCCGCCATAGTGGCACACGCAAGTGTGTCGCGTTCCGGGATCAGCCAGTGTACATCCGGTTTTTGACAGGGGTCTAGAGTTGGGGTACGATGTTTGGTCGTTTTGCGACCTTCTGAGTACTCTGCCACTAGACCTTCGACCGCTTCATCACCTACTTGTCCATGGCGTAGTGTGAAGAAGCAGGCCGTTATGATTGTGTTGAGTAGCGGGGTATAGATTGTCTCTCGCTACTCTAATTGGCACTGCGCATACCATTAGGTGCAGTGTGGTCACTTTGCCGTGTCAGGTTAAAAAAAGGTAAATTCGTAAAGTTAGAGGTGTAGGTATGTCATTTGGATTGGTTTCGAACCTGCGACTTTCGTCTCTGCACTCTGGACCACTCGCTAGAGTATCGCCGCTTTTTATGGTGACTAGCAGTGAATATTAATAAGAGTTTTTAAAGCGGGAAAATTACCTTTGTAGCGTGCTGCATGACTCATGTTTAGAATTATAAGGATAAACTCTGTTTATAGTGAAGATTTTCCCGGATTCGCCAAGCCATGTCGTATCGCCAAAGAAATTCAAATATCCATCTATTCGCGATGATAAATGTCGGAGGAATGCTAGTAAAAAGTGCTGCCAAAAAGATTGGTAGCACTGTTTGCATAAGTACGGCTACGGATTGAAACTAACAGATACTCAGCGAAGCATCTCGAGTTTGTAAGATATGGTTTTTTGCGGATCTTTTTTACTGACCTTCGACGGCCTTTGCGACGTCACTGGACGAGAGCGCTTATGGCGCTTGGCCACTAAATGACGCGTCGAGTGAGTAAAATTAATTATTCGAATGAAAATAAGTATTATCTGTATGTTATTTTTATCTTTTTTTGCTTAGTAACTTTCTACCTATGCCCACAACACTAGACCGATCACGGTTCTGACCCCACACTAGGTCGGTAGGTGTATTGTGGGTATCAAAAACTACGAGGGACTAAGGTCTCACCACACCCAGACATACACCAAAACATTTGTCTCGGTGCGGGAATCGAATCCACGGCCTCCTATTTCACAACCAGGGGCTCGGCAGTTGCGTCACGGAGGCTTGTTTATTGAAATAAAACTAATTTTACGGATTTTATGGCAGTTTATTTGTGTTTACTTAAATAAAATAGTATCTACATGGTATTTAAAATAAGTAAAAGTTTTTTTAATTCATAGAAAGTACACCGACTTCAATAATAAACAAATTATGCGTCACTATAAAATTTGAGAGTTGCCCTTGATTTTTCTGAGATCCTATCATCAGATCCTGACTTGGTGCCAATGGGACCACCTGGGAAGTATACCCTTTTAAACAAAAAAAGAATTTCTCGAATCGCTCCAGGCGTCTTCGAGTAATCGGGTAACATACATAAAAAAAAAGATTCCGACGAATTGTTAACCTCCTCCTTTTTTGAAGTCGGTTAAAAATATAATTAAAGCTTGTCAAAACTATATTCTCCATAATTCTCTACGCTGCTGAATCTAGAAATGTAGATACTCTTACAAAAAGATAGATGTCCATAAAATGTGGTGCTGGAGAAGAATGTTTAGGATTCATGGATTCAATATAAAATGAACTAATGTAATTTTCTATAGAGCGGCATCAAGCAGCGTTTATTTTCCATCAGCTGAAGTGGTATTCTCATCTTCTTTGAACCCGTAACGCAACAAACATATTTTGGTGGAGTATCAAAGAACTAGGCGATGAATTTAAGATCTCCTTTAACAGCCTTCTCTATGCACGAGTAGAGCAGCAGTTCGGAATAGCAACGAATTGTCTGCCACTTTACAACCCACAACCTCGATTATTCTACCAAGAGCGTAACAATTAGCAAGAATAATAACTGGTTTGGATACTATCCTGGATTGATAAATTGTTTCGATATTTTTAGGCTAAAATCTGTATAAAGAAGAAACGGACTGATTGATCGATCAACGCACAGCCTAAACGGCTGGGGTTACAGACTTGAAATTTTTACAGTAGGTACCTTTTATGACGTAGGCATTCACTAAGGAAGGATTTTTGGAAATTCCACCCCTATAGGGGTAAAATAGGGGATAAAAGTTTATATGAAAATCCGTCATTTTTTAAGTTAAAGGTATGAAAATTGGTACTTTGTACTGTATACTTTTCTTCCAAACATGACTTCCACGCGGGCGGAGCCGCGAGCAACAGCTAGTCTATTATAAAAAACAAATGCTATCAGGTTTTCACTTACTGTCAACTACCCTATTATATCGAGGGTTGGCGAGCTTTGATTTGAACATCAAAAGCTTGCAAAAAAAATTGAAACTAGGCTCACAGATGCAGAAAAATTTGCTAAATCTGACTATGTATCTCAATATCGCAACAAAATGTCGCTTAAATCAAATAGCGCGCCAACCGTCGTATTTATTGTAATAAACGGGTTATAACACCACGCATTGATTACGATTGCTGCAATTACCATATCACGCTATGTTAGGGCTAAAGTCTTGAGCTCTAGTAATTATTATGTCACGTTAGTTTTACTTATAGTTAAGAACTTTAAGTATATGTTTGTAGTATTTTTTGAACAAGGTCAAGTATTTTCCTTTGGTTTTTGTTCCATTATTTTACCTATTTCATAAGCTTAGGTTTAATCAAAAACAAATTATGATTATGCCATGACTTTTCGCGTTACTTAAAAAAAAAATTGCATTATCGCCATTTGGTTGAAGTAGAATTTGATAAAATATGCCTACACCAACTTTGTTCAAATTCAAGCCTTGTTGAAATCCTCCTAATAGTATCATATGGCATACATTCTATCATTAGATATTGTAAGTTCTCAATAACTCCATATTCATCATAGGAACGTCTAGTAAATATCAAATAAAAACAATCATTCAACTCAGCCGCATGCATTGCTCTGAACGTACCGTTAACAGTCGCGTAAAACTAGTTTAAATGAATTCCAAAACGAGCGTATAGTATTCATGCAAAATCGAATTTAAAGTCACATGCTAATATTAAGCCAGTTTCGTTTGATGCTACATAAGCATTCAGCACTCGACAATCGTTAAAGGTTTTTAACCTCAATAGGTATTCTAATGGTAGAAATAGCCTCGTTATAATTTGATTGTGTGTACATACGATATTGTCAGTACAATTAGCGAACAAACTCTAAAAGCAAAAACAAACAGCGAATCAACTGCGGCGCTGTAAATAGATCAGCTCGATTGGCGACAATCACATGAATGACATGAATGGCCCGAGAATAGATATCTAAAACTGACTTGCTAATTATATCCACGACTTGTTTTAATCTAACATAAATCACTCGGCATCCGGCCAAATCGATCGTGTCAAAATAATAACTGTGTATGATTTACTGATTTGTAGATGTTATTGCTGGCAGCGCAACCGTTTTCCAAAGATAAACATTGTGTCGCAGGTAAGAAAATTATTGGGCGTTTCTTTGAAAATGTACAGAATTAATTCATTCATCAAAAGAATAACAGGAAATTCTCCTTTGCATGAATAAGTTTTCTACACGATTAATCATTGTATACGTTTGGATATTAATCTTATTATAGAAAAGAATCTTCTAGGTATCATTTATAAATACTTTCGAAGAACTTATGATCGTTTGCCATATGTTGTAAACTTTTGATACCAAAATAACTGTTTTTAGTTCTTATTTTATTCTTTCCTAACTTGTTTTCGGTATGCGTATTTTATTTCCCATAAAAGAATCTTTGTAGACGTGTAGTATCAGTAGGTCAGAAATATCTTAACATATAAAAAATCGTCAGTTATTATATAAGATTCCTCATAAACTCAGTCCTATAAAAACGTAACGGTTAACAATGTCAAAGCTCATAAAATCGCACATCTATCAGACTAAAGTAATAAAAGCTCGAATAAACGGAGGGATGTCTTCATAATGAAATGCATAGGTATTGTAAAATCTGTCTCGCCTAAATTTAAGGTCCCTAATTTAAAATTGTGATTGTCTGGCAGCCTCCAGTCGACCTAGTTATCGTTTCTGGGACAATGAAGGACAAAAACAGGTGTCTGGGTTAAACTTAAATTTTGCATAATATTTAAAGCCGCTGTCTAGCCTTTTAATGAAGATTTTAATTTAATATTCGAAATGAACGTTTATTGCGCGCTGTGGGGACGTGCCGCCATTGTGTTAACTGATTGTGGCTCGAGTAATAATGCGCCGCTAAATTTTACCTAGACGTCATTTTAATTAATCGCATTGAATATCTAAATTAGTGTCCATATTTTTATGACGTAAATATTTCATGTTTTAAGATAATGATCGAGGGAAGCTGGTCAAGATTTCGGGAATGATTATATAGAAAGTGAAATTAAAATTAGAATTGAACTGACAAAAAGTGCACGAGTTAATTAGCGAGAAATACCGACATGACACGTCCTGTCAGGTGATAAAGCGTAGCGTTTGTTCAACGTGACGCCTATACAACGGACAGAATTCTTGCACTTTGCCAACTTTTCAAGAAATCCATATCACTTTTAAATAAAATAATATGTTTTTGAGCGTCATTGGCCTGATTATATTAAAAAGTGGATTGTGTGGTGTCGTTAAATTTATAAAATATATTATTATACAGAACTCCATTATTCGATATCATATGATGCGTATCTAACAATGAATCCCTAAGTTTGATTTCTAGGGTAGACTTTCAAATTCGAATCTCTTCGAAAACCCTTTCATATTTGCCTCCTATCAAATACATACAATAACCTCAATATTATAAGTTGTGATGTGATTATTTTTGGGTTACCGATTAGACCATTTATAGAAATAACAGAATCAACTACAAGTTAAATTTCTGTGAGAAAATACCACCATAGTCTATTTACAACATGAATGAGTCGGCTCACCATACCACTATCTCACAAAAAGCTGACTTTACTTGTCTTGAATCCTCATACTAATATGCTATATAGCATTTTCCGTGACCCATCGAAGCCTTTCTTGCTACTCCTTTCTTTTTTTTTAAACTGGCTCGGCAAAGTGACCACACTGCATCTGATGGTAAGCGCAGTGCGGTCCAATTAGAGTATCGAGTAGCGAGATACAATCTATCCCCCGCTACTCAACACAATCATGCCGGCCTGCTTCTTCACACTACGCCATGGGCAAGAAGGTGAAGAAGCTAGAACCTTGAACGTTAGTAAACTCTACAAATTTTGTAAGTGTTCATTGGTTTCTCTTGCCAACAGGACACCCATTTGTTCGTTAGTCGACCCTTGCTTTAAAATAGTTGGCAACCTAAAAGTTCGTTCACACCCCAAGATTTAATTTACAATATCATTTCACAGTAAATTAAATCAGACAGATTGACTATTGCGTAACTATTCAAAAGAAGTGACAGACGGTAAAATACGGATACAAGAATCAATGTCATTTAACACTTTTGACACATTTAGCACATTCCGGAAAGGTATAGTTGTAGACAAACTAACGTTATTTATCGCATTAAAAACGGGAATGGTTATTTAAAACAAAAAAATGGGTCTTAAATATTTCATACACTAATTTGGTATCGAAATCTATCTAAAAGTGCTGTGTTTGATATTAGATGTATATTTTTTTATAAGAAGGGCTAAAAAGCCACTATCTATAAATTGTTTATTATATAAAGAATGTTTACATTGTTCTCCTTCAAATCTTACATAAACTGCTCAGTCGCATTGAAAGTGATCTAGTTCACAATGTAGAAAATAATGGTCCATATTTCAGCGTGGTCTGTGTGTCCCACTTGTAGCCCTAAAAGACAGGATAAGAGAGCGAATCGACGTTCCGTTTCGCACTGTATATTGAATTCTTTGGAACAATGGCGAATGTTTCGTCGATGCACTGCCAACTGCATCACAGCCATATATTCGCACTAGTGATGTGTCATATGCTTTAATAAATTTTATCGATATTATTTTGGCAATATATTCTGAGTAGTCATCGATGTTATCGCCTGCTATATAAGATGTGCCTACACAACAAATGGCAGGATGGATATGTTTTGATGAATTAGTGACAAATTCTGGTATTATTGTGAATTTATGTGTGTTATCTTTTAAAACTTGGAAGACGGAGAATTTTGAACATAAACAGTTAAGTGTCCCATAACATGATTTCTGCTGATTATATGAAACTAAATAATTAAAGCCATATTTTATAATATAAATAATGGTGATGGTGATGGTGGAAAGGTGTCTCAAGAAAGAATTAGCTAATAACATTAAGAAAACTATAATAATTGCAATTTTTTTTGTTGCGTCTGAGACAGATTTGTCAGATAGAGTTTTATAATAATTCTTTGTTGAAGTCGGTCGGTGCCGTATTGCGGCAAACTTCTCACGTCGAGTTTCATGGAAACATTTGTGGCCAACAGGCGGGACACACATAAATCTCCGAGGCGATTGAATGCAGACGCGTAAGCGTGCCCGTGCGCATAATTCAAAGGGGCGATCACCAGGAATCGCCGCTTGGCATGCAGACGGCCGCGTTCATTCCAAAGCAATAAACCCGTTAGCGACTACGTAATGTGCATATTGGAGAACAATAAACGACATACTGGTATGATGCCATCTACATCAGGCAACTATTTTTTGAAACATATCTTACATGGCTTGAATTATACATGTTTTCAATTTTATTCGGAAAGCAGTCAATGTGATTTTATCGATATCGATGTTTTGTCGGTTCTGCACCAGCCCGCAGGTGGTCGGCTATAGGCTCCTCTCGAATCATCGCTCGGATTGGCCGCGAGTGCAACCGGACGACGCAACTTCTTAATATTTATTTACACATGCAAATAAATTTGCACCCGCTCTGCCAAAAGTACGGCCGTTTGAAAACCAATAACGGCCTTGCACGTCTCTAACTTCTCGGGAATATATTTATCGGGATTGTATAATGGTTTTATGAGTATATACCCAGTAATATATTTGTGATCATGATGATGCATTTGCATGTTATTACTTTATTATTTTTATTTTGGCATTAAAAGTATTTGAAATATAGTAAGATACTTTAATTTTATTTAGTAATGGTATTATGTTTAAAATAAAACGAATTTAGTGTGTATTATTGATGCTTTGTATCAATTATATATTCTATATATACCTTCATTTGTTATATATTTTATTGCCCCTCGTATTACTTGCCGTAAGGGCTATTTATTTCCGGATAAACGAGTTTCATTTAATTTCACATAATTATCAGAATTTTATGATACTCTTCAATCTGTAGTTACTCAACGCAATATTTTAAAGAGTTCTTATTCGCCAATCAGACATTAATTTCTATGACAAAAGACTAGCAATCACTTATAATCTCAGAAGCATTATGTAGTCTTCCGAATATGGTACTGATTATGAGACGTAATATTAAAGACGGTACTGCATATTAACTTCCATGATAAAGCCAACTCATTCATATTATGGAAAAATCCTTAGGCCAAGGCTTTATTATATGGCTTTTGCTGGTGGCAGGATATTCTGATCCGCCCGGATAGCGATCACTGTACACAGGATGTAAACCACGCCATAGTGGTAAATGGACGGCACTGCGCTTACCATCAGGTGCAGTGTGGTCACTTTGCCGTGCCAGGATAAAAAAATATCCGTTTCAAAATAAGGGGTCTATAAAATAGTGGCATAGCTTGCTGTCAGAATTAATGTATGTGGACTAAACGAAATGCAGCCTTTTTAGGAAATGCATTACTATATTTAATAAAGCCATTTACCAAAGTGACTCGATCAATATCATACCGTATATGTCCAGTGATCGGGCACCTTTTCTACCACATTAAACAATCTTCTTCGGGTTCAAAACATTAATTTATAACTATAACGTAGTTTATATACGAGCGTAGTAAAGCCAGCCGGGGCAACGGATGTTCATCAGACGGAAAAATATAATATTATTCAGTCAAGGGGATATTAAATAGTACAAGTAGGCGCTAACTGCGTCTAATTTCACTTGAACGTCGTCGTGACCACACTACTCACTTTTATGGGTGAATTATTCAAACTTGTACCTTATTATATAGGCATGTCTACTATGTAGATATAAACAATATATAAAACGAGATGGTAGGCGAAATTATAGACTATAAATTATAATTTTATATTGAATGTAATTCACTTTTAAAAATAAACGCGCTAAAATGATATATTGAATTGAATGCTTAAGTATTAAGCGTAGGTACTTAAGTATTAATCATTGAATTCAGTAGGCTTTAAATAAGGAAGCTCTATGCACAATCACATATCTAATCCTGGCTCAAAATAATATAACACTGCTGGGCACGGGTCCTAATGATGGGACGGGTACTAATGTGAGGGGTAAGACCTTAGTGCACCACGCTGGCCTCATGCGTCTTGGTAGACTTCCCACACCTTTGAAATTGGTATATGAATTCTCAAGTACGCAGGTTTCTTAACGATGTTTTCCTTCAGCGTTAAAGCAACGATAATAATTAACAATGAATATACACGTAACTTTAGAAATGTCAGAGGTGTATGCTATTTGGGCTGGTTTCGAACATACGACTTTCGTCTAGACAGTAGACTCTAACTAGACTATCGCTGCTCAAAATAATATAATTTGAACGTTATATACATACATACATATACATTCACGCCCGTATCCCATGGGGGTAGGCAGAGACTATTGAGTGCCACAAGCTACGATCCTGACACACTTCTTTCGCCTCTTCCATATTCATACATCTTCTCATACATTTACGACGGTTGGAGGTACTTCTGATTTGCCCTTTTAGGAGAAGATCGTTTATCTGATTCGTAAACGTTCTCCTTGGGCGCCCTCTACCCACTCTTCCAGTCACATTTGCACGATAAATAGCTTTCGTAAATCGCCTTTTATCCAACCTCTCCATGTGGCCAAACCATCAACCACCAATTTAAACGTTTGTAAAAGTAATCACAATTCTTTATTGGTATCTACGTCAATATAGCCATATCAACGGTAGGCTTTGCTGTGCCCTGGCATTGCAGAAGTCTATGGGCGGCGGTGACTACTTACCATCAGGTGGCCCGTCTGCTCGTCTGCCTATCAAGGCACTAAAAAAAAAACCATAATTGAAATCTAGGTATAGATATTTTAAATAGTACAAACACAAGCTTCCCAATATCCCTGTGGTAACAGTAGTGCATTGTACTGTGCACATATGTAATCACTATTTGAGGGCAATGCAACATACAATAAGCGAATTTATAAATAGACATAATTAGGTTTAATATTTCAATCGCGTTTTTATTATGCAATGGAATGGTTTAACATTTTTAATCCTACTAATATTATAAATGCGAAAGTTTGGGTGGATGGATGTTTGTTACTTAATCACGTTACAACGGTCCAGTCGGATCTGGTTGAAATTTGGCACAGAGAAAGATTATAGTCTGGAATAGCACATGGGCTACTTTTTATTCCGGAAAAATGTACAGTTCCCGTGGGATAGTATAGTTTTTCACAGAGCAAGGGATCGGCATGATTTTTTGCATAGTGGTAGTTTAGGGATCAGAAAATGACATAGGTCACTTTTTATCCCGGAAAAATACACGCATCCTATGGGATAGCAAAATATAGAAAGGTGTAATAGCTTAAGATGCCTCCATGGATTGTATGCCTTTCCTTCCAAAAATATCCATTCACGCGGGCGGAGCCGCGAGCGACATCTAGTTATTTTATATTTAGAAACATTAAAGGTATTTTAATTAATATGAAGACGATACTCCATGTGCCAAGTTGTGGAAATAGTTAGTGAAAAATAAGTTGCGAACGATCAATATTTTAGCCTAAAGAAATGACTCAAAATTACTTAAAAAAATTATCACATACATGTCATGGTAAGCAAACTGTGAATAATATATATTTTCACATATCTCAGTCAATCAAATTTTCCATAAACTTATATTTTGTATTTTTATTACATTTATTCAATCATATTTATTCTAAATATGATTTGCTGATTTTAAAAGATGCAGCAACGATGATTTCTTCTTTTATAAATATTATGGCTACTTTACACTATCATTTATTAGAAATGAATACAATAATTTTGAATGACTATATTTCTAGAGAATTATGACATTTTTGTAAGAAATTAGAACGATTGTGAGTCATTTGCATTTCACGTTTTCTGAGAATAAATAATAGTTATTTTCAGGTCAGTATCATAATAACTAATTGTTACACTTTAAGAAAGAAAGAATATACTATTTGGCCATTGTCTTTGGACCAGATGTCAGTAAATACATACAGATGCAGCGAACACATTTAAAATAAAACAAATAATATTATCATAATTTAATATAAATATAATATTAACTTTAGTTACTTACATAATATTTTACGTAAAATGTAATCTGATTTCATTGAATTATTATAAAAGTTACAGGGACATAAGTTCTACTGCTGCGTCATAGGTCACTATTTCCATGCGTTTGTCGGACACACTAATTGCTTGCAGTATGCGCTTGCATGCGGGGTTTTGCGTGATCAAGCATAGAGTTCGCATATTATAAATACACATAAAAATATGCATGTGTCACCCATACACCGCCTTTACATTTTCCTGTAGAGAGTCTACATTTGGTCAGATTGTTTGATACAGCGCTGAGACGGCTATATTATCAAGCTTATATGGATGGAATTTTATAGTCTGAGTATATTTCAAAATTCATTTTTATAGTCGAAGCTGACAAACTGCTAATATTTAACTCTAAAATAAATCATTTTCACCACTCATGAAAACCCATAATACCAGAAGAATTATTTGCGCTGGCGGCCTTAAAGGAACTGAGATTGCGAAGAGGAGAGATATTCGATCTTCTAGAAATTTCTCTTAAAGTTTTTTTTATTTATTCTGGTGCGACAAAGTGACCGCACTGCACCTGATGGTATGGTGCGTCCAGATAGAGTATCAAGTAGCAAGAGACACTCTATCCATCGCTACTCAACACGATCATGCCGGCCTGCTGTTTAGCTTCTTCACACTACGCAAAGCTGGCGAACTGTTCCACAGCTTGATAGTGCGGCAAAAATACGAGTTTAGTGCGAAACAACAACAATATGTTACTTCACATAGATTTTATGTTAGAGTAATTATGTATATCCATTGAGCTCTACCACTTCTCTATCGTTATGTAGTATTATGGCAATCTGCTCTTCTAAATATTAAATTTGACTATATTAAACTCTGAAATTTATTATAGCTTCCACAATGATCCTACAAGTTATTTAGTAAATTATTTTATAAAAGTCAATTTGGCAATAATGTATGGTAAGTTTATATATGGGCATTATATCGCCCACCTACACAACTGCAATTTCTTGAACGAAAGTAACTCATCAAGATGAGAAAACTAATTTAGAGAACTCAACTAATTTAATATCATAAATACCTAATACAATAAATAGAAAATGGAATGGAATATTTACAACCATCTGGAATATACTCTAATACAAATATGTATGTTTGACGTGTGTGGTGATTTAAATAGTGTGTGATGATATAAATGTAAAATGGTAATAAGTAAACTAAATTGTCATATTTATAGATTTAAGAAATAATTGTTTTCCATATAAAATAAAAACAAAATAATATAGTTTTTTTTCTTATAAACCACGATGGTGGGATACAAGCTTACGGCCCGCCTGATGGTAAACGGTTACCGTCGCCTATGGACGCTTACAACACCAGGAGCATCACATACGCGTTGCCGACCCTAAATAGTTATTTGATTAATCGTATATTCATAAAGAGTGCGCGAGTGTTGTGTTAGGAATCGACATGAGTAATAAGAGTTCCGTATCCCGGTCGACACCGGACATCGTACGCGAATTCTAAATAATTTCATGGTACATGTGAGTGCTCACATATAATTATTTTATACGTGAGACCCTATAATAAATATACACGCAATAATAATATCGTCAGTTGACGGGCCATTTGATTTAAGCGACTTTTTGCGATAATGATTTATATACATATTTGTAATCAGCGAATTTCTCTGCATCTTTTGAGCCTAGTTAAAATTGAGCAATTTTTGGCGCTGGTAAAGCAGGGATCGTTTTTTCAGGCCTCATTTATTTGAAAATAATGCTCATAAATACATAATAATAAATCATAAAGATGCAGTACGTGCTTACACAAGTAATATATTAATTCTACTAAAATCCACGCAGTAGTTTTTTATAGTGAAATTTTTCCCCAAAATTAAAAAATCAATATTCTTTCTTTTCTTTACTTTTCTCATGTAATTTTTCAAAAAAAACACTTGCTAACTAACCTGCCAACAGTTGATATGTGTTTTGTTGCATGGGTATATGTTAATTTTGCATACTGTAAAGTGTATTTTTTTAAATCTTTAAAAAATATGCTTCTTAGTGATAGTTGTAGTCGATGTTGAGATTACTTACGTTAAATAATCGTGTGGTCACTCTACCGTGCCAGGATAAAAATGTAATTAAACATTTCTGCCAAGGTCATAAGTGCATTAAAGATCAAATATATGTTAGGTATATAAAGGTATATTGTTTTTTTAAGGAATTCTAAGAAAATGGATTTATATACAAAATAAACAAAAATATAAGAATAGATTTTAATGTACGGCGAAACTTTATAGATAATTTAAAAGTGTTTTATTCTAGGAAGAAATTATAACTACTTGTTTTGTTTGTTTACCCATAAAATGTAAGACAAACATATTTTAATATGAGGGAAGTAGTAAATTATTCTGTAATAGGACTCGGTTTTTATAGTGCCATTCAGCTAAATCTCTGGACAGGAGCCAGTGAAGTGGCGACATCGGGATGTTGTTTTTAACCGATTTCAAAAAAAGGAGGAGGTTCTCAATTCGTCGGAATCTTGTTTTTATGTATGTTCCCCGATTACTCAAAGACGCCTAGACCGATATGAGATTTTTATTAAATTAAAAGGGTATACTTCCCAGGTGGTCCCATTGGCACCAAGTCAGGATCTGATGATGGGATCTCAGAAAAATCGAGGGCAACCCTCAAATTTTACAGGGACGCATAGTTTGTTTTTTATTGAAGTCGGTGTACTTTTTATGAATTAAAAAACTTTTTATATAGGAGCACGTATTCACAGCCGCCATTCATTAGGTGCCACTTAATGTATTGTAAATATTTTATTACTGTTGTTTTTACTACGTCCATTTAAAATTTAATGAAAAGATCATAAAATTAAGAATGTTGTTACAACATACATTTCAGGCGAAGACATTGATGCATATTTTATAATTTTTGGTTATGTTCCACGGTTCAACACCTTTTTAGAAGGTCATTGGAGGCAGCTTAACTTAATAGGTTTAACTGTGTTATACAATTTATGCATTTTATTGATTTGATTAGTATTTAGCCGAAAAGTGGGCAGTTTGAAGAAGCCAATTGATGTAATAACGTGTTGTGAAATAAATTATCAAGATATTTTAAGTCGCGTTAGCCGCGCGTAACAACGGAAGCCACCGTACCGGTCCGATACCGGGCCATGTCGGGCACAAGGGGCAGTGCCGTCTGAATATCACACTTACTGTCTACAGATTAATTATTTTCAATTAAACTTATCTCAGGCTGGCATGTTGAGTCCGCGATCGCTTGGTTCAACGTCGCGTAAAGTAATTAATACGCGAGTAAAACTATCACCAAAATTTATACAAATTGATTTGAACAGTCAGTTTGAAATATAAATTGAAAATGCATACATACCCATTAAAATATAATCTTAAATTTTGACTTACCGACGAAAATGTATGAATTCAAAAGTTTTAATGGAATAAATAACGGCATAAGTTGAAAACTTTTGCACTGTCGTCCAATAATGAAATTTTTGAGATAATTCATTTACAAAATTAAAAAAAGCACCTTGCACTAAGTTTAATGATGTGGGTTCACAGAATATTTTTAAAAGTAAATATCTCACCTGCTGCCGGGCGCGCGAGCACGAGCGGCAGCACGAGCAGCGGCAGCAGCGGCAGCCGCATGCTCCCGCTAACGTCGCATGCCGGCGCGTGCGGCGCTCTGCGTTCGAGGCGAGCCGCCGCGGCACTGTGCACAGCGCGCGTCCCGTGCAGCCGCCGCCGCCGCGGCCGCGTCGCCACGTGCGCGCACACCCACCCGCACACGCGCCACGTGCCGCGCACCGCCCGCGTGCAACAAGTCACCGCACTCGGAGACTCCGCGCCACACATCCGACGCCGTTGCCGTCGGTGTTGCCCTAGCGGAGAGTGGCCGCGGACTGCGGTCAGCCGCCCGCGGCCCCGGCGAGGCGCGACTCCGCGACTCCGCGACTCCGCGAGTGCAAGTGCAGCGAGTGGTGCGCGCCCGCCGACGCGTGTCGACGACCGCGCGTCGCACCACGCACCACACACCACGCACCGCCGCCGTCAACGCCTCTCGCGGCCTTCCGCCATCATGCCAGACATACTTTTTTGCCTCTGACAGAGACTCTCTGTGTCCTTGGACCAGTCTACCAGCTATGCATTTAGCCTTGTCGTGCCATCACTCTATCATCGCTTGTCATTTTAAAATGTCTTTAAATATTTTACGTTTGGGATAGACACCGCGCGTCTGCCAGAATCAACTCGACAACGTGATGGTATTCGATGACTAGTGAACGGTCGATGGACACACGTTGCCATCATTAAGTGATGACACGTTTTACAAATCGCTTACAAAGAAGATTATCAGATTAGAGCTCACTCAATGCTGGATCATTGAACTTCATGTCGGTTAAGCGTTGAAGTCTTTTCAAGGGCGCTTATTACGTTACATTCCTAAAAAAACTAGTTTTAAGATATAGATAAAAATAGCGTAGCCACGTTGGTGTTCGTTAGATGACTGATAACGAGTAATATTTTTGATTTTCTCTTGTTGCCTACATTTGTGTACTATGAATACAAACGTTAATTGCAACAATTTTGTGTTATTAATACTATAATAAATTTTAACTTTCTCGAAAATTTTATTCAAAAACCATTGTTTTTGAAAATGTATGGTAGCAGGTGAAAGGTGAGTTGTAACAGGCTATACTGATAATGATCCCAGAAATCCGCCGTGATTACATGTCTGGCGTTCATAGTAGCTACTATCTACATACGTGACGCTGCTGCGAACCAATACACCGTGACACCGAGAGATTGTGTTTTCTTCTTGTGCTATCAACAGTATGTGTGCCATCACTTTTTAAACCCAAGCTGTTTAAATAACGCGGGTGTGGTGGCCGCCAGTTTGACGAAAATATGATGGTCTGCCCGTAGGAGCCAGATGCTATTAATAATAGTGATACTTGCCCTGTATTAAACATTGTCCTACTGCCTCCTCTACTAATGAGAGGGGTTAGGCCATAGTCCACCACGCTGACCTAATGCGGGTTGGTAGACTTCACATACCTTCGAAATTCTTATGAAAATTCTCAGGTATGCAGGTTTCCTCACGATGTTTTCCTTGTCCGTTAAAACAAGCGATAATTAACAATTAATACACACGTAACTTTAGAAAAGTCAGAGGTGTGTGCCATTTGGGTTTCGAACATACGACTTTCGTCTTGACAGTCTGTATCGCAACCAACTAGGCTATCGCTGCTGCAGACGCCATTAGTATCTGTCAAATTCAATGGACAAGCACCGGTCGTGATCAACGTGTCCTTATTCGAAACAAATGTCGCTTTTAGTTACACAATAATAAAATCATCTGACGCATTCAATGCGTCGTCAGGTTGTATAAACATTTAATATATCTGATAATATGGTGAGTAATAGCTGTAAATGCATAGGTGTTTTAAGACCAAGCCCACAGATTTTAAAGCAATTGCGCATACCATAATCATTACGAGTACTGTAAACGTCATGAGAGGAAGATGTGTTTTGCCATATGATATCAATAAACAGGTTAAGTCGGTCCACCCACGCGGCAACGAAAATAGTTGCCGCATCAAAATCGGGATAATTTCCTCTTGATTGACACGTGGATTATTTGAGAGCATATCGGCTTAAGAATTTCGCGTCCATTATATTTGTAGATTCTAGAGCAGTGAGGATTTGGTGAAAAGGAATCTAATTTTGTAGATGTTAGAACAGGTGTATTAAATGTTGGCAGTTCGTATGTTCTTATAGGATATACATTCATCGTCATAGCAAAAAGGCAGGAAATGATGACGTTCTCAATTTAAATTCTGGGTTGGATATTCATAAATTATATTTTAGTTTTTCTAAATCTGCATATGAGTTGCCCGCGAAACAAAGAAAAATGGCGGGAATGTGATGTTTGATTTGTGATTTCATTAAGTGAATTAATTATTTTAGACATGGCTTTGGCCTTTCGGTTATCAATAAAATTCATTGTGAAATCTATTTTCAATTGTTAATTAAACTTAAAAGATTATTTATTCAAAGCTGCTTGCAAGTGACACTTAGTGGACACTTCTTATTGTGAAGAGACTACCTTCAATCTTCTAAAAATCCATTCTTGTGTATATTCGATAGCGAATGATATGTCACAAATCAATACCAGATAATTTATTATGTGGTTCAACTTGAACAAATAGTAAATATAAATAAAATATCGACAAGGTTATGTAAAGTTATTGGCGAGAAAAAATAAAGAAAAGAGTAAACTTCAATGAGTGATAACTACTTATGATAAAACTAGCTGTTGCTCGCGGCTCCGCCTGGAGGTTATATTCGGGAGCAGAAGTATACAATCCAAGGAGTTGTCTTCTGCACTGAGGCACCTATAGCGATTTTTCAGCCTCTCAGGTGTTGTGCCTGAATCTTGAGATTGCATCTAAAGAATACCCTATAATTTTAACCTCACTTTGTCCCTTTTAGGGATGATTATTCAAAAACGTTGAAACACGTATTTCTTTATTTCCTACCAAAAGCCTATATATGAATTTACAGATCCCTAAGTCGAGGAATTATGGATTTCCCATACAAATTTTGAACTCCTATTTGACCCCTTTCAAGGTTGATTTTTGAGATAAAAGATAGCCTATGTCCTTCTCCAAGATATAATCTATTCCCTTACGAAATTTCATTACAATCCGTTCAGCCGTTTAGTCGTGAAGAGGTAACAAACAAACAAACAGAGTTACTTTCGCATTTATAGTATTAGTATGGATGTTTCCTTAAAATCTATTACAACAAAAATAATAAAGTAATATAATAAATTGTTGAAGTAACCGTTATTGAAATCAAACCATACATATTCGAAAAATTACGCTCCGTCCTAATAGCATTGCTGTTGTGTACAAAATTGAAAAGAATCGGCTTTGGACAGAACTGTAGGCCTACTCTTGAAATCAATTCCAATCTCCAACTCGATACAGTTTCAATTCCAATCTAGAAGATATTGGAACTCTAACTTACTCAACTAATTGAAATATAATATTTACGAACTAGCGATCGTAAATTACTCTATTTAATTTAGTTACTAAAAAATCCGCCGTATTCAGGTAAATCGTGCTCTAGTGATGCGATCAAGAGTGCCAATCGTACAGTTTTCGGACCCAATCCCAATTTTAAATTGGATTCGAGTGTCAAGAGTAACCCTCCTGAAATAAGTATCTCACATTTGCAGCGAAATTGTATGTCTTAAATTAAAAGAGGAAAGGTAATGCATCTTGTAAAGAACCTATTATCGTAAATACAGACTTAATGGTAATCACCTTTTGTTGCAAGTAATTGTTGCCAAATTCAAAGATGTTTGTTGATGACGAATTCCCTGTACGCTAAAACACAATTGTTTCAATATGTAAAAACATTTTAAGTATGTTGTAAATGTAAATTAACATAATACCCGGATGTCATTAACCATCATTTCCTGGCGAAGATATATGAGTGATCACATAGTCACAATGGTAAAACATTTATTTCGCTATTATTCTTTGATAGTAACTTTTATTTCTGTTCGTCTCTCTACAGAGTATAATAATAATAGGATAAAAATATTACTTCTTAAATTATTTGGTCGATTTTCATCTACACTGCAATTACGAATAAGTATTAGTGTCGTAAGATTATATATTTATCCGTGTAATCAATCAGTTTAATGCTAGATTTTCAAAGTCAGTATAGGATATATATATCAACGGTAGGCAGCGGCTTTGCTGTGCGACTACTTACCATCAGGTTGCCCATCTGCGCGTCTGCCTATCCTGGCAATAAAAAAATATTTGATTAGGCTGAACCACCATCAAATGGCAATCATTATTTAAGGGCGTTTCAATTCTAATGTTTGAAAAAACTGCTGAATCAGAGGTTTCAGGCCGCAGTCGTACGAAATTCTGGTATTTTTTTTTATTAAAATTCTATGAAAATGTAGGTCACATTAAGATGTCATTAGTTTTAGTATAGGACACATGTAAATAGTACGTCAATTTACATCAAAAGCTAGCAAGCGGGTATATTTATAAAGATTTTTCTGCATCTGCATTGTTTAACAATAATTTTCGAACTTATATTGTGATAGAGAAGTGGTTCTAGCATATTGATTGAACTACACGCCTTTCTGCCTAATCAAAAATTGCAATTGGCAGCCTCCGTGGTACAGTGGGTGAGTAGCCGGCTGTGAAACGAGGGTCACGTATTCGATTCCGCACCGAGACAAATAATTGTATGCACTATACATTTTTCTTTCGGGTCTTGAAGTTGTAGGACCGTAGTCCCTTGTGGTTCTTTATACCCACAATACGGATATGACCTTGTGTGGGGTACTATATATGTGACTGTTGGGTGTATTTTTTTTTTTTTTTTTTTTTTTTTTTACACCCAACAGTCACACACATAGCCCCGACCCCACACTAAGATACGAGTCTTGTGTTGTGGGTATCAGGGACTACGAGAGACTTTCGGTCTCACAACACCCAGACCCCGGACACAAATATCTGTCTCTCACACAAACATTTGTCCCGGTGTGGGAATCGAACCCACGGCCTCTCGTTTCACAGCCAGCTACTCGCCAACTGCGCCACGGAGGCTGTCAATGTTGTTTATTAATATTAGTGGTCGTTCAGTGTTCAAATTTCGACCGTAATTCGTTAAAATTTTAAGTTTGAATGTTAAAGATATTTTTATTTGTGAAAACATGAGTATACACACATAGGTATGCAAGATGTTAAAATACAATTAAGACCATCATGTCTAGCCATAGTAGTGGCGTATAAACATAAAATAGCGAATTATCACTATTATTAACCTATTTACCGATATCTCAAGTTATTATTAATTATTTTATGTCAAACACATTACAATATTACAATATTACATATATTAACTATATCTTGGTATTATTAGCATAATTTATCATTATCATGTTATTGACTTCTTTTGTTATTTTTTTATCCTGGCACGGCAAAATGACCACACTGCACCTGATAGTAAGCGCCGTGTCGCGTCGACCAGTTAAAGTTTCAAATAGCCAGAGAACAGCTATACCTCGCTACTCGACACAATTACGCCGGCATGCTGAGTAGATTTCACACTTTTTTTTTTGTAGTGCCTCGATAGGCAGACGAGCAGACGGGCCACCTGATGGTAAGTAGTCACCGCCGCCCATAGACTTCTGCAATACCAGGGCACAAAGCCGCTGCCTCCCGTTAAACACTACACTACGCTTAATGCACCCAGAGTCATAGGAACTCCTCAACATATGGTTAAAAAGGAGTACAAACTTTCAAATATATATTATTTATGGATGCTAGTGACAACAAACAACTATAATTAGTTATAATAATAATAATACTAGCCCTGTATTAAACATTGTCCCACTGCTGGGCACGGGCCTCCTCTACTAATAAGAGGGGTTAGGCCTAAGTCCACCACGCTGGCCTAATGCGGGTTGGCAGACTTCTCATACCTTCGAAAAATTCTCAGATATGCAGGTTTCCTCACAATGTTTTCCTTCACCGTTAAAGCAAGCGATAATTAACATTTAAATACACACATAACTTCAGAAAAGTCATTGGTGTATGCCACTTGGGTTTCGAACCTACGACTTTCGTCTTAGCAGTCCGTACCGCAACCAACTAGACTATCGCTGCTTTTAATATTAATAATTAGTTATGTGTATAAAAAACTGTTGCACAATCCATCCATCATTGTTAATTATATCATACCGCTGCCGCTGATGCAGGATGCGTCTAGTTTTGGCACCGCTTGCGTCTCTACGGAGAACTACACTTGTAACACGAAGCTGTTTACTTTAGTCGTGCTCTATTTTATCTTATGTAAGTGCTGGCTCGGTGCACACATTTTATTTATCTTCTATTATTTATTTATTTATTTGTTACACCAACGACATGTCACAACACAATACAATAATATTCATATAGGTAGTTAGGAAATTTTATTAGAATTTCAATGTACTATAGTTATAATGTCACACGTTAGTACTTCATATCTCTTATATATACTTTACCGGTAGGCAGCGGCTTTGCTGTGCCCTGGCATTGCAGAAGTCTACGGGCGGCGGTGTCTATTTACCATCAGATGGCCCGCTGTTCGTCTGTCTATCCAGGCAGTAAAAAAAACATGGCATAATTTTTTTTATAGAGGTACATTCACCATATAAATGGGGAATGTTCAGTAGATTTTTGAATTATCTTACGAAAACAATATCTAGATTAATCTAAAAACCGTATTTTAACTTTGCTTCTTATTTCAAATGAATTGAATTAGTATGAGAAACAATACGGGTCACGATGGAGTCATGGATATTTTATCTGACCAATTTAAAGATATGAGTTATAGTACTTTATTTGCTCATTTCCCTCAATTTTTAGAGCTTAAGAAAGCTTTCAAATAATAACATTCAAATAAAAAAAAAACTATATAATTATGTTATACTTCACCTTTTCATGGGATAGAAACAAAAATAAATATCAGTAGATATTCCTACACATTCTAAAATTGAAAGAAGATCCTGGCCTAAATTACGAACACCCGTTCTTTTTATGTTCGCAACGCTGATATATTAAAATGTACGTAAATTAGAAAAAAAAAAAACAAAAGTGACTTTTTAACTACTTTTGAAGAGTTTGAATGCGGAACATCTAATCGCTCATTTGGTATTTTGACCTCACCGGTACAAAAACAATGAATGATGTGCCTATTTAGATCTATGTCTGCGGGTTGTGAAGTCGTCAATGTCGTTCTTTATTCTAATTTCAAATAGAATTACAACGTTCGTGTGCACACCGTGACGTCACGGCCTAAACTTGAAATAGGTATTAGTTCATTCTAAATCACGTGATTTTTTATAGCAAGTTAAAATATTCTTCACAGAGTACTTCATTGTAATATTTAAACTAATTAAGTTACTTTCTGACGTAATTAGACAAATTTTTAATGTTTGTATTTATAAGACATGTATTTATTAGAGTTGTGTAGTAGTAATGAAATGTAAAAATAATAAAACTATCTAGTGTCTGTACGAATCCTCATTCTTGCCCTTAAAAGCCTTAAGCGTAATCATGCAGTCTCCAAAGGCGAGAAGTCAAGTTGTGAAACGAGAGGCCGTGGGTTCGATTCCCACACCGAGACAAATGTTTGTATAACAGACACATATTTTTCCGGGTATGGGTGTTCTGAGTCCGAAAGTCTCTCGTAGTTCCTGATACCCACGACACAAGATAATTATATCTTATTTTGGGATTAAAGCTGTGAGTTGGGTATTATTTATATGACTCGTTTAATATCACAGTTCATTATGGGCGGTTTTTTAAATAGATGACCCACTTGTTCGTTTGCCGGCCTTCTGTTAATACTATTTATAATATGAACCTCCTATTTGAAACATTTTTTTTATTTTTTTAGTGTCTGGATATGCACGAGCAGACGGGCCACCTGATGGTAAGTAGTCTCCGCCGCCCATAGACTTCTGCAATGCCAGGGCACATCAAAGCCGCTGCTTACCGTATTTATGCGGCGACCTATATCAATCGAGTGCTGTCAGCTTTATACTTTCGCCGCCATTATCACCAAACAATTAAACACAAGTACTGGCATAAATAACATTTTCGAAATGTTCAATAGTCTTTTCTGTTATCGTGGAAATTGGTGCAATTGTCAACAAAACATTAATGTCGCTTTGCATTTAAGACAAATTTGTCTTGGCAAGTGTGTGTATACATCATAGCGTTGCCAGACGTCCCATATTTCCCGTGACGTCCCGTATTTTAGGCATCGTTTAAAAGGTCCCGGCGGGACAGGCTCTGTGATCGATCTACGATTGACTAGTACTTAAGCACACAACGTTCGCTTGGTTGGCTTCAAAAAAGTGTAAAACCTAATAAAAATATAATAAAACTGAGCCGATCCTCGGATAAGAAAATTAAAAAAAAGTCACAATATTATTTTGTTTTTTTTGTCCCGGAATAAAAAACTGAAATCCCGTATTTTTTTGCCTATTTGAGCATTTGTCCCTTATAGGCTGAAAAAAAGGCTGGAAACTCTAACACAACACCATATTTAAACACCAAAATACTAGTGATAGATTTAAACAGGACAGGTTCAGTTCAAAAATACGTGAATTACAAAAAGTGGTTAATGAAAATAGATGATCGTGGATCGTGTCAAGTGGAAATCTATAGTCTCTGCCTACCCATATGGAATAAGGGCGAGATAATATGTGTGATTGAAATCAATCCAAGACAATATTCTTTTTTTGAAATAACTTTGACTTAGGCAATGAACTAATGACATTTAATTCCTTGTATGGACTTCCAATATCTAAAGTCTTACGATTTTCCAGGTTCTGCATTTTCTTGCATGAAACATTATATTGGCTAATTATAGAGGGCCGGTAGCACTCCTTAACCTGCTCGGCTGCCCATTAACTAGGCCAGGGATCGCAAACATTTTATTTTTATGTGCATTTTTATTTACCCTGTCTGCGATTGGCGGATTCGTTGTATTGAAGTTAGAGAAGTTGAAACTATAATATTTGTTTACACAATTTATGAAAATACTAATCGGAATTACTTTTAAAAACATCCGCTTAATTTCCGATGCTCAGCTCTATTCGTACATGTTGTGATTTATTTGTTATGTAATATTGTCGGTTGACATACCAAAGGCAAGCAGCAATAGCCTAGTTGGTTGCGGTACTGACTGTCAAGACGAAAGTCCTATGTTCGGAACCCAAATGGCATACACCTCTGACTTCTCTAAAGTTACGTGTGTATTAATTGTTAATTATCGCTTGCTTTAACGGTGAAGGAAATCATCGTGAGGAAACCTGCACGTGAAGTCTACCAACCCGCATTAGGCCAGCGTGGTGGACTAAGGCCTAACCCCTCTCTTTAGTAGAGGAGCCCGTGCCCAGCAGTGGGACAATATTTAATACAGGGCTAGTATTATTATTATTATACCAAAGGCTGGCGATTTCTGAACTAGGCAGTTTACATTTGGTTTGCATCGCGCGACGGAAGAGCTTTTTGTCACCTGCGCGTGCGCCGCGTCACTTTTCACCGAAACACTCAAGGACGACCGTCGCATCGACGATGTGCGCGTTTAAAATTAAAAACCTTCAATTAGGGTCCCGCATTTAAAATTAGAACCTTATTAACTTCTTCATATATGTATGTATTATAGAGATAGTTTAAATATGCGTAGAATAATATTTGTGCAACAAAAGAAGTATATTAGCGACATTTAAATAATTGAATGCCTCGGTGGCGCAGTTGTAATTGCGCATGCGTTACGACTGCTGTGCTGAGGTCTCGGGTTCGATCCCCGGGTCGGGTAAAGTGGTATTGGTTTTTTTTAGAAATTCTCCGTAGCAGCCTGGAGTCTGGAACTTGTGCCCGGTATGACGATAGGCTCGCCCCCTATTACATTATGGGACCGAAATTCGGCGAAAAGTGGGTGTACTGGTTACATCCTCCTACCTACCCTCTGCCTACCCGTTCGAGGATAACAGGTGTGAGTGTATATGTATGTATTTAAATAATTATATTTATTTATTATAAAAATATGTTAATTATAGCATATATGACGTCATAATTTATAACTTTTTACCTAAAAGTATTGAATAATATTCGTGTGGGTGGTGATCGATCTGTCATGGCAGTCCGTTCCCCTCTTCACCGCTTGGTGCTATCTAGCTAGCTAGCTATCGTCCCTTCAGATTTATGATATATACATTACAAAAAATACAATTAGAATGTTTTTTTTATATTATTATTAAAACTGCGGAAATTATATACCTAATGTAAATCTTGCTTAATTTTAAATTCTAAACACAAAACATGAAATAATTTGTGTGTTTAGTGAGTAAAGCTCTGGTTTCCTTCCTGGCGACAGCCTCGAGGCATGGCCACCATTCACCTTCATCTGGTCGTAATCTTCGACTAACTTGTTTGTTATGACCGACAAATTCCAATACAAAATATCTATTCATAGTTTTAGTAAATATGGTGACAATATCAAATCAAATCATTTATTTTGTAAATTAGGCCACTATGGGCACTTTTTACATGTCATAATAATGTTAAGGTCTACTGGTGCTTCGGAAATGCCCACTGGTCTGAGAAGAAGCACCAAGAAACTCAGACGTAGGTCTTTTGTAATTGTAATAGTTGCATGTACCAATAGGGTCAGCTGCAAGTCAATATTTTGATGTAGTAAAAGTTTAATTTGTGAACAGTAGATTACTCTCGATTGAAAAAAAGCAGAGTACTTACAGGAATTCAGCTTGGTGTTTCCTGTATGTCCACAAGCTGAATAAAATAGACAGAAGTTATGAAACTTGAATAAACATCCATAAATATAGGAAGTACTCATTGAAATAGATTATTAAATAAAACGATTGTAAGGATTAGTGAAAAATTATATAACTTATTTTTCAGTGAACAGGCTAAACTTCTGTTGTTGAGCAATATAAACGAACAAAAAATTGTTTACTCTTTGTATGTATGACACTTTTTGTCCATGTCTTTGTTCTGAAATTTGTAATGGTGAATGGCTCTGCTAATTTCATACGGTGATCAATTAAATCTAAAGCTAAGAAATAAATAATAAGAAATGATGGCTTTGTAAATACATAACAAAATATATTAGTTATCAGCAAATATATAAACTGCAGACTATGTGAACTCTGTTGTCTATATGAGTAGAGTTTTCACTGTAACAATTATCATCATAGCCCAGGCAAATTCTTTTAGTTGGATATGCAGACACGTCGTTCACGATGTTTGCGAGCAGGCAGCCCGCTTCGCAGCCTACTCAAATATGCGGCCAGCAAATAAATGTCAACAATTTACAGCTTGCAGTTGAGTTCGATTATCCGATTGCAATCTGTCTTCTTTCGGATAATCGAATACTCAGACTCAAAAAAGTTCTTATATTTCAAAACATTTTTATTCCAAGGTTATGAAAACCTCTGTTTAGATATAGGAAAAGGAAACGCTGTTGTTGAATAAAATGGATGTACTTATAGAAGAGTGACTTATAAAAGGGGCGATGTGTTTTGTTTCGCGCATAACGGTGATGTGACGTTTGTAATTGTTTGTAATTTGAATGAATCACCTATAATTATTATTACATTTAATAAAAAAAACAAATTCATCAATCATTTTTATAAATTTTCTCGGCATCTGTCGCGCCTATATCCTATTTTTTTTGTTTCTGGCGCAGCAAAGTGACCATACTGCACCTGATGGTCAGCGCAGTGCCGTCCAGATAGAGTATCAAGTAGCAAGAGACAGTCTATCCCTCGCTACTCAACACAATCACACCGGCCTGCTGCCCATGATGATGTTTGTTATTTATAGCTTGCCACTGCCTGATTTGTATTTAGTCCCATCTTCTCAAAGTGTAAGAGAGAGAATTATAATTTCTAGTTTAAGATAAAGAAATTGTTTTATTCATTATCATCTATGAAATTGGTTATTTATAAAATGCTAAAGCAGACTCAAGTATGCTACATGGTTTTTACCTTTTTTTCATTATTGATGCTGATTAAAACTATACACACTTAGATTAGAAACGGCTGGTATTTCAATGGGTAAATGAATGGTCGGAATGGAAAATACAAATGGACTCGGTAGGTGGCGCGGCTGTCGGTATGTCATCAAAGACTTGCTGAGATTTGCGGGAGAAATGCCAAAGATTGTGATCTTTAAAATATCATATTTAATGTGGCGCTGCTTTTCCGGGCAGAACGACGTCTGGCGGGTCTAATCTGGTAGGGTAGTTTTACTATATATTGATTACTCTCACACATTCGCGACCACGGTAAATTACTACGACGACTAGTAAATTAATATATTAAATTATATTCTCATAATCTCTCGCTCTCTTATTTTTATTTCAGAATATTACAATAAGGCAACTTAGTGAACATACATTGAGCTGCTCTAATCTAATATAATCAAACTTGAATCGTATATTCATTGTATGACCAAATATTGTTAGTTATTGTACCAGTATTCGAAATGAGCAACGATATAGTTTCTTGCCCGTTCTCTTCTAGCGAAACTGCGTTCTGAACTGGCGGTAGAGTAAAAAAGATTATCTGAATCTAAATAATATATAGCATTTCATGGATTCAATAAATTTGATTTTGATTTTATTTGTGCTATACATCTCATTATTAATGTTCCGTTTAAAGTTTAAACAATTGCCTGTGACGATGAAGTTATGATTGTTAAATCATAATCGAACGCGCTTGACCCGCCCATATTCCCTTTCAAACAATATTTATTCTGCGATAAAAACAATGTCTAATGTTGAAGTTTTAGAAAGGTGAGGTTTAGAAACGACTTGTACTCGTCTGACATACTTTTAGCCTGTATTTTAAATTGTCTTTCTCTTATGAAACGATAACACAAGAACAATATAGTAAGTACCTACATATTTGCAATTATCTTATAACATTGCACTGATAATAATTAATTCATATAGCTACATTGCGGATTTTCGCCGTATTCTAACACAATTTTTTTATGTCATAAACGGAATTGCATGCGGGGTAGTGAGTGCTTTTGCATAGTCATTGCTATTTGTTTGTCACAATTTATCATAATGACATCGTGTGTTATAAGTGTTGTAAGTTTGCTTTTTAACCGACTTCAAAAAAGGAGAAGGTTTACAATTCGTCGGAATCTTTTTTTTTTTTATGTATGTTACCCGATTATTCGAAAACGCCTGGCCCGATTCGAGATTTTCTTTTTTTTGTTTAAAAGAGTATACTTCCCAGGTGGTCCCATTGGCACCAAGTCAGGATCTGATGATGGGATCTCAGAAAAATCGAGGGAAACCTTCAAATTTAAAAGAGACGTATAATTTGTTTTTCATTGAAGTCGGTGTACTTTTTATGAATTATTACCATAGCTATTTACAATGCCGTCATTTATGTGGAAAATAACATATTAACATGTCATTAATTAGAATTGAAGTGGAGAAGCGAACAAGTAAACCGATCGCCTTATCTTTATATGTATAACTAGCTGTTGCTCGCGGCTCCGCCCGCGTGGAGGTCATGTTTGGGAGAAAAAGTATACAATACAAAATACCAATATTCATGCGTTTAACTTAAAAATGACGGGTTTTCATACAAACTTTCATTCCCTATTTTACCCCCTTAGAGGCGGAATTTCCAAAAATCCTGAAACATATATTTTTTATTTTTAACTAAAATGCCAAATACTAATTTTCATGAATTTAACTTCAAAAATGACGGATTTTCATACAAACTTTCATCCCCTATTTTACCCCCTTAGGGGTGGTATTTCCAAAAACCCTTCCTTAGTGGATGCCTACGTGATAAAAGGTACCTACTGTCAAAATTTCAAGTCTCTAACCCCAGCCGTTTAGGCTGTGCTTTGATCGATCAGTCAGTCAGTCAGTCAGTCAGTCAGTCAGTCAGCTTCTTCTTTTATATATACAGATTTTACTATACGTGTGTATGTCACTGAACTCCTCCTAAACGGCTGGACCGATTTGAATGATTTTTTTTGTATGCGTTTGGGTGGCGCCTTGGATGGTTTAGATTCACATATCAGCTAGGCAGATGGTGCTGCAGTCGGATATCTTAAGTTATTACATCTTTCTATATTTTGCTATCCCATAGAAACAGTGCATTTTCCGGGATAATAAAGAGCCTATGTCATTCTCAAACCCCTCAATTGACACTTACTTACAAAGAGTTACATTTTATAGTATTAGTGTGCATTAGTATGGCTAAACCTTTAGTGATAATTTATCAAATTAAGGAATTATGGATTTCCTATACAAATTTTTAACTCCTATTTGAACCCTTTCAAGATTGTTTCTTGAGAAAAAAATATAATCTATCTCCTTGCCAAATTTCAATCCAATCTGGTTAGCCGTTTAGTCGTGAAAAGGTAACAAACAAACAAAGTTACTTTCGCATTTATAGTATTAGTATGGATAGTACGAGGATATCGATTGGGGTGGCTATAACTTTAGGGATGAAAAAATGTGAAAAACGTACTTCTTTATTTCCTACCAAAAGCTTAAATATGAATTTTCAGACATCCCATACAAATTTTGAACTTCTATTTGAACCCTTTCAAGATTGTTTCTTGAGAAAAAGATATAATCTATCTCCTTGCCAAATTTCATCCCAATCTGGTCAGCCGTTTAGTCGTGAAAAGGTAACAAACAAACAAAGTTACTTTCGCATTTATAGTATTAGTATGGATAGTACGAGGATATGGATTGGGGTGGCTATAAATTTAGGGATGAAAAAATGTGAAAAACGTACTTCTTTATTTCCTACCAAAAGCTTAAATATGAATTTTCAGACATCCCATACAAATTTTGAACTTCTATTTGAACCCTTTCAAGATTGTTTCTTGAGAAAAAGATATAATCTATCTCCTTGCCAAATTTCATCCCAATCTGGTCAGCCGTTTAGTCGTGAAAAGGTAACAAACAAACAAAGTTACTTTCGCATTTATAGTATTAGTATGGATAGTACGAGGATATGGATTGGGGTGGCTATAAATTTAGGGATGATTTCGAAAAAAATGTGAAACACGTACTTTTTTATTTCCTACCAATTAGCTTTTAGCTTAAATATGAATTTTCAGACATCCCATACAAATTTTGAACTTCTATTTGGACCCCTTTCAACTCTCCCTCTTTTTTTTCTCAAAAAAGACCCCTTTTTTTGAGAAAAAATATTTGTATTGATGTATCTAATCTGAATAAAAATGTATTAAGTATACACTTATATAGAAAGTTTGGGAGAAAGTGATAGATAAAATAATGGGAGAGGCATGTTTCATAGATAACCCAGAACCAGTTTGATTTTATGCCAGGACGGGGGACTTCAGATGCAATATTTGCCTTACGCCAACTCATGGAAAAGTACCAGCGTACACATAAAATCCTGCCCATAGTTTTTATAGACCTAGAGCAGGCGTACGACCAAGTGCCCGGGAAGTTCTGTAGTGGGCTTAAAAGAAAAAAGAGTGCCTGGGAAGTATAGAAAATTAGTGAAAGCGATGTTTACAAGAGCGTGTTAGAATATAAGGATTTTCTTTAAATGAACAATTTATCTAAACCATATGTATATGATTAAATTTACAGTTTCTGCTTACGTTTGGGATTTCTTTGAATTCGCGCCTTCACAGCTTTTATCACTGCTGGAGTCAACAGACCGAGGGCGACCACTTCTTGACCTGTCATCGACACTAGAGTCTTCATTGTATCGTTTGATGGTACGATAAACGAATAACAAACGAACTTTTGGTTATATTCAAATTTTTCAGTAACGGCGCGTAACCGCAACGATGCAACGCAATTACTGCAACACGGTCTTCTTTAAGCGTCCACTCCATATTTAAAAATGAGTAAAATTCTAAAAAGTATACATTTTTATTTTCATGAACAATTTGAAATTCAAATTCAATAAACTTTTTTGTGGCCAGCATTCTAAAATAAAAGTTTTTACTATGTGACAATACTTATGACCTGACTGTGTATAATGATATATTATCATTATGTTCTTTAATAATTTATAATATAAAAATATATATTCGTAGTGTTTTAATTATCTTTTAGAATACTTTCATTTATCATATTTTCCACAATTGGATTAGACTTTATTTATAGGATATATCATATGAACAGCCATATATTCTTAGAGCAATAAAACAATATATCAAAGGCAATATCTTTTAATAATTGATGCCACAACGATCTTTTAGATATTCCTACTTCGGAAAGACTATTAACAGGAGAAGAAGTAGGAAGAAACTCCTGCCATGATATTATATCTCAATAATCTCACCAATAATAACATACAATTCATAAACACACAAATGTATAAATATCAAATAATACTAAGCTTAATTACTCCAGTAGCAACACATATTCTGTTCACAAGTATTTTCAAAGCTTACAGGATATTACTTTCAGAACTTCCGCCTGTTGTCACTTTGCAACAATACCGATGTTCCTAGCTTTTTATACAGTGGAGCAAACAAGTCTGTTTTACATAAATCTTTATCTACATATTATTTGTAAGCAGAATATAATAGAAATATTATTATTAATTCTAAAATGAATTTATGTATACTTTGTGAACGAATTAGTACTCTAAATACAATTATTTCTTAATAATTCAATTTTCTTTTTATACTTTAAATGATGTAGGTAGTTAATAATTCACAAATATTCATCAATTGAGTTGTTTCAAATTCAATAAATCTAAAAAGCGCGTACGAGTGTTCGGTCTGAAGCCGGCGTCACTGACGAGTTTGGTGTGGCAGTGGGCCTGCATCAGAGGTAGCCGACCTCTGATGCAGGCCCTATCTGCTTAAGCCTTATCTGTTCCTCATGATCACGGATGCTTTGGCATCACACGTACAGGAGAAGGAGAACCTTGATGCATGCTTTTTGTATAAGACATTATATTCGTCGGAGAGAAGACAGCTATGGTACAGAGCAGACTGGTAAAATGGCAAAAGAAATTGGACAGAGTAGGCCTCAAGATCAGCCGTACTAAGACCGAAAAAATATTCTGTGAAGTCGGTGGCTCTTCCAATTTCATTGAAATTCCCTTAAATTGTGTATCCCTACCGGTATGCTCCGATTTTAATGAAGTCCTCCAAAATGATGGCAATATTGATCGAGACGTGAATAGTAGAATGAATGCAGGGTTGATGAAGTGGCGACAGGTGTCAGAAATAATATGTGACAAGATGATGCCCCTTAAACTTAAGGGGAAAATCTATAAGACTGTCATAAGACCTGTCGCTATGTATGGATCCGAATGTTGCGCAATGAAAAAGACGGATGAGAAGAGAGTGCATGCTACTGAGATGCGTATGTTAAGATAGATGTGTTGGGTCACATAGTTAGATAGGATAAAGAATAAACATAAAGGGGAAGCCTGAAAGTAGCACTAATTCTAAATAAGATGAGGAATAGATTACCTTGTTATGGGCATGTGATGAGGAGGGATGAAAGGCATGTGATAAGAATGGTTGTCAATGTGGACGAAAGAGTCGTAGGAGACCAAAAAAGAGATGGATGGATTGCGTCAACGAGGACATGCGCACGAGTTATGCTCACACTCAAATAACCTAATTTACCTCTATAAATGAGAATTTGAATAATTATAGAACTTCATAAGCGTGCTGATGTCTTAAGTAGAAAAACCTGACTATCACATGAGTACCTTTTCCCCACCTCAAGAATGCCCAACGTGCTTAAAAAAGTTCACTTAAAAAAATGTTTTTTATGATTAAAAGCTATGACAGCCGTCTGCAATTGCAACTACAATTATATTTTTATGTGTGATATATGTATATTTATCGAAAATTATGTCATCTTGGTCTAGTGGCAAGAGGAGTGGCATACCAGGCTGGAGAGCCCGAGTGCGGGCTTGAAGACTGTCGCAGCAGTGCGTCCTGTCCTAAAAAGATGGCTAGACAGGCGCCACGGGCCGTCTACGTTACGACTGACGCAGGTATTAACGGACCATGGGTGTTTCGGTTCGTTCCTGTTCAGATCTGCCGCGAGGACACGGCCCAACACACGTTGGAGAAGTGCCCAGTCTGGGACGAAGACCGCAGCGCTCTTCCATCACAGTAACCCCTGCCTGTCGTACGAGGCGACTAATTAGGGCCATCGGGGGTCGCGGCCGTGAATAGGAGGGCTGGCAGTCTGTATCGATGCACTCCCATTTTCGGAGCATCGTGCGACCCCGAGATGGACGGCAGCACGGGTGGTAAGGCCGAGTTCGCTCTAGTGGTCAGTGCACGGGGGCACGTAAGCCCCCCATGGAGATGGGTCTCTACAGGGCACCGCGCTGGGGCGGTTCTAGCATTCCTTAGCATACCCCGGTGTCACTCCGTAAGCGCCGAAGAAAAACACTGTGCTGTTTTAGCTGGTAGTGTCGGGTGGGGTGTACATAAGGGGTAGGGACTCGGCCCAGCGACAGCACGGATAGCCATCAACCGGGCGAGGGGGATGCTGGGTCGTAAGACCGGCTAGTACAGCATACCTGTTTTATTTTTATTCCGCTTCCCCACGGATCGGGCGGTAGTAATAAAACGCTTTCCACGCGATAGCAAAAAAAAGTCTGTGAGCCAGCAGATTCTGGGTCCGATGTCCCGGTCAGACAACCACATGTGAGAATTTTTAGCTGTAACTCTTCGTCTCACCTTAAATAATGTAACATATACTTTTAGGGTTTGATTTAGAGCGTTTCAGGAAACTGACAATTCTGCACGTATCATATAGGTTTTATATATGTTAACTTGCCTGAACATTTTACCCATTTCAGCATTTTCAACCCTTAGCCCTATATTTAATAGTGCATAATTTGTGTAAAGTGATAATCAGGATCACAGATTAAAAAAAAAACTGTATGATCGTAAAATTTTTGCTGATACATGTTTTATTTGTACATATTATAATATTTTTTACGAGAATCAACATATTATAAATATGTTTATGTTTCCGTATCGTTTATAATTGCAATCAAAATAATAAATGAATAATAATCAATAATAAAAAGAGTTAGACATTCAAATTGAAATGTAATAAAAGTAAACAGACGTTTTCCGGTAATCGATATTAAATTTAATAAGCCAACCAGTTATACAGACTTTCAATAAACGTAATGAATAAAGCTACGGGAGATAAATCATATTTTATCTGCGCAAAACCTTCATTACCATTGATATTCCGTAGAAATTGAATACGTGCATCTCAGCAATTAAGTTGGATAGCCGAGACGATTGATATCGCAAAATTGATATATAGATGGTGCCGGTCCGAGCGCCCTCTATAAATCACTCCGGTGATATCCGTTGACACACATTAATTCCAACAAATTAGATGTAGACACAGCATTAATAACGTCTGTGACTACTTATAAGTGTATGGTTTATATACCAAAGCCACATCTATGCTTTGACAGGACATTTAACCTCTGAATAGGTACGTGCAAAGAGCATTTTGCTGGTGGCAGGATATTAATATCCGCCCGGATAACGACCACCGTACACAGGGTGTACAACCCGCCATAGTGGCACACGCAAGTGTGTCGCGTTCCACGTTTTGTAGGGTGTCTAGAGTTTGGGTACGATGTTTGGCCGTTTCGGGGCCTTCTGAATACTCTGAGAATAGATCCTCGACCACTTCTTCACCTTCTTGCCCATGGCATAGTGTGAAGAAGCAGGCCGGCATGATTGTGTTGAGTAGCGGGGGATAGGTCGTCTCTCGCTACTCAATACTCTAATTGGACCGCACTGCGCTTATCATCAGGTGCAGTGTGGTCACTTTGCCGTGCCTGGATAAAAAAAGCATTATAATACTACTGAAAGGTGAGTTTATACAACACGTCACAGGGATAATGCACACCTGACACATTCAAAAAAATATAAAGTTGCAATTGTAATAATATAATGAAATTACATTGTGTTCAACTTAAGTGCCGTCCTAGACGCGATTGCGTACAGTCCTGTTAACACTCGCTCCGTTGATATTATTATCAAAAACTAGTTTAAAGTGAATTTACAGTTCCAAAAACGTCAGTATAGGTAGTGTAACTAACATACTCATCATCGTGTAGTGTAAGAAATTCACATAAAGATTATAAAATTGTAAAGAATTAGTCAATTTTAACTCAAAAAATATTTTGTTCGCAACCACCCGACATTACAGTGCAGGTGTACTCATTGAGCCGTACCTCCCGTCCCCGCGCCCTTGCCGCATTCCACACGCCTCGCCGTGCGCGCGTCAATAACAATAATTGTTTACGTCGAATTTTGAAAAATACATTTTAATCGTAACAATTTATAAAATGTCTGCATCGAACAATAATGATAATGTAAATACTTCGCGTGGCACTCGTGGGAAGGCTACACTGCCGCCTCTTCGTTCCTCGGATCCTGATACTTCACTTCTTCTGACTGAAATCCGACAATTAAAACAAGAAGTTTTGAACCTCAAACAGCAAAATACCGATATTGGACTAAAACTGGGTACTGTCTCTGATGCACTCAACCAAAAACTTGACGAGTTTAGCCAAAAACTCAGCGCCAAAGACAATGAAATCCTGCTACTTAAAAATTCTATAGTACTTCTGGAACACAAATTCAATAACCAGGAACAAGATAGCATGAAAAACGTACTCGAAATAACAGGAATTCCCGAACAGGCTGGAGAGAATCTTTCCCAAATCGTGACTGTGACGGCCAGAAAAATTGGTATCCAACTAAATGAGACGGACATTGACGGTGTGGTCCGTGCTGGCCCTCGGCGTCCAAATTCCGTTGAAAAGCCCAGATCAATCGTCCTGAGATTCACGCGGAGAGGAATTCGTAACGAGTTTCATAAAGCTGCAAAGGCGAGGAGGCCGTTATCCTCCGAAGACATCGTCCCGGGAACTTCCTCCAGGATTTACATTAATGAACGTTTAACTAAAGCCAACAGGATGTTGTTTCGAGAAGCCCGCCTGCGCGCTCAAGCTCACAAGTTTCGTTACTGTTGGGTGCGCGATGGTACCGTGTACGTGCGAAAAGCCGAAAACAAGCCTCCAATCCCTATACGGACACATGAAGATGTGGACACCAAAATCGGTTCCTCCGATGGACCGATGGACCCTTCTGCTCTTTAGTACCCATTCATCTTTTTTCATATCAACACTTATTATTCAGTTTAAAAATATTACTTATTTTTATGTTCCTAGTACGCTACAATACATTCGTACCTTACTCATTACACACAAATTTTCACATGCAACTCACTACACACATCCTCACTTCTCGTATGACAAATTCTACTTTATTCACAAAAATTATTTATTATTCTTCATTATTACTCACTATTACCCCAATGTCAAAACTACAAACATCAAACATACAATATTAATTTCTGCCGGCATAATTCACAAAACAGAGAGTATTAAATATTCTTTGACTATTTATTTCATTATACATGACACTTTGATTCTTTTTATATTTTATAGCTTATTTCTAACCTTATATCACCATGTCCATACTTAGCCACATAAATGAATTAGATAACACTAACGATATAGAGTGTCAGGAACATGTATGTCCAGAACTTTGCCGGAATGTTTTGACCTTGGACTACAATTTCAAAATGTTAACTTTTAATATTCGTAGTGTGCAAAATAACTTCAATGCATTCTGTGTGGAACTTAGTCGCTTAAATATTCCTTTCGATGTTATAGTCATAACCGAATGCTGGTTAGCCCACGGCGCTCCTATTGCGCAGTTACCGGGTTACAATTCACATTTCACATTAAAAAACCTTAACCAGAGCGGTGGCGTTGTTGTGTTTATTAAGGACTCGTGGAAACCAACAGTCTCTGAACCACTGATTTTTGACGCTGAAGCCATGGTTATCGATCTGCCAAATAACCTTACAATAATCGCAATTTATCGTTCCCCATCATTCAGACAACTTGATAACTTCATCAAATCTCTCGACAACATATTAAACTCTTTAAAAAACCGGTCTACTGTAATCGTCACTGGTGATTTAAATATTAACTTACAAGCAGGCTTTGAAGTAACATCATCTGAATATACTTGCTTGATGGCTGAACACGGCCTCAAACAGGTAATATCCAAGCCGACAAGACACAATTCTTGTTTAGATCACATCTTTTTAAAGACTAATAACAAACAGTCTTCCATCGGTATAGTCTATGACGTAGACATCACTGATCACCGCATGATTATGTTAGGATACAAATCCAATACGCCGAACTATATAAAAAAATATCACCAAAGATACATCACTAAAATAAACTACAGTGCCATTGTGGAAGAACTCGAAAATACCGACTGGTCCAGGGTTACTGACAAGTCGGACGTCAACATTGCGGTCAACGAATTTGACTCAATACTTTCAGACACTGTTAGTAGACACACAATCGAAAAAAAGATTAATCGCTCTAAACATATTTGGAAACCATGGATCACACCTGGTCTCATTAGGTGCATGAACCATAGAGATAAACTTCACCTTGAATTAAGAAAGCATCCCAAAGATGAAACAAAAAAACTCATTTACAAACGCTACAGAAACTTCTATATTAATCTCATCCATAAATTAAAGTGCGACTATGAAAGTAAACTATTAGAGACAAATAAAGATAACCCCAGGCAACTTTGGAAAACTATCAACAATATCTGCTATCGCTCAACCAAAAAGAATGACTCCACTGAACTCCTTAATAATAAACCCAATCCACAACAATCTGTTGACTGTTGTAATGAATACTTCTCCTCCATCGGTAAAGACTTAGCCAATAAACTACTTTCTGAGATGCACGAAGACCAACATTCCATAGTATCAAAAGTTAATACAGAGAAATCTGTGGAGTTTAGCTTTTTTATGCAACCCACCGATGTAAATGAAGTTGCCCATCTTATCCAACAAGTCAAGCTTAACAGTGCTCCTGGTCAGGACGGCTTCACTCCCTCACTAATAAAAGAAATAAAAAATGTTATTATTTTGCCTTTAACCCACATAATCAACACCAGTCTAAGCACAGGTATATTCCCTGATAAATGGAAGAACGCTGTGGTGATTCCTATACATAAAAACGGCTCAAAACAAGACCCTAAGAACTACAGACCAATATCCCTCCTGGGAATATTCTCCAAAATTCTTGAAAAGGTAGTTAACAAAAGACTTAGCTCATATTTGGATAAAAAACTGTTACTTTCTTGCAATCAGTTCGGTTTCCGACAGGGTAAGTCTACCGACGACGCAGTCAGCCTTCTAACTGATCGTGTCACCTCCTACCTAGATGATAATGACAAATGCATTGGCGTCTTTCTGGATCTTGCGAAAGCGTTTGACACTGTGGCAGTCCCCGTACTCCTTAAGAAACTAGATACCTTTGGTATCAGAGGTCCTCCTTTAAACTGGTTCAAAACCTACCTAACTAACAGACGTCAAAGCGTGAAAGTGGAAGATTGCACCAGTGGTCAGCGTTCCGTCGAGTATGGTGTGCCGCAAGGGAGTGTTCTTGGTCCCACTCTATTTACCATTTACATTGACGATATTCACCGCACGGTTACACGAAATGGTGAAATAATTTGTTACGCCGATGACACAGTTATTCTCTTCCATGACAAAACTTGGGAGTCAGTTTATCATGCGACACAGCTCGGTATGACAAATATCAAGCTCTGGCTTAACTGGAACCTTCTAACACTTAACACCTGTAAGTCTAGTTATATTTGTTTCCACAAAACCCTAGCATCAGCTCCAAAACAACATTTTAATCTTAAAATTCACACTGCGTCATGCAATAAACATAATAGTAACTGCCTTTGCGAGTCACTGCATAAAGCTGAATCTGTCAAATATTTAGGGGTCATCATTGATGAACGCCTCTCCTTTAAACAACATGCCACTCAAGTAGGAATACGCGTCAGAAAACTCACACATATAATGAAGATCTTACGTAATGCAGCCAATATCAGAGTCTTATACCTTGTTTATGGAGCCCTATGCGAATCTATACTCACATACTGTTTAACTATTTGGGGTGGCATCGCGAATACTACTATGTTAACCATTGAGAGATCTCAGCGCGCAGTTCTTAAGGTAATGCTAAGGAAACCATATAGATATCCCACTGATCGACTGTATGCTGATGCAGGCATTCTAAACGTCCGACAGCTTTACATACTGAAAATAGTACTTAAACAACACAGTAACGTCATACAATCCGCCGTATATCCCAAATTACTACAACGTCGTGTATTCCAATGTCAGCATGCCATCGTTAAAACTACTTTCGCGCAACACATGAAACCATTTATGCTATCTTTTATATATAACAAAGTAGTAAAAGTATGCGACCTTAAAAAATGTTCTTTATATCAGGCCAGAAAAAAAGTACGCCAGTGGTTACTTACTCTAACCTACTCAGAATCCGAAAAAATCATCAAAGTTCACTCGTAGCACAAGCAGACCCATACGCATACACACACACATACACACGCTCTCACACACACACACACACGCCAGCATGCACACACAACTCATACACATTATTACCTATTAAATTGTATATTACTTTAAATAATTATATTTTCACTACTTAATCTAAATGTTAATTTTGATCTCATGTATAGTTATAGTCATAAGTTAGTAAGTTTGTTAAACGGCACCAAGCCATCCACGAGACAGGCTCGACCTAGTGTGGATGGCACCGACTCACACTAATTACCTCGTGTATAGTTATATAAGCCTAAGAACACCTATTATGTATCACCTCTTGTAAAAATTTTTTTTGGTAAATAAATGATTATTATTATTATTATTATTATAGTTATGCTTACGTATTTGAAGCGGCAAAGTCGGGGCATACTTATATTTTGCTATCCTCCTGCCTAGTTTGAGTTTTTGATTGTCACTGACTTCATGACAAATAAGGTTGTTGACTTGACAGTTGCTTCTGATTGGTTGATAGCAAAAGATTGGCGACTATGATTTTGAGGTTAGGCGATTGCTAGTTTTGGATCTTAAGAAACTTTTTTATGGATATTAGAAGGATTTATGGTCGTCTTTGACTATAAAGCGTCCCAATAGTCAGTCCAGATTTAAATTTCCTATATTGCCATATATTTTATTTTTACCCAAAAATATACTTTGCTGGCTTTGGTTTTATACGACTAAACCCCTTTATTTGCCTCGACATAAAGTTCATTTTATTTGATAAGGGATTTCATATAGGGCGTTTAAAAAGGCCCTATCCCTGTATTTATGTTTCAATTTCATTTGTTATGATTGTTTTACGATACGAGCGTTATATGACTTCTAATGATTTTAAGGAAAAAAATACTGTATTCGATTCACTAGCCCATTATTAACAATCTACTTACAGGGTGTGAGTTAATTATGTTACATGTACAAATTATAGGAATCAATTAATATTTAGTCAGATTTTAAGTTACTCACTTGCCTCATTAAATTTTATGGACTGCATAAACATAAAAAAAGTAAAAACATTCATAACACAAAAAAAATATTAAAAAAGTATACATTGTACGGAACCTCGACTGCGCAGTGTATTACATTTGCTTGCCGAATTTTGAATTATTTATTCGGAATGGCATGAATGTGATAAACAGAACGACAAAAAGGATGAATTGTTATTATTGTATTGTGTGAGAATGTGTGAACATTGAGACAATTTAGTATATGGATGTTCAAATAGTAGGTGAGTGAACAGAGCTAAATCATTCGAGTAGATAATAATCTTAAATGTCGTTGAAAAATCCAATCTGTAAAGTAATATATATCCCACATAATATATTCAGATTATTTATTAGTAAAATATTAAAAAGAAGAGACTTATACATTTGTAGATATCTTTTATGGAGTTATAAATAAAAGCACCATGCAAATATTTATTTGTCATACATATTTTTACGGGACACTTGCATATAATCCTAATTTCTTTAAATACGTAACTTACGAATTTGTAAATTGCTTAGCCTGGCCATATTATAAAAGGATTTCTCTCGTACCTGGCTAGTACTAGAAGTATGTAGACAATGGCACCAATTGCGTTGACACAAAACTCTTATATTAGACTAAAAAACACTAAAATTAACTTTCCTGTCGAACAAGATTTCATATTTTGAAATTTGAAGAAGCTGTCGATGGTCTAGTATCAGAGTACTCAGAAGGCCGCAAAACGGCCCAACATCGTACCCCAACTCTAGATCCCAGACAAAATTGAGTGATGGGGCGTTTCGTTTAAGTCTAGACGAATTATATGTTTTTGTTTCTATTCAATTTTATATTACTATTTTTTTCGATTTTAGTTATCAATCAGGAGCTATGTGGCCAGTAACATAAAATAATAATAATACTAGCCTTGTATTACACAATGTCCCACTGCTGGGCACGGGCCTCCTCTACTAATAAGAGGTGTTAGGCCTTAATCCACCAGGCTGGCCTAATGCAGGTTGATAGACTTCACATACCTTTGAAATTCTTATGAGAATTCTCAGGTATGCAGGTTTCCTCAACATACTTTATCTCAATTTATGTAAAGTCATTTCCCAAACAATCGCAGTAAATAAAGCGAGGCATGCCAGTAGGAGCGCATCAACCGCGACGTGTCCACGGCGTTATGTCATGCGTCTAGACTGCAGACGGTACACAGTACACTACACTGCTGACAAACATCACTCGATGTTTACTCTCCATCTTAGCCAAACAAAATACGGCAATATTATAATATCCATTTTCATATAGTGGATTTTTTTAAGAGCGGTTATTGTAAATTTGTGATCTAGTAATGTCTTTGAAGCAGCGATAGTTGGAAATGTAATAAAGACTGCCGAGCCGAAAGTCGCGGGTTCGAAATTAGGCCAAATTGCACGTCTAACTTTTCGGAGTTATATGCGTATTCATTGATAATTACTGTTTATTTCAGCAGTGATAGCCTAGTTGGTTGCGGTACGGACTGCCAAGACGAAAGTCGTATGTTCGAAACCCAAGTGGCATACACCTCTGACTTTTCTAAAGTTACGTGTGTATTAAATGTTAATTATCGCTTGCTTTAACGATGAAGGTAAACATCGAGAGGAAACCTGCATACCTGAGAATTCTCATACGAATTTCGAAGGTATGTGAAGTCTACCAATCCGCATTAGGCTAGCGTGGTCGACTGGAGCCTAACCCCTCTCATTAGTGGAGGAGGTCCGTGCTCAGCGGTGGGATAATGTTTGGTACAGGGCTAGTATTATTATTATTTAAACAGTGAAGGAACACATCGTGAGAAAATACTTGAGAAATCTAATTAAGAATTATGTGTGAAGTCTACCAACCCACACTATACCAGCGTGGTTGGCTAAGGCCTTACCCCTCTTATTAATAGAGGAAAGCCCTATCTAGCAGTGGCACTAGTGCATAAGGGCTAGTTTTATTTAATGTTTTGGATGACTTGTCATGACCTATGTAATACGAATTTTTAAACTTTATAATGACACTGATTTCGGTTTAAGAAAGTGATAGTTGCGTATAAAATATTACAGGATATTTTTTTACTGTATGAAATGGACGTGATATAAAAATTGATTCATGAGATTATTTCATATGAAGCCTTTTACCGAACGTCTGTTAGTGCGTCAAATAAGAATTGGCCACATTCCCTTTATTTCCAAAGGATCTATCATAAACAGGCAGGCATTTTAAAATCATGAGTTCGGGAATAAACGCTCATGTGGTGAATCATAATGTGAAGATTTCGGAAGTAGAATTTGCGATGGTATGTACACATTATTTTATTTATGCCATTGAGAAAGCACGCAAGAATACAAACCAAACTAAAGAGATATATATGAAAGTTTCTACTCATAATATTTAATACTAATACTAGCCCTGTATTAAACATTGTCCCATTGCTGGGCACGGGCCTCTTCTACTAATGAGAGGGGTTAGGCCTTAGTCCACCACGCTGGTCCATAATATTTATTCACCTGAAATTAAATAATCCTCAAAAAGAATCAGTAAGAAACAGCACGTAAGCAAATAATAGTAAAATTGTGGAAAGTTTCAAATATCTTTACATAACAGGACACGTTAAAGAAACAAACATTTGCGAATTATAATGTCGATATCTTAACGTCAATGTTTCCTATGTGATCGTCAGATTTATCTTTTGTGGATAGGAGGTACAATTTTATTGCAATTTGCCTTTAGAACCTAATTTGATAGTATAGTATATTAAGGTATTGTCTAATGCTCGGAAGTCCGTTCGGCCAGAATTGAATATCTCTTTATTTTGTGTATGTTAATACATAATTTTACATATACATACGTGCTCACGCCTGTAACCCCGGAGGGATAGGTAGAGGTGTAACCAGTACACCCAAAATGCGCTGAGTTTATTACTGTCCCATGATGTGATGTCCCACAGTTCTAGACGATACTCAGTCTTTCGAGATACACAATCCCAATATCACATTTACCCAACGAGGAACGAACGGTTCGAACCCGAGACCTCAGTACAGCAGTCGTACCGCGTACGCATTACAACTGCGCTACCGAGGTAATCGCCAATACATTTTATTGCCAATATATTCGAATAAACTTGCAGATTATCGAATTATGACATCCTCCTTAGTGCAGCGGGCGAGTAGCCGGCTGTGAAACAAGAGGCCGTGGGTTCGATTCCCGCATCAAGACAAATATATGTGTGACAGATAGATAGTTGTTTCGGGCCTGGGTGTTGTGGGACCGTAGTTCCTCGTAGTTCTTGATACCCACGATAGAGGTTTTACCAAGTGTGGGGTTAGAACAATGTGTGTGACTGTTGGGTGTATTTATTTATTATATTTGAATTTCGAATCTAAGTAATCTGATTACATATACGTTTTATAGTTACTACATACATATACTAAAACTCAGCACGTAAAGAAGATATTTAAATCTCCCTGTCATCTTTTCATGGGACACTACATCTTCCATCTTTATATGGATGCCAAATAACAAAAATAGTTCATAATAATAAATCATTTTCACAGTATTTATTCATTCCACGCATGTTTATTTATCTTCAATGGGATAAACATAAAGCTGTCCACACACGTGCATATTTATTGAGGTTTAAAGACGTTTCTGCTTTAAATACTTATATCTAAAGATGTCTCAAGCACCGAGTCTTAAATAAACAATATCTGAATAGTAACTATAAAGCTTCATCTTACCATAAATAATACAATATTATGTAGAACTTTTTGCTCCTTTATTTCAGCAATAATATCGAATTAGCCTTCTGCCGACCGAATAGGAAGCTAATAAATAACAAAAATGAACAAATAGATTGCCAAATGGAATAGATTGTTATAGTTATTTATGGGTCAAATAATCACATGGTTTAATGTGTTGGTCTGACAGGAATTCGGCTAGCGCGATTTAGAGCCGAAATAAATATTGCAATAAATATTTGCGGCCAATTTTTCAATCATGGTCTACGTGATCAGTGTGTGCTAATGGATTTTAAAATTAGCCATTTAGAATGTTAATGTAGGTGAAACATTATTGAATAAAAAGATCGGGCGAATTAAAATATAATATATAATAAAACATGGGCTGAATAAGTACAACTTTAGTATTAAATGTTTTTTTTTATCCTGGCACGGCGAAGTGACCACACTGTACCTGATGGTAAGTGCAGTGCCGTCCAGTTAGAGTAGCGAGAGACAATGTATCCCTCGCTAATCAACACAATTATGCCGGCCTGCTTTGTAGCTTCTTCACACTACGCCTAAAGGATCCAGGATCATAGGAAGGAGGGAACACGGTAGCTGGCAAACTGTTCAACAGCTTGATGGTCGGGTTAGTAGACACCACGAAGCTGTGGCTCCGCAAGCCAGTACGCGTGGTTCTGGCATGGAAGGGAGAGGATGGGATAAGATCAAACAATTCTTCAGAGCATTCGCCATGATACAGATGAGAAAATATCCCTACGCAGCTGTAGCGGCTCCAGGCTGTTACTCACGTCTGCATCATTCACAATGCGGATGGCCCGCCGCTGCAATCCATCCAAGGCATCGAGAAGGTATTTTGCGGAACCGTCCCAGAGGTACGAGCAGTATTCCATTTCCGGCCGCACCTCGCTGCACCAAGTGTACTCGTAGGTAATGACAAAATAATAATATCTGAACAAATTGAATCAATAGTTAATTAATTATAAAGAAGTAGTTTGTATCCTTGCATGTAGGAGGTAACTTCCGGATATATTGAACTCTTTTTGAAAGTTATTTCGCGATTAGGGAGCTATGTTGTTTCTCAGTGTTATATATATATTTTTAATGTGGTAAGTCAATTTTCAGCAAGAACTCAACTTTTACAAGGGCGGATCATCGAGAAAAATCTATCATACATAAAATCATCAAAACTGTTAAACATAAGTGTTTCGTTTATTTGATGACAGTGATTCTTAATGTAAATGTTTAAAATAAACCGACTCATGACTCATACAAAAATATTATACGTAAGTTTCCATTAGATGTAATTTTTTGCAGCTAACCAGAAATGCTGATAGACTTTTGATAGCTTCGATTAACGTCACTCTGTTCATTGGTTCGTTGATGACTGTACAATATTCTAGCGACCTAAATTTACTTCTGATTTAGATCCGCCTGCATGCAGGCATATTGACAGGTTAGGATAGGTCCCGGACGTAACCTGAAGAAGGCAGTTTGATGCCAAGTTGAGATTTTTAGACATATTAATTCAAAGACTGCCTCGGTGGCGCGGTTGTTATTGCACATGCGTTACGACTGCTATGCTGAGGTCTCGGGTTCGATCCCCGGGTCGGATAAAGTGGTATTGGGTTTTTCTATCTAGAAATTCTCAGTATCAGCCCGGAATCTCGGAGGCTCTCTCCCTATCACATTATGGGACCGAAAGTCGGCGAAAAGTGGGTGTACTGGTTACACCTTTGCCTACCCCTTTGGGGATTACAGGCGAGAGTGTATATGTATGTTAATTCAAATTATTTAGTTCATAGGCGTATAGCTGGTAACAATCGGCATACAAAGTAGATATACTTGTGCCAAAGTATGACTTAAGAAAATCATATTAATTGAGCAATGTTATTACGATCGATATGTTACAATAACTACAGTCAGTGTCTTTAAAACATTTGGAAAACGCGACCCCTTTAAAGGTGGATTTTTTTTTGCGACACCCTTGGGCCATAGACAGACAAAAGTTAGTAATTCAAAAGAAAGTAAATCGTAATTCTAACATTTATGATGATGATATAAGAACTTGCCTTTTCCCCTTTGCCGCGACCCCCCTAAGGGTCGCGACTCTTAGATTGAAAAACACTGAACTATAGTAATCGATTTTAAAATAAGTCCGAGAGTTTTTAAATGTTGCATACTTTGATGGTTGTACGTTTTACTTTATTATTATTTAAACAATATAATAAATGTTATATTCTGCAATAATTTTAATACTGTTGTTTTAATACTGTATTGATATGTCATAATTGTCATTGTCACCAACGAAATGTAAAAAAAAATTGTTATTCAAAATGGAAATAAATTAAGACACATTGCCTTGAAAAGATTACCTTAGCGCAATTTATACTTTTAGCGAATACTCATATTGAATTTGAATGAAAATAATCTATGGTATTATTAAATGACTAGCTTTTGCCTGCGGCTCCACCCGCGTGGTATTTATTTTTGAAAGAAAGGTATAAAATCAATATATACTGCGAACTGTCAAACAACTGACAGTAATGTCAAACGCGCAAATGTTACATTAGAAAAGTTTATATTGTCGTTAAGCTTTCTTAAATTTTCATACTTTCTGTTTCTTTATTTATTTATTTATTTATGCGTTATTGTACACCGGAATACAAATATTAACAGTACATTGCAAAAAACTTAAAATAGAATGTACAAATGTGTTTCTTTCTAAGTTTCTTAATATTTCTTCCTAAGAACCATCTCCTGTCGATAACAAACACAATAAAAAAGAATTAGTGAAATCGGTCCAGCTCACGCGTAATAACCAAGAGAAATAGGGATTCATTAGCATTGTGCAGAGAATCAGAAACTTTAACAAAGCTTAACGACAATATAAAGTTTTCTAATGTAAATTTAGCGCGTTTGACATAACATATTGGTTTGGTAGGCTTAATTTTCAAACCATGCACTTCGTATGTAAGATGTTGGGTTGACATCGGCGGAGATTTTATAACAAACACACAATCAATGGAACTGTTATGGCGGCGACATGATATGTTTTGTTACAAGCTTTCTGCGAATGGCAGAATCGTGGAAACCAACTGTCTGCCAACTCGCATTCCATACACGGCTTACTTTCAATGACGTCAGCCCAGAGTGTGAATACGTCATTGTCAATCATTTTGAATGTATAAGACACACTTTGAATACATAATTATTAATGAGCACTTTACTGCAGAACTACAAAGCCGAAAAAACTCCTTCTAGCACAGAAGAATTGAAGTAAAGACTCATAAGGACTTGTGATGTCACGCTAGAAATATTAATACATATTAAGGAAATCCCCGAAAGAACGAATAGATGTTATTATGGTGGATAAAGAAAAGGAACAAGACAAGAAACTATATTATTTTATTAACTGTCCAAAAAATAAAACAACAGACATGCAATCACAATAAATGCCAAGGATGACTTTATTTTCTATTTTTATTATCTTTATAAATGATCTATGTCGTCGTAACACGTGATGCAATAACAAAACGGTTCGGAACATTGTATTGATATACTAGAGATAAATAAAGGGATTAACCAATGACGTAACAAACCTATTAATTAACTTAAAGGACAATGGGCGAATTTGTATGAGCCCTGTCCCCACCCACCAACAGACACCATACATATACATTATTATTAAGTGTACTATAAAAACTCTTACCACATCATTTAAATTTAATAAATCAATGGAGATTCCTTACAAAATAAAAAAACATAAATTAAAAATGTTCTTAGTAAACACTGCTATTTTATGGCATTTTTTTACTATTTTGACATACTTTTAATAAATATATAAAGAAATATGGTCGCGTAACATTTTGTTACATTTGGTAGGCAATTTCACCAGGAACTGTTCGCCAAGTAACTAAACCTTAGGAACTACCAATAGCTAAAACAGCCTGTTTGGATATTTGAGCTTAGAATCTTTGGCATATTTATAGTACAAAATCTGATGCTGATCTGATGATGGTAGGGAAAGGAAAGATAAACTGGATCTTGGAAAATGTAATAGTTGGAGACGTCTTGTTTGCTCGTATATGTTTAGTACTCTGTGTAATTGCAGAAGTTAAAATCTCTCCACAACAGATGATAGCAATAGCAAAAATATTATCGGAGCTCGTGAACTACATTAGTTAAAAACGTCCCGTTTGGACATAAACGTTTAAAAACCTAGGCAATAACAGAAACACCCTACATACGTGGTGCAACACGACCGCCAATTATAGCATTAATGGCATGAATACTTTTTAGTACTTTGTTTTTACAAATATCAAAAGAGATTTAAAATAAAGATTGTCTTATGAAAAACTATTCATTTATGGTTGTTCTTATTTTTTTTATATTTTTAACATAATGATATCAGACGAATTAAAACATAATACTATTTTATTATAATATTTACTAACGACCCCCCGGGTTTGCACGATTGTTGTCAACCTTTGGAGGCAGGTACATGTCAATGTGAACTCTTTCTAGATCATTTTAAAATCATAGTGCATTATTTTGATTTAGCCCTTATGGTTTAGCCGGAGTAAGTTTTTTTTTTGATGGTAAGCGCAGTGCCGTCCAGATAGAGTATCAAGTAGCGAGAGACAGTAATGTAATCATCCGAAAATATAATTAGACGATACGATTATCAAACGTTGACTTTACTGTACATTCTACAAATATAATATGTAAGTATTAGGTATACATTTAAACATTCGGGAAAAATATACAAATGATAATTATCATGTCGAGGCTGTCGAGAGGGCTTATACATCCCTCTCCGATCTTCAGATATAGTATCACAATGCAATCGTGTGATAGTCCAGTAGAAATAACTTCAGAGTTTATTAAACTACTGCCAGTTCCGAATGCAGTTATCCTATGGAGAAGAACTGGCCAGAAACTCCATGGTCGCGTTTTCGTGCAAGAAATCCCCGTTTTCTCCCATCCCCGTTCTTCAGGGTGTTCTACTCGCAATGCGGAATGACCTTAGTGTCCTAGGTATGGATATCCGCTGCGATCTTAATCCAAGGAGTCACATCGAGGGCGTAATATCCGCCACCTCCCGCAGGGTCGGAATCCTGAACAGAGTGCGGCGGTTTTTCACGCCCGGTCAGCTCTACCGCTTATATAAAGCGCAGGTTCGGCTGGGAATGGAATACTGCTCGCACCTCTGGGACGGTTCCGCAAAATACCTTCTTGATGCCTTGGGTGGGTGGCAGCGGCGTGCCATCCGCATTGTGAATGATGCAGACGTGAGTAACAGTCTGGAGCCGCTACAGCTGCGTAGGGATATTTCCTCGCTTAGCGTGTTCTACCGTCTGTATCATCGCGAATGCTCTGAAGAATTGTTTGATCTTATCCCATCCTCTCCCTTCCATACCAGAACCACGTGTACTGGATTGAAAGAAAGAAAAGATTTTTTTATTGTCGGAACGTTAAAACACATTAAAAAAATGCAAAAATTACAATAATAATAATTGATCCGACAATCCCTATTCAGCTGCATGCTGCAGTACAGGCTAACCCATACAGCAGCGCTGGTTTTCGATAGAACCCAACCAGTGACGTACACATGTTATACAAAATAAAAGCAAAATAAAAACTCTTTAAAACTAGCCAGTATTAAATATAACCTAGTAACAAAAATAAACCTGAATTAAGCGTAATATTGCGGAGCCACAGCTTCGTGGTATCTACTACCCCGGCCCGAACCAAGAGGTTCGCAAACTCGTATTTTTGCTACCGTGTTCCCTCCTTCCTATGATTTTGGGTCCTTTAGGCGTAGTGTGAAGAAGCTAAACAGCAGGCTGGCATGATTATGTTGAGTAACGATGGATAGACTGCCTCTTGCTACTCTATCTGGAGGTGAAGTGTGGTCACTTTGCCACGCCAGCATAAAAAAAAAGTTGACGAAGCATTCGTTAGGTCCCCCGTAGTCTCGTTGAGAACGCGAGTCGCTACCGCAAAACTGCAACCTTGTCGGTTTTATGTAAGACAGCGGTAATATACCAGTTGAGGTTGGCCATTCAAGCTGTAGAAAAAAATGTTCATAATGTAGCTCTACCACCTATATACTATGTTATAGCACGGCGTAATATAGTAAAATCAGCAAAAATTAAATTTTCTATATGAAACAAAAATGTGAATTAAAAAAAAACTCAATACTTTTCGTTGTTGTCGTCATACCAAAAAATCATCACCTTGCTAAGATTAATCGATTGAGACCAATTTCAAACCTGTTGAGGGGTGGGGACACTTGACCCATTGTCCTTTGATGCGACATGGTGTGACACACATGAAGAGTCAGAACAGTAGATTAAAACTTATTCATCACATCATACTAATTTGTAAATGGTATTTTTAATATTTAGCTCATACAACTTATACTATGAAAGTAGATAATAAGGCAATAAACATTTATTTTTTAATTTAAAAATTGTATTTTTAATTTTGTAAGTGGTAGAACCACGCTGTAGACATATTTGTCTACAACACCACTGTCTCACACAAAACCAACGTAATGTGACGGTTTACTGTCACGATTCGTATGGTAAGTGAGATTCCGGAGGCCCAGATTCCCTTTTCCCTTCCCTAATCACTATTCCTGTCCTTTAAGGCCGACAGCGCATACATGATACTTTTGGTATTGTGGATGTTCATGGCCGGTGGAGATCATTTAACATTAGGTGACCCTCTGGCTCGTTTGTCGGACTATGCTAATTAAAAAAAACATACCAATTATATTTGGAAAAGTTAATAGGTTTGTACTATGTACTCTAATAGTTGTTTTTGGACACAATATCTTTAAAACCTTGCATTTAATCGTGGTAGCATATTTCTGTCTTATTACTTAAATATATGTTGAATATGAATATGCACCTTAAATTTATGAAATGCGCCTGACAGGTTCTAGTACCGAGTTGCCTATGGTTGATGTCATTTTTGAACTACAATGGTCTTCCCACACTATTTAGCAGTCACCCTTCAATTTAAATTAAGAAAATCGAAAACTGTATCTAGACAGTGATAGTTAATTTCAAGCTTTATCATACACTAAAAGACAAGCAAATATGTGATATAACAACAATTTTATCAGTTAATCTTCTGATATTATGTTTACAGTGCATTGTTCACGTTAATCTAGATAATCATCGTGGTTTATGGACGGGACTATTAATAGCAAGACTGACTACACCACATCCTAGCAATTCTTATTTTGGGTTGACTTTACCGTTAATTATGGGCAAATCTACATGTTAATAAAATAACATTATTCAAGTCAGCAATTTATGCACACATTATATTTTATTATATAATATAATTAAGGATTAATTGGACGAAATATGGTGCTGATATTTTTATCTCAATTAAAAAGAAGCAGAAAGCTTTATTTCTAAATTTATATTTATTTGTTCATTAACATTAACTGGTAGCTTTAATTAAATTAATGGGTTTGATTATAAAGTTCTTATTGCATGTAATTATTTTTGGAGTAATATATTCATTATTCTAGAATTCAGTTTCATAGTCGATCGGACAGGAAAAGATGTTACCTATATGGTAAGCTAGGGTTACCAACCCCGGAATTCAAATATTAGGATTTGAAGTTAGAAAAACCAGGACAATTCAGTTTAAAAACAGGACGCATCTTTATTTTAAAATATTGTAAACACTTGCGAGTCGAGAAGCCGCCCGCCCCTAAAGTAAGGATTGCAAAAGTGGTGTGCGAATTCTAAAATACACCTTATTAGGGCGCCTTCAAAACTTAGGACGCTGCTTAAAAACTATCCAGGACACCCCAGAACATTTTAAAAACCAGGACATGTCCTGGGAAAACAGGACGGTTAGCAACTCTATGGTAAGCAAAAATGTGCGGGTCCGCTTGAGTTTTTATGCACGCCGCGCGCTCTCGCCTAGCAACAATAACAAAAAAGTTAACAGAAAAAGCGGTCCAGCGTAATCCGTAATAGACAGTACCCACCTAACCGAATTCGGCTTGAACCAATGGAACTCAATTGTGAATATTTTATTGCATAAGATAGATTTTGAAAATGTTGGTTATTTACAGTTAATGTTTGGAAATCTAGAAAGAGACGACTGCTGTCCCCGCGTTCGCTTTATCTCTATCACATTTTTCTGCCAGTATGCATAATAGCTGGATAGAGACTGTGGTGAAATCACTGACATGACAGAAAATATTTTTTACAGCAATGGTCGGCAAACGCATAAGAAGGTCATCTATGCATACCCATGATAACAGAACAATTAATCTGAACGCATCCAGCGTTGCAGGCCTTCAAGGAAATGAATAGGTACCTATAAATATTCTTTCAAATTCGTGTCCATTTTTCTGTTTGTTCGAACAAATACTACTACTTCATTTGCATTTATTGTAATCTAGATGTTGCGCGCGGATCCGACCGCGTGGACGTCATTTTTGGAAGAAAAGGTATACAATCCATGGACGCATCTTAAGCTATTACACCTTTTTATATTTTGCTATCCCATAGAAAGCGTGCATTTTTTCGGGATAAAAAGTAGGATACGCCAGTATCTGACCCCTAAACTGCCAATTTTCGTAAAACTGATTCCCTAAGCTCATCGAGTCTTTAGGAAAACTAAGTTAGAACCAGGAAATAAAGTAATAAGAAAATAAGAGTTTTATATGTGTTAATGTCGACGATCCAGGTTTCTTGTATAAAAAATAATAAGCTTAGTGGTGTCTACTAACCCGGCTCGAAGCAAGAGTTTCGCAAATTCGTATTTTTGCAGCACCATCAAGCTGTGGAACAGTTTGCCAGCTACCGTGTTGAACCGAGAGACAGACTGTCTCTCGCTACTTTATACTCTAACTGGACGGCACTGCGCTTACCATAAGATGCAGTGTGGTCACCTTTGACGTGCCAGGATAAAAAATAATAAGTATTCGATATAAATGCCTTTTGCGATAAAACTAGCAACATTGATTGCACTGTATTAAAATTGTTCGATTGTGTCAATCATTAGGTCATACGTGCAAAAGCGTGGAGGGACATTATTCATAATTAAAAAATAAAAGAGTTCTAGGAAAAAATCTTTCATATAATAATGAAGTTTTTGTTCACGTCTAATTCGACTCGTGAGCGGAATGCGAGGTCAGGGGCGTTCGAAGAAAGAAATATGTTCGTGAGATAATCGTAATTTATTAGTTAGTGCCTACATTGACGGTGTGACGTAATTTTTGGATACGTGATACACATGGCTTACCAACATCGCAGTATATCCACATGGCGTTATTGTCAATGGTATTTTATTGTAAATTGTCCCACGATGACTCCCGAATAAATTCCTAAACAGAAATGTGAGATCTTTTATCAGTTCAAATTGTTAATCTATGTTAGTGAAATCTATAGACATAGAGAAGATAGCAATATCCTCACAAAATTAACCACTTTGTAGAAAGAGACAAAGCGAATGTGCGGCTAACACCTATGCCTTTTCGCTCCTGCAAGTCAGTGACGGTGACCAATCAAAAGTCTAGAAAAAGAAAAGTGCTGGCCCCACGTTCGCTTTATCTCTATCATATTGGCCAGTACACATAATAGCTGGATAGAGACTGTGTGAAATCACGGACATGTCAGAAAATATTTTTATAGCAATGGTCGGCAAACGCATAAGAAGGGCACCTATGCATACCCATGATATCAGAACAATTATGGATGCGTTGCAGGCCTTCAAGGAAATGAATGGGTTTTAGGATAATGGGTATTATTCCATAGGAGAGGTTCATTTGGACACCTGGAAACTTCATTTATTACATAAAATTCAAAAATAAGCTGTCAATTCACGTTAGTATTAAAGACTGCGAGATAGTACAGCTACTAAAATTAATTATTATTTTGATTTATTTTATTGCGTTTAAGGCAGATCTGGGACTTCCCCGCTAAGTACTGCGACAACTCTGACATTTTTGCAGAGCCAACAATTTTACGCGACTATGCGCAAAGGTGTTGGTGGCAGGGGCGCAGGCCAGTTTGAATACTGGAAATTATTGAAAATTTCGCTTATATCCGGCACTGCTGTCAAAATATATTACGCTACGTCGTACCGGGAAGACAGTAATTAATTCTTAGGTATATAGGTACTAATTTTTAATATTGCAATGCCTAATGTCATATTATCGGTTATTAACAGTCTCCATAGCACAACAGGAGAGTAGATGGCTGTGAAACGAGAGACTGCGGGTTTTTCCCCGTACCGCGACAGATGTTTCATTCACAGATATTTGCTTCGGGTCTGGGTGTTGTAAGACCGTAGTTCCTCGTAGTTCTTAAGACCCACGATACAGGTTTGACCTAGTGTGGGGAAGGACTATGTGTGTAACTATTGGGAGTATTTATATGTTTATTTACTTAAAATCATCTTTTATTTGTATTTATTTATTTATCCTATTCCGTACATTACTTGTTAAGTACTTGAAAATGTTGAGTTACTTCATTTTCGGCATTGTAACCAATTCCGTTAGCCTTAAATTGTTGTGTTGAGTTTTTGTGGTGTGTATAATGTGTATTGTAGGTATACAACGGTTATAGACTAGGAAGAATTTATAAATTAGACTTTAAGTTATGTTGCAGCGTGAAGGAATTTGGTACAATGCAATTAAATTTAATTAAAATAATATTACATCAATTAGTTCCTACTGCACCCAACTTTTTTGTATGGTAAAATTAGTAGACGTGACTCTGTTAAACTTACATTTTTTTGTCATTATAGCTTTAAGTTTTAATTTTATTCAACGGAAATATGGATTTTTATGATCCACGTACTCAGAATCTGCATATATAAAAGAAGAAACTGACTGACTGACATATCAACGCACAGCCTAAACTACTGGGGTTAGAGGTTTGAAATTTTGTCAGTAGGTACCTTTTATGACGTAGGTATCCTCTAAGGAAGAGTTTTTGGAAATACCACCCCTAAAGGGGTAAAATAGGGGATCAAAGTTAGTATGAAAATCTGTCATTTTTGAAGTTAAATTCATGAAAATTAGTATTTGGCCTTTTAGTTAAAAATACAATATATAATATTTCAGGATTTTTGGAAATTCCATTCTTAAGGGGGTAAAATAGGGGATGAAAGTTTGTATGATTCGTCATTTTTTAAGTTTAACTTGAAAATGAAAATTGGTATTTTGTAGTGTATACCTTTTCTTTCAAAAATAACCTCCACGTGGGCAACAAGATATAAAGATGATATTAATCCATGGAGGCATCATAAGCTATTACACCTTTCTATATTTTGGGTTTCCATAGGAAGCGTGCATTTTTTCGGGATAAAAAGCCTATGTCATTTTCTGACCCCTAAACTGCCACTATGCAAAAAATCATGTCAATCCCTTGCTCTGTGTAAAACTAAACTATTCCACGGGAACTGTACACTTTTCTGGAATAAAAAGTAGCCTATGTGCTGTTCCTGACTATAATCTATCTCTGTGCCAATTTCAACCAGATCCGTCCAGTCGCTGTAGCGTGGTTGAGTAACAAACATCCATCCATCCAAACATTCGCATTAATAATATTAGTAGGATCATCATATTCGTAAATTACATGTATATTATACATATGTTTATCGTATTCGTACCAAAATGTTTATGTACCATAAATATATCAGTATGCATTTATTCTTAATGTCTTATTTAGTCTATAGCATTTTGGTTTTTATTAACACAACTTCACAAGTTCGCTTAAAAAATAAAATACATCTGTGGAACATTTTTTATGGTTTTATATCGCTTTAAAATATTCATGGTTTAATAAAAGAGCAAGATATTTGATGCCAATATTAATTTATAACAATTTTCGGTTTTATCCTCTATGACATGATCGTCTTTTATAATATCTAGACAAGGTCAACATAAATTTTAATCAATACCTACCTAAAAATACATAGATAAATCAAGATCTTTGATATAAAACGAATTTTAGGGATTATATCGCGGTTTATTTTACTTTTTAACACGACGTTTCCGTAAAATTCGTTTTATTTCAATCTGTTATATTCGCGTAAACATAAGAAATCATTATAAATCGAGAATTTTCACCGTAGATCCTAAAATCCCTGGATACTTATTATTGTGAACATTCTCTAGTAATATCTCAGGGGAATTACATGGAATATAAGAATTGGGTAGTTGACAGCAAGTGAAAACCTGATAGAATTTTGTTTTTTATATTAGATTTTTGTCTAAAAATATTGAAAAATAAACCAATTTGTTAATTTATAGGTGATTATGTTATATTTTCATGACAAAAATATGTAAAAATAAAGCATTCTGTCTCGTGACATGAAACACCTTTTAGTCATGCATGACGTCACCGTTCGAATCATCTAAAACACTGAGGCAAGTATTTATTAGTTTTGCGTCACGTCACGCGAGGGGCCATGACAGTTGGTGGCGTTTTGGTGGGAAAAATAAGTTGGTTTATAAAAATGCAAATTAAATCTTGAAAACTTATGTTTTATGTTTATTAATGATAATATTTTAATAATATAGACCATGAAGAATAAAATATAACGATTTCCCAAAAACAGTCACTAGCCTATTATTGAATACATACTTCGAATAATATTTCGGTATATCAATACAATTTATTACACTGATGTGTGTTACTACGCATAATGTTGTAAGAGCAATAAATTATAATCCCTATCCACTCTACAACCAATTACATCCACTTCTAAATATTGTGATATCAAATACGTCGCAAACTCTTGATCTAAACGGTTTTAAGTATGTTAAATGCATGAAAGGCTCTTTAGTACATGTACTGCGGCACTTTACCGTCAACAATAGCATGCGGGCGTAAAGTCCGCTCGATTGATACACTAGACATAAGTATACCAATCAGGCAATTTCCACAAGGACGTGTATGAACGGGGTTGCTGAAGAATTTTTGCACGACATTGTTTTATTTCCTAATGTATTTTTGTTACTTTTTTTAGTTATTAATAACTATGGACATACATATAGGCAGAGACTATTGACTGCCACAAGCTACGATCCTGACACACTTCTTTCGCCTCTTCCACAGTCTTAAATATTCTCATACATTTTCGATGGTTGGAGGTACTAGGAGTACTATTTTCCCTTTTAGGAGAAGATCGTTTATTTGAGTGCAATAAGTTCTCTTCGGGCGCCCTCTACCCACTCTTCCAGTCACTTTCGCACGATAAATCCCTTTCGTAAATCGCCTTTCATCCATCCTCTCCATATGGCCAAACCATCTCAGCATACCTCTTTCTATCTTAGTCACTACATCATTCTTCAACTGGCAACGATCTCTTATCACACTATTCCTCATGCGATCAGCAAGGGTGACTCCACACATACTCCGTAGGGAACGCATCTCCACCGCATTTACTCGACTTTCATGCTTCTTCTGCCACACCCAACTTTCACCTTCATACATAAGTGTCGGTACCGGCACATCATTATGAACAGCCATTCGAGGCTTTTGTGACACCGCCTGGCTGCTCATTATCGCGTGCAAGGCACCATTCACTTTATTACCTGCCATCACTCTCCTTTCAATATCCCCCTCATATTTCCCATCCCTCGTTATCACGCTTCCCAAATACACAAACTCTTTCACTTGTTCTACTCTCTCACCATCTATAGTTAACTTAAGTTAGTATCTTAAGTTAGTTATTAATAACTATGTGCATTAGAAAAAAAATAGTGTTTAAAAATACATTTTATCTTTATTGTATAAGCTTATTCCATAAACGAGATTTGCAAATTACATTAAAGTTTACTACTTTAATGTAATTTGATGAATGAATAGATAAAACTGTATATAAAATGACTTTACTAGTCATTTTATATACAGTTTTATCTATAGTATGAATTGGTGGGCTCGGCAAACGTCCAAAGTGGCGGTTTACCACGTCGTGTCTTACGGCCTTCTAATTACTGCCACTTTTCATTAAATAAGGTAGGATAATCACACAGTTTCTAGGATTCCATCAAATAATGTACATACAGATATGGACTGCAACTTCAAATGCAGTGGCAAATTAGAGAATTTCGAAAAAAATAAGTGCTTTTTATATAAGATTTAATTCTTCTGCGGTACCAATAAATGCATGCGAAGCTGGACGAAAGCTAAGAGTAAAAAGATTTTACCACACCGTTATATGGATTTAGAGCGTAAGGACACGATTATAATTGCCAAGGTGGGTGTACTGAGAATTAGCGGCGAATATCAGCTAGAGAGTTTCATCACGTCTGTCCGCTATCTAGAGTCCCATCCCGGACGCGGTGTCAACTCGGTTGTGCACCACGCATATTGACCATCTGCATCCATTGCAATCAATTTTTATTTTTTATATTATTAACTAGTTTAGAGCAGATTTTATGTATTGATTATTTTTTATTGGTGCATTGTTTACCTTTTTCTTAAGTTTAGAGTAGTATTTTTTTATTGCACTTTAATTAAAGTGTAATAATACGTATTTTGCTTTTATAGTAATAGCCGACGAAAGTCATCTGTTAAAACTAGTACAAAATGGCATCCACCTCTTTTCTAGTTACGTGTATATTCATTTTAATTATTGCTTGCTTTAACGGTGAAGGAAAACATCATGAGGAAACCTGCACACCTGAGAATTCTTATAGGAGTATTAGAAGAAGCCCGAGCCCTAGTCTAACAACACTCATTAATCCAAAGTGGTGGACTAAGGCCCACCCCTCTAATTATTAGAAGAAGCCCGAGCCCAGCAGTGGAACAATGTTTAATACGGGGCTATAATAAAAGAATAATAAAAGAAACCTAATCTAATATAGGTGTCTATAACAATCACTACCATGTGTTCGTATTTCTGAAATTGACGAATGCCGAAACGGATAATTAAATAATGGCTCTGATTTTTGATAAAATTAAAATTATGGTTTTAGTTATAATATCATTTATTCTTCTACTTTGGCGCTATTTCGCGATGCGCCAATATGGGCTAAGCAAAGGTAGAGCAAGACACTAATAATATTCTTTTATTATTAAAAAAACTAAAATAGTTTTTTAAATTACGGTTGACTTAAATCAAATTATTAAATCGCGTAACTACATAAAATGGACAAATATACCAAAATACATAGTAAATACAAGTTATATGGATAAATTTGTTGTTGGTTCGTCTCATTACATATTACCGAAGAAAATGATTATAATGACGAGCGTCAGGCGAAATTACGTTAATTTCTTAGTGGTATCGGAGTCGCGCGAAAAAACAGATTTAATTTCACTTTGATCGTCGTTTCTCTGTAATTATCAGCGGGACATCGTTCGAAATATCCTAATCTAATTTAAGAGAATATTCTTTATACCTGTTACCAGTGTCCAGATTTGTGCTCTTTTTGTTACTTTAACACTGAAGTTTAGATACTAGGCATAGCAATTATTGATTTGGACATTTTGTAAAATAAATGCCTTTCAGATATGAACATATTTTTATTACTAAACATCTATATATAGCTACACTTAATGCGATGCCAAATGTGACTGATGAAAATACTGGTCTTATCTGTTTTAATATTATGATTATTTACTAAATCGTAAAGGAGGAGTCACTAATTACTTTTATTGCAAGTCCAGTTATGTGAAAAGAATTTCGAGAAATTGAGGGTTCGCACAAAATAAGCCTTAGATTCAAATCACAGTGCGCCATTTGGTGACCTCTGTCATAATAATAATAATGCCATAGGTAATCTAATCCCTGTCATTTAATTTTTCTCTCCCATTTTACAGTCAGTGGATCAATTATGGAATTAGTCATAAACCTTTAATGTCGCTAAATTTACAAAAAATACAGAACACATTGGTCACAAATCTCCGTGGCAGATTCTCATGACCTATGACAATATTATAAAATAAAAATACACCATTCAATAGTTCTTCCCGACAAAATACGAGTAAATAAACTTGGCGGAACCAAATGGTACAGTCAGTGAAGTCCAAAAACGACGACTAAAGAGGTGATTGACTTTCATCAATGACAGTTACGGTGGCCAAAGTGGTTAAAAATGCCGACGTAAACTGGAATCATCAAAAAGCATAAAATAACAAAAATAAAACGTTTGAAACTAAAAAGGGTTAAATAAATTTAATGAAAAGTCAACTTGTTTTTTAAAGTTGGTTAAAAATCGATTTAAGAGCCATTATTCTCTGAGTCAAATTGCATCTAAAAACTTTTGTTTTTATTAAGTCCGTCGCAAATTATGTTTCTAGCTGGCTGTTAGATTAACAACACTAGGTACCTACCTATCCTTACTATAGGTACGTGATATAATATAAATTTAAAAAGTGGTTTCGATTTTATAATTATTATATTTGCTCTGATATACCTAGTCAGGTCATAAATTCTGTCACATGTTTAATATAAAATAATTGAAACAAGTTTATTCATTATGTAACCATTTATATACCAAAATGAACTTAACAAAACATAGATTCTTATGACACTAAAGTTTATTCAAAATGACCTCCGTGATTTTGAATACAGGCCTTCAATCTGCGCGGCCAGTTGTCTATCGCAGCACGAACGAGGTCCATGTCAATATCGGCGGCTGTCTTAATCAAGGATGTCTTGAGTGACTCCAAATTGGGATGAGGCTTTGAGCACGCCTTTTCCTCCAAGTGTTGCCATATCTTGTAATCTAACGGATTCAAATCTGGACTGGAGGAGGGCCAGTCTTCCCGCCGGATGAAGTCGATTTCACGCGCCGCCAGCCAGTCTTGTGTGCTCTTCGCTCTATGAGCTGGCGCCGAATCTTGTTGGAATACCCAGTGCCTGTTATTGAACATGGTATGAGAAACAGGTTCCTCAAGGTTCGTCAGGACTGTATTTTGATACACAACTGCATTCGTTTTTACACCTTTCTCACAAAAATGTACCTCTGTTAAGCCCCAATAAGAAACTCCCAACCATACCATGAGCGAGGATGGAAAATGACCTCGTTGGACACGCGGAATACGGTTGCTCACTTCTTCACTACTGTGTGCGTACACCTTATCATTTTGTTTGTTGTAGCTCTCTTTTACGGTAAAAAATTTTTCATCTGAAAAAAGAATTTCCCGATATTTTTTTCCCGCGTACCGCTTCAACAAAGCGCGACATCTCTTCAGTCTCAGGTCCGTTAGACGAGCATTCAAACGATGTCCTGTTTTTCTTCGATATGCCCGAAGCCCTAAGTCTTCATTCAACACCCTTTTCACCGTGGTTCTGCTTAACCCCATCTGAAGGGCCAACAGTTTCTGCTTACGTTTGGGATTTCTTTGAATTCGTGCCTTCACAGCTTTTATCACTGCTGGAGTCCTAACAGACCGAGGGCGACCACTTCTTGACCTGTCATCTACACTAGAGTCTTCATTGTATCGTTTGATGGTACGATAAACGAATCTTTTGGTTATATTCAAATTTTTCAGTATGTCAAAAATTTTAATTGGCGCGTAACCGCAACGATGCAACGCAATTACTGCAACACGGTCTTCTTTAAGCGTCCACTCCATATTTAAAAATCAGTAAAATTCTAAAAAGTATACATTTTTATTTTCATGAACAATTTGAAATTCGAATTCAATAAACTTTTTTGTGGCCAGCATTCTAAAATAAAAGTTTTTACTGTGTGACAATACTTATGACCTGACTGTGTATATTATAAATAACAATAACTTTTACTGACCATTTTCCAACTAAACTTCTCTAAATAGGCATTTATCTCTCTGTGTGAAGTACAATTATTTTTTAATACATATTCATGCTTCAAATTTCGCATAAACATTGTGGAGGTATAGATTGACGTTCTCGTTAGTTGATACTTCAACTAATTAGGAAATGATATCCCAAATCCGGACAGCGCTTTAGGCATTTTAAGGGATACGGTATCTAACAAAATAACAAAAGGGGAAAATGAGAATCATACAAATCAATGTTCTATTTAAAAATGCGTTATTTAACACACTATATGTGAAAAATGAAAATAAAACCTCGTATTGAATTGGAAACGGGAGCATATGAAATCGTGAAGTCTCTTATATTTTTATTATGGCATAGGCAATGTATAATATAAATTTAAAATTGACAGCCTCCGTGGCGCAGTTGGCGAGTAGCCGGCTGTGAAACTAGAGGCCGTGGGTTCGATTCCCACACCGGGACAAATGTTTGTGTGACCGACAGATATTTGTATCCGGGGTCTGGGTGTTGTGACCGAAAGTTTCTCGTAGTCCCTGATACCCACAACACAAGACTCGTATCTTAGTGTGGGGTCGGGGCTATGTGTGTGACTGTTGGGTGTTATTTATTATTTATTTAAATGTATTTTTTTTTGCCTGCCTCGGTGGCGCAGTTGTAATTGCGCATGCGTTATGACTGCTGTGCTGAGGTCTCGGGTTCGATCCCCGGGTCGGGTAAAGTGATATTGGGTTTTTCTATCTAGAAATTCCTCAGTATTAGCCCGGAGTCTGGAAAATGTGCCCGGTATGGCGATAGGCTCGCCCCCTATCACATTATGGGACCGAAATTCGGCGAAAAGAGGGTGTACCAGTTACAACTCTGCCTACCCCTTCGGGGATTACAGGCGTGAGTGTATGTGTGTATTTTTTTTTCTTTAGCAAAGCGCGGTTTGTGCATTTGGCCGTGTCATGTATATAACATAATTTAAGTCATCCAAAAACTAATTGGCATTGTTAAAATATTATATAATTAACATTATGAACTAAAGCATGCCGTAAATTAGTTCTTAGTCTAAAGAGCATTTATCTAGATATTTTTTTATATTATTCTGGTGCGGCTAAGTGATCACACTGCACCTGATGGTAAGTGCAGTGCCGTCCAGACAGAGTATCATGTAGCGAGAGACAGTCTACCCCTCGCTACTCAACACAATCATGCGGGCCTGCTTTTTATTTTCTTCACACTTTGCCTTAATGACCCAGGATCATAGGAAGGAGGGAACACGGTATTATAAAATGGTAACATACATATATGAGTTTAAAGTTCGTAGGGTGTAGTCCCTGGAACTACTAATTCAATACTGAATATTCTTTCACCAACGTCCCCTACATACATATTATCGTACATATTCCCGTTGTCGTTTATTAAAACTTACGAAGACTCCTATTTTTCATAAAACTGTGAATTTATTTCAGAATATATTCTACCAGTATCTATTTGTAAGAATAGATTAACAATTAAATAATACCAACGTTCTTTGTTAGTACTAGATACAGCAAGGAGGTCGATAAATATAAGCTAACAGCCGCTGATAAGGCGAAGTAAGCGCATTCACCGCTTTTGCAAAGGTTCATTATGACAGAATATTACATCAACATATGCCGGGGTTGGTGTCTGGCGGCTTACATTGAAACTAGCATTGCATTTTACATAATAAATAAATAAATAACACCCAACAGTCACACACATAGCCCTGACCCCACACTAAGATACGAGTCTTGTGTCGTGGGTATCAGGGACTACGAGAGACTATCGGTCTCACAACACCCAGACCCCGGACACAAATATCTGTTTGTCACACAACAAATTGACCCGGTGTGGGAATCGAACCCACGGCCTCTCATTTCACAGCCGGCTTCTCGCCAACTGCACTATCACTCAACTATAACTATAACTGCGATATCAATCATTACACTATACTAATCATGTTTAAAAAAACAAATCATCACATCATTTTATCTAACGGTATCTTCAGTGCAATTAAATAATAACGACAATAGAAAAGAATTCCTCATCTCATCAATGATAATAGAAAATTACATCTCATGCTGAGAATATAAAAAGAAGATCGAAATCAAGTTATGTTAAAGTATTCGTATGTTACGAAATTAGAATTAAAAGGACTTCTGGTTATACAGTAAAATAGCAGCAAGTAGAAAAAACATAGAAGAGTCTCATGAACTAAAAAATTTAAGGGTTTCAATTCTAGCAACATTAAGATTTTTTATACTGGCACGGCAAATTGACCACACCGCACCCGATGGCAAGCGCAGTGCCGTTCAATTAAAGTATTGAGTAGCGAGAAACAACCTATCCCGCGCTACTCAACACAATCATACCAGCCTGCTTGCTCACACCATAGGCCAGAAGGAGAAGAAGCGGTCGAGGATCTATTGGCCAAACAGCGTGCCACAAGTGTAGACCCGCGACAAAAACCGGATGTACACTGGCTGATCCCGGAACGCGACACACTTGCGTGTGCCACTATAGCGGGTTTTACACCCTGTGTACGGTGGTCGCTATCCGGGTATGATATTCTACGCACCAGCAAATTTATTTATTCCTATTTATGGAAGCAATAAGTTGAACACTATCGTGTACAGAACAGCCGCCTTCATAAAGTGTCTATCTATATGCCACCAATTATCAAGTTTCAAATACTTAACCATTAGGAAATGTACTGATAGCGCACAGGCCAGGTTTAAACAATGATAATTGATAACAAATGTGGGCTTACTTAACTCTTAGAAAAGTGGTTTGCCCATTGTTACTTATAGTTTTATGTATAGGGATTTTTATTCTTAGATATTTTAATATTTATGACTATCTCAAATAATTGTATGATTGCATTCATCACATTATTATAGATTATATATTATTATAAAATATTCGAAACGTCGGGACTAGCAAAATAACATACATATACACTCATACATATACACTCACGCCTATAAACCCCGAAGAGGTAGGCAGAGGTGTAACCAGTACACCCACTTTTCGCCGAATTTCGGTCCCATAATGTGATAGGGGGCGAGCCTATCGCCATACCGGGCACAAGTTCCAGACTCCGGGCTAATACTGAGAAGTTCTAGATAGAAAAACCCAATATCACTTTACCCGACCCGGGGATCGACCCCGAGACCTCAGCACAGCGGTTGTAACGCATGCGCAATTACAACTGCGCCACCAAGGCAGTCTAGCAAAATAATACGCGATAAAATCCGTAAAATGAGTTTTATATCAACGGATAGTAATTTATAGTTATGATCACTGAAGTCATGTTTAACATAAATGTGAAACTAGTGTCAAAATTCATTCAACCTTACATGATCCAAGAATAAATTAACAGACCAGCAACAGATACTCTGATGTTTTGCAACATTTTGACGAAAAACTAGGTGAGAAGCAAGACCTGGTGGTTTGTCTCTACTAGTCATAAACTCTAACAATATTAAAGGAACTATGAATAAAGCCATTACAGATTAAGATCTGTAATGGCTTTATTATAAGGGAAGTAATGTAGAAGGATTTTTCGGAACTCTCACACAGCAGTTGCCACGTACGTTGGTTTCATGAGACAGGGATGTATCCCGGCTTAACCACTCACGATGTAAAGAAACCCACATCGCTCTACCACTTAAATTTATAGATTACTTGTGTGGACTTGTATATAAAAGAATATGTCTTATATCCGAAAAGTAAACTAAAATGAAATAAAAACAGACGTTCCAAATAGTATTATCAGTAAAAGATCGATAAAATGATATTAGACCATGTACAAACTTGATGTTACGTATATTATTACTTGTCTGAAGTTTAATGCGTAGCTGTGTCAACCAGGGATCTAACATTGAATAAATTATTGCAAAGTAAAACCAAGAGTACTTTCCAGAAATGAAATGTATTGCACTTCCCTATTATATTCAACGAAAGAGACTTATTAAAACGTATGTTTTATGACTTCTAAACTATCTAGTATACAGTGTAATATGGAAATGTGGTTTATGCGCCGAACAATGTTAACTGATGGCAGTTCACACTTCGACAAATTAGGAATAGTGAGATATTATAAAATTTCAATTCTCATAGTGAAAACAACATGTACTGTGTTAAATTATAGTTATTATTTTAATTGTTTTTAGTAATGCAAAGAGATATGCCGTCATATTCTTTAAACAAGAATAATTTTTGGTTATTTACTTTAAAAAATTAGAAAAAAAACTAGTTTTGTGACTAGACGTCAAAAGATGTGTCGTACGGCTGGCCGAACCTTCCGAGTAGCGACGACTAGCGACAGCGACCGATGAGCTCGGAGTTGCAGTGATCAGTCCTTGCACTGCGTCCCACTGAATGCAACTAGTTTTTTTGCACAGTCGCGTCGCCCCGACATCCGTGTCTGCGCTAGTTTTTATTTCGCCTCCGCGTCTGCCTGTTTTTCTACCCGATCTCGATTGATGACCGTCTGATCTGGCCAGTACTCTGTTTACACAACCATGTCTACCGTAATAGAATTATTACGATGCGTATGCTGGTAGCTCGGTTGAATCACAATGTATTATTTCGGCGTCGACCGCAGACACGGCGGATTTACTGTAATGATGTGGTTCTGCTACCTGTCTTATTGCCCGTATTATTTATGATTCTTTATGCTGCCTATAAATACATTAAGTGCCCAGACGCATTCTTGATTTCGTATAGTGTTCATTTCATTTCATAATAAATATCTTATATTACTAGGGTGACCGAATATAATTTCTGAACGGTATACAAGTAATTTTCCGTGTTTTGACTATGTTTAAAGTAATATAGTTCGAAGTGGTACAGACTGCCTCAGTGGCGCAGTTGTAATTGCACATGCACTACGACTGCTGTGTTGAGGTCTCGGGTTCAATTCCCAGGTCGGGTAAAGCGATATTGGGTTTTTCTATTTAGAAATACTCAGTATCAGCCCGGAGTCTGGAATTGTGCCCTGTATGCCGATAGGCTCGCCCCCTATTCAGATTATGGGACCAAAACTGGGTGTACTGGTTACACCTCTGCCTACCTCTTCGGGGATTACAGGCGTATATTTGTATGTATGTATGTACGGACTACAGGTTCGAATCCAGTATAAATTACATATATATCTCATTATTCGAAGTTTGTGTATTAATAGTTGATTATCGCTGTTAATAATTTTGCTTTAATGGTGACAGAAAACATAGTGACGTTACGTCTTCTTATATTGCATTAGTCATTATCTTATATTGCGTTAGTTCTTATATTGCATTCTCAGGAATGCAATATAAGAATATCAAAGATACGTGATGTCCACCAACCCGCATCAGGCCAATGTGGTGGTCTAATGCCTAACCCCTCTTATTAGTAGAGAAGGCCTATGCCCAGCAGTGGGGAAAATAGATATATAATACAGGGCTAGAAAAAAAATTAGTAGATTTTAGATCCCAACACAAAACGATGTAGAATTTAAATACCTAAGAATATTTATATCAATAAATACTTCACATATCAATAAATTGCATTGTCACCAGATACACTCAGACCATAATATTAAATATATGTTGGTGCATTAATAATAAAACGTCCTAAACCTCTGTAATGCACAACCGTCAACGTTTAATTAGAAATTATGCATTTCGTTTGCGACGCGTATTCCAGCCAATTAAAAACATAAAGAGCGTTGCATAAAATGTGGTCGGACAATGCTCCCATATGTCTACGGCTGCGTTCAGAAATATGAATAATAGCCGTGTAGCTAATAGCGTGTGCCACCGCATTGGTAATTGGTGGCTTTGTATGGGCCATCAGAGCCCGGCTAGGCTAGACAGGCGGCCTCCGATGTCTAGACAGGCCATTGCGATTTGCGAGATCACGTTTCGGCCGGCCGAACATGCTAAGTGCACGTCTGGCCGTGTGCATGAGCTACAATGATATGCAGGTACGTTCTAGATGCGCCAAGCGCCATTGAACGAGTAAGTCACAGATACATATCGGCGGTTGGTGAGCTATTTTTGAGTTTTTACAGGAGAGGTTTAAAGTTTCTTTGATTTTCGGAAAACACACACACACACACACACACATATACACTCACGCCTGTAATCCTCGAAGGGGTAGGCAGAGGCGTAACCAGTACACCCACTTTTCGCCGAATTTCGATCCCATAATGTGATAGGGGGCGAGCCTATCGCCATAAAAAAATACTTAAAATATTTCGGAAAAAAACTAAGTTTTTAAAGTATTTTTTTATGGCGTGGATTTTAGTAGAATTAATATATTACTTGTGTAAGCACGTACTGCATCTTTATGACTTATTTCCATGCAAATATTAAATTTTAAAAATTAAATTAAATTATTTTCTAACATAAATGTACCCAGAAAAAAAGAGCCCTATTTTACCAGATGATTGGAGCGCCAAAAAAGTGCACAAAAAATGGAAAATAATCTCAAAATATGCGAGAAATTTGCTGATTCCGAACATGTATTAACTCAATATCTCAAAAAATATCGTTTAATCAAATAACCCGCCAACCGTCGATATCATATAACAGTAATATAATATTGATATGTTTAGTCAATTCAAATCAATCTTACTACTATTATAAATGCGAATGTTTGGATGTATGAATGGATGTTTGTTACTCAATCACGCTACAACGGCTGGACGGATCTGGTTGAAATTTGGCACAGAGATAGATTATAGTCTGGAATAGCACATAGGCTACTTTTTATCTCGAAAAAATTACAGTTCCCGTGGGATAGTTAAGTTTTCACAGAGCAAGGGATCGACATGATATTTTGCATAGTGGCAGTTTAGGGATCAGAAAATAACACAGGCCTCTTTTTATTCCGGAAAAACTGCACGCTTCTTATGGGATAGCAAAGTATAGAAAGGTGTAATAGCATAAGATGCCTCTAAGGATTGTATACCTATTAACTTTTAACCACCACACGGGCGGAGCCGCGGGCAACATCAAAATAAAAAAAAGTATTAAATAAAATTATTCCAAATTGTCCTATCCAGCCACAACCGTGTGAATTTCAATACATCCATGTGAAAGCTGAACTCCCAAATGACTATGTAAAAGTAGGTGTAGTTAGAGCTGCAGGCCTAGACAGTACAAACAAAGACGTTGATTGTAATGCCAGGTACATTATGAATGTAATCACCGCGACAAATTGTTCCGAAACATCCGCCCGGCTGCCGGCTGTACCTGATGTTTACCAAAAATTACTGCCCGATACAAACCAAATTATGAGTAATTCGGGAATTATTTCACGTGGTCAATTGCTTGTGTATTTTGCGAATTTGTTTTGGTTTGGTGGGATTTTGAACTGTTATTACAATAGACTATTACGAGTTACATACGAATTAAATTAATCGATTCAATAAATTCAATATATTTCATGAAATCTTAATCTATAATCAATGGTTTAATTATTATTCAAGTACTTAATTTACCTTACTTCATTGTAATATTAAAATTATAGTGAAATTCTCATATAATTACTATTGTTCGTTTTAGTAATAAAACACATTCTACACTTTTTTCCATTAAAATAAATTTGATTGTTTCAGTTATATCAAATACATAGTGTAGTAATTTAATGTCGATATATTTTATCTGGGTAAATAGACTTTGATTTTCATAATCTAACTTATTTGTTAATTCGATCCCTATTGGGCAACTTCGTATACAAAAGTCATTTAATTTAAGTGGCTACTGAAGAATACTGACTGCATTCTTCTTTAACAAAAATGTTATAGACGGTTAAAAAGAGTTCCATTAGGTTACATTTTTTTTTATAGCATAGGCCGACAAACGAGCCTGTGGGTCACCTGATGTTAAGTGATCTCCACCGCCCATGAACATCCACAATACCGAAAGTGTCATGTATGCGCTGTCGGCCTTGAAGGACAGGAATAGGGATTAGGGAAGGGAAGGGGGAATCTGGGCCTCCGGGTATCTCACTTACCATACGAAACGCGACAGTAAACTGTCACTTTACGTTGGTTTTCAGTGAGACAGTGGTACTACCCCGGTGGAGCCAGCCCATTCATGCTGTAGACAAATATGTCTACAGCGTGGTTCATGGCGCGGTACATATTTTTATTTAATTATATTCCTGTTTTTATAGTATGATAAATTGATATTTTTTCCCTTAATGATGGATAAAGCTACGAAGCGTCAATAACCCTTAAGAAAAGCGAGGATCACTCGTTATTATGGTCATCATGACCGGTTCAATATAGAAGCTTAAAGTATCAACATCATCATATATCAACCACTTGCAATCACTCTTCATCAAAATGTATTGCAGCTATTTTTAAATCTTAGTTATTAAGTAATCGTAAGTGCCACTTCAATTCAATATTTTTAATATTGTGCCCGTAATGGCGATAGGCTCGCATTATGGGACTCGTTACACCTCTGGTTACCCCTTGGGGGATTATAGGCGTGAGTGTATTTTTAATATTAGACGAAAAACAGTAAGTCATAGTTTTTTTGTTTACTCAAAGATTACTACTAAATGTAGATTACCAATGAGAGGCGAGTAACTCTCATCAGTCGCAATTACTGTGTCGGCCCACATATTAACCGGAGTAACTGGATGCACACAGGTCCTGAATCGCAAATTTATCACAAGAAACGATAAATGTTCTAAATTCTAAACCTTCGAGGCATTAGATCAAAAAAAACCTCATTATCATACAATGTGATTTACATCGCCAGGTTTGTTTGGCAAAATCATTGCTGCACCCACAAAAAATGGGCTATGCAATTGTTATTAATTTTCGTCATACATTAGGGATAATGCGATGGAAATATTGAAGTCTTGTTATCTTGTAAATGGTCCTATGTACACATATAGACAGCGTTGCCTTTTTGAAAGCGTATGTGCAAGCTGAAAAGTTATTGTCAGTATATAAATAACTAGCTGTTGCTCGCGGCTCCGCCCGCGTGGAGGTCATGTTTGAGACAAAAAGTATACACTACAAAATACCAATTTTCAAGCATTTAACTTCAAAATTTTTTTTTATTTGAATTTTCATACATACTTTCTTACCCTATTTAACCCCCTTAGGGGTGAACTTTCCAAAAACCCTGAAATATTTGTTTTTAATTTTTAACTGTAAGGCCAAATACCAAATTTCATGCGTTTAACTGCAAAAATGACAGATTTTCATACAAACTTTCTTCCCCTATTTTACCCCCTTCGGGGTGGAATTTTCAAAAATCCTGAAATATATATTTTCTATTTTTGACTAAAAGACCAAATACTAATTATCATAAACTTAACTTCAAAAATGACGGATTTTCATACAAACTATCATCCCCTATTTTACCCACTTAGGGGTGGTATTTCCAAAAACCCTTCCTTAGTGTATGCCTACGTCATAAAAGGTACCTACTGTCAAAATTTCAAGTCTCTAAACCCAGCCGTTTTGGCTGTGATCAGTCAGTCAGTCAGTCAGTCAGTCAGTCAGCTTCTTCTTTTATATATACAGATATCTAATATCTATAACAATGTGTGTATGTATGTTCCATATGGACGTCAAAACGACTATAGCGATTTTGATGAAATTTTCAAACAATCATTAGATTAACCCAGCGGGTGAGTCTGTGAAGTGTGGAGGATCGGATCGACATATTTTTTTATTAGCTTTTTGGTAATTTTGTGTCATATTTTATTATATAATAATAATACTAGCCCTGTATTAAACATTGTCCCACTGCTGGGCACGGGCCTCCTCTACTAATAAAAGGGGTTAATCCTTAGGCCTTAATCCACCACGCTGGCCTAATGCGGGTTCGTAGACCCATATTTTATTGGGCAGAAGTAATTATTGTTTAAGTTCCACGGGATAGCGACAAACTCATTTAACGCGGACGAAGTCGTGGGTAAAAGCTAGTTTACTATATTTTTAAAACTATGACGGCCTTTCAACCGTTGCGGCATTGGCTTGTGGTGAAGTCAGCTGGTTAAGGACATTGATGTCATAGGTTCCGTCTCGACTAATGCCTGATAAAGCCAAAAAGCTGTACATTTATGTAAATCAATAAGTCTTTCTTATGTTATTTTCATTTAAAGTGACGAAATTATAATAATAAAAATGATAATAATATTTGAAAATAAAAAAATATGTAATATTAAAAAGTAATTTAAATTTAAATTTAATTTAAAAACTACAAAGTGAATAACACTTGCGTTTTATAAATGTACTCATTGTTATATTGTATACAAATCTGCGGCTCATTTCAAATTAATAAATGCAGGGTAAGCAAATCTGAAGGTCGTTGGGCAGACGGCGTAACGAGCCTCGGGGCTTGGTGCCCGTCTGCCCATCGACCTTCTAGCGCACCTGCCGCCTCCAGTTCACTCAAACTGCACTATTTTACACTCCCAAATAGCTTTAAATGACATTTCACACATGTTTTTATTTTAAGTGAGAAAAAATAAAAACTAGATGTGTCTTGGCTTTTTAAGGTGCTTTATCCAAGTTGTAAAAACGGAACCTTTATATTTCTGTAGTTTTTACGTGGCGGGCACTGTCTGTCCACTTATCTGTCCATCCGTATGCTACAGCCATTTTACTCGGAGACTATGGGCATTATATAAGTAGATGAAATTTGGAAGTTAAGTAATCTTCGTAGATTCATATTTCTATTCATACGGTCTATACGGTGGTTTCGTGAAATAATGAAAAAAAAAACCAGTACACATGCGTGTGTGGCGTACACAAATTTAGAAACGCTTTCAAAAATTATTGCGTTGTATATTTTTTTCTATTCAGCAAATAGTTGGCGATATCACAGCTTCAAAAATTGCAAAAAAGTGTGTCTAACTTCTAAAATACTAAAAAAATATCATATAAGGTGATATCCTGAGCCTCCTGCCCGTTTGCCTCCTTTTAACATAAAAAAAAAATATAAGCCACTTCGAAACGGCAAACGTAGCGTAGGACGTCCTGTGACCAGCTGGAGCGACGACATACGCAAAGCGGTGGGCAGTGACTGGAAAAGAAGAGCTGAAGATCGGGCTCAGTGGCGCATCTTGGGAGAGGCCTACGTCCAACAGTGGACTGACACCGGATGATGATAAGCCACTTCGAGGAAATGCTTGTAGAGGCAGATGTAGTGTTGGTAGAGGTTATTGCCGTCCCTTTGCGTGATTTGTAGTTAATCTATCGCCACATAAGACCAACATTTCCATCCCATGTGTGACTTTATAAGAACTTCATCACACATTGTGAATGTTTGACATGATATTTAAACCCAGATCTCTCGTATTTCTTAATACTCACGACACCAGGTGATTTTAACATTATGTGGGTTCAGGATTACGTGGGGGACTGTTAAGAATACAAAAAATAAATAAAATAACGAATATCAGTATAAAATATATTGAGTGGTGTTTGGTAATATAGGATATTTTTGTTTATTCGATTTATTTTCCAGTGCATTTTATCGTTTGCACTAACAATGGAGTAATTTATGAGGTATGTTTAGGTATATAAAAAAACATAAAATTTTTATGTAAATTTTCTGTAATATCATTGTTGAAAATGTTGGAAAAAATCATGCCAACTGGGAGGAGTGGGTAGGCGTGGGTAGGAGATGATATAGGCATAGTAAAATTAACTTACAGTGCCATTGCGGGTTCGATTCTCGCGGTGGAAAAAAATATTTTAGTTGGGTTTTTTTTTATTTTTTTATTGCATAGTCCGACAAACGAGCATGTGGCTCACCTGATGTTAAGTGATCTCCACCGCCCATGAACATCCACAATACCGAAAGTATCATGTATGCGCTGTCGGCCTTAAAGGACAGGAATAGGGATTAGGGAAGGGAAGGGGGAATCTGGGCCTCCGGATATCTCACTTACCATACGAAACGCGACAGAGACTATCCCGCCCACACACCCGCCATTGTAACTCCTGTTTAGCCAGGATCAACAATGGCACGCATTTTTTTCGACACCGAGTAATGAAACTCGGCGAGTCTCTGGGAATGCTTAATAACTGTCTTTTATCCCGCAACGAAATTAATCAAATAGAAATATAGGGAGGAGTTGGAAATATAAATTGTCCACTTCCCTCCATAGCAAAGCGGGAGACAAATACTGAACTAAAAAGGTATTAACCTCCAATAAAAGACATTTACGTCTGGAGAGGCCAGACGTAAAGCACCACGGAAGTTACTTAACGGGTCCTATCATGCGAGCTGTTACGCTTGATTCCAATAATAGGTATGGCAAAAACGCCGGAAAGCACGGAAATTCCTCCCAGTCTCCACAAGGTCCATATAGTATACAACTCCAGATGTTATCTGCATACTGTCAAGCATAATGTTGCGCTCATTTTGCCAGAGACTACACTCCCAAAGAACATGATGCGCGGACTGTTCGTACTCACAGTTTGGTGTAGAACATGGGCACGCAGGCGAATCAACCAACTTAAATGAGAATAGTTTGCTCTTAAAGTTGCCATGACCGGTGAGAAATTGTGAAACACAGTGATCAATTTCTAGCCAAGTTTTTGTTAGACGATCGCGAACCAAAGGAAAATACTGATATAAATGCCGCCCTTTAATTGAATTATCCCATCGACATTGCCACTCGTTTAGCAGTTCGTTGCATATTTCGGAACGCTGTTTAAAAAGTCTACCGATTCTCGAGAGTTCGCGCGACGTAAGAAAGTTTTTGTCCATATCCTCTCTCGTGGAGTAATACATAGCGGCGCGACGCTGTGCCTCCAGATCGACTGGAAGTACACCCGCAAGGATAGGTAAAGCTTCAGTACTAACGGTTCTATACGCCTTACACAAGAATATCAACGCCAAACGTTGACTCTGGAGCAATTTTCTTCGCACAGCACCGATAGTAGCCCTATCAGCCCATACAGGTGATCCATAGCAAATACTGCTCAAGTAAGTAGCCCCATAGATGACTTTTAATGTGTTAAAAGATAATCCCCACGTTGAAGTGGATATCCTTGTCAAGGCATAGAAATTGCGTTTCGACTTTTCCCCGACGGATTTTATATGCTCTAAGAACGAAAAGTTTCTCTCCAAAACTAGCCCTAGGTAACAGACCGATTCTTTGCGTTTTATATAAATATTATTGAATTTAATTCGCGGCGGTGTTTTAAGAATGCCCTTTAAAAGTAGTTGGTAAGTTTTATGAGGTGCGAACGTCAGACGATTTCTTTCACCCCAATCAAAAATTAACTTTAAACACGCGCTGGCTAAATTTTCTAGTCCCGATCTACTATTCGACTGAACAAGCAAGAGCCCGTCATCAGCATAGCCGGTTAAGGAGCAACCTTGAGGTAAAGGGAGTGCGAAAAAGTCGTCGAAGCCTAAATTCCACAAGTACGGACCGACTACTGAGCCTTGTGGACAACCCATCGTAAGAGCTTTCGACGCTTCGTGGTGACCAAGTTTTAATTTGGTTGTGCCTAGACAAAAATATGAATAAATAAGTGAATATATATTTTTAGGACAACCTCGGATTTTCAGCTTAAGTAGTAGCATTGGCCACCACGCATTATCGAAAGCACCGGATATGTCCAAGAATATACCTAAGACGTATTTACTATTCGAGTTGCTAACAGTTCTTCTAACGGATAAAGCGGCGTCAACAGTAGATTTCCCTACAGTAAAACCGAATTGCTTCTCATGAAACTTTGGACCGCCCGGTATTAGCCGAGGAACAATTAGTCGTTCAATATACGAAACGCGACAGTAAACTGTCACTTTACGTTGATTTTCTGTGAGACAGTGGTACTACGCCGGTCGAGCCGGCCCATTCATGCTGCAGACAAATATGTCTACAGCGTGGCTCTACCACTTTTTTTTTACTCTGGGTGTACTTATTTATTATGTAGAGCACAGTCTCCTGTGGTGGCAAAAGCTAGTTTAATTTATGGAATTGAAAATAAAGCTCACACGTTTTTAATAAGTCATGAAGCCATATTTAGTCTAGTCTAGTGTATCAAAATGAATACGAGATTTTTTTTATTTTCATAGTTTTGTGGAATCGTTCAGAAGAGTTTAAGTAACTGAATGAAACCTCAAAACTTGATTTAGTAGTTCAAAATATTGTTGGTATTTATTTAATAAATTATATGATCATTTTAATGATTATCACATTTTATATTAATCACTAAAATTAATATGAAATTTTATGTTTTTTTATTACAATAAAATTTACATAAGCTTTAGCATATAAATGTGGAACTCTATATACTGTTATACATTAGGATGGCGCTTTCGAGGCTGAGTCGCTGGCACTGCGCCAGTCATTTCAATTTACGACTACGCCGAAGTGCAACGCTCAGTCCACTAACTTTACAACAAACGTTTGCATAAACTTATATTAAGTGCGGCTTTTCAAACATTCTCTACATTTCCATGTGTACCTACGTATAATATGTGGACGCCATTTTACTAATATTATTACATACATACATACATACATATACACTCACGCCTATAATCCCCGAAGGGGTAGGCAGAGGTGTAACCAGTACACCCAATTTTCGCCGAATTTATTACGGCCCCACAATGTGATAGGGGGTGAGACTATCGTCATACCGGGTACAATACCAGACTCCAGGCTGATTCTGAGAATTTCTAGATAGAAAACTCAATATCACTTTACCCGACCCAAGGATCGAACTCGAGACCTCAGCAGAGCAGTCGCCGAGTGCGCCACCGAGGCAGGCACAAATATTAAAATTACCATCTTCTTCATCAGCCTTTGGACGTCCACTGCTGAACATAGGCCTCCCTGCCTGCATCCAGCGATCCTGCAACCTTTACGAGGTCGTCTGTCCCCCTCTTTCAGACCATAAAAAAGGTTAATTATAATCCAACAGTATGGTTGGTTGTGGTACGGACTGTCAAGACGAAAGTCGTATGTTCGAAACCCAAATGGCATACACCTCTGACTTTTCTAAAGTTACGTGTATATTAAATGTTAATTATCGCTTGCTTTAACGGTGAAGAAAAACATCGTGAGGAAACCTGCATACCGGATAATTCTCATAAGAATTTCGAAGGTATTTGAAGTCTACCAACCAGCATTAGGCCAGCGTGGTGGACTAAGGCCTAACCCCTCTCATTAGTAGAGGAGTTCCGTGCCCAGCAGTGGGACAATGTTTAATACAGGGCTAGTATTATTATTATTACTTGGTGACCTAAATAGAGTAGAATATTATTAATATTTTATTTTTACGCTATAACAACATATGAAATAAAACGAATAGAATAAAATTAAAGCTTAGTAAATTAATATTTTCGAATTTAACTAACTTATTTTGTCTATGCACGTTCCAGCAAACTTTATGTCCGCGCCGCGAGTTTGCATGAAATAATTTATAGGCAACAAATGCGAAGGTCAGGCGGCAGACGAATTCCCGAGGGATGAGTTATCCTCGCGGCGCGGAGTACCCTTGCGCACCTGTTGCAGACAGACGCGGACAAAGATCAATTGCTAAACAAGAGAGAGGACATTTCGTAACTGTGATTACACCTGAGCAGTATAGTGTTTATTGGGATGTATTGAGACTGCCTCTCGCCATCACTCTGCGCGGCGGTACAAATTAAATTCCGAGACCTTGAAAGGGCGCTTTTCAACTTGGTCACTGCCAAATATTTATTATTCTGGCTAGAGCTACAACAGCCAAATTGTTAGGCGAAGCTGTAAAAGCAATTATAAGCTAACAGCATAGTCTTAAAAAGGAAAATTGGTCGTATCATGTTTCATATTAAGGTTGCCTTTTTTCCGTAATAATAATATGGGAAAAATTCTAAATGTCAGCAACCATTGCTACGAACGTTTAGTAAAAATATGACTAATTGAAAGAACACACCCTTAGGATCTTCATTAACATCGTCCCACTCTTGGGATTCCTTGATTAATTAGTCGGATTATGCTTGAAGTAATTGGATACACAACGGTTGACTCTGCAACGCGACTCACCAGAATGAGCTAGTATGGCGGGTTCTAACCATGTGTGCTGTATTTGTACTATGGCAATGCACCAAACTGCGTGTTCTACCGTCTGTATCATGGGGAATGCTCCGAAAAATTGTTTAATCTTATCCCGTCCTCTCCCTTCCACACCAGAACCACGTGTATTGGCTTGCGAAGCCACCGCTTCTTGGTGTCTACTACCCTGGCCCGAATCGAGAGGCCCGCAAATTCGTATTCTTGCCGCACCATGAAGTTGTGGAACAGTTTGCCAGCTACCGTGTTCTCTCTTTCCTATGATCCTGGGTCGTTTAGGCGTAATGTGAAGAAGCTACACAGCAGGCCGCCATGATTGTGTTGAGTAGCGAGAGATAGATTGTCTCTCGCTACTTGATACTCTAACTGGATGGCACTGCACTTACCATCAGGTTCAGTGTGGTCATCTGCCGTGAGAGGATAAAAAAAACTACAACATGACTTTTAAAGACTTTAATGTTCACTCATATACTAAGGTAAAGAAATGAGGCGGTTATATGACTGAATAATGGTATGAATATAGGCCGGCGTATCACGGTTAAATGAACATTTCTAAGTAGAAATGGTAATAAGTCGATAGACATCAGGCACGTGTAAAAAATATGGCTTATGACTTAGAGTTCCCAACCGTCCTGATTTCCCAGGATATATCCTGGTTTTTAGAGTGTTCTAGGGTGTCCTAGATAGTTTTTAAGCAGCGTCTTGGGTTTTTAAAGCGCCCTGATAAGGTCCTGTATTTTAAAATTGGCCCACCACTTTTGCAGTCCTTACTTTAGGGGCCGCCTCTTGGCTCGTCAGTGTTCCAGCCATTTTAAAACAAAGATGCGTCCTGTTTTTAAACGGAATTGTCCTGGTTTTAGTATCTGAATTCCGGGGTTGGTAACCCTAGCTTACGTAGTACAAGATTACTCCAATGTAGACATTAGCAGTATGCTCTTAAAATACGATACGTATTGTAAGAAATCTGTGTCGTGTAAATGTAGTTTATAATAGTTGTTTGTTTATGGATATAGTAAAATAACTGTTACATGTTTGGCGAATACCTCACGTTAAATATTTAACATGGTATTACAGGATAAGAATTTGAATAGCAGTTTTACACTCTTGCATTGTATCAGGGATTTTAAAATTAAAATGTTAACACTTTTGACAATAAAAAACCAGTGATATATCACAAAGCATAGATTCACAAAGTCTTTTATTGATTCACCTTGACACATTCAAAGAGCAACATTTTCCAAATGTCAATTCTACTTTATTGATTTTTTGTGTTTTTTTTTTGTTTTTTTCTATTGGACTATCACTCTGTCATAATTTAAAACATTCTCAAACTTAGGACAACACAAGTGTCGAAACAAATCACGAATACAAGTGTGTGTATATATCACAAATCGTGATAAGCATAAAGGTTATATTTATAGTTATAACATAGGCTAAATCCTAAAAATGATAAATTGTGTGACATAGCTTCATCACAAAATATTCTGATTGAAAATTAATTGTATACCTAAGCATTAAGCGTCAATTTGAGTAGCTTTTAGTGAGGTCCACAGAGCTACAATCGACAAGCTCATTGGCGTGAGTAAAAATCGTTGCGAAACTATAAATGACAGCCTCCGTGGCGCAGTGGGCGAGTAGTCAATCGGCTGTGAAACGAGAGTCCGTGGGTTCGATTCCCGCACCGAGACAAATGTTTATGTGACGTACAGATATTTGTTTCAAATATCGGTCCCCCGTAGTTCCTCGTAGTTCTTGATATTCACGATACAGGTTTTACCTAGTTGGGTCAGAACTATGTGTATATTTAATACAACTGTAGCGTGTAAAACAATAGTTGAAGTTCGAAATTAAATCAACGCCCGCTCACAACCCAACGGCTTATCTACTAGACTACCATCACTACACTTATGTTTACTCAATAAATCCGACTGACATAACGGTAAGAACATTGCAAAGCTGCTTAGCGTGGGCCTTCGTTTGACAATCTTATAAGAGGTTATTTGAACTAAGAGTTATGCAATGTATTGTATTGAAAATTCGCTCTCATGTTATGCATAGTACAAAAAGTCACACACCGGAGTATCCTTGTTATATGACTACCTTCTTTGATAGAATATTACGTTTTTGGCATTGACTTATATTCTATAGACACGAACTGTCGAAGAAAAAAGATGTTCCAAAAACCTTGTCCGCCCACTCATGCCTTCAATTCATTTTACTAAGAACTAATTGGAAGTTAACTCCCGTCACTTTCTCTCGAAAGGGACTTTCGCGCGTCAAAACGGGACAAACTATATAATGAATTTTGCTGTGAAATATAGACTTCCCGAAATTAGTTAGAAAATTAATTAATATTTATTGATATTACGTTCTAAACGTTATGAAATTATGTTATTTACCTTATATACTATTAACAGTTTCACTGTAAATCAATTTAAGGCAGATTTGTTCGGGAATGTCGCTACAAATAACTAAAATTAACTGGTGTGCATTCGTAGGTGGCATGAAGCATACTAACGTCGGTGCAGTGTATACACCGCAACGCGGTCGAACATAATGTTTGTCCGCATCTAGTACGTAGTACATATAGATCGCTGGTTTTTGGATTTGAAATAATAATTTTAGTTTCAAGTTGAATATTCACAATGTTTTTAGTGTAAGTTAGTGTCACCCACGGTTGGACGGGTTGGACACATGCCCCATCGTTTAATTTAATTATAAATTTATACAATTAAAAATAACCACAAAACAATGCTCTTCCTATGACGAAGGTACAATCATAAAATAAGTTTGAAAACAAAATTTTACCCATATTACGCCAGAATCCTCGCGGTTTTTATCTTTATAAGAATAAAGAAGGTAAGGTCATAAATAAAAAACATTTAAATTCCTATTATTTATCGAATTTCTTACTTTGCCCCCTTTTTTCCAGAAAATGAATAGATACCTAAAAAATTATATCACATGTCAAGTCTGTTTATTTGAGAAATCTATATCTGAGAATGCTCTTGGTTCTCAAACACACATACAGTGGAGTGCATTTTACCAACACAGCATATGTACACTAAGCAGTCGAAATTATGTGGATAAACAATCATTGACGATACTTGTTTACCCGTCTGTCGGTCGGAAAACGTATTCAAGAGTCGAGACGAAAGCAAACATTTTAAGGTCGTCCCAGAGTACTGTTTAATGTTTTTATCGTCTAAAGGACAATGGGCGAATTTGTATGAGCCCTGTCCCCACCCACCAACAGACACCATACATATACATTATTATTAAGTGTACTATAAAAACTCTTACCACATCATTTAAATTTAATAAATCAATGGAGATTCCTTACAAAATAAAAAAACATAAATTAAAAATGTTCTTAGTAAACACTGCTATTTTTTTACTATTTTGACATACTTTTAATAAATATATAAAGAAATATGGTCGCGTAACATTTTGTTACATTTGATAGGCAATTTCACCAGGAACTGTTCGCCAAGTAACTAAACCTTAGGAACTACCAATAGCTATAACAGCCTATTATGATATTTGAGCTTAGAAACCTTGGCATATTTATAGTACAAAATCTGATGCTGATCCTGATGATGGTAGGGAAAGGAAACATAAATTGGATCTTGGAAAATGTAATAGTTGGAGACGTCTTGTTTGTTCGTATATGTTTAGTACTCTGTGTAATTGCAGAAGTTAAAATCTTTCCACAACAAATGATAGCAATAACAAAAATATTATCGGAGCTCGTGAACTACATTAGTTAAAAACGTCCCGTTTGGACATAAACGTTTAAAAACCTAGGCAATTACAGAAACACCCTACATACGTGGTGCAACACGACCGCCATTCATAGCATAGATGGCATGAATACTTTGTTTTTACAAATATCAAAAGAGATTTAAAATAAAGATTGTCTTATGAAAAACTATTCATTTATGGTTGTTCTTATTTTTTGCATATATTTTTAAAATAATGATATCAGACGAATTAAAAACATAATACTATTTTATTATAATATTTACTAACGACCCCCTGGGTTTGCACGATTGTTGTCACCTTTGGAGACAGATACATATCAATGTGAACTCTTTCTAGATCATTTTAAAATCATAGTGCATTATTTTGATTTAGCCCTTATGGTTTAGACGGAGTAAGTTTTTTTTTGGCGCGGCAATTTGACCACACTGCACCTGATAGTAAGCGCAGTGCCGTCCAGATAGAGTATCAAGTAGCGAGAGACAGTAATGTAATCACCCGAAAATATAATTACACAATGCAATCGTGTGATAGTTCAGTAGAAATAACACAAGTTATTTAACAGAGTTAAATAACTTGTAATAACTTCAGAGTTTATTAAACTACTGCCAGTTCCGAATGCAGTTATCCTATGGAGAAGAACTGGCCAGAAACTCCATGGTCGCATTTTCGTGCAAGATATCCCCGTTTTCTCCCATCCCCGTTCTTCAGGGTGTTCCATTCGCAATGCGGAATGACCTTAGTGTCCTAGGTATGGATATCCGCTGCGATCTTAATCCAAGGAGTCACATCGAGGGCGTAATATCCGTCACCTCCGGCAGGGTCGGAATTCTGAACAGGGTGCGGCGGTTTTTCACGCCCGGTCAGCTCTACCGCTTATATAAAGCGCAGATGCGGCCGGGAATGGAATACTGCTCGCACCTCTGGGACGGTTCCGCAAAATACCTTCTTGATGCCTTGGGTGGGTTGCAGCGGCGGGCCATCCGCATTGTGAATGATTCAGACGTAACAGTCTGGAGCCGCTACAGCTGCGTAGGGATATTTCCTCGCTTAGCGTGTTCTACCGCCTGTATCATGGCGAATGCTCTGAAGAATTGTTTGATCTTATCCCATCCTCTCCCTTCCATACCAGAACCACGGGTACTGGATTGAAAGAAAGAAAAGATTTTTTATTGTCGCAACGTTAAAACACATTAAAAAAAATGCAAAAATTACAATAATAATAATTGATCCGACAATGGGGGTCCCTATTCAGCTGCATGCTGCAGTACAGGCTAACCCATACTGCAGCGCTGGTTTTCGATAGAACCCAACCAGTGACGTACACATGTTATACAAAATAAAAGCAAAATAAAAACTCTTTAAAACTAGCCAGTATTAAATATAACCTAGTAACAAAAATAAACCTGAATTAAGCGTAATATTGCGGAGCCACAGCTTCGTGGTATCTACTACCCCGGCCCGAACCAAGAGGTTCGCAAACTCGTATTTTTACCGCACCATCAAGCTGTGGAACAATTTGCCAGCTACCGTGCTCCTTCCTATGATCCTGGGTCCTTTAGGCGTAGTGTGAAGAAGCTAAACAGCAGGCTGGCATGATTATGTTGAGATAGCGATGGATAGACTGCCTCTTGCTACTCTATCTGGAGGTGAAGTGTGGTCACTTTGCCGCGCCAGCATAAAAAAAAATTGAAGAAGCATTCGTTAGGTCCCCCGTAGTCTCGTTGAGAACGCGAGTCGCTACCGCAAAACTGCAACCTTGTCGGTTTTATGTAAGACAGCGGTAACATACCAGTTGAGGTAGGCCGTTCAAGCTGTAGAAAAAAAATTATTATAATGTAGCTCTACCACCTATATACTATGTTATAGCACGGCGTAATATAGTAAAATCAGCAAAAATTAAATTTTCTATATAAAACAAAAATGTGAATTAAAAAAAAACTCAATACTTTTCGTTGTTGTCGTCATACCAAAAAATCATCACCTTGCTAAGATTAATCGATTGAGACCAATTTCAAACCTGTTGACGGGTGGGGACACTTGACCCATTGTCCTTTAGATTGTTTAGTCGACTAAAGTTATTTTCGATACATTTGCAATAACATTTCGATGCGATAACTTTTCTATTATCGTAAAACGCAGATGGAATTGTAGGTTTATGGTTACTATGCCTTTTAATAAATATTAGGTAGTGCTCACGGTGATTTTGGATTTCGTTTCTATATTTTTTTTGTATCGTTTATGGAGTATCTTAAAGAATGGGTTAAAATATGTATTTTGCAACATTTATTAGATTACTTAAATATTTAAGGTCACTTAAAATTAGTTCTTGTCCTATAAACGTCCATCTGCCATATAGTCATTACGGACAGCAAAAAGGCAATTATTTAGTAATGTCAAAACTGTCTGCAATTAGCTGCAACTTTCTCGCAGACTTTCCAAACAATGCACATGAGTTGCGAGTGAAAGGTCAGGGTGACCTCGGTCCGGCGGGCAGACGGCAGTGCAGACTGCAGCGGTGCAGCGGCAGGTGGCGCCTGGGCAGTGTTGCCAACTTGAAGAATTTCCCACCAGTTCTGACGGGATGGACGAATGGAAAACGGGAAACAATATGATCTGACGGCTGACTGATTTTTTGACGGATTCATATTTTGGGAATTCGGTACTCGATTGTCATACTAAATACGTAAAAATTAAAGGTTAACGTAATATCGTGTAATATTAATTAACAAACGAGCCGTCTCAAACAGTACGAGGTGACCCCCCGGGAACGGATATAAACTGTTTGACGGGTTTTTTTACGGAATTTCTTACTTAACCAGTCATGACTCATTAGCTCGCCGGCGGCGCGTCAACACTAGCAACACTCGCCGTTCTTCCATGCCATTTGTAACTTTAATGCTATGGAAATAAAAGCTTGTATTGTACTTCCTACTTTCTTTATCCTTCTAGACACGAGTGATTAAGTTGGCGGGATTAATAAATGATTGTTGGCAACACTGCCTGGGCCACGCATTAGCTATGCGCGGGCGGCGGGTGCACGCGGGAGCGCGCTGTCTGCCGCGCTTCCTGTGAGCCACGCACCCGGCCGCGCCCCACAACAATGCCTTTTAAACGCTAATTAAAAAGTTATGTTTACATGATAACACCCGCTTGCATACTTTATTATGAAAGGATTTTTAAATATTTTTTATGTAGTCTTTATTAAAAAGCCAATTTATTATTGTTTTTATTTAGGTTCTAGATGTTGCTCGCGGCTTCGCCCGTGTGTAGATAAATTCTGGAAGAAAAGGTATACAACCCCTGGAGGCATCTTAAGCTATGACACCTTTCTATCCTTATTTTTTCTAGCAATTAAAATAGCCTATATTAATCAGTGGTAATGTGGCATTCAAATTGTGAAAGAATTTTTAAAATCCGTCCAGTACTTTTTGAGCCAATTCGTTACAAACATACATACAAAACTTTCCTCTTTATAATATTAGTATAGTGTACTAAGAGGGCATACATATAAAAAAGTCATCACAATACACAAAAATAAGCTCAGAAACTAAAACCCGACTACTACTACGTTATAAAAGTATGAAACAAGAATGTAATAAATATTTTATTGTATTTCATACATATTCATAGTGATGGAGGATAACCATACTAAAAATATGAATTTACATCACAATAAAATAGCCTGTAGCACGCAGGGCTAATGTAATTTCTCTTTTGTGAAAAAATTCACAAACAAATCATTAGATTCCGTAATTGACCTTCCCTCCAAACTCAATAACTAAACCTCTATAAAATAAGAGCATATATTTGTACACAAATTAAACTAATATTAGGGTATTTCCTATTATTAGAAATGCCGAAGGTATTTAGGAGACTAGTTGGGGGTAGATGAATAATGACAACCAAAGTGGGAGTACTAAATGTTTAATATAAAACTGAGTGCCTTCCGCGCTCCGGTGTTGAGTTCAGTTGATTCAGTTGTTTTGTGAAGTAGACTAGGTGATAGCCAGGATATTCGTGGTTCGTTCGTGGGGCAGTAAGTAATTGTAAACAGTTCAATGGCCGCGTAGTTCAGCTTAGAGGGTAATGCTGGTAGATTAATTATAAAGAGAAGCCTTAAGTGAATCCTGACATGCGTGTGTGTTAATATTAAGCACTGAGATGTGTAACAGTGTAGTGTAAATCAATCAATAAATTATAAACAATGTATTTGTGCTTTTTAAATATCTATCTTGCATAGTTTTGTTCATGTTCCTAACACTAAATAAATCCTATACTTTTAACTACATTATGTATGTAAAGTAGGTACCATCAGACACAGACAAGTTATAGCAGCAAAAAACAAGCTATGTTATAAAATAAATAAACAACATGGGTAATGGTTAGTAATTAGGAAGGTGGTGGAGGCAATTCGAAAAAGATTGTCGGTTAACTGACGTCTGGTTAATCGAACGCTTCCATTGGCACCATCACTCGCCATTACCATTGACGGTAATTGTTAAGAATATGTGGTCACTGGTCAATCACCTACTGCATTTAATAAAGAGTGTCCATACGTTGTCCCCTGCCAAAGACTGCCTTCTGTAGACCGAATTTATCGTTGAAAACCTTAAGGAAATAATTTTAGATTTCAACAGTACCACCACCTATCGGGTCCAAAACTCTCGAGCCTCTCGTAGTTCCTGATACCCATAACACAAGACTCGTATCTTAGTGTGGGATCGGGGCTATGTGGCTATGTGTGTGACTATTGGGTGTTATTTATTTAAATTCTATCTTTTAAGTTGGAACCAACCATATACGTTCACAAAATTTTACCGAAAATAGTTGTGTGATCCCGGAGTCTAGCGTGTATTGACATCACGACACGCGATTTTTATATATAACTAGATGTTGCCCATGGCTCCGGCTCCATGAAGTGTTGGGAGAAAAAGCATGCCGTCCAAGGAGTTGTCTTCTGCACAGACGCACCTGTATCTCCCAACCTCTCAGGTGTTGTGCCTGAATCTTGGAGAAGCCAACGTGCAGCCGATCCTCAAAAACGGTGACCGGTCAGACAATACACAATTATCGCCCAATCGCCATAACCTCAGTGATCCACCACACTACAGCGTGTTCCGCCGTTTGTGTCATGGCGATTGCTCCGAAGAGTTGTTTAATCTTATCACATCCTCTACCAGAACACCGCGTTTACGGAGCCACAGCTTCGTGGTGTCTACTATTCCGGCCTGAACTAAGAGGTTCGCAAATTCATATCTCTGCGGCACCATCAAGCTGTGGAAGAGTGTACTATCTATCGCGTTCCCTCCTTCGTATGATTCTGGGTCCTTTAGGGGTATTAGGAAAGAGGTACAGGCAACAATGATGATGACAATTACACGTACCTACTCAAATAAAAAAATACATAAAAAAAATTAGGTTAGAAACAAATTACCCATTCCTAGCCCAATCAGCGCGTGAGCGTTTTAATCAGTCTTAATAATCTCAAACACTGCATACAAATTGATTAGCAAACCGTTTACACAATTTAATTTGGATATTATCTCCATATTTTATTATCCAATTAATTACCTTGGTGATAGAATAATTTATATTTTAAGGGTTATACACTATACATAGAGGAGTGCATCTAAAGAATATCTCATAATTTTAACCCCTTACTTTGCCCACTTTAAGGATGATTTTGCAAAAAGTAACAAGACGTATTTTTTACCAAAAATATTAATAAATATAGTTTTTTAGATCCCTAACTTGAGGAATAACAGTCTGCCCATACAATCTTTCAACCCCTATTTTACCCCCTTCAACATTATTTAATAAGACAAAAGGTAGTCTATGTCCTTTCCCGGGATATAATATATCGCCTTGCCAAATTTTATCCATCCATTCAGATCCATTCAGCCGTTTAGTTGTGAAAGGGTAACAAACAAATACGAGTTACTTTCACATTAGCCACACCTAGTTCTGATCTCACACTAGGAAAAACCTACATCAAACATTTGTCTCTGTGCGGGAATCGAACCCACGGCCTCTCGTTTCTCGAGGCTGGATATGTTTATATATCTATATAACTCTCCTTTAGAGAATGAAGACTATTGAAAAATAAATTTTAAAGTGGACATGACCTTCAGAAATTAGGACTCGCCTTTCAAAGATTCACAAAAAAAGTTGTGATTAATTAAGTTGTCTTCATAAGAAAAAATACAATTAATAGTCTTATGATTAAATATGACAAATATTTGAGATGTAAGCTTTTTATGTTGTAGATGTACCTACTTATTAAGCACTTTTACAATCTTATAGATTTAATCTAGCGCGAGAAATTGGACAATGTATAATGGCCCTGTCAATGAATCCTTTAACTTCTAGTAGTTCCTGTATCTGATGAATTGTGCAATATTCAAAACAAGTCCAAACTTAGGGTTGATACAATTTTTGTCGGGGGTATTGAGAATAGCTTCTGAATAATCGGACACTAGACCTTCGACTCCTTCACCTTCTTGCCCATGGCGTAGTGTGAGGAAGCAGGCCGGCATGATAGTGTTGAGTAGCAGGGGATTAATTTCTCACGCAACTCAATACTCTAATTGGACAGCACTGCGCTTACCATCAGTGTGGTCACTTTCCCGTGCCAGAAAAAAATACAATAATTCAACCATAAGTAGTATATACTGATTTAACTACCACTGATTACGACTGCTTCGATAGAGCTGTTGTAATTGCGTACGTGGTACGATTGCTGTGCTGAGGTCTCGGGTTCGATCGCCCGGTCGGATAAAAGTGATATTGGATTTTTCTATCACGAAAGACTGAGTATCAGCGCGTATCTGGAATTGTGTCCGCTATGGCGATAGTCTCGCCCCCTATCACATCATGGGAAGGTAATAAGTTCGGCGAAATGTGGGCGTACAGGTTACATACTGCCTATACCTTCGGATATTACACGCGTGAGTGCGTATGTATGTAGTAGTATATATTTACTTATTACAAAACATCGTTCACAGTAATGTAGTTTTACGCAAATTGGTTAGTATTATTGAAAAAATCCTTTGATATATATATTTAAATGATAATTTTCCTTTAATTTTAATTTATTTATAAAGTGTGATGTTCAAAACATGTGAAGTCCAGTCACTGGGTGACTAACAGAAATCCTTCTGCGAAATCATTTATCTTGTAAAAAGCACCTAACTCTCGAACTCCTTTCCTTTGTAAAGGCCGATAATTAAATAAATACGTTGCGCGTCGAATTCGGCTCGAATCGTTATAAAACGCACTGTTTACGATGCTCGATGTTTGTGGTAATTTGGGATATTACACCTATATTGAACTCAATCCAGAAACCATTCGGTGGGTACACGACCTGATCAATTTAAATTTTATCTTATGAAGACAGCATGGATTTTATATCGTCATCATCGGGATTAAATAAGTTCGTTTTATGTTGATTTTCAACTTTATATTGTGAGCTGTATCTCAATAAATGTTTATTAGTAATGTAAATACCTTTTTATCATGGTTAGTTACTCATAAAATGTATAAATGCAATGTGCCCGTAAGCCTGCACAGCAAATAGCTTTGTGGAAAATGAAAATCGGCGAGAACATTATAGTTTTTATACGAGATTTTTATGTGCGTGATCACATGCCACCATCGAAAGCCGACCAGCGTTTCCGTTTGCCATAATGACAAGGCTGCACTTTCAAAGTGCACGGTATACTATACGCTGAAGGTTCCAAAATGTTCATTGGAGCTCCCGTATATATAAAATAAAAGAATTCCGGCTAAAGTACACAAGTATCTGTGACCTTCATTAAAATGTAATGGTTTCTTATGTTTACGCGAATATTATACATTGTAATAAAACGAAATTTACGGATTCTATCGCGGTTTATTTTATTTTTTTAACCCGATGCAAAATGGGCAGCTTATATTACTAACATTATCATAGACGATTGGGAGGGTATGACAAATTTTGAAGGCGCGTTCCAACAAATATTTGAGAAGAACTGTCCAAGCCAACATTACTAAGACGACAAACGCACGCAAGTCTGGACGGCATCCCGTCATTTGATTTCCAACCTCACGCTAATTAAGTATTACCTATTACAGTAAACTATTACTATGAGGAATTGTCGGTCATTGAGAATAAATATTTAGACACCAGACAGCAGTTCTGAGAATCTTTCAAAGCATCAAACGTTGAAATTCAATGAATATTTTCTGCACCTGCGAGACATCATTAGAATGCGTATGCCAATTGGTACAATTAGTATATACGTGATGGCTCAAAAGAAGAGTGTAATTCAGAGGCCATGACATCGACAAAAGAAAACAGCCACTGGCCGCGCGTCGTCAATGTTAAAAATATTTATTTTTGTTGTGTATGACTGGTGAGCAACAGAGGAAGTTACGGCAGATGGACTAATGAGTTGTCGGCGACATGTTGTGTATTATTTACGTAATTCGCGCGCATTCTAATGCATCATTTGCATTTCGTGCGCGAGACGCGAGTCTTCGCCTTGAGCTACGCAATTATTATTTGCATGTATTAGGATTTAGGGACCTACGTAAACGGCCTTTAACCGTTAACTTTCAATAAGTTCGAGATTTAAAAGATCAGTAGAATTGATATTTTTAAGTTCCTAATTATAAAGTACGAGATGTAGGTTATTTTTGGAAGAAAAGGCATACAATGCATGAAGGCATCTTATGCTATTACACCTTTCTATATTTTGTTATCCCATAGGAAGCGTGCATTTTTCCGGGATAAAAAGTGGCTTTTTTTATTTTCTGATACCTAAACTGCCACTATGCAAATAAAAAGAAACATGTCGATCTCTTGATCTGTGAAAAACTAAACATCCCACGGGAACTGTACATCTTTTCGGGATAAAAAGTTGCCTATGTGCTATTCTAGACTATAAACTATGTCTGTGTGTGTGTCATCAAACTAAACTAAATATACCTTATTGGTATATATTTTAAGAGCTTTTCCCTATTTCACCTCTGATTTGTATTTTCATGTAACGACCATAGTTTCATGTAAAAGCATAAATCTGCGGAACCATTCCCACACACTCGAAGTTGGAGCCTGCCTAATTTTTTATTGACAGCAAAATTACTTAGCGGCTAATGTAGAAACAAACCGGACGTGGTCACCACTCGCCACTGCCTACCGACATTTGCAGCTTCTAGGAAACGGAGATGTGGTACGTGTCATTTAGACTCATTCCGCAAGAACTCTGATGAATAGTTACCTTTGTAGCCATTAGACAGCTGGCCCTAATGTCAGGTTTCCTCAATCGACTGCAGTCAGTACCTGACGACTTGTTGCGCAAATAACATACTTACAATGCGCTCAACACAAGTGTGTAATTAGATATTTATAGTACTTTGTAACAACGCTGCAATTATCAACCCTCAGTACTTAAATGGTAATAGCTCACCACTATAGTATTTATAATTGATAGTTACAAAGTGAATGAATGTAATTAAATGTATTATTCGTCTACTCGTTACCTATTAAGGGGTGAGCAGAGGTGACTCAACTGAGACTCAGTCAGCCATAGAAGCGGGATCAAGTAGGCGTCAATACGAAGTTACATTTCATTAGGGTATTTATGGATACAGGAAATCTGTTTAGATCCTTCAAAGCGGATATCGCAGTAAGTTTGGCTGGTGGTAGGATATTCATATCCGCCCGGATAGCGACCACCGTACACAGGGTGAAAAACCCGCCATAGTGGCACACGCAAGTGTGTCGCGTTCCGGGATCAGCCAGTGTACATCCGGTTTTTTGGGGGTCTAGAATTGGGGTACAATGTTGGCCATTTTGCGGCCTTCTGAGTACTCTGACAATAGACCCTCGACCGCTTCTTCACCTTCTTGCCCATGGCGTAGTGTGAAGGAGCAGGCCGGCATGATTGTGTTGAGTAGCGGGGGATTGACTCACCCAATTAGATCGTCTCTCGCTACTCGATACTCTAATTGGACCGTACTGCGCTTAACATCAGGTGAAGTGCGGTCAGTTTGCCGTGCTAGGATAAAAAAAAAAGGAAATTGATCGGTAGGTCTGATCCGCTGGCTGTATACACTACCTATACATTGCGTATGTCGACAGCCTCCGTGGCGCAGTTGGCGAGTAGCCGGCTATGAAACGAGAGACCGTGGGTTCGATTCTCACACCGGGACAAATGTTTGTGTGAGAGACAGATATTTGTGTATGGGGTCTGGGTGTTGTGAGACCGAAATTCTCTCGTAGTCCCTGATACCCACAACACAAGACTCGTATCTTAGTGTGGGGTCGGGGCTATGTGTGTGACTGTTGGGTGTTATTTATTTATTGCGTATATTGAGTAGTGAGATAGTAAAACTATACGTACAAATTTTTTATTCCTACAGATAAGTCGAGCCACTTGAAGCCATTGCCTTGGCGCCAATTTCATACCGTTTATAGCACAAAAGATTTGATCATTTGGCATAATTTGAAATCTATATAACTGATAATTCTTATCTGGATGCAATAAAACGTATGTGTATATTGAATCTTCAGCCAATAATTTGTATAGTTAATGTTTGTTGCTAGTGATATCAAGTTTTTGCAAACGTACTATGTATGAATGTCACTACAAGTCCATAATAGGAAAATATATATTAGTATCTGTATATATAAAAGAAGAAACTGACTGACTGACTGACTGACTGATCGTGATCAACGCACAGCCAAAACGGCTGAGGTTAGAGACTTGAAATTTTGACAGTAGGTACCTTTTATGACGTAGGCATCCACTAAGGAAGGGTTTTTGGAAATACCACCGCTAAGGGGGTAAAATAGGGGATGATAGTTTGTATGAAAATCCGTCATTTTTGCAGTTAAGTTTATGAAAATTAGTATTTGGCCTTTCAGTCAAAAATAAAAAATATATATTTCAAGATTTTTTAAGAAATAAGGGAACGCATTTTATACAAAAATCTTTTATTTATGCGTAAATAAGTGCAGTTTTTACTATCTATATACACGGAATAAAATCGGAAAAGTATTTACATCAAATTGTAGTTATAGTATAGAATATCTAATAGTACTACGTACAGAAGGTTCACTCCGTAAACATTTTTAAATCAATACCTAAACTGACTGATACAGTGGCGCAGTTGTGATTGCGCATGCGTTACGACTGCTGTGTTGAGGTCTCGGGTTTGATCCCCGGGTCGGGTAAAGTGATATTGGGTTTTCTATTTAGAAATAATCACTGTCACCTATGAGTCTGGAATTGAACCCGGTATGGCGATAGCCTCGCTCCCTATCACATTATGGGACTGTAAGAAATTCGGTGAAAAGTGGGTGTAAAGTTTACACCGCTGTCTACCCCTTCAGGGATTACAGGCTTAAGCGTGTATGTATATTTATCTACACTGTAATGCAAATTTTCATGATGTTCGAAATTTCTACACGGGAGAGCTTTTTTGCACTGTATCAGGATCAACTTATCTTTGATCGCTCGACAGGTTGCGTTTGAAGATAACGATTCCAATATTCGATGTTCGTTAAATCAGTTTTCAATGAGTGTAATAATGTGTTATTTTATGTCTTAACTATTTAAATGTTGAAATTAAAACCTAATATTTAACCTGTTGCAATAACGTTATTGAAAACCTAACATTTGACAGACACCTAGGGCTGCCGTTTCGTAGATAATGACCATTTCACATTTGAGCGGAGTGATACAGGCCTTGTTAGTTTAATTTACATTAATTATGAAGTGTAAGTATTTATTATCTACATCTGTACGGCTTCTAAAATTGTTGGAGCATGGCATTTTTAGTTTTCATAAAAATATTGTAGTTTTTAAAAACACATATAACAACAATTTCAACAAGTTATAGTTCATTCGGATTCTTCATCCTCAAATTGATCTTGAAATACTTTGGCAGGTTTGTTAAGCATTTTAGTCTTGGCAGCTAGTCGGAGCGTGGCTGGACCTAGAGTGTTTGTTATTCTGATCTTAGGAAGTGGTTGCGCAGATCCTACCGATGAACCAAGGCCGGTGGTTCCATCGTTGCTGACTATAGGTATCTGGAACAAAAAGACGGATCTTAATTCTACTAATATATTTTTTTTATTGCCTGAATAGGCAGACGAGCACAAATGCCACCACATGCCACCTGATGGTAAGTAGTCACCGCCGCCCATAGACTTCTGCAATGCCAGGGCACAGCAAAGCCGCTGCCTACCGTTTAAGGAATACTCTTCTTAAGCCTCGTTTATAAATGCGAATGTTTAAATGGATGGATGTTAGTTACTCAATCACGCTACAACTGCTGGAAATCTGGTTGAAATTTGGCACAGAGATATATTATAGTCTGGAATAGCACTTACACTACTTTTTACCCCGGAAGAATGACCGGTTCCCGTGGGATAGTTTAGTTTTTCACAGAGCAAGGGATCGACATGATTTTTTGGATAGTGACAGTTAAGGAATCCGAAAATGACATGGGCTACTTTTTATCCCGGAAAAATGCATGCTTCCTATGGGATAGCAAAATATAGAAAGGTGTAATAGCTTAAGATGCCTCCATGGATTGTTTACATTTTCTTCCAAAATAACCTCCACGCGGGCGGTACCGCGGGCAATCTCTAGCAATTCTATAAAAATGTTATATGCGTATGTATTTCTACTGAAGATAATAGCACCATTCTCAAATTCAAATATAGAACTTATGGACTATAAAAAATATAGTAAGTTTTAAACGTAAACAACATGCTTGAGATAATAGTACTTTATTCTCAATACCGACATAAAATAATAAGTCGGCGATAAAATATTACGATTATTACAATTACATCCCGGATCGAGAAGTGAATAAAAAATATTTTTTCTTTTTAGCATTTTGGATGCGTATTCGAATGTTTTTTTACTATACGTAAACATGTGGTTTTTTTATGAATACTACGCAACAGTAACTTGCACTTATGTGTAAGCTCCGATTATAGCGGGACATTATTCACCATGGCTTACAAACGCGTAACGAGGCGCGTTACGTTAACTGCATGTTATTCGTAATTCACATGTAATGGTATTCTGTTATGACATAGACAATAACCCTGTGTACGGTGGTCGCTATCCGGGCGGATATGACTATCCTACCACCAGCGAGGAACTACGAGAGACTTTAGGCCTCACAACACTCAGACCCAAAACAGATATTGGTGGATTTTACTAATATTTGTCCTGGTGCGGGGATGAAAGTCGCGGCCTCTACTGTCACAGGCGGAGGCTGGAGGCTTTTTGGACTGTATTGTTTTCATGTGCATTTTATTTTTACGTTCGCCGAGAAGTTTCAATTTATGATCATCATTATCCTTGGATGGAACCCATACTAAAAAAACCCTCGCACGTACACTTATTTAAACTTAAGCACAAACTGTTCAGGAATGAAGAAAACAAGAAAGATGGCGGTACGATAGAGGGCAGTTAATGTTTTCCTTTTTCCTGCACGTGTTTAGAGTTTATAATGGCCGCAAAAGTTGGCACAAACTTTAAAGTTTTGTTTGCCTGCGTATGTCACCAAATGAATCAGTTGTCCGTCACGTTTAAGCTACACATAATATCCTGAGTACTGACGCATAAAGTTACTGGGGTGTTACGAATTGAATTCTCCGAAACAACTATAATTTTACCCATGTGCAAAATTCAAACAGAACCGGGATAAAGTATTCCAAAATCATTCAACCAAATTACATTATAAACTTAAACAAAATTCTAATGATAGTATTTTTACAGTCCCTTAGAACCGTCTTGATCCTAGAGATATCGAAGACACTTTAATCTACGAAGAAACTGCGTCTATTGATTGACATGTCACACAACATATTATTTACTACTTTATCTGCAAGAATTTACCTTATATTTATGATCAATGTGAGCATAATAAAGTGATAATTTTCGAAGCCAAAGCTTACATAAAACGCCCCACTTGCAATTCAATGTGGCATATAACAAAAAAAATCACCTACGTCCAGTAGACCATAAACGATTAGCAGCCACGCATGTATTATATCAAACAACAGACAGCCGCACAGACAATGTGTTATTAGCGATTCACCGTCTAGCCGGCCGGGTGAACATCCGAGAAGGGCGGAAGTCCAGATTTCCTGCACCATACGCGCTGATCAACGACAGGTGCGTGCTTGACTTTACTTAACGGGACATAACCGCCCTCAGGAAGTTATTTACCAAAACACTATTATTTTGTTTATCCTGTTACTGTCATTATTATTCCTGTAAATGTTATGTTGTTACTTAAGAGTACACTCAATTTCTTAAATAAAATTTATGCACTGTTAAATTATAGTAATATATATTAATGAATTTTACCAAAAATATATTACCATTATTAATAATAAGGGCTAGTACCCTGTATTAAACATTGTCCCACGGGCTCATCTACTAATTTCAGGGGGTTAGGCCTTAGTCCACCACGCTGGCCTAATGCGGGTTTGTAGACTTCACATACCTTCGAAATTCTTATGAGAATTATCAGGTATGCAGGTTTCCTAACGATGTTTTCCTTCACCATTAAAGCGATCTATTCCATTTGAAACAAACGTAACTTTATAAAAGTCGAGAGGTGTATGCCATTTGGGTTTTGAACACACGACTTTCTCTAGACAGTCCGTACCACAACCAAGTAGGCTATCGCTTGTTTCTATTATTACTTTAGTTAAAAAAAAACAGATCATATAGTCACAAACATGATAGAAACTTAAATACATTGATAAACAATAGAGCATCGGATACGTCCCTGCTTTATGGTTTCTATAGTGATTGATGAGGCCAACGACATGGATCAAAACAAGCCCATGTATGGAGCTCTCAATGCCACCCACAACAGCATAGCAATGCTTTCTAGTCACGTAGGTCATCTTAGATTACGCGGCTCACTCATTTCATATTGATGTATTGTCACATGTCTGTCTGCTCGAAGAATTGAATCAAATTCATTCACGATTGTGAATGAAAAAATCTTGTCTAGCCTGTCTGGAGGCTAGTTGATACATAGAATGTGAAGGACTTCTTGCGCGGTTTGTGTTTAGCTGAATGAAATGTAAATGTTTAGAAATAAGTAAATACGATTACGTTATAATGTTACTAGTTGTTGCTCGCGGCTCCGCCCTCGTGGAGGTCATGTTTGGGAGAAAAAGTATACAATACAAAATACCAATATTCATGCGTTTAACTTAAAAATGACGGATTTTCATACAAACTTTCATTCCCTATTTTACCCCCTTAGGGGCGGAATTTCCAAAAATCCTGAAACATATTTTTTATTTTTAACTAAAATGCCAAATACTAATTTTCATGAATTTAACTTCAAAAATGACGGATTTTCATACAAACTTTCATCCCCTATTTTACCCCCTTAGGGGTGGTATTTCCAAAAACCCTTCCTTAGTGGATGCCTACGTGATAAAAGGTACCTACTGTCAAAATTTCAAGTCTCTAACCCCAGCCGTTTAGGCTGTGCGTTGATCGATCAGTCAGTCAGTCAGTCAGTCAGTTTCTTCTTTTATATATACAGATTGTGTGTTGTATTGGGTTTTCCATATAGAATTTTTCAGTATTAACCCGGAGTCTGGAACCTGTACTTGGTATGGCGATAGGTCGCGTATCACATTATTGGACCGAAATTCGGCGAAAAATGGGTGTACTGGTTTACCTCTGCCTACTCCTTCGGGGATTACAGGCGTGAGAGTAAACGTATGTATGTTATAATGTGTTTGGATTATTATTGGTAGAGTATAGCGCATGGTATCGTTCATTGAAGTATTCTATTTTTATAACGAACGAATTATTCGTTATACTCTTGCCAGTGCATTTACATAGATATTAAAGTCGTCATTTTTTGTCCAGAATTGCGAGAGATATTGTAAGATATCTACATTACGCACCTACTTTTGTTCATATCAATACTAAAAAAAACTGTTCCGATAAAATGATATTTTTTTTAAATGAAACAGGAATCTACTGTAAGAGACTGTTCATTAATTGGTAAAAACAGATAATTCTACCGAAAACCATAAACCCGTTTCAAATCACTCATGCAACCAATATTCAAGATTTTAGAAAGCGACCACTGTAATAGTATCCCTCATCTCATTTACAGACTTCACGGGTGCATTCATCCGTGTTAGCGTCGCGGGCAACAATGTTTCTGTTACCGACCGTCTCACGCCCTATTTCTATACAAAATTAGCTACTTATTATACTGAAATATATTTGAATAATCCGCTACAGTGACTGGGTGAATATGAGCGAATGGCGATATCTAATATGTAAAACATGACATTAATCCCTCATCGCCTTATTGGTCTAATGGAGCGTCGGCGTACAAGGGCTTAGCAACCTGTGAGGTGTTGGCTTCAAAACAGGGTAAGACAGTAGAATTGAGTTTCCAATTTCAATTAAAGCAACTTTTTGTCTGGGATTGGTATTTAGGAAGTATATGGCAATAGAATAGAATATATAAATTTAATACATGTTCGGACGACAAGCTAGGAGAACCGAGTGGGTAATTTTGGGGGACTGATAAGCTTCTTGTTAATATGTTTTAGTTTTGTATCACATCAAATTTAATGTATTTAAAATGGGTATGTTTTTTCTCCAATATACTAAAACTCATACACATCGTATAATTTGTCCTGTTTTCTATGCGCGTGATAAAATTAAATCACCAGCACAGCGACGTGATTCCGCCTCGTAAGTTGTACATTCTACCTACATTAAAATTAAGATAGTAAATGTATTTTAAAAGCAACTGTCTTAATATGGGCATTATGACAATAACATTTGTCTTATGCGGGTCGGCGCAGCGGTGCACTGTGCACATGCGCGGGCGCAGATCAACCGATGCATTTAGATAGCCCCCGCCTATGTGCAGGGATCACTCCGCGATGCCGACGCAATTTTATTTATTTATTTATTCCATAAGTCTTTACAAGCTTCAAACTTACATGAGCATAAATAAGGAATACAAGCTATAGACAGTGTTTGTTGTTGAACTCCGGTGTCCAAAATAAGATTTAACTTGTGTTATGGACACCGAATGCTCACAATCACAATTGAACTCTTATTACTAGTAAATCCCGTGTACGTACCTTTATTAGGTTATTGTTACTGTATAAGATTGATGCATACTGATATGTGTGTGTGTGTGTGTGTGTGTGTGTGTGTGTGTGTGTGTGTGTGTGTGTGTGTGTGTGTGTGTGTGTGTGCGTGTGTGTGTAAACCAAAAGTGTACTATTCATTAAGAAGGTTCTCTATTTCAGCATAGCTTTTTGTGAAAAGCCATTCCATCACTACACTTTTACATTGATGCCGATTTAAGGGATATATATTACAGCTTTTATTTACTAAGTTATACATGCGGCTACCGATTTTACTGAAATTGCGTCTTGCGAGGGTAGTACGTACTGAACTTTCAGGACAGACATCGTAAGCGCGACGTTTTAGCAACAAGTTGTTATCGAATTGTAGAGAACAGTGTTTGCGTATAACTGTATGGAGCACGTATAACTGTCTAACTGAGAGAACTTTACAGTCAGTATACAAAAGAGATGTTGGAAATTTATAAGGTCTAAGCGTCATGACTTTTAAGACAGCTCTTTGAGCGCGTTCCAAACCTAAGAAGACAGTTTTTCCCGCACCGCCCCAAACTGGGATACAATATGTTATGATAGATTGGCATAGGGCAAAATAGACAGTTTTTAGGGTATCATAGTCAGCAGAGTGCCTAAGCTTTTTAAAAATAAATATAAGTTTTCTCACGCGACTGATTAACGTATCTAAGTGTGATTTCCAGTTTAGAAGACTATCTATGTTCACTCCAAGATATTTAACATAATTTGTCTGAGTTAAAGTATAGCAGAGGCAGGAAGCGCTGGGATGGGTTGAACAATTGTGAGCCTTAAGTGTGTGAGCGCCAGTAGTAGGAATAGTCTTAGCCAGAAGAGAAAATGGTATATAGTTAGTCTTTTTTAAATTCAGGGTAAGCAAATTCTGAGAGAGCCAACTCATAACTTGACGAAGAGCATATTCGGAATGTAAAAATGTATCCTTCCAATTTTGCCCATGGATAAGTAAAGCGGTGTCATCGGCGTAGGTAAAAATAGAGCAGTGTGGGATGACGAGTCGACATAGCGGGTTTATATAAATAAGAAATAGAGTAGGACCTAGAATAGATCCCTGAGGGACTCCATATGTAAGCGTGATATTGTCGCTAGTGTACGAACCTATTTTAACACTTTGGGTTCGATCTGAGAGATACTCCCTGAAAATATCAAGAGCAATGCCACGTATTCCTAGACTTTCCATTCTAGATAAGAGAAGCGGGACTGAGACAGTGTCGAAAGCTTTAGAAAGGTCGAGAAAAATCCCTAAACACTTTTTTTTTGAGTCTAAATTTTGGACAATATTATCTGTGAGAGCAATGACGGCGTCTTCTGTGGATTTTGCTTTTCTAAACCCGAATTGATTAGGTGCTAAGAAGTTCTGTGTCTCTAGGTAATTCGTTAATCGTATATTTATTACTTTTTCAAGTATTTTGGACAGAGCTGGTAGGACCGAAATAGGTCTATAATTGTTGACGCAATCCCTGTCGCCGCCTTTAAAAATGGGATGAACAATAGCCTTCTTAAGAAGATTAGGAAATTTTCCAGAAGATATTGAGATGTTGCAGATATGAGTAATCAACGGGACCAGGGTGCGTGAACATGATAACAGAACATAGGGTGAAATCCCGTCCCAGCCGACTGCAGAATTTTGGCGAAGTCCATTAATAATAGTTTTTATTTCCGCATCATCTGTCGGAAGGAGAGCGAAAGAGTTACAGGTGTTTGTATCTTGGAAAGACTGAGGGGAGTGAAACGGGGATTGTATTATCTTCTCAGCTAAGTCTTTGCCTATATTAGAAAAAAAAGTATTCACACCGTTAATCGAGGCAGCGATATCAGGAGTAGTCTTCAGCAATTCAAATGGCGGGGAAACGGTGGAATGTGTTTCAGTAATAGTTTTGATAACTTTCCAAGTAGCTTTCGGGTCAGTCTTATTTTTTTCAAACTCAGATCTTTCATATGCGCGCTTAAGTCTTTTGAGCAATTTGTTACAAAAATTTCGATATCTACCATAAGTTACTTTAAGAAGGTAATTAAGAGGATCCCTTTTAATTCTGCGATACATACTGTCTCTATTCCGAATGCATCGCAGTAATCCATTTGTTATCCAAGGCTTGATTATCTTGCATTTCGAGGATATTTTAACTAACTTAGAGTGTTTTTTAATAATCGTATTAATAGTACATATGAAATACTCAGTGGCTTGGTTGGCATCTATAGATCGTGTTACAGGGCTAAAGTCAGTGTTGTTAATATCTTGAATGACAGCTGTATAATCGATTATTGTGCGCGAAGTTAACGGTTTTCGAGAGGTCCGGACATTTTGAATGTTTAAAAGCACCGGGGAGTGGTCAGTGATGCAAGTATCAATCACATATGTGCTAGATTTGAAGTCAGATTTCAGAAACACATGGTCTAGGCAATTCTTACCACGAGTTGGAAAAGTGTGTGTGGGGATGAGCCCATGTGAAGCAGTTAGGTCCAGATATTCATAAACTTTTTGGTTCAGCTGTGTTGTGTCTATGTTAATGTTCATGTCCCCCATCATAACTATGCTTTTGTACGCTGAAATGGAAGTAAGAACTTTGTCCAGACTACTCAGGAATTTATCTTGATTACGGAAGGACGGAGATCGATAAATAGCAACAATAGCCAAACTATTTTGTTTGAGTGTACAAACTAAGCAGTTACCATCCTCGAACTGAGGTTCAGTGATTTCGTGGACTATATTTGACTTTATGTATATAACTACACCATCGTTTTGGTTATGATTATTTATGGTTGAATAAGATATGTAACCGTCTAAATTGGGTACTCTTTGTGAGTGATATAGCCAACATTCAGAGAGTATTAGAATATCAGGAGTAAAATGAATTTTCACAAGAAAAATTCTAAGTTCGTTAAAATTATGATTTACGCTACGAATATTAAGATGTAAAAGAGTTATATAATTACCAATAGTTTTTAGAATATTAGAGCATTGTTCAGGTTTGCAAATGCAAGATTCTGTCGTACCAAAAGAATCAATTTGATCAGAAATAAAAAAATTGTCAATCATTTTTATGGAAGAGTATAGGCACAGACACAACAATCGAAAAGAGGAGAACAATTGGCATATATGTACATAATATAGCAGAAATAAAATTCATAAAGTGGTAATGTTATTATCTTATTTTTGCTCCATTGAGATATAGTGGAACAGAAGCAACATATTACACATGATTCTTGATCTTGGTTAATTACATGAGAATAGCAATATAGTAGTAGTGGTTTGAATAGAGTAACAATTTGGGTGAGTGTAAGTGTAAAATTAGTGTATATATGTATAGTTAAATTTATATTAAAATAATAGTAGGGGCTGGATATAATATAAAAACGAGAGTAAAATAAGCTAGCACAAAAATAAGAGCAATCAATAACAATAAAAGTATAAATTAATAATTGGTATTCATTATGTTGAGTGTTGAAGTTGGTTAAGTTGTGACGTAGAGGTGATAATAACGGGCTTCTTATCTTCTGTTTCGCGAAGAAAAATCCTTTGGTTTTGTGTCCAGCAAAATTTATATTTATGCATTTTTGCAAATTTACGTACCTCGTAAAACAACTGTCTTATACTGTTAGGTAAATGTTCTGCAACATAAATAGGGCTTCTTTGTCCACTAATACCAATGTGTACAGTGTTCAATTTTTCTGCTACTGGCAAACCTTTATTAAAGCTGCGAACAGACTCAAGTAGGTTGTTTTTATGTTGTACAGTTAAAAACTCAGCCACAATTGGTCTCAATTCACCTTTCTTGCCAGGAAGGCGATACACGTCACGTAGATCAACCTGTTTTACATTGCAATGAACTGCGCAACATGCGTTAAGAACTATAGATGAGAGATCCTTGTATGATTCTTTATCCCCAATGGGGATATTCCTTATTTCTATTTTTGCAATGTCGCAAACAAGTTATATACTTGGACAAAGCGCAATAAACCTTTATGTGGAGCATATAATGATGTTGTTGACGTTAGTATGCTACTTTTGTACGGGCTAGCACCGTACATTTCATTCATTGTCAGCATTTTCAGTACCGCGGCGGTTATTAGCCATTTATATAATTAGTACGCAACTGATTATCACCCGCGTCGCGTGTATTCACAGCAGGCAAATTTATCATTAGCTATTATATATTCATCTACATCAGACATAATTGGACATTCAATAAATCTCTTAACTAACTAGCTATACTCTTTAACTTAAACTCTACAACTTTAAAGAAACCGCCCGGCCCTACTCGAGGGTTCTGTATATTTTTTCACGAAGAGGGATTTTATTTTCAGTATATACGAGGTTTTGACGTGTAACATTATATTATGAGAAATAAGCAAACAAACAATTAATTATCAAATTTATCACAAAATCAGTACAATGTATAACTTCATCAGCTACAGCATATTGTTATTTTTAACCGACTTCAAAAAAGGAGAAGGTTAACAATTCGTCGGAACCTTTTTTTTTATGTATGTTCCCTGAATACTCGAAGACGCCTGGACTGATTCAAGAAATTCTTTTTTTGTTTAAAAGGGTATACTTCCCAGGTGGTCCCATTGGCACCATGTCAGGATCTGATGATGGGATCTCAGAAAAATCAAGGGAAACCCTAACATTTTATAGTGTCGGATAATTTGTTTTTTTATTGAAGTCGGTGTACTTTTTATGAATAAAAAATATTTACTTATTTCGTATAAGAATTACCACTAAATTGACGTCAGTAGGCGATATATAAGTATGAAGAGGAAGAAATTATATGGCGTATGTTATTATTAGGACAAAACAATACAATATCTTAAGTCGTGTTTAACATATCCTAGCTATTCCGCAATTCGACTAAGTTTTCAACAATTTCAATGAATTTGTAACCAACAAAGTGTTTACGAGTGCAGAGCACGGAGCAATTTAAATATGTCAGTACTTATTTAGTTGACGATCATTATCAAGCTGTATCATGCAACAACGTTTAAAGCTCGTTCTTTTCATTATACAAGCCAGGTCATGGCTTATGTTTACAATATGTTATTTGCAAAATTACAGTTCCAATACGAAAATAATTGTGTCAAACAATGTCACATGACGATTGGTTTCACGTTGCATATATGAAAGATAGCTTTAACTTTATTTTTGTGTATAAACGGGTCCAGTCTGCTTCAGTTTTTGATTATCATTCATGGTCAGATATATGTAAGACATAATTAAACCCATATTATATTCTTCAATTATATTTTGTTTTATTCTATTTATGTGATTGCTTTCTGATAAATTAATTGTTTACAGAAATATTTTATAACGCCGTTCTTTAAGCTTCATATGAAATTCTATAACAAATACACCCAACAGTCACACACATAGTTCTGACCCCACACTAGGTCTAAACCAGGTCTAAAACATCCAGACCCGAAACATATATCTGTTTGTCACATAAACATTGGCCTCGTTGTCGGAATCAGACCCACGGCCCACCGTTTCACAACTGGCTATTCGCCCGCAACGCCACGGAGGCTGTCTGCCTGTAAAATTATAAAAATAATATCCGTAATTTTGCGGAGATTTACAGGCAAACCTACTACGGAGTTACTGTCTGGTCCACCAAGGTTTGAATGTGCACCGTTTAGCCGTCAGCTAATTCAATCGGTGCATATATATTTAATTATTTACTAAACAAAAGAACGGATTTTAGTATCGAGTGGCGATGACGCTTTGTCACCGTTCCGTCTGATGGGCACTTCTGATGTATTACTCTACAAAATATGTATGCAAGTGTGTATTCATAGAAATCGGTAGCGTCTTATAATTTTGGTTTTGAAGTCCTCTCATTATAACTCACCTCGTTACATTTTATTATCTGTGATGTGATGATTTCAAAAGTAAATATTTTTCATGTCTTAAAATATAGACTCTAGAAGATATCGAAACCGTTTTCGACTGTATAAAGTAAGCTATAGAAGGTTATCTTTTTCATTGGTTGCAACTGAAGAAGTCCTTGTCATATGCATCTTAAAATAGGACCGCCTACAGTTCTTTATAAAAGGTTATGATTTCTGTTTGCATACTAGATAGCGTAACATAACAAAACGCTTGATTCAAAGTAGATTCAGACACTGATATTTGCTACAAATAAAATTGTATGAATAGCAAATAGTATCACTGGAGACGGGCACTGCGATGAATAAAGCAAATTCTATATTTGAAAACTAAAAGGATTACTAGTTTCAACATCTAGTAAACAATTATTCAAGGGAGAATAACAAAGTTTGGCGCCTATTCGGTAACGGTAGGCAGCGGCTTTACTGTGCCCTGGCATTCATTGCAGAAGTCAATGGGCGGCGGTGACTACTTACCATCAGGTGGCCCGTCTGCTTGCCTGCCTATCGGCACTAAAAAAATATATTCCTGTAGCATTTCCACATCTGCATATATATTACTAAACCTCTTATGCACAGCATTTTATCACCGATAGTGCACACACAAAATGCTGCCAGCGCGCTGTGCACTGAGTTCTGCACAGTGTCTACAATATGACGGGACATGCAAATATTCACAGCCTCCGTGGCGCAGTAGGCGAGTAGCCGGCTGTGAAACGAGGGGCCGTGGGTTTGATTCCCACACCGCGACAAATGTTTGTGTGACAGACAGATATTTATGTCCGGGGCCTGGGTGTTGTGAGACCGAAAGTCTCTCGTAATCCCTGATATCCACGACACAAGACCCGTATGTTAGTGTGGGATAAGGGCTATGTGTGTGACTGTTGGGTGTTTTATTTATTTATTCTGAGCACCTACTGATTACGCCGAGACGGTTCAAATAAATGAACGCTTTTTACCAAACGTGTACATGTACTGCATGCAACTTTGATTGCGGCCCGTTTCCACATGGCACATGCATTTCGAGACTTCATTTTAAAGTCTGAGTGAATTTTGCCAGCTTTTTTCATTTAAATCCACATATTCACGCCCCTTGATTGTGGCATTTAATATAAAATATTAAATGCAATAAAACTATAGATAAGTTTGAATCTCCTTCGTGTACATTTATGTGCCTGTATCGTGGTATTTACATTTAAGCGTGGTATTGCGTAGATAAAGACAACCGTAAAGTTTCGATTTAAGTGGCGTCAGGTTACGTGTAGGTAGTTTCAGCCATAGAACAGAACGGGCAGCCTTCATTCGTTTATGAAACGTGCTAAAAGACATCGCAAATGATACGAGTATATGCACATTTAAAATATAAAATAAATGAGCACTAAAACGATAATGGGGTTGATAATGTTTGGACTTTACGCGCGATATAATCGAAACGTAATAGACTATATGGATATGAAGACTCGCATTGCAGAGCTTACATATGTACAACACGTAAAGTGTCATTGATAATTACTAATAGGCTGACACTTTTTGTTAACACCCGAGACGGGCATCTAGCTACTCGGAGTAAAAAGCTTTTTTTATTTTTATTCTGGCACGGCAAAGTGAAAACACTGCACCTGATGGTAAGCGCATTGCCGTCCAATTAGAGTATCAAGTAGTGAGAGACAATCTATCCCTCGCTACTCAACACAATCATGCTGGCCTGCTTCTTCACATTCCGCCATGGGACAAGAAGGTGAAGAAGCGGTCGAAGGTCTAGTGTCAGAGTACTCAGAAGGCCGCAACACGGCCAAACATCGTACCCCAACTCTAGACCCCCGACAAAAACCGGATGTACACTGACTGATCCCGGATCGAAACACACTTGCGTATGCCACTATGGCGGGTGTTACACCCTGTGTACGGTGGTCGCTATCCGAGCGGATACGAATATCCTACCACCAGAAACTGTTATGTTAAAAAGATACTGAACATAGTAAAGCGTGTATATTTGATTGAAATATAAGTAAAAGTTTTTATTTCATAAAAAGTACACCGACTTCAATAAAAAACAAATATGCGTCACTATACAATTTGAGGGTTGCCCTTGATTTTTCTGAGATCCCATCATCAGATCCTGACTCAATGGGAAGTATACCCTTTTAAACAAAACAAGTAGTTCTCGAATCGGTCTAGGCGTCTTCCAGTAATCGGGGAACATATATAAAAAAAAATCTGACGAATTGTTACCGCCTTTTTTTTCAAGTCGGTGAAAAATACGTTTGTAAATGGTATGAAATAATTTATCAGTGGATAATTTGGGTGATGCAGACACAGCGGGTGCAGCCGATGTGCGACGCCGATTTGCATTGTGTCTGGCAGAGATATTGCTGTTTCTTACCAACTGTACTGATATTCCAAACATATCGCAATTGGCGGGGTATTTGATTAAATCGCCATTTTTTTAATGTTACAGGAGAGAGGTTCAAAGTCTTTTGATTTTCGGAAAAAAATCACTATAAAAATACTATTGCGTCGATTTTAGTAGAATTAATATATTACTTGTATAAGCACGTAATACATCTTTATGATTATATTTTCATGCATTTGTGAGCATTCTTTTCTAAAATAAATGTGATCTGAAAAAATTAGCCCTGTTTTACCAGTTGATTTGAGCGCCAAAAAAGTGCACAAAAAAATTGAAACCCAGCTCAAAATATGCATAAAAATAGCTTATTCCAAATATGTTTAAAACTCAATATCACATAAAAAATCGCTTAAATCAAATATTAATCAACCGTCGTTATAGCCATTTTTGGAACAACCACGTCAGCATTTAAAAACGAGGCAGTAAAATATTACAAACCCCGCAAGTATCTAAGTTCGCACATCTGTATATATAAAAGAAGAAACTGACTGACTGACATATCAATGCACAGCCTAAACGGCTGGGGTTAGAGACTTGAAATTCTGACAGTAGGTACCTTTTATGACGTAGGCATCCACTAAGGAAGGGTTTTTGGAAATACCACCCTAAGGGGGTAAAATAAGGGATAAAAGTTTGTATGAAAATCCGTCATTTTTTAAGTTAAAGGTATGAAAATTGGTACTTTGTACTGTATACTTTTTCTCCCAAACATGACGTCCACGCGGGCTGAGCGGCGAGCAATTAATAATATAGCTTGTAAGGATGCATGTTTTCGATTACGATCTAGTCCTAGATTATTTAATTCTAACGTTGTGAACTTGTTTGATTTTAGTCTGTTATGCATCTTAATCAAATAAATGAAAATATATTAGAGATATATTTTTACAAGACTACATAACTTTCCATATCTTTGTGTATATGTACAAGGTTGATAACACCGGAGACTGCCCGGCGGCCAACCCGACTGTTGACCACGTCGAAGTAGCTCTCCTTGTATTTTAATTAATTTTAATGTGATTTTAAATTTTCAACGACCGCCGAAACTCATTTATTTTGCAGTATGACTATATTTAAATCCAGAATTTCGTGTATAATTAAAAAGTGACTATAAATGTTGTATGTGTTTAAATTCTATGTAGCGCAAAAAATTCGTAATCTAGAAATATATTTCAATAAATGAAAGAAACCCGTTTCGAATAAAAGCTTCTAAAATATTGTTAAAAATTAAATTGGTTGTAATTCTAATATAAACCTAATAAAACCCGGCGACGGAATATCTTCCAAAATATGATTTTCACCTATTAATATTTAAATAAATTTTTGTCGAGGGTCTAGAGTTGGGGTACGATGTTTGGCCGAGTTGCGGCCTTCTGAGTACTCTGACACTAGACCCTCGGCCGCTTCTTCACCTTCTTGTCCATGGCGTAGTGTGAAGAAGCTACACAGCAGACCGGCATGATTGTGTTGAATAGCGAGGGATAGATTGTCTTTCGCTACTTGGTACTCTAACGGGACGGCATTGCGCTTACCATCAGGTGCAGTGTGGCCTCTTTGCCGTGTCAGGATAAAAAAATATAAGCTTTCATATTCAAATGGGTATATTTAATTTAATTCCTTTTTTTAATTCCCTCACCAGTAGCATTACGCCTACCTATCAACGGTGTTACCCAACCTGGTAGGACTGCTCTTCACTCGAGATAGAAGTTGAATAAAAGAAGTTTTATCCCACAATGACAAATAATTTCACTCAGCACAACAGAGCTTTCGCACTGCTATTTGCGGCAGAAATAGTGAACGCGGTGGTATTTACCCAGTGGGACTATAGTATATGAGACCAATACCTGGTATAGAAGTTTGCTGAGAAATACTTTCAAGCGTAACGCCGTGGCGGACTAAGGCCAAACCCTACCTATTAGTACATATGATGATACATCTTACTGTGATTATCTCTCTATCATATATCCGATATAATACTTTTGTGCATTCGTTTTTCCAGATGATAGATGCTTTTCTACATTTTGCTATCCCATAGGAAGCGTGCATTTTTCAGGGATGAAAGTAGCCTATGTCATTGTCTGATCCCTAAACTGCCACTATGCACAAAATCATGTGATCATGAATCGATCCCTTGCTCTGTGAAAAACTAAACTATCCCACGGAAACTGTACATTTTTCGGGGATAAAAAGGCTAAGACAGACTATAATCGATCTCAGTGCCAAATTTTTAACCAGATCAGTCTAGCCGTTGTAACGTGATTGAGTAACAAACCATCCATCAAAACATTCGCATTTATAATATAAGCAGGATTAAAGATTTTGCATATTTCATTGAATTTATTACATAAATACATACATATACACTCACGCCTGTAATCCCTGAAGGGGTAGGCAGAGGTGTAATCAGTACACCCACTTTTCGCCGACTTTAGGTCCCATAATGTGATAGGGGGCGAGCTTATCGCCATACCGGGCACAGGTTCTTGACTCCGGGCTTATAATAAGAATTTCTAGGTAGAAAAACCCAATATCACTTTACCCGACCCGGGGATCGAACCCGATACCTCAGCAGAGCAGTTGTAACGCATGCGCAATTACAGCTGCGCCACCGAGGCAGTGAATTTATTACCATATAAACTATATAATTAATCACAATTTATATATATTAATAATCAGGAACAATACGGGTAACAATACTCATAATACGCTCCCATTTCTAAAAGTCAAATTATAGTAATATAATTATATGTGCATGTCAAATTGTTTCCATCGAGAAGTAATAAATCCACGTCCTACAGTCTACACTATATAAAGCAAGCAATGTATATTCACATGAATACTGAATATGTGTTTATTATACATCGCACCTTCGGTAACACAAGGGCATAACTGTTTTTGAGGATTTTCCAGGAGAATATTGATTATTAACTTACATAAATAAATAGTATATGACCAAAATAATAAAAAAAGTGACAAATGGTTATGGACAAATGCTTTGTCTGGCGACATTAAAATACGATTTTTGCTCCAGATAAATTAAGGTTTCTGCATCATTTTGGCATACTAACTTTAACGTTTGGCAGCGGCTTTACTGTGCTAATATTAAATATGAAGTAGCGTGCACTAATCTAAAATAAACCCGTAGTAACAGATATTAACGGCAGGCAGCGGTTTTGCTGTGCCCTGGCATTGCAGAAGTCTATGGGCGGCGGTGACTACTTACCATCATCGTCTGCCTATCGAGGCACTAAAAAAATACTACTCATTTTACAAATATTGACAGTTATACCCTTGTCTTACTGAAGGTGCGACATGTTTTTACGCGTGTATGTTAATTGAGCGTGTCAGTTTCGGTGTCTGGCTGTCATGTCATTGCAGATAGTTCAGATTGCGATCAGTGCATTCGTTAGACATCATTGTTCTGCATCTATTATTGTGTTGAAATAAATGGTGACTCATATATTGTCGTATGGGCGTATATCTTTTGCAACATGGACTAGGTTGGATCCAAATTTGGAGGTTTTTTTATTTATTTTTTTATCCTAGCACGGCAAAGTGACCGCACTTCACCTGATGGTAAGCGCAGTACGGTCCAATTAGAGTATCGAGTAGCGAGAGACGATCTATCCCCCGCTACTCAACACAATCATGCCGGCCTGCTCCTTCACACTACGCCATGGGCAAGAAGGCCATGGCTCATGTATTCCCCGCAATTTGTATAGCCTTTGGATCTCACAAAAATCGGCTTGGCATACATATGTGTGATACTGGGACGACTCGTGCACCCTATATCATACTCTCGTATAATATTGAGGGTATTGGTTCAAAGACATCACATTGATGCAAATGGGTGCAAGTATAAGCTCAGTGAATTAGTATTGTAATCAGCGAATATTCCAACCCGTCATGCCAGGTTACTAAATACACCGATTTAAAATTTGACTTGCGTAATAACTGTCGTATTGAAAGTTAATTATCTTTTACATGAGCATGATATATTTATTTATTAGTCATTTATTGACAGTTAGTTATTGTCAGCCTCCATGGCGTAGTTGGAGAGTAGCCGGCTGTGAAACGAGAGGCCGTGGGTTCGATTCCCACACCGGGACAAATGTTTGTGTGACAGACAGATATTTGTGTCCGGGGTCTGGGTATTGTGAGACCGTGTGTTTCTCGTAGTCCCTGATACCCACAACACAAGACACATATCTTAGTGTGGGGTCGGGCTATGTGTTTACTGTTGGGTGTTATTTATTATTATTTATTTATAGTTATTAATAATTACCTGTATTATATATTTTACCGCTGGGCACGAGCCTCCTCTTCTGAGGGGTTGGCTTCAGTCAACAAGCGGCCTAATGCGGGTTGGTGAGACTACATACCTTCGAAATACTGGAAATTTGAGTTCAATGACCCTGCGGCTAGGATAATTGAAAAATGTATTTCAGATCCATAGATATTTTCTTCAGGTCTGGGTGTTTCTGACCGTAAGACCCGAATGGTTGGACCTAATGAACTAGAACCTAATGTTGGCTCAGGATTACGTATGATCTTTTGAGTGTTTTATTTAATAAAAATAATAGATCCATCTTCCAACCATAATTAAAATTAATCGTACGCTGCTCCTTTTATACATGAACCTCTATCGTTTTCATTCACGTTAAACCTGCGTTTCCAATGTAACACAATATTATTTCACTAATATCACATTTCACTTATTGTCCTTTAAGTTAAATGGGAAAACAGACAATATGATTTATAATTATAGTTGGTACAGTCTTGAGAAGTTGTTCAAACAGCATTTCGTGTAAGCATGTGATTAGCCCACAGCGGGTGTCAGGCATTGCAGACGCGGCCTGCGGTCGAGATTCAGCAACATTGTTGCAGACATCGCTGACTAAAGATTAATTCTGACTGAGATCAACTCATGCGTTAAAATTCCATCGGTTGTCGGACATATCAGTGGGTTTATTAAAGGCCCATCGCCGAATGCTATTTCGAGTATATAAAAAATAATTTTGCATCACTTCATTGCACTGTTCTTTTTTAAATGAGTACGGATTTTGAGAAACACCATATTGAACGTATGAGGAGTCAGTTAAGCCCTACTTAACCTGTTATTAGTTTATTTAGACAACTAAAGAAATCAAAAGGGATAATTTACTTTTAATTTAATCTATATCGACTCCTGGCGGGCTATTTGATTTTTTGAAAAGTTACAGAGGTTTAAAGTATTTTTGTTTTTTTTTGGAAAAAAAAATCACTACAAAAAACTATTGCGTCGATTTTAGTAGAATTATTATATTACTTGTTTAAGCACTACATCTTTGCGCCCTAAAAAAAGTCCTTTTTTACCAGTTGATTTGAGCGCCAAAACGGTGCACAAAAAATTGAAACTAGCTTGGCTTAAAGAGGCAAAAATTTGCTAATTGAAAATGCATTCTGAATTTTTTACCATCTGCTATTACATTTTATTGATAGTATAATTTCACTCGGGCACTAAGGAATTAAATCACTGTCTACGAGACAATAAATTGGTAATGAGAAAGTGATTGAAACACATTGGAAATCTCGAGCTTTCTTACAAGTGATACGTGAAAACAATACTAATAGTCAACATGCCTGATTTTACATTTACCAAGATAGAACAAACTTAGAATCCGAATTGAACCACTTATCACTTTAAAGTTACAAGAAAGAGTCAATAAAATCCAAGAACTGTCCTTCTCATTTGAAACGATAATATATTCAAACGGCAAATGTTGCATTTTATTCATATAGGTGCGACTGAAAAGACTCGCAAATATGCTTCCTTTATTGCCACCTACATAGACGGAATAAGTAAAAGTTTTTTGTTCATAAAAAGTACACCGACTTCAATAAAAAACAAATTAAGCGTCACTATAAAATTAGATTTTCCTTGGTTTTTCTGAGATCCCATCATCAGATCCTGACTTGGTGCCAATGGGACCAACTGGGAAGTATACCCTTTTAAACAAAAAAAGAATTTCTCGAATCGGTCCAGGCGTCTTCGAGTAATCGACTAACATACATAAAAAAAAAGGATTCCGACGAATTGTTAACCTTCTCCTTTTTTGAAGTCGGTTAAAAAGAATAGATCCCAGAAGTGGTACAGATGTTGCAAATCATTGTCATGCAGATAAAGGACATATTTTACATATAAAAGTGATACGAGAAGGATAACTTGTCATATCTCCATGCCGAAACGAGACATGCATTCTGCATAACAGTCAAATCATATTTAATGGATACTCGGAGTTTTATAAAAATAATTCTCGATAAAAATACGCCAACGTTTTTTGAGGATTCCCACAAAATAACCATTAAAGGCAATAATAAACCATAGTTAGTTGAGGAAAATTATCGGATAAATGTAGATACGGAAACTTGCGTCAGCCCCAGTATAATTCAGATATTATTTAAATAAATATTGCACGAAAATGCAGCTGTAATTAAAATTCATATCTACATGGTGTTACAAAAAGGTCGTATACATAATGGGAGGTGATTGGTAATTTATCAGTAAAGTTAAATATCCCTTCATCTTATCTGAGTAATTGTAATTTGTATGGAATCATTCGTTTTATGAAACTGCTAATGATCTATTTTTGCAGTGTCAAAGTATATTTCTTGCTCAGGCAATCTGTTGATACTTTATCAAGGGGTTTAATAGTGACAATTCAAATCGCGCTGCAAAAACGGCAAGAAATTTTTCTCTTACTTTTGACTTAACTACTAAATTACTAATCGCTAACTATATAGGTGGAACTTTTATTGGTACCACCTTCCTGCAACACATTATATGTCATATTCCATTTTAATATAAATATGTACTTTTAAAGTAGACCGTCTGACTGTGAAGACTGTCTTTATAGAATGTAGATAAATTACACACATCTAGGTAAATGCAGAGCTCCAATCGTGCATGACTTCATGTCAAGATTATCATAACTATTGCTTTTAAGAATTGCCTGTCTGTGGTGAAACGAATGCAACAATGTTGAGTAGCGTTTTCTTGTACAGAGAAATAGAACGACATGACGGAAAAGACTGCGGTAATAACCACTTGCCATAATGACGTGGTGGTTAAATATCTAGGGGAAATTATGAAAATTAAATGTAATATTTTAATTTCATACAATTTAACAGTACACATCCGCGCCGAAGCCGGACAACGATGTAAACATTTACTTAAATTTTATTTTTTCACTGCCGCACCTTTCCGACCGGTTAAAAATCGGATTCAGTACGAGACAAAAGGGGAGATCTTTAAGACATCGCATTTTGTGGAGTCCCAAAATAAAGTTTATTGACGGCGTGCGTGGGTCGGCACAGGTATTATTGTGTAACAAAAAATATCCCCTTTTGACTCGAGGCGTCCACATTTCGACACCAACAATTTATACTTTTTTTACCTGATGGTAAGTAGTCACCGCCGCCCATTGACTTCTGCAATGCCAGGGCACAGCAACGCCGCTGCCTACCGTCTACTAGCGATACTACGCTAACTCGAAAAAAAAACGTTATGATATATATATATATATATACATTTACCACTTCATTATTTTCGTATATTTCTTCACGATTTTTTATCTGTATATATAAAAGAAGAAACTGACTGACTGACGATCAACGCACAGCCAAAACGGCTGGGTTTAGAGACTTGAAATTTTGATAATAAGTAGGTACCTTTTCTGACGTAGGCATCCTCTAAGGAAGGGTTTTAGGAAATATCACCCCTAAGGGGGTGAAATAGGGGATGATAGTTTGTATGAAAATCCGTCATTTTTTTAGTTAAACGCATGAAAATTGGTGTCTGGCCTTTTATTTAAAAATTATAAATATATATTACAGGATTTTTGGCAATTCCACCCTTAAGGGAATAAAATATGGGTTTATCAATAATCCTACTAATTTTATAAATGCGAATGTTTGTTACTCAATCAGGCTACACCGGCTCGACGGATCTGATTGAAATTTGGCACAGAGATAGATTATAGTCTGGAATAGCACATAGGCTGCGTTAATCCCGGAAAAATGTACGGTTCCCGTGGGATAGTTTTGTTTTTGTTTTAGACAGAGCAAGAGATCCACATGTTTTTTTGCATAGTGTTAGTTGAGGGGCTACTTTTGAAAATAGAAAATGCATGGCTCCTATGGGATAGCATAATACAGGAAGATGTAATAGCTTAAGAGATCTCCATGGATTTTATACCTTTTCTTCCAAAAATGGCCACCTCGCGGGCGTAGCCGCGGGCAAAAGCTAGTTACATATGAATAACCACAGTTTAAGCCACTTGGCATAAGCAAACGAATTTACCTAAAACTCGAGTTAGCGTAGTATAAATTGTTGATGTCGATTTCATATACATTCCACCGAATATTGGTAGCTTCATTAATTTGCAACTTTGTATGAATCTTACAATAACGACCGCCATTACGAATGACATGCAATTCAGTTGAATTATTTTTTATACATACAAAATGAGCATATTATAATAATTACAATTTTAAATGCGGTCGACGGGGCCGAATAATTACGTAGCGTTATTATAATTTATTATGCAGACTGTGTGATTGTTTTTGAAAGGGAATGAAAACAAACCGTGCAGTCTATTAATATTGGTTTTCCAATAGTCATAACACTTATGTTTTTATTACTTTCGAGGTGTGAATACGATCGCTTATTGCACTTACATTTGCATATGAAATGTCAACTACATGTGTGGTTATGAGTAGGAATCTATATGTCCAGGATGCCCGAAGTCGATGGCAGTGAATTGGCCAGGGTTTATCTTAGTATATCATTATATACACCCATATGTTTATTTATGATTATTTTCCTAATTATGTCTAAACTCTTGACAATAATTGTTTTACAGAATCTTTATAGGGTTATACATATATACATACATAGACACTAACTCCTGTAATCCCTGATGGGGGTAGGCAGAGGTGTAACTAGTACACCCACTTTTTGCCGCATTTATTACGGTCCGAATCGCTGAATTTTCCTTACGCTATACCGGGCACAATTCCAGACTCTAGGTTCATACTGAGAATTACTAAATAGAAAAACCCAATATCACTTTAACCCACTCGGGAATCGAACCCGAGACCTCAGCACAGCAGTCGTAACACATTCAATTACAACTGCGCCACCGAGGCAGTCAGTTTTATATACGTACATGACCTATATACATATTATTATATGACACTCAATTTCGACTTGACATTCTACACACTGGTATAGGCAATATTAGCTCTCTTTAGCTGAAAGTGCTACGCAAACGCGAAGAGCGAGGGATGGGCTATTCCGCAATACATTTTAAAACATTAGCCGGCAAGTGGTGTGGCGGTGTTGACACAACACTCACGGTATGAGCACAGCGTTGGCGAAGGGACAGGACGATGTCGCACACAAATGTGCAAACTCATTACACATGAACGCGGACTAACCAAAGAGTTAGGAAATAATGGACTCGTTCAAAAAAACAAAATATTTGGTAAATAATCCTACTACTATTATAAATACGAATGTTTGGATAGATGGATGGATGTGAGTTACTCAATGACGCCAGAACGGCTGGACGCGGGCGAAGCCGCGAGCAAAAACTAGTGAAAATATATGTTAACGATAAAATAATTTTTGATTTCCAGATTTTTTATTTATGACAACACCTTGTTTACAATATACCTACTAAGTCTAACTGTACATAGTCACACAAGGTACCTAATGTGCGTCACAGTATTTCTAATTCAGTTATAAAAATAATTATTCGATATTCAAAAGGATATTAAAGACTCCTAATAAGTATTATAAGGAACACTATATCGTACATGAAATAGGGCGAGACAAAAAAGGTTCATAAAGACTGACTGACATAAACAGGAAGAAGGTATAATGCCGATAGTCTTTCCCATCGTGAAATTGCAAAAGCCATTAATCGCTCTCCTCAGACAATCAAACGAGCTACCACTGTACTTAACACCGCAAAAATCTGCCAAACAACCGACCCAAGCAAATTGAGAAATACGAACGTCAATCAATCGTACGTAGACCACGTTCGAGAATGTTCTCACCAGCTTCCTGCCCCCGCCTGTCAGTCAAGCTGACGCTCCTAAAAATACCCCATTAAATTAAAATACGTATGTTCAATGTAGGATAATGATACATAATACAAGCTGCTATTAAAGTGCTTGTAGCTCATTGGCGTTTAATATACGACGTGTAAAACGTGGCTTTTGCAACAATGTTGCTGATCGCGCGTACTACCATGCCACTGCCGACATTCGACAAATGACTAAATTGCCTCGGAACCAACGGTAAGACATTTCCTGTGAGATTGTCAGTGTAAGCTGACCTTTATTAATATCTTGACTTTATTTTTTTACGTTTAAAGTAACTTAAAAAACGAATATTTTAACAAAAGGTTAATAAATGCCAACGGTAATGTATTTTTCAACATATTTCATAGAAGAAATTCTGGTGCGACAAGAAGTAATTCAATGGCATTATAGTATATACTAGGGAATTTCAAACAAAAGTGATCTTTCAATATTAAATGTCAAAAAACAATGGTGCTTGAGAAAAACATTGATACCCGGAATATTTTGCATACAACTATAGTTGACTCCAAAAAGATTCTTCTACCTCCATTACGTCAGGCTTGACGAAACAATTTGTAAAAGCTTTGCCTAAAGATGGTGCACGTTTTACATCTTTGTGTTTACTCATTTATCAGAAGCTAAACTGAAAGAAGGCATTTTTGGTGGGCCTAATATTCGTAAATTGATGTTCGATTGCAACTTCAAAGCAACGATGAGTACAAAGAAAAAAGAGGCTTGGATGTCATTTAAACAAGTTCTGGTAAAGTTTTTGGGCAATGTGAAAGCTCCGAACTATAACTCATCGTAGCTAATAAGATTGTCACTTTTAAAAGTCTTGATTGTTTGATGAGCCTTAAAGTCCACTTCTTGCACAACCATCTTGATTTTTTTCCTGAGAACTTAGGTGATGTGAGTGAAGAGCAAGGGAAACGTTTTCATCATGTCATAAAAGAAATGGAGAAACGATACCAGGGACGGAGGAATATTAACATGATGGATGATTACTGTTGGTCACTACACACAGAACAACAAAATGCATCACATCGAAATAACTGCTATACAAAAGAAACATTACAGAGAAAAAGGATAGAAAATACAAAAGCATCTAATATTTATAAATCTAATATTTTTGTATGAGAAAATTGTAACCTAATAAAAAACAGATTTATTAATTTGTATTTGTCAAAATTTCCCTATTTTTTAAAATTTATAATTGATGTCATATTGTGAGAGAATTGTGGGTGATAAAAAAAACTGATATCGAATACGGTTTCAGGACACAAAACTACATGAGATTTAGGTAAATTCCTTTAAAAAGTTTTCATACACTTTTTGTTTTGTTGGCCTGTGTCCTTAGTCAAGTGGAAAATAAATTACAAATCACGAAAGGACAACGGCTGAAAAATATAATTCGCAAAAAAATATTCACTGATCACTCTATGGTGAGAGTATAATTTATCATGATGTTAAACAGAAAGTCGTTCAAAAAAATATTCAAAATGTTTATTCAGTAAATAGGTCTGTTAAACAGAAAGTCGTTCAAAAAAATATTCAAAATGTTTATTCAGTAAATAGGTCTGTTAAACAGAAAGCCGTTCAAAAAAATATTCAAAATGTTTATTCAGTTATTTACTGAGTCTAGATGCGCTTTTATACGTAATTTTATGATTTTGCTTCTGAGGAATCATGCCTAGTCTCAAAAGATGACTTGAAATAGTTACACAGCCTACAAGAATTTATATTATATATTTCCGCGAATACGGAATCGACGGTATAAAAAAACTTAAAAATATTATCTTTCAAAATAAATAATGTCCCTTGCTTCGAACGCAAACTTTGTAACTGGCATGGAGACTAAAAAAAGTTTCTCGACCTCACAGAACCAAAAGCCACGCGCCTTGTCCGGAGCCCACTATATTTGCCCGGACCATGGATACGAATGTAAAGGGCCTTATTAACAGAGTCCTTGCGAATGATTGATGTGTCGTGTTTTGAAAGTAAATACTAACTTTAGGCAAAAAATAAAATATTTTAAAATGAGTCACACACGGACCCTGTACACATTAATAACATGTGACAAATGACTGATTATTGCTGTTTAAATGGGCCATTACACACGTCTCGACGGTTTTTTGTGTGAAATATTTGGAACAGTGTCGTCGTGATAAAGATGGTATTTTGTTTTGGGTACTAATTGTATTATTATCTTTTGAGATATCATTTACATCTTCCTAGGTGTTTAGTGATCTATACAACAGTGTAATTAGTTTATAACTATGAAACTTAAATACGCCTATTCACTTATGTTACCCGGACTCGTATATTGCCTTAAGTTTAGAAAAGCATTTACCCAGGGTGGTAAGCTAAACGGGGCATTCGAAGAGGTTTTTCAGGGCATACTGAAGTGGATCACGGGGCTGGCAGATATGACTTATTTAGTGTAGATCAAATTGTTCGTCTCCCAGGTCGGGCAGACCTTTCACGAGTTATTAATATGGTTCTGATATTCACAATGCAGCAGCGAAATGCTGAATGAAATATATTATTTAGAGTCGTATTGTGCAAGATATATAAAATACCACTTCGAAAAATAAGTCAAACTGCCAACTTATTCCATGTTGAACTGTCAACTTATTCCATAGAGTTATATCAAAATAGACGCCATAAGTACTTCAGTATACTAATTGTATCACGGAGGGCACAAGATAAATAAATAACATCTAACTCATACTAGGCTCCGACCCTACAGTAAGATATTATCTTTGTATGTATCAGGAACTACGAGGCGGTCTCACAACACCCATACCCGAAAAAAATATTTGTCTGTCACATTAACATTTGTCTCAGTGCGAGAATCGAACCACCGGCCTCTCGTTTCACAGCCGGCTAATCCCCAACTGCGACACGAAGGCTGTTATACTGCTCGCAGACGTGTTGCCCAATAATTTGCCCAAGATGTCGGTACACGACTTAGTAGAATACACAATTTATTTGGATCTTAGGTCCGTGATTAATACTTAGAACCGGCACCTACAGTCGATGACAATGAGTAGCGAATTTCTGAGAAGCATCCATTCCAACTACGCTGGCTAGTAACATAGGTCGTGTCATATGACGTCATACGACGTGCATACAACCTTACGCTTAATCATTCCGTCATTCGTTCGAGACTAATGCGAAAAGCGCGACGGAAAAAAAACAAGTGCGTAAATTGTTTTAAATGGGCAGGTAGGTCCGCCTGACCTACAGACAGTCTGTTATTGCCGAAAACGAAGAAAAAACATACACAATCTTTTCGGGGTCCGTTGGTGTCGACGAAAAAGGAACAATTGAAAAACTTTAATGCTTTCATAAAAATACCAAAAACGTAAAATTGTATTACGAAACGCAATCAGAGGTAAAACTTCTTGTTGGGAGTTGCACTTACTTTTTTGTGGAAAATGCATTATTTTGTGAATTATATTTTGTACGAACCGTTAAATGTATTATAATCGACACTTACATTTTTCTCATTTTAATGAGAAAATAACGTCGCTTTATTTCAATACTGAATTTATTTAAAAGGATTTTTAATTCATAAAAAGTAAACCGACTTTAATAAAAAACAAATTATGCGTCCCAATAAAATTTGAGGGTTGCCCTCGATTTTTCTGAGATCCTATCATCAGATCCTGACTTGGGACCACCTGGGAAGTATACCCTTTTAAACAAAAAAAGAATTTTTCGAATCGGTCCAGGCGTCTTCGAGTAATCGGGGAACATACATAAAAAAGATTCCGACGAATTGTGAACCTCTTCCTATTTTTGAGGTCGGTTAAAAATGATACATTGCAAGAAGTCATGTTAAGATGTGCACCCAATGTAAGGTTGGAAGGAAACTTAGACTCATAGATCCTTCTCGGTATAAGTCAAGAGAATGAAGAAAAAGAATCATTATTATTTTTAGATCTTGTACCTATCAAAACTGTTCTAACCTGTGTTTAATTTTACATAATATTTCGTATGCAACCGAAAATAGCAGGAAAATAAAACACTTTTGCAAAAACCGCATCAGAATTGATTTCGAAAAATCATGTCGCAATTATTATTTTTAACATTTGGGTGAGCAAAAGTGGCCGCATAGTGGCTATCTCTCTCACACGATTGCATCGTAATAGCCGTTTCGAGCGGTGACGTCATGAGTCATATAGTGCATCTTTTTCCTGTCATTTGACAACTACCCGTTCCACCAGATTTATAAAATTCGAGAATAGGATTAGTATGACGTAACTTATTGAGTCAAATTATCAAGAACCTGTTTCAACTGAAACACTCGCACTTTACCGAATAATAAAAATAAATAATTTATAAGTTTTACAATTCCAAAGCAAGGTTAAAGACATTATTTGGTCTGGACTAATTAGTCACGTCAAAAACGAAATGTACACATTATTCATTTTGCATCGTTTGACGAACGACTTTATTCGTTCTGCACGATGTTGATGTATTAAAAAGTTTTTTAATTCATAAAAAGTACACTGACTTCAATAAAAAACAAATTATGTGTCACTATAAAATTTGAGGGTTACCCTTGATTTTCTGAGATCCCATCATCAGATCCTGACTTGGTGCCAATGGGACCACCTGGGAAGTATACCCTTTTAAACAAAAAAAGAATTTCTCGAATCGGTCCAGGCGTCTTCGAGTAATCGGGGTACATAAAAAAAAAGATTCCGACAAATTGTTAACCTCCTCCTTTTTTTGAAGTCGGTTAAAAAGGGTTTACTCACCGGCTCGGTGTCTCCTTGGCTGTCCTTGCCGAGCCCTTCGCCCTTCGACCAGCCCATTTTCTCCAACAGTTTGAATCCTTTGTTTTCGGCTGGTATGAACCTGTCAAAAATAATATGGCACCCATGACAATCATAATTGAACGAGACCCGAATAAAGCCATTTAGGGAAATTTAAATGTGTTCGGTGATTTTATTAAAAAAGAATTATTAAAACAAAAGAAAAAATCATGTAAATAATGCCTACGTCACATAGCTGTAGGTAAAAAGGTAAAATAATAGAAAACGTTGAAAACGACCCAAATCCCCCATTCCCGATCCCCTTCCTGTCCTTTAACATCGAGAACGCACCAACTATTCTTCTAGAGTTGGACAGTTAGTCCAATTATATTGGTATCATTTACCATCAGGTGACTCATTGCTCGCATGCTGTCTATTACATATATAACATATACACTCACGCCTGTAATCCCCGAAGGGGTAGGCAGAGGTGTAACCAGTACACCCACTTTTCGCCGAATTTCGGTCCCATAATGTGATAGGGGGCGAGCCCATTGCCATATCGGGCACAGGTCCCAGACTCCGGGCTAATACTGAGAATTTCTAGATAGAAAAACCCAATATCACTTTAGCCGACCCGGGCATCGAACCCGAGACCTCAGCACAGCAGTCGTAACGCATGCGCAATTACAACTGCGCCACCGAGGCTTTCTATTACAAAAAATAAAAATATTTTGAATATATTTTGAAACGTATACAGTAGCGCCATCTGTTTTAAACAAATGTAAATATTATAAGTAACGCAGTGTCCAAAGTATAGTTTTAGTTTGGTACAAGACTATCGATATCTCTACTCGATATCGATCGATCGCTTGCCTATCGAGGCACTAAAAAAATAAAAAATATCGCGTGGTAACTTATCACATTCCTGGACATATTGTAAACAAGCCTTATTGGCTTACATGCCCTATTGTTCTAGTTCAAGAGTCTTATAATCAATGTGATATAGGTTACAGGCTATGTGGCATTATTGTATCACAGATTTTACATGTCGAACGCCGTTGTAACGTGACGTAACGTAATGAGAAGACAATTTTTATGCAAACATAGTGATGTAGTAATACTTTATAAGACTTTAAAGTTTATAATAATATAATACTCTACGGCACAAGAAGAGATTTTTAGTATTTTCGTATAAAGTCTTACTACAGTAATACCGAGACTAAATTAAATAAAAGTACGGATAGTATTCATAGTTTTGCACAAGATTTTCGTTTCGAGTTGGACACGTAAAGCAAGTACACTTGCGTGGTCTATTAGATCTATGTTTGTAAGCGACGCACTGCCACAAAATATCTGTATCATAAGTGAGTGTATCTCATTGATATATAGAAGGGGATATCACACAAGATCACGTGACCTGAAGCCAAATTTTTCCCTAAAATGGCGTCGACTCCGCCCACAGCAAATTATGCATGTTTGATGCATATTTGTTCCTATCTTATTGTCTTTTGTACCACAACGAAAATTACTTAAACTCGCACAATTCACTTGAAAATGTAAAACAAATCTCGCACGATACATCAATGACAGTCAAACTACTTAGCAAAGTGTTTTCATAAAATGGCGTCATGTCGAAAAATGAGCTTCAAGGCGGAGCTTGATGATATAATCAAAAATTGACAACCGAAAATTTTAAACAATTGCGTATACTGTACTATTGTTGACATAAGTAAATTGCAACGAGTTGGAATGAGCAATGTTTCTATTTGTGAAGTTCATATTTGCAACATATTTGTTTAACTAGAAATTATATAGGCAAATAAGTGCTTATCCCCTTCTATATATCAATGGTGAATCTCTGTATAATGAGTGAGTGTATCGCTGTATCATGAGTGAGTGTATCTCTGTATGAGTGAGTGTATCTCTGTATAATGAGTGAGTATATCTCTGTATGATGAGTGAGTGTATCTCTGTATAATGAGTGAGTGTATCGCTGTATCATGAGTGAGTGTATCTCTGTATGAGTGAGTGAGTGTATCTCTGTATAATGAGTGAGTGTATCTCTGTATAATGAGTGAGTGTATCGCTGTATCATGAGTGAGTGTATCTCTGTATGAGTGAGTGAGTGTATCTCTGTATAATGAGTGAGTGTATCTCTGTATAATGAGTGAGTGTATCTCTGTATAATGAGTGAGTGTATCTCTGTATAATGAGTGAGTGTATCGCTGTATCATGAGTGAGTGTATCGCTGTATCATGACGACCGGTCGTCATCAACACTTGTAGTAGTACATAACTATACTAACGTGTGTAGATCACTGCTCTGCGTCTTCTCGGCGTGGTGCGAGGAGCCGACGGTGTCTCGCCGCGCCTGCGCCCTGTCGTTGTACGCGACCGAGTCTATCATCAGTTGCTTTGGTGCATACTTGTTCTTCAACCGCGCCAGTTCCAACTGATGTTGTTTTTGGACGCTACATGTTCGTGTATACGCCACTTTTTGTTTGTCTTCCGCTGCATTAACATTTAATTACATTTTTGATGTGTAGCATCTTTACGATTTTTCGGAGTGATTTCGTGAGGAGGGACGGAAGTGTGTTACAGGAAGTAGGGAAGCGCGCGCTAATTGGAAGTAAAAGTTTTCTTTAGGCGCTCTGGGAAGTTTAATTTGTGGATATTGAATGTGACTGAGCATCCCTTAGTCAACACTAAGGGAGCGAGAAAGTAATAGTCGACGCGTCACTGCTATATGTACTCGCTCGGTGACCGTTTATTTATAATTTATAATATTATGGCATCGGGAGCAAATGCTTTCCATTTTCATTCTTAAATTAAAAATGGAAAATTATAACTATTGAACATCGGGTATGATAATCGTATATGGAACGATGAAACCAATTGAACTTTTTAATTAAATTTATAAAAAAAAACCTGACGACAACTAGTCTATAATTGGAAAAAAAACTGCTCAGAAACCTACGTCACAAAATTTTCATTTTCAAAAATTACCATTTAAAAATATTAGTGTAAATGGAGGCTGTACGACCCCGGCCCACCCCGAGTATAGCGCAGGAAGTTATTCCGAGAAATATGACTTACATTCCATGATGAGACCAGGTTCGCAGTGACCACACGTGTCGTTTCCCGGATGTATATGACACAACAACTTCGTCTCGCCTAATTGTATCGTACTGCCGTGCATTATCTGCAAACATTTTAATATTGTAACGCGCAATATTTGGCATAAGCAATTACGTGAGCATTGGAAAAAGGGACAGAGATAAGTAGAGAGGTGGAGTGGAGGGAGAGGAGAGCAGAGGCGGAAAGCAGTGCAGAAGAGAGGAAGTAGAGAGGAGACGAGAGGCGAGGAGAGGAGATGAGAGGAGATAGAGATCGAGAGAGAGAGGAGAAATAAAAAAATATGTAATTAAAGGTTATCCATTTCATTAGCTGGCGATAAAATTTGGACCCACTAAGAATTCTTAAAGTACAATAACCCTAAAATCCCATAATTATGGACTGCCTGGCTCACACAAGCTAGGTATAGATAGATACATAAGAATGAGCAGTTGTATACGGGCTGAACTTGGCCTGAATCTTTTTTCTCTTATATCACAGTAAAGAAAGCTCCATTCCTTACACTTTCCCATAACATTTTTGAAAAACTAGCTACTACGAATTACATAAGCGTGCTTATGCCAAGTGATAGTATTACTAACAAATAATTAAATCAAATCAAATCAAATTTACGAATGTAATAAGCGTACTTATGCCAAGTGATAGTATTACTAACAAATAATTAAATCAAATTTACGAATGTAATAAGCGTACTTATGCCAAGTGATAGTATTACTAACAGATAATTAAATCAAATCAAATCAAATTTACGAATGTAATAAGCGTACTTATGCCAAGTGATAGTATTACTAACAAATAATTAAATCAAATCAAATCAAATTTACGAATGTAATAAGCGTACTTATGCCAAGTGATAGTATTACTAACAAATAATTAAATCAAATCAAATCAAATTTACGAATGTAATAAGCGTACTTATGCCAAGTGATAGTATTACTAACAAATAATTAAATCAAATCAAATCAAATTTACGAATGTAATAAGCGTACTTATGCCAAGTGATAGTATTACTAACAAATAACTAAATCAAATCAAATTTACGAATGACATAAGTGTACTTATGCCAAGTGATAGTATTACTAACAAATAATTAAATCAAATCAAATTTACGAATGACATAAGCGTACTTATGCCAAGTGATAGTATTACTAACAAATAACTAAATCAAATCAAATTTACGAATGACATAAGTGTACTTATGCCAAGTGATAGTATTACTAACAAATAATTAAATCAAATCAAATTTACGAATGACATAAGCGTACTTATGCCAAGAGATAGATAGTATTATTAACGTAATAAAAACGGATGGAATTTTTTTTTTGGTGTCTCGATAGGCTGGCGACAGGCGGGCCACCTGATGGTAAGTAGTCACCGCCGCCCATAGACTTTTGCAATGTCAGGACACAGCAAAGCCGCTGCTTACCGTTAAATTGTGTATAATTACATAAAATGAGAATTATTAATTTTCCTGACCGCAACTTTGAACAAGTAGCTAACTAATCCTAACTAGACATATTTTTACACATGTTCTAAAGTTTAATGAGTAAAATGTTACCTCCATAGGCGTGCTGACATCCTGGCTCTCAGACATTCGAATGCCGTTAAGCAAAGTTCCGTTCTTAGAGCCCAAGTCTGTTGCTAAGTATGATTTCCTTCCCATGTCGTATTTAATTTCCAAATGATTCTATAATAAATAGGTATAACATGTAAAATAATTATTTTTCTGATTCTATAATAATTGTCTAACATATAGAAAATCGCAGTGGCAGTTGTAATTGCGCATGCGTTACGGCTGCTGTGCTGAGGTCTCGGGTTCGATCCCTGGGTCGGGGGTAAAGTGATATTGGACTTTTCTATTTAGAAATACTCAGTATCAGCCCGGAGTCTGGAATTGTGCCCGGTATGGCGATAGGCTCGCCCCCTATCACATTATGAGACCGTAATAAATACGGCGAAAAGTGGGTGTACTAGTTACACCTCTGCCTTCCCCTTTGGGGTTTACAGGCGTGATGTATATGTATAAAAAACGAAAAGTAAAAAGCATAGTGCGTAACTTCGAGAATATTAGAGACATGTTTTTCTCTAAAACTTCTTTATTCACTGTTTACAATAAACAATATTGTTTAGTGAGGTAATGTTGCTTCTGGGATAATATAAATTTCATTATAATGATCTGGTCATGGACACATTTGCGAAGTAAATGGTTATTTTCACAGTACCTACACCATAATATATAAGATGTAATCGTCAGCCTTATACTAGATATGTAAACAAATATCTACCCACTTTATAATAATATCTATATTTAGTGTAATTGATCATAACAAAAGAAATATTTGAAAAGTGGGTAGTGTTGTTTACATGTCTGATACAAGTCTGTTGTTACACTTAAGTTTTTTTAATATATTTCGAGATTCTTTAAAAAATCACACGTAGTGACATCACAGGTCAAAATAATAACTCTATAAGATTTTTAACCAATTGCGAAGGGGGCGATATTTGCGGACTAAAAAAAGTGGTAGAGCCAAAGAGCTGTAGACATATATTTGTCTACAGCATGAATTGGCCGGACCGACCGGGGTAGTACCACTGTCTCACAGAAAACCAACGTAAAGTGACAGTTCACTGTTGCGTTTCGTATGATAACTGAGATATCCGGAGGCCCAGATACCCCCTTCCCTTCCCTAATCCCTATTCCTGTCCTTTAAGGCCGACAGCGCATACGTGATACTTTTGGTACTGCGGATGTTCATGGGCGGTGGAGATCACTTAACATCAGGTGACCCACTGGCTCGTTTGTCGGACTATGATATAAAAAACTAAGTCCCAGAACAAAGAAACAAAATATCTCCTGGTTTTCTTAGACAAACATGTATGTAAAATTATCAGATATTGCTGGGGGTTTCTTCCTAAGGCCTGAGATTTGGGCCTCCCAAAGACTGTATCTGTCCCCTCCTTATTCTGCTACTGGGAGAAGATTCTCAATTCGACTGTATTTCTTACCTGCTATTTGACATTTCCGTCAAATGTGGACTTAATTTTGATGACTATTTTTATTTGAATGAGTTTCACTGGGGTGTTTTTAAAATCAATGAGTCATACGCGGGAGTTTGGGGAACAGATGTTTCTTATATTGAAGATTGACGATTTCCAGATTTGGTGCTAATGTATGAAATTAATGTGGTTTGTAAATTTTGGAGTAAATTAACAACACCTAACAGTACACACATAGTCCTGACGTAAGATACGAGACTTGTGTCATCTATACGAGAGATTTTCGGTCTCACAACACCCAAAAATAAATACATGTGGACACACAAACATTAGTCTCTGTGTGAAGCTCGAACTTGCGGCCTCTCGTTTCACAGCGGTTACTCACACACTGCGCCATGAAAGTTGGTAGGTGATTTCTGAACATTTTTTTTAGACCCTTGATAGGCAGACGAGCTGACGGGCCACGTGATGGTAAGTAGACACCGCCGCTATAGACTTTTACAATACCAGTGCACAGCAACGCCGCTGCCTACCGTTGAAAGTAGTGTTTTAATATCTTTAACTAGACCCTAGAGTATAAATTATATAAAGGGTATTTTTGTTTGAGATATGTTAAAATATAATTATATCAAAATAAATATAGATACAGAATAAATAATTAAAGATACAAAATAAAACTAATACTGTGCTACTTACGCCATCTAGCGATAGTGTTTATACTTTGTCTATTAGATTTATGGTTTGTTGTGATTTAAAAGAAAATTAAAAGTCGTCTATTCGTAACCGTTCTCTGCGTGTTTTATTAAGATAAAAGATCTTACCCTCGACACACCATGATCGTTGATGACAACAGCATGCTGGTCGCCCTCTCTGCCGATAGTCCCGCCATCTTTGGTTATAAGGAACAGGTTACCCACTTTTAACTTGGTTAGGTTCGTCTCCCGAACTATGACGCGCATGCACGGTGGATGGTGCTTTGCAATAGATTCTGAAAAAAAATATATGTTGGAATATCTGAGTACTGATTTTTGGAACCTTTTTAAATAATTTCTGTTTACTGCAATAATTAACTTTACCGGTGAAGAAAACATCGTAAGGAAACCTGCATACCTGAGAATTCTCATAAGAATTCCGATGGTATGTGAAATCTACCAACCCGCAGTAGGCCAGTGTGGTGGACTAAGGCGTAACCCCTCTCATTAGTAGAGGAGGCCTGTGTTTAATACAGGGCTAGTATTTTTTTATAGTATACTGTACACAGAGTTAGCCCAAAATGAAAACCCCAATTACCATCATCAGAAGCAGTGGATGTGCTAGTTTTAGATTTACAGTCTTCATCACTGGATGCTTCACTCTCTGATTCACTGCATTCGCCATCTTCTAGCTCTAGATTTTCTTTTTTAGGTATTTTTGCTTCATCAGATCCTTGTTCATTAGGTTCTTCAATATTTTTATCTAGAATTTCGTCTACCTCATCTTGTTCTATAGCAGTTTCTGTCTCAGCAGGTCCATCATCGGCATCTTCTTTAACCTGGGTATCTTGAGTTTTATTTTCAACTTCTGTTTTTGGTTTCTTAGAATCTTTCTTCTTGGATGTTTTTCTTCTTTTTGGCTTGTTTGATTCCTCATCTTCGTCTCCCTGTAATAACATTTTCAAGTTTGATAACGAGAAATTACTTAGGTACATTTTATTTACCTAAGGCGGTTCTGCCTCGAAGTGAAACCTGAGACATGTGTTTCGTCAGGTTGTTAATATCAACCTCTTTTTTCTGTTCCTGAAAAAGAAAAAGTTTGTTATAAAACTAGGAACACTTTTTAGCTTTACACTTCATAATATATTAAAATGGGTATATTTTCTGGTAGTTTTTTACAAACATTCAATTCCTTTAACTGTGTGAGATTATTTATTTAAATTGGTGAGCCTGTCTCTTGTACATACTCACAACACAAGATTTATATCATAATGTGGGATAATAGATTGTGACTTTTTTTAGTGCCTTGATAGGCAGACAAGCAGACAGGCCCCCTGATGGTAAGTAGTCACCGCCGCCCATAGACTTCTGCAATGCCAGGGCACAGCAAAGCCGCTGCCTACCGTTGAAATTGTGTGAAACTGTGACTATTGGGTGTGATTGAACATCAAATTTTACATGATTTGCTTTGGTGTGCCAATAATGCCAATATTGGCTTACAATCAAATTTTAAAAGAACTATAACAGCTATGATATTCACTATTTTTTTTTTGTTTTTAGTCTATTTGATTTATATTTTTATATTAAAATGATCTTAATCATGTTTGCAATTAAATAGGATTTTACAATGTTCAAATGTAAATTGTGTGCCACATAATGCATCATATTGAGACTTACCTCTTCATATTATACTGATAGGGGCATAAGTTTGTAATAATTAAAATAAACTGATATTAAATACTACATATAATCAGTAGCACAAACCTTTTTATGTTTTTTCGCTTTCTTTTTCTCATGAGCAACCAAGGCTGCATTTTCAGCACTTCTGTCAGGGTAAGAGTGAAATACAAATGACTGTTTCTCATCTGAATAGTAGTAATAGCATTCTGTTTCTGTATGATAGTAGAGCCCCAGCTCCTAAAAATAATAACAATAATTTAGGTTTAACTTAAATTATAATAAGAGTCGAAAATTTGTTTCAAAAATATCTATATCATGATCATCATCAGTGGCTCATGATAAGTGCATAATTTCTGTTATGAAAAATAACTTCCATACTTATCTCAATTATTTAGACTTTTAAATTTTTTTTTATCCTCTAATAGCAAAGTGACCACACTGCACCTGATGGTAAGTGCAGTGCTGTCCAGTTAAAGTATCAAGTAGGGAGAGAGAATTTATCCCTTGTTACTCAACACAATAATGCCGACCTGCTGTGTAGCTTCTTCACACTAAGCCTAACTAAGGACCCAGGATCTTTTCAGGACTTTTTGTTTTATGACTTAATACATTCACTGCAGCACACCCACCTGCCGTGTTTTAATTGTACACCTTATATGTGGCTGGCATAAGCATGGCCTTTTTTCCAAACTCTGGCTGCATTAACAAGTTGTCAAATGCATAGGTGGATTGAGCATATTGTTTCATGCTGCGATCAATATGTTGCCCCTTTGGATAAATATAACAGTTTTCTAGAATGACAAAACTAGGAACTTATAACCATGACCGTATGTATCAAACACTATAGGCATGTCTTTGGTGGTATAGCGGTTTATTTATAAGTTAAAATAGTTTGAGTTACTGGTACTTAAACTACTTACTAATACATATAGATATCATTGGAATAAATGAAAGAGTATCTCCTTACTCACAGAATTATAATAATACCCTGTTTTGTAATCATAGTACATCCCTGCAGATTCCACATACACCATGCCTGTCTGCTGTAAAGCACTCTGTGCTACCTCTTTCACTTGTTCTGCGATGCTCTTTTCTCCCTCATCATTTTTTATATCCCACCCTGATTTTTCTGAATCATCATTTGTTGCTTTGAAATTTAATTCATTTTCAACATCAATTGCTTTTTTTACTTCTTCTACGGTTTCCGTCTGGGTTGAAGACTCTTTCGTGCTTTTATGATGTTCTTCAGCCGTAGTATTATCAGTTATTTTGTTATCTTTTTCATCATCGTCGTGATTGTTACCGGTTACTTTGTTTACAGGGATGATTGAAGATTTCTGGAATATAGTAAGATCATTTCTGTAATCTCCAGTCTGAAGGTAAAAGCAAAATATAAACATAACAAATTGATGATTTTACCAGTTGTTTGAGCTCCGATTTAATTTTCTTCAATACTAAAGTCTTTCTCTGGATGCACAATCTCATTTTGAAGATGAGTTTAAGAATTTCTGGCCTGTACTTCAGCGAAATACGAAGAGTTCTGAAGTTTATTTTTTTCATTTTGTTTTTGTTAACACAATCAATGGGTTCAGTGATTGTGAATCAAAATATATTATTTATCTTATTTACAAATACAAATGATATTTCATTAAGTAAAATTATTATTTTTCTTGATATTTACAACAAAAATCACTTATACTTTATACTTAAAGAGGTTATGATTTTATTTGACTATGACATTGACAATTGGACTTTTTTATCGTCCAGAGCACAGACTATAGTTAATGCCTATACTGCCTAGTCTAAAATCTTAATTTTACAATGTAACATTACCATTACTTCATAATCCATTGCTGTTGTTTTAAGTATTTTGTTTTTTAGTAAAGATGTGTGTGATTTGCCAATGTTGTGTACTCCTGTAATTGGTATACACATCAGAATATATTTTTGTAATTTTATATTAGATTTAAGAAATAATGTGTTTACTGTTGGAGAATCTTTTTCAAATAAATAAATAAATAATAATATTTATGATTATAGACACGTTTAACGTCAATTTGATTATGATTTATAATATCTTCATCTTCTATCTTTCATCAAAATGAGATATTGTTATTAATGAACTAGTTTTTCATAGTAGAGGCTGACTGAAACTGAAAATATACTTCTACAAAACGGAGCTCATGATACGCAATGGCTTAACTTTAATATTATGGACATAAAATTCATTTTGGCTTGTATTTCTCTCACTAATCGGCAGCGATCTATATGTACTACGTACTAGATGCGATCCAGAACAATCATTTTATTCCACCGAGTTGAGGTGTATACTCTACACCGACCTTAGTATGCTTCATGCCACCTACGAATGCGCATCAGTTAATTTTAGTTATTTGTAGCGACATTGCCGAACAAATCTGCCTTAAATTAATTTACAGTGAAACTTTTACTAGTATATAAGGTAAATAACATAATTTCATAACGTTTATAACGTAATATCAATAAATATTAATTAATTTCAATTTTGAATACGGGAAGTCTATATTTCAAAACAAATTCATTATATAGTTTGTCCCGTTTTATCGCGTGGAAAGTTCGAGAGACAGTGACGGGAGTTTTACTTCCAAATAGTTCTTAGTAAAATCATAGATGGCATTAGTGGGCGGACAAGGCAATGACGAAAAAAGTAGGTTTTTTCGTCTAAGGGACAAGGTTATCGGAACATCTTTTTCTTCGACAGTTCGTGTCTATAGAATATAAGTCAGTGCTAATCGGTATCCTTTTGACTCGTGAGAGGTTAAATCATTCCTTAGACGTAAGTTGTGATTTGTCTACTTAGTCGTGTAGTTTTTATATGCATTTATAGAACTATATAGGCAAAAAGTTTCTAGGAGTACTCAGTGGAGTGGCTATTGTTCAAACAATAAATAAAACTCATACGTTTTATTATTGCATTGGTCAAAACCAACATGTGGTGCAAATGGCGACGTTATACTATATACCATACAATGCAGACAGGTGCCACTGCATTTTATTTTAGTTATTGGGGCCATTTTTTAGGTTTTTAGCCAGCGGGGTTTATGAGTTGGAAAGGATAAAAGGTGTCAGAAAACAGCAGTTCAATAAAATTCACAAAATTTACTAGACATTTTATTTAAAAATAAAAGCTCATTAATTACATAAATTATGTGCGTATAATGAGAATACGAAATGAAAATAATGCCGAGGATATGTAATTCTATTCACACTTTATCGTAATTCTCTTTTGACAGGCATTAAGTACTCATATTATAAATAAGTAAAGAAAAACAACACTCAGATTGACATGCCTCATTAAATTGTATACAACATTATCACTAAAAAGATCTATAAATGTAAAACTCTAAATGAGTATATAATAGAAAAAAATACATCCAAAGAAAAATTATCGTTAAGTTCATTTCGTACGGTTTTATAGTTACACGATTTGTTAACCTTACATCTATGGTAATAATTAGACAAGTACAAAATGATATTTCATTCTTAAAAATACCTATACGTATCCTATCACTAAAGTCAGTTGTATAATTCATTATAATATGTTATTTGTAATTCATTGCGTACACACCATCTAATCATGAACAATCCATGCATAATGAACGGCAAATTACTTAGATATTACGTCCAGGCGCCATCGCAGGTGACAGTTGACACTGACAGCCCTGACATAACCTCAAAACGTAACGCACACACACGCATGACGCACTACTCACATAGAAATATCGTGTATGGAAGATCTACGCTAAAGGCTAAAACGTTACATTTCGATATGTTTTTATTTTTAATTACATTAAATAACAACTCATAAAACGATGGCACGCATCAAGCCAAACACCTTTGTTATTTTGGTTTATTAGCAAACATATCTCGCGTTCATACATTTAATTGACGTGTCTGTCAATCGTTTCGAATCGTTCATGCCGATGCATTGGTATGAAAGTAAACTATGGGATGTCGGGTATCCCTTTAAATGCACGAATATCGTTCATTCGTTTGTTGAACTTTCATAATATTATCCTAGGACCTAATGCGTTTTCGTCTACTTCAACAATAACACTAGATACGTTATTCACTGTGAAGTGTACTTTTTACTCTTAACTGAAACATCAATACCACGAATTCCAACGTCCCTATCAATTTTATTCATCTATTCGCGATTACTTTATAAACAAATACGTTCTCGCGACACGACGCCAATGTGCGCAATTCCTTATCTGATGTGAGGTTTTCTTAATTTATAAATGCATTTTCGTATAAACGCTTATAATTACATTGTTGAACTTGAAAATAGAAGAAATAATAAATACGAATAGTCCCGTCGATCATACCTTACGCGTAAGAATGAACATTTAGAGTCATTCTGGTGACTCTGTGAAGCTCTTGACGTGCCCGAAGTAAAGTTGTAATAGCGTGTTGTTCTATCGATAGTATCGGTCCTACGTACTAGTGGAGGTGTGCAGTGGTCCTTAAGGCGGCACGTAGGGGGGAGGTTTCCTGTAGGTGGGCGTGGCCTTGGGTCTCGGGGGGGTGCGTGACGCGGCGAACGGAGGCGGAGGACGGTACGGCGCGTCTTCACCAGCCCTGCACAATGTACATACATACTTAATAGGGTAGTTGACAGTAAGTTAAACCCTAATAGAATTTTGTTTTGTTAACAGACTTCAAAAAAAGCAAGAGATTAACAATTCGTCGGAATCTTTTTTTTTATGTATGTTCCCCGATTACTCGAAGACGCCTGGACAGATTCCAGAAATTCTTTTTTTGTTTTAAAGGTATACTTCCCAGGTGGTCCCATTAGCACCAAGTCAGTATCTGATGATGGGATCTCAGAGTCGAAATCGAGGGAAACATTTGAATTTTGATAGGGACGTATAATTTGTTTTTTGAAGTGATAACTTCTTATGGGAGGGTAAACCGTGACGCGTTATGGCGCTACTCTGTCTGGTTTCTTTATTAATTTCTATTTCTGTCGTTCCATAATCTCTGTGCTATATTTTTTCTAATACGATACGATATAAACTTCTTTAGAATCGTTGTGATTTGATTTGAGTGAGATCGAGTGGGTAAAATATATTTTATAATCAATAAAAGGTTTTATTAATAAATAACCATTCCTCACGTTGTCATATTAATATACATAAAGTTTAGGTAATAACCTAAGTTTTTTTCAAGTAAAACAATTTCAATATTAAATAGTTCAACTTAGATTAGTTTAAGTTATCTCTTCTTTCGAGCAAACGTTAATTTTGTTTATTAAAGTAGTTGTAGTTTTTATGAATTAAAAAACGTTTTTATTCAATCCTACTCAATGTTGAAATAGTACGTTGGTTACCTGTAGTCCGGCGCGGGCGGCAGCAGCGGCGGCTTCTCCTCGCGCATGATGACGGGGCTCTTGTGCACGGGCTCGGCGTCGCCGCGCTCCTCCAGCTCGTCCTGGAAGATCACCGGGATGCCCTTCGAGCGGAACGCCTGCCGCTCTTCCTCATCACCCACACTCATTTTACCTGCAATCATATATTTTTTTTATTCGTCCAAAGGACAGGCTATAGTCAATCGACCATACTGCCTAGTTTTATGTTTAACCTGCAATCATATGTGGAATTTTTATGGCTCACTAAAAACATTTGACATTTAAAATAATTGAGATATCTATTTGTAAGTAGGGTCTTACAAAGTTTTATGATGTAAGAGCAGATGCTTTTATTATAAAAAGTGTAAAGAAACAAAGAATGGATGTTAATAGTTTCTATATATTATAGCGGTTTATTTAACTTTTTTTAACCCGAAGTTTCGAAGGCTTTGCAGTATTCATAGTAACGGGTGGGCTGAGTTGTATGTCGTCACAGAAGTATAATGTTTCTACCCTCCATGTAGTTGATTTTAAATTGTATTTATTGTAGTTAAAAAAGTAAAATAAACCAGGATAAAATCAATAAGATTAGTTTGAATGTGTCTAAGTTATAAAACATTACATTTTAAAAACATTGTTAAGAACTGTAACAAAGATCGATAAAACTTTACTTCAGACTCAGGCCTAAGCAAACGTCTTTTGTTTTTATGATTTCATTTTGATATTCCTAGTCTGAGTAAATTTTTCCTTACTGGGAGTCTCTCCAATCGGAATCTTTTTTTCAAAATTCATTTAACTACTATGCCAATATACACTTAGAGCACTACAGCGTAAAAGTAAATTACGATACGCAAAAGCTATACAAAAACCCGTACATAGCAACATACACATAATTTGAACAGGCGTGATGTCTTTAAATAATTATAACAGCAATAAATACTCTATCCCTTAGGCGTAGTGTGAAGAAGCTACACAGCAGGCCGGCATGATTGCGTTGAATAGCGAGGGATTGATTCTCTCGCTACTTGATACTCTAATTGGACGGTACTGCGCTTACCATCAGGCGCAGTGTGGTCACTTTACCGTGCCAGAAAAAAAGTAAGCTTTTTGATACACCAAGGTGCGTTACAGATAGCGTATTGTCAGTGATTTTTCAAAGGTGTTACTATTTTCAACTACGCGACTTGCAGTGTGTGTGTTTTATCGAAACAAATTGTGTTATTTATGCAAAATCACCTCGTCTTTGTCAAGCATTTTCGCCTCCTACAGGATTGAACATAATATTGAGAAAAAAAATTATCGATATTTCATTAAATAATAATACCAGCCCTGTATGTATTATCGTCCCACTGCTGGGCAAGGGCCTCCCATACCAATGAGAGAGTAAGGTCTTAGTTCTAGTGCCGAGGCGATATTTTATCATATTAATGAAAATGAGTAGTTTCATAAAGGTTTTGGCGTGCGTTTATTTTATTAATTGATATTTCTCTGAAGGTAATTTCAGCTTTGAATAGAACAAATGTATTAAGATTTAAATTATCGATATTAAATTTATCGATAAACTAGAACTTTACATAAAGTAATGCAAAGACTTAAAATTCTTTATTTTACAGTATTATAGACATATAATAAAACAAAACCTTACCCGTTCGTCTTCTTCTGTACAAGACACAGGCGATGATGCCGGCCAACAGAATCATACAGACGATCACAACCGCAGGTATAATGAAGGTGACTAAATAGGTCTGGTCTTGTGCGCTTCCAGTCTTGCTGCCTTGCGAGTTGGCAGACCCCGAGTGCACTTGTATCGTAGTCTTAGGTACTTTAGTGTTCTGCTCCGCGCATAGTCCGAGCGGTATAAGTCTTATCGACATTACTTTCAAGTCTTTATCGAATATTTGGTCGACATGGTCTTTAAGAGCGCCGCCCGTGGTGCCGCGTTCGTCGGCTATGATCATGTTGCGTAGGTCCTCGATTTCTTTTTTGGGACACCTGTCCATTGGCAGACTTGTGTTGTACCTGAAAAATATTAAATTATGTCAATTTAATAATTAATTATTAAAATATTAAAAATTATACATAAAATATTAATAAAAATTATAATAAGATAATTAACCTCTCAAGCATTACAAGGGCACCGGTGTTTGGCAAAGGTAATAAGTAGTAAGGAAAAATACAAGCCAAAATCAACTTTATTTTCATAACATTAACGTTACAAATATGTGTAATACACACGTCAATAACCAATAACGGCGAGTATTGCCAGTATTGCGCGGCCAAATATGGTCAGGAGAAACTTGACAGGTTTAGGGATCAGGCTTGAAACATGGTAACTTGTAATAAGGAGGTAGTAAATACATTTTGAAATTAAATTATTACTTCGATTAATTGTAACTAACTTCAGTATTTTTTACATTATATGTTTAAATAATAAAATATATAATATAAAAAACCACCTAATTTTTTAGTAATGAAATATATAATACTAGAGGGCCCGGCAGACGTCGTCCTGCCTGGAAAAGCAGCGCCACATTAAATATGATATTTTTAAGATCACAATCTTTGGCATTTCACCCAAAAATCCCAGCAAATCAAATTTAGTGACACCGACAGTAGCACCACCTACCAGGTCCAATAGTGTTTTTAACCTTCCTTGAACTTCCACAAATATTTCAAGATCAAAATTAGCTAAATCGGTCCAGCTATTCTCGAGTTTTAGCGAGACAAACGAACAGCAACAGATTTTTATATATAGAGACTAGCGGGCCCGGCGGACGTCGTCCTGCCCGTAAAAGCAGCGCCACACCGACTGCAGCGCCATCTGCCGGGCTGATTTGTGAATCTAAACCATCCGCGGCGCCACCCAAACGCATACAAAAAAAACATTCAAATCGGTCCAGCCGTTTAGGAGGAGTTCAGTGACATACACACGTAGAATAGAATTATACATATAAAGGTAGATCCACCTAGTTCAGGACAAAGATATTGGTATAAGACTTACCAGATGATAGTAGTAGGGTTGTTAGTGATGCTCTGTATCCTTATATTCGCGGTCTCCTTCTGCCCGAACAATGCCGCGAGTTTCTCAACGACCTTGCGTTTGTTGTTGGCGTCGTACGCAAGTTTCGGGAACGGATACTCCATCGTCATTTGGAACTCGACCGTTGGTTTTATTTCTGGCGCCTTAGACACCTCAACTATCAAGCTGTCGTATGCACTCTTCTTGCTCGAGTCTTCTGCTATCTGTAATGTGAATTTTGCCACATTATATTTAAACTGTATTGTACTAATTACAATAAAGTGTCGTAAGGTTATTTTTTCGAATCGATTACCATCGGTTTGGTCCCTGATATTTTCTTAACTCCAACAATATCCCAGTCTCTCTTTATCAAACACAAAATGTAACATCGATTATGGTATCTTTGTTACTCATCTCTGCAAGTGATCACTTATCATTAGACATACTTTCTCGTTGGCTTTCTTCTGCTACAATATAGTGAAAAGACCCACCATAGTCACTCATTCGGACGAGGTGTGTTTTGGACTGAGCTCATATATCCAGTTGCTACTCTAATCAAAGTCCTGAGATACAAGCATTTGCTTAGTTCAAGACTTGAAGAATGTACTCATTAGTTTTAATAACATTGCTCATAAACGATATATTATTATTAGATAGATATTTGTTTGGGGTCTGGGTGTTGTGGGACCGTAGTCCCTCGTAGTTCTTGATACCCACGGTTCAGGTTTTACTATGTGTGCGACTGTTGGGTGTATTTATTTATTAGAGTGTGATGTTGTGTGTATGTGTGTGTGTGTACCAGCTGGTAGGAGACGCTGCCCTCGTCGCTGGGCGCCGGCAGTCCGTAGAACTCCTGGTTTTTGTCGTCGAACTGCAGCCAGTGTCCCGGGGGCAGGTCGGTGCGGTCGCTGTACCGCAGGGACAGGGCGAGGTTGCGGGTGCCGCCATCCTCCGGGTCGAAGAACGTGTCCTGGAAATATAATGGTTTCTTATGTTTACGCGAATATTAGTCATTTAAATTAAATTTATGGATTTTAACGACTTTTGAAACTTTACAGCATTAAATACTCAGGTGACTACGGAGCGACTGCCTCGGTGGCGCAGTTGTAATTGCGCATGCGTTACGACTACTGTGCTGAGGTCTCGGGTTCGATCCCTGGGTCGGGTAAAGTGATACTGGGTTTACTATCTAGAAATTCTCAGTATTATCCCGGAGTCTGGAACCTGTGCCTGGTATGGCGATAGGCTCGCCCCTGATCACATTATGGGACCGAAATTCGCCAAGAAGTGGGTGTACTGGTTACACCTCTGCCTACCCCTTCGGGGATTACAGGCGTTAGTGTGTTTGTATGTATGTATGACTGCGAAACTTAACTTCAGTTTATTTTCAGCTAAGATTAGCTGAAGCACTCTTCGAGGCCATAGACTATATTTTACTTTTCTGTTTTGATGTTGACCAACCTTATTTACTTTGTATACGAGCATCTGACCCGAGAGTAACAATAGTTCAAGGATGAGTTTAGGTAAAAAAGTAACGATACGTAAACAAAGTCGCTAGTGTTGCTGCGTTGTATTTAAGTTTGGAATATTTCGTTGTTATAGTATATTTAGTTTCTCACGTAACCGCTAAATTCGCCGTATATTTTGTTATATAAATATATTTTTTTATACTGGCACTTCACTATTTTGCCTACACTGCACTGGTAAGCGCAGTGCGGTCCAATTAGAGCATCGAGTAGCGAGAGACAATCAATCCCCCGCTACTCAACACAATCATGCCGGCCTGCTCCTTCACACTACGCCATGGGCAAGAAGGTGAAGAAGCGGTCGAGGGTCTACTGTCAGAGTACTTAGAAGGCTGTAAAACGGCCAAACATCGAACCCCAACTCTAGATCCCCGACAAAACATTATCGCCATTATCGCTAGCAAATATACGTGAGATAAACTCAGGGTTGATCTATCACAATCTAAAGGTGAGTATGTTGAGACGCACGTGTAGCGGCGCAGACCTTCAGTTCTGTCTGCATGGCACTGTTATAGATGTATAATGCACCCTATCCCGCACACCACACATTCTCATGCTGCCTACTCAGCTTCGAGTGTTTAAGTCCGATGCTCCTTCCATTTCCGTTAGTCATCATTCAAGGTAGACGGCTGTCTATTTCTAATTAATTCCGTTTATTTTTTTTTTAAAGCCAATCTCTTCTTTTTTTTACGAGCAGACGGGCCACCTGATGGTAAGTAGTCACCGCCGCCTACAATGCCAAAGCACAGCAGAGCCGCTGCCTACCGTTTAATCTTCTAAGCTCATAACTGCACCTACCGACTCATCATTCCAGTAAAAGTATTGACTTACATCTGGCACTTTGTATACGAGCAGTTGTCCCACAGCGGCGTTGATATGGTCGACCTGGTTCCTGGTGACGGGCGGGTACGTGTCCGGGGCACGTGTGGCCGCGCCCCCCGCCTCCCCTGCCCCCACACCCCCCGCCACTCCCCCTGCTGTCCCCGCCCCAGTGCCCCCCGCGACCGCTGCACACGGCCCCGCGCCGCGCCACTGCACGCCGCTCACCTTCAGCTCAGGCGACATGGCGCGGACGAGACTTGCGGACGGACTGCCCGTTTCTGTATCGGATTCCATGATCTGATGACAATAAAAAGTTTTTTAATTCATAAAAAGTACACCGACTTCAATAGAAAACAAATTATGCGTCTCTATAAAATTTTAGGGTTGCTCTCGATTTTCTGAGATCCCATCATCAGATCCTGACTTGGTGCCAATGGGACCACTTGAGAAGTAAACACAACTAAACAAAAAAATATTTTCTTGAATCGGCCCAGGCGTCTTCGAGTAATCGGGGAACATACACATAAAAGATAAGATTCAGACGAATTGAGAACCTCAACCTTTTTTTGAAGTCGGTTAAAAATATTCTTTTTAACCACGGCTCAATTATAACAGATGACAGATATCTGCAAAAGCTTCCAAGTAGCAATAGCTACAATACTTTTCCATTACTAAGATCGATAAAACTCGATGGTTAAATAATAAGAGTTCGCATGTAATTTAAAATCACACTCTTTTTAATATTTTGTAATAAATGCTTACTTTAACGGTATTTATCAATTAAATAATATATTCACCTAACAGTCACACACATAGTCCTGACCTCATACTAGGTCAAAACTGTATCGTGAGTATTAAGAACTTCGACACCATAACATCCAGATCCGAAACAAATATCTGTCACACAAATATTTGTCTCGGTACGGGAATCGAACCTACGGCCTCCGGTTTCACAGCCAGATACTTACTATACAGATAAGAGAGCACCCAACAGTCACATACATAGCCCCGACCCCACACTAAGATACGAGTCATGTGTTGTGGGCATCAGGGACTACGAGAGACGCACAGTCACACAACACCCAGACCCCGGACACAAATATCTGTTTGTGACACAAACATTTTCTCGGTGTGGGAATCGAACCCACGGCCTCACGTTTCATAGCCTGCTACTCGTCAACTGCGCTAAGGAGGCTGACAATATTTTCGTACAATTAGTAAAATATATCATTATTCTTGAAAGTCAGTTTGTTATACATAGTATGTGTTACTTACCTTCATAAGCCTTTTGATATCATCAGTAGGGCACGCAGCATCCTTCGGTAGAGTATCGTTAGTCCACACAAACTCGCATATATCACCATTTTGCGTCGCATTCAACACCGTCAAATGATCCATGTCAGTATCTCTGAACAGATTGACAATGCCCTCCAACGCTCGTATCTGCCAGTCTATCGCGTTGTTGAACTCCTTGAGGAGTTTGAACTGCATGATGAACTGGTGGTTGATGGTGCGGCCGCTCTTGTGTTGCTGGACGGTGATGTCTAGTGGGCCGCGAGCTACCAATCCCTCGCTGTCTTGAGCTTCGACTATGAAGTTCCAGCGAGACACGTGGGCTTCCAGCGGCCTGAACATAGGTACGAACATGTTTCAAAAGTGAAGTGTGGACAAGGTCATTGAGCAGACATATGGAAATTTTACTTAAATGTGTGCATTTAGTTTGTATATTCAATACATTGCTTTATTTTTAAGTAACATTATGTTAATCTGGCTAAATATCACATCTCAAAAAAATAAAATATGGCGGACTGAATCTGTAAAATGACATTTGGTCAATACTTAAAAATCATAGATTTAGTATGTTAAAAATAAATGCAATTTTATTTTTCTTTTTAATCTGCCTTACATTCCTGTTTTTAAGTATACTAAACACGGTGTTTATCTAAAATGAAACAACTCCTTCTAAATAGTACAACTATCGAAAAACTAAATCATGATTTTCCATTGAAATATGATTACACATCCTAATTATGTTTAATTTATGTTAATTTGGATTAACAACAATATAATTAAGATTTAGAATGTCTTAACAGGTTACTATAACAGCCATATTAATAGTTGAAAGATAATTTCCACTTTAAAAACCATCACCAAAACTAAATATACCTTATGTCATAGAGATCCTTAATAAAATCTCACAGTCGATTAAAAGTGGTGTGTAAAGTGACGTCTTTAATAGAATTGGTATTTTTTATACCACGATGGTGGTAAACAAGCTTACGACCCGCCTGATGGTAAGCGGTTACCGTAGCCTATGGACGCTTGCAACACCAGGACCCTTCAAAAACCTATTTACTCCCTTCTTGAAGAACCCCATAATGTAGTCTCCTTGGAAAACCTCGGCACTATGCTAATGGTACTCACAATCCATAGACTTCCCGTCCTGAAGGTATGAACTGTATCCACGAGGCCTTGCTCAGCGGCACGTTGTCGGCCTCGTACATCGTGAAAGTGAGATTGCTGCCCTCTTCTGGGTCCGTGAATAGATCCGTTGGGATTATGTACCTGGAGTAAGTAAAGATATTAATAATGTTCAATTTAATTGTCGTATTTCATAAACATATAATATATCTATCGACTTTTCAGGTAATAACTTTAAGACCAGCCAATAACACAAAATATTTTAGGGGCAATCAAAAAATGGGCAGAATTTTGTTTAACTTTCTTAGTAATGGTAATTAGTCTGTACACTATTAATATATAATTCGTAAATATTTGGTCTTTGATCTGTTGGTTTCTGAGCACGAATCAAAGTAGATATTTTTTGCAAAGGCAGTCTGGCAGTACTCAATCATTGCTCACTTTTTTTAGTGCTTGAATAGGCAGCCGAGCAGACTGGCCACCTGATGGTAAGTAGTCACCGCCGCCCATAGACTTCTGCAATTTCAGGGCACAGCAAAGCCACTGCCTACCGTTTAGCACCGATCTAATACTTATTGATTTAAAGTATTCTAATCATATGCTATGCGTACAGTGTAGTTTTAAATATAGTTTAGTGGTTGATGAAATTTCGAGATGACATGCGTACCTGAACGCCTTGCCAGCGATTATAGCCAGTTTCTTCATGTGGTGTTTGAGCGACGGCGGTTGGTTCACAGGCATGGCGAATGTAACAGTTTCCGTAGTCTGACCTATTATCGTGCTCTTTCCTTCTGTTGCAGTTGTGTCCTGGGATATTTAAAAAAATACAATGATCCTATTACTATTGTAAGTAATTACGAATGAATTGCTTTTGTCATACTTTATTGCTTAGAACTTTTTTTATATATATTGGCGCGGCAAAGTGACCACACTGCACCGTTGTCGCTTACCATCAGGCAAGCGCAGTGCGATCCAGTTAGAGTATCGAGTAGCGAGAGACAATCTATCCCCCGCTACTCAACACAATCATGCCGGCCTGCTTCCTCACACTACGCCATGGGCAAAAATCTTTTTTAATTATTTGTAAAAGCTGCAATACTTTATTCAAGATTTATGAATACAATGATTAATAATAATAATTATTGTTTTTGAAATTGTTGTAAGTAAAGAATAGTAGGTATCTACATGAAACAATATGTCTATTGCAATAGAATAAGGTTTACATTCTATACACATTCGAACCATACTTAACACATATACGCTGGCGGATAGTAAATTGTCACAGATGAAATAAAATTAAAACTAGATGTTCAAACAGTGATATTAATATTTTTGTTGGTAAGTACAATCACATTCTTTACATGTGTATTATGTTGATAAGATACAAATTTTGAAAATGTTATGTTAGTACTGAAAACCAGATAATGCCAATTAGAATTTCAAACTCAAATAAACCAATTCATCGATGTTAGAGTTTCCATACCAAACAAAATGAAACAAGTGGACGAAACAAATGAAGGTATACTAACATAAGAAAATAATATAAACATCCTTGATTGAACATCATATAGTGGGATCATATACCAATCCCACGCGAGATACTACAAATGAACGGACCTGCTTGGTAACCTCCTGCAAGGTCGTCTCAGGCAGAGGCGTTGTCGTAGAAGTTGTAGTCGGAGTTGCCATTGTAGTCGGTGTTGTAACTATTATCGACGTCGGCGTAGTAGTCGTAGTCGTTGTCGTAGTGGATGTAGTCGTCGATGTAGTAGTCGGCACCGTAGGCAACTCCGACGACGAAGCGGGCAAGGGTGACGTCACAGAAGTTGGGTGCTCCGACGGTGGTATTTCGTTGGATGCACGTATAACTACGGTTTGCTGAAAGTGCCATGCGGACGCTCACACGATGTGTCGTGAAGGGCAGACATTAAGACAACATACGTTATAATGTTATTGCTCGGTGTATGTGAGTTGTGTATAATACAAATACAAAATCCTTAAAAGCCATCATCAGTACCTACATCTAAACTAACTGTTAGAAAGGTTTTCTTGTTTGAAGCTGGTTTCATACTTCGTTTTTAATAAACTGTTATGTTGTCTTTACGCCTTTGGTTAGGTATGTACAAATAATTACAAATCGAAATATAAAGCATGAAGGTCTATTCTACCTTTAGTTAATACAATTCCACCAAACACACCGTTAGTGTTAAAGGTTATCATTGGTAAGGCACTTACCGCTTCAGTCTCAGCCGTAGTCGCGTCTACCTCAGGGTATTCTGGACTTATGACAACTTCATCGAATTTCCGAGGCGACACGGGCGCCATAGAGAAGTGGTTATTAGTAGATTCGGATGCGGTTTCCGAATACGGCGTGATTTTCACTTTATCTTCCAAATCCTGTTGAACAATAGATTTTATCCCATATGAAGATAGTCTATCAATTTGGCATTAAGGCATAGTAGCTTTCTAATTCAATATTCACAATTCTATAACAATCTTGTGATTATACACTCATTCTATGTCTATTATTATTGTCAATGAGGGTTATTTTTTATAAGCTTCTGTTAAGGACCTATTAAGTTAAAATAGAATATCACTACAAGTATTTTATTACATAAAATCTCGAGTAATGTTTAATAGGAATCACAAGTATTCTAATTTCAGATATAAGAAGCTGTCGTAAAACATCTGGAGAGGATATAATTCTATACAAATAACATGCTCATAAAATATGCATTACGAATAAAATTGTGCTTTATTATCTATGTTAAATCACGATACAAATATGCGAGTATTACATTACACGACTTATTTGATCTTTAATCATAATAAGCAATACAAAACTCTATGGCAATTTAATATTTACAAGTTATCTGGTGCATACAATAGCAAATAAACATAATTTACATAAATAAACACTTATAAGGGTTGCATATAACCCAATAATATTTGGATATTTTAGCAAAATAAGTAGGAATGGGTTACTAGGAGGACGTCTGTTACAATTGATTTTTTGAAGATCATTTGCATTTTCACTAAATAAATAAGGTTCTAACGGATCAGCTAAACGAAAAACATGCCCCACAGGTACAAGTATTTTAGGAGCTTACCCGAAACACATGACAAGGCTCGAAAATCGAAAAAAATGTAATTTGTTTTAAAACTTTTCTGATTTGGGCACCTATATTGTTTAAGCGGGTAATAGATAGAACTGAAAAATCTCAAACGCTTTTCTGAGTTCAATTTAGAGTTCATTGCTTTTTTTCTTCGTACGCCGCATTCAATTTAGGGTTAGCTGGTATTTTAGAATCCGTTACATAAAACCTGTTCCGAGCCTTGCTATATATCACAGCATTGGGTGGTGGATGTGAGGTAGGCAGGGGTACATAATACACACGGATCTGGTTCGGCTACAGTACACAGCGTACATGCGGGTCGCGACGAATAGCATGCACAACAGACACGTAAAGCTCGACAGCGGGACACAACAAACCTCCGTGGTATACGTATTAGTAGTCGCGGACTCGGGAGTGGTATCCTCCGCTCGCAAGGTTGTTTCCTCCGTGGTCAGGGCGGTAGAGGGCGAGGTTGGGGCCTGGGGGGCGGGCTCGGTCGGGGGGGAAGGTGGAACAGACGTGAGCGGGGTGTGGGGTGGTGCGGGCGGAGGGGGAGGGGCCGGGGTCGGCGGCGCGGGTGCGGGCGCGTCCGTCGGCTCGCTCTGAAACGTGTCGGTGGTGGTGTGTGGCGCCTCGCCGTGGTGGTGCCGGTGGGGGTGTGGTGGGGGACCGGGGGGAGAGTGGGGAGCGGGGAGAGAGGGCGACGCGTCCACCTGCACGCGCGGCCACCGCGACATACACACTCGGTTAGTACTGCCACCCGATGTACACACTAGCGAGCCCTGTCTGTGGTTATTGGGAGATACATCGGAACAGGTAACAAGCCGTGTACACGGACGGACAGCGTGTGCGAACGCGTGCCGAATAAGCCGTATGCAGACAGACGGGTACATTGTGTTTTTATCAGCAATAGTGTTAATGTTCTCGTTTGTTTTGTGATTATGTTGGTGTTTCGCCAATTGGACCATTGAAAAGCTTTATAAGCTGTGTATATTTTTTTAGACATACTTACATAGTAGAATCATTCTAATTAATTAGTTTTCAAACACTTTAAAAATTATTTAGAAATATTATTGTAGGTGACAACTGTTGCTAAAGCGTTTGTTAAATAACCACACACAAAGCTCACAAATGTGACTGTAAAACTAACTTTTTAAATTCATGAAATTTAATTTTTTACTGATGAGAAATGGAATCGAAGATTTCTTTGATAATGTTGTATGTTAGTGATATGGGTTCTGAGAGGTGACAGAAATAAAGATCGATGTATGTCTGTGTTGGTTGTTTTTCGGATTTGGAATTGAAATAAGGACAAAATTAGGCCAATAGATCACAACAAAAAATCAAAATCTTTGTTTTCAGCTAATTTCACTAAGAAAGTATTATTGTTGTAAATCACCGTTAAAAATATTAGATCTTTAGTTATTTCGGCGTACTTTTGTCCAAATATTCATTCGACATTCCATGCTACGATGTGGTATCTCAGTACGAATGCCATATGGAAGTGAGGTGACAGATAAGTGCAAGAATATACATTCCGGTACATCGGTGGGATGACTAAACATGATTTTTAATTTATTCTTTAGGAAACAACTGACAATCGGCGAATCATATCGGCAACCGATGACATTACAAAAATCGTAATCGATATTTTAATCGCCAAGAGAATGACAGTTGCTTTCCAATGAATAAATCGAACGATGCAACTTCTAAACAACATGAAACGGATGATACGTACTAAGAAATAACTGACGATATCATACTGAACATTAGGCATGATGGATAAATGTTTATTTAAATTCGATAGTTTAAAGGTAATATATCTTTCACACCGTTAAAAATCAATTCAACATTGCACTTATAAAACAGTTATTCAAACTTCATAGAAATTCATGCTCATCGCACAAAACTATTTTACTATACTCTAAATACATATCGATATTATAGAATTAACATATTATTGCATAACTTCTTATGCTTGAAAACAATCGTAATAACGTGAAAATCAAGCCTTACATACTGTAGTTTGAGTTATTCTGATAATGGTAAATCGAGTGTTTTATGTGAAAAAAGCTTCACAACAATTATGAGACACACACGTGTTATAGATATCGATTCTAATAGACACCGCAAGTCCTAGATTGATTCTGAGAAATCTGAATTTGACGTTACTGACTACCGTTCGAAAGACGCCATACGGGCACATGAATGCCCTCCGTTGTTCAAAGGAGTTTAGCATGACTAAATTGCTATGACATTAAAGCAGGTATAAAAAATGGTTATGTTTTGTTTTATACAGATAATACTTGTGATGTCTATTTAGCTCTATATCTATGGACTTCAGCCACCGACACCTTTTGGAGTCCATTAACAAGTAATTTCGATGATAATATTAAAAGCAGCACGCACATTTAAAGGCGATGCCCACCAACAGTCTTTGAGAAAAACAGATATTTTACGCTAAATTATTTTTAATCATGTTTTAATTTGATTGCGTATTGCGTTTTTGTTTATTTTTTTTTTGTTTCATTGTCTCTTTCTTATATAAAAGAGAAGGCAAAGGCTCTCCACCACGCAGCCTTGTCTGTCGGTATTTTTCCCAATCTGGGCTAAAATTAAAGTGTTCTTCTTCTCTGATTTTTACAAGTCAAAAGGCCAAAGCCACCTCTGCGGTTTTTGTCCGTTTAAAAGGAGATAGCCATGTCTGAAATAGTCTTATATCAAAAGACCAAAGCCATGTCTGAAATGCGTTTTTGTTTAATGATAGCACAGGTGTGACTTTTTCTGTATATGTCGACACAACGGATCAAAGAAATCCGAACGCACATCCTAAGACACTTGAAACACGAAGTTACAATCGTAATACATATTTATACTTGGATGAACTAAATATTGTTCACGTATTTGAAACTATTATTAAAAGCTGTATTTCCTTCAACATAAAGTTCATTTTATTTACTAAGGATTTAGTTTACTGTTGCGTTTAAAAAGGCCTTATCATCTGGCTTTATGTTTAAATTTTGTTGGTTTGGCTTTTTACGGACTTTCCGTCATTTACTTAGTTCTAATTAATATATCTTAGTAATAATACCAGACCTGTATTAAACATGTTTTAATTAAATTTAGGAAAAACATAACCTATTTGAAAAAAACATCTGTAATCGATTCACTAGCCATTTTAAACAGACTACTTTCATGTTTTAATTTAGTTGGAGGATAATATTTGCTAATATATATCCATGATTTTTTAGGTTATTTTATTGTGAAGAAGCTTTTATTATCTATACTAATAAATCAAGACGTAAAGTTTGTGAGTCCAGAACATCCAAGTAATTTCGGGGTAATCTCCGGTACTACTGATCCAATTTTGAAAATACTTTCCATGTTAGAAAGATATATTATCCCCGAGTGATTACTTTTTATTTTGGTAAAGAATAACCTCCACGCGGGCGAAGCCGTTGGTAAAAGTTAGTTTTAAACATATATTCAATTCATTTTATTTCTCCCATGCATGGTTGTCTGGAAGAGATCGCTCTTAGCGATAATACCGCCAATTTGTAACACCTAAATAAGTTGATACAACCTGTTTTTGTATGTTGTGGTGTAACAATAAAGTGTTATATTATTATTATTACTTTCATGTTGTGAGTTTATGTCACATGTATATGATTGAAAGTAATGTAGCGTAAACACTGTTCAGTCGGTGAGTGTTCAGCTACGTGTTACATTTAAGCCGCGGCTCAAGTGGCTGAAGTGGTTTGAGACTCACCGGCTCTACTGCTCCGACGTCGTTGTGTCCGTAGTCGTCGTCGTCGTTGTCGTCCTCGTCGTACCCGCTGTAGTCCACATCGTCGTCATTGTCGTACTCCGCGTCGTACACCGCCATGCCAGAGCCTTCGAACTGGGACTGTTGATGTACAAAAACATGTTTTTGTTATTTTTTTTATTCTGGCATGTTGACCACAAAGTACCTGATGGAAAGCGCAGTACCGTCCAATTAGAGTATCGAGTAGCGAGAGGTAACTATACCTCGCTACTCGACATAATTATGCCAGCCTGCTGAGTAGCATATAGAACTAAAACATGTGCGATATGTGATGATGCGATTGGATGGTGGCCATTGGTGAAACACCTACCTAAGGTCCTCGGCGCGTTCACAAATGCTAGTTATCTGGGTCGATGTTTACCTGTCTCTTGACCCTGGGTGCAGGCTGCAACGCCAGCAGTCTCCAGCCGATAACGGGGAGCCGCAGCACATGCGCGAGTGTCCCATCACGGGACTGCTCGCGAAGACCAGCCACTAGGACTTTGTGCTGGCTCCACAGTTTATTGCCGCAGCCCACCTGGAACAACATTAATAAAATATTCATGAACAAGAGCAGCATAATAACACCTGCATGGTGGAGAACCTTTACCTTATTTTTTATTAAAAAGAGAATTGAACAAAACAAAAGGTCACTGCACCAATATGAGTTAGAGAAGATATAGGGATGAGGAGGGCTTTTGGGTTTAGTTTTCTCCGAGAGCAATAGATAATATTGCTTGAACCAGCACATTCATACTGTAGAAAAAACTGACTACTGGAGGCACTTTAAAGAAAATAATGTATAATGGCCTAACCCCCCTGATTAGTAAAGGAGGCCTGTGCCCAGCAGTGGGATAATGTTTAATACAGGGCTAGTATTATTATAATGGATAATAGACATTTAGTCCTCTGGAAATCCCATTCAATGTACGAACGGTAATAAGTAAGGTGTCACTTCACAAAAGTCTCTATGGGATAGTACTACTATCTCCATAGAGTCAACTACAATAGGGGAGCGGGTGTCAGGGTTCCTCTAAGAGGATGATCTTCAATCAGACAGGCGTTGTGCCTGATCGGCCGCGGCCTCTCCAGGTGTTAATATTTGGAACTAATATATATATATATGCGTAGCGTCGCGCAAACTTTGCTACCGTGATTCAGGATTGACGTTGCGTTTGATTCATAGCATCATGCTGTAGACAAATCTCTACAGCGTGGTCCACTGTAATGTCCAGACGCTCGAGCTCAGCATGCCAATTTCAACCTTATCGACATACAAATTCAGCTAATACGCGCACAGTTTCAAGTAGTCGCAGAAGGGTTAAAATAAATCATAATAGATATTTACATTTAAATAAATAGCGGTGGTGGCGTCACCCCGCTTGCGTTGGGCTGAACCTATGCCACTTAGTATAGTGTCTGCGTGTGTCTCAGTCTTATAGGGCTCCATCCAAAATTCATCCTGGAAATTAAAACATATCATATAAAAAATAATAATTAACCAGACAATTCAAGTAAGGTGCCTTACTGTACTGCCTCGGTGGCGTAGTTGTAATTGCGCATGCGTTACGATTGCTGTGCTGAGGTCTCGGGTTCGATCCCCGGGTCGGGTAAAGTGATATTTGGTTTTTCTACCTAGAAATACTCAGTATTAACCCGGAGTCTGGAATGGTGCCCGGTGTGGCGATGGGCTCGCCCCCTATCACATTATGGGACCGAAATTCGGCGAAAAGTGGGTGTACTGGTTACACCTCTGCCTACCCCTTCGGGGATTACAGGCGTGAGTGTATATGTTTATGTATGTTCAAGTAAGGTGTTGTATTAATTATAATTAATATAATTATATTATCCATTCGTCATATGAAAAATGTAGCATAAAAACTGTTCTAGCAAAATGCATTTGCATGCATGCATTTTGTAATGCCAGCAATATCAAAATACTGCTGTGTATATTTATTAACTTGTTTATTTCATATAGTTCATTCAGTTTTATTTTTACATCAAATTGAGTAATAGGATTATTTCATTTCACATAAGTTGGGTTTTAATGTGAATATGCCAATATCTCATATAATAAAAATTAACTGAAGACAACACACATATCACTGTAAATTCGGCTATAATATAACATAAAATAAATAAGACGGTAGTTTGAGTATTGTTTGAAAATGTCAACTACTAACGCCATCTATCGCCATGAAGTTGGCGAGCTGCATGAGAGCGCGTATCCTGTGGCGCGCCGGGATCTTGTGGAACGCTCCGTCCACCAAAATGACTAGCGCCAGTCGACTCTCTGTACCCACGCACGTGCCGTACTTAGAGTGGGGTTTCTCTTCTGCTTTCTTTACCTGTAAACAATAGGGTAGTGCCTCTGTTTAATTTTGTACATTAGGTATTCGATATGCAACCGAATATAATACGCAAAAGATACCCTTTTACGTATTAAATTCGGTTGATCTGAAATCGGTTGAAACAGAATCGATATTGGTTGAAAATTGAGGTCACAATACATATTTATTTTAAATATTGGTATGAGCAAAAATGGTTGCGTAGTGGAAACATATCACTATCTCCCTCGCACAACGGCTTAGTAATGGCCATTTTGAGAACCGTGACATCACGAATAACTGAACCTGATTATTAGCGTAGGTATAGAAAAAACCGTTAGCTATTAATATTATTTGATTTGAGTAATAGAAGAACTGTGTGTCTTATTTCAAGGTTTTATTATACTACGTGTAACGGGAATAACGCACATCCTCAGACACCCCAATTTAAAAATATTATTACAATCATAATTCATCTATTGAAATTAGACTGCGATGTATATAAATATTGTTTCTTATGAAATTAGTTATACTAATTTTCGACATAAAGTTCGTAATTTCAATTATTTTATTTTTTAAAGTGTTCGTTTATTATTGCATTTAGAAAAGACTTTATCGCATCGAGTTATGTCTTAGTTTGGTTTTTCTTGAACGTTAAATTAAAGGGTGACTATTATTTACCTGAGTGTTAATTATTTTTGCAAAAAAAAAATTGTTGATATAGATTCTGTCGCTTATTCTGAACAAACTACTTTCAGAGTGTGCATTAATTATGTTACATGTTGTATATTGATTATGGATTTTACTATTTGTAAAAGCGAATTGAATTTTAAATAATGATTTTTTTTCCAATCCAAGATAAAATACAAACAATTTACACATTTTTTTATTGCGTTGTCTGTCTTGTTTATAAGATTATATGATTATTTATTAAACTGTTTATGTTCTTACAGGTACTTGTTCATAATAATTAACCTGATCAATGACCTGTAATTAGTTAATTTACTCTTAGTAAAAATAACTAATGATCAGTAGTCCAGTGCCTAAATTGGATCAAAATACAACTGAGCCTACGAAACGTCGTGACTGGAGTGAAACAGTTACGAAATTGTGATCTCGATTATTTACGCTCCTCGACATACATCTATTTATAGCTATGGTAGGATGAGGAAGGTAAATGTCGGTGGGTCGTCTAAATGCATAATGGAAGAGTGTAAACAGGTGCAAACTATCTGATGTTTGAAGGTTTTTTTATTCTGGCACGGCAAAGTGACCACACTACACATAAAGGTAAGCGTAGCGCCGTCTAATTAGAGTATTGAGTAGTGAGAGACAATATATCCCCCGTTACTCAACACAATAGGTTTAGGTTTTTGTCGGGGGTCTAGAGTTGGGGTACGATGTTTGGCCGTTTTGCGGCCTTTTGAGTACTCTGACACTAGACCATCGACCGCTTCTTCACCTTTTTGCCCATGGCGTAGTGTGAGGAAGTAGGCCGGCATGATTAGGTTGAGTAGCGGGAGATACATCGTCTCTTGCTACTCGATATTAAAACTGGACGGCAATGCGCTTACCATCAGGTGCAGTGTGGTCATTTTGCCGTGCTAGAATAAAAAAAAATACAAATGAAAGGGATGCATGATATTGGTCGTGACGTCACCTCTCAGAATGGCCATTACTGTGCCGTTGTGTTTTGTGTGTTTCAATTAATTTTTATTCTGTTTTCACAAAAGGGTTTCTTTTGGGCATTTCATTGGGCCGGCCACAAAACATAAAAAAAACAATCATGTCGGCTACTGAGTAGCTTCTTCACACTACGCCTCTTGGTATGATGATATAAATACCTCAATAGTAAAGGAGTCAGTGGCAGTGAGACCACGCGTGGTACCGTGCGCGGTGACAGTGAACGTGTGAGTTCCAAGATCTTGCTTCTGCGGCACGCCACTGATCAGACCATGCCTCGAGTCCACGGCCAGCCAGCTCGGCGTGCGTCGGCCATCTTCGCTGCGAACCTACAATAAATGGTGTATTAAAAACAACCATAACCTTTGGGTGAGGCCCGTGGAGTAGGTACCTAGACGAAAGTCGTAGAACTGTGAAACGAGAGGACGTGGGTTCGATTCTCACACCGGGACAAATGTTTGTGTGACAGATAGATATTTGTGTCCGAGGTCTGGGTGTTGTGCGACCGAAAGTCTTTCGTAGTCCCTGATACCCACAACCCAAGACTTATATCTTAATGTGGGGTCAGGGCTATGTGTGTGACTGTTGGGTGTTATTTATTATTTACCTCTGAATTTTCCAAACGTATGTCTGTATTCGTTTACGTATGTGTTCATTGTTAATTATCGCTTGCTTCAACGTCGAAGGAAAAAATTGTGAGGAAGCCTGCATACAATTGCTCTCGGACTTTTTTAATTCCGACTTCTAGCTTATTGCACGCATATTATTCCTTATCCTTTATTTAACCACTGCGTGGAACTCATAGAATGCATGTTTTGATCGAAATGTCCATATTATTTATAGGTGAAAACTTGTTAATTGCCACGTTTTTACGTAAAAAATAATATTTGAATGTTTAGGCTGTAAGTTTTCCATGTAAATAAATAAATAAATACCTGTGAACTTACATAGGAATTTCATAGGTGTGTGAAGTCTACCAAACCGCATTAGACCAGCGTGGTGGACTAAGGCCTAACCATTTTCATTAGTAGAGGAGGACCGTACCCAGCAGCAGGACGAGTAATTGGTATTATATCAATAATAATAAAGAGTATTGTATCGATATTGATAATAGTAAAACCATGGAATAGGGTAGTTGACATGAATTGTTTATAACTTTAATCAACAAGTTACATAACCTGCAATCTATTATCGAAATAATTTTATGAATCCGAACAAAAATAAGTAAATTCGACGCCATTCAAATTTGCGCGAAGAGGTAATTATTGTCAAATGACAGTAAAAGGATGAATGATATGAGCTGTGACGTCACCTCTCAGTGGCTATTACTGTGCGAGGGTGATAGTGAGATGTTCCCACTAAGCACCTATTTTTGCTTATACCAATATCTGTATATATAAAAGAACGAACTGACTGACTGACTGATCGATCATCGCACAGCTTAAACGGCTGGGGTTAGAGACTTGAAATTTTGCCAGTAGGTACCTTTATGACGTAGGCATCCACTAGGAGGTAAAATAGGGGATGAAAGTTTGTATGAAAATCCGTCATTTTTGAAGTTAAATTCATGAAAATTAGTATTTGGCCTTTTAGTTAAAAATAAAAAATATATGTTTCAGGATTTTTGGAAATTCCGCCTCTAAGGGGGTAAAATAGGGGATGAAAGATTGTATGAAAATCCGTCATTTTTTAAGTTAAACGCATGAGTATTTTGTATTGTATACTTTTTCTCCCAAACATGACCTCCACGCGGGCGGAGCCGCGAGCAATAGCTATTTAAAATAAACTGACATCATTTTTAAGCAATTTTAGTTCAGTTTCTTTTGCGTATTATATTCGGTTGTATCGGTTTCACATGGTATTACTATTATCTCTACAGAATATCACGGGTCATGAACTTGTGAGGTGCAGTGGCGACAGATTGCGATTCTGTATATATTCTCAGTAAATAAAAGCGGCGACAAAAAAAGAGATCACGTACTAACTCAATGGGTGGTTGTTTGCACATATTATGGGTTTTGGTTTTAATACGAATTACGTCAGCATTTGACCTCAATCACGCGTGATGGTGTGCGACGATAAGACTTACGATGAGGCAAACATGCATAGAGAAACCCTGAGATAAAAAGGACAAGTCAATATTATCGTATATTTTTAATCCATATGCCATTTGGGTTTCGAACATACGAATTTCGTCTTGACAGCCCGTATCACAACCAACTAGCTATCACTGCTTACCTCTGACTTTTCTAAAGTTACGTGTTTATTAAATGTTAATTATCTTGCTTTAACGGTGAAGGAAAACATCGTGAGGAAACCTACATACCTAAGAATTTCGAATGTAGGTGAAGTCTGCAACCCGCATTAGGCCATCGTGGTGGACTAAGGCATAACCCCTCTCATTACTAGAACAGGCCTGTGCCCAGCAGTGGGACAATGTTTAATATAGGGCTGGTATTATTATTTTAATCCATATTCTAATTTTAACCTTTTGGAGCTGAAGGGAAGAAGGGCACAAGATAAACACTCAGTACATTGGAATTAATGTAATGTTGTTATATTTGTTAAATAGCGTACCCATCATGCGTCAGCTTTTCAAACAATCATTTATTGTCTAGTTTATCGAGAACATAATATGGTTTAATATGCCCATATAATCAACCTACGTACACCTAATATTTTCTTTAAGCTACGTTATTTATTTTTATTAAATATCCTTCACCACTGCCGTTTGAATTTGTGATTATCTTCATTGGAGCTTAACGACTGATAGATCATAAAATCTTTGACATGATCTAGACACGAGGCTATCGCATTTTATACAAGAATTTTTTAAAACAATTTTACAGTAGAAAGCACAATGAGGAAACATAATTAGTTATATGTCTTTCATAACAGCCGACTACGAGTTCTCGCGACTTAATTAACTCTGTAACAAGTGGATAAAGTTTTTGATTAAAATATTTTAACTCACCTTATAAGCTAAAACTCTGCCGGAGAACGCTTCCTTTGGGATTTCCATACGGAACAAATGTCCCACGTACGCCGACGTATCGGGGACACCCCATAACCTTCTTAGGCCATTTTTTGCTATTTCAGAATGATTGGCAGTTAGTTCAACCTGAAACAGCACTTTTGTTATAATCTACATCGTCAACGTGTGACAAATTTATGCATTAAGATATATTATTATTCCAACTTAAGTTATTGTGAGTTATTGGTATATATTCTGAGTCTATTTGTGAGCCATTTACCGTATCGTGAAATATATTTTATATTTAGGCGGATAAACTAAACCAATCAGATAACAATTAGGCCACAATAAAATCTTAAAAATGATTAAGATTAGTACTGTAAATAAAAAAACTCCAAGCACTATGTAATTGAAGTTCTTGACGAGAAGTTATCTGTATATATAAAAGAAGAAACTGACTGACTGATAGATCAACTCACATCCAAAACGGCTGGGGTTAGAGACTTGAAATTTTGACAGTAGGTTCCTTTTATGGAAGGGTTTTTGGAAATTCCACTCCTAAGGGGTTAAGGGGGATGGAAGTTTATATGAAAATCCGTCAATTTTGAAGTTAAACGCATGTAAATTAGTATTTAGCCTTTTAGTTAAAAATAAAAAATATGTATTTCAGGATTTTTGGAAATTCCACCCCTAAGGGGGTAAAATAGGGGATAAAGTTTGTATGAAAATATGAAAGTTTTTGAAGTTAAACGCATGAAAACATGAACTCCACGCGGGCGGAGCCGCGAGCAACAGCTAGTATTTTATAAATCAAAACACATTGAGTAACGTGACAGTTTTATAAACTTATTGTATAAAATGGTATACCTACAATAGATTGTAGCTGCAAAATTTTGGCACACATCCGCACATTCTAGGCAGCATTAGTATTCTACGACTATTGGGGATCCCTATTCAGTCCCTATTCTGTTCATGATTTATTGCACTAGGAAGTGCATAGAAATAGCGGTGTATCTGAATGAGTAATGATTCTCAACGCACAACAGTTGTTTTGCAATAGTGACGTCATAGCGGCACTTACTACATCCTCCTGAAATATTCTTTGAGTTTGAACACAACTTCTTTCTCTATTTAATGTTCTATTGTCGCAATTCCGCGAAATGTGTTTTATGCAAATATAGTTTTCGTGCCTTATTTCATGTGAAAATTACGTCATGATTCTCAAAAAGGACGTCTAGAGGTGATATAACTGACTTGTATAAAAAATGTAGGATGACATTTTGAAAAGACTACTTATGGCTTTATACGAGTATTGCTACATAAAATGCTAATCTTGGAACACAAAAAAATATGATTTTTACCGTATGCCAAACAACTGATGTTTAAAACTATTTTCTTGAAATCGTTATACAATTAATAATAAGTAATACAATTAATAGTAAGTGGGGTGATTACGGACAGTTGGTAATTGCGGACACTACCCTACTGGTTCATACAGCCTTTCTCGCGCCCCCAAACTCATCTCGCATGATTCATTCCACCATCTTTAGTGTCCAGCAAGTTGTTAACACAAGAGCTTGCGCACCTCTTTCAAGGTAAGAACATTTAATATTTTTTAAGTATTTTTTGATGATTTTCAGTAGCATGCAAACGCGAAGATAATTGCTTTAGGTAAAAAGTGTATTACCTATACACTATGTACCATAATGTATAGGTAATAAATACTACACTATACATTATCACATTTATCTTTAAAAAATTGAAATAATGAGTTGAAGTGTATAATGTAAACTTACCTAACATTTTTGTCCTATAAAATGTAGAAAGGCTAATAGGGTGATTGCGGACATTTGCTAGGGATAAATACGGTGAGTATTTACCTAACGGGGTTGGCAAGAATACGGAAAAGTCCGATCATGGATGAATTATGTTTCAGATGAAAAAGATAGAAAAAAATAAACAAGAGGGTGCAGTAAAATAAGGAAAAGCGCAAAAAAGTCGCAGAAAGGTGTAACACCTCTTAAAAGCAATGCAGATGGTGCATGGTATGCTAGAATTAGGCACACGATAATTGCATAAACGGGAGCACAAGCTGTGGCTATATTTACTGACCGCAATTATCCCACCCGCTGTCCGTATTTACCCGGTAGGCATCTGGTAAATGCGGACAGCAAGGGTTTTGTTTTTTTTTGTAATTTTTTTTTTTATTGATACTTAAAGTTATATATATTGATTTTGTAAAGTAAGAACCAAAGATTAAAAGTTAGTAAAGACAGACTGCTTAGCTTTAATACTTTGTTTTATTGAAGAGTTTCCTTAAGTGTCCGCAATATCCCCACTCTCCCCTAATTATACCATTTGCTTAGATGAGATTTCATCTTGGTTTAGTCATGTTTATAGTAGTTGTGAATGTCCTGCTAGTGATACCAAAATATATGGAATTCCCACTGACCTGAAACTCTTCGCTATTGTCGAATGCGAAGTCGTCGTCGTGCCTGCTGAGCGCCAGCGGGCACAGCAGCAGCAACGCGCACGCGATGTACTGCGCACGCCCCATCTCGCCACACTCCGCTCTCATAAACTCATTATGATCTGCAACAATGCAGACAATACAAATACAATGTTTGTATGCACCCATTGTGCCTTGTTTACTAAATGTACAAATATATATCACGCCTGTAATCCCCGAAGGGGTAGGCAGAGGTAACCACTACACCCAGTTTTCGCCGAATTTATTTCAGTCCCATAATGTGACGGGGACGAGCTTATAGCCATACCGGGCACAAAGTATAGACGCCGGGCTAATACTGAGAATTTCTAGATAGAAAAACCCAATATCACTTTACCCGACCCGGGGATCGAACCCGAGACCTCAGCGCAGCAGTCGTAACGCATGCGCAATTACAACTGCGCCACCGAGGCAGGCTCATTAAATGTTTGGATCAACATTAAATTATAACGGTGTCCTTCTAATATTTTTTATAGCTTCCATGTAATAAACTAAGTTTATTTCCTTTAGTATGCGTAATAAAATCTGTTTGCGTGTTTCGAGTAATAAGTTTCTTATACGATGATTTTAATCTAAACTTAAAAACGTGTTTGAAAATTTAAATTAACGATATGTCGTTCAATACTTTGATTATGAGAATTGTATACATTTTTTTAAGCAAAATTTAATGCATTTTAATTTTAAATTTGTATTTATAATAAGTATTTCGACAAAAAATAATATTTCAGATACACATTAGTTACTTTTTTCATTGTAAAATTATATCAATAATAGAAAGTATATTACTCATTAAAATCGAGATTATTATAAGTTCATCAGAAGCCATCGAAGCTACTAGTACATTTTAAGTAAAAGTTTTTTAATTCATACACCGACTTCAATAAAAACAAATTATGCGTCACTATAAAGTTTTAGGGTTTCCCGTGATTTTCCTGAGATCCCACCATCAGATCCTGACTTGGTGCCAATGGGATCACCTGGGAAGTAAACCCTTTTAAACAAAAAAAGAATTTCTCGAATCGGTCCAGGCGTCTTCGAGTAATCAGGTAACATACATAAGATTCTGACGAATTGTTAACCTCCTCCTAAGATAAAACCTACATGCATTTCCGTAATAAAGTGATTTGTCTCGTGCCCATCACGCATAACTCGATACTCGACACATACAAATTTTAGTCAAATATCCGCGTACAAATGGCTTAGTAATAAAGAGCAGGGAGGGCAAACGGAAACGAGACGGTACTGTTACACAGTTAAAAACGCGTGCCGGCGCATAATGATCGGACACAAATAGAATGAGCTTTTAACAGTCCGCGCCTTCCTTAGCATGCTGTCGCGAAACAGCTTCAGGGAATACTTTTATATTCCTTTTTAATCGACTTCAAAAAAGGAGGAGGTTCTTAATTCGTCGGAATCTTTTTTTTATGTATGCACCCCGATTACTCGTAGACGCCTGGACCGATTCGAGAAATTCTTTTTGTTTGTTTTAAATTGTTTAAAAGGGTATACTTCCCAGGTGGTACCATTGGCACCAACTAAGGATCTGATGATGGGATCTCAGAAAGATCGAGGGCAACCCTCAAATTTTTTTATAGGGACGCATAATTTGATTTTTATTGGAGTCGGTGTACTTTTTATGTAAAAAACTTTTTAGAATAAATGTGGCGTGCCTACTGTTCAAACGTTTAAAAAGCTTGTTTGACGCTAAATTTGTTTCGGTCTGTGTATATTTGAATTTCTTTGATGTATGCTTCGCCGAGCTCTATTTGACTAATCAAAGCCAGCGAATGATTAAATGGGTTGTGTAATATTCGAGTTTTTGTAAGAAATATTTACTCGTTTATCTTTAATTCCGTTTCTTGAAGATAAAAATATGACATAAGAGAAAAACATGTCTAAAATTACCGAAGAAGTATTTTATTTGGAAAAACTTGAAACTAAGAAAGTTTTCAATATTAAGTGGATGTAAATCACTCGATAATTAATAGATATTATCTTTCTGTATAAAAATAATAATACTAGTCCTGTATTAATTAAGTCCCACTACTAGGCACGAGCCTCCCATACTGAGAGGGGTTAGGCCTAAGTCCACCACACCGCGCTGGCCTGATTGGAAGACTTTACATACCTTTGAAATGCATATGAGAATTCTCAGGTATGCCGGTTTTTCACAATGCTTTCATCGACCGTTAAAGCAAGCGATAATTATTATTTTTATTATTTATTTATTAAATATAATCTTACAGGTAACACCCAATGCGATTATACTTACATTGCTATACAAACAATTCAATACACATAGACACCTCATACAGTCGATACATTAGTCGTTACAGTCATTATAGTCGCCCTTATGAATCCCGCCAGTGTGTAATTAAAGATATCAATATAAGGATATTAATATTATGTAATATTAACAATGAATATACACGTAACTTTAGAAAAGTCAAAGGTGTATGCCATTTGGACTGGCTTCCAACGTACCACTTTTATTTCGACAATCCGTACCACTACCAACTAGGCTATCGCTGCTTATATTTTATCTGCCTGTAATTTTAATAAATTACCCCAACAACCTACTAGATGCTATTTAACAATGCAAAATAAGACACTCCAGTCCCTGTCAATAGGCTATTACAATAAAAAACAGCATAATTAGAGATAAACTGATTCGTTAAGGATGATTTACGAGCGGGGCTTAAGTCCTGGAAATAACTCGGCCACTCCAATTATTTTCAAGGAGATACGGAAACATTTGGAAATAAAATGTGCCCGTAATAAACGGTCAAGTGCGAGTTGAGTAGTGCCCGTCCATTAGTGCCCTTAAAGGCTAAAAGCATGATTCTGTCGGTGCAAAAAAGAAAAGTTTTTTAATTCATAAAAAGTACACCGACTTCAATAAACAACAAATTATGCGTCACTATAAAATTTGAGGTTTCCCTTGATCTTTCTGAGATCCCATAATCAGATCCTGATTTGGTGCCAATGGGACCATTTGGGAAGTATACCCTTTTAAACAAAAAAAGAATTTCTTGAATCGGTCCAGGCGTCTTCGAGTAATCGGGTAACATACATAAAAAAAAGATTCCGAGGAATTGTTAACCTCCTCCTTTTTTGAAGTCGGTTAAAAATAAGGTAAATTTCACTTAATTGACGTTTTTGATTGATGGTCTTATTGTACTTGAAAATACAATAAGACCATCCCTAGTCGTTAAAATATTTTAATCTTAACATTTCTTCAAACTATATTGGGCTTTGTGGACAGTACTAAATTATTGTAATGTGTATATTGTCTATCATATTATATTGGGAAAAAGCCAATGTTAACAAGTTGTTAGTGAATATGATATTTTATAAAATTATTTGTTTTCTGAAAATCTATTATAATAGAGACGAAGTGTGAATATTTTTTTTTAACATGTCATTTTAGATTCAGAGCAGATATTCTGTCAAATTTCTATAATAATATTCACTTTTCTAAAACCTTATTGGTTCACTAAAGAATAAACACACCCAGTAGTCGCACACATCTTGCCTCACACTAGGAAAAACCTGTGTCATGGGTATCAAGGACTAAGGGGTATAACACCCAGACCCGAACCGAATATATGTGAATCCCAAAAACATTCGTCTCGGTGCGGGGATCGAACCCAGGTCGCCGATTTCAAAGACTCGCCCTCTGTGCCTCGGAGGCTGTCGAATATACATATGTATAGCTTAACATTGTCCGTAAATTATTTGAATGATGTCTATACGGCTAATTGTAATTGTGCAACAGCAATAACTACACAATGTAAAGAAATGTCAGCATTAATAAAAAACAGCACCATAAAATCCGTTCATTAAACATTGTGCTTTTCCGGTTTTTTTATGGATTGTCTCCATAGTTTATTAAGTATATTGAAACTTTGAACAACAAATTGTTAGTGACAAAATGAGTATTTTATAAAACAAACATTGGATTAGTCATAAATTGTATGGCCAGTATATTTTACAAATCAAACAAAAGATGTCGGTACACACCCAGGAAATGAATACTGTTCACGTATTCATACAACGGCCCAATTAATAGAAAGGATGTAGCATTGATCAAATGGGTTGACCTACTTCACCCCTTATCTTTACGTCGAAATAATGGTCTCACAATCAAAAGGAAAGTCCGAGCACGCCACAAAGACATTTAAGATAAATCAAAGACCGAGTGTTTTACAAAAACCTGAGACAGCAATTTGAATTTCTCCCTAATCGATCTGTATTATTCAGTCCTGCAGACATTCCCTTAAATACAAGACGTAGGTAGATTGTGAAAGTAATTTCAACGAAATCTTTTCACGCTTCAAGAAATACCCGTTAAACTTGAACATTCCTACAAATGTAAATTTCATAACCGCAGAGATATGAATTTATTAAATTTTGTATATAAACTTTTGTGTGCTTTTGTATTATGAGCGCTTTGTGTAGATAACTGAATTATTTTGGTATACTGTTAGATTTAGAAATGGCTAAATTATATTATGGCTTAGTAAATTGTGTTTGAGTCGAATACAATCATAATCATGCTCGGTTGTAGTAAATTTTGACAACACGCACTAAATTCACGTACACTAAATCTATGGGTTCACGCGTTAAACACTGAGGCCGTTTTATTTCAGACGTAGTCATTAGTCAATTTTAACCATTGTTAGTCTTATTCTTTTTTCGGCTTAAATTTAAGGTCACCGCGTTGTTTCAGTAATACTAGATTGTTCTATTATCTATTTTTATAACAAATGGTCACAATAGTTAAGAGTGAATGTATCGAAGAGGGAATATGCTATACTATATTATAATTAAATATGCAAAAAGATTGACATTACTCGTAACTTGACTTCAGTTGAAATAACAGTGCCTTTTAGTCATGAAAATAAGTTACACCAACTATAAACGGCTGCCTAACTGGTAAATGAAATTGACAATATTCTTAAGTAAGATTTAACATATCAACTTTATTACAGACGGTGACCATCGGTGCTTTGTACTAGACCAGTAGGTCTACTCTTGAAATCAATTCCAATCTCGAACTCGATACAGTTTCAATTCCAATCTAGAAGATATCAGAAATCTAACTCACCCAAACTAAATAAATAGAATATTTACGAACTAGTGGTCGTAAATACTCTATTTCATTTAGTCACTAAAAATTCCGCCGTATTCAGTTAAATCGTGTGCTGGTGTTGCGTTCAAGAGTGCCAATTGTACAGTTTTCGAACCCAATCGGAATTTTAAATTGGAATCGAGTGTCAAGAGTAACCCTCCTGTTTGTACCTTTGTACTTGACCCACTAGTTATGTACCAGATTTGGAATAGATATACCGTATATACCAAGATATTATTATTGTTGTAATTATTGGGTACTAATTCATTTTACCGAATATTCGAACAAAGTCGAATATTTAAAAATTATAAAACACTAGACATATAATACAACATTAAAACTTTAAACTAGACTTTAGACAACTTTAAACAGTAAAACTTATCACGTAAGATTCTTACGCTAAAAGTTTAATCTCTAAAATGGTTACATTAAAAACATTTATCCGACAAAGTTTTGTGAATGATAGGTACTTGCTATTCCAAGTTTGTAAGCGCGTTAGAAACAGCCAGCCACTCTGGCTTACCCTTAGCTTTGCAAGGGGTCCTTTGAATAAGAGGGTTACCACAATGGATTTCTCCCCCGACAAAATCTCCTCTTTGTACAAATATATACGTATATGTATTTATATGATTACAGAAGCTTTCCAATCTGGCAATATTTTGTTGCTACGATAAATGTTTTGTAAAATCACTCTGGTACCGTAATAATATTATAGTTTGGTAATAAATTTCGCGGCTTTGTAGTTATTTTATAATGATAAAAATGTTTTAAATTTATTTCAATTATTATTAGTAAAAATTTATATTCAAAAATTTCGATACTGTAAAGAAAACAGCATTTAAGCGGATCATTTATATCAATTTTAATTCATGTTACGTATATATAAATAGGCACCAGTTTAGTTCTAATATTGCGATCTCAATTATATCATAATAAAAAAACTTAGGTCTTAATAATTTTAAAGATAGAATATTCATTCAAAAAGTTGTAAAATTTTACACAATAAGTTATCAATGTAAATATTCTAACACTCGTTGGCATAAAGATTTCATTCTAGACATTTATAGACTTCCTAGATTATCCTAAGGCACTATGACTCGATCAAAGTAATGATTCACAGGATTATGTCATTATTGTATGTTTGGATGCAAAAATAAGCACTTTGTCATTCTAGCCACATATGTTTATCCATAAATATTTGTGTTCAGACCGAAGAGATAAAGATGAATCAATATTGACTAATTATATTGTTATCTCCCCCGATTCTCACATAAGTCAGTATACTATTTCTCGTAAAATTTAATCATTTCGGAGTATAGAAAGTTCAATAAGGAAAATTAAAAGTACACCCCTCGTGAGATGTGTAAGTGATCGAAGGCGTTGTGAGGAAACTTGACGCTGTTTATTCTGGTGTATAATCTGTAGCACATTTTGAGTACACTGTGAATTTAATTTATTATTCGCTGTGTGAATTTATATTTCAACTAAAGTGTACATGTGTGTATAAGTGTTAGTAACATCAACAAACTTAATATTAACACAAACGCATGTCAGGATTTACTTAAGGCTACTCTTTATAATTAATCTACCAGCATTACCATCTAAGCTGAACTACGCGGCCATTGAACTGATTACACTAACACATACTTCACCGAACCACGAATATACTGGCCATCGACTCGTTTTCTACTCAACTGAACACGGCAGCGCGAAAGGCATTCCATTTTATGCTAAACATTTCCCCACTTAGGTTGTCATTATTAATGTACCTGTAACTACTCTCCTAAATACCTTCGGTATTTCTAATAATAGGAAATACCCTAATACATATAAGTACAATTGAAATCGCTTTATAAAGAACTCTATAAAAACAGATAAAATTAATTTAATTAGCATAGTTATTTATGCTAATCCATCCGTTGGCTGTTTTTTTAACTACAAGTACCAAATATTCGAAAGTTTTTCAACATAGAAACTGTGTGCTACGATGCAGGTTAAAGTTGCCTCAGACAAAATATGAACATTGTTACGGTTACATGAAAGCCAAACTTGTTAGCTTAGAAATAAAAATTCATATTGCATATTCAATTCGATAAGGCGTCCATTGATTGTTGTCTGCTACAATGTACAATGTAGGTCAAAAGTACATCTAAAGGTCTTTTGAATTTCGGTGCCATAAGTAGGTATATGAATTTTCATGTATGTTAGTAATAAAGATGAACATTTATGGAGCGCTTTGCACGCATGCCGCGCGTCGCAGAATAAAAATTTAAATACAATGATCAAACGTAAAACTAATAAAAACATTGAACATTTATATTAAAAAAACATATTACAATGTAGAAATATAGTGCTAAAAGCAAAAATCTTAATAAATAACCTTGATTAAACAATTGACTGCTTCGGTGGCGCAGTAATTGCGCATGCGTTACGACTGCTGTGCTGAGGTCTCGGGTTCGATCCCCGGGCCGGGTAAAGTGATATTTGGTTTTACTATCTAGAAATTCTCAGTATTAGCCGGGAGTCTGGAACCTGTGCTCGGTATGACGATAGGCTCTCCCCCTATCACATTATGGGTTACACCTCTGTCTACCCCTTCGGGGATTACAGGCCGGAGTGTATATGTATGTATGTAAGCAAATAAAATTAGTACACGAGAACGTTACAAACTATTAATGTCTCTCTTTCTCTTGTTGGTTGTCATTTTTATTTTTCATTCTTCGAGTTGTTACTAGCTAAGACTCATAATTTCAATTTCAAGCCATATGGTTTCTGTCTTGGCTAAATGTTTTCTGCTATCTAGACAAAAAGAGATCTCAAATGTATCTACGCAAGATTTAGCCTCTAAACGATGGTCACACAACTTTCATGTTACAAATTGGGCTACGTTGCTAGCTTTTCATTTTAAACTGAATTAAATATATCAGATAGTACATGACGAAAAAAAAAATAGAAAGTAAGTCGTGTGCGCGATTGCACAAGGGGTATGAGGACACTAGATTCCGTATATAGGTCATTCTATAATCACTGGAATCACACTCGTCAAAAACTTGAATAATCATATGTGTATCCCGGTTTTCATCGCGTGCCCGATTCTATCTAAACTCTTTTTTACTCCATCGTAACTGTTCGCAAGAACGATTTTCCTGCAAAATGTTTATAGTATAATACCTTATTTACCATTATCAGTGAGTGATGGATAAAGGGTCGGATTCAGGCCTCGCTTTCGTACTATAAAAGAATATTATGCTTTTTTAGGTTGAAATGGAAATAACGTCAACGATAAATAGAAACAGGTTAACGACTTCGGCTGGGGAAAGATGGTTTAGCTGAAAAATGTGTACGAGTTTGGTTACTGTAGATTTTTTTTGTTTCGTTTTGTTCTCTGATGTTTAGAGCTTTGAATGGTCCCTGATTATACGCGGTATAAATATAGTAACCAAACTGATGGACCCAACTGTTGTAACCAAATAGTTAATTTTACTTAATATGGGGTCAGATCAGTCAGTTTAAGTTATGCAACATACATATTATCCTTAATCTGGGCTAAAATTAAATCTAAGTCAGAACATTTTAATTATTTCCAATGATATTCAATAAGTTGTCAAACGTCACTAATTAAATTAAATTCTATCAAACTAAATTAAATAGTTTAAGTAATGTGTGTTTCTCTACAGTGCATATCAAATAAAAAATAGTGAAGTCTTGTAATGTTACATATTTACCGCTTATTGAATAGAAGTAATATGCATTTTAGTCAAGTTCGTGACAAATAGAGACTTATATATCATTTAATAACAATAAGATACAATTACCTTTTGAGTGTTGGTAAAACTAGGCGCGATCCTATCACTAATCACACAGTCATCGGGAATAGAACTCGCGGACTATCATTTCATAACTACATGCCAACTGAGCCACGGAGGCTGTCAATTCATTCCTTTTTTTTGTATATCTCTTGACGCGACCTGTGTCCACGACTAATTTTATACTTTACATAGCGCATCTGTTATAATCTTCGCTACGTAATGCTAAAGCTCCAAATATCGATAAATCCATGGATTAAAACATCAACGTCGACTTTATGGGTTGAATTAAACTTAATTGAAATTGCGTGTTCCTTACTATTACGGTATTTTTGTGTTAACGCACGGAACCGATATGAAACAAAGATTGATCGTTGAAACAGCAGAGAAATGATTAGGGTCGGCAACGCGCATGTGATGATCCTGGTGTTGCAAGCGTCCCTAGGTTACGGTGACCGCTTACTATCAGGCGGGACGTAAGCTTGTTTAGTTAGTTATAGGACTTTTTTCCGGAGTTCTAGGGAATGTGTTATTAATTAGTTTATTACATAGACTTCACTTTACGATCATATGAGATATCTAGCATTGTGTTTATCTGTTATCAAAGTTTGTACAGATTGTGACGTTTCTTTACACAGTCGCGCAGTGAAGTGGAATTTTGAAAATAAATTTAAATAGTTATCGTCGATTAAAAAGGACAGGTTTTAGATAATATTCAATTTTGTCTTATTAACTTTAGTGTAAAGCGTAACCAGATCGAACCTCTCTAACGGTATGTAAAGGTTAATTACACAATAAATACGTAGAATGTACTTATATGAGGCTGTCAGTGCAAAAGTGGCCTAATCCTCAATTTTTCATAATCTGACCTATGTACTACAAATGATTTAAAATGTGCGAAAATTTAATTCAAAACCGGCCTATCTCTAGTTTCACCAATTGCCAATAGATGGCATTGCAAAAATTCCTAGTGTTATATAATTTATGTACATTGATTTAAAATTCATGAATATACAAACCCCATTATTTTCATACTCATTGTCTCAAGCTTAGGCCACTTTTGCGCTAACGGCCTTTTATTTGATGTTGGCAGACTGAACTTTATAACCACCACCGCACATGCGTCCGTGTCGGTGACTCGTGTTCCGTGCCGGCCAGTGTATACCCAGTTACTACAGGCCAGCATAATACTAGCCACCGTCAAGGGACGCCACGTCTCTCGACGGTCATTATATTAACTGTACTATACTGGGTGGAGTCATTGTGAATATAAAATTTGGCCGTTTGCCCTATTTTCATATAAAAATAAATAAATAATAGACAATTGTATGCTAACGTAGTTTTTCAAGTTAAATTTGTCGGTGACCTATACATGTAATTCAGTCTATAAAAAATTTATTAAGAAATAAAAAAATATTTGGACTACACTCATTTACCACTAGGTCCAGTTTAGTAAATCACTTTGTCGTGCTAGGTTACAAATTTACAAAAATACCCAGCATATAAAAAGTGACGCTGCCCGAAAGTTTTTTTATACAATATTAATCAGAACGCTTTATATTCCAGAAACTTGGTGTCCGTAAGGGATGAAACAGCATATTTATGTAAACGAATAAATAATTTAAGCGTGCACGTTTTGCTTAGTACCTTGTATTGTTGTTGGCAACATTTGGTATAGAGATTAACATATTTATAAATACGTTTTTTTAAATCTAAGTGACACAGATTGATAATATTATGTAATAAGTATAATTTCATATAATATTAAAGAGGAAGTCTTTTTCACTCGTAGATATAGTAGATTCGTAACCAAAGTAGTATAATTATAAAGTTCGACAGACTTCTTCATTGTGTATTTTCGAATGAAATAATTGAGTCCTTTATAATAAAAGTATATATGTCTGTATATCCTAGAAATTAGACTTTTTGTCAAAAAAAACATAATTGTTTCAGAAAATAAGTGACAATATTTTATTCATCCCAAGAGACCCAACAAAGATGGTAATGAACAAGTGTGGAACAACCTTTTATCAGAGAAACTGTCATAGTATGTGTGTTAAATTATATATAATAAGATTCCACAGGTTATTCGTGAATCAACACAAAGTTTATTTGAAAAATAAATAACAAAATTGGCTTATAGAACGATGCTTCTACACAATCCAGGAGTTTTTTAAAAACAATAAAATTTTATATTATAAATAACATTGACATTGACTATTATTATAAATTGACTACAAAAATATTACCATGTAAAACTTGTGATGAATTAAATTGACTGCATGTATTTAATTTTAATATTTCAAATGATTATATTATACAGAATTCCCTTAATTAATGATGTAATGTACCGACTTTCTAGCAACTAAAAAATTGCTATTATTATTATTAAAAACAAAAAAATTATGGGTATTGATTTAAAATCAATTTTTAAAAGCCATTTAAACGGCTCATTAATATTGTGCCCAAAGCCATACATTGATGTGCACTCTATTTAATAAGGGACGAGCCAAGAGAAACTTGGTTGCCGATTTGCGGATTTTGCGGGTCGCCCCACGTTTACTAATAATTAATATCTAAAGATATATGACTTAGGTTCATAGCTTGAAATATGTCTATTGCTGGAGACTATTCCCTCATATTATCTCCCTCGACCCGACTTACTGACACCAAATACCTTCCTTAAGACATCTATGAATCTGTATTAGATGAAACCAAATATTCATAAATGGTAATCAATACTGTTAACTTTGACATCTTCAAAAGTCACAACATTTTTACCATATTCAAATATAATGTCTACGTCCACACCGCGTCGTTTTCTGAGAACCATACTGTAACAGGGCAACCAGGCGCAGTCAATCTATTTCGACAACGGAAGTCACGTGCTTCTCTCGAGCCTGCCTGCATAGTAATGTCATAGTTCCCCGTATTGAGATGCTATAAATATGCTGCCGTCTCAAACGCTCCTGCGTTATTCGTCTGCACATCGACTGCAGCCCACCCATGCGCTAGCACCTAAGTGTTAGGAGCGAAATGGCTATTGTTTCACGTGGGGCGAAACCCCATTGCAGGTGACAGCCTTGATAAATTGGGGTACGAATGGTACAAAAAACGTCAAGTGGCATTACTTTGAAATGTTTAGGCCATTTTATCGAAGGGATTTGATGAAATGATACCTCGGAAGGAGGAGATTATTTGCAGGATGTTCTATTACTCGCTGTCTGTTACATAACTCTGTGGTACGTTTAATTAATTGGTGGCAGAAGGAACAGGGGGTGATTGTCGGGGTTGGGACATTTTACGAGTTGCCTTAATTGAGTTTCGGGAAGATATCTCGTCTATATGATTGTTCGCGAGGGCACTATAACATTCGTGGTAATTAAAGAATTCGGTATATTGTGTGCCATTCGGCATGACCGCGCGGGTGCCAAGGGTTATCTTTATGACAACGTGGAAATGGCGCACCTATGTTTACAACATTTCGGGTTTTACAGTTAGCACGAATTACAGTGTGTCAATTATTTCATATAAGAATCGGGTTCAATGTACAAACATATTCTAGTGGTATCGACGTCAACTGCTAATATTGCAATTTATCTGATTGTCGCGAAGGTAGGATTAATAACGTTTGCATTTGCGAGATCAATAAGATCAATCATTGATCGACGAACATTTAATACATACGTGTTCTGTATCTAATTGTTTTTTTTAATAACATTCTCATTCCCAAATTTTCCATTTATTATTCAGAATGGAATATACGAATGTACACATGTATACTTTAGACTGAACCACGAAGGTTGAATGGATGTATTTTTACCGAGAGCAGGTAGAAATCTTCTTAAATATATAGATAAGAATATTGCTTGGACGCCTCGGCTAGAACCGCTGTTGTAGAACATTTATCTAATCACTAGCTACTGAATCACTTTCGAGGTTTCTTTGCTTAAATTTATGTCTCATCCATTGTCTACTACATTGACAATTACTACGACTACAGTAAACCGTTTGCACGTTTGTAAAACATATTTTTAATACATATGTATAGTATTTTGATCATAATATATTCATAGGTGTTTTTTTTAACTAAATAGGCTTGCGTTTGACCACTATCTCGCCTGATGGTAAGTGATGATGTGGTCTACGGTGGAGCAGGCTTGCCTAGAAGATACCTATTCACACTTGACTTAAAGATACCCAGATTATAATTTTCGGGAAATATAGACTCCGGCAAAGAGTTCCACTCTGGGTGTTATATTACCCGTATGATATAATGTTTTTTTTATAAATGTGCCGATCTATACCTCGCTGGGCATTGGGCTCGCGTTGAATGTTTATTATATTAACCGAATGCGGGGGTGGACATTTACTTTAAATTGATCTTGTATAATTACAATTCAGTCAATTGTGTGAAGTGTGATAGAATTTCATTATGTCAAAATTTATAGTCATATGACATAATAATAATAAAATAGTCATAATCACACAATTCCCTTTAAAAATATCGATACTCGATGGCATTCACAAAACTTATTTCAGTGTAAACATATTGTGGGATTTATGCAATATTGAGCGCACAATAGTTTCCTGAGTGGTGCATAGTAATGCTTTCTGCCAAGTGTTATAGCAAGCATTGTTCCGTGAACGCAGACGATGCTTTGAGACTGCCCCGAAAGCGGCTTGATTTTGTAGTGGAAACACAAATACTTTGTGAACACGTGTTGTTATTATTACGCAGTTATTGTTGCCCTCGTTTTGTGTAAATCGTTTTGAGGGCTTATTTGATTTGTATGTTGAAGTCGCTACAGTTTTGTTATTATAGAAATAAATTATGGTCTACATTTTGTTATAAGTTGTGATTGCCTAGGTACATGCCACTGTTTGTATATACACATTAAAAAAACTCTAATTAATAAATAAGCTAAGTGAGTAACATTTTTAGATTACGTTAGTAATTATATCAAATATTGTTATATCAAAAAAAAAACATGACTGCTTGACAAATCAGCCTATGTAATAATACCAGCAATAATAATTAATTAATACTAACATAATGATCCAAGCCTTGTATACGAATGTGAGGGGTTAGACCTTACTTCATAACCGTAAATATTTCTATTGGTTTAGGAGTTTTAAAGTTAAGGCCTTAACAAATTATCAAACATACAACCACAAATCTTGTTAAAAAATATAGCATAAGTTGCATTCTCAAAGGTACAGGCAGAGTTTGCATGTAGTTCCAACCATGGTTTATCAAGCTGGTTAGTACTATGATGTGTTACGTGGTGAGCCTTCCTATAATAGAGTACTAGTTCCGATACTGTTTTCCTGACATTTTTAGAATACAAAACTCAAGTACAAATTGTGAAACTCGAACACAAGACCTCAGTGTTTCTTAGCTTAACATTCGAACAATTAGGTTTAATTTCATAAATATTCTTTGAGGTTTTAATTGATTGAAGACTAGCTATTATAAAGTATAGGTGATTTTGACAGTTAAAACCGATGGGAGAGTGATCATGCGTCTATGGATTAATATAATGTTAGCGGCAATCGCTAAGCTGTCTAATAGCCAGCTAAATAATTTTTTGACACTGCATTAACCAAGCCAATTCGATTCACTAAAAAGTAAACTAGCATGACAAGCCTTATTTCTAAAACCAAAGCCACCCACACATATTTCACACAATTCCCTCATAGTGCGTACAATAACACATATAGATAAAATATTTGGCGTCATTCGCGTCTGCGCCAGACGGTGATTTACGCGACACTGGGTCCAAAACGCCTCTCCCTTTATGGGCAGCACTTCGGCGAACTGCAATTTATTTGTCTGGCTGCAGATAGATTGTAATCAACCGATGCTTTTTAGTTTCGTATTCAATACTTACATGTCTCGTGTCTTTATCTGATGTAAAATAATATTCAAATGAGTAAGTATACGCATCGTAATGCCAAAAAGAGTGGCTGACAAAGCCTTTTTTTAAGTAATGGTACATACTCAGTATTTTTTTTCTTGATCATATTTCTTTACGAGACGGTCCACATACCTACTCCGAGTACCTATTATATAAAAATAATACTAGCTCTTTATCGTATATGCTGTCCCACAGTTGGGCGCGGGTTTTCTCTATCACTTAGTTAGGCTACCACGCTGGCCTAAAGGGGATTGGTAGACTTTACACATCTTCGTCTTTCTTATTTAGAATTCACAGTCAAGCAGGTTTCCTCGCGATGTTTTTCTTCACCGTTGAAGTAAGTGATAATTAACAATGAATACACACGTAACTAAAAAGCCAGAGGTGGTCCACTTGGTTTGATTTCGAACCTGCAACTTGTGTTTCGGTAGTCTATGTATATAATATATTATATTATATTATTATGCCATTTTCCAGGTACTATAAATGTCTTTTATATCAGTACCTTACGCTAATCACTCTGCGTAGGTATGACAAATGGCGTCTTTTGATTCCAAAAGCACAACCTGCCATTACCTGACCTGCGATTTGACAGACCGAGGCCTCTCCAATTTTATTTTTTATTGTATTCAGGAAAACATACAGCTCTTATAAAACATTTGAATACAATAAGATTTTTTTACATAACCTAAAAATTCTTTCCACAGGTAAATAAACCAAGGTGAACAGAAGTTAAGTAAACCTAAAGTTTTTAATGTCGGTTTTAGAATCTAAGTATGCTGCTAATAGACTAATGAAACTATGAAAGAACCTATTATGTGTAAAGTATGTTTTTAAATTAAGGAGTTATGTTTTTTTACACCACATAACACCTGTCTAGACGAGGCATTGAACTCCAGCCACTGTTCAGGGTCATTTACATTTAGATTCAGCTGTTGAACGCGGGGAAACCGAATACATAACATGAGAATAGGACGTAGGCAATCAAATCTAAATTAAACCTACAGCCTAAATTTTATTTATGAAACTGTATATTGTTGCTTTTAGCTAATTGGTCTTTAACATTTCAATTTTAATAAAATGTTCAGAGCAGAGTAATTTTTAAGTGACACTTAGAGACGGTAACAGCTTAACGACAAGAGAATGGATATTCAAAGAGAAATCCTAAGAGGATACTGGATTTATGAATAATTTTAACATACCTTTAGCTTTATATTGTACTTTTGTATACTTAGCGTTAAATATTTGACCTACAAAGTAACTATAATGTGTAAAAGTAAACCAGTCTGGAGAGAAAAAGAAACTAAGACAGACTAGGCATATGTACGGCGTTGTTTATATATAACATAGCTGTTGCTCGCGGCTCCGCCCGCGTGTAGGTTAGTTTCGGGAGCAGAAGTATTCAATCCAAGAAGTTGTCTACTGCAGTGAGGCACCTGTAGCGATTGACCTGCCTCTCAGGTGTTGTGCCTGAATGTTATGTAGCCTATAGCGTTTTTCGATAAATGGGCTATCCAAAAATAAAAGAATTTTTCAATTCCAACCAGTGGTTCCTGAGATTAGCGCGTTCAAATAAACAAACAAACAAACTCTTCAGCTTTATTATAAGTATAGATTAGAAACCTACATCTTCAATACCGAAGACGTCCGCGATTTAACGATATGCTCAAGCCGTGACAGCATTATACTGTAATACTACGCGAATAATTGATTGGCCGACACGGGCAGGCTCAAATTTACCGTAATTGCGTAATGTAGCAAGGTGTCCTCTTACAATTGAAATTATATTCTTTTATGTTGACAATAATGTTGAATGCCTCGGTGTCGCAATTGTAATTGCGCATGCGTTACGACTGCTGTGCTGAGGTTTCAGGTTTGACCCCGGGTCGGGTTAAAGTGATATTGTTTTTTTTTAACTAAAAATACTCAGTATCAGCCCGGAGTCTGGTATTGTGTCTGTTATGGCCATAGCCTCGCCACCTATCACATAATCGAGCCGTAATAAATTCGGCGAAAAGTGAGTGTAATGGTTCACACCTCTGACTACCCCTTCGGGTATTACAGGCGTGAGTGTATACGTATATATATATATATATATATGACAGTAATTTGCAAACTGTGTTATGTATCCTTATACAATTGGCTATTTGACAACATTGAAAATACACTGCAAATTGTGGTCATCCTGTTAGACAATAGCTTAAAAAACCATATTTCACTTAATTTTAAACAAAATAATGTATATTTTTTGCAAATTAAACGAAATAAAATACAACATTTATTTAAAATTTTATCTGTGATGTGAACGCTCTGTGATTGGTTGCAATTCTGGTGACGTCACACGCAAGTAAACATAGTAGGGATGTGACATTGAGTGAAAAAAATCGATTTTTCTCACTTGAATAATAATCGATTTTCTAAAATCGATTTTTTATAAGAAAAATTATCGATTTTTTTCTTAAAATTGTGCGTAATATGTTTACTCTGTAGTAAGAAATAAATATTAACAATTTATTAGGAGTTTTCAGTTTGGCATGAAAGTCACCCATTTCACCGCTGTAGGAAGCCTTGGTACGAGACATAGCTTTCCCTATGTCTTCGTACGTTGGGGCGTACACTTGTATAACCTTCAGAGTATATTTTTAAGATAAGGTACGCCACTCGAGGTGATACGCTGCCAACTTCCACAGCGTTGCTTTTTAGTGACTTGTGGATAATAAATCCGACGCCACCTTGGGATGGTTGGTGTCCTTCTCGGAAGTAGAGTAAGTGACCAGAATCTAGGGCCATCTTCTCCTCCCCCTGTCTTCGGATATCGGATAGCCCTACGCTATGCCAGTTAATAGTTAATGTGACTTACCTCTTCTTCCAACTCAGCGATGTGCTCGTCCAACCGCAGAGAGCGTCCGTTCTACGTCGCCAAAAATAGCTTTTAGTGGTACCATACCATAGCCCGGGGATTGTAATGGGTGCCTTCAATGCCAATGTACAATAGTACAAGGACACGGCGAATCGAGGGTAGGATCATTCGGCTATGGGTGCAGGAATCACAGGGGGCAAATGCTAGTCAACTTTTTCGAGACCCGGGGCCTCTTTTTGATGAATTCATTTTTCCAGAGGAAGTGGACTTGGCGAAGGCCCAATAATGCCACCAGGAATGAGATCGACTTCATTATGACTGATAAGCGCCAAATATTCAGAGATGTCTCTGTGATCAGTAGGTTTAACACCGGTAGTGATCACCGACTGGTAAGAGGCACTCTGAATATAAAAGTTAAAATTGACCGAGCGCGCTTAATGAAGTCGACTCTCCGACCAACTTTAACTTTAACAAAGAGATAAAGAAGCTAATACGGTGCGATATAAGACGCCCAAATACTCTGGACATTGAAAATGCTATTACGCGGAACAAGGGTATCAGAGTTTTCGCCAAGCCACTTACCTCTAGTTGTCACCTGACAAAGCTCAGAACATCACAAACCACCACCGTCACTTCCATGCCAGAGATACTCGCAGAGGTCGAAAGGTACTCAAAAATCAAGTCCACCTGTGGCCCAGAACGGGGAAGATCCGCGTGCCAGACTAACTCTCCACCATACAGACGAGTTTCCCGACATCGTCGTGGGTGATGCCATTCTCGAGGTTGTGCAAGAGTATGTGTGGGTGACTGATGTGGGTGACTTATTTCACCACTTATATTCATTTACAATAGAAACAAAACATTACACAAATATAACAATAATTAATATAAAAATCGATTACTTTTCACATACCTAAAACATAGCTGTTTCGAGAGATTTTATTTGATTTGCTATCTAATTAATTTAGAAGAAAATCTGAAATTCACTTCACGTTTTCGGAGGGTTATTAGTAGGTATGTTGGTAAAATATCGATATTTTGTTTCGATTAATCAAACTCCGATATTGATATATTTAAAAATATCGACATATCGAAAATCCGTCATTTTTTAAAATATCAACATCCCTAGTTATTAGCTTGTTTACTTGCATGTGACGTCACACCAGCGCCATTACAGAAATAGCGTTTTTGCCGCGGTTTTGGATATTTAAACTTTAACATTGATTTTTATTAAAAATACTGTATATTTTCCTGAAATATCAATGTAGTGTGCTTATTATGTAATAAAGAATAGTTTTAAATCATTATCGAAAATGAGCCAAATAGCCAATTATCGACAGAACTTGGGTTGTCATTTATAAACACTAAAAATTTTGAAACATTGTTCAACTAACTCGCTTTATACTTGGGGTGAAGTTTATCTGGAATTGTATTCTTTGTCGAAGATAGCATCGCTTGAAACAAGACAGGCAACTTGGTCGATCTATTTTTAAAATATTCGATATTGATATTTTAATATTAGATCCATAGTTTAGCAGTGTTTTCTATGATAGCATTAGATCTTCTATACTCTAAGTTGAATATAAGTAAACTCGTATTCAACTTAAATGTTATCCATAGCCGTGAAGTGTTAATGATAAGGCTTAGTACTAATATTACTTCATATAAACTAACAAATACCATCTACAAACTCAATCAAATCATATCTGCCGAGTTTGTATTACCAATAATCTGAACTAGGAAAGCAATTGGCTCAATGAAAACTGATAAAACATGGAAATGCAGAGCGGAATTGGAAACTTGGCAGCTGTGCGACGTTTATGCTCGCACGTACGACTGTGCGGCGCGTAACTACGGAATATTGAACTGGTATCGCATAGGCACTAGGCAGACATCGTTAACTAGATGATTTAAAGCGATCGTTGGAAGGACGCTTTTAGAGGGAAATGGAGGGGCCGTGACCTCCCACCGCACCGGAAAAATTGTTATTTATGAATACAAGTTAATTGTGATAAAAAAATATGGAAGTTTTAATGGAAAATAAATGTATTTTTACGTATATTATTATCATTTTTCTTATACGTATAATTTTATCCAGTAAAAATATCGGATATAATTGAGTTTCAAATTAAGACACTTTCTAGTTAGATCAGTTCGCATTTAGATAGAAAACTGAGTTACATGAATTATATAATAAAAAGGTTGTCATATATTTTGTGGTACGGCATTCATCGTCGATATCTTTTTCAATATTTCTGTATTAATGATTCTATTATGCTTCCGGCTAGTGGCTTTAAACATCGCAAGAACTAAATTATAGGAAATGAATTTAAAAAAATTATGACCCTTTGGTCTAAATATTGAATCCGTCCTTGATTGATCGCTGGACTGTAATTCGGGCTTCCGATTTTAAAGTCTGCACGTTTAGAACTAAAATATACGGTTTTTGCATTATTTTGTTACGTATTTTTCACTTGAAAGCATTACAAATATATTATAAAATATCCATTTATACTTACATATTTAAATTAAAGCCGCAATGGACGGCGTTTCAGGAACTATGTAACCTGGAACAAAATGAAATTAATTAAATATTATACGAGTACAAGGACGTAATGACCGTCTGAAGAGAGCTTTAGATTATAATAGAAATAATAATGATTTTATTGTTTATATTTATATTGAATAACATTATTTATTTAATTAAAATTACTTACAATTAATCGCGTTGCTCTACTTGTTTGCATTGATTTAAGAGTATGATGAAACCATGAAACTATAAATCTGATTATTTCTAGTGTCTCCGCTACAATAAAAACTATTTCAGCAAACAATATATTCCGAACAGCGACAGTTTACAGTTTGGTCATGTTGTTTATAAATAAGCGCTCCTGGTATAACTAAAGCTTAGTATAACTTTGTAAACAGCGGATTCACGGAGCGTCATATCCGCTGCATTCCAACTTTATCCCTCCATACTACTGTGACCTATTTAAAGTGGTGACCACAAAGTTGGTAAGTTAGAAAAATAAACGTAAACAACATTTAATACGCAATATGACACGTATACCTAGTCAGGTCATAAATTCTGTCACATGTTTAATATAAAATAATTGAAACAAGTTTATTCATTATGTAACCATTTATATACCAAAATGAACTTAACAAAACATAGATTCTTTGACACTAAAGTTTATTCGAAATGACCGTCGTGATTTTGAATACAGGCCTTCAATCTGCGCGGCCAGTTGTCGATCGCAGCACGAACTAGGTCCATGTCAATATCGGCGGCTGCCTTAATCAAGGATGTCTTGAGTGACTCCAAATTGGGATGAGGCTTTGAGCACGCCTTTTCCTCCAAGTGTTGCCATATCTTGTAATCTAACGGATTCAAATCTGGACTGGAGGAGGGCCAGTCTTCGTGCCGGATGAAGTCGATTTCACGCGCCGCCAGCCAGTCTTGTGTGCTCTTCGCTCTATGAGCTGGCGCCGAATCTTGTTGGAATACCCAGTGCCTGTTATTGAACATGGTATGAGAAACAGGTTCCACAAGGTTCGTCAGGACTGTATTTTGATACACAACTGCATTCGTTTTTACACCTTTCTCACAAAAATGTACCTCTGTTAAGCCCCAATAAGAAACTCCCAACCATACCATGAGCGAGGATGGAAAATGACCTCGTTGGACACGCGGAATACGGTTGCTCGCTTCTTCACTACTGTGTGCGTACACCTTATCATTTTGTTTGTTGTAGCTCTCTTCTACGGTAAAAATTTTTTCATCTGAAAATAGAATTGCAATGACAATACTTATGACCTGACTAGGTATATAGATATGTGATTGTGGTGTAGGAATATGTTGTTATTGATATGCCTCTAGTAAATAGCCTGACATATTAACTAAATAAAATTGTGTGTACTGTGGTTAATACACACAATTTATTATTATGAGTTTTACTGCTGAAGTTGGCCTAACTTCTCGAATGGACCTTTGCTTATCCAACAGATATAACAGTTTCACAGCTCATCGGAGAGTTTTTAAGTATTATAGTCCTCTATTTTGAAATACATTACAATATTCCATCAGCCTGTTTTCGTCCACTATTCACTGTCCACAATATAACTATTGTTATTGTTTTATGTCAAAACTACAGCCTCCGTGGCGCTGTTGGCCATTAGCCGGATGTGAAACGAGAGACCGTGGGTTCGATTCCCACACCGGGACAAATGTTTGTGACATACAGATATTTGTGTCCGGGGTCTGGGTGTTGTGAGACAGAAAGTCTCTCGTAGTCCCTGATTCTCACAACACAAGACTCGTATCTTGGTGTGGGGTCGAGGCTATGTGTGTGTGACTGTTGGGTGTTATTTATTATTTAAAACTTAACCAAAACACCATTACGATGATCTACACTATAAATGCGTTTACTTCTTTTCCACAAATTACTATAACATAAGGTATCGCACTATCTACTGAAGTTTTTGTGGCTTTATCTAGTTGCCTAACCCTGTATATGGCTTAGAAACTTCTTTACAAAACTTTATTATGTCTAGATAAGTTATAGATCCGTTTGTAGTTTTATCGCAAAAGTTTTAAGCAGTATGTAGGTTTTACAGAATCGTTAAATAGGTCAGCAGCTTCAGCAGCTATAAAACTTCGTTAGAGTCTTTCAGCTTTCGGAGAATTCTACATTGAGTTTACTCTGTTAGATGCGAATAACAAAGTAAATCATACAAATGTGCTTTTTAATCATTTATCAGTTTTTATGAAGAATATAATAAAACTACTATTTTTTTTATATGAATGAAAATCTAAATGGCCTATTTAAAATACTAATGGCAAAACAATTAGTTGTCAGTGAAGTTGTCTATAAAAATTTATGTCAGCCTCCGTGGCGCAGTTGGTGAGGAGCCGGCTGTGAAACGAGAGGCCGTGGGTTCGATTCCCACACCGGGACAAATGTTTGTGTGACAGACAGATATTTGTGTCCGGGGTCTGGGTGTTGTGAGACCGAAAGTCTCTCGTAGTCCCTGATACCCACAACACAAGACTTGTATCTTAGTGAGGGGTCGGGGCTATGTGTGTGACTGTTGAGTGAAAATAAGTAATAAAAAAAAACGTGATAAAAGCCGGACAAGTTTGGAGAGGTTTAACGGGGAAGGGCTTTTATGGATGGGTGGACAAAGTATAAATAAAAGCTAAGTATGATATACCAAAGAGCCTAAATGAAAATGAAGCAAAAAATTGACAAATAAAGTTGATCCTCGAAACGTTCCCCTATTAGTCATTTCAAATAGGATACGCTAGATAAAAACCGACGAACCTCAAGAGGTTGCCAACAAATTAACAGCCTGCAACCATAAAGTGGCTCTTGCGTGTGGATAGTTGCTGGAACGTTTCATCAGTAACGACTCCGCTTATCGCAACAGCCGCAGCCCGCAACTAACATTTGAAAGCTTTCGCATATTCATTCCGAAAGTTTCGCAATTCCCTTTGGTTTGCAGCGCGTTAAATTTATGTAAAACTTCTACCAATTTTGTGTTTATGGTAAACATATACTCTCATGGCTTCTAATTAGACTAGTTTTGAGTTTTATATGGCATCGGGGCGTTCGTTAAACATTCACATCAATACAATAATGTATCATTTAAATGTTCTCTTAAGGGCTGCACCATCTTCACAGATAAAACCAAACTGACTAGCTTTCTATTAGGCCTGGATTACATCGAGACAGATGGGTTAATATCTGGGTACGGATCCATAGTGTTGGCATAATGATTAAAACAAATAAATATTACTACTGCTTGTCAAAGATGAACCTTCTACATTCTTAAAAGCGATAAGACGCGACGTTTGTCGTAAACCAAGTCAACTTTACCCCCTCTCATTAGTAGAGGAGGCCCGTGCCCAGCAGTGGGACAATGTTTAATACAGGGCTAGTATTATTTATTTGTATTTAAGTCAACTTTAAACCAAGGTCCAATGATTCAGCATTGAACTCACGCATACTTATCACTTGGTGTGTGACTCATTATTTGAGCAACCATTTAAGAAACTCACACATTTTTACACAAAGATGTAACATTGAAATGTGGGAGCCGAAAAGGACAATGGGCGAATTTGTATGAGCCCTGTCCCCACCCACCAACAGACACCATACATATACATTATTATTAAGTGTACTATAAAAAACTCTTACCATATCATTTAAATTTAATAAATCAATGGAGATTCCTTACAAAATAAAAAAAACATAAATTAAAAATGTTCTTAGTAAACACTGCTATTTTATTGCATTTTTTTACTATTTTGACATAGTTTTAATAAATATATAAAGAAATATGGTCGCGTAACATTTTGTTACATTTGATAGGCAATTTCACCAGGAACTGTTCGCCAAGTAACTAAACCTTAGGAACTACCAATAGCTAAAACAGCATGTTTGGATATTTGAGCTTAGAACCTTTGGCATATTTATAGTACAAAATCTGATGCTGATCTGATGATGGTAGGGAAAGGAAAGATAAACTGGATCTTGGAAAATGTAATAGTTGGAGACGTCTTGTTTGCTCGTATATGTTTAGTACTGTGTGTAATTGCAGAAGTTAAAATATTTCCACAACAGATGATAGCAATAACAAAAATATTATCGGAGCTCGTAAACTACATTAGTTAAAAACGTCCCGTTTGGACATAAACGTTTAAAAACCTTGGCAATAACAGAAACACCCTACATACGTGGTGCAACACGACCGCCATTCATAGCATGGATGGCATGAATACTTTTTAGTACTTTGTTTTTACAAATATCAAAAGAGATTTAAAATAAAGATTATTTTTTGCATATATTTTTAAAATAATGATATCAGACGAATTAAAAACATAATACTATTTTATTATAATATTTACTAACGACCCCCCGGGTTTGCACGATTGTTGTCAACCTTTGGAGACTGGTACATGTCAATGTGAACTCTTTCTAGATAATTTTAAATTCATAGTGCATTATTTTGATTTAGCCCTTATGGTTTAGCCGGAGTAAGTTTTTTTTATTTTGGCGCGGCAATTTGACCACACTGCACCTGATGGTAAGCGCAGTGCCGTCCAGATAGAGTATCAAATAGCGAGAGACAGAAATGTAATCACCCGAAAATATAATTAGACGATACGATTATCAAACGTTGACTTTACTGTACATTCTACAAATATAATATGTAAGTATTAGGTATACATTTAAACCTTCGGGAAAAATATACAAATGATAATTATCATGTCGAGGCTGTCGAGAGGGCTTATACATCCCTCTCCGATCTTCAGATATAGTATCACAATGCAATCGTGCGATAGTTCTGTAGAAATAACACAAGTTATTTAACAGAGTTAACAGTGTTAAATAACTTGTAATAACTTCAGAGTTTATTAAACTACTGCCAGTTCCGAATGCAGTTATCCTATGTAGAAGAACTGGCCAGAAACTCCATGGTCGCGTTTTCGTGCAAGAAATCCCCGTTTTCTCCCATCCCCGTTCTTCAGGGTGTTCCACTCGCAATGCGGAATGACCTTAATGTCCTAGGTATGGATATCTGCTACGATCTTAGTCCAAGGATCACATCGAGGGTGTAATATCCGCCACCTCCCGCAGGGTCGGAATCCTGAACAGGGTGCGGCGGTTTTTCACGCCCGGTCAGCTCTACCGCTTATATAAAGCGCAGGTGCGGCCGGGAATGGAATACTGCTCGTACCTCTGGGACGGTTCCGCAAAAAATACCTTCTTGATGCCTTGGGTGGGTTGCAGCGGCGGGCCATCCGCATTGTGAATGATGCAGACGTGAGTAACAGTCTGGAGCCGCTACAGCTGCGTAGGGATATTTCCTCGCTTAGCGTGTTCTACCGTCTGTATCATGGCGAATGCTCTGAAGAATTGTTTGATCCTATCCCATCCTCGTTTGATTGAAAGATAGAAAAGATTTTTTATTGTCGGAACGTTAAAACACATTAAAAAAATGCAAAAATTACAATAATAATAATTGATCCGACAATGGGGGTCCCTATTCAGTTGCATGCTGCAGTCCAGGCTAACCCATACTGCAGCGCTGGTTTTCGATATAACCCAACCAGTGACGTACACATGTTATCTGTATATATAAAAGAAGAAACTGACTGACTGACTGACTGACTGACTGACTGACTGACTGACTGATCGATCAACGCACAGCCAAAACGGCTGGGGTTAGAGACTTGAAATTTTGACAGTAGGTACCTTTTATGACGTAGGCATCCACTAAGGAAGGGTTTTTGGAAATACCACCCCTAAGGGGGTAAAATAGGGGATGATAGTTTGTATGAAAATCCGTCATTTTTGAAGTTAACTTTATGAAAATTAGTATTTGGCCTTTTAGTCAAAAATAAAAAATATATATTTCAGGATTTTGGGAAATTCCACCCCGAAGGGGGTAAAATAGGGGAAGAAAGTTTGTATGAAAATCTGTCATTTTTGCAGTTAAACGCATGAAATTTGGTATTTGGCCTTACAGTTAAAAATTAAAAACACATATTTCAGGGTTTTTGGAAATTCCACCCCTAAGGGGGTTAAATAGGGTAAGAAAGTTTGTATGAAAATCCTTCATTTTTGAAGTTAAATACATGAAAATTGGTATTTTGTAGTGTATACTTTTTGTCTCAAACATGACCTCCACGCGGGCGGAGCCGCGAGCAACAGCTAGTACAATATAAAAACAAAACAAAAACTGTTGAAAACTAGCCAGTATTAAATATAACCTAGTAACAAAAAAAAACCTGAATTAAGCGTAATATTGCGGAGCCACAGCTTCGTGGTATCTACTACCCCGGCCCGAACCAAGAGGTTGGCAAACTCGTATTTTTGCCGCACCATCAAGCTGTGGAACAGTTTGCCAGCTACCGTGTTCCCTCCTTCCTATGATCCTGGGTCCTTTAGGCGTAGTGTGAAGAAGCTAAACAGCAGGCTGGCATGATTATGTTGAGTAGCGATGGATAGACTGCCTCTTGCTACTCTATCTGGAGGTGTCGCGAATAGTCGCGAACTGTGAACAGACGGCAAACTATTTAATCTTGATGTGAGGGTAATATCTTTTTAGTGGAAATGTCTAGGGTCTCTTACAAAATGAGTGCGGGTGGATTCATAATTTATACTCCGTGGATTTGCTATAAAAGGAGGCGTCTCTGCATTCTCGAGTCAGTCTCGCTCGGTTTGGATCAGTGTGCAGTAGTCCTCAGTTCAGTGTGTGTGTTTAGTTGTGTCACTAGCAATGGGCAGTAGACAGCGGTCAAGGAGAAACAAATGTAAGTCAGTTATAATATATTTATTTTAGAGACAGTACAGTATCTATTAACTTTCCTTTAAACAGTAAAGCAGTAAGGTTCTCGTTATTTCATGAAGCTATTATGTTTAGATTCAAAGATCAAATCATACTGATGTATAGTTACTAGAACCAAGTGACACCAATGTTCAGAGGTGTCTTCAGATACTTATCTGACCTATTGCAAAGTAGGCCAGATGGTTAAATAGGAGGCCGACTGCCTTGAGCGAGGGATTTCTTCCCAGACAGTTCACAAATTACCTTCGTAGTTCCATTCCGTAAACGCAACAGTCATATTTAATCTGTGATATTATCAATTCTGATTATTTAGATCCAACATCAAGTTAACATATATATATCAACATAGTACTATGTACCAATATACCTATATATTCGCCATATACTCAAATAGCTCAGGGTAATTGGCGACATGGTGGAGATGCTGGGACCGAGTTGATTTCTCATTATTAAAAATTGATTCATTTTGGAGATCATGTTCGGGCACATTTTACAGCTTTATAACTGAGTCATTAACAATCACATAATCATGTTGACAACATGTTTAATTTTTTGACTCTGGCCATTTATATTCACTTTACGAAGGTAGTCACATTTGTATTTTTAAATTAAACAGCTTCGGTTTGATAAAATAAAGATACTTACTGCTTATTTCTGCCAATAAATGTAATGGCTTACGGAAATCCAACAATAATCAGTAACTACAAATGATTTTGTTATCCAAAATTGTACTCAAACAAACTCTGGAACAAACTCATTCTGCGATTTTACGTTTATGCGAGTATAGTAATGTAATATTCAGATAAAAATCAATTAGTCTCACCAACACTTGAACCAAACGGTATACAGAACAATATCTACATACATATGAATTATATTACAAAAGGCAGTAGATATCATGCCGACGATAAGTCGCAAATAAATCAGACCATGAAAAACAATATTTTTTTCTTCGAAAATCACTTTACGATCAATATAATCTGATAGACAGTGTTATAAAATCAGGAGATAACTTTAATTGTTTAATTATTAAAGTAATCCAGCAAGTTGGGCAGTAATATTAGTATTAGTGTATTTCCTATGTGTTCCTTATGTATTTGGGAGAGTAATTGCGGGTACATTAATCATGAAAAGTAAGTGTAAAAAGTGTAAACAGTTCAATGTCTGGTAGATTAATTATAAGGAGAAGCCTTAAGTGAATCCTGACACGCGTTTGTGTTAATATTAAGCACTGAGACGTGTAACGGAGTTATGTAAATCAATCAATAAAGGACAATGGGCGAATTTGTATGAGCCCTGTCCCCACCCACTAACAGACACCATACATATACATTATTATTAAGTGGACTATAAAAACTCTTACCACATCATTTAAATATAATAAATCAATGGAGATTCCTTACAAAATAAAAAAACATAAATTAAAAATGTTCTTAGTAAACACTGCTATTTTATTGCATTTTTTTACTATTTTGACATACTTTTTATAAATATATAAAGAAATATGGTTGCGTAACATTTTGTTACATTTGATAGGCAATTTCACCAGGAACTGTTCGCCAAGTAACTAAACCTTAGGAACTACCAATAGCTAAAACAGCCTGTTTGGATATTTGAGCTTAGAACCTTTGCCATATTTATAGTACAAAATCTGATGCTGATCTGATGATGGTAGGGAAAGGAAAGATAAACTGGATCTTGGAAAATGTAATAGTTGGAGACGTCTTGTTTGCTCGTATATGTTTAGTACTCTGTGTAATTGCAGAAGTTAAAATCTTTCCACAACAGATGATAGCAATAACAAAAATATTATCGGAGCTCGTGAACTACATTAGTTAAAAACGTCCCGTTTGGACATAAACGTTTAAAAACCTAGGCAATTACAGAAACACCCTACATACGTGGTGCAACACGACCGCCATTCATAGCATGGATGACATGAATACTTTTTAGTACTTTATTTTTACAAATATCAAAAGAGATTTAAAATAAAGATTGTCTTATGAAAAACTATTCATTTATGGTTGTTCTTATTTCTTGCATATATTTTTAAAATAATGATATCAGACGAATTAAAAACATAATAGTATTTTATTATAATATTTACTAACGACCCACCGGGATTGCACGATTGTTGTTAACTTTTGGAGACAGGTACGTATCAATGTGAACTCTTTCTAGATCATTTTAAAATCATAGTGCATTGTTTTGATTTAGCCCTTATGGTTTAGCCCTTATGGTTTAGCCGGAGTAAGTTTTTTTTTTTGGCGCGGCAATGTGACCACACTACACCTGATGGTAAGCGCAGTGCCGTCCAGATAGAGTATCAAGTAGCGGAAGACAGTAATGTAATCACCCAAAAATATAATTAGACGATAAGATTATCAAACGTTGCCTTTACTGTACATTCTACAAATATAATATGTAAGTATTAGGTATACATTTAAACCTTCGGGAAAAATATACAAATGATAATTATCATGTCGAGGCTGTCGAGAGGGCTTATACATCCCTCTCCGATCTTGAGATACAGTATCACAATGCAATCGTGTGATAGTTCAGTAGAAATAACACTTGTAATAACTTCAGAGTTTATTAAACTACTGCCAGTTCCGAATGCAGTTATTGGAGAAGAACTGGCCAGAAACTCCATGGTCGCGTTTTCGTGCAAGAAATCCCCGTTTTCTCCCATCCCCGTTCTTCAGGGTGTTCCACTCGCAATGCGGTAATATCCGCCACCTCCCGCAGGGTCAGAATCATGAACAGGGTGCGGCGGTTTTTCACGCCCGGTCAGCTCTACCACTTATATAAAGCGCAGGTGCGGCCGGGAATGGAATACTGCTCGCACCTCTGGGACGGTTCCGCAAAATACCTTCTTGTTGCAGCGGCGGGCCACCCGCATCGTGAATGATGCAGACGTGAGTAACAGTCTGGAGCCGCTACAGCTGCGTAGGGATATTTCCTCGCTTAGCGTGTTCTACCGTCTGTATCATGGCGAATGCTCTGAAGAATTGTTTGATCTTATCCCATCCTCTCTCTTCCATACCAGAACCACGCGTACTGGATTGAAAGAAAGAAAAGATATTTTATTGTCGGAACGTTAAAACACATTAAAAAAAATGCAAAAATTACAATAATAATAATTGATCCGACAATGGGGGTCCCTATTCAGCTGCATGCTGCAGTACAGGCTAACCCATACTGCAGCGCTGGTTTTCTATAGAACCCAACCAGTGACGTACACATGTTATACAAAATAAAAGCAAAATAAAAACTCTTGCAAACTAGCCAGTATTAAATATAACCTAGTAACAAAAATAAACCTGAATTAAGGGTAATATTGCGGAGCCACAGCTTCGTGGTATCTACTACCCCGGCCCGAACCAAGAGGTTCGCAAACTCGTATTTTTGCCGCACCATCAAGCTGTGGAACAGTTTGCCAGCTACCGTGTTCCCTTCTTCTTATGATCCTGGGTTCTTTAGGCGTAGTGTGAAGAAGCTAAACAGCAGGCTGGCATGATTATGTTGAGTAGCGATGGATAGACTGCCTTTTGCTACTCTATCTGGAGGTGAAGTGTGGTCACATTTCCGCGCCAGCATAAAAAAAAAGTTGACGAAGCATTCGTTAGGTCCCCCGTAGTCTCGTTGAGAACGCGAGTCGCTACCGCAAAACTGCAACCTTGTCGGTTTTATGTAAAACAGCGGTAACATACCATTGAGGTAGGCCATTCAAGCTGTAGAAAAATAATGATTATAATGTAGCTCTACCACCTATATACTATGTTATAGCACGGCGTAATATAGTAAAATCAGCAAAAAATAAATTTTCTATATAAAACAAAAATGTGAATTAAAAAAAAACTCAGTACTTTTCGTTGTTGTCGTCATACCAAAAAATCATCACCTTGCTAAGATTAATCGATTGAGACCAATTTCAAACCTGTTGACGGGTGGGGACACTTGACCCATTGTCCTTTATATTCATGATGATGAATATAAAATTACTCAATATCACACTTTTATCAACGAAGGAAATATCTGTCACTCAGGATCGCTACTTATTTAATCTCGATTTTGGTTAGGTTTGGTGAGGAAAACTCAATAGAATGATTGACAGACCAGATAAGTTAGACAATCACATAGTAGAGAATATATATTAATAATGAATTAACAGGCATTCAGTCAATTTTAGAAGCACATAACTTATGTAAGATATTCAAAGAAACATTCTGTAACTCATCCATGAATTTGCGCGAATAGAAATTAGTTTCAAGCCGAATTTAGTGATAGTCAAAATACTGATTTGAAACATAGAGATCATTTCAATTTCTTATAAAATTAAATATGGAGCACCTACATTGTTTTATTGACTCATCTAACATGCATATGCTGCATTAGTATATTTCAAGAGTTCTTTGACACCAATAATATTGTCAGTTTTGTTATTGGTAAGAGTAGATTACCCCTTAAGGGGCTCAAATAAATTATAGATTCCTAAAGTACAGTTGTTGGGGCGTATTCTTTAGATGTAGACTCATGAAATCTGTTTAAATTTCTACAGCTTAAAATCAAGACAACAATTCTTGTGGACAGATGATCAGGTAGTTTCTAACAAATCAAATCAAATTGGGACAAATCAGACAAGTTCCTGTCTGTTTGTTTCACATATAAGACCAATGAAATCTTGCAGTATAAAGTCTAAGCAATCATGTATGTGCCAACCAAATTAAATCTTTCCGATGTACGCACTAGGGCACTTGCGTAAATCCTTATAACGTATATCTTCAGGGTCCTGAATTCTTAAGCAATGAGCAAAATTAATATCCCACATATTCAAAAAACATAAATATATTAGTAACGCAGTTACGTGGCCGGGGAGGGTCTTACGATTATTACATCTAAAAATAAACCTTAAAACTATATAAAAAATAATAATAAATAAATAATAAAAATAAAAAAAGTATATATACCAAAAGAATCAATAATAAAAGGTAATAACATTACCACAAGACAAATTGAAACCAAAAGAGTATTAGATATTCAAGCTAAATATTAATTATCCCAGAGATATTCAACCACCAAGAGAGTTTCCGCAACTTAGTATATCAGACGGTATCACACAATTAAATCTCACATAAAGTACATTTTATAATTTTTACGTTTAAGTGTATCAGTATCAAAAGAAAATTCAGGCAATGAATTTTGAAATCAAGTAAACAAACTATTCTAAGAATATGCAATGTTAAAAAAATCATTATTTGACTAGTCTACGCGATCGGTAAGACTGACACAAAGAACCGAAAGATAGAGGAACTAATCAAAGGTTTATAAGATTAGAGAACGGGTCTTAAACGCGTAATATTATATGTATATACATACCTTATATATGTGTATGTGTGTATATAATTATGTATATGTATTTGTATGTATATATGTATGTGTGTATGTATATATGTCTCTTATGAGGTCGCGAGAGTCTAAAGCATAAGGGTAAGATGACCAGATCACAGTAGCTAGAGTAAGATCATTATCAGAAAAATTACTAACTTGCTCAATTGGCCATTTCTCACTAGAAATTATTTATTGATGATTCACTTAATACAGACCATTTAACAGATTCACTGACTAAAACCCAAACTGAGATACCACTAAACAGTCGTTCGAAGGAACGTGAAACAACACGAGCTGATAGACCAGCAGCGATAAACTAATCAGAAACACCCATAGAGGTGGCTTCTGCTACCAGGACCAGACCTAGCAGAATCTCATCGGTAAAAGTCAGAACAAGTTAGAGTGAACTACTCAATTAAATAGAGCATTTCTGATTTACTATGGTTTCTTAATTTTTCTTAAGCTTGTCTCGGGTGGGAATGTCGCGAATAGTCGCGAACTGTGAACAGACGGCAAACTATTTAATCTTGATGTGAGGGTAATATCTTTTTAGTGGAAATGTCTAGGGTCTCTTACAAAATGAGTGCGGGTGGATTCATAATTTATACTCCGTGGATTTGCTATAAAAGGAGGCGTCTCTGCATTCTCGAGTCAGTCTCGCTCGGTTTGGATCAGTGTGCAGTAGTCCTCAGTTCAGTGTGTGTGTTTAGTTGTGTCACTAGCAATGGGCAGTAGACAGCGGTCAAGGAGAAACAAATGTAAGTCAGTTATAATATATTTATTTTAGAGACAGTACAGTATCTATTAACTTTCCTTTAAACAGTAAAGCAGTAAGGTTCTCGTTATTTCATGAAGCTATTATGTTTAGATTCAAAGATCAAATCATACTGATGTATAGTTACTAGAACCAAGTGACACCAATGTTCAGAGGTGTCTTCAGATACTTATCTGACCTATTGCAAAGTAGGCCAGATGGTTAAATAGGAGGCCGACTGCCTTGAGCGAGGGATTTCTTCCCAGACAGTTCACAAATTACCTTCGTAGTTCCATTCCGTAAACGCAACAGTCATATTTAATCTGTGATATTATCAATTCTGATTATTTAGATCCAACATCAAGTTAACATATATATATCAACATAGTACTATGTACCAATATACCTATATATTCGCCATATACTCAAATAGCTCAGGGTAATTGGCGACAGGAGGTGAAGTGTGGTCACTATGCCACGCCATCATAAAAAAAAGTTGACGAAGCATTCGTTAGGTCCCCCGTAGTCTCGTTGAGAACGCGAGTCGCTACCGCAAAACTGCAACCTTGTCGGTTTTATGTAAGACAGCGGTAACATACCAGTTGAGGTAGGCCATTCAAGTTTTAGAAAAAATGTAGCTCTCCCGCCTGTATACTGTGTTATAGCACGGCGTAATATAGTAAAATCAGCAAAAATTAATATTTCTATATAAAACAAAAATGCGAATTAAAAAAAAACTCAATACTTTTCGTTGTTGTCGTCATACCAAAAAATCATCACCTTGCTAAGATTAATCGATTGAGACCAATTTCAAACCTGTTGACGGGTGGGGACACTTGACCCAATGTCCTTTATGTTTTGAAATATTTGGGTCGTTTTATTGTAACAAAGAAAATATGAAATAAGCTCAGCGATGTTGACAATAAAAAGTATAAAATTATCATTATAGTTAGTGATAAAAACTTATAAATAAGGAGAAAGAAATATTTATAAAACATGTGTTAAAAAAACTAGTGTCCGTTTTTTACAATGTTTATATTCGCTATCTAATGACATTTAATTAGTAACTTAAGAGTTGTACATTTTGTCTATTTATTTGACGATAAGGTCCAATGAGGAGAGTAGAGTTACTAATGTATATTTACCACTACAGATGATTTCGATAACAATAACGAGACTTCTAATAATATAATACTAAATGAACTGAACTAAAACTACTTACTTATTGAATATACTTTGTTGCTTTGTAAAATCTATTCACAAATCCATACTAATACTATGCGAAAGTAACTCTGTTTGTTTGTTTGTTACCTATTCACGACTAAACAGCTGAGCGGATTGTAATGAAATTTGGTAAGGGAATATATTATATCCTGGTGATGAAATGACATAGGCTATCTTTTTCTCAAAAAACAACCTTGAAAGGGGTCGAATAGGAGTTCATAATTTGTATGTAAATTCATATTTAGGCTTTTGGTAGGAAATAAAGAAATATGAGTTTCAACGTTTTTGAAAAATCATCCCTAAAAGGGGCAAAGTCAGGTTAAACTAATGGGGTATTCTTTAGATGCAATCTCAAGATTCAGGCACAACTCCTGAGAGGCTGGACAATCGCTACAGGTGCCTCAGTGCAGAAGACAACTCCTTGGATTGTATACTTCTGCTTCCAAATATAACCTCCACGCAGGCAGAGCCGCGAGCAATAGCTAGTATGGAATAAATTCGAACACTATATCTTGTGCAGTAAACAATACCGCCAATAAACTGTCACATCGGTATTTTGTATATACAATTCCGATACAAATACTTTAAATTACATCGATTTGATTGGCTCGTAAATCGATAGCGGGCGGGCAGCTGTTACGCGGGTCTGGGGGCCAATATAAGAGATTGAAAATAAGAATGCTGCGTACTCGCTTATGTTAACTGCTCCACGCGTTGTTACTCTATAATAAAGTTATTAGGGAAATGATATCGGGTCGCGTCGTTGAAATAGCTATATATTTATTTCGGAGTCAGACAGCTCGGCTGAATCATAGATGTAAGAGGTGAACGCTGCCTATAATACATTATTATAACTTTTGCGCCTTTGTTAGTTTTCTGATAAAAGTTGTTATTTTGTCGCTAAGTACTATAAGAGCCTACGGAAGCTGTGTTCCTTTGTTTATCGATATCTAACCACGGGTTAACAATGTTATTGGAATCATAATTAATGTATAAACTTTAATTAATTGTAATATTCATATATCTAAAGTACATATAAAAGTTATTCTATTTCTTGTACTTTATATTTCCTGCGTTAATTTCCGCAGTATCATTATCGCATATTTTCTGCATATCCGTGTAATTTTTGTGTGGCCTACATTCGTGTTCTCACTAGGGAAGTTGTTATAAAAACTTTGTATACAATATAATTCCTATAATATATTCCAAGACATTCAGGCATTCGAATTAAAAAATTGTTTTGTATAATTGGACATAGTCTATGAACAACTTTGAGTACAAAACTTGTTTTTGTTTCGTTTGGTAATTATAGTTGATATTAGATATGAGGCAGAAAAATATTTGTGTCTTACAAAACTTAAATGTGATAGTTCAGATTGAAACTTATAATACATCACAACCTATTCTGTCGACTTAAAACCTTGAGGAACCAGGATGAACTTAGTCCGTAGTTAGTCGCTGGCTTTTAGTGCAAATATGAATCACATAAATACATTATTACTTTTTAAATAAAAATTTAACCGCCTTCAAAAAAACCCAGACACAACTAAAAAGCAAAAAATAATTGGTTACATTTAAATCAATTAGTTATATGCAATTTAAATCAATTATTTTTGGAGTCGGTGCCGGTGTTGTTTTCTTTACTTTTAGATTTATAAAAACCAAGTCTGGATCTATTTTATATTTTTTTGTATGCCTGATTATTCTGTTTTTTCCATGTTTTGGCTGTCACCGACTCCAAATAATTGATTTAAATTGCATATAACTAATTGATTTAAATGTAACCAATTATTTTTTGCTTTTTAGTTGTGTCTGGGTTTTTTTGAAGGCGGTTTAATTTTTATTTAAAAAGTAATAATTTATTTTTTGCTTTTTAGTGGTAAAATCGGTTAAAAGCTGCTGAAGATATTAGAATTTACGTGTATTTTAATTTTATCACCCCCCTCCCTCACCCCCACCCCTTTTACCCTCTCTCACTGAAACTTAACTTTTATAATGAACGTAATGCAAAAAGAACCACTGGAATACTACTTAATTTTAAGGAGTTACCCTCTCCAGCTCCGAAGATATTCATCAGATCTTCACCATATTTTTATGGGACCAAATGACAAGCACCAGCTTTCAATCAAAGAAAGAATGGTCGAAATCGGTTCACACAGTACAGAGAAACGAGGTAACAAACATAAAAAAAAAAAAAAACAACATACAGTCGAATTGAGAACCTCCTCCTTTTTTTGAAGTCGGTTAAAAATAATATGAAGAAACAATAAACTATCTCAAATGCAAAATGATTATATACCGATGTCTTACTGCGTCTCTTGCAAAATCATAGTTTTTTTTATTCTGGCACGGCAAACTGACCACACTGCACCTGATAGTAAGCGCAGTGACGTCCAATTAGAGTATCGAGTAGCGAGAGAAAATCTATCCCTCTATACTCAACACAAGGTAGAGGTTGCTGGTGGTAGGATATTCATATCCGCCCGGATAGCGACCATCGTACACAGGGTGTAAAACCCGCCATAGTGGCACACGCAAGTGTGTCGCGTTCCGGGATCAGCCAGTGTACATCCGGTTTTTCTCGGGGGTCTAGAGTTGGAATACAATGTTTGGCCATTTTGCGGCCTTCTGAGACTCTGACAATAGACCCTCGACCGCTTCTTCACCTTCTTGCCCATGGCGTAGTGTGAAGAAGCAGGCCGGCATGATTGTGTTGAGTAGCGGGGGATAGATCGTCTCTCACTACTCGATACTCTAATTGGACCGCACTGCGCTTACCATCAGGTGCAGTGCGGTCACTTTGCCGTGCCAGGATAAAAAAAAAAATACAATCATGCCGGCCTCTTCATACTCTTCACACATAGACAAGAAGGTGAAGAAGCGGACGAGGGTCCAGTGTCAGAGTACTCAGAAGGCCGCAGAACGGCCAAACATCGTACCCCAACTCTACACCCCCGACAAAGGTGAGGTAAATTGAGTTATATCTGCTGTCAAACGGCCGATTGTCCGTTAAGTAAAGTATTTTTAACAGACTTCAAAAAGGAGGAGGTTCCCAATTCGTCGGAATCTTTTTTTATTTATGTTCCCCGATTACTCGAAGACTGCTAGACCAACTCGAGAAATTCTTTTTTGTTTAAAAGGATATACTTCCGAAGTGGTCCCATTGGCACCAAGGCAGGATCTGATGATGGGATCTCAGAAAAATCGAGGGCAACCCTCAAATTTTATAGGGACGCAACTTGTGTTTTTATTGAAGTCGCTATACTCTTTGAGGCTATCACAATGGTTATGTCACTATTGATTTTTTAAGTACTGGATATCGAGGCTGGGCAATGATGTCATCTGGGCCGGCGCAGTCGTGCGTCCGTCAATTGTCACAGCGATGGACTTACGCAATATAGCATACAGTGTAGAAACGTTATTTATTTAACGCATCAATTTGTTGTCGTTTATATCCGCCGCAAGTGGTGACACATGAGCCCGCGACCACAACTATGAGTACTTTCATGTTTTGTTGCCGCAGTACTGTTTAGTAGGTATCAAACTTCAGTTAGTAATGCTTTATTTTAAACGCTGAGTGTATTTGTGAATAGTTCAGGTATATGAATATGGTTAAAGGTGTTAGGTTAGGTTAGGTTTAACGGTTACATACTTAACCTTGTTAGTGTGACCAATCTATCATCTATCTAACCTTTTTTTGTATTACGTTCGTACTAGACTGATAAGTGACAAAATTTGACAAGTCTCTAGATAGGCTGACAAACATGTTAATTTTGTAATTTATTACGCATAAAAATAGATGTGTCAATATAAATGCCAATTTTGATAAAATATTTGCTGCACTTCAACTTGTTAATAAATTCACGGCAAGTATGAGTCGTTTATAATAATACTAGATGTTGCTCGCGGCTCCGCCCGCGTGGTTATTTTTGTAAGATAAGGTGTACAATCCAGAAATCTGTACAATATTATGCATGTATCATATCATAAACCTTCCTCTTGAATCACTCTATCTATTAAAAAAAAGCGCTTCAAAATCCGTTGCGTAGTTTTGAAGATATAAGCATACATAGGGACGGACAGCGACAGCGACTTTGTTTTATACTATGTAGTGATGAAGTCTTAACGGTAGGCAGCGGCTTTGCTGTGCCCTGGCATTGCAGAAGTCTATGGGCGGCGGTGACTACTTACCATCAGGTGGCCCGTCTGCTCGTCTGCCTATCGAGGCACTAAAAAAAAGAAGTAAGATATCGAACAATAAAAACTGTTTTACAAATTCCTACGGTACAGTTATTGAAGTGTATCGCGTGTCTATTGAGTGTCATCTTTTCCAATCGCTGTAATAAGACACGAACGCAAAACAAACGCTATTCAACTACGTTTGTTTGATTGACGTATTGAGACTTTGGTTAATGAGGGACATTGAATTTGAGACATAATACATCGGAGATCCATTGGCGCTTATAGCAGGTATATTTCTTTCTACTTGTTTGGACTCTTATTTATATCAATAGTATCGTATCACATCATTAGGCTATTGACAGCATATTGTGAAAAAAATATATTAATGCATGCCAATAATACTACCTTACTCGCTGGATTCATTAAAAGTTTAAGGTTTATATTATTGTGCTCTTCTCGTTTACTATGCCATTGAATAAATGAACAGTTTTGTTCATTTTACATTAACATTATATTAACATAGCTTCGCCTGTATAAATAAATAACACTCAACACACACACATAGCCCCAACCCCACACTAAGAAACAAGTCTTGTGCTGTGGGTTTCAGGGACTTAAGAGACTTTCGGTTTCACAGCACCCGGACCCCAGACACAAATATCTGTTTGCCACACAAACATTTGTCCCGGTGTGAGAATCGAACCCACGGCCTCTCATTTCACAGCCGGCCACTGGCCTACTGCGCCAGGCTGTCAATGTATGTAATGTATCTATGTATGTTTGTTTGTAACCGAATCTTTCAGTGTAATTTTCACCACAGACGTCCGATTTATCTGAAATTTTGTGCACGTGTCAAGGAGCTTTAGTCTTATATCCTAATCAGAAGCACCAGGATGATAAAAAATATAAACATTTTAGATCTTATTTTTTAATTATGTGGTCTTGATTTGAAATCGAGTCTTTTAATAAATACTTTTGATGCTGTTTTAAGACTAAAAACAAGAAAAATAAATTATAGTTTAAAAAACCGAGCTAAAAAGTAGGAAATAATTTGATTGTAAAAAAAGCGTAGGGATATTTTTACTATATCCTTATTTAGCTAACTCTTAAAGCGTGTTTTTTTAGTTTTTTTTTTACTGTAATTTATTTAGCAATGATTTTCATTAAATAGACAACCATAACAATATCGCAATGGAACTTGCAACTAGGACAAATAATAACACTAGATAATTTCATATCTGTATAAATTCTCTCCAATTATCCCAGTAGTGTAGCTATTAAAGGAATTAGGGCACTTCACGCTACAGTGACAGATGCAGCAAGATTCAGCAGAGCTAGATAGGCTCACGTCCTCAATTGCTATGAAACATTCACTTAATAGTGTCCTCTTACGTATAATCTTTATGATTGATATGATTCTATATGGGTTAATGGGAGGCAGGGAGAAAGGGCGAGGTTTTTTTTTATTCTGGCACGGCAAAGTGACCACACTACACCTGATGGTAAGTGCAGTGCCATCCAGTTAAGTATCAAGTAGCTAGAGACAATCTATCCCTCGCTACTCAGCACAATCATGCCGGCCTGGTTTCATGCGCCACCGGCCACGCTTCGTCGCGAATTAATCGGTGTGACTGACCTTTCGTGGTCTCTGCGACTCAGCCCGCACGCAATTCGTCATATGTAATGCATTCGAATTACTACATGGTTTAGGATCCGTGTGGATGTGTGAACTCTTTGCCTGGGGTTTATAGATCCTAAAATAGGGTAGTTGACAGTAAATGAAAACCTAATAGAATTTTGTTTTTTATAATAGATTTTAGTCTAAAAATATCGAATATTAAACCAATTTGTTAATTTATATGTGATTATTTAATATTTTTAAGAAACAAATGTGTAAAAATAAAGCATTTTGTCACGTAACATGAAACACAAATCAGCCATGCATGACGTCACCGTTCGAAACATCTATTAAACGCTGAGCCAAACGTCTAGTAGTTTTGCGGATGGTCACGTCACACGAGAGGCCATGATAGCGTTTTAGTGAGAAAAATGATGTTGGTATATAAAAATTTAAGTTAAATCTTGATATCTTATGTTAATGTTTATTAATGATAATATTTTTAATAACATAGACCATGCGGAATAATAAATGGTTTCCCAAAAATAGTCAACTAGCCTACTGTTGGCAATATTGGACACCCGAGTTGACATATGAAACTTCCTGACCGATAAGCAATGGGATAACAGGACGGAGCGCAGGCGACACGGGATTTTTTCTTTATGACTAGCTACCAATAAACATCTTAATGTAGAACATAGTATTCTTTAATTAATAGAGAATAATTGGCCTAGTTTGATATTACAAAGCGCTAAGTTTGTGAAGATATTGATTAATGGTTTCTTATATTTACGCGAATATTATACATTGAAATAAAACGAATTTTACGGATTATATCGCGGTTTATTTTATTAAAAACATCCAAATTTCAATAGAGAAGATGGTTGGAAGCTAGCACCAGCCTGGGATCCAATTATACATTTAATTAAATCGGAACCCCAAAAGACCAACTGCCAGACCTCAAGACATTGTGAGCTCCTTCTGCGTAGATCGGACTACAACAAATAAAAATTAAATATCAACTATATGGAGGGTAGAAACATTGCACTATACTTTCGTGACGACATACAACTTAGTCTGCCCCGTGACCACGAAGGCTGTAAAGCCTTCGAAACGTCGGGTTTCAAAAAGTAAAATAAACCGCGATATAATCCGTAAAATTCGTTTTATTTCAAGATATTGATTGTCAGAAGACTTTAACAGTGAATTTGCACGGTGCAACTAAACATGGTCAGTATTTCAATTTGTACCTTCAATGTTTACTTGATACAATAGTCGCAATGTCTAAAGCCATTAAACATGATCGATCTCAAGGGCCGCAGTTCATCATCACCCGGAGAAAATTGTTAACTAATGAGATGTAACGTAATGTATGAGCACGCATCCGATAAGGCCGCACCGACACATATTCGCGTGCCCAGATTGGCATACACGGGGCTGCCTGTATACTATTGCGACGATAAAAAAAAAATTTGTAACTGAATAATATGTTTAGTACCTATACTGAAATTGAAGAAGGTAGATAGATAGCTCATAAATTCGTGATGAGCCTTAAAATCTTTTATATATGTATTTACAAAATGATTTAATGTATGTATTCGAGATGTATAGCCCTATAAAACAATATTACAAGCAATAAATCGTATCTTATCTTTGCACAGTTTATATGTTAGTTACTGAATACACCATAGGCATAACCGAAAAACAAACGGTTTGGCATTTAGGTATAAAGCTTAGAAACATTTATAATAAAATATATTTGGATTTTACATAGTATGTCATAAATTTAATTAATAATAATACTAGCCCAGTTTTAAACATTGTCCCACTGCTGGGCACGGGCCTCCTCTACTAATGAGAGGGGTTAGGCCTTAGTCCACCACGCTGGCCTAATGCGGGTTGGCAGACTTCACATACTTTCGAAAAATTCTCAAATATGCAGGTTTCCTCACGATGTTTTCCTTCACCGTTAAAGCAAGCGATAATTAACATTTTGATACACACATAACTTTAGAAAAGTCAGAGGTGTATGCCACTTGGTTTTCGAACATACGACTTTCGTCTTGGCAGTCCGTACCGCAACCAACTAGGCTATCGCTGCTAGCTAAATTTAATTAACTAGCACAAAATATTACAAATCTTCGGATAAAACCATCATCAATAGCTTTATTGGAACAAAAATAAAATATAATTAGCTCTAATAAATAACAAGATCTTTTGTGTGGCCATGTACGGAATTCATTTTAAGGGGATGTCAAGCATTCATGGCATAAAGAATCCTAATTTGAGATCAGCACATTGTTTACGCTTTTGTATTTCGTTAAGGAAAGTAAGGTACAATGGACCGCCATCTAAATTGGATAAAAATAAAAGACACGCAACAGACAACAAAGAAGCTTCTCGATTAATGAAAATTAAGAACCAAGTCTTAGTGTGTGTTGTAGCAGCAGTGATGTAGTCGATAATCCGTAAAGTCTTGGTCCTGTATATCATATTATCATTTAACGTAAATAAGAAAATGAAAAAATACAATTTTTTGCAATAGTCACAAACATCGTCCAGACCCAACAATAAATCAAATCTGTGTCATGGGTAACAAGAACTAAGAGGGTCTATAGTCCCACCAACACCCAGACTCGAAACAAATACGTGGATCACACAAACATTTGCATCGATGCGGGAATCGAACCCGCGGCCTCTTCCCACTACGTCATAGTGTAGGCTGTGTATTTCAATTTATTATTTTTAAATACATTAAACAGCTGTATACTGTACTGTTTTAGGTAGCACAGTGTACTGTAATGGGCGTACAAGCCGGTGGGAATAGAGGTCCTATAACGTAACGTAAAATTGTGTCTATGAGCATGGCTTACACGGCATCAGCCGATTAACATTACAAACAGAATTACTAAAGTGCATAGCGAATGAAGTTTATAAGATAATGGCACAGTTCAAACCGGGTTAATAGGATTAGTGCGTGCTTCACATCGTTTCGATGATACTTTGTTGCACTTTGTATATTGATTTATTTTACAGTTACCAGTGTTTTCGCACGCCTGGTAAAGCACAAAACGGATGTATGGAAGAGTATTTATGCATGTTTGTTTCCTTTCAAGGCGTTTATGTTTACACTGCACGAAGATACAACAAAAATAAACATGAGAATCCTTATTTTATTCTTAAAGACGAGAATGCGGTAGGATTTTTCGACGCGTGACATTTTGAGATGATCACTTGTATGTTAAACAGCGACGTATAAGCGGCCTCTTCAGCCGTTCTCAGGTAAAACAGTCTTATTTATAACATTAATGTATCACCACCGGCTCGGATGGTCTAGTTATGGAAAAAAGCGGTGCAATGAACTCTAACGCGGCGATCCATAGTCGATTATACTACTGAATAAAAATACATAAAACTTGGAAACTAATCATTTACATTAAGTAAAAAATAATATCTCCCTATACGTTTAATCAGGTTAGCCTTTGTCAAAGTGATTTCCCAGTAGAGGTAGAAAACTCTAGTCAAATAAATTGTTTCGTTTCAAGGAAAAAACTGACTTAGATCAATGATCCACGTTAAATTGTTAGATACATATAAATTACGAAGCACGCTAGAAACGTGTCGGGCGACACGTAATGTTTACATGATATGCCTACCTCTTGCTGTTTTGCTGGTGGATCGAATGACAGCTGACACATTAAATAAACAGAGTAAGTTACTAAGAGCCGGTTCAATAAAAGACCTTCATACAATCTACATAAAGCTACAAACGAACATATAGTCGATATTGGAGATTAGTAATATGAAAGATTTAAGGGGTTGCAATCCCGTTTGTAAGAATAGAAGCCATTTATTATTTAATAATTAGTAGTGTCCATATTTGTTTCAAACGCGGCTGTATCAAGTATAATTTTGCAAGGATACAATCGCTGACGATAACTCGCAGTGGACGCGTGTATCAAGAATGTGTCGTCAGTTCAGTTCGCCAGTCATGTATGACCTTATTACATGTTTGACCTATACATACGAAACACAGCGAGAAAAAAAAACAGCAAAACGCGAAAAAAAATTGAACATAAATCGAAATAAATAACACGAAATTTTATAAACGAAACTGTCGCTTCTTGAGGTAATTCTTACTAGAGTAGATAATTCCAAAAGCTGAAAACTACTACATTAATCACGTAATCTTGTAGTTTGAGGATTAACCAAATTCAATTCAACATGTGTACAATTAACAGAACTGACTCTACATTTCAACACACACATAAATTGTTATTTGAAAATTAATATTCCGCAGACAATTCAATTGTGCGCTTGGCAAGCAATTATAATAATAACCATTTTATTTTTAAAACTGTGCTAGTTGCCAGTACTTATTTGTTGAAACAGATGGTAAATGTTTGCTGCCGAAATATTCTATTGATTTTGAATACATTTAAATAGGCCAAATTGATAGAGTACTTATACGCAATATAGAAATACATAAAATATATGCTAATTGCGGTTTGTTTTCATTGATCAATTTAAGCGAGCATTGGCCGGCGTTGTTTTGGGATAAGGTTAATTATTACACATATTAAATAGAATTTTTATTCTATCGATGTCGATAAACGAACGCAGTTTTTTATTTTGTTGATTTTATCAAATATATTATTATTTATTATAAAGATTAAATAATTATAATATTAATACCGTAGACTACACCACACATGGAGATATGTACATAATGTACGCTATATTTAAAAGTCACAATATGTTTTCATAGTTGAAGAGCACTCGAGCGGTTGTGAGATGAGCTATCCTGTGGAACCGTGACTTGAAAATATGAAAGATATCGAAGCGACGTTGCGAGGAATTGAGAGTGCACTTTATCAACTGCTACACTTGGACAGTAAACACATTTTGGATAAACCGGAATTTTTGATATCAACAGCAACAGTGTTTATAAAACTGTATGACATTTGTATAAACTGAAAATCTTACTCAAATCCCACCAATTTAAGTCTCACATAATCGACTGCCTCGGTGGCGTAGTTATAATTGCGCATGCGTTACGATTGCTGTGCTGAGGTCTCGGGTTCGATCCCCGGGTCGGGTAAAGTAATATTGAGTTTTTCTACCTAGAAATACTCAGTATTAACCCGGAGTCTGGAATGGTGCCTGGTGTGGCGATAGGCTCGCCCCCTATCACATTATGGGACCGAATTTCGGCGAAAAGTTGGTGTACTGGTTACACCTCTGCGTACCCCTTCGGGGATTACAGGCGTGAGTGTATATGTATGTATGTATGTACATAATCGCTACTCATAAAATCGCCTAAGATTTTTTTATATAGAGCCCGGTTAATATTCGTATACCCCAAGCCGCGGGCATTGTCCGATATTTGATTTAGAAACTATACATAAACAAATACCAACCGCGGTTAATCCTAACTATAAGATAGTGTAAGCAAACAGAACCATCTGTTCGAAGTAACGCATAACTTGTGGAATATGACGGCCATATTGGACACTAAGATGGCGTGTCTTGTTACATCTCGTTACTATTGATTTCATGCTCTGACTCATTGATGGGACGGTATTTTTGCATAAAAACAAACAATTAGATAAAGCAGTGACGTTCTACTTAAATGGTTAAGTTGCTAAAAAGTTGACAGCATGTATGGCGCAGTAGCTGGAGAGTCCGTGTGTGTTATTTATTTATTATTATGTATACCTAGTAATAGAGTATTGAGAATATAAAGCCAATTCCAATTATATGGGAATCATTTGTAGATTTGGATTCAGATTGTTTATTGTGAGTGTTGATGTAATAAAGTGCGTTTTTCTTTAACTGTTTGCTTAGTGATTTAAATGTAAATAAAACACGGGTGCACGGTGCGAGATCTGTATTGCAACTAAATTATAAAAATATTGACGGCTCGCGCGCGCGATCACACTTACAACGCAAACATCCCGCCCACCAAAGGACCTAGTCCTTTACAAACAACAATTACAGTGGGAGCGGTTCTATAGTGAATAAAAAAAAAACAATAATGATCTAAAACTACTTGACATTATACAATGTAAGGTTTTAACAAAATTCTTAGAACAAGTAATTATACAATGAAGTGGACTAAATGCACTTAGTTAAATGTATACAAATCAATCACTATCAACTGGTAATTCACAAATTTTAGATATTGATCTTTTAACAATTCCGTTACGACACTTAACACTATAGACTCTGGTAAGACTATCTTCGCCCGGATGCTTGGCTATAATTCGTCCAAGAGCCCATTTGCCTGGTGGTAATTGATCTTCCTTTAAAAGAACTATATCGCCAATCTCAAATTCCTTTTGGATTTTTATCCACTTCGGACGTGTCTGTAGTCGCGTCAAATATTCATTTTGCCAACGATTCCAAAAATTTGCTACCAGTCGTTGACTAAGTTGCCATCTAGATAAGTGGCTTATCTTTATGTCATGCCTGTCTGGACTGGGTATTGTGACAGGTGCTTCGCCTATCAGAAAATGACCAGGCGTCAAAATTTCTAATTCAGTGTCTGTTGTATCTATCGGTATCAGAGGACGTGAATTAAGACATGCTTCGATTTGGCATAATATTGTTGTCAGCTCTTCATACGACAAGTGAGTATCCAGAATTCTTTTTAAGTGGAATTTTGTAGATTTTACGCCTGCCTCCCATAATCCACCAAAATTCGGGCTGTACGGAGGTATAAAATTCCATTGCGTACCATCTGCTGCAAGGATGTCCACTAAATGACCAGGCAAGTCCAGATTAGCTTCATTCCATGCCGCCTGTAACTCCTTGTTCGCACCGACAAAATTTCGGCCGTGATCACTCCAAATTTCAGTACATCTTCCACGGCGAGATACAAATCGACGAAATGCTCCGATAAATGCCTCAGAAGTAAGATCACCCACCAACTCCAAATGGATGGCCTTCGTGGCCATACAAATAAATATTGCGATATAAGCTTTATGAGTTTTCGCTCCTCTGCCCTTTGACATCAATATGTGCAAAGGCCCAGCAAAATCTACTCCACTATGGATGAATGGACGAGCAGGAACAGTACGAACTTTAGGCAAGTCACCCATTAGTTGAGTTCGCGATATGGCCCTTTGTCTGGCACATATCATGCACTTGTGTATGCATGTCTTAATAATGTTCTTGACTCGTAATATCCAATATTTTGACTTAATGTAGCTCAACATTAATTGAATGCCACCATGTAATGTCTTCCGGTGCGCGTCAGCTACAATAAGGTAGGTAAGGTGACCTTTAATGCCCAAAATTATTGGATGTTTTTGTTCATAGTTTAAACCTGAATTTCTTAATCTTCCGCCCACCCTGAGAATATTCTTTTCATCAAGGTAAGGATTCAGTGTTTTCAGCTTACTTTCCTTTGCTACATTTCTTTTCTTCAATAAATTTTCTACTTCTTTTGTAAACTCTTGCCTTTGTGCTATTTGTATACATCTTAGTAATGAATCTTCTAATTCAATTGTGGTGATTTTTTTATCTATATTTTCAGAATTTTTCTTAGATCTCAAAAATCTTAAACAGTAGACTATTGTTCTTAACAGTTCTTGCATTTCATTAGTTTCTTCAAAATTTATAATTTGATCTTCTTCTTCTATTACTTTAGTGTTAACTATTATTTTTCTCATCTCAATATTAGTAGATGTGATGTTTGGTTTACTAAAGTTGATATTCCTTTTCTTTAGCCATTCTGGCCCTTCCCACCATAGTTTATTATCTATAAGATTTTCTAAGTAGGTACCTCTAGAACCCAAATCTGCAGGATTATCCTTTGACCTCACATGGAACCATTGTGAATTTGAAGTATTATCTAATATTTCAATCACACGATTACTTACGAATGGTTTCCATCTTTTGGGGTCACCCATGAGCCATGACAAAACCACGGTTGAATCGGTCCAGGCATAAATTTCATTATGCTGCAATCTCATGGCCTCTTTCACTTGCTTTAGCAGATTAGCTAAAAGCAAAGCGCCACAAAGTTCTAGACGTGGCAAAGAAGTTGCTTTGACTGGTGCTACTCTAGTTTTGGATGCTATAATGCCAGTCTTTATTTCTTCGTTTGCAATCTCTACTCTATAATATACTACTGCGCAGTATCCTTTAATTGAGGCATCACAATATCCGTGTAGTTGTAATTTATTAATATCTTTATCTGTATGTATCCACCTTCTTATTTGTACTTTGTGTAATATATTAAAGCTATCTCGTATTTTCTCCCATTCTTCTTCATATGTCTTTCCAACATTTTCGTCCCAATCAAGCCGTTGAGTCCAAATATTTTGAATTAAAATCTTGGCAGAAATTATTGCAGGTGATATCCATCCGAGAGGATCAAATAGTCGTTGTAAATCTGCCAAAATGATTCGCTTCGTACTAAACATAGACTTGGGTGGTAACTTTATTTGATATGAAAAAGAATCGGTGGTCATATTCCACGACAATCCCAATGCTTTAATTATACTTTCATTTGTCATTCCCTTTTCAACACAAGCACTTCTTAATGATTGTGGTATATGATTTATAAATTCCTTACTATTTGATGCCCATTTCTGTAGTGTAAATCCACCACTTTCTAAAATGTGTATTAATTGTTGACTCGCTTCTTTAGCTTCCTCTACGGTAGAATGTCCGCTTATACAATCATCAACATAAAAGTCTTCTGACAATATTTTTGCTCCTATAGGATATTGATGTTCTTCATCTTTTGCAAGCTGTTTTAGTGTTTTAATTGCTAAGTAAGGTGCTGAAGCAGTGCCGAACGTAACTCGCAGCATACGGTAATCTTTGACTTCATGTGTTGGATCTCTTCTCCACAGCACACGTTGATAATCTGCGTCTTCTTTGGTAACTAGTATCATACGATACATTTTTTGAATATCAGCGATGAAACAGATTTTCTTCATGCGACATCTCATAATTAGGTTTCTTAAATCATCTTGTAATTGAGGTCCGACTAACAACATATCGTTAAGAGAAGTATTGTTTGAACTTTTACATGATGCATCAAACACTATTCGGACTTTAGTAGTTTCACTATCTCGGATGACTGCATGGTGAGGTAAATAAATTGAGAGTTTATGTAAATCTTCTTTTGGTACTTCTTCCATGTGATTAAGCTGTATATATTCTTCCATGACCTTAATATATTCTTCTTTTAGTTCTGGCTTATTTTCTAACCTCTTTTCTAATTGTTCTAATCTTCTTAGTGATATTTTTCTTGTAGATCCTATATTCTGAGGTGATGTGTTAAATGGTAGTTTGACTATGTATCTCCCTTCTGGTGTTCTAGTGTGTGATGTGTGATAAATATCTTCACATGTTCTTTCTTCTGAAGTGAGATTGCGTGTTGTTGTTTCGTCGATACTCCAAAGATTTTTCAATAAATTATCCATATTAATGTCTACATGGTGATGCATGACTAGCACTTTATCGTTGGGTATCATAGATTCAGAAACGTTTCCAAACAAAATCCATCCTAGGCTGGTTTCTTGAGCTGAAGGTGTGCCTGGCGGACCTTTCACCAAATTGTTCTTCACTATCTCAGTATACACATCAATGCCAAGCAATAAGTCTATTTTGTTGGATATGAAGTATTGTGGATCAGCTAAAGTTAGACCGTCTAAGTGAGACCAATCATCTTTTGGTCGTATTGTAGTACTTGGTAGCTTAGACGTAATGCGTGAATTCAATACATATGCTCTTACAGGAATACTAAATTGTTTGTTGCATCTTGATTCAATCTTCAGCTGCACTACATAATTTACTGAAGTTGTTGTCCCTCCTATTCCTGTGATTGAACCTTGGACATGGGTTCTTTTGATTCGAAGTAGTTGAGTTGCATTTTCCGTAATAAATGATGCTTGTGAACCAGGATCGATCAATGCTCTCAGTGTAGTTTCAAGACCACACTTCTGGCTAACACTAATGCGGTTGCTAAAAGTGCTTTGTTCTGCTTACATGTAAAGTTTGACACTATTGACTCATCCTGAAGATATTCTTGTACGTTTTCCTTAGCATGCATAGAGGAAATTCCAGGTGTGTTATTTATCTTCTCCGTATCCTGTGAATCTTCTCTCTTCTTATAATGAAGAAGTGAATGATGACGCTTACCACATATTTTACAAGAAGTCTTCTGTTTACAATTATACACTGGATGGCCTGATGATAAGCAATTATAGCATAATCGATTGTTCTTGATGATCTCTATTCTCTTCTCCGGGTCAACTTTCGCAAATTCTTTGCAATGGCATAGAAGATGTTCTCCGCTACATAATTTGCAGGTTAGTTGTACGGTTGAAGTATGTAACGAACGCTCTTTGTATGTTTTCTGATTATTAAATGGAACTTGGGTTGTTAATTCAAGTGTATGTATTCTATCCACCAAAAACGCAATAAGATTTTTAAATGTAGGTAGTTCATTTTTATATTCTCGACTTACAAATGTTTCCCACTCTGAATGTGTCTCTCGATCCAATTTTTGGACTATTAGGAAGATAACTATAGGATCCCAATCAGCTGTTGAAATGTCTAAATTATTCAAACTGTGTAAACATTCTTTTGTACTGTCGATTAGCGTTTTTATCTGTGATGGCATATATGTATTCACTTTTTTCAATGTAAATAATCTTTTTAGGATAGAATTCATTATAAGCCGTTTATGGCTATATCTAGTCTTCAAAGTATCCCAAGCATTTTCATAATTCAGTTCTGTAGTCTTAATATGCTTGATGGCATTTTTTGCTTCGCTTGTCAAACAAGATTTGAGATAAAATAACTTTTGTACGTTTTTTAACTTCTTATTGTTATGTACTATAACCGTAAATGTGTCTTCGAATGATTGCCAATCTTCATATGCGCCCGAAAATGTAGGTAGGTTTAACCTTGGGAGTTTGACCTCTGAGTCTTCTATAAGTAACGATGCATTTTGCGACGGATCTTCTCTTGATGGAAATTCTTTAGAATTCAATAACTGTAGCATGTCAATCATTTCTGTTTTCAAATCCAAATAAATTTCTTCACATTGACTGTACCACTCTTCTTTGAAATATGTTAAACTTTTGCGTTGTTCCTTTTTCGTACCTTTTACAAGATTTTGATAATGATTTCTATAGGAATTCCAATACTCTTCTAAACATTGTAATCTGGCTTCCACAAAACCTTTAGTTAATCTTGCTTTTGGTGATTTCTTAAAGTTTGACTTCGTCTTCAAAATATTATCCGAAAGATCTTCTAAAATCTCCAGTGTTTCTTCTAAAGATGCCATTTTTATAACTTGTGTATTCAATCGTCGTAAAATGTTCGCTCGGTTATAATGCGATAGTGCACCACACAATTATAAAATGTATAGCAGCGCTCGGCCGTTTCTATTCATCACTCATGAGGTCTATATAGAAAAAACGCTTCGGCGGCGAGCGGGCCGACCGGTTCTATTGTTTCCTTATCCGGCTCGAAGGACCATTTGTTGATGTAATAAAGTGCGTTTTTCTTTAACTGTTTGCTTAGTGATTTAAATGTAAATAAAACACGGGTGCACGGTGCGAGATCTGTATTGCAACTAAATTATAAAAATATTGACGGCTCGCGCGCGCGATCACACTTACAACGCAAACAGTGAGTGTTAAATAAATCAGTCGTAAGGGATGTCGGAAATTGCAAAAAATATCGATACATCGGCTATTGCATTCGAAGACTTTTCCAAACACCCTAATGCACACAATATATTTCTACGATCGTGTTTGGTATTTTGCAGGAAAATATATTAATTATAATTTTCAATTTTTTTTAATTATTTAATAGATATTTTTTGCATTGCTTAATTCTGACGCGACAATCGGAAGGCGGAAGGTAAAACTAAAGCGGCAAGGCTGTAAATTATCTGTTTTAAATAAAATACATTGAATTACACAAGACAAAAAAAATACAATGCAGAAACATTCCATACATAATATACCGAATCGGATTCTTAAATTTGTATGTATTGAACAAAAGATTTCTCCATGCATCCTTTACACCCGCTGACTTAAAATCTAACACGGCTAACTGCGAAAGACACATAAATGCTTATTCTCGAAATAGATAGGACAAAGATAAATCTCAATCATGACCAGTTAAAGCTTTCAACAAGTCATTCACATTTTGGTGCCGGATTAATTACAAATGAATTAAAATATCTAGGTTACAACGACAATTCTAAATGATGAAAAGACTAGTTAGTAGTAACAATAAATACAAGAATAAATAGGAAAATATTAGCTTATGAAAGAGGGAACAAATAAATTTGAGTTTGAAGGGGAAAACAGTAAAGACACAAACAAAGGTGGTAGTTCGTGTAAAGTACGTTCGCTGAGTACGTAATGTGATCAGAGTTTTCGTTTTAAGGGTGTCTATATATTCACTAACGCACCCCGACTCCGAGAGAGGATTTGTTGAAATTGGATAACACGCTTTGTTGCTTTATGACAAAGGCTGACAAAATCGAATTCACTTTCGCGTGTTTATTCCTAAAGTTACGAACGAGGATTGTTACTTGTGAAGAAATTCATTTTATGAGAAACTCGATAATAAACTTACCTGTATCTGCGAGTTTGTACGAATGGCATTTTACCTCGTTTTATTATTATCTTTCAAAGTTTTTATATCTACAATTTAGAAATATATTTTCTTTTATTTGGTAGCTTATTTTCGACTCGTAGGTATGTAAGTTTGTGAATGATTGCAGTGTTGGAAATGAAACCGATATCATTGAAAACTTTATATTATTTTTTTTGGGGACAACCTCCGTATTGTAGCGGGTGAGTAACCGACTATAGAACGAGAGACCGTGAGTTCAAACATCGCGCCGAGATACATTTTTGTGAGATCTATAAATATCTGGTTAAATTTCTGTTTCGTATCTGGGGGTTGTGTAGGAGGTTGTTGAGTAGCGAGGGATACCGTCTCTCGCTACTTGATACTCTAACTGGACGGGACTGTGCTTATTATCAGGTACAGTGGTCACTTTGCTGTACAAGAATAAAAAAAAATACGGACTTTCGTAATGAGTGCTACAAAAATTCTAATCTAACCTTTATCTGTGTCAGTAGAATTTTTTGCTACACCAAAATCCCCATTAGTAATGTAGAGATGTCTATAATGACGGTATCGACTTTACAAATAAATTATCTGTCATTATTTACAATACGCGGTAAGTGAAATTTGTGTCGTTGCGCTGCTAAGTTTAATGTTTTTCATCGACGTCGATCAAATGATAATAACGGTTGTCACGTACAGCAAGTACTGCAACAAGACCAAAGATGAATTACGTTTAAAGTTTTTTGAGTAGAACAAAAACTATCTGAAGTACCATGGAAATCAATAAGTCTACTCCTTTTAATGGAAAGTTTTTTGTCATTGCTGCATCTAGTCAAGAAAATATTATTTACATACAGAAAACAATAAGCTACCTACTTGATCAATAAACGAATTTAGTTTTTCATTTGCAAAAGTCTAAAGTACCAGTATAAGTGATACCAATAAGAAGCTTAATAATAAATTACAATTATCTAACACATAAAATTGGTGGGCAGTGATTTGAAATTAAATATTTGGAAATTTTGTGTGGGAAGAATTTTATGGGTCACCAAGCAGATAAAGCGTTCATTTTAGTCTTACACGTTTGTTCGCTCACCGTTCAAAATTGTTGTACCGTTTTATCGCGTCTTTATCATATAAATAGGTTATAATTCAGCTTCATTTATTTAGAATTTTGCATAATAATTACTTATAAATATGTATTTCCCGGATTGAAACCCATATAAATACAAGTATCGAATCAAACTAGTACTGCCGCAGTCGTTAAAAGGTAGAAGTATGCAGAAACATTCATCCGAGATGCCAAAGAATCTGCGCTCACATTCATAAGGACATTTGTCACATAGAAACAGGAATTGCACTGAGAATGTTGTGTTCGCCAGAGCAAGACGGGTTGCGTGTCTTCTAGCCGTTGTTATGGCAACTAAGCGTTTTCTAACAACTAGGATTCCATCGCGTGCAATCGCGTCGCTAACAGCGGATGGATATAGTCGGGGCGATGATGTTACAGATCGTCTGTAATTGTTGCAACCATTTTGGACAAACAATAGACGTTGACTGATGTCTATTTTCAAGACCATTGAGACGAAGATACAGTTATTGCGGTATAAAAAATATTGCGTGAAAAAGCGGTTCGGATATGATCGTTATATTGATTGACAGCCTCCGTGGCGCAGCGGGCGAGTAGCCGACTGTGAAACGAGAGGCCGTAGTTTCGATTTCCGCACCGAAACAAATGTTTGTATGACAGACAGATAATTGTTTCGGGTTTGGGTGTTGTAGGACCGTAATCCCTCGTAATTCTTGATACCCACGATACATACATACATATACACTCACGCTCGTATCATATGGGGGTAGGCAGAGACTATTGAGTGCCACAAGCTACGATCCTGACACACTTCTTTCGCCTCTTCCACAGTCATACATCTTCTCATACATTTACGACGGTTGGAGGTACTTCTGATTTGCGAGAAGATCGTTTATCTGATTCGTAAACGTTCTCCTTGGGCGCCCTCTACGCACTCTTCCAGTCACATTTGCACGATAAATAGCTTTTGTAAATCGCCTTTCATCCATCCTCTCCATGTGGCCAAACCATCTCGATACAGGTTTCACCTAGTGTGGGTCAGAACTATGTGTGTGACTATTGGGTGAATTTATTTTTTAATAATCAAGAACAATAGTAAAATGATTGTAATAAAGAGTAGCAACTTAAATTTGAATTTAGGTTTCATGAATACCTACGACACACAATTGTAATCGAGAGCCTTGAAACCACTACTAAATCAACATTAAAATCTAAATCAAAACAAAAAACAAGACTTGAATGCGCGTTATTTACCAAACTTTTTATGTGCGGCTGCACCGTCTAATCTCAATTCAAATAAACCTCAAGGCAAATGTAAGCTTTCCCCTCACAATATATGAAATAGGGTACCTTTCAATACACGTATTTTATTAGGGTTGCGAACCAATAGCCCCATTCGCATATTTCAGCCCCTTTTAAATGTTTATACCAGCTATAAAACATAAAGTTAATAATGTGGCACGTGATTGAAAAACATTTCGCTTTTATTGAAATGTATGTCAACTTAATCAAAGCAACAAATTGTTATTTCATGTTTTTCTTTTTGAGACAAAAAAGAAGTAGCTTTAAATTATGCAACGTGAGTATGCCGCAACTAAAGTGAAAAAGTAAACAATTACCTTGAAACTTGTTAAGTGTGTTCCAATTCTTTGAAGGAGATCGTGTCCGAATATTGCACTTCACAAAACGTATACCACATGAAGTAGTATCACTGATTAGTCACTGAACATGCGGGTGAACTGACAGATGGGCAACGAGTGTGCGTTGAGAAAGCAACGCGCCGGGCGTCTGCTACGCGGGACGACTCACGACTAACTGCACTAAGGTCCGATCTGCCACCGATTCCGCCCCCCACTTCACATCAGCTAACTGCTAAGCATCTAATCTCGGTTTAGATTATACACCTATAATATCTCAGAGATATCATTTAGCAATTTTGTCAAAATAGAATATGTCGTTACTGTGTCATTTAGAAATCGATATGCGATACTCATTAGATAATATTGTTTTTAGTTAATTAATGCCTAGTATTATACTTTATATCTTTCTTTTCTCTACATATAACGTAACTCTACATTATGTACTTGACACACATCACACTTTACGGCTATTTAAAAATTTCACATCGATTAGTGATGATGAATTAAGTAAACTTTGGTCATTCGAAGTCATTTGAAAACAGTAAGTCATATCACGGAAAAAAAATCTTCTATATACACTTAAAACAATTATTACGTTCATAGTTAGGCTACTAACATCAAGTCCTCTAATGAAACACAACTTTTTACTAGAGGTAAGGGGCGTGAAACAAAATAAATTAAAGCAGTCATAATCAGGCAAATAATATTTTGCACTTCTGTAGTATTCGTCCCAGACGTTTACACGATTGTTTTTTATTTTTGCGAAATATTTCAAATTTCGAAAAATGGCTCGACTATCAAGGAGCTTGGCCGCCCCTGATCTATAGTGTTGAATGTTGTTTGTCAAGTTTCCGAACCCGGTGGACCCTGGAGTAGGAGTCTGTGCGACAGGCGCTGCGCGGAGGGATCACGTCGCAGCAGATCATACGGTACCTGGAGCAACACTCGCACAGGCAGGTACTGTCCATACTGTCTGTCCACTAGCTTGAACAAGTTTTGCTTACGTATAATGCAAGGTAATTTTTTTTTTATCCTGGCACGGCAAAGAGACTAACACTGCATCTGATGGTAAGCGCAACCCGACAAGGTAGAGTATCAGGTAGCGAGACGACAATCCGCTGCTACTCAACACAATCATGCTGGTCTCCTGAATAGCTTATCCACACTACGCTCAAAGAACCAAGAATCATAGGAAGGAGAGAACACGTGGACTAGAAAACTTGATAGTGCAACTGTGGTAAATGGTGCGCCAATGATAAAGAGTTTACAAACCTCATATTTCGGGCCGGGGTAGTAAACATTACCTTGCTGTGGCTTGGATAAGAGACATGGAATAAGATTTTTTTTTTTTTTTTTTTTTTTTTATTCTGGCGCGGCAAAGTGACCACACTGCGCCTGATGGTAAGCGCAGTGCCGTCCAGATAGAGTATCAAGTAGCGAGAGACAGTCTATTCCCCGCTACTCAACACAATCATGCCGGCCTGCTGTTTAGCTTCTTCACATTACGCCTAAAGGACCCAGGATCATAGGAAGGAGGGAACACGGTAGCTGGCAAACTGTTCCACAGCTTGATGGTGCGGCAAAAATACGAGTTTGCGAACCTCTTGGTTCGGGCCGGGGTAGTAGATACCACGAAGCTGTGGCTCCGCAATCCAGTACGCGTGGTTCTGGTATGGAAGGGAGAGGAAGGGATAAGATCAAACAATTCTTCAGAGCATTCGCCATGATACAGACGGTAGAACACGCTAAGCGAGGAAATATCCCTACGCAGCTGTAGCGGCTCCAGGCTGTTACTCACGTCTGCATCATTCACAATGCGGATGGCCCGCCGCTGCAACCCATCCAAGGCATCGAGAAGGTACCTTGCAGAACCGTCCCAGAGGTGCGAGCAGTATTCCATTCCCGGCCGCACCTGCGCTTTATATAAGCGGTAGAGCTGACCAGGCGTGAAAAACCGCCGCACCCTGTTCAGGATTCCGACCCTGCGTGAAGTGGCGGATATTACGCCCTCGATGTGACTCCTTGGATTAAGATCGCAGCGGATATCCATACCTAGGACACTAAGGTCATTCCGCATTGCGAGTGGAACACCCTGAAGAACGGGGATGGGAGAAAACGGAGACTTCTTGCACGAGAACGCGCACACCTGGGTTTTCTTGGCATTAAACTCAACCCGATTCCTGGTACCCCATGATGAGATGAGATCCAAGGTCTGGTTGAGCTCAACGACAAGATCCTCGCGTCTCCTCTCAGTATCCGCCCGGCAACCAGGCGGCTTGCTGCTATAACGCCCATGAACCGTGCTGTCGTCTGCATAGCAATGAATGTTGCCAAGCGACAACATATCATTGATATGCAGAAGAAACAAGGTGGGCGAAATCACAGAACCTTGTGGTACTCCGGCATTTACTGACATGAGCTGCGAAGCGTGTCCATCAACGAGGACACGTATTCTACGCTCATGCAGAAAGCCGGAAATCCACTTGCACAGGTTGTCGGGCAGACCGTATGCCGGGAGCTTGGAGAGAAGGCCACGATGCCAGACCCTATCAAACGCCTTTGCTATGTCGAGACTCACAGCCAGAGCCTCGCCATGCTTGTCAATCGCCTCTCCCCAGTGATGTAATACGAACGCTAGAAGATCACCCGTTGATCGGTTATGACGGAACCCGTATTGGCGGTCATTGATCAACGAGTGATCCTCTAGGTAGCGAACTAATTGGCTGTTTATCAGTCGCTCCATGACTTTACACATCACTGAGGTTATGGCGATTGGGCGATAATTGTTAGGGTCTGACCGATCACCCTTTTTGGGGATCGGCTGCACATTAGCCTCCCTCCAAGATTCAGGCACAATACCTGAGAGGTAGGACGATCGGTATAGGCGCGTCAGTACAGGAGACAACTCCGCTGCACACTTTTTAAGTACAAGCGCTGGGATACCATCAGGACCACTAGCCTTCCGGACGTCGAGAGACTGCAGCTCACGCCGCACATCACAATGCCTGATACGGATATCAGGCATTGTGTGACCGCAACCGGGCAGCGTAGGTGGTAAATGAGCATTGCAGTCCTCGAGTCTCGAATTAGCCGCGAAGAGGTCTGCCAATAAATCGGCCTTCTCCTGCGAGCTATGGGCCAGTGTTCCATTTCGATATCTCAGCGGTGGCAGCGAAGGGCGACAGAAATTAGATTGGACGGCCTTAGCCAAGCTCCAATAAGCACGACTGCTTGTTGGGTTATCGGCCAAAGCACATCCAATCTTGGAGACGCGCTGGGCATCCGCTTTAACATACGCCCTCTTGCAGACCTTGGCAGCACGGTTGTAGGCTGCTTTGAGTGACTTGAGGTTGGGATCCTTCGTAGCGCGACCCCCGATCCAAGCACGATACGCCGCCTGTTTCTTGCCAACAGCATCGGCGCATGCACGGTTGAACCAGGAGCGTCCTCGGCCCTTGCCTGCGATCTCAGAGGAAGGAATGTAATATTCCATTCCTATTCTGATCTCGCAAGCAATGGCGTCGGCACTCGCTGAAGGATCCTTTCCATCAAAGCAGCGCTGCCGCCAAGGGATGGATGCGAAGTAATCCCGCATACCATCCCAATCTGCCGACGAGTAGTGCCAGACCCTGCGCTTGACCTTCACGGGACGTGGAGGCAAAGCGCAAGGAACCGACGTCCCAACCAGGCAGTGATCGGAGGTACCCAGGGGAGCACCAACCGTCACTTTATACCCGGTCGGATGACTCGTCAGCAGTAGGTCCAGCAGAGAGGGCGCATGACTTGCCACATCTGGGATCCTGGTAGGCTGATCCACCAGCTGTGTCAAGCCATTGGTCAAAGCGAATGCATGAGCAGTCCTGCCGGCATGGTCAGTTCTGGAGGAGCCCAACCACAACTCGTGGTGTGCATTAAAGTCCCCCAGAACTACCAATTCCGCTGTTGGAAACTGCTCCTGCGCGTCGTCTGTCGCCTGGCTAATATAATTAAATAGCCGAGTTGTCTCTACGTCCCCGTCGTGTGACCTGTAAAGGCACACGTAAACCCGACTCTGGGAGCCGAGGTCGACGTGCACCCACAGGGTGGAGAAGGAGGGGTCCTCCATGCAGCGCAGACGGCGACAGCAGACGTCCGACCGAACATACAGGCATACCCCGGCCCTCGGCCTGAAGCTTTCTTCAAGCGAGTAGCCGGGGTAAAGCAAGTATGAAGTATCGGTCGGACTACAAATCTGTGTCTCCGTCAAGAAGAGCAGAGCAGGCCGGGCCGTCTCAAGATGGTGGTGGACGGCATTAAGATTAGAATGGAGTCCGCGGATGTTAGCGAACTCCATTGTGAATGCGGTGGTGGGGTTGCGCACCGCTGTAGAACCTGCTCTCTTAGTTTGCACTGTCATGGAGTTATGGGAGGGAGAGGTGAAGAAGCGGTCAAGGGTCTAGTGTTAGAGTAGTCAGAAGGCCGCAACAAGCGCCAGTCCACTAAAAGAGCCGAGAGGAGGTGAGCTGATCCGCCGGACGGAAGGGCCCCCGTACCCTCCCGGGATAGGCCGCCGGGACCCCACATCCGGTCACCAACCGGCACGACGGACCCACCCAAGATTATGCGCGGCATGGTGGGGCAGCCTCTCGTGGTGGTTAGCCACGATTGGGCCCCTGTACTGTACCGCGGGCGGCCAGCGGTACCACCGTTTCTACAGGTCTCCCTGGCCGACGGATCAACACGCCTCCAACCGACTGTGAACCGGCTTATACCCGCACGGCCAAACATCGTACCCCAACTCAAGCCCCCCGACGATAACCGGACATACACTGGCTGATCCCGGAACGCGACACACTTGCGTGTGCCACTATGGCGGGTTTTTCGCCCTGTGTACGGTGGTCGCTATCCGGGCGGATACGAATATCCTACCACCAGCGGAATTTAACAAATCTTTAGAAGATTTACATTGATGCATATACAAACGATTCATACAAACCGCATATTCTGATAAAACTACTTAAATACACATAGAAGTAGACCAATGAAGGTATATTATTCATATCTTTAATAATAAATAAAAGTTGTTTATTATAATTAATAAAAAAGGCTTTGATCTTAACATCAATTTATTTTCTTTCACAGTAGACATTGCTGCATAGATATTCCGTCTGAAAATAAAAGAAACTGTCTAGAAAGAGTATATTGAGTACACTAAAGACAAACAGTTTTACTTGTGGAGATTAAATACTATTAGAAATAAATCGTCATAAAGAGCTCCACAAGAATATACGTTCCTCTACATCCATATTTTTATATTCTATTTATATAGTCAGTACATATTTTACTATATGATATAATTCTACTATGTGGCGTATCCATTATTAGGCTTCGTAATGTATATTCCCTTAATATTTTAAGTGTGGCGCTGCTAATTAACTACATTGCATCTGACATTACCATGATACTCTACATATAGTGCAGACCAATTAATATAATGTTAACTGTGAAGTCAGGTACAAACCAGGTACCTTCCCACTATCTATACCCTCATCATTCATAATCAACTATTACATCTATGTTAACACCTATAAACTTAGTGTGCTTACTAAGATCGTACATAGAAAATCATTATTATTAGGGTATTTACTATTATTAGAAATACCGAAGGTATAACCGAGGCATTTAGGAGACTAGTTGGGGGTAGTTAATAATGACAATCAAAGTGGGAGTAGTAAATGTTTAATATAAAACAGAGTGCCTTCCGCGCTCCGTGGTTCAGTTCAGTTGTTTTGTAAAGTAGACGATAGCCAGTATATTGTGGTTCGGTGTTAGAAGAGTTATTCGTAATCAGTTCAATGGCGTTGTTCAGTTTAAAAGGGTAATGCTGATAGATTAATTATAAAGAGAAGCCTTAAGTGGATCCTGACATGCGTGTGTGTTAATATTAAGCACTGAGATGTGTAACAGTGTCGTGTAAATCAATTAATAAATTATAAATATTGTATTTGTGCCTTTTAAATATCCATCTGGCATAGTTTTGTTGATGTTCCTAACATTATGTTCGCGCGTCAAAGCAAGGAAGTAAATTTAATCGAGCAAAAGTAAAAAATGTTCCGACGTGTTCGCATCAGACGACACAGTAATATATTCCATGCCCGGTGATTACAGAAAATAACAAACGGGCCTGGGATGCCTCCCAGGCCCGTTTGAGTGAAATTACACAGCGAGCCGAGGCGACGAAGCTTTTTCATTATCAACTTGGAAAATTTAGGCCAGACGACACAACGCAAACAACCAAGATACCGAGTAATTCCTCTTACTCGTACTATTCTTGAGTTTTTGGTAAGATGTAAGAAATGAAAGTGAGGTTAGGTGTGATAATGCAAGATTGATATACCTTATCGTAGAGTTAGCTTTCTTAATTACAAATCTTGAAACTATGACGAGGAAATTATATACACAATATGTAAGCGCAAGTAAGTAATATGAGTTGATGAGTTAACAAATAAAGCAGTAATAATGTCAAAGTTGACAATCAAATATTCCATGTTGTAATTTAAATGAAATTCCATAATAATTTCACTAAATCAAAGAATGACCATACTCGATAAACAAACATAAAAAAGTATGGTAAAAATAAATATGAAAAAAGAAATAAAGGAGTGCAACAGGTCGTAAATGTTGCGGTCACATATGAAATTACATGGCTTTGTTTCCTTGATATGTAATTCTATATAGCCGTCGGTTAGAGCATATCACAGTGCGTCTAACCCTAACTACTACAGGATTAAAATAATCACTAAAACTATTACTTACATAAGAAATGCGTCTAAAATAGAGGGGTTCGAATAACAACAAAAAATCATACTTAAACTAAAATAATGTGTCGACCGTCGACGCAACATATTTTTATAGATGTCGACAGTCTGACCTCAATGCTTCTGGAGAATTACATTGGGCAAATAAAAATGTTAAACCAAGGGACGGTATAATTTGAAAATTGTACTAAGAAATCTAGTCCATCTTCGAATTGTACTGCTACTAGATCAATAGTTACTAGATTTACAACAAAACCTAATGTATTTACGAAGCGATTTAAATTAAAAGTCATTCCAGTAGATTTAGCTCCAGTGCAAAAATGTCATGTGATATAATTACAAGCGCATATTGTCCTCGCCCTAACCGCAGAAATAAAATCTCCTTGCCTCACAATCAAGCGTAGGTAATATGGACGAATTGCTGTAGCGTATCAGATGTGTTGGAGATTTTTTGCTCTATCAATATAAGTAAGCAAATTACACCAATTATAATGAAAACAAAGCGCATTAACATCTTACGTTTTATTGCAATTGTGAAACATGTTACATAGACGAATATAGTTTATAAAGGTTTTAAAAGGGAACTCAGTAAGGACTTTAACGGGGATTTCCGAAAAAATATTTTATTAGCCAAACAATTAGCAAATAATAATTTATATTTAAGAAAGCTTTTATAAACTTATTTCGTTGCTCAACCACAAACTTATCTTTCGGCATATTAGGAAAAACAGCCCGCCCAAAATTTGCACAAATTTATTAAACGCTATCTAAATTTATTTAAGTAATGTTTCCGTGTAAATTAAAACGTACATTTCATCTTGAATTCCGTAATTCAGGGGTCAAACGTAATTTACTTATAGGACTGCAAACGAAACTGGAATTTCGCCAGTAGCGTTTAAAGTAAAGTTTATGACAGCAGTTTGGTTGACAGGTGGTTGGGCAAATAGATCATTTTTGAAGGATGAAAACCAGGTCACCGGATTCAACGTAAAATTAAATTATCAACGTTTATTTGACAGACACCCCATCCCGAATCAGTGGAATTCGGGAAATTCAACGGAACTCGTCGCCTTAAACAACCAAATTCTATTAGCTCGAATGATATTCCACTTGGCACGTAGAGCAAGAACCCGCAATCAGGGAATGATATTAAAACGTGAATTGTTATGAGATAAAATGATTACAAATTATGTTTTATTAATATTTCAGTTTTAAACCGGAAATGCAGAAAATGTTTGATGCATTATATTAAGCACACAGTCAATGAGTGCATTTGTCAAGTAATCCTACTAATATTATAAATGCGAATGTAGCAAAATATAAAAAACCTTTTCATCCAAAAATAACCTCCACGCGGGCGGAGCCGCGGGCTACATCTAGTTAGGAATAAGGAATTATAAAATAAAATATAAAATTAGGAATTCTCAAGAAGAGAGTTTATCAATCAAACTTTAGAGTTGGTCTTTTTACTATGGCATTTCTTCTTTACACACGCCTAAGGACAAATTTCGTACAAAATTAAAATGTGTTAATATATAATTTATGATAATTAAGTTCTAGTCTTATTTGCTCAATGGTTTTAGTTTTTTATAAGGATCAACTAAAATATTTTCATAATGTTTGCAATTTAAATAACCCGAATGTACTATTATAAGTTGGATATACTGTTAAAACACAAAGTTTGTGGCAATGTAAATCAATACTGGAACGACAACCTAATGCAGACGACCTCTAGCGTTACAACGTAAGAACAAACCGCCTCGCCGCCCTCCGAAATATTTGCCCGAACCTTACGAACAAAACAACAAGTGTTCCAAGAACAGAACTGTTTCATAATAAGTGTTTCAGTTTTGTATTAAAAAGGTAGTTTTAGAGGAAATGTCAGAAATAGCAAATAATACTGTAAAAACTAATAATACATTGTGATTATACTGAAAGTCAATATTATATGTAAAATGTACGGTAGATATAACTACGAACACATTTTAAAATAAATAAATATCACACAACAGTCACACACATAGCGCCGTCCCTACACAAAAGTCCCTATAAGTGTCTTGCGTCATGGGTATCAGGGACTACGAGAGACTTTCGGTCTCACAAGACCCAGACCCGATAGAATTATATGTCTGTCACACCAACATTTGTCCCGGTGTGGGAGTCAAAATGAGTTTTGTTTACAGGCAATCCATCGGCACTTGGTTAATATTTAAATGGATTTGATCGCTCATTAAAACAATTTTAAAGTGACGGGTGCATCACCGTGCAGATAATGCGGGTCAACGTCTTCATTCATAAATAGAATGACGCTGAGCCCCTGGTCCATTTCTTTCTTCGCTTTCACTTAGTAATTCGTTTCTATATCTCGTTAATGTGTCAACGAGGTTATCGATATACAATATCTACGTCCCCAGCTACTGTTTACACACGATATATGGAATTTAATGTGGCCCGTTTACAATTCTAGTAGGTTCATAATGGAAGTTAACGGTCGTCGACCGAATAGTGGCGACCTATTTTTACAAATTAAAAGGCAGTAACAATCGCCTCGTCAACTCATTTGCCACCAACAATATCTCGTTCACATGCCTTTTATGCTGGAATCCATTAATGAAACGAGGCGCGGCGCGCTGATAGTTTTAGTTTCAAGAGAAAATGGGGACCCAGTTTTCTTTTGCAACATCTTTTGTTTTAGAACTAGAATTTAAAAACATATTTAATGATATTATACAATTGAAAATAAATTAGCCTTACATATTTTATCGTAGTTTATTTTACTTTTAAGCGTAGGGTTAGTGTTAAATACTCTAAGGGTCAAATGTTTTACACCTCACCAGCATGGGATCCAATTATAGATTAAATCGGAACTCAAAACCACCAAATGCAAGACCTCATGATAGTCAAATCAAATCAAATCAAATCATTTATTTTGTAAATTAGGCCACTAGGGGCACTTTTTACAGGTCAGGATTAAATTTATCTACCGATGCTTCGGAAATACCCACTGGTCTGAGAATAAGCACCAAGAAACTCAGCCGCAGGTCTTTTGTATTTTACAGTGCGAGCTCCTTCTGCGTAGGTCGGACTACAACAAATGAAATTTACAAGTAAATGTTTTTTAATTCATAAAAAGTATACCGAGTTCAATAGAAAACAAATTATGCATCACTATAAAATTTGAGGTTTGCCTTTGATTTTTCTGAGATCCCATCATCAGATCCTGACTTGGTGCCAATGGGACCACCTGGGAAGTATACCCTTTTAAACAAAAAGAATTTCTCGAATCGGTCCAGGCTTCTTCGAGTAATCGGGGAACATACATAAAAAAAAGATTCTGACGAATTGTTAACCTCCTTCTTTTTTTGAAGTCTGTTAAAAATCAACTACATGGAGGGTAGATACATACAGCTCAGTCCGCCCGTAGCCATGAAGGCTGTAACGCTTTCGAAACGTCGTATCGGGTTAAAAAAGTAAAATAAACCGCGATAAAATCTGTAAAATTTGTAAAAATTATATTATGTTGTCCGTTTGACGTCCAAAGTCCTTTTATGAGAGAGAGTACATCCGTTTTCTTTCCTTACACAGCCGCTAGATTTGACTCGTTTCCGCCCGCTATACGCCTTGATCGCCCTCTAGGTACCTTAACTCAAACTATAATAATCACAGAAGCCGCCATCTTTTGCTCATTGTTGCAAAGTTTTTCAAACTGTGCACACCGTTGGATAAAATTATTATAGTGCGATAATTTTTCTTAAAATTTTCGAGATTAAAGTAGAAAATTTACTTAGTAATATTTAAAAGTGATTAGTTTCCGTCCGTTTTGTTATTGGAGTTATGCAAGAAATATCAGCAAGAAAACGGTCGAAATATGTTTTCGCCAAATGCGGGCCGTAGCAACAGCGTGCCAGACCGCGGCACCGTACGACTTGCAGTAAGATAACAAGGAATAAAGGTTTGAATTGTCTCAGCACCTGGTAAGTCAGCTTAACAACATTATAATAATAATTTTTCTGTTACCGTCACTACCAAATCTAATTTGATCACGCGACTATTTTTCTTACGTACGATATAAGATTTTCATCAAGCATCCACCTTCAGGAGGAATTGATATATTTGCCAATATGAGCGTTTTAAAGAAAGTCCTGTTCTTGACTTGTCACAATATGCAAAGATTCAATTCTTCTGATTGGAAAAGGTGCTCTTTATGCAGATATATGATGGAGATGACGCATTTTTGCGGCGCTGTCTAACGCCCCTGTGGCGCAATATTAAAATATTAAACCATAAATTTAGATGTGGAAATTTCGAGCGTGTGACTCTCCTCGCGAGGTTTACCTGCATCGTTGAAGCAAGTGTATATATGGTGAATACACGTGTAATTTGGAGGAGTCAGAGGTGTAAACTAAATTTGGGCTGAACGAGCCCGCGACTTTCGTCTGGACGATCGGTACCGCTTTTAGCTGGGCTATGGCTGCTTTTAATTATTTAGTTATTATAATTTTATTATTTTTAAAGTGGGTATACATCTACATGTATGTCTACACATACCACCATCTTTGAAATAATTTCATCCACAAAACTTGCAAATATTTGCAACAACAGTTTTGAGGACAAAAAAGGAAGAGGGGAGCATAAAAAAGGCGCCCTTAAACAGGCAAAATGCGAAAAAGACCATAAGTTACGTTTCTATCCAAACAAAGCTGTTTTGAAAATTATATCTGGGTCTCGAATTGCATTCAACTGTACACTTCTTTTAATTTTACCAACATTAGATGTCATGACTGTCTTTTAAAATTAATTCATTGGAAATTCAAAGAAGGTAAATTATTATAATCTAATAATTTTATAGCCTGGTTGTCTGACTCCTTCTTTTTATATGCGCGCTGTTTTAATAACCAAAACACACTCCGTGATCGTGCTCAAATAATATTGTAACTATTCATCGGGGGCGATCTGTGTTCACCTCGACAACAAAAACACGAAACACACGTACACACACACAGTTTGTGGCAAGACATCTGGAAGCAACGCCCTCCGGGATTATGCTCAAATAATATTGTAACTAATCACCAGGGACGATTTGTTTTCACATCGACCACAGCCAACGTCCATACCACTTTGAATACACCGGTTCTCGTCCGATCACCAAAGTCAAGCAACGTTAGGCGCGGTCAGTACTTGGATGGGTGACCGCCTGAGAACATCGCGTGATGTTACACAAGGCGCACACACAATTCGTGGCACTCTGTGGCGCAGTTGTAATGTAAACGTGCGTGTTGCTACTGCTGTGCTTGGGTTTTGGGTTCATTCCCCGGGTCGGGTAGAGTGATATTAATAATAATAAGTAACACCCAGCAGTCACACACACACGGCCCCGACCACGTTACACTAAGATGCGATTCTTGTGTTGTGGGTGTCGGGGACTGCGAAAGACATTCGATCTCACACCACCCAGACCCCGTACACAGATGTCTGTCGGTCGCACAGACATTTGTCCCGGTGTGGGAATCGAACCCACGGCCTCCCGTTTCACAGCCGGCTGCTCGCCAACTGCACCGCGGAGGCTGTTGAATATTGGCTTTTTCTATTACGAAATATCAGTATCAGTTCAGTATGGCCAGAGGCTCGCGTCTGTCACAACGTACGACGGTTATGGGTTCGGTGAAGTGTGGGTGTGCTATTGCACCTCTCGTATAACTGAATCGATCGCGTAATGTTCAGCTTAAAGGCCTTAAATCTATTGATGGCGCCGCGGAATTACGTCATTTCCATCAAAATCGCGTAACAAAATCTGAGTCATATCAGAGCCAGATATGCTACCTACTACGACCTGCCATTTGGCCAGGCAGCGGCACCGAAGTGGTTCACTTAATTGACAATGTAGGGTACCAGAATATACTCCAGTCACAGGCAAATTCTGCAATAAACTTTTTAGCCAGCCTGGGCTAGTTTATAAATTTGGGTAAATCGATCACTGCCCCGACGAGATCGATAGAATATCTGAGTATCAATTGGGGCACAGGAAACAACAGAATCCTTGCCGCAAGATACAAGATACACCAGAGCCTTCAACAGCAGGTTCAACGCCTCTTAGGGTACCTAAATGATGCAATCTTCATCACCCTCTGGGGAAGGTTGCTTTTCCATTCTTTGCAGCGTCAGAACCTCTACCACAAGAAGAAAAACCAGAGCCTGCCTACACGCCCCGCTGCCGGCAATTAGGCCCTCTAGCAGGCCAATGCCTCTAAGGGTACCTAAATTATGCGACCTTCATCACCCTCCGGGGAAGGTTGCTTTGCCATTCTCTGCAGCGTCAGAGCCTCTACCACAAGTCACAAGATACACCAGAGCCTGCCAACACGTCCCGCTGCCGGCAATTAGGCCCTCAAGCAGACTCAACGCCTCTTAGGGTACCTAAATTATGCGACCTTCATCACCCTCCGGGGAAGGTTGCATTGCCATTTTCTGCAGCGTCAGCAATTTGAAAAATACCACGCGAGCCTTCTGTATATTTCGGAGTAGTCCTTGATAGATCTCAAATGGTGGCTAGAAAACATTGCTCTAGAGTCTGATACATACATAGATGCTTCCTATGACATCTATTATGACAGATGCTTCGCATAGACAATGGGGCCATTTAGTAAATTACAAAACCAGTCAGATTTATTTATATAAGAAGTGTAGTAAAAGAGCAACTTCAAATTTAGCACGGTGATTGCTACAACATCAAGAAGCAGCAGCTCTCGTACACACACCAGTGATTCTTAATGAGCGAAAACTGAAGTTGCTGTTGAAGGACTAACCGGCTCTGATGGACAAGCTCAATATTGTACTCATCTCTCACTACTTTCCGGGATTGTACAATACGGAAGCCGGCAAACTCTCACGCACAGGCTCCGAGTGGCACCTTATAAACAAGGCTACGTCAAAGTTTTTGAAACGATGGGAACACCAAGTAGCGACCTGTTCTTCGTACCAACATCGCATAACACTTATCGAACGCCTATTATCACAGGTCAGCTCCCTGATTCCCATCAATAGAGTAAATTTCGGTTGAGATCATGCTGGAGACCATAAGTCTTATGTCTCAATTGTGATTAAACAGTCACATTCAGGCTGTCAAAATAATCTAACTTCTTATTACCGAAACTCTGACAGTGAGATAAGTGCTTAGCAAATTTGTTTTCATTAAATAAATTGCCGTAGAATTCTTATGCATTTTTCAACAAAAGCGTCAGTGTGTAAAACTATTACAGATGTAAAAGTTTCAAGTAATTTTATTATAAAACGCATTACTAACAATTAGCTAATTCACGTTGCCTAAGTCATAACCAATATGAGGCTAAAGTTGGTTAAAAATTATTTTTCATAAAAAATAATTACTGAAAATTATATTTCAATATATACGGCATTGATTTTATTAGAATCAGACCGCAGGATACTTGGTTTAGCCTTGTTGCATTGTTATCCTGATAATCATCATTATCAATATTCATCAGATTATCAATATCATTACATTACATTTTATTAATCCTGTTTTTGGATCAAAGGCAATCATTTGAATACCAACATTCTGGGTTGAAATTTATGAGTTAAGGATGTAGATTTATAGATATCCAGATGAGAACACTAGGCCAAAGTAGCTACTTTGGCTTAGGACGATAGTAAATACAACTAAAGATATATGAGGTTCTATCAAAGTTTGTCTAAAGTTCCAGTTCGGACAGCCATGCCAAATATTAATGTCGATTACGTACTTATTACGATTATTAGTTGTGGCTGGAATATATGCATTACCTGGTAACAGTAGAGCAGCCGTTTCAACCTTTAACTGGGCACAAATTATCCTAATACTGAAATCCTTACCAACGCCAATTGGAAGTAGGCATGTATCTTTAGAAAATTCTATCTGAAACTAATAGCATTTCAGAAAATTCTTTCTAAATAACTTTTATCTATCTGAATAAATATCTATCGTTGTAATATGTAATTACTTATGAAAATAATTATGTGAATTCAATTGTGGCACATATATTATTACGCTTTCTATTCTCACATTGTTGCATTTAAATGTCATAAGCCGCCAGGAGATAACAAACACGTCTCTCATAAAAGGACTTTGGACGTCAAACGGACAACATAATATAAAAATTTTACCTTCCAATAAAATTTGTATTATGTTTCCTCAGACGTCCAAAGTCCAGGTAAGCTCTTCCTGGGCTTAATTAATATCATTATGAACCAAACAATGAGCAAAAGATGGCGGCTTCTGTGATTATTATAGTTTGAGTTAAGGTACCTAGAGGGCGATCAAGGCGTATAGCGGGCGGAAACGAGTCAAATCTAGCGGCTGTGTAAGGAAAGAAAACGGATGTACTCTCTCTCATAAAAGGACTTTGGACGTCTGAGGAAACATAATACAAATTTTATTGGAAGGTAAAATTTTTATATTATTTAATACTAACGAAGCGTATGAATTTAAGAAAAAAAACAAACTTAAAGTGCTGGAATTTTCAATTTTTATTAGCAGACTAGCTGTTGCTCGCGGCTCCACCCGCGTGGAGGTTATTTTCGGGAGCAGAAGGATACAATCCAAGGAGTTATTTTTTCTTGCAATTAAAATAGCCTGGTGTTTCTGTACCTATTTCTATAATTCTTTTTTTTATTAAATTAAATAGTTAATAATGTTAACATTTATTAATTAGGGATGATTGAGAGTGTCATAAACGTAAGAGTAGACAAATATAATCAGAAATCTCCGAACTGCTAAGCTATCGGGAGTTACACATGTTATTGTGAGTCAACCATAAAATATAGACATTTGCTGTCGTGGAATATTTTTTATATAATTTTAAGGAGAACATTTCCGTCATACATGATTTCTGTGTAGCTTTAACTATTAAGGCTGCACATACGACGGAAGCTTAAAAAATGGAGTAAGTTCTCCTGTTTTCCTAACATTTGCCTTCACTGCTCTGCTCCTATTGATCGTAGCGTGATGAAAAGTATACTATAACCTGCCCAGGAGTATGAAGAACAATTATACCAAGTTTTGTTGAAATCCGTCGAGTGGTTTTTGTTTCTATAACGAACATACAGACAGACAGACAGACAGACAGACAGACAAAAATTTTACTGATTGCATTTTTGGCGTCAGTGTCGATCACTAATCACCCGCTGATAGTTATTTTGGAAATATATTTCATGTACAGAATTGACCTCTCTACAGATTTATTATAAGTATAGATTAAACGCTGTTGTGTTACTCGATTTCCTTAGGGACTAAGGACATGAGAAAGGAGAAGTGATATCAATCGAGAACTTCATTTCAGTGATCTTTGTTAGAGAGAAAAACACACTTTACATTGATTGATCAGTGTTCGTTCAATTCCAATGTATTGGAGTTTTAAGCGCTGTTAAAAGCTTCCCAGAAATTCAAAAGTTGTTTTACATTAATTTCATAGTATTCTGAAAATGACTAATAAATTGAATACGGCTATTAGTTAATGTTGTTTTCACTGGTGTTTGTAACTACTATACTGGTAATGTTTGCAAACAAATTACTGGAAAAGTATGACTAACAATGAATATAATACCGTTTTGGCTTACAGGGTTGAACGTTTTTTATTCAAACTTAGCGATAATCGAGAGTGAACTAATTACTATGTTGCAATGTACCTACATCAATTTTTATTAGCAGATTAAACGCTGTTGTGTTACTCGATTTCCTTAGGGACTAAGGACATGAGAAAGGAGAAGTGATATCAATCGAGAACTTCATTTCAGTGATCTTTGTTAGAGAGAAAAACACACTTTACATTGATTGATCAGTGTTCGTTCAATTCCAATGTATTGGAGTTTTAAGCGCTGTTAAAAGCTTCCCAGAAATTCAAAAGTTGTTTTACATTAATTTCATAGTATTCTGAAAATGACTAATAAATTGAATACGGCTATTAGTTAATGTTGTTTTCACTGGTGTTTGTAACTACTATACTGGTAATGTTTGCAAACAAATTACTGGAAAAGTATGACTAACAATGAATATAATACCGTTTTGGCTTACAGGGTTGAACGTTTTTTATTCAAACTTAGCGATAATCGAGAGTGAACTAATTACTATGTTGCAATGTACCTACAAGGCGTAATAAATTAGGCTTATCTAGACAGTACGTCTATATGACGCGATTCATCACTGTCGGGTTACTGCCGGAGAATCTTACATTAGCGAAAGTGACTTCGATTTTCTACAAAGTGATTATCATATTACGAAAAGCCATATGGGTTTATCACTAATTACTTAGCCTGCTTTGGTGGCACAATTGTAATTGTGTACACGGTACGACTGCTGTGCTGAGGTCTCGGGTTTGATCCCTGATCTAGTAAGTCATATTTAGTTATTCTCACGAAATATCCAGTATCAGCCCGGAGTCTGGAATTGTGACCGGCATGGCGATAGGTTCGCATCCAATCACATCATGGGAATATAATAATGTGGCGAACGGTGGTGTCAACATAATTTCGAAATGTGAGTGTACTGGCGACACCCACATTTCGACACCTCTGCCTATTCCCTCGGGATTACAGGCGTGAATGCGTATGTATGTATGGGTGTAAATATTTTGTTTATCACGAGGATAAAGCCAAGAGTATGATAAAATGAATATGGCAGATGGGAAACAATAGCAGATGTGTATCTAGTTTATACAGGATTCTAAGGAAAGTTTAAAATATACATATTTGATTTATAAACAAATATCAATGTATAACTACTCACTTTGTTATAACGGTAACACGAGACTACATTATAATGTTGAAAAATATTGATAATTTAATATATTATCGTCAAGTACTCAAGAGTATATTGTATTTTAAAGGTCCTTAATGTATACTTATTTAAAAAAAAATCTATTTTGACATTTTTACTTTGTCTGACATATTTATTCATTTGAGATATACGACCGATCGATCGTTCAATTTATAAAGTGTATGCCTTAGAATTATATTTTAAATGTAAATTGTCTCAACGTAGGTATATGCCAATGTATGGTCAATTGTAAATGTGGGTTTAATGCAATGATACACCCTTTAATTTGTTTTTTTTTATATGTTATCAATATTTACGTTTTAACGGTGCTATGTATGCATTAATCCATTAATATATTGATACAATATGTTTATAAATTTATTATAATGAGAAGAAAAAAATATGTTACAATTGATGACGAAAAAAATAAGCCCGGAGTTTCTTTCTGCCTTTCTTCTTCGGGTCGTCATCGCTTAGATAGTTAGTGAAAGGCTGGTAGGTTAGCTAGACTAGGGTTTACTTTCCTTCCAAATCCGTCCTGTTTCCTTTCAACTTCTCCCCTCCCATTCCTGTCCTGATCATCATCTCCCGTCAGTTCCTTTACCGACGATCATGATTCCTTTCATTTTCCGGTCATCCTCTTTTCTCCTTTTCCAGTCCTATCCTCGACGTTGTATCCCTGCCTACCAGACCTTGATGGTAGATTCCAAGTTCCTACGCCACTAACCATAATTACTCATTCCCGTATGGAGAATTTCCATTTGTATTTGACCTGTCATAAGTGCCTTTTATATGCCTACATGATGAATAAAGATTTTTATTTTATTATTCTATTTATTTATTTTTATAGTAGAAATAAAAACAAAATAATAACTACATATCAGGAAACAAGAAACTAATTTCCTGAATTCATGTGAAATGTAAATTATGGCATGCTTATCGTGTAATACTTCAAGTTCTTATTACAAAAAATGAAAAGGTAACGTTCGTGAATTAGGATTCCGGAAATTCTATTGTTCGATTGATAACGAGTTATTTTAATTAGGACTTCCTATTTAACCGACTTCAAAAAAAGGAGGAGGTTAACAATTCGTTGGAATCTTTTTTTTATGTATGTTCCCCGATTACTCGAAGACGCCTGGACCGATTCGAGAAATATTTTTTTTGTTTAAAAGGGTACACTTCCTAGGTGGTCCCATTGGCATCAAGTCAGGATCTGATGATGGGATCTCAGCAAAATCAAGGGCAACCCCCAAATTTTATAGTGACGCATAATTTGTTTTTTATTAATGTCGGTGTACTTTTTATGAATTAAAAAACTTTTACTTATTGCTGGTAAAATTTGTTATTTATGTGGGTAATACACTTATCTATTCAACCGACGTTTCTAATAATACAATATTATCAATAAAAATCAAGAATAGCGAATACATTTTCTCTCTATCAGCCTGTAGCCGTCCACTGCTGGACATAGGCCTTTCTCAGATTACGCCACCCGTGACGGTCCTCCGCCTTCCTCATCCAGCCGCCTCCCGCAACATCTCTTAGGTCGTCAGTCCAGCGGGCACGAGGTCGGCCAACACTACGCTGGGACAGACGACGTCATTACGACGGCAGATATGACCGAATACATAATAAACCTCAAATGTTCCGATATCGGATAAACCACAGCGATAGCCTAGTTGGTTGCGGTACTGACTGTCAAAACGAATGTTACGTATGTTCGTAACCCAAGCGGCATACACCTCTGACTTTTATAAAGTTACGTGTGTATTCATTGTTAATTATCACCTGCTTTAGCGGTAAAGGAAAACATCGTGAGGAAACGTGCATACCTGAGAATCCGCATAAGAATTTCGAAGGTAAGTGAAGACTAACAACCCGTCTCATTAATAGAAGAGGCCCGTGCCCAGCAGTGGGATAAGGTTTAATACAGAGCTAGTATTATTATATTATTTTTTTTCGGATATATAAAAAGAAAATATATCTATCACTTACTTAAAATTACAGGAGCATTACCGCCTAATCATTAACTAAATGCATTACATCACACGTATTGGAAGGGCATGTTTAAAAAAACATACCCCTAAAACTTCTAAACGGCAGGATCAATAAATATCAGATTGGTTTACGTCACCGAGCAGGTGCAAGAGGTCGAAAGGCGTTCTAGTTTCGCAGTAAATAAGTTTAATATATTCATGCGAAGGGAAACTTCTTTTATAAACATGAATTTTCAATAAGAATATAAGACTTGTATCGGTAGAATCAATTTTATGAGATGTTTTAACACTTTATGGTTCTTTATATATAAAAATATGGTTCGATTTTATATTGGCAATGGAGTATCTTCAGAATGAAAACTCCTTCCTATGCTCAGCAACTTACGCCTATATAATGCACAACAGATTTTGATAATCACACATTTATTTTGAAGCTGCAGCCTACGATTCCCCTGATCTTTACTTGATAAATCCATATCATATTTAGGTAATACAATTTGTCAAGTTCATTGGTTCATTTACTAGTTATCTTTTTTAAAGGTACGAAGATGTGCCAAATATAAATGGAATCTTTTGCACTCTAATTCATTGCTTATTAATAACCTTTGTATAAGCAGAAAGTTTGCGGGTTAGGGTAGAGAACTTGAAATCTAACTATACTATTAATAAACAACTGCCTATGTGGCGCAATTATAATTGCCCTGCGTTACGACTGCTGTTCTGAGGTCTCGGGTTCGATCCCCGGTCGGGTAAAGTGATATTGGGTTTTTTTATCTAGAAATTCTCAGTATCAGCTCGGAATCTAGAATCTGTGCCCGGTATAAACTAGACAATACTCCAAAGCATGTGTCCTGATCCAATTCAAACACATATGCTTGTGTGTATCCACCAATTCAAAATAAATATTTAAAAAACCACAAAAATTAATACTTTGAAACGGAAACTCAAAGCAAAAAATAAATATCAAACCATATACGCACAAATGTAAAGGCGACTACGAGACTACTAATAAACATATCTATTACTATATATTTATAGTAATATATATATATTTATTAAATATATGTATATAATCTAGTATTTTTAATTGAACTTCTCGTTTCCTTTAAAACTCAATTATTACAGCCATTAATCTTTACGTGCAAGGCGAGCTATGGCGTCTACCGGTGCCTGTTCATAACCGGTCACTGTATGCAAATGAGCATTGGACATTTTTATACTACGCTCACTCAACAATTCCTTTTAGGATTCATTGTTGCTATTAAGGGAGTGATAAATATTAACGGTGTGTCTCGAAATAGCATTGTCGTTTTCAATTTTAATAAGAATTCAATTAATGTTCACAGTTTCTGTGAGAATAGTAAATGTTTGGATTTTCGTGGGTTTTTTGTAGTCATAAATATTACATAATACAAATAGATTAATTAGAATCATTGATCGAATTATCCAAAATGAAACATAATAATCCAAAGTATAGACCTTAAACTAATAGTACTCTTCGCAATACCTTACTTTAAAATAAAAATAATAGATTATTGTAAGAAGCATTATAGTATTGTGTACAATTTATTCATAGACGTCCAGTTTAAACATGTTCAAAGGAAACCACATTATTAATATGTTTTCAGACGAAACATTTTAATGCCGAATTCAATACTTTAATTGCATCTATAAATGCCGGATACATTTGTAAACTTTCACATCGCACCCATTGTTAGCGTTTGATATTTAAATCTACTTCCCTATGTTCGATAAATCTTGTTTCACACAATACGAAGTCCGGTCTTACGTGAATGGAGGGAGTGGCGAGACAAAGGTACCCTGATGAGTGGGGGACTAGTCTTTGTTGTCGGGAATCTGGGCGTTCGAGCAATCACCGTGACCTGAATACTATCCGAATGGGCCATTTTACGTCTCAACGCATACATTCTAACTAGACGTTAATCACTGTCGAAGGATTTGATGTTAATATCGAGTGATCTTAGTGGATAGATAATTAAGGTCCCATTGATCCAGATCCTATTTATCTTCGGTAAATTAATTGATGTGTTTGTATAATATGTACTTACGTAGTGAGAAATGACTACACCGAAGAGAGTAATTTGTGGATAACATTGATATTGTCATAATATTTATTTAACATGTATTGTTTTAACATTACCTTCTTTTTTATCATTTTGTCTTTCATTATCCTTTTAGCCTTGTTACTATGTGAAGGAAGGTAAATTATTTTTACTTTTCTTTCTGTACAATCTTAATACCGATCCCCAACTGAATTATTGTAATGGTACATTACAATTACATGATAATCAGAGCTAATTAATATATAAGCACTATACACAAAAAATATATCACGTTTCATAACAGTGCGATATGAGGAACCACAGTTACAAATAATTATAGTCATGCTTGTTACAGGACTACGGGAACGTGACTGGTGTAGTCTTTTATTGGGTATATCTAAGGTCGTATTCGAACTAATCCACAACACCCTTAAGATCTGACACGACCTTGTCTAACACAGGCCTTCGTTATAATGAGCGAGGTTTCATTGGCATTAAAATTCTTAAGAGTTAATGATACAATGATGCTCAGTAGCCAAGCTATTCTTGAACAAAAACATTAAGAATAGTTGAATTTTTTATCTATCCGACCGCGCCCGTGGCAGCACGTCTAATTAATACAAGTTGCGTACACATTAGCAGCAACATCAAGAACTTATGTTAGGGTTACCAACACCGAAATTCAAATACTAGGATTTGAAGTTAGAAAATCTCATCTTTGTTTTAAATTAGCGTTAACACTTGCGAGCCGAGGTCGCCCCTAAAGTAAGGGTTGCAAAAGTGGTGTGCGAATTTTAACATACAGGACCTTATCAGGGGGCTTTAAACATCCATGACGCTCCTTAAAAACTATCCAGGACACCCCAGGACACTCTGAAAACCAGGACATGTCCTGGGAAAACAGGACGGTTGGCAACTCTAACTTATGTCAACGACCCCGCATCAGTTGCTCGCGATCAAATTGATCAACATTATTATGATACGTGTTCGCGCGTGTCTGCTTGTCGATGCTCTTTAATTGGCTTAATTGCTAACCGACCTACGCAGGCAAACGCGGTGCACGCTCAGCTATTCTCTAATACTCTCGTGCGTGGCGTATTGATTCGAATCGTTGGGTATAATAGCGTTAGTCATTCATGTCGATCCACATGATTGATGCGTTTGCACTTTTTTTATAATTAAATCAATTTGATGCATCTTCTGAATTATGCCCTGTGAGGGTTAATGGATACTAATTTACATTTCTTTTATACATGCTGCAAATGACCGATAATGAAACGAGCTTTAACCAGTTTGGTGGTAGGTCATTTTTATTTGAAATAATAGTTTTGTAGTACATATTCGAAATTATATACAGGTCAGATGAAAGTTGTCTTTTAAGTAGTAGATCTATGTTGTAGATAGTTTTGTATGCACCATTGGGCCAGCTCGACCGGGTTATCCATCGTGGAGTAACTGCTTGCTTGTTCTGTTTCGTTCGGTGATTGCTTCTTTAATATTAGATACAGGGTTATAGATTTTTTCCGTTATTTGAGGACACTTTGATTGATGGAGACCTAAAGTTAGGCTCCTTCTTAAATACGGACACAGATGAAGATTTTTTCTCGGTTATTTAAGAACATTTATAGAATTTCTATTGAAACAGTTAGTTTCGTTATTGAGCTATATTTTTTTTTTAATTTTTGTTTATATTTTTAGTCAGCATAATTCTTACGTATTTCTTGTAATTTATCGTTATTTTTAGTTTCCTCACCAAACAGCCTTAAGGTCGGAACCACATAACCAACACCTTGGGTGTTATGGACAGTTGAGATCAGGAGTCCCACTCGTGTGTCAATCGCAACGATAAAAGATATTTGACCTAGATAAATCATTAATATTGAACAGAGTGACATACTTACTATGTGTCTCATGAGTTTTCTACAGGACCACAATTGTGCATTCGACATGTACTAGATATTAAGCAGCCACATGTAATGCGTCACCAATCAATTAAGCCTGTATGTCCGCTTCTTCATGCTTGCTGTCAAGCGTAATACAGGAATGATACACATGGGCCGGAAGATTGTTTCACTGTTCAGTATAAATTGGTATTTAGCGCTACAGCGCTTTAAACACGATATGTGCATGCGAGCTCGCGTGGAACCAACGTTAGTGCATCAAAGCTCTCGAAATAGCTGCTGACTCATACCACCAACAAGTTCACGAGAGGATCGGCAGTGAAAATACACTTCATTTCGCTGTGTTATTACAAGCTTTTATTTAACGTACAATGTTTGTATGTTTGTTTAAGTCAAAATTTGAACCAGTTCTCGTAGCCTGAATAGTATGGAATTTGGTATTCATGCGTAAACCTGATGATAATGCAATATTATGGTGAGCTGAATCTGTTTCTGCTGCCAGGGCTACCTGCAGATCACTCAACTCCTCTATAGCTTACAGGAGCCATATCGTGTTTAGGCCCTTAGTTTTGTCTTGACAAGTATTTTTTTATTTACTTCAGTACTTACTATTTTGAATAACTAACTATTTTCTTCTTTTGAGAGCATTTAAATAAAAGATAAAGAACTCCGTCTATGCCGGTCCCAAGCCCGGATGAGAAAGCGAGGAGGGTTGGCAACGAGACGTGTCTTGCCGTATAACTGTCGGAACGCCGAGATTACCTTGCTTACACGAAGCGGCCTGCAGGCGCCAAGAGGAATTGAATCCCCCCTAAAAGACTGCACCGGAAGGACGTGGGAACCCACCGTGTTATTTTCCCAAGAAAACCTCAACCCTTGAGTTCACGACCCTCAGCAATGAGGAAAGCCATGCAAGGAGGAGGAGGAAATAAAAGATTGTTTAAAAGACTGCATCGCTGGCGCAGTTGTAATTGCACATGCACTATGACTGATGTGCTGAGGTTGGTGCGGGTGCGATCCCGGGTCGGGTAAAGTGATATTAGGTTTTTTTATTTAGAAATACTCAGTATCAGCCCGGTATGGCGATAGGCTCGACCCTATCACGTTATGGGACCGTAAAAATTCGACGAAAAGTGGGTGTACTAGTTCCACCTCTGCCTACCCCTTCAGGGATTACAGGCGTGAGTGTCTATGTATGTATACATGTTGTTTAAAAGAATGCTTTTAAGATGACATTCATGTATGAGCATGTACTAATTACAATTATGAATGGGCTAAATATAAAGACCAAATAGACAAGAAGTTAGCAACTCAGTTGAGCGAGTATCTACTTATAGGAGTTTCTCTCATATAGGAATCACTATTGAAGTATATAATACTCCAACGAACCGACTGAGTTAATCGTGCTGAATCTGCAAAACTGCTAAGAATATGTTTGGCATACTACGAGCGTTGTCTAAGCCTAAATTGGAATACTATATATGATCCTATTATAAATGCGCAGCGTCGCTTGTAGCATATTAGTTTTCTCAAGGAAACGCATATCAGTAAAAAATAATACCAATAAACCAAATTAACAGTAACTTAGTAACAAGAAAAATTAATTTTTGCTCGTAAACTACCAAAAATAGATTTGTAAGCTTTCTAATTTCAAATAAAACAAAGGCTAGATGAAAATAACTAATACAATTCATAATATACACAACAATGTCCACCTCATTTATTTCTTTGTAACGTAGCGTAATGGATGTTCCATTATAAAAACACAGTCATATCTGCTCGTATTGCCATAAGTGCAAGAACATTTCTTGCTTCCGTATAAGGTTAAGAGTCCACAAACGTTCATGCCAAAAATGGTCAGGGTGAGTGCCTCTAACGAGCGAGGGATTAGGGACCTGGCCGTATGCAGTATAAAGACAGAACATTCGCCGTTCCTTTCTAACGTACATACTAGTGTGGTACGGAAAAGGACATCTATATTAGGAGTTGGTTTTGTAATAGATTGGAAGACTTTAATGCAATGAATAGATCTGTAAGAGCTAAAATAAAGTATGAAATATGCATAGCTTTTATTGAAGGTTAATAATATTTGATCACAGAACTATTTATGATGGATATGAGAAAAAATATTTTCTTTACTTAAAAGACACACAACCTTGAACCCACACTAACCTGCATCCTGTATAGACCATACCATACCTACTTGATACCTACTAAGGCATCAGGAACTATGGGTGACTTATGGCCCACAATGCTCATTTTCGAAATAATCAACTATCTGCCGCTCACTGCATTACAGTCTATAAAATAGATTGCAATAAATTAAACAATAGCCTTACCCAATAAGGCCCTGATTTCAAGCACCGTTTGACAATTTGAAATAAAATTCCCGGGGGTTGCCTGATTAGAAGACGTGCCCGCTATGACGATTGACCCATTACCTAGTGCCCGTCCAAGGCTACTTAGAGGACGGAGCGAAACCTAGAAATTATGTGTGCCTCATGATATTTAGTACTTATGGAGTCAATTCTAAACTTGTCCCTTGCACGCGGAGGTGCCTTTCGTCAGTTAGGCGACTGGAGCGGTCTTTTCTTTTTTGGTGCCTCGATAGGGGAACCAGCAGACGGGCCACCTAATGGTAAGTAGTCACCGCCGCCCATAGACTTCTGCAAGGCCAGGGCACAGCAAAGCCGCTGCCTACCGGTCTGGTCGCTCCGTCTGCATTAGAGACGGTGCTGTTGCCACGTATCAGGTCATACGACGAAAATTAGGCAAAGTGTATGGGAATAGTCGTACCATTGCATACTTAGGCAGTGGTGCGGCTAGTATCAGGCATACAGACGTAAACTGATGATGTATGGGTAATCTAATTTCCTTTCTAATAATTTTATGGGGACTATAGCGGATATTTCAAAATAATTAACCAAATCAGTCTAGCTGTTCTCAAATGATGCACTTACCGACGAACAGATATTTATTTATATCGATTTTAACCGTAGTACCAAATAGAACGCACAAACTTATTGCCTCTATCATCCTTTAAGATGGCATTTACTTCGTATCCCTTAGAAGAAAGAACAAATAAAACACGCTTTCTCTTCCTCTCCTCGACATCAAATTAACTAGCCGTAAAGTAATAAATTTCTTTACATGTTCGCGCCTATTGCTTCCATTTTTGTTTTACGGTCAGGTATTTTAGTGATTCGATCATTATAATATAGCTTTAAGAATAGGGCTAAATAAAATAGCACCAAAATATATGTATGAACTGTTTATTATTTAATTATTGTATGTTAATGCCTAAGACATAAACTAATTTAAGTTATATGCCCGCCTGCACCAAACTTTGCAGAAGTCTAACTTCATGGTTACCTCTTTAGGACGTACTTAGCCAAATAAATGCTTTGCTCTGGCCATTAGCCAATACTGGATTTTTGACGACTTTCTTATGTAAGCAATGACTTAGCAATTTTCGTGCAACCTAGAATAGGCATTAGGTATGCTTAGAATATTTATCGACCTCTTGAAGTCATCGGCCAAACACATGTTTACTAACATCTTCGTCTTTTTCATGCACGTCTTTAGGATTTCATTTAGATTATGATTTTGCTCTGTCGGACTCATTATTGCTTCGCAAGAGCAATTTCAACTTTTTTGGCTTCAACTTTCTCTAATTACTTAATTATATGTAAAGCTTGTAGTCTAGATCGTTTAAATAAATTAACACTTTAAAAATTCCGCCATTTAGCAAACGGAGTGGAAAATGAAAGCGTTTTATATTGTTTACTTTTAATTAACGACAGTGGCTACATTATCTGTGTTGTTTATAGTACTGTGGCACGCAGTGTATGTAGTCCTTATCTGGATGTACGAATGCGGATCGTGAACTTGTCAAGACCATCGAAGTCACGGCAATGGCAGGGTTCAAAATAAAGAACAGTGTCATCATTATATCGTCTTATAACGGTCATAAGGCACCGTATAAAATCGGTTATTTTTTGTTAAAAACCACTGAAGCTAAACTAATCTAATTATTATAAAAAATATCCTAACTACGCAGTAACTTGAATTCACAAATAAAAGGAAGCAATAGGATGAAGAGCTTTGGGAAGCACTATATGAATTTATTATTGAAGGAGAACGTAATTGATTTTTTCACTTCATATTGATAATTTCATTACTCAGCTGGGATGAAAGCGTCTGGCGTAAAAGCAAAAATGTGTTTGTATAATACATTTGTAACTCAATCACGACGTGACGGTCGATTCGATTCAGACGAAAATGTATTCACAGAATGTTCATAACCTGAAATTACCATATACGCTTTTATCCCTGAAAATTGAACATTTATGATGGTTGGAATTGGAAATATTTCAACAAACACAATATATCGGCAATATATTTTACTAGATGTTGCCCGCGGCTCCGCTTGCTTCGATGTTATTTTTGGAAGAAACAGTATACAATCCATGGAGACATCTTAAGCTATTACACGTTTCTATATTTTGCTATCCCAAAGGAAGCGTGCCTTTTTCCGGTATAAAAAGTGGCATGTGTCATTTTCAGATCCCAAAACTGACACTATGCAAAAAATCATGTCGATCCCTTGCTCTGTGAAAAACTAAACTATCCCACGGGAACTGTACATTTTCCGGGATACAAAGTAGCCTATGTGCTATTCCAAACTATAATCTATCTCTGTGCCAAATTTCAACCAGATCCATCCAGCCGTTGTAGCGTGATTAAGTAACAAACATCCATCCATCCATCCAAGCATTCGCGTTTATAATATTAGTAGGATAAGATTTACCATATTTGAAGCTACAGAATAAGCTATAATATCGGGATGTGATTTTAACATCGTAAATTAGAAATTAATTTATATTTTATATCAAACCATACAATATAAGAAAGTTACATCCAGCGATACCGACAAAAGTTATAGACAAATGTAGCTACAAAACATTTCGTAAGGACCAAACTGTTTCTCTTATCAGAATAAAATACAGCAAGTTGTGGAAGTTCTCGACTTAGCTTTAAGGAAAATAACAAAAGCATAATTGTTATAAGTTATTTGTTTATATTAGTTCAAGAATACGACTTAGTACATCTGAAGATAAAAGTGAACAATACTAAAGACGCAAACAAACATTCAACTTTAAGCAATTTTTTGTAACAGCAATTGTTATAACTGTTAAAATTCCATTATTTCTTTTATAATCTCTCTTAAGAATAGAAAAGTCAACAAAACTAAAATACAATTTACTGGTTATTAACATCAGTATCGGCTTCCTTTAAAAATGAACATTGATGGATTGACGTTTGTGGATCAAACAGAATAGACATGCGCGTGCGCCGATACTCTTGCATCCGGCCCGCTTTATACCACACCGGATGCCGCGAAATAATATGCCCACACTCTGCAAATGTTTGCATTATAAAATAAGCAAAAGATTATGATAATAAGCACAAGGTCATAAATATATCTAATGTTCTACAACGAAGTGCGTTAATACGTAAGTTGAGAGACGAGTAGTCAGAATAAAAAAAAACTAGACTAGACTTATTCCGTCTATACTATCCTGGATTAAGTATTGTAGTATAGGTTAGTGCAGACATATAAAGTGATAGTAGTAAAACATCCGTGCCAAAAGTTACATACACATAACAACATTTTAATATACCAGCTGTTGGGCCCGGTGTAAGCAAATATAGTAGAAATCGAATGAAATGCAATTGACAAAAAAAACCACAGTGTACATGCGTGTCATACTAGGTCAAGGGAAATCGAGGCACCTGCCAAATACATGCAATAAAACTTCTACTATTATTGCGGTTAACGATAACCTGTCCACAAAATCAGCAGTAGATAAATCTTTAAAAGATAAAGGAGATTCGAATCTCAAACTATTATCGTAACTTTTTTTTTATCCCAGTAAAGTGACCACACTACACCTGATGGTAAGTGGAGTGCCATCCAGTTAGAGTATCAAGTAGCGACAGACGATCTATCCCCCTCTAGTTACTCAACACAATCATACCGGCCTGCTTCCTCACACTACGCCATGGGCAAGAAGGTGAAAAAGCGGTAGAGGGTCTAGTATCAGAGTACTCAGAAGGCCGCAAAACGGCCAAACATGTTATTACCCCAACTGTAGACATAAAGTAACTAAACATTTTTATGGTAACTGATGCCAAACTCCAAACTAAATATTTAAAGGCTGTAGGAAAAGCAATAAATTGTATGAATACTAACAAGTCTTAGAACCCTGACGAATAGAGGATCAACGGAAGCAAGAGCGAATTATTAATTGTTATGAAAATGGTTATCTATAATCCAACAATAGGGTATTCACACGCCGTTAGCGGCACAAAGGTGCGTTCTGCTGTTTAACAATAACGGTAGCCCGAACGCAGTTTCACAGAGCGTAAATCTACTACAGTTTACTGGATTTTTGCTAAATGTCACATCAAAAATTAAGTTATTAGTAGTTTCATTTATTTTTGTTCTATTAAAATCATAAGCATTTAATTTTAATTATTTAATGTGATACGATAGGAATAGTGTGGGTTTAGAGTTTTTTTTATTATGAGAACTTCTATTATTATATTGTATCTATCCCTTTTAATCGGCTTTAAAAAGGATCAAATATGAACAAATTAATTTTATAACATTTGTATATACAATCAGATTTTTAGTTTTAGTTGCTGTTGGGTCACAAACTCAGTTTATTTTGTTCTTTTATTGCATATGGCGAGCTCTGTCAATGTAAAATTAATTGTACGCATTGCGACAATAAATTAAAAGCTAAATCCTCATGGCACAGACCAAGCCTGATGAAATATGTTGCAGCCCATAAAGGGCGTTTAACTAATTTAAAACTTTGATGTGGTATAGCCGCCGGCAGTTAAAAACCTGAAGCACCCACTAAGTCTCAAGGTTTTCAGGAATCTAGTTATACTTGTTGTATGGTATTATTTAAACTTAATAATGAGAAAATAAAGATATACTAAGTGGTTGTTGATGAATGCAGCTCAGTTTTATTTTGTTTGGTCTTATTTCGGGTTTGATACCAAGGTTCGTTTCCTACTCAATCTCTTTCGTTAAGCCCGAACTATCGTAACTTATGAAGTGTGGCAGGAGACGGTTGATCTTCTATGACCCTTTAGCTATTTTACGTTAACTATGTATATTCTTATTTTTATAGCCTTTGTTATACTATTGCAAAAATGTACCATCTAGCAAAATTCGATTTAATTTGGAAAATATCTCAGAACATTCATTTTCAGACATCCATTCATCTTTAGCAAAAAATCAACGTAATCACAAACGTAGTATCGCTTGTGGTCGTTACGGCACGATCAATTCGGAGCGACGTGATGGATTGCAAATCAATCAGCGTGCTTTGCGTAAACTTATATCTATGTGCTTAGAAAAAGAATTGGGGTTCAATAGTTTTTTGTATACCGTTAAAAATATACATCGTGTTTGAATTATTATCAGTTGATGCATGATTTAGATATATAACACGGGTTGATCTAGAGTCACGAGATTATTAAGTTTAAAAAATATTGGTTTTAAAATATCCACAAAAAATATATTAAATGAAGTTACTTTTACACTCATTATATCAATTCCATATATTGGCAATAATGTGTATAAAATTAATTAAGACAATCAGACAAATTAAATTACACAAAGATAAAATGTAAATAAAATTTATCACAAGCAACGAATAAAGGTCCAACATCAAATTGAAACATTTACGTTTCATTTAACCACGTTCACGCTGACCTTGCTCGATTCATAACGAGAACAAACACAATTTCAAATATACGTTTAGTCTGGAATTTTAGATAGAGCAACGTCAGAATGGCTGAATTAGGTAAACATTGTTCAATTACATAGAGCTTGTAAATAGAGATGGTACGAGAGCACTCGCGGAAATCCAAGGGCCTGTTTGGAGCTAGGAAATGTTCTTAACTTTTGGGACTGAGGAGTATCTATAAAACTATGTGATAAGCGTGTACGCGCATATAAAACTGTTCTGGAAGTCCGTTAAAGTTTTGCGTGTCCCAATTTCCGAGAACTTTAGAAGAGATAAGAATTCCTTACAAAAAAAACCTAGAAATAAATAAAAAAATGTATTAGTAGTAAATTGCTTTTTTTTTATCCTAGCACGGCAAAGTGACCGCACTTCACCTGATGGTAAGCGCAGTACGGTCCAATTAGAGTATCGAGTAGCGAGAGACGATCTATCCCTCGCTACTCAACACATTCATGCCGGCCTGCTCCTTCACACTACGCCATGGGCAAGAAGGTGAAGAAGCGGTCGAGGGTCTATTGTCAGAGTACTTAGAAGGCCGCAAAATGGCCAACATTGTACCCCAACTCTAGAACCCCAAAAAACCGGATGTACACTGGCTGATCGCGAACGCGACACACTTGCGTGTGCCACTATGGCGGGTTTTTCACCCTGTGTACGGTGGTCGCTATCCGGGCGGATATGAATATACCTACCACCAGCAAAATGAATTTTTGAATGGTTATTATTCATAAATAGTTATTATTGGCATTTTACTTCTTGATTTCGCTTAAGTTTATGATTTGCAACGTTTAAATAAATCATAAAATTAGGCCAAGTACATCGTGTAAACGATTTCATAGTATATAATATGTTTACTAAGCGTATTTGGTTACGATATTAACATAGACTATAGTTGCCAATCGTCCTGTTTTCCCAGGACATGTCCTGGTTTTTAGAGTGTCCTGGGACGTCCTGGATAGTTTTTAAGCAGCGTCCTGGGTTTTAAAGCACCCTGATAAGGTCCTGTATTTTAACATTTGCACACCACTTTTGCAATCTTGAGGGGGGGGGGGGGGGGGGGCGTCTCGGCTCGCAAAACATGCGTCCTGTTTTTAAATTGAATTGTCCTAGTTTTTCTAACTACAAAAAATAAAAATCCTGGTATTTGAATTTCGGGGTTGGCAACCCTAACATAGACGGTCAAATACTAACCTGGCACAGAATATTACGTTACGTAAGTTGCCTATTGAATTTTTCATGAATATTAAATTGGCATTACCATATCTTAATTTCCATAGTAAGGGGAGCCAAGCCTTTAAAATTACAAAAAAAATCAATTTTCACTCTAAATTAACTTGTGCTAAACTAGACCAATCAATTTGTGGATGAAAAGTAATTTAAACATTCGGTAAACAACTAATATGAATTTGAAAAAGTTTGTAATTTAATTGGTGATGGCAAGTTATAAGATCGAATGCCAGATAGGAAATACACTTTATAGAATCACCAGCGTGCTGAAATTACGGAAATATGTCTTAAATGAGCCTTTTTCGGTGTTCACTATGGATTATATCTGTACTTCAATCCTTTCAACTTCTCCCCTCCCATTCCTGTCTTCCTGATCATCATCTCCCGTCACTTCCTTTACCGACGATCAGGATTCCTTTCATTTTCCGGTCATCCTCTTTTCTCCTTTTCCAGGCCTAACCTCGACGTTGTATCCTTGCCTACCAGCCCTTGATGGTAGATTACAAGTTCCTACGCCACTAACCATAATTACTCATTCCATATGGAGAATTTCCATTTGTATTTTGACCTGTCATAAGTGCCTTTTATATGCCTACATGACGAACAAAGATTTTTTTTTTATACAAAGTATAAAAGTATAGGAAGTATATATGAGATTGGTGCTTTTTTACATACATTTAACACAATGTTAATTAATGTCTTCACTTCACTTCACGTGATGTTGGTGAAGCAGTTACTATTATATGAAGTCAAAGTCCAATTTTGTTAGGCGTCTGCCGTGGTACTGAAATCCCGGGAGACGTTCAATTTCATCTCTCTGCCGTAGACGTATGATCGAATATGCATATTAAAGACCGCTGAAAGGTTAACGCGTTCTAGGCAGAAGATTGTTTACATCTGATACATGCTTTTCCCATAAATTCCCTACGTGATTATACGTTTAAGTCCAGATAGTTTGACATATTTTAAAACATTAATGAGGTCACAATGTTTCCCACAGTACGTTTCACGTGATCTATGAACTATATAAAAGGTTTTAAAACCGAAATAACTTGATAAAATATGTTGTCCGAATATACGAAACTGCGAATTTAGCTTTTCTGTGACTTTTTAGTGGTGTTTTCTTATGGTACTCCATCCAACGTACCTATCTTATATTTGTACCTACCACTAAAAATCAAAATATAAATTATTACTTTTTATATAAAAATAAAACCGTCTTCAAAAAATCCAGACATAACTAAAAACCAAATAATAATTGGTTACATTTACATAAATTAATTACATACAAATCAAATCAATTATTTGGAGTCGGTGCCAGCCAAAACATGGAAAAAACAGAATAATACAAAAAATATACTTGGTTTTTATGAATCTAAAAGTAAAGAAAACAACACCGGCACCGACTCCAAAAATAATTGATTTAAATTGTATGTAATTAATTGATGTAAATGTAACCAATTATTATTTGGTTTTTAGTTATGTCTGGATTTTTTGAAGACGGTTTTATTTTTATTTAAAAAGTAATTGTTTAGATTATTTCAACATCTACAACAAAATGGCAGCCCACCTGTTGTTAAAGTTACTTTATAATTTTTAAATGCTAATTTAAAAATAATATTACTTCTTAAGCAAACAGTTTAATAAAAACTTTTATAATACTAAAGGATGAACAAGTGAATTATGAAGAATAAATTTCTTAAACAACTACTATTTTTTTATTATTCACAACACAATACAAAAACAAAATCTCTTCAGGGGATGGTAAAGAACCGGACTAGCATAGAGATAGAGATGATCACTCAAAAAACGGGCTTAGTACAATACCTAGTGTATCTACTATTGATGTCTTAACCCTAAAAATAATCAACATTGAGTTAATATGGCACATTGAAACTTCTCCCCTGAGCCAATCGGCACCAAACCAATTTAAGCCGATCACGTCATAATTTGGCCAATGATAAATCAAAAACGCGCTGCCCTTGCGATATCCCCCTCGTAAGCCGTAATTTCTAAAATATCGATTGATGCAAGAAAAGAGAAGGGTGACTCGGAAACGTTTCAGAGTAAGGGCAATTTGCTGAACGGCGTAACCGGAATACATTTATCTGTAATAATAGGAGGAAGGTAGCACTTATTAGCACTTTAAATTGACCTGGTTGACAGCGCATTCTAGTCACGAAGGGTTACATATCAAATTCAATAACCCTATATGTATATTTTTACTATGAGCTTGTTTTAGTTTTCTAAATTATATTGATTGTTATTTGTTATGAAGAATATGATATTAAGCAAAAAGAATACGATATTAATTGAACATTTTATGTTTCTATTTCTTAGTTGCAGGGTCGTCTTCTTCTCACTTTGATACTGATTTATTCATAATAATAATAACCTCAGCACTACTACATAGTTTAGTATTGGCCACGGGCGTTCTTTATTAGTGAGAGGGGTTAGGTTTTAATCCATGTTTGTATATACATACATACATATACACTCACGCCTGTAATCCCTGAAGGGGTAGGCAGAGGTGTAACCAGTACACCCACTTTTCGCCGAATTTCGGTCCCATAATGTGATAGGGGGCGAGCCTATCGCCACACCGGGCACCATTCCAGACTCCGGGTTAATACTGAGTATTTCTAGGTAGAAAAACCCAATATCACTTTACCCGACCCGGGGATCGAACCCGAGACCTCAGAACAGCAATCGTAACGCATGCGCAATTACAACTACGCCACCGAGGCAGTCCGAGTACCGAGTATGTTTGTATATATTAATTGCTATTGCTGTGAAACGAGACCGCGGCCGATTCCTGAACTGAGAGAATTTTTTGTAATAAATATTTGGTTCACGACAGGGTGTTTCAATCCAAACATCTCGTAGTTCCTGATACCCACGTTAAAATGTCATATCATGTGCAATTTTTGGTTTTATTTATTTACATATTTATCATAAAAAATTTAATAAAAGTCGCCTTCCAGAGCAACTAGAAACATAATATTTTTACCGTGCCAATAACATCTCAATTTGGTTGTATGAAATTTGGTGCATAGAGTAGAATTATTGTATAAAAATATTATGTTTTAAATGTTATTTTTTACCTTAAAAGTCGTTGCAATGGTGGCATCAATTTTGAAGAATGATGGATAATTGACCTGAAACGAGAAATAGGTTTTTTAATATTTTACATTATACCTATTGCGAGTTGTGGTTTATCTATATGGTATATGGTTAAAAAAATACCTCAAAAAAAGAAAACTGGCCCGTTTATAAGTTAATATTATTATTAGTGTGGTTTCGGGTACTATGGTAATGCACTGAGTATCTGGGCCACCACGTTGTTGAACTTTTTAAATATGTATGGATACTAAGATACTTAATTTTTATGAGCAACAAACGCATTTACTTTGAATACTTTAATTAGAGACTTCGAAAAATGAAAACAATCACTAAATATTTAATTTAAAAAAATAATTTCATATTACACTTAAATTTTGCTGGGTAATTCATAACATATTCAAAATGTGCATTATTCAAAACTTTTGAAAGCAAGAATTTATAAGCATAATGTGTTATTATCATTACGGTAGGCAGCGGCTCTGCTGTGCTCTGGCATTGCAGAAGTCTATGCGCAGCGGTAACTACTTACCATCAGGTGGCCCGTCTGCTCATCTGCCTATCTAGGCACTAAAAAAAATATATTATTTAAATTATGCTATTTTATTTAAGGTATCAAAATAGCTGCATGCAGTCGTGGAGCGGTTAAGCAACGTTTGGTACAGCTATCTTTTGAATGTCGGTCAGTAGCAAAATATCGGGAGAACATGCTTGGCTGTGTGTGGTTGTGGCCAAGTAAAAATCATTAATCCACATAGGATGTGTGGATTAAGATTTAGTTTCTGTCTAATTTCAACAGCTTTAACCAAATCCCGACGGTTTTTTTAAAACCCATAAAATGTTTTTTGGTATAAAATGGTGGTCTTCAACGAAATGTTTTTTTACGTAAATGTTTTAGAGTTATGCAGGTAAATTGTTCTCATTATAAATTAAGCCGCTCAACAGGAGTAGTAACATGTGTCAGAGAAAAGGCAAAAGTGGCAAACGGTTAGCTGAGTTTCAGAATTAATAAATTTCTTCTGCGGTAAATGTGATTTTGAGACTACTAAACTATCATATATATTCTTCCTTAAAATCAGCAACACATACATTTTTTTCGTAAAGTTGGTGCTCATGAGCGGTGGAGATAATTTAACACCAGCTGCACCAAATTACTAGTTTTTTTAGCTTCTGTTATAAACAAAATTAGTATGAGCAACACTTCACACTGAAACATTTTGTTGGATTTATCTTCTATCCTTAAGCGATCACTTCACTTTCATAATAATTTTCATCAATCTTTAATATATACGAAATTACTTTCCTCAGCTTATCAATGCCCATAAAATTCGGTATTGGTTCCATAACACTTGATTCAATGTTCATACCTTCAGTAACCACACGGTTATTCGTGGTATTCTGAGCTATATTTGGATGATATTAAAAAGTTCTTTTGGTTTAATAGTTATAAAACCCTAATATCTGGTAGTCGGAAGCAACTTAAACGATAGTAGAGAGCAGTTATCGATTTATTGGAGTTGAAAATAACAAGCTAGGCGAGTTAAGAACACAAGATGGCGGATTTTAAAAGACAAGTTTTAGATTTACAGCGTTTAATATCGACGATGTGTTGATGAATATGCAAAAAGTTAAAAGACTGCAAGGCGGAAGCTTTTTCGAGTAAAGAGGCGCTTTAAATCGCGTGGCTTTCTCGCAAGGAATATCGGCAAGTTCAGTACAAACAGTAAGTGCTTTGCTGATTCTGCATTCGATTTAACAACTGTTATCCTCGGTAAAATGAGTACATATTTGCTGAAAATTTCCATTTCAAATGGGCTCTCTTTGTATAAATTCTTTAGAGTCACTAAATCTTATTCCAATGTTAAAACATATGTGCTGAATGTTAATACTTACACCAATAAAGTTACCAATATTGATCAATGAAGGAATGTAGTATCTATAATTATGTGGAATTTAAAGTACCATTTGAAAGTTTTACTTTTATACAAGTGCCATTGACTACATACATATTACATAGCGATGTACAAAATGAGTAAAAGTTGACAGAAGGACTTAAGTATGTTTGTCATAATTTTCCTACAGAGCATGTTGTGATTGCCTGTTAGCGAAATTGCAATAAGTTTAAACTGTTTTACTACTGCATTATGTGTGATTGTAAAAGTTACCGATCCTCATTAAACAAAATAAAAAAAAATTAAATCGAACAAAGAATTAAATAGCAATTACAACTCAAAAACATTTCACAATTCAAACCAAAGAACAAATACGATTTATCTCCCATCGGTAGTGAGTGAGATTGAGCCGCCTACTTTAATCAAACGAAGCCTGAGAATTTCATTACGTTTCTCGTAAGTGGGTTATAGAGAACATTTGTTTTTAGTAACGTCGGGAGCGTGTTGGATGATTTCACGCACGTAATGTAGAATCACAGGTGACACTGCCCTAGTACACACAACATTAACATTAAATGACAAAGATTAGATTATCTTTGTGCCAGTTGTAATTGCGCATGCGTTACGACTGCTGTGCTGAGGGCTCGGGTTCGATCCCCGGGTCGGGTAAAGTGATATTGGGTTTTTCTATCTACAAATTCTCAGTATTAGCCCGGAGTCTGGAACCTGTGCCCGATATGGCGATAGGCTCGCCCCCTATCACATTATGGGACCGAAATTCGGCGAAAAGTGTACTAGTGTACACCTCTACCTACCCCTTCGGGGATTACAGGCGTGAGTGTATATGTATGTTTCTCTAGATCTTCAATGTCTTCGTTGACGGCTTTTTTGTGCCCATTAAGTCGTTATATTTTTAACCGACTTCAAAAAAAGGAGGAGGTTCTCAATTCGACTGTATGTTGCTTTTTTTTTTTTTTTTATGTTTGTTACCTCGTTTCTCTGTACTGTGTGAACCGATTTCGACCATTCTTTCTTTGATTGAAAGCTGGTGCTTGTCATTTGGTCCCATAAAATATGGTGAAGATTTGATGAATATCTTCGGAGCTGGAGAGGGTAACTCCTTAAAATTAAGTAGTATTCCAGTGGTTCTTTTTGCATTACGTTCATTATATTACTTTTTAAATAAAAATTAAACCGCCTTCAAAAAAACCCAGACACAACTAAAAAGCAAAAAATAATTGGTTACATTTAAATCAATTAGTTATATGCAATTTAAATCAATTATTTTTGGAGTCGGTGCCGGTGTTGTTTTCTTTACTTTTAGATTTATAAAAACCAAGTCTGGATCTATTTTATATTTTTTTGTATGCCTGATTATTCTGTTTTTTCCATGTTTTGGCTGGCACCGACTCCAAATAATTGATTTAAATTGCATATAACTAATTGATTTAAATGTAACCAATTATTTTTTGCTTTTTAGTTGTGTCTGGGTTTTTTTGAAGGCGGTTTAATTTTTATTTAAAAAGTAATAATTTATTTTTTGCTTTTTAGTGGTAAATTATATAAAATCGGTTAAAAGCTGCTGAAGATATTAGAATTTACGTGTATTTTAATTTTATCACCCCCCTTCCTCACCCCCACCCCTTTTACCCTCTCTCACTGAAACTTAACTTTTATAATGAACGTAATGCAAAAAGAACCACTGGAATACTACTTAATTTTAAGGAGTTACCCTCTCCAGCTCCGAAGATATTCATCAGATCTTCACCATATTTTTATGGGACCAAATGACAAGCACCAGCTTTCAATCAAAGAAAGAATGGTCGAAATCGGTTCACACAGTACAGAGAAACGAGGTAACAAACATAAAAAAAAAAAAAAAAAAGCAACATACAGTCGAATTGAGAACCTCCTCCTTTTTTTGAAGTCGGTTAAAAAGTTAAGTTTCAGTGAGAGAGGGTAAAAGGGGTGGGGGTGAGGGAGGGGGGGTGATAAAATTAAAATACACGTAAATTCTAATATCTTCAGCAGCTTTTAACCGATTTTATATAATTTACCACTAAAAAGCAAAAAATAAATTATTACTTGTCGTCGTCGGTGCCAGCCAAAACATGGAAAAAACAGAATAATCAGGCATACAAAAAAATAATAGATCCATATTCGGTTTTTATGAATCTAAAAGTAAAGAAAACAACACCGGCACCGACTCCAAAAATAATTGATTTAAATTGCATATAACTAATTGATTTAAATGTAACCAATTATTTTTTGCTTTTTAGTTGTGTCTGGGTTTTTTTGAAGGCGGTTTAATTTTTATTTAAAAAGTAATAATGTAATAAAAATGAAATAAATTACTGCACACTTTACGATTGGGCCCTACAAGCGATAACCGTGTAAACATACAAACGACACAGCTTCAGAACGATCTCAAAGTCTACAATAATTTATGTAATTTTTTTTAGTGCCTCGTAAGTAGTCACCGCCGCCCATTGACTTCTGCAATGTCAGGGCACAGCAAAGCCGCTGCCTACCATTGAATTATTGTTAATTGTGATTTGTGACTATTAGTATTAATTTTAATAGCAGTAAATTCGTACCTATAAGTTGTTTTTTTTATTTAATGTGTATAATCGTTGCTTGGAGTGCCGATAGACACGAAGACCAGAATAAATGAAATGATTTGAATTTACAAATTAAGAATTTAAATTATTTTGATAATCGAACAAAAAAACTAATTGGATGTAATATACGACATACGTGTTATAATTATGGCGTTATCATTTTGTAACACATGGTTAATTAAATCATGGATTTATGACAAAAGGTATTCCCTACTTTTGCGATCAAGTATATTTATTGTGTGTAATTTTCGTCAATTTTTTACTATTTGAAGTACATATCCCATATAACAATCTGATTTACTGTTGTATTAAAAAGTGTCTGCCTTTTTTATTTCAATAGTATTGAGTATAAGCAGTAGCTCAACCATCAGTTTATCAAAAAATTATGATAGGTAAACGAAGTTGGTAACGTTGCAGCGTTGTTTTTATGTATGGAATGTTTCGTTCTTATACTACTGAATTTAGTTTCTCACGTAACCCCTAGAGGCGCTGTTTCATATAAATATTTTACGTTGTCGCTAGCGATTATTCGTGAGAAAAACGTACATTGGGCTACAGAAATGTATACTTCGCTATAATTACAACAGCGATATAAAATGTTCTATTTAACACACGGAGAAGACCTTCGGTATTCACGACTGACCCCACACCACACGTGTGTTTGATAATAAAAGTTATATTAGATCCGCACCCAAAATAGGTTCGTGGCAATACGGTGTTAAATAACAACGGCTAGATATACACATAAAGTCAGAAAACACAAGATGTTCTATAATTCCGCTTTTTATAAATTAACCCTTTTTTGACCAGTGTTACCTCGACGAGGAGAAATTTGAGCCTTGATTTCTTTAGTCAGAAACTTTAATATTATATACTATTAAGTGTAGGTATATAGTCTAGTAAATTCAACAACATACTAAACTTGTTCACTTATATTTTGTTTTAAACCGTTACTATAAGTGAAGACTTGTAATTGGTTGTTTGTTTTGTATACTGTTATTATTCTAACTTAGTTAAACCTGTTAGTCTTCCATAAAATAAATAAATAAATGCTAACAATTTGATAGCCTCAGTGGCGCAGCGGGCGAGTAGGTAGCTGTGAAAAGAGAGGCTGTGGGTTCGATTTTCGCACGGAGACAATTTTTTGAAAATCTATTCACAAGTATGAACAGATGATAAAATTATTTAAAATAATCATTAATAATACGTTAAATAAATTCCAAACATATTCAACGATAAAAATAAAGTCAGAGTTCACGCTCCCTTGAGCCCTATAGTAATATTGTTGCTGGAAGTATTAAAAAAGCGAACAGAAAAGCTTTTCTTATATACATTTCTAACTTTTTCACGATTTTCAAACAAGATGGGAAGCTAAATTGTGCGCGAGAGAAGTTATGTTTATAAATGATGCAAAGGGAGGAAAAACAGGCTGTATATAGTTCACTATGTTCTGTGGAAAATGAAAGCACCGTGACTACTACCAATTGAGAGCAATTTTATCATTGCACACAGAATCCTCTGAATATTTCATAGAAGCTACTACGATTCAAATGGCCTTGAAGTATTCGCAATATGTCTTAACAGTGAATTTATCGCATGACCTAGTCTCTCGAGAACGAGTACTATTACCAAAAAATGTTCCTGCGTATTAAATATAACTGATCTAAGTGATTTATAAAACCAACTCCCATAATCTAGACATCTGTATATATAAAAGAAGAAACTGACTGACTGACTGACTGATCGATCAACGCACAGCCTAAACGGCTGGGGTTAGAGACTTGAAATTTTGACAGTAGGTACCTTTTATCACGTAAGCATCCACTAAGGAAGGGTTTTTGGAAATATCACCCCTAAGGGGGTAAAATAGGGGATGATAGTTTGTATGAAAATCCATCATTTTTGAAGCTAAGTTTATGAAAATTAGTATTTGGCCTTTTAGTCAAAAATAAAAAATATATATTTCAGGATTTTTGGAAATTCCACCCCGAAGGGGGTAAAATAGGGGAAGAAAGTTTGTATGAAAATCTGTCATTTTTGCAGTTAAACGCATGAAATTTGGTATTTGGCCTTACAGTAAAAAAATAAAAACAAATATTTCAGGGTTTTTGGAAATTCCACCCCTAAGGGGTTAAATAGGGTAAGAAAGTTTGTATGAAAATCGTTCATTTTTTAAGTTAAATGCAAATGAAAATTGGTATTTTGTAGTGTATACTTTTTGTCTCAAACATGACCTTCACGCGGGCGGAGCCGCGAGCAACAGCTAGTATTGAATAAAAATTACAACTAATTATTGATTAATGACATTAATTTTGATTTATTTGTTTTTTTTTATTATTTACTTTTACTCTCATAATGCCTTTATGAATTTTGTGTTCTTGAAAAAATCTATTGGTCAAATTAACATACTTACATGTTATAAAAATAAATAAATTTCAGTGTTTACTACGCAGTTAATCTTACGTAAGATTTATAGATCCGAGATTAGGAGTATAGGCTGAGGCCAAAATTAAATTAATTTGTTATAAAGAATAATTAAATTGAATTAATTTATTTTTCAAACTAGCCAACCAGATTTCTTTAAGGAACGGAAATTAACGGGACAATCAATTTGGTACATTTAATTTACACTTCAAAATACATAACATTACACTGACATTTTAAATAATGAGGTATTCAAATAATTTAAAAGTGCAGGTAAAGTGATATTGGGATTTTCTATCTAGAAATTCTCAGTATTAGCCCGGAGTCTGGAACATGTGCCCGGTATGGCGATAGGCTCGCCCCCTATCACATTATGGTACCGAAATTAAAAAGTGGGTGTACTGGTTACACCTCTGCCTACCCCTTCGGGGATTACAGGCGTGAGTGTATATGTATGTATGTATGTAAAAGTGCAGTAGTACATTATCGACACCACAATATTAACTATTGTATAATAGATGCATGTATTTTAAAGGGAAAGTCTTTTGTTTACTCTCTTTAAACATCGTCAATAAGAGGGCTCACCTGGCACTTGGCACATTATGTACACAAGTTATATAGTTTTGAATTTCTTGAATAAACAATATGAAAGTTAAGCTTTGGCATACTTTTTGTAACGTAATAATTTTATCTTTAACTAGCTGTTGCTCGCGGCTCCACCCGTATTGAGGTTGTTGTAGTTTTAGTATCCTTATTTTTTCTTGGAATTAAAATAGCCTATATTAATGAGTGATAATGGAGCATTCAAATGGTGAAAGAATTTTTTAAATCGGTCCAGTACTTTTTGAGCCAATTCGTTACAAACATACTTACATACAAATCTTTCCTCTTTATAATATTAGTATAGATTGGGTGATGCTTAATTGTATGTACATTTCTACTCATAGTCGCACAATTCCATTATGTCAATTAAAGAAAGTAATATGATTAACATATGAGCATTAACATATGACTGCCTCGGTGGCGCAGTGGTAATTGCGCATGCGTTACAACCGCTGTGCTGAGGTCTCGGGTTCGATCCCCGGGTCGGGTAAAGTGATATTGGGTTTTGCTATCTAGAAATTCTCAGTATTAGCCCGGAGTCTGGAACCTGTGCCCGGTATGGCGATAGGCTCGCCCCCCTATCACATTATGGGACCGAAATGTGGTGAAAAGTGGGTGTACTGGTTACACATCTGCCTACCCCTTCGGGGATTATAGGCGTGAGTGTATATGTATATGTATGTATGTATCATATATCTTATGCAATAAAATAACGCAATTTAATCTTGTAGATTCATCAAGAAGGTAAATACGTTTAATGTTAATAATTAAGTAGTAAGTAAAAAAATACTATTATAGAAACCCGACTTAAATAAAAGAAACCAAGCAACTCAATAATATTTTTTTTATCCTGACACGGCAAAGTGACCACACTGCACCTGATGGTAAGCGCAGTGCAGTCCAATTAGATTATCGAATACCGAGACAATAGACTACCCCCAATGCTCAACACAATCATACATGTACGGTGGTCGCTATCCGGGCGGATATGAATATCCTACCACCAGCAATAACATTCCAGATATAACTTGGAATGTTACAAATGACTTTTTACAACACATTTGTTGTAAAGAAGTTATTTGATTGTCAGGTAAAGACCGATACCGAACATAGTGTTTTGGTTAGTGGCTTATTCAGCGTAACGTTAACTCTAAGTGTTAAAGCCTAAAGTTCTCTAAACATTAGATTAGAAGTATAAGACCATGAAGTCTGGTATGTGCATAGGCCCATATCAGGCCCAGTCCTAGCCATAGTAAACTAATTTTCAAAAAATTCAAACAGACATCGCAAGCACTACTTCACGAGCTTAGACAAAGTACGAGATCTAATGCCAGCATAGTCTACTTTAGTCTACCTTCGCTGTTAACCTTGTTATCAACATTTATAAAAGAAGAAACTGACTGACTGATGGATCAACGCACACCTGAAACCACTGGGTCTAGAAGCATGAAATTTTGTACAAATATTCCTTAAATTACGTAAGTGTGTACTAAGAAAGGATTTTTCAAAATGCTACCCCTAAGGGTGCAAAAAGGAGTTTGGAAGTTTACAAAACTTCGATATACACCTGAGAGGTAGCACGATCCGTACAGGTGCGACAGCGTAGGAGACAACTACTTGCATTGTATACTTTTTCAAACTTAAACTCCACGCGGGCGGAGCCGCAAGCAACAGCTAGTAATACATAAGTCGACACACAAACATCTGAATAATGACGTATTTTAAAAACTTCTAGAATGCTTTTCAACACTAAATTGATCCTGTTACATTACAGCAATTAAAAAGCGATAGCCTAGTTGGTTGCGGTACGGACTGTTCAGACGAAAGTCGTAGGTTCGAAACCCAAGTGTCATACACCTCTAACTTTTCTAAAGTTATGTGTGTATTAAAATGTTAATTATCGCTTGCTTTAACGGTGAAGGAAAACATCGTGAGGAAACCTGCATATCTGAGAGTTATTCGAAGGTATGAGAAGTCTGCCAACCCGCATTAGGCCAGCGTGGTGGACTAAGCCCTAACCCCTCTCATTAGTAGAGGAGGCCCGTGCCCAGCAGTGGGACAATGTTTAATACAGGGCTAGTATTATTATTAGTATTATAATTAAAAAGTGATTACAAGTACGTCAATCTGTTGTATGAAACCAAGTGTAGGTTTCATAAGTAGAACTTGCGATTATTAATATAATATGTTTCGATCTGTCTATGGATCGCCATAGGAAATGGACTAAAGATTACAGTGTTTATTACGTTGTCACTAGTTCAATGTGGCGATAAACTATGCACTACATCTACCACGAAAAGTATAAATATATCAACATTGGCCTGGGTTATCGTTATGGGCCAATCAGCTGTAAGTTTGTTAAGTGTATATAAAGAACAAGAAATGAAACAGTCATTGATGCTTATACTTATTTTAAATCAAATAGAGTCAAGGCTTACTCTTGACCCTATTTGGATACTAAATGGCTTTACAAACTAACATTTAAAAATCAAGAATGTTATCTTTGACTTTATTTGCAAGAAGCTTAGCACAATATAAATACATAGTTTAGTGTAACTAGTACTAGTTACTGGGTGGAAACCCACGGTCCACCGAGCTTATTTCCATCCCATGATCTGATCGGTGGCAAGCTTATATCTGGCACAAATTCCAATCAAATTATTCTTGTTTTCAAGTCTTATTCCACCAAGAAAAATATAATTTCGGTTTCGAATTCACTTCATTGTATCGTATTAGTGTTGATGACAAAGCTGTTACGAAATATGATCTCTCTATATTTTGCCAAGTCTTTAATTTAGATGTAAATTCAATAATTCTTAACAATATGTTTGTACCTTGAATGTCTTTGTAATTTGTATATCTATAACTAGAAACCGAATTGTTGAAAGGTCCTATCTATCATAAAAAGTTAAATGTATGAATCACAGCCGGCATACGATACCGTCTCTAACTGGTGCATGTATCAGCGTACTCCTGAGTCATACACCGCGTGTGGTCTCACCAGTGTTTGTTTAAAGATCCAAATCTCTTTTTAAAAATTATAAATATTTATGCAACTCAGCAAAACATGCTGGTGCAACTTGACTTGTCAAAATGTGGGAGACACTCGGTCAGCTGAACTATAAACTTTTGTTGAGTTTTATTGGGTTACTGGAGCAGATGGCAGCCGTGAACCAACCGAGCCAGATGTAAGCACGACGATGTGTAATCTTAAACCTTGTTGAGTTTTTAATAAAATATTTTGCTACGAGTTTTTTTTTTTTAATTATTATTCAGCTTCTACAGACCGATGATTTATTCTCTGCTTTTAAATTTACACAGTTCTTGGCTCCTCAAATCCGTGCAATACAAACAAAAACTGCGACGATGCACAAAGACTGCGTAAAAAAGTGTAGAAAAGATCACCATTGTTACTTATTTCTATTACGTCACACAATAAATTAGTAATTGTTGAAAGCAATGACAAATAAACAGAAACAATGAACAAAGCAAGGAGCCTGTGTCAAACACATGTGCCTTCCACATTGTTAGAGAAAAAGTAACAAGGCCGCGCTCAATTCATTAACTAGCTGTCCGTTTGACATATTGGAACCATGTGTAAGTAAGATTAAAATTAAATCCTTTGGCTGACAACTTGAAATTATTTTAAAATTCCAATTATGTTAACATTTTCTTATTACTGAACTGATTATTGATTGAATTTGTTTTTATTCTAGAATTCATTTTAATATAAGCGCTATAATAAAAATGTTCGGTGACCGTATTCTGCTTCTTATGATGATAATACATCCAACAATCAGGTCACTCACTCTAGGTCAAATCGGTATCGTGTGTGTCAATTTGGGATCAAATTGCTTGGCATATAAGTATTTTTATATTTCCTATACAATTTTCAATTACGTCAAAAATGTTCAGTACAAATTATCCAATTAATTTGAAGTAGGTACAAGTAAATTAATGTTACTCCGACGAGTCTAAGTTTAATCCTGTTGTGTTTTATGTCTCAATGTCTGTTCAGTGTTCAAACACACCCGGACAACATAAATAAAATCGAACAAATTCAACACACGCCGTTAGTCCGTTTGGGCCGTTTTCCTTTATATATTAACACAATCTGGGCCTTTCTCAAGTTTGTGTTTGGATGTATTGTATTTAGAATGCTATAAATGTTTGACTTTATCAATTGAAAGCTTTTGTCTAAGTCTCTATAGACACGAGGTTAAGTTTCTACCGTGAGCAGTTTAGCTAGCAACTACGTCAAATACTTATATGACAAATATACAGAGCCTCTAGCGGTGAGAAACTAAATTAATAAGAACGATTCATGTGTATACAAAATAAACTGACATATCAACGCACAGCCTAAACGGCTGGGATTAGAGACTTGAAATGTTGAGAGTAGGTACCTTTTATGACGTAGACATCGACTAAGGAAGGGTTTTTGGAAATTCTACCCCTAAGGGGGTAAAATAGGGTATGAGAGTTTGTATGAAAATCCATCATTTTTGAAGTTAGACGCTTGAATTTTTTTTTGGTATTGTATACTTTATGCCCAATATGACCTCTACTCTGGAGCCGCGAGCAACAGCTAGTTCCATGTAAAAAAACAACGCTGCAACGCTATAGCGACTTACCTATAGTAAAATTTTCACATATGGTTGAGCTACAAATACATCTTTGTACTGAATTTTTGACAGCCTCCGTTGCCTTCTTGGAATTTCATGGACATCAACGTAATTTAACCGATTTGCTTGACGCGACTTTTAACCTTATTGGGTTCGTGAACATTTCAGCAATAAAACAGAACATGGGTAAAAATGTATGTCAGTATTAACCAATTAAAATTTTTAATTAAGAGCACATATTCTTGGCATGTGATAAAAATATCAAAGGTGTTGATATAGTGACCCGTGCTGATATCGAAGAAAAAAAAAAGGATAAGTAATGTAAGTTGTAAGTGTTCGTATTTCAGATAGTCGTGGCAGTGTTATTCTTTCATTTATTTTTTATAAATTATAACCTTTAATTTTATGAAAATCGGGTAAAGTAATATTGGGGTTTTCTATAATGAAATGCCCAGTATTAGCCCGGAGTCTAGAATTGTGCCCGGTATGGCGATAGGCTCGCCCCTATCACATCATGGGGCGGTAATAAGCTCGGCGAAATGTGGGTGTTCTAGTTACACCTCTGCCTACCCCTTCGGGGATTGCAAGCGTGTATATGTATGTATGTATATTTAAAATAAAATAGCATTATAGTACCGTGACTTCTAAGTAAAAATAAAGCACAGTAAAATTTTATTAGAATATTTAAATATTCGGGAAGATAGGGAACACACCATTAAAATTGATTGAGAAGTTTAGAAGAATTAAAACGGGCAATCATACAGAAAGAAGCTATTTTTTTCATATTGTTTATTATGTTTTTACTTTAAAGCCGGAAGACACCAGGAAATTTAATTAAACCGCCCGAACGGATGATGTTAAATATATGTTAGATTTCCTCAAAAATGCATTTATACACAAATGTATAACCATCTAAAACTGGCGCGATGAGAAATCATGTTCTATTCCGATCTCTTAGAGGAAATGGCTCAACGAAAAATCCATTGTATTTTTAGCTCATTGCAATCTTATTGTCGGTGCTGCAATATTGAAGAAAATTCTAGTGTATACATAATCATAGGCTAATAATAAAATTTTATGTCGGGATTTGACAGAAAATCTGTAATAGTGCCCATTTAGTAACTAAAGTAATCGGTAGTGGTAAGAAAAAGCGTAAAGGGTACTAGTACATATTAATCATGAGTGAATTTCATAGGGCAGAGTAATACTCACTAAATTCACGTATTAGTAAGACATACACACAGCATAGAAAGTAGATACACCTGTAACGTCTATTTAAATCTGTCTCTATGCCTATTCTATTCTGAACAACTTTCTTGCATCATATAGCCTTGAGGTGATGTCGGTCTTTTATAAAGACTCCAATCAATGAGTAATCTTGTCACCGTGGAAACTAGTATGAATGAGAAGTGCACTTCGATGGGAAGTGGTGCTAATAAAGTAATGTAATATTAATAAGGTGTACCCAATGTCCACTGTACACATTGGGCCAAGGTGCTGGTCCAACATGTTGGACCAATGCAACGTGTAGGCGCTACTTGGCGTATGTTGGTAACTACTAACTACCAACATACGCGGTCCAACATGCTGGCCCAGAACCTTGGCCCAATGTGTACAGCGGGTATAAGGTTCGTGTCTCGCATCCGAAACACGTCATATCGGTAATACCTTCCGGCGCGTATCGCCGTTCCGTGCGAACGCTTCCTTTTTAAACGATTCACATTATGATCATGGCTGTGAGGAAATTTCGTTCACTTCATTTGATATTTATGGTTTGAGAAAATCATGTTGGTTTTACTCTGAACTGAATGACGTACAGGTCGTTCGCCTGATGATAAGCGTCAAACCTGTCACTAAGCAAACACCAGTAAGAAGTTGAAGTTCAGTACTGTATGACACTGTACTATGCATATTATCAAGATATATAAGATGTTAAGTCTCACAATGCCAAGTCATTTCGTGCTTCAAACTGGAACAAAATATTGCTTGACATGATGCTGCTTGGCGGTAGAAATATACAAAGCGGTTATCTACATAGGGACAATAACAAGATCCCATTCTACTTAGAATCACGTACTAAAGTTATTTGGTAAATAAAGGATAATCTTTCATATTACAAAAACCATCCACGTGCGAGTAGGACTCACAAAGGGTTCAAGAATTAGGATTTATTCTTATAATTGTCCCTTGTTTTATATTTACAGATGTTTTATAATTTTTAGGTCAGTTTATCAGTCTACGGTGATAAGCGAGCGAGGATCGCTGATGCTCGATTTTCGTTTATTTTCTGTAATACTTTAAACTAGTTTAAAATAAGCATTTTAAAATTATTAAGAAAAATATATACATATTTACTTTCTCATCAGAAGCCTTAGCCTCTAGCGCGTGAAAAATGACTTATTTATAATTTTTAAATAATTTTATCACAAAAATCTAATTAGCCATAATTCATAAAGTTACAATGAATTCTTATTGTATGCAGTTTTACTCGAAAAGTAAAAGCTATTCCTTTATTAATTATATAATTTATATATAGATGGCTTGCTTACAGTATAGGTTTCCAACAATAAATCAAGTTATAATATACTAATAATAAATAATATACTGCGTAAGTGTGGTGTAATTTTTATTGAAATAAAAGAAATTTTGCGTATGTTTTATTTTAATTACTCGATGTTTTAAAAACTTTACAACCATCATGGTCACGGGGCGGACTGAGTTATATGTCGTCACGAATGGATCGTCTATTATATAATATGTTTTTTACAGGTTAGCTTCATCTGTATCTATGTTTGTATGTATATGTGTAAAAAAACTTTTAACGTAATTTTCACCACCTTCCAGAAGTCCGATTTACTTGAAAATTTTGCACGTGGTAACCACCGATGACAATATAAAAATTTTACCTTCCAATAAAATTTGTATTATGTTTCCTCAGACGTCCAAAGTCCTTTATGAGAGAGTACAGCGTTTTCACTCCTTACACATCCGCTAGATTTGACTAATTTCCGCCCGGTATACGCCTTGATCGCCCTCTAGGTACCTTTACTGAAACTATTAATGATGACAGAAGCCGCCATCTTTTGCTCATTGTTTGGTTCATAATGATATTAATTAAGCCCAGGAAGAGCTTACCTGGACTTTGGACGTCTGAGGAAACATAATACAAATTTTATTGGAAGGTAAAATTTTTATATTATGTTGTCCGTTTGACGTCCAAAGTCCTTTATGAGAGACGTGTTTGTTATCTCCTGGCGGCTTATGACATATAAATGCAACAATGTGAGAATAGAAAGAGTAATAATATATGTGCCACAATTGAATTCACATAATTATTTTCATAAGTAATTACATATTACAACGATAAATATTTATTCAGATAGATAAAAGTTATTGAGAAAGAATTTTCTGAAATTAGTTTCAGATAGAATTTTCTAAAGATACATGCCTACTTCCAATTGGCGTTGGTAAGGATTTCAGTATTAGGATAATTTGTACCCAGTTAAAGGTTAAAACTGCTGCTCTATTTTTACCAGGTACTGCATATATTCCAGCCCCAACTAATAGTCCTAATAAGTACGTAATCGCCATTAATAGGCTGTCCGAACTGGAACTTTAGACAAACTTTGATAGAACCTCATATATCTTTAGTTGTATTTACTATCGTCCTAAGCCAAAGTAGCTACTTCGGCCTAGTGTTCTCATATGGAAATCTGTAAACCTACATCCTTAACTCATAATCCACCCATAAATTAATATTAATATATATTATTTGAAATAATTTTCAACCCAGAATGTTGGTATTCAAATGATTGCCTTTGATCCAAAAACAGGATTAATAAAATGTAATGTAATGATAGTGATAAAATTATTTATGAAAAATATTTTTTATGTAATTTTTAACCAACTTTACCTTCATGTTGGTTATGACTTAGCCAACGTTAATTAGCTAATTGTTAGTAATACGTTTTATAATAAAATTACTTGAAACTTTTACATCTGTAAGTAGTTTTACACTCAGACGCTATTGTTGAAAAATGCATAAGATTTTTACAGCAAATTATTTAATGAAAACGAATTTGCTAAGCACTTATCTCACTGTCCGAGTTCTGGTAATAAGATTATTCTATATCTGGTAATAATAAGTTAGATTATTTTGACAGCCCTAATGTGAATGTTTAATCACAATTGAGAAATAAGACTTATGGTCTCCAGCATAAAATAGTGGCTAACCAGTCTCAACTGAAATGTACTTTGTTGATGGGAATCAGGGAGCTGACCCGTGATAATAGGCGTTCGATAAGTGTTATGCGATATTGGTACGAAGAACAGGTCGCTACTTGGTGTTCCCATCGTTTCAAAAACTTTGACGTAGCCTTGTTTATAAGATGCCACTCGGAGCCCGTGCGATTGCGTGAGAGTTTGCCGGCTTCCGTATTGTACAATCCCGGAAAGTAGTGAGAGATGAGTACAATACTGAGCTTGTCCATCAGAGACGGTTGGCCTTCAACAGCAACTTCAGTAGGAGATGGTTATGATCTGATATACTGTTCGGTTTTCGCTCATTAAGAATCACTGGTGTGTGTGCGACAGCTGCTGCTTCTTGATGTTGCAGCAATCACCGTGCTAAATTTGATGTTGCTCTTTTTGTACATTTCTTTAAATAAATAAATCTGACTGGTTTTGTAATTTACTAAATGGCCCCATTGTCTATGCGAAGCATCTGTCATGATAGATGTCATAGGAAGCATCTATATATGTATCGGACTCTAGAGCAATGTTTTCTAGCCACCACTTGAGATCTATCAAGGACTATTTCGAAATATACAGAAGGCTCGCGTGGTATTTTTCAAATTGACGCTGCAGAAATTGGCAATGCATCCTTCCCCGGAGGGTGATGAAGGTCGCATAATTTAGGTACCCTAAGAGGCGTTGAGCCTGCTTAAGGGCCTAATTGCCGGCAGCGAGGCGTGTTGGCAGGCTCTGGTGTATCTTGTGTCTTGTGGTAAAGACTTTGACGCTGCAGAGAATGGCAAAGCAACCTTCCCCGGAGGGTGATGAAGGTCGCATAATTTAGGTACCCTTAGAGGCGTTGAGCCTGCTAGAGGGCCTAATTGCCGGCAGCGGGGCGTGTAGGCAGGCTCTGGTGTGTCTTGTGGTAGAGGTTCTGACGCTGCAAAGAATGGAAAAGCAACCTTCCCCAGAGGGTGATGAAGATTGCATAATTTAGGTACCCTAAGAGGCGTTCAACCTGCTTAATTGCCAGCAGCGGGATGTGTTAACAGGCTCTGGTGTATCTTGTGTCTTGCGGCAAGGATTCTGTTGTTTCCTGTGCCCCAATTGATACTCAGATATTCTATCGATCTCGTCGGGGCAGTGATCGATTTACTCAATGAAGTGAACCACTTCGGTGCCGCTGCCTGGCCAAATGGCAGGTCGTAGTAGGTAACATATCTGGCTCTTATATGACTCAGAATTTTGTTACGCGATTTTGATGGAAAAGACGCAATTTGGCGGCGCCATAAATAGATATAAAGCATTTAAGCTGAACATTACGCGATCATTTCAGTTACACGAGAGATGCAAATAGCACACCCACACTTCCCCGAACCCATAACCGTCGTACGTTGTGACAGGGGTGAGCCTCTTGCCATACTGAACTGATACTGATATTTCGTAATAGAAAAACCCAATATTCAACAGCCTCCGTGGCACAGTTGGCGAGCAGCCGGCTGTGAAACGGGAGGCCGTGGGTTCGATCCCCACACCGGGACAAATGTTTGTGTGACAGACATCTGTGTCCGGGGTCTGGGTGGTGTGAGATCGAAAGTCTCTCGCAGTCCCAGACACCCACAAAACAAGACTCGCATCTTAGTGTGACGGGGTCGAGGCCGTGTGTGTGTGTGTGACTACTGGGTGTTACTTATTATTATTAATATCACTCTACCCGACCCGGGGAACGAATCCAAAACCCCAGCACAGCAGCAGCAACGCGCACGTTTACATTACAACTGCGTCACCGAGTGCCACAAATTGTGTGTGCGCCTTGTGTAACATAACGCGATGTTCTCGGCGGTCACCCATCCAACGGTGCGCCAACTTTCCGGCTGACGCAGGTACTGACGGACCACGGGTGTTTCGGTTCGTTCCTGTGTCGGATCGGAAAGGAGGTGTCTGCCGTGTGCCACCATTGTGGCAAATGCCGCGAGGACACGGCCCAACACACGTTGGAGGAGTGCCCAGCCTGGGACGAAGAGCGCAGCGCTCTCAGAGCAGTCGTCGGAGGAGACCTCTCTCTGCCGGCCGTGGTGTCGTCCATGGTCGCCAGCCGGAGGTCCTGGCGTGCGGTGGCCCACTTCTGCGAGAGCGTCATCTCGCAGAAGGAGAGTGCCGAGAGGGATCGGGAACGAAATGATCCCTCCCGCCGCCAGAGAAGACGTAGGAGGCGCCGGGTGGACGACTGACCGGCGTCTCCCGCCCTGTGGAACGGGGGCGTTTGAATTCCACCACGGTAACCCCTGCCTGTCGTACGAGGCGACTAATTGGGGCCATCGGGGGTCGCGGGCTCGCAGCGGGGGGCTGTCAGCCCGAATCGATGCACTCCCAGTTTCGGAGCATCGTGCGACCCCGAGATGGACGGCAGCGCGTGTGGTAAGGCCTCGTTCGCTGTCGTTGTTCGGTGCGCGGGGGCTCCTAAGCCCTCCCATGGAGATGGGCTGCTACGCAGCACCGCGCAGGGGCGGTTCCGGCAGCAATTCTAGCACTCCTTAGAATACCCCGGGATCGCTCCGTAAGCGCCGATGAAGGCCACCGCGGGGTTTTAGCTGGTAGTGTCGGGTGGGGTGTACATAGGGGGTAGGGACTCGGCCCAGCGGCTGCCCGGATAGCCATCATCCGGGCGAGGGGGATGCTGGGTCGTAAGACCGGCTAGTCCAGCATAACCGTTTTATTCTTATTCCGCTTCCCCCCGAAGCGGGCGGTAGTAATAAAACGCTTTCCCCGCGACAACAAAAAAAAAAAAAACCCATCCAAGTACTGACCGCGCCTAACGTAGCTTGACTTTGGTGATCGGACGAGAACCGGTGTATTCAAAGTGGTATGGACGTTGGCTGTGGTCGATGCGAAAACAAATCGCCCGCGATGAATGGTTACAATATTATTTGAGCATAATCCCGGAGGGTTTTGCTTCCAGGTGTCTTTGGTTATTAAAGCAACGCGCATATAAAAAGAAGGAGTCAGACAATCGGGCTATAAAATTATTAGATTATTATTTACCCCCCTTTCATTTCTGATGAATTAATTTTAAAAGAAAGTCATGACAACTAATGGTGGTAAAATTAAAAGAAGTGTACGGTTGAATGAGACCCAGATATAATTTTCAAAACAGCTTTGTTTGGATTGAAACGTAACTAAGGGTCTGTTTCGCATTTTGCCTGTTTACGGGCGCCTTTCTTATCGCCCCCTCCTCCTTTTTGTCCTCAAAACTGTTGTTGCAAATATTTTTGCAAGTTTTGTGGATGAAATTATTTAAAAGATGGTGGTATGTCTACATGTATACCCACTTAAAAAAAAAAAAAAATAATAAAAGAAAATAAAAAATAATAATAACTAAATAGTTATAAGCAGCCATAGCCCAGCTAAAAACAGTACCGATCGTCCAGACGAAAGTCGCGGGCTCGATTCAGCCCAAATGTAGTATACACCTCTGACTCCTCCAATTTACACGTGTATTCACCATATATTCACTTGTTTCAACGATGCAGGTAAACATCGCGAGGAGAGTCACACGCTCGAAATTTCTACACTAAATTTATTGTTTAATATTTTAATATTGCGCCACAGGGGCGTTAGACAGCGCCGCAAAAATGCGTATTCTCCATCATATATCTGCATAAAGAGCACCCTTTCCAACCAGAAGAATTGAATCTTTGCATACTGTGACATGTCAAGAACAGCTAAAGCGACTTTCTTTAAACACTCATGTTGGCAATTATATCAATTCCTCCTGAAGGTGGATGCTTGATGAAAATCTTATATAGTATGTAAGAAAAATAGTCGCGTGATCAAATTAGATTTGGTAGTGACGGTAACAGAATAACTATTATTACAATGTTAAGCAGACTTACCAGGTGCTGAGACAATTCAAACCTTTATTCCATGTTATCTTACTGCAAGTTGTACGGTGCCGCGGTCTGGCACGCTGTTGCTACGGCCCGCATTTGGCGAAAACATATTTCGACCGTTTTCTTTGCATAACTCCAATAACAAAACGGACGGAAACTAATCACTTTTAAATATTACTAAGTAAATTTTCTACTTTAATCTCGAAAATTTTAAGAAAAATTATCGCACTATAATAATTTTATCTAACGGTGTGCACAGTTTGAAAAACTTTGCAACAATGAGCAAAAGATGGCGGCTTCTGTCATCATTAATAGTTTCAGTAAAGGTACCTAGAGGGCGATCAAGGCGTATACCGGGCGGAAATTAGTCAAATCTAGCGGATGTGTAAGGAGTGAAAACGATGTACTCTCTCATAAAGGACTTTGGACGTCAAACGGACAACATAATACAATATTTTCATAACTTTGGCTTCTAACCAGGATCACCAAGTTAATAAAAAATATGAATATTTTAGATCATATTTTTTATCATATGGACTTGATTTGAAATCGGGTCTTTAATTATAAATACTTGATCTGTTTTGAGAATAAAACTAATTATAGTTTAAAAAAACTCATAAACACGCTTTAATAGCTAACTGAACTAAAAAGTTGAAAATAATTCGATTGATTTGATTGTAAAAGCGTGGGTTGCTTTTCACTATATCCTGATAATAAAATTTAGTTATTTACATTACTTCGTCATCCCAGCTCGTCACGTGAGTCCACTTATGTTGAAAGTACTTTACTAGTACCTACTCGAATATAATATTAATCTTTTAATACCCCATCCATTTTCGTCGGTCTATGGTAGTTGGGCGTCGTATCTCCACATGCATGCATTTTAAATACATATATTTATTATGAAGATGAACGTTGTTTATAAAGCCGCTCTGATACTAATACTTTTTAGTGTATAAGTAATTTATTTTAGTTTTAAACGTTTATAAAGGAGAAGGTCTCCGAAAAATATGTATATTTTTATGATTTCAAATTTTTCCCCATATAGTTTACATGTCATTTATAAGAGCCCGCCGTATAAAATTGGTTAAGATCGGGTGAAGGAAAACGAATAAAAAGTCTTCACGTCACTCGGTTAATGTATATATGGTTCTAGGAATTTAGATGCAATACCTGCTAAACGTAACAATGAAAACTCTAAATTAAATAAATTTAAAGCAAACTTAAAACGTGACTTTAAAAATTAAGAAAGTATTGGGTGCATAAAAATATTTACTTCTGGACTGGTTTATTGTTGTGATTACAAATATTCGATTATATTAAGTATTAAAAAGCCACCAATACCACTTTTACTACGCAATTCAGACAATAAGCCTTAAAATTGTTCTTTCAGCCTAGTATACACCATAGTTAATAGTTATTAGTTAATAGAATTTGTACATTTAGTGATAAGGTACGATGGGGTTGGCATATTCTTGTGGATAAAAACCCCAAATTCAAAATTTCTGAAAAAAAAAATCAGACAAGATTTTTACACTTGCTAGCAAGTCTTAATTACTTTACAATAGTAATAGTTTCTAATGTTTACGCGAATATTACACATTGAAAAAAAAACAAAAAAAGTAAAATAAACCCGCGACATAATCCGCAAAATTCGTTTTATTTTCAATGTTACAATAATAACTTTATAATGAAATCAAGAATAAACATTTTTGTAAATAATATATTACAGGTAGTTTTATCACGTTTGAATTGTGCATTTATAGAACATGCAAGAAATGACAAATTATACTATGTAAATATTGCTTTTATTGCATTATATTGTTGTATACTACAATACAATTACTGAATATAACTGACTACTGTAATATTTTTTAGTGCATGCCAGAAAAATATACGATTCAAAGTCCACGCTTCATCACAAAAATGCACATAATAAAGATTATGTCTAGAAAGTAGAAATATTAACAAATGAAAGACAATACACGAATTAATGAGAAATAAAAGGAAATCAGATGCAGTACCATTATCAAAAAGCACAGATAAAATTAATAACGTAGTTATATTTTTTAAAAGAACTTAAAATACTCTTGGGATACCGTGGTGAACTGAGTAAGACCAGTAGATTCAATTCTCATTAATAGAGGAGCCTATCAGTGCATCATTGTTGTACAGGGCAGGTGTTATTATTTCGTTTACATAGAAACCGTTCCAAATTAAAAAAACAGAGACTTCAGAGGGTCTGCTTACTATTCCAATGTCGTTTAAATGATATGAAGGGGTTTTAACACCTGATCAAAGAACATACTTTCTATTATGTTTAAAATATGAGACATAATCACATATTAAACGTATTAGAACTTGTTGAGTAGAAATCTGGAATATGTGGGCGAATAAGTTGTCACACCGGTCTCAAGGGACAGCACGTCACTGTCTTTGGTTCGGATAAGCCGAGCTGGATGCACTCGCATTGGCCACTGCGTACTTCACAATATTTATGGTATACGTGGAGATAGATTTATTTTTAGATCGGTAGCAGATGCTGCTCTACTATGCATAAATACATTGTTTCACCTACGAGTAACTATTCAACTGTTTATTTATCTTTCACATCAAATCCAAATGTATATTTAAATAAACTAACTACCTAAATGTTATATTTTAATAAGATACACACATTAGTTAAAACAGTGTGCAATTAAAAATCCGTTGTAATATCTCTATCTAGATTAGTCTTAGATTAGAAGTGTGCTAATTGTAAATTATGATTTTTTGGAGAATTATTAAATTGTCTAATTATTTATAGTTATACGTTTGTACGTTTATGCCGCTACCTCCAGGTAGCTCTAGTAGATGGTCTACATACCTATTATTCTATTTTCAAGAAAATCTTTGTATCAAGTATAAACTGCTATTGCACCTAATCGTGTATACGCCAATAATATGTGTTCTGTAAATAACACAATTTTTTAACCAACTTCAAAAAAGGAGGAGGTTAACAATTCGTCGGAATCTTTTTTTTTATGTATGTTACCCGATTACTCAAAGACTCCTGGACCGATTCGAGAAAATCTTGTTTTTGTTTAAAAGGGTATACTTCCCAGGTGGTCCCATTGGCACCAAGTCAGGATCTGATAATGGGAATTCAGAAAAATCAAGGAAAAACTAATTTTATAGTGACGCATAATTTGTTTTTTTATTGAAATCGGTGTACTTTTTATGAATTAAAAAAACTTTTACTTATATAATCATTGGCTCGTAACAACAAACATGTTAACCTGCATCCTCTCCACACTAAAAAATGGAGATCAAATTTAAAATCAGTTCACTTCAGTATTGGTGCACGTGCACACACCGTTTATCCAGAGCTCAGAGAGTTCAATGCACCCACCGTTCCTAGAAGATAACTTAATGCGAGAAAACACATTCCCCAAATAGAGCCCGTGACATTTATGATAATATTTGGACACTTGACTAATGAATTATATTATTGATGATGTTTGTAAATATTTATTCATTTATCATAAATGTTTACAAACATGATTTATATATTTATTCTAGATAAATCCTTAAAAAAAAAACTTCTAAAAGTGTGCTATATCGCAATTTTGATAAAATAAAAGATAGCTATCATATAGTGCAGATGTCTGAGAAGAAAGATATTTCATGTAATTCCGTAAGTGTCAGATTATCTGCTGAAATCTGTACTGTTATCGTAAACTAAAGATATGGAACTGACAACGACGTTAAGTACCTTAGTTTGTATGTTTAGATAACTTTCTCTATACCACGCATAGTGACGCAACTGATATTGTAGAATTGGGCATTGACGACGTAGTTAATATGATAATTCATACTGATATGTCCCAAAGATAAAAATGTATTCCCGATGACCGAAATGCAATTTGTTACACATAAATTTTGCAATATCCGAATTTAAAAAGGAGGTAGTTCTCAATTACTGTTATTTTATATACTTTACCTGATACCACCAAATGTCAACAGCTTTAGAGGACTCTATATTTATTATTGTGTATCTAAGGGATATTACTATATAATTAATATATCTTGACGATGTGCAAGGAAAAAATATATGATCTGAAAACCACACAGAAAATTGTTCACCCTAGGAATCGATCCAAGAGCACTATTGAAACGATTGAATTTATCAATGCTACATGAGTTATGCGTGCACGTCCTCTGGTGCCATAAACTATACCATCTGACCAATTGACCAGCAGCGTAGTGCAGCAATCATGTGGGGTGGTAACTGTGACCTTAATTCGTAATAGATCGGCAGAATACATTTATGGGCTGAATTAATCACTTTATTGGCCACAATTACCGGCCTTGATGGCGATATGTGAAACGCGGCTCCGCGGCTCAATATCGTTGAATGTAGAGCGTATGTTGAACCTATTTTGGCACTTCCCTCGTTGATTGAGTGTGTTTACCTTTGCCAAAAATGTAAAGTAGTTTAATTAATGGTTCTTGGCTAATAACAATTCAGAGAATCTGCTCTATACAAAGTACATACAATAGACTGATTTGGGTTACTTATATGTTGCTGTGCACAATGTAAACTAGTTTCGTAAAATTACTTAAATTTGCTTTTGTTCACAGCTCCACCTACGTGAAAATAATTTCTTACTGAACTCACAAAACATTTTCAATAGTATAGAGACAAAGTATCTATGTAATAATAAAAAAAAATTGGATCGTAGTTCCTGGGACAACCTATTATATCCACACTCACAATGCACCCACTTTTCGCCGAATTTATTACGCGCTCATAGTTTGATAGGGGGGGGCGAGCCTATCGCCATACTGGACACAATTCCAGACTCACGGCTGATACTGAGTATTTCTAAATAGAAAAACCCAATATCACTTTACCCGGCCCGGGGATCGAACCCGAGACCCTAGCACAGTAGCCGTAACGCATGCGCAATTACAACTACGCCACCGAGCGATTAAATTCTAAATAAACAAATGTAGGTAGTCCGCTTGTCTTTCTACCTGACTTTGCCTAGGTTAATATTTTCCACTTTCCCTTCAGCACTTCATAGCCCTCTTGACTTTGAGCCAGCGTTTTGATGCCACCTGCGCCGTGACTGGCCAAGGTATTTGCTCCCGACATATTCTTGTCACCATCTACTCGCCCTGATCTCACCCACTACGCGACGATGGCGCAACATGTTTATTTGTAAGTGGCGATTTGAATGTCTCACAGTAATAACGGTCAAAACATCGTTCTTATATGAGATAATAGCGGTAATAAAAATTTCTAATAATTACATTGAATAGAGTTACCGTATCGTCATTCGTCAGTGAACTTCTAACAGAGCGAAAATCAAAAACTCCTACATTAAAATAATTGGTATAGAGGTTTTTGACATTCGCACTGTGAACTTCACTGACAATGTGGTTATTTTATGGACGTATTTTATCACGTAGTTGACATAGATCGTAAACAAAATCAGAAAGTCAACAATGATTGAGACTTTCTTAAAATACGATGTTCAAACCCAGAAGAACCACCGGAACATCTTTTTTTTAGTGCCTGGACAGGCAGATGGGCCACCTAATGGTAAGTAGTCACCGCCGCCCATAGAAATCGCGGACAATCCTTTATTGTAATATTTGTGGCCAGTAATTTCATGTAATTATAATGTAACTACTCAACTTAAATTGTGTTTCGTATATACAATTTTACCATATCTGATTATTATAGCTATGTTGGTACATAGCGTAGAACATACATAATGTCAGCTTGTTTGTTAAATATTTATTATTAATGGACATTATCAGGCCCTAATTTGTCATAAACACCTATCAAATATCGGCATTATACTTCTGTGGCATAAATAAATGAACTTCTCATCATGTTGATGACCTACTTAGTAAACAGAAAGGTCCACAACCCGTTATTACTGATCGATGACGTCAGCTAGGCCCTAACCGATCCCAAATTCCAAAACAATGATCCATTTCGACGGGCATCACGCTTTGTTTGCGGCCGACGGAAAAAACAAATTACAGAAACAAAAACATTGGGTTACTTGGCAAGTTGTAGATTATTTATTTAGAAGCGCTTTATAGCTTGAAAATTACATTGGAAATGTGTTTCACCGGCGCCACGGTGACCTCATACAAACGACCAGCACGGCAAGACTGAGTCATCATAGCCTAGACTGGCGTAGACTCAGAATTAGAATCATTAATGCGGGCGCAACTGTGGCATAAACGCTAATTTATTAAGCGGCATCAGCGTTTCGGATACATTTTGCAGAGTTGTTCTCGGCTGCTGACTACGGATAGTATAATTTTGCGATTAAGTTTTTGTGCCTTATTAAACCTGTAAACATTGACTTTGACGGTTTGAGCTCTGAACGCTTTAGACATAAAGTGACTGAAGCGGAGGTTTGGAGCGCCCGAGAGGCAGAGGTTTTTGATAGTTTTATTTGCTATTTTGTGTTTTTGTTAGGAACGTTGAAAATGTAACTAAATCCCATCGTTTAAGTCACAACACAAAACTCCTTTTAGTATATACAGACAGACATACGTGAATAGAATAAATAGTTTTAAAGACAAATTGCGTTAAAAACTGATGCTCTTTCCGATTTTTCTACATTAATTTACAACACCTAGAAATTAACTAATTAAAATTCTAATAATACGTTTCATAATGAAATCATATTTATTTTTTTATAATTATAGCGATCGGGTCGAATCTGTACAGAAGTGTGTTTACTGGAAGAAAAAATACGTTCATAGACCACTAGATGTTAAACAGTTGCGCTATAAAAACGATGAGTAAAAAATGAGCCGCTATGTTACAGTACAAAAACGCCTATAAATATCAATGACCCACGAGAGAATAATAAATTAAACATCAGCAGCGACTGGTGACTGTTTTAAATGCGTGATACTCTTTTATCTATGCGATTTACACCGATAAGGATCTTCTGTTTTGATCATGGGTTTGATGGTGTCAGAATTATATTGAAACCATTTGAGAGTTTGATACATAAGCGTCTTATGTAATGCAATTTTATGATTCAACAGATAGAAAACAAAGCAAAGTAAACGCACTGCACCTGATGGTAAGCGCAGTGCGGTCCAATTAGAGTATCGAGTAGCGAGAGACGATCTATCCCCCGCTACTCAACACAATCATGCCCCGGCCTGTTTCTTCACACTACGCCATGGCCAAGAAGGTGAAGAAGCGGTCCAGGGTCTAGTGTTAGAGTAGGTACTCAGAAGGCCGTGAAACGGCGAAACAACGTACCCTAACTCAAGACCCCCGACAAAAACCGGATGTACACTGGCTGTTCCCGGAACGCAACACTTGCGTGTGCCACTATGGCGGGTTTTTAACCGTGTGTACGGTGGTTGCTATCCAGGCGGATATGAATATCCTACCACCAGCACGATAATTGACGTTAGATGCCTACTGTAAACTCACGTCTGCGTCCCATGGGGTAGGTAAAAACTATTGAGGCCCATAAGCTCGGATCTTGGCATACTTCTTTCACATTCATAAATTTTAGGCGGTTAAAGTACATTTGAATTTTTCAGAGAAATTAATATGTAAAATATTATGACACTTTATCTGAATTAAGATACTAAAAAAAACATAACAGCTAAAAATGTAATAGCAAACGAGGTCAAGTAAAAATACCTTGATCAGCATTGCGGCCCAATCGAGTCTTTCATAACCGAGCAACACTTAAATAGGCAACTGTAAGCAAATGAGAAAAACCGGGTCAAGTTGTGCTCGTGTGATGATGAACTGGCACTAATCTGAACTATTGGAAATCGGTCCAGGCTGAAACTGATCCCATCGATACATAAAACTACGACCAAATTGTGATCTATTTGTACTTGCGTACCCAGTACGACTGTTATGCTGAGCACTCAGAACGATCCTCCGAAATACTCCATATCAACACGAAGTCTGGAATTGAGCCTATCACATCATGACGGTAATAAGCTTAGCAAAATGTGCGTACTAATTACACCTCTGTCTACTATGTATTTTTATAAGCTTGTTAAAACGGCACTGTGGTTCAAAGAATTGGAATGGTTAACAATTCGGGTATAATACTCCGTAAATTGCGTTGTATCACTTCACCGTTTGTCATGCGCAATACAGGCTTCATAAGTGTAAGTAAGACTTGTATTCACGACCGATACTTATGAGAACTCTATGCGTAGATTTCTCTACTAAATGTCATTGGTTCATTTTTGGTGCCATACAAAAACTGACCAATGACGCATACAGAAATATATCTTTATATATATAATTCTACTGTACGTGTTTATGTCACTGAACTCCTCCTAAACGGCTGGACCGATTTGAATGTTTTTTTGTATGCGTTTGGGTGGCGCCCTGGATGGTGTAGATTCACAAATCAGCCCGGCAGATGGCGCTACAGTCGGTGTGGCGCTGCTTTTCCGGGCAGAACGACGTCTGCTGGGTCCGCTAGTTAAATATAAAATAGCATAAAGCTCACTTAGATAAATGTTGTTGCGTACGGGCGTTAGACATGGAACTCCATACAAAGCGACATTTCTTATGTATTTTTTTCAACTTTAAGCTTGATGAAAAATACATTAAAAAATGTCGCTTTGTATGGCAATATCTAATTACCTATCAAATCGAAACTTAGTTGGTTTTGATTAATTAAAAGTAAAGACTAATGTACAAATGGAAAACACTTAAATATCGTTACATGACCCTACTTACAATTTTCTTTAATAAGTACTTGTGGTTTACATTACATATCGTCAGTGAATTTTCTAACAATGCGAAAGTAAATAACTCCTTTACAACGGGAGGCAAAAAAGAGTGTACCCAAAGTAAAAAAATGTGTTCACTATACGAAAATACGTGTGAAAATTACTATGCAGTTTTGGTAATACAAAACTAAATATTAAGGTATGATCCGGTTAAGTAGGCTGCGATTACACATTATTTTTCTTTGTAAAGTGGGAAGCTTTGGCTTTTACATTTATAACTTCACTGACGATTAGAAAACACAGCACAAATTACAAAAATATAACACAATAACACACTAGTACACGAATTGTAGGTATATTGATCTCGCGTGTGGACATGTAATATTTTTATGCATGCGACCTATATCCCGGACTGACATTTAAACAGCGCATCGCTGGTAATATGTATTCAGATTATTTCAGGTGACTATCTCGACCTCGAATACTTATAGTGGAGTACTGAGAAATAGCATTACTCACGTCTAAACATCTATTTATTGGTATTTGTAACTAGTTGCTTGGGCCAATTCTGCATTTCTAAAGATATTGCAGATTTAATTTTATGAATAAGTAATGAATGATAATAATTTTAACACACCCACACATACACTCACGCCTGTAATCCCCGAAGGGGTAGGAAGAGATGTAGCCAGTACACCCACTTTTCGCCGAATTTTGGTCCCATAATGTGATAGGGGGCGAGCCTATCGACATACCGGGCACAGTTTCCAGACTCCGGGCTAATACTGAGAATTTCAAGATAGAAAAAGCCAATATCACTTTACCCGACCCGGGGATCGAACCCGAGACCTCAGCACAGCAGCAGTCGTAACGCATGTGCAATTACAACTGAGCCACCGAGGCAGTAATAATTTAAACTTATTTTTTTTTTGACGAAGCTCAAACTTTAATTACTAATATTAATATTGCTATTAAAAAAAGAAAAATCGTTAAAAACTGAAAGAGCTTTTTTCTTTGGGATATCAGTCTCTTACGACAAACGTTAAATAAATTAGTAATTACTATTGTTCGACCTATAAATGTATGTCGTTAATAAATATAAAATTAGTGTCCAATATACCTTTGCAAAGATCGCACGTCGTTTCATTTAACAATCAATACAAAATCTAAAGTAAACCTTAACTACATCAACATATGGTCCAAATTCGAGCCGGATACCGCGACAAGACCCTCGAAGCGACGAGCCAGCCGAGAACAAAAGAATTTCGAGAACAATAGAATATTGTACAGCGGCCGAGTGTTTGAATGAACATATTTGCTCATTTTAAATAAGTTATAAAATTAGTGTTATAACTTTGCATCGTATGAAAATACTTGTTGAACGTTTGTTTTCGTGATTATAATGGCTACAGAAATACAAGAATCGTTGAACGTGGTTGAACATATTGCGAAGACATTAAAGAATACCTTAGTGAATCTAAAAAAGTCTCCAAAGGCTAGATTAACTCGAAATTATGTGGAAACGCGCCTTAACTGTGTCGAAGAGTATTGGCAGAAATATCAGCACGCTTATGAAGATATAATACGCAATGCGCCGACGGCGAAGGAAGCGAAAATACCCTACATCGAAAAAAACGAGTTTTATGAACATGAAGAATTATATATTTCTCTAAAATCGGATCTCATGGATTTATTGGGACCCAAAGAGGTTTCAGTCAGTGCTCCGTCGCCAACATCTAGTGAACAACCCCGTGTGATGTTACCGAAAATTCAATTGCCTACATACAGCGGACAGTATGAAGACTGGATGTCTTTTCATGACCTTTTCAATACACTTGTGCATATGAATAAATCCCTGAGTAATGTACAAAAATTGCATTACTTGAAAACAAGCATTACGGGAGAAGCTGCATCTGCATTGAAAAAAATACGAATAACGGATTCCAATTACGAACTAGCCTGGAACACATTGAAAGCGAGGTACGGTAACAAACGCATAACCATTAATGCTGTTATGAGGAGATTCTTTTCACAAAAGAAGATAACTTTAAATAACTCGAGTAACATCAAGAATTTATTAGATACCACTTTTGAATGCTTGCATCATTTCAACAATATGAACGTGAATACAGAAAATTGGGACCCACTCATAATATTTGTGACTGTGCAGAAACTGGACTCCAATACACATAAAGATTGGGAAGACTTTGTAAGTGGAAATTGTAAGGATTTTGAAAGTCTACCCTCCCTTGAATTGCTTCGGAAGTTCCTGGAAAACCGTTTCCAAACATTAGAACTCACAGAACCAGCGACAACAAAGACGACATATGCTCCCATACGAGAGAAGACGTTTCACGTAACAACCAACGAAAACATAAAGATATGCAAAATGTGCAACGAACAACATACACTCAGCCATTGCAAAGTATTCGGAAACCAAACACCGATACAACGAAGTGAATTCGTCAAATCAAATAATCTGTGCTTCAACTGCCTCGCATCTGGACACTCTGTGAGGTATTGTCGCATACCAACATGTTGTAGATTATGCAAAAGACGTCATCATACTCTTCTTCACGAAACAGTAGAGAAGAACACAACCACAACGGGCTACATTAAGAACACAACAACAAACCAACCCGAAGTGGAAGTACATACAAAGGTGAAGAAGATTGAAGAAGAAGAAGACGACGTGACAATGGTGGCGTCACACATTTCAACCAAACATAATACAGCACTACTAGCAACAGCAATTGTTCAAGTAAGAAGCGAAGACAATTACAAGATTCCACTACGTGCTTTGATTGACCAAGGCTCACAAGCAAGCTTTATAAGTGAACGAGCCGCACAATTACTCAAGGCGAAGCGGTATCCAATCAAAGGCACAGTAGTAGGTGTGGGATCAACTAAAGAAAACCTCAAACAAGTTGTACAGCTCAACCTAGATTCAACATGCGAAGATTTTAACCTAGAAGTGAGAACATACGTTATGTCTACACCGCTTACGACGAAATTACCAGCCCAGACCATCAAAACAAGCAATTGGCCTCATTTAGATGGACTAGTCCTGGCCGACCCGAACTATTTCATGCCAGGTTCCATTGATCTGCTCCTAGGTGTCGACGTGTATGTCCAAATTGTACAGAACGAGCTAATCAAAGGTCCACCCGGGTCACCTTGTGCTCACAAAACATCACTTGGATGGATTCTATTTGGTAAAATTGAAGATACAATACAGAAACCGGAGCCGATTCTCGTCATGCATCACCAAATCCTAGCAGAAGACTTCATAAAAACACTTTGGGAAGTAGATCGAGACACAGTAAGAAAGTACACAAAGGAAGAAAAACAATGCGAAAAATTCTATGAAGAAAATCACACGAGAGACAGTAGCGGCAGATATATCGTCAGACTCCCTTTCCTTACCAACGAACCCGTAACACCCAATGGAAATTCACGAGAGATAGCAATGAAGCGATTAATTCAACAAGAAAAAAGATTGCAACAAACACCTGAGTTAAGAAAAGAATACGACAAGGTACTAGAAGAGTATTTAGCAATGGGACACATGACAGAAATAGCGGAACATGAAATAAACAAAAGCTCTGTCTATCTACCCCATCACGCCGTCATAAGAGCCGATAAAGAGACAACTAAGGTCAGAGTTGTATTTGATGCATCGTGCAAGTACAACAACGGCGTGTCTTTAAATGACGAACTTATGACCGGACCCGTATTGCAGGAAGATATGAGAAGTATATTGATGAGATGGCGGATGCATAAGATTTGCTTCGCTAGTGACGTCATAAAAATGTACCGAATGATTCTGCTGGATAAACGAGACACAGATTACCACAGAATACTTTGGCGTCGCAACAATACAGAATCAGAAGGGAAGCTACAAACAGACACAAACAATTCACCCCATGTCGCAGAAGTCAAAGACTATAGATTAAATACAGTTACTTTTGGAACAGCATCTGCCCCATACCTCGCTGTCAAAACGTTAATGAAACTTGCGGAAGACGAAGGCAACCTCTATTCAGAAGCAGCTAAGATAATTCGTGAAGATTTTTATGTAGACGATTTAATCTCAGGTTGTGACAGTAAAGAACAAGCAATTGATGTCAGTAAGCAAATCATTGCCATCCTGCAACGAGGAGGTTTCGAACTCCAGAAATGGGCTTCCAACGATAACAACTTTCTAAAATATCTAGATGCCAGTAAAATTATTACAAAGGCAAAATTAGACATCAAGTTAGATGGCATCATCAAGGCTCTAGGTTTATCGTGGAATCTTGGAGAAGATGAATTTCGTTACCAGCTACAATTGGAACCTATAGCATCAACCATTACAAAAAGAACAATTCTATCAGACTTACAAAAATTGTTTGATCCATTAGGGTGGATAGCACCGGCCATAGTTACCGCAAAGATTCTAGTACAAAGACTGTGGCTAGAAGGAGTTACTTGGGATCAAGATATATCTACTGAACTAGAAAATGAATGGAAATTCATTAGAGAAGATTTAACAAATGTTAATGAGGTAAAAATCAAACGTTGGCTAAACACCATAAGCACTGAAAAGGAATTCGTGACATTGCATGGATTCTGCGATGCATCAGAGAAAGCATACGCAGCCGTCGTATACTGTCGTGTAAAAACGAAGGATAAGGAGATAAAAACACATCTGGTCGCTGCGAAAACAAAGGTAGCTCCTGTAAAACCAATTTCTCTACCACGACTGGAATTATGTGGAGCACTATTGCTATCAAAACTACTGTACACGGCTAGTCAAGCTATGAGAATACCAGCTGAAAATGTATTTGCCTGGACAGATTCAACAATCGTGTTAGCGTGGCTATTGGGAGAACCAAATCGATGGAAACCGTTTGTGGCAAACAGAGTCGTAGAAATACTGGAACATACAAATAACAGTAAATGGTTTCATGTTGAGTCGTCATTTAATCCAGCTGACATACCGTCAAGAGGCTCATCTGTATCAGAACTACAACACAAAACGTTATGGTGGAATGGACCTACCTGGCTTATGAGTGATCCTATCCAATTCATCAGACCTCATGCATTATCCACAGATATAGAGAGAAAGAAAACTATACTTTCACACGTTCATGTAACAGAACGTGTAGAGAAATGTATTAAATTTGAAAATTACGACTCACTTTATGAACTATTAAGGGTAATAGTTTATTGTAAGAAATTTTTGAGCATTAAAAGAGATAGAAAGAAGCTAGAATCGGGAATCACAGCAGAAGAAATACAAACTGCTCTTGATATTTGTATAAGACAAGCGCAGGGAGAAGAGTATTCAGAAGAAATAAGAAGGCTGAAAGAAGGAAAAGCTGTAAAAGACACGAGCACATTAAAAACATTGAACCCGTTTATTGATGAGCAGCAAAATATCCTCAGGGTGGGCGGACGGCTACGACATGCTGACGTCGATGACAACTTGAAAAATCCTGTAATATTAAACAAAAGGAACGGTCTTGTGCGCCTTTTGCTTGCTGATGCACACCTAAAAACAATACACGGTGGAATAAATCTAATGATTACTTACCTGATGAGTAAATACTGGATCGTCGGCTGCAAGAGTCTAGTGAAAAAACATATACAAGGATGTCTTACCTGTGCGCGGCAGCGAGCTGCTAGTAGAAATCAAATAATGGGTGACTTACCTGAACAACGTGTAACCCCGGCGCGCGCATTTTCTCGAAGCGGAGTTGACTTTGCTGGCCCAGTGTATGTGTTGAATTCTAAAGGACGAGGAGCTAAGACACGTAAGGCCTATATATGCATCTTCATCTGCATGGCTGTCAAAGCTATGCATCTGGAGCTTGTCAGTGATCTAACAGCTGATGCGTTCATTGCGGCGTTCAAGAGATTTGTCGCTAGACGAGGAAGATGTCACGAGATATGGAGTGACAATGGTACCAATTTTGTAGCTGCAAACAAGGAGTTGTTTGACATGTGGCAAGAGGCGGGATTTGCATTTCCCTATTGCATAACTGAGCAACTAGCATCTGACGGCACGCAGTGGCACTTCACACCGCCGTACAGCCCTAACTTTGGCGGGCTATGGGAAGCAGGAGTTAAATCCATAAAACAACACCTTAGGAAAGTTCTAACATCAAGGTTAACATTTGAGGAATTCGCGACTGTGCTCACACAAATAGAAGCGTGCTTAAATTCTCGGCCCCTGACACCTATTCCCACAGATATGGATTTAGCAGACAGCATACAAGTGATCACGCCTGGACATTTCTTGATTGGAGAAGCACTGGTTACTGTTCCGGACCGCAGCTATGAAACTGCCAATGTCAACTTGTTAACCAGATGGCAGCACATGCAGAGATTGGTTCAGACATTCTGGAAACGCTGGCACACCGAGTACTTGACCCGACTAAACCAAAGACCTAAATGGTTAAGAAACGCACCAGAGTTTGAGGTTGGCGATATAGTGCTAGTAAGAGGCGAAAACATGCCCCCTAGCAAGTGGCCGCTCGCACGAATCATCCAGAAGCATCCCGGACACGATGACATGACGCGTGTCTACACGGTTCGATGTAACAGCAAAAACATTAGAAGATCTATATCTAGCTTGTGTGCTTTGCCTGTGAATGCTAAAGATTAATATTATTTCTAAAATGTTTAAGATTGTTTTTTATTAGTTTCGTTTTTAGAAAAGGCCCTCACAGTCCTTTTGGTGGGCGGCATGTTCGACCTATAAATGTATGTCGTTAATAAATATAAAATTAGTGTCCAATATACCTTTGCAAAGATCGCACGTCGTTTCATTTAACAATCAATACAAAATCTAAAGTAAACCTTAACTACATCAACAACTATGGTGTAAATTGCATATCGGAATGTTCCTTTCTTCTTTTTCGTACCGATTGATTATTGACGGTTGTATAGATAGCTTGTTGACGGTTGTACAAATTGTTGGTTGTACAAATTGTTTGTCGATGGTTGTACAGATTTGTTGAGGGTTGTGCAAACGATTTCCCATCATTGAAACCCGTAACAATTATTTGTGGATCAAAAATATTTCTACGATCAAAATATACCAAATGTGTTGAGGAGGTTATTGAAATACTACAAGTAGGTATCGTTTTATAAACTTTTTGACACGGGACTATTTTAATTAGATGGAAACTTGCTTCAGTTAAAGTAGGCCCTCCTAAACGGCTGGACCGATTTGAATTTTTTTGTATGCTTTTGGGTGGCGCCCTGGATGGTTTAGATTCACAAATAAGCCCGGCAGATGGCGCTGCAGTCGGTGTGGCGCTGCTTGCCCGGGCAGGACGACGTCTGCTAGTCCCTCTAGTATATGTATAAAAAGTTCACAAACCCTATCCGATGCCAAGGGTCAATGAATTAATGTATAACAAAGATTGAATTCCGTCATGTTTGTAGTATGTACTGTAACTACTTGCTGCATGCTTTAGGCCAACATTAGTTAGAATCACGCAATGTTTAGTTTAACGCCACGCAATTTTTTTTTTGTATATTTACAGCTAGGGAATAATTATGAGTGAATTATTACGACGCGCGCGCACAGCGACACCAATAATTTAGCTGATAAATCTCCCTTTAGTATAGTGTAGAGTTGCCAACCGCCCTGTTTTCCCAGGACATGTCCTGGTTTTTAGGGTCCTGGATAGTTTTTGAAGCAGCGTCCTGTGCCTTTAAAGCGCCCTGATAAGGTACTGTATTTTAAAATTCGCACCCCACTTTTGGAATTCTTCGTAAGGGGCGGCCTTACGCCTCACGAGAGTTCGCGCTGTTTTAAAACAAAGACGCGTCCTGTTTTTAAACAGAATTGTCCTGGTTTGTCCTAACTTCAAATCCTAGTTTTTGAATTTCGGAGTTGGTAACCCTAGTATAGTGTGAAGGGATATGTATATTCAAGATATTTCTATGTACATATATGTATAGAACACGTATTCTTACATACAACCCCATATGTAATAATTAAAAACACATAGATAGCTTTTATTTTTATCGATATAGAAGACGTGCTGTATACATATAATATGTACACAGAAATACCTGAATAAATTATCTTGAATATAGATATCCCTTCACACTATACTAGGGTTACCAACTCCGAAATTCAAAAACTAGGATTTGAAGTTAGGACAAACCAGGACAATTCTGTTTAAAAACAGGACGCGTCTTTGTTTTAAAACAGCGCGAACTCTCGTGAGGCGTAAGGCCGCCCCTTACGAAGAATTCCAAAAGTGGGGTGCGAATTTTAAAATACAGTACCTTATCAGGGCGCTTTAAAGGCACAGGACGCTGCTTCAAAAACTATCCAGGACCCTAAAAACCAGGACATGTCCTGGGAAAACAGGGCGGCTGGCAACTCTACACTATACTAAAGGGAGATTTATCAGCTAAATTATTGGTGTCGCTGTGCGCGCGCGTCGTAAAAATTCACTCATAATTATTCCCTAGCTGTAAATATACAAAAAAAAAATTGCGTGGCGTTAAACTAAACATTGCGTGATTCTAACTAATGTTGGCCTAAAGCATGCAGCAAGTAGTTACAGTACATACTACAAACATGACGGAATTCAATCTTTGTTATACATTAATTCATTGACCCTTGGCATCGGATAGGGTTTGTGAACTTTTTATACATATACTAGAGGGACTGGCAGACGTCGTCCTGCCCGGGCAAGCAGCGCCACACCGACTGCAGCGCCATCTGCCGGGCTTATTTGTGAATCTAAACCATCCAGGGCGCCACCCAAAAGCATACAAAAAAATTCAAATCGGTCCAGCCGTTTAGGAGGGCCTACTTTAACTGAAGCAAGTTTCCATCTAATTAAAATAGTCCCGTGTCAAAAAGTTTATAAAACGATACCTACTTGTAGTATTTCAATAACCTCCTCAACACATTTGGTATATTTTGATCGTAGAAATATTTTTGATCCACAAATAATTGTTACGGGTTTCAATGATGGGAAATCGTTTGCACAACCCTCAACAAATCTGTACAACCATCGACAAACAATTTGTACAACCAACAATTTGTACAACCGTCAACAAGCTATCTATACAACCGTCAATAATCAATCGGTACGAAAAAGAAGAAAGGAACATTCCGATATGCAATTTACACCATAGTAATTACTAATTTATTTAACGTTTGTCGTAAGAGACTGATATCCCAAAGAAAAAAGCTCTTTCAGTTTTTAACGATTTTTCTTTTTTTAATAGCAATATTAATATTAGTAATTAAAGTTTGAGCTTCGTCAAAAAAAAAAATAAGTTTAAATTATTACTGCCTCGGTGGCTCAGTTGTAATTGCACATGCGTTACGACTGCTGCTGTGCTGAGGTCTCGGGTTCGATCCCCGGGTCGGGTAAAGTGATATTGGCTTTTTCTATCTTGAAATTCTCAGTATTAGCCCGGAGTCTGGAAACTGTGCCCGGTATGTCGATAGGCTCGCCCCCTATCACATTATGGGACCAAAATTCGGCGAAAAGTGGGTGTACTGGCTACATCTCTTCCTACCCCTTCGGGGATTACAGGCGTGAGTGTATGTGTGGGTGTGTTAAAATTATTATCATTCATTACTTATTCATAAAATTAAATCTGCAATATCTTTAGAAATGCAGAATTGGCCCAAGCAACTAGTTACAAATACCAATAAATAGATGTTTAGACGTGAGTAATGCTATTTCTCAGTACTCCACTATAAGTATTCGAGGTCGAGATAGTCACCTGAAATAATCTGAATACATATTACCAGCGATGCGCTGTTTAAATGTCAGTCCGGGATATAGGTCGCATGCATAAAAATATTACATGTCCACACGCGAGATCAATATACCTACAATTCGTGTACTAGTGTGTTATTGTGTTATATTTTTGTAATTTGTGCTGTGTTTTCTAATCGTCAGTGAAGTTATAAATGTAAAAGCCAAAGCTTCCCACTTTACAAAGAAAAATAATGTGTAAACGCAGCCTACTTAACCGGATCATACCTTAATATTTAGTTTTTGTATTTCCAAAACTGCATAGTAATTTTCACACGTATTTTCGTATAGTGAACACATTTTTTTTACTTTGTTTACACTCTTTTCCTCCCGTTGTAAAGGAGTTATTTACTTTCGCATTGTTAGAAACTTCACTGACGATATGAAATGTAAACCACAAGTACTTATTAAGATTGTTTTTGAGTAGGGTCATCAAACAATATTTAAGAGTTTCTATTTGTACATTAGTCTTTGCTTTTAATTAATCAAAACAAACGTAGTAATATACACAAATTATACACAAATTGTTTACCATTCCAATTCTTTGAACCACAGTGCCGTTTTAACAAGCTTATAAAAATACATAGTAGACAGAGGTGTAATCAGTACGCACATTTTGCTGAGCTTATTACAGTCATGATGTGATAGGCAAAATTCCAGACTTCGTGTTGATATCGAGTATTTCGGAGGATCGTTCTGAGCGCTCAGCATAACAGTCGTACTGGGTACGCAAGTACAAATAGATTTTTTCCTTTAGCGTATATCGTATTTACCGTGGCAGTATTAGTCCTGGACACATCACAATTTGGTCCTAGGTTTCTACTAAATGCTGTATCGATGGGATCAGTTTCAGTCTGGACCGATTACCAATAGTTCAGATTAGTGCCAGTTCACCATCACACGAGCACAACTTGACCCGGTTTTTCTCATTTGCTTACAGTTGCCTATTTAAGTGTTGCTCGGTTATGAAAGACTCGATTGGGCCGCAATGCTGATCAAGGTATTTTTACTTGACCTCGTTTTCTATTACATTTTTAGCTGTTATGTTTTTTTTAGTATCTTAATTCAGATAAAGTGTCATAATATTTTACATATTAATTTCTCTGAAAAATTGAAATGTACTTTAACCGCCTAAAATTTATGAATGTGAAATGAATGTGTTAAATAAATTAGTAATTACTATGGTGTAAATTGCATATCGGAATGTTCCTTTCTTCTTTTTCGTACCGATTGATTATTGACGGTTGTATAGATAGCTTGTTGACGGTTGTACAAATTGTTGGTTGTACAAATTGTTTGTCGATGGTTGTACAGATTTGTTGAGGGTTGTGCAAACGATTTCCCATCATTGAAACCCGTAACAATTATTTGTGGATCAAAAATATTTCTACGATCAAAATATACCAAATGTGTTGAGGAGGTTATTGAAATACTACAAGTAGGTATCGTTTTATAAACTTTTTGACACGGGACTATTTTAATTAGATGGAAACTTGCTTCAGTTAAAGTAGGCCCTCCTAAACGGCTGGACCGATTTGAATTTTTTTGTATGCTTTTGGGTGGCGCCCTGGATGGTTTAGATTCACAAATAAGCCCGGCAGATGGCGCTGCAGTCGGTGTGGCGCTGCTTGCCCGGGCAGGACGACGTCTGCCAGTCCCTCTAGTATATGTATAAAAAGTTCACAAACCCTATCCGATGCCAAGGGTCAATGAATTAATGTATAACAAAGATTGAATTCCGTCATGTTTGTAGTATGTACTGTAACTACTTGCTGCATGCTTTAGGCCAACATTAGTTAGAATCACGCAATGTTTAGTTTAACGCCACGCAATTTTTTTTTTGTATATTTACAGCTAGGGAATAATTATGAGTGAATTTTTACGACGCGCGCGCACAGCGACACCAATAATTTAGCTGATAAATCTCCCTTTAGTATAGTGTAGAGTTGCCAACCGCCCTGTTTTCCCAGGACATGTCCTGGTTTTTAGGGTCCTGGATAGTTTTTGAAGCAGCGTCCTGTGCCTTTAAAGCGCCCTGATAAGGTACTGTATTTTAAAATTCGCACCCCACTTTTGGAATTCTTCGTAAGGGGCGGCCTTACGCCTCACGAGAGTTCGCGCTGTTTTAAAACAAAGACGCGTCCTGTTTTTAAACAGAATTGTCCTGGTTTGTCCTAACTTCAAATCCTAGTTTTTGAATTTCGGAGTTGGTAACCCTAGTATAGTGTGAAGGGATATCTATATTCAAGATATTTCTATGTACATATATGTATAGAACACGTATTCTTACATACAACCCCATATGTAATAATTAAAAACACATAGATAGCTTTTATTTTTATCGATATAGAAGACGTGCTGTATACATATAATATGTACAAAGAAATACCTGAATAAATTATCTTGAATATAGATATCCCTTCACACTATACTTAAGGGAGACTTATCAGCTTATATATTGATATCAAATAACTGTAAATATCTTAAAAAACTTTTGACTGTTTGTAAATATCTATACTAATATTATAAAGAGGAAAGATTTGTGTGTATGTTTGTAACGAATTGGCTCAAAAAGTACTGGACCGATTTTAAAAATTCTTTCACCATTTGAATGCTACATTATCACTGATTAATATAGGCTATTTTAATTGCAAGAAAAAAATAATGATCCCTACTAAAACTACAATAATGTTACCTAAGGTGTAAAAAAAATTCCACACGGTGGAGCTGCGAGCAACAGCTATGAGTAATAAATTGAAAGTTGTTTGTTGTTTATAATTTTATTAAAAGTATTTTTTCTACCATTGAGGGTATCTGTTATTATGGGTATGTATTATTAATTAAACATTTATCAATTGTATTTAATGTAATTATTTTTAATAATAATATTTAATTTTAAAAAAAATATTTCATCTATTTTTGTAAATTATCTAGTGTTTTTTCTTGAATAAATAATACATTTAATTAATACATTTAAAACACTTTCTTCCAAGAATGTTAAAAAACCAAACATAATTGTTATCAAAACCATTACCGCATACCCCAAGGCCTAAGCTATACTCTCATGTACTTACTCGTGTCAAATCTGTCAACACATTCACATTACATAAAATAATTCACCATACCCAACAATCCAATATCAAATAAATTATTCAGCAAAGCAAACACACAATTCAGTTATCAGGACTGGATTAATTACAGGCGGTTTTAAATTCATTTATTATAACTCTATTTATGTACATAATATAAATTTGTTATATTATTATGGCTAATTGTAGTTCTGCACAAATTAATTAAAACAATACTTAGTTTCTGAGCAATTAAAATAAAATTTATGTTTATATTTTGTTATCACAGTTATGTGGTTCTATGAGTCAACACTTCATAAATTTGAACCGACAAGAAAATGTTACCATGTAACCCATATATTTGTGACCTGATGCTACAAATGTGGCCATAAAATTAGTATTTTAACAAATCAAATTATTAGTGTTTGATTATGGTACCTATTATTTTTTTTTTTAATATTCTTTGACAAAATGTAATTGTAGTGTTTTAAAGTAAGTACAACAATACATTGTCATATATACAATACCTAGTTAGGTATATATATCTAGGTATTGTAACAAAACTATAATTTATTGACCTAAAAAGCATATTATAATATACATAACAGTGTTACTTATTAAAATACCCAAGAAACATAAATTAAGAATTTAATGTGACTTTAATATTTGATATTTTTTTATAGATTAGCGTATTTCTGACCCTTGCTTATTTTTAGATAATTGTTAGTACATAAAACCTGGGTACCTGGATACCTATTATACATAGTTAACCAATTTAAATAAAACAGTAAGTAGTCTGCCTGATAATTAGTTCGCGTATCATGTAAACGGCTGAACAGAAATGCAGTGTTTCATTATTATTAAAATCTCCAGCAATTAGTGGAGGTGTAAAAAAAACATACCCCGCAGATAAATAATAAAAATAAAATTACATGCTATACAAGCTAGTAATAATTCTAATACCGGCATGTATTTTTAACAATTTCCTGACATAATATATACGAACAATTGTTCAAAGGTGCTGGTAAATAGGCAAGACAGATTACAACGAGTATACCTGACGCCTATACTTGCTTGCTTACAAATTTTGATAAGATTGCACGAGTTCCAAATATTAAGCAAAGTAGGTGGTCTCATGCTGACTTATATTATTTTTAAGAAACTATATAGTTAAGACATATTATGAACAAGATTTTTAATTTGTGCATAATTCACGATAACGTAGATATATGTTAGTTAATCTGAGTAAATTTCGCAGATGACTGAGCAGTGAGCTATTATTTTCTCTCCATTAAAAATCTAAGACACTATGATCCACTTACCGTGTGCTTCGTTTGTTTCAATGTTATTATATAATAAAATAAACAATTTTCATTCATAAACAGAACACTAAATATACACTTTCCAATAAATAAGTCCACAATCCACCACTCCTCTCCCGAGGCACTGTATGCCAAAATTTCGTACTAAAACCAAATCTCCTACCCCTCTTTACCCGAATTGAAAACCGGGCAACCCACAACAGATTGGTTATGGACTTTAGAATAATATAGGTAAAATGATGTTTTGTCTCGTCTTATAATAATTAGAGAAAATGAGACAACGAATAAGTATTCAACTGAAGCCGTCGGCGGACGCCACTCCCTGACAAATAATTTGTTATGGCAATACTTTCAAAGAATGTAACGCCATCTAGAACTTATAACGCAAACTAATTAGCGACATCTAGTATAGGATAGTAAATAGATATTAAAACGCCATCTATATTTAAGTAGCATTACTATTTACTTAGGCAGTCAACTAATTTCCAAACATGATTTTGAAAATCACACATCCACAAATTTGATAGATGGCGGAAACATATTATACTAGTAACCATTATTCAGTAAATAATAATTGGCTATTTGACAACATTGAAAATACACTGCAAATTGTGGTCATCCTGTTAGACAATAGCTTAAAAAACCATATTTCACTTCATTTTAAACAAAATAATGTATATTTTTTGCAAATTATACGAAATAAAATACAACATTTATTTAAAATTTTATCTGTGATGTGAACGCTCTGTGATTGGTTGTAACTCTGGTGACGTCACACGCAAGTAAACATAGTAGGGATGTGACATTAAGTGAAAAAAAATCGATTTTTCTCACTTGAATAATAATCGATTTTAGAAAAATCGATTTTTTATAAGAAAAATAATCGGTTTTTTTTCTTAAAATTTTGCGTAATATGTTTTTCTCTGTAGTAAGAAATTAATATTAACAATTTATAAGAGGTCTTCAGTTTGGCATTGAAGTCACCCATTTCACCGCTGTAGGAATCCTTGGTACGAGACATAGCTTTCCCTATGTCTTCGTACGTTGGGGCGTACACTTGTATAACCAAGTTTGTTGTTGCTTTTTAGTGATGTCTTCGGATATCGGATAGCCCTACGATATGCCAGTTAATGTGTAGCAGTATATGTTGTAGCCCGGGGATTGTAATGGGTGCCTTCAATGCCAATGTACAATAGTACAAGGACACGGCGAATCGAGGGTAGGATCATTCGGCTATGGGTGCAGGAATCACAGGGGGAAAATGCTAGTCAACTTTTTCGAGACCCGGGGCCTCTTTTTGATGAATTCATTTTTCCAGAGGAAGTGGACTTGGCAAAGCCCCAATAATGTCACCAGGAATGAGAGCGACTTCATTATGACTAATAAGCGCCAAATATTCAGAGATTTGTCTGTGATCAGTAGGTTTAACACCGGTAGTGATCACCGACTGGTAAGAGGTACTCTGAATATAAAAGTTAATTTTTTTAATTGGTAAATTATTTTGTAGCTCATTACGATTACGATTGTCTTTACACGCTTTATACTAGCTACAATTGTATCCAAGTAGACTAAGTATACTTCCGTATTTCCGTACCGATTTCCGTAACGGAATCCTTCAACGTTATGTTCACCACCTTCAAGACATCAGATTTACTTGAATATTTACACACGTATCAAGGACCTATGATCACCAGGTTCACCAAGATATTAAAAAATATTAGGTATCATTGTAGATTATATTTTTTATTTGGTCTTAATTTGTAATCGAATATTTTATTATAAGTAGGTACGTTTGATACTGTTTCGAGACTAAAAGCATAAAATAAATTATATTTAAAAATAACACGCTTAATTAGCTAGCCGAACTAAAAAGTTGAAAATAATATTAATTTCATTGCGAAAAATTATAACTTAAAAAAAAACTAAAAATTATCACGTTTTAAGGTTAAGGTTTTCAAATATAATTCCAAGATCTTTGAATCTAATAAGTTCATTGGCACACCGTTTAACGAAGAAAGGATGTATGCCAGACCTTAGAAGAGTCAAGATTTTTAATAAAAAATATCGATATATCGAAATATCGATATTTTGTTTCGATATATCAAACTCCGATATTGAAATATTTAAAAATATCGATATATCGAAAATTCGATATTTTTAAAAATATCAACATCCCTAGTTATTAGCTTGTTTACTTGCATGTGACGTCACACCAGCGCCATTACAGAAATAGCGTTTTTGCCGCGGTTTTGGAGATTTAAACTTTAACATTGATTTTTATTAAAAATACTGTATATTTTCCTGAAATATCAATGTAGTGTGCTTATTATGTAATAAAGAATAGTTTTAAATCATTATCGAAAATGAGTCAAATAGCCAATTGTTATAAATTTTATCAAAATATAAATTCACTAACATTATCAAATCAAATCAAATATTTCGTTATCGGCCTTATTAATTATCGGCCTCCTCAACCATGTTACAGGGAAGAGACCGACCTGGCACATGGCGCCGCAGCAAGCACAGACACTTTAGCGAGCATGACATACCCAGACTGAATACAACAATTGAAATACTAGACACAAAATATCAAGTAAAGTCATGTAAGGCATATAAGTCCTCAATGTTAAAGAAATAAAGATATTGGCATTACTCTATATATGTACCTAAAGTCCCAATAATAATTTAATGGCTACGCAAGGATAACTTATTCCCAAGCCTTTAGGTCATCTAAATATTCCGAAATTTTGTAATAGGCTTTATTACTTAGTTTTCGCTTAATAGTAGCTTTAAAACATCTTTCATTTAGTTCTTTAATATGATTGGGAACCTTATTGTAAAACCTTATTCCTTGTATTATACCCTGCAATACAAGGACCAAAATATTACATTACATATCATTAAAAATATTTGTTATAAATTGGTGGTAAAATGCGTATCAGAATCAGAAAACTCTTAGAGATATCGATTGCAAAATCCTCATTAATGAACACTTATGAGGACTACATTTGGAAACATTATTTTGATGGTCATATTAATCAATAGTTTATTTTAAAATAAAATTTACAGAGATTTAAAGAACCCTTTTATTTGTATTTTGAAATAAATCAAGATTTTTTTTAATTATTTTCAATTTAACAGTAAATCAGCATATAAGTCATGTAGACTGCGATGAAAATGCGACTTCCTAACCTTATTTCTCAAACTTTTACCTCTAGATATGTAACAGTGTCAATGTTAAGAGCAGTTTTTTTTTCATCCTGGCACGGCAATGTGGCCACACTGCCCCTGATGGTGAGTGCAGTGCCGTCCAGTTAGAGTCTCAAGTAACGAGATACAGTGTATCCCCGTTATTCAACACAGTCATGCCGGCCTGCACTCTACGCCATGGGCAAGAAGGTAAAGAAGCTGTTGAGGGTTCTTTTGCCAGAGTACTCAGAAGACCGCAAAACGGCCAAACATCGTACCTCAACTCTAGACCCCCGACAAAAACCGGATGTACACTGGCTGATACCGGAACGCGTCACACTCGCGTGTGGCACTGTGGCGGGTTTTACACCCTTTGTACGGTAGTCGCTATCCGGGTGGATAAGTATATCCTGCCACCAGCGATTTATTAATGACTAGCTGTTGCTCGCGGCTCCACCCGCGTGGAGGTCATGTTTGGGAGGAAAAGTATACAATACAAAATACCAATATTCATGTGATTAACTTAAAAATGACGGATTTTCATACAAACTTTCATTCCTTATTTTACCCCCTTAGGGGCGGAATTTCCAAAAATCCTGAAACATATATTTTTAATTTTTAACTAAAATGCCAAATACTAATTTTCATGAATTTATCTTAAAAAATGACGGATTTTCATACAAACTTTCATCCCCTATTTTACCCCCTTAGGGGTGGTATTTCCAAAAACCCTTCCTTAGTGGATGCCTACGTGATAAAAGGAACCTACTGTCAAAATTTCAAGTCTCTAACCCCAGCCGTTTAGGCTGTGCGTTGATCGATCAGTCAGTCAGTCAGTTTCTTCTTTTATATATACAGATTACACACATAATACAAACTAGTTTTATTTCAATATTTTCTCTCTACACAACTGGCCATTCTCTTATGATTATCACCCCTAAACGGTATTGTCTTTAATCCAAGCACATGTTCATATTCCCAAAGCTCACCCGTGGCGTGTTTTCGTAATGATTCTAACGAGATGTCACATATTTTGGACATGGCGACGTTGACATCCATCTGCGGGACAGGCACTAATCTAGAAATTTCGGAGGGTAAAAAATTGTTAAGGGTGATTTTATCTATGTTGTTTTATAAATGCAATAAACAGGTGCGCAATGATTTGATGTGAACAAAAAGTAAAAAAATATTTATGTAACTATATTCGCAGATGTTTGATTTCTAATTTAAAGGATATGTATGGAGATAGGGGGAAGGGGATTTATCTGGTATTCTGCAAAGCTGGCATTTTTCGCAAGTTTTCTATAAGATAGTGATCGTACCCTGTGGGGTTTCCCGTTCATGCTGTATTCAAAACTAGCCACAAGTTGGTCTATTACTTACTGTACTACACTGTAGAGATAAACTGATGCACATATGCCGCTGCAGATCGAATTTGATCTTAAATTATCCTATATTAAAACAACTAAATTTTAGTTCGATTTTACTGGTGGTAGGATATTCATATCCGCCCGGATAGCGACCACCGTACACAGGGCGAAAAACCCGCCATAGTGGCACACGCAAGTGTGTCGCGTTCCGGGATCAGCCAGTGTACATCCGGTTTTTGCCGGGGGTCTGAAGTTGGGGTACAATGGCCATTTTACGGCCTTCTTAGTACTCTGACACTAGACCCTCGACCCCTTGTTCACCTTCTTGCCCATGGCGTAGTGTGAAGAAGCAGGCCGGCATGAGTGTGTTGAGTAGCGGGGATAGATCGTCTCTCGCTACTCAGTACTCTATTTGGACCGCACTGCGCTTACCATCAGGTACAGTGCGGTCACTTTGCCGTGCCAGGATAAAAAAAAAGTTTTGTCAGACAACACTTTTTAATTAATTAAAAATTTATATTAGACTTTATAAATGTAATTTATTATTAATTATTGTTTTTAATCTCATATTTATATGCTACCTACCGCCTTCTCTGTGGACCGAATTTTCGAAATCGGTGAGTGGTTTCCAATCCTATAACTGACACAGTTAAAAACAATTTTTGTGTTTTATAAACAGATATATCCTCAATTATTTCCTCAGGTGTAGAGAAACCTGGTCATTTCCATTTAAAACCCTGTTCTTTTGTCATCATAGCTGTCATGTAGCTAATAAGAACAAATACCTGTTTTCTTGTTTGACTAGCTATCGGATACTGGTTGCGTCCCTGTTTCAGGGCTTTATCTATTTCAACAACATATGTCCGGTGACCCTCTCGTTATTTCTGTTTCCAGATTTTAATCTTGTCAGTTTCTTTTATGATAAAAATATGACGTGAAAAAAATATTTCCATTTTTAACGATTGCGAGTAGGGTTAGGCATATTGTCTTTTGCAGTTGTATAAAGACGCGTGAATTTATGTTAGTTCGTTTGTTGCTGCAAAATAAAGTAGAATTAAATAAATTTTCCCCCTATCACATTATAGAACCGAAATTCGGTGAAAAGCGAGTGTACTGGTTACACCCCTTCGGGGATTACAGGCGTGAGTGTATATGTATGTAAATCAATTTTGGGTTATTACGAGGTTGGATTATTATTTCGACTGAACGCCCGAGTGCGACTGGAACTTGGCTCACTAAGTCTGTGGTCTTTTTTGTATTTTTTAATTAAACACGACAGTGTGATATCGAATAATAATGATTCCACATGAACATGCGAATAACAGAACTAACTAAGTTACATAGTATTAACTGTAGGAAGTTGATGCAAAATGAAAATGAATCTTTAAAACTGTACCTACCTATTTATTTTATTATACAAATAAGGAGCAAAAATGTTCCATTGTTTCCGTCAATACCTACAAAAACAAATTTCTGATTGCGAAAAAGAACCTCTACGTTGTATAAAGGACCATTTTACACAACTCTGAAGTTTTACTAAGGCTACAACAGAACTTTGTAAAAAATGTGACCAGCCTTTTCTCGTAACTTGCCATTTTTAAAAATTTCCTTTACAATTCAATAGCGCTTCGAGTTGTTCAACGAAACATACTTTACAAGGATTCCTCCATCCTTATTTATAACTGGAATGAAATTGTGTGCGCAAATAAACTGTCATGAATTTCTCAATCCGACTTAAACGTTTTGACAAGCGTACACATTTGCATTAAGTCGTCGGTGGCCCATCAGAGTGGAAAACTTACAATTAATATTAAAACATGCGCAATAAAATAAAGCCAAGCAGTCGGAAAGTATACGCGTCAGACGAGCTGTGCTTTTGACATGGCTATTATTTTAATAAAACATTAAAACAGCTTAACGTTGAGGCAGTTGCTAAAGGATATTGTCACTTGGATAGTGTACATTAGGGTGACTTTTGCATGTACGGTAAACTGTGTAAGTCTATAAGATGTTGAAAGCGTTCATCACTATCCCGGGCAATGAACACGGGCGATGCAAATGATACACTTCTTTATATTGCTCACGATAAACTTGTTGTTCTTGACTGCTTGTACAAGGTGATATTACGATGTAAATTGTTTGACGAAATTGGACAAATTACAACTATTTTACACAAAAAAAAGAAATGTAACTATTGGACGCAATTTTTCTCGTAAAAAATGTTGATGACATCTGTGTTTTTTAGTTTATTATGTAGAAGTTGTAGAAAAGGAGACACACTATTAAACTACCAAATCATAAATATTTTCATATGCGCTATCGCTTAGTTAACTGATTTTATGTTTACGGATATAAATAATAATAGCTATCCCACTGCGGGGCACGGGCCTCCTGTACTAATAAGAGGGGTTATGCCTTAGTCCACCTCACTGGGTTAATGCGGTTTGATATATTTTACATACTTTTGAATTACTTATTGGTATACGGATATAAAGAAAATAATATGTTTTTAAGATAATTTATTTTGTCTCAATGCAGTAGAGTTGATGACTAAGAAGCAGATTTTTTTGTAGTGAATTTTCAAACTACATATATTGTTGCTGACATCGCTTAACGACTTTTAATATAATTATCTGTTTTTTTATATGCAATACAGTCACTAAATGCACTGAATTCCTACTCACTCAAAACTGTTATGTAAGAAATTATAAACTTTAATTCTTAGCCTCCCAACAGTTACAATTTCTAAATATTTAACATACATACATATACACTCACGCCTGTAATCCCCGAAAGGGTAGGCAGAGGTGTAACCAGTACACCCACTTTTCGCGAGCCTATCGCCACACCGGGCACCATTCCAGACTCCGGGTTAATACTGAGTATTTCTAGCTAGAAAAACCCAATATCACTTTACCCGACCCGGGGATCGAACCCGAGACCTCAGCACAGCAATCGTAACGCATGCGCAATTACAACTGCGCCACCGAGGCAGTCTAAATATTTAAGCAATATGAAATATAACATATACACACAATACATACATTTAGAAATTTTCCAAGTATGTTAGTTGTAAAGCGAGTACTGGCGAGAGAGTTCCTTCAGATCCTTCGATCAGTGGCAATCAGCCGAGTGCAAATATGTAAATACGAACGCCCCGCCGGACTTAGATTTCTAATCTAAATGATGGTGAAAATAACATTGCACTTGTGTCTATTCGATAGTCAATATTGTTAGCTTAGTTTTTATGCTACGGGTTTTAACTGAAGTTAGCTATGAAGTATGAAATCATTTTTTTATTTCCTCCTCAAAGTCTTTGCAGACTAGGATCAATATGGATACATAGCACCTTTCACAATACATATATTTTAACTAGCTGTTGCCTGCGGCCACCCCCGTGGAAGTTTTTTTATTTTTTTATTGCATAGTCCGACAAACGAGCCAGTGGGTCACCTGATGTTAAGTAATCTTCACCGCCCATGAACATCCACAATACCGAAAGTATCATGTATGCGTTGTCGGCCTTAAAGGACAGGACTAGGGATTAGGGAAGGGAAGGGGGAATCTGGGCCTCCGGATATCTCACTTACCATACGAAAAGCGACAGTAAACTGTCACTTTACGTTATTTAAGTTATCTTATACTATTTATATAATCATTTCATCTCGCATAACTACTCTTTGTATAATATAGATATTCGTTCAAACAGGTATAAATTTTGATTGAATCCACCGATTTAAATAAAGTTTACCTAGAGACACACTCTATGATATTATTGACGATTGTGGATCTTGTGTGGCAATTCAGTACTTTGGACGTGATGCCTTGACATACAGACAATAATTCCAAAAACAATTGGGTTTTATATCGATAATATAACACGTTACAATCAAAATTTTTCAAAAATATTTTATGTACCGACGGCTTTCAGCTATCTTCAGCTTTATTATAGTAAAGATAGGTAACATAGGATTGATAGTGGCTTTTAAAAATTAGTTAATTAAATAAATTGAAATTCTATTTACAAAAAGGTCATACACAAGTGGTGAAATCATTTATTTTACTTCCATGCCATTTGCAACTGCTGAGAGGGTAGCAGCAATACCGCAGGATGAAGTGATAGGAAATGTTTCAGGAACGCTGGTTTTTATGGCGACTGTCGGCTATCCAATTTTCTAATACCACCGAGTGGAGCTAAATCTCTGGAGGGCGAGTGGACAGCGAGATCCACTCACGTTACGGGCTTTCTCCGTTTACCTATATACTATTTGTTTTAGGGATTTAAATAAATAAAATATTTGATTTTAAATATTATACAAAACATCACCGTCATCGCGTTTATTAGTTAGTGGCTAGGTAGTTTGATATTGCTCAAACTTATTGAAATAAACTTTTCAAGAAATCTATTTATTTGGTTGGACTAAGGCCTAACCTCTTTCATTAGTAGAGGAGGCCCGTGCTCGGTAGTAAAACAATGTTTAAAACAGGGCTAGTTTTATTTATTATTATAATTATCTGGTACACCAAAAAACTAAATTTTATAGTAATATGAATGAAAATAATAATGAAATTCAATAAATAACTACGTTTGTTTACATTACATAGTAATGCAACTTATACAATAAAACACAATAATCAGAATGTAGATATTAAGACTAATATACATAATAATACTAGAGCTCTGTATTAAACATTATCTCACTGCTGGGCACGGGCCTACTCTACTAGACCTAATAATAAAAGTTTTTTTTACAACACGGCCGGCGAAGGAGCAAGACAGGATCTGATGATAAATTATCTCAACCACTTAGGAACACCTACAATAGCAGGAGAATCATGGGTGCCTCCATTTGATTCGTGGTACACAAAAAACGGTACTTTACGTTGGTTACTTTGAGACAGTGATACTAATCGGGTCGGACCGGCTCGTTAATGGACAAAAGTGACCACTGTGGCTGTACCACTTTATAATAAGTAAGTTTCATGTTTGATATTTCAGCCTCCATGGCGCAGTTGGCGAGTAGCCGGATGTAAAACGAGAGGCCGTGGGTTCGATTCCCGCACCGGGACAAATGTTTGTGCCCGGGGTCTGGGTGTTGTGAGACAGAAAGTCTCTCATAGTCCCTGATACCACAACACAAGACTCGTATTTTAGTGTGGGGTCAGGGCTATATGTGTGACTGTTGCGTGTTATTTATTTATATTATTATAATACCAGCACTGTATTAAACTTGTCCCACTGCTGGGCACAGGCCTCTACTAATGAGGGGTTCGACCTTATTCCACCACGCTGGTCTAATACGGACTTGATGTTATTAAGAAGTCAAATTAACAAGTGATGAAGTTTTATTATTTTATATTAGAAAGTAGGGGGAACCCGACGAACGTACGCACAATAAAAATAAATGACGTGTTTATTGGACGCATCGGCGATGTGAGAATATATTAATTAATTTATTGTTTATGTATCATAATTTATTAGGTTTTAGTTAAAGAATTAATTATAGATTATTGGAGTTATGCATATGTTCATTCTAAAATGGTAGAGGACACACCCCAGAACCTATTTTCATTTTTACGTAAATGGCGCAAGACTCCGTTTTAAATATCTACCTATTGAAAATAACCGAAAAAGTAATAAATTTACTATTAATAATTAACATATATAAACTCACTCACACCTGTGATCCCCGAAGGGGTAGGCAGAGGTGTAACCAGTACAGCTGCTTTTCGCCGAATTTCGGTAACATAATGTCATAGGGAGCGAGCCTATCGCCATACCGGGTACAGGTTCCAGACTCCGGGCTAATACTGAGAAATTCTAAATAGAAAAACCCAATATTAATAATTAAGCTAGCAGATAAATTATGTAGGTATTATTTTTTACTGTGAGATCATTTTTATTCGAATGAGGCCCATCACAGGCGACACAGCGCCGTGCGGAAGGGTGAATTCGTCCCCACTTACTTTATTACTACAATGACTTGACATTTATTATCAGTTATGAAAATAAATTCTCTCCTCATGAAATAAAGGGAAAAAATGAATTAAACTCAGTCGACCGCGAAGGAAACGTGTTTAAGCCTTAATTGCGTAATACATTTTGAGTTAGAACGGACTGTTTGTTGCAGTTTTATTATAATAATTTGTGTCGACAGTCCCTGTTTTGTGTGCTTTATGTTGATTTGGCCCTTCGTTGCCAGTTTTTCGGGCTTAACGATTCACTTTATTGTTTCCGGAATTGGATGTTAATGTGCTGAGCAATTCATGCTGATATTAACATTTTAATAAACCGCCTGAGTTAGATAATCGCTTCCTTAAACCTTTAAGCGATGTGTGTAACTACGCACTTCTTACAGTTATTATCTCTGTAGTTTAGTCATTATGTATTTTTATATTATTTCAAGGATGTCAAAAAATATAATTGTTATCTATCTCACGTATTACTTGCATGCAATGTTAATGCATGTTTTTTTTGTTAATAGCTATGTTTTCACGGTTATATAATTGGACAGTCAGTTCACGTATAGTATACTGAGTCCACTAGCGATCGACAATTTAGTTTTGTTTCGGAAAGTCTATAAGACAATAATTATACCCCGCATTCTAATAGATAGACATATCGTTTTGGAATATGAAGGTGACGCCTGAATGAATTTCATGATTCCGGTACAGCAAGTGAATAAAGCCTATAAGTTAGATCGTAATCGCCGATTACCGATGCAAAAATGCGGCATTTCCTTCCAACCAACTAGAAGAATTAGTCTCTTATATGTTTTAATCTATATTCATTTAATGTATTATAAATATACTGCAATTGAAACATAAGATCATTTATTGAGAGAAATGGCATAGCTAGACTTATGATTATTTTATTTTGATACTCATTTGATAAATATATTATAGACCTGTATTATACAGTTTCCCACTGCTGGGCACGGGCCTACTCTACTAACGTACTGGCCTAATGCGGGTTGGTACACTTCACATACTTTTGAAAATTCTCAGGTCTGCCGGTTTCCTCACGATGTTTTCTTTTACCGTTAACGCAACGATAATTGTCAATGAATATGCACTTTTGATTTATTGTTATTTATTGAAATATGAATGCCAGTGTCAAGTAGTATAATAATTGAGAATTTTTGATTGTAAGTACCTATAGTACTATAATATATCCTTCTCATAGGCTGATCTACTGAAAGCTATAGCAATTTTGACATATGACTATTCCAGAAATGTCTCTACATATGCATCTGGACTGAAAAAATACAACCAAGTTCAACAAGTTTTAAATTATTTCCAGGGTTAGTGAGATAAGAAACGTCAGGGCCAACTAGCTACTAAATAATTACATGTAAAAGTGATATTTGACCCTACTGACAAAGTATACTTATTTATTTTTAATTGTTGCCAGAATTAACTAACGTAACTAACCACACATCCAGAACTTGATCCACACGAAGGAGCCACTTTGGTGTGTTATATCGCGGTTTGTTTTGACTGACAGTCTATTGCCATCCACTGATGGACGTAGGCCTCCCCAAATGAACGCCAACCATTCCGGTCTTGGGTAGCCCGCATCCATCCGCTACCCACCACCTTCTTCAAGTCGTCGGTCCATCTTATTTAATCCAAACAAAAAGTAAATACAAACTGCAGTAAAATCCGTAAAAATAGTTTTATTTCATTGTATAATATTCGCGAAACTTAAAAAACTATTATGCACTATGAGTGTTACTATGTATACGCTGAAATCTTTCCAGACAGGTATCAGTATCCTCATAAGCCAATTACATTCTTTTAAGGTACATGTGATCCCCTTTGGCATTAACACTTCAACTTTGTTGGTACCTTATAAGAGCTGGCAAGCTTAAAACAAGCGCGTGTATTATAGATGTTCGTGACCACGTCCAGCTTGTAAGATTTACAACCTTGTAAATCTTCACATAAAATATACAATGTTGTGACTATTGTTTCGGCGTCGCCATCTTGATTCGTCTATTTACTGCTTACACGTATTTTATATCGTATAAAGCTAGTTTTAATTGTAATTTAAACCAGGTGCATGTGCGGGTGATGTGTGAAAGATCGATTTACATGCAAAATGTAGGACAAGTCAAATTTCCTAGAAATACAGTGTAAACTCCATGTAACGTCACTCTATTTAACGACAAACTCTCTTAAGCGTCGAAATCAATTGGCTTTGGTTGGTTTAGCTTGTTTTTCATACAATGTTTCACTCTATATAGCATTACACCCACTCTCAATAACGACAACAATTAAGTTGCTAAAATTAGTAAAAACTGCGCAGCTGTGTACGATCTATTGTCGCTTTATTATCCTAGCCCGCAATAAACTCGACTGTCGGCATCATGCATACCGAACTTTCTAAGAAATTCATTCTTTTGTTTACAAATTGGGATTGCTTGCACGTGTAGACTGTTATTGACCATGATTCATAACTAGGAGTCATGGATTATCTATACCTTATCATATTCTTAGTTGCTCACAAACTTGCAAACTGTAAACATGGCTACTAAAAGAAAATCACTGTGTATTGACGAAAAAGTTTTACTGATACGCGCAATAGAAACGGGAGAGAAGATAAGTGATGTTGGCAAACGCTTTGGATTTAGTCGCTCTACCGTGTCCGCAATATGGAAAAATAAAGAAAAAATCCTCCACGCTGCGGGCGAGGGAAAATCTTCCAAAAAATTAAAGAAACCTATATACGAAGATTTGGATAAAGCTGTACTATCATGGTTTCATCGACAGCGCCAGAATAATATGCCTATCTCGGGGCCGCTCGTGAAAGCTAAGGCGGAGAATTTTGCTGCTGAACTTGGTTTAACTTCTTTCAAAGCATCAGAAGGATGGCTCGGAAAATTCAAGCAGCGTCATCATATCAACTATGGTAAAATAAGTGGGGAAGCACGAAGTGTTGATACAAATGTGACTCATGATTGGATTAACAGAGTGTGGTCAAAATTCATAGAAAAATACGCCCCAAGTGACATTTTCAATGCTGATGAAGCAGGAATTTTCTATAAGTTGACTCCAGATAAAACTCTGAAATTTAAAGGGGAAAAGTGTGTGGGAGGAAAGCTTTCCAAGGAACGTATTACGGTGCTTGTGGCTGCTAATATGGATGGCACAGAGAAAAAAAAGCTACTAATAATAGGCAAATCGAAAAATCCGCGCTGTTTTAAGAACATCAAAAAATTGCCAGTGACGTATAAAGCTAATAAATCAGCTTGGATGACCAGTCAACTTTTTGAAGAAGAAGTGCGAAAGTGGGATGCAGAATTAAAGGGACGAAAAATTTTACTTCTTGTTGACAACTGCCCTGCCCACCCTTTTATATCAAACCTTCAAAACATAGAGTTGGCATTTCTTCCTCCAAATACGACTAGTGTCTTACAGCCAATGGACCAGAGTGTGATTAAAAGCCTCAAGGGTCACTACAGAAGGAAATTATTGATGGAGCTAGTCGAATCTGAGGGTAAAACTTCTGTTAATATGCTGCATGCAGTAAATTTTTTATCTAAAGCCTGGGAAGAAGTGACACCCACAACTATACAGCACTCTTTTCGACATGCTGGACTTTGTACCAATTCTACGAGTGATGAGGTGGAAACAGAATCTGAGTTTGAAAGCGACGACGACCTTCCATTAACTGAGTGGATTCAACAATTCAACATGGCAGGAAATACGGTAAATCTTCAAACCTACATTGAAGTGGACGACCGCCTGCTTACAACGGCTTCACTCACAGACGAAGAAATTTTGGATTCAGTGAGAAAAACTGAGGATCAAGAACAAGGTGATGAAGAAGATGAGACGGATGAGCCTGAGCTTCCGCCGAGCATTAAAGAAGCTCTGGAAGCAGCAAAATTATTGGAAAAATATTTCCTTTATAACCAAGATGCCTCAGTATTGCTAGATATTAATAAAATAACTAAAAAAATACAACAAAATTACTGGTGCAGCAAAAGACGTCAGACAAAAATAACAGACTATACTCAATAGCGTTCAAATAACATTCTTTTTTATGCACATAACTACTAACAATAGTCAGAAATAAACTTTTTATTTTTCTAATTCTGATGTTTCTTCTCTCCATTTAACGACAACTCTCTATAACGCCATAAAATGCACAGTCCCTTCAGTGTCGCTATATAGAGTTTACACTGTATATAGGTACACCCCTCCCTTTCGTCGAGCTGTTCCTAAATAGTGAAGGTTGGCATTTAGTTTGTAAGTTTATCTCTTTCGCTCGAGAAGCGACGCTGCCCTATATTCAGCGATACCAAGCTGCATCACGTTTCGTTTCGAGGATTTGCACGAACCACTAGCTCTTTTTCTTCGTGTCACAGGTAAACGTATTTGGCATGTGTAACGTTCTTTTTTGAAGGTTCCGGAGAGAGTCTTTGCTTTATTTTCGTCGGGGATTTTATACGTATTTGACTTTTGGTGTTGTTACCCTTCTATGCAATTAAGAGGTTATTTAATTTTCTAAAAGTAAAGTCTGTAGAGAGCAAGATACTTATTAAATTACTTAAACACATTTATTTTATACTGGACCGTATGAATTAATGATATAAACATAATCATGTTACATGCCAGTAATACAAGTATTGCACCCACGGTGATGAAATAAATTAAAATGAAAAAAAATATTTCTGTACAATATATGTAAACGTATTACATATGTTGGAAATCAATCATATGTTTACATTTTCCCATAATATATACTCACGCGTGTAATCCCCGAAGGGGTAGGCAGAAGTGCAACAGGTACACCCACTTTTCGCCGAATTTATTTCGGTCCCATTATGTGAGGGGACGAGCCTATCTCCATACTGGGCACAGTTTCCAGACTCCGGGCTAATACTGAGATACTGAGAATTTCGGGATAGAAAAATTCAATATAATTTTACTCGATCCGGTGATCGAACCCGAGACCTCGGCACAGCAGTCGTAAGACATGCGCAATTACATCTGTGCGACCGAGGCAGTTCTTTTCTCATAAATAAAGTTTAAAATATTTTCTTAATAGATGCACCGTTATTTCCGGTGTTCGTTGAATGCGTATTAAAGTTGGGGGGTTCGATTTACAGCAGGGCTTTCAGATGAAGATTGAACCGGGAACTCTAACAGTTTTTTTGTGTAGGTGTAAATCTTAAAGCGCGTTTACGATGCTCTCTATACGGCAGCACATTTCACAGGATTAGGCGATAATCATTTTATTACACAAACAATTATTTAGGCCCTCTTCTTCTGACCGTTCATACTAGGCGATAGGCCTCAGCGACCACATCTGTGTCTTAATTAATTATTGTTATTGGTAGAGTCTCGGTGCCTGGCCACAAATTACTAATATAACAAATTTTTATATTAGTAATTTAAAGACTGCCTCATTGGCGCAGTTGTGCGTATTGCGTACGCGATACGAATGATATGCTGAGGTCTCGGTTTCGATGCTGAATTCGAGTAAAAGTGATGTTACGTTTTTCTATCACGAAATATTCAGTATCAGCCTGGAGTCTGGATTTGTACCTGGCGATAGGCTCGTCCCTGTCACATCATGGGACAGTAATAAGCATGGCGAAATGTGGACTTCGAGGATTACAGGCCTGAGCGTGTATGTATATACTATGTACATATACATATGTGTTTGCACTAAATATGCAGGCGTCATAACCTTATATTAGGGCATAATTTAACGCTGCCACGCACGTATATGATATTGATAGTTCTGAATACACTTAGAATATCCAGTATGGTAGTATCTCCGAGTTACTTCCAGTCGCACAAAACCCAGACCCGAAACTAATATTTTCGGATTACACATATGTCTTCATATGGTGATAGAACATTTGGCTTTTTGTTTCTCAACCGGCTATTCGCTTACAATCCTACAGAGGCTGATATAACAATAAAAGTATGTTTAAGCGACGTATATCTGTATATATAAAAGATGAAACTGACTGACTGGCATATCAACGCACAGCCTAAACCGCTTTCACGGGTTAGAGACTTGAAATGTTGACAGTAGGTACCTTTATGACACAGGCATCCACTAAGGAAGGGTTTTTGGAAATACCACACCTAAGGGGGTAAAATCCGTAATTTTTGAAGTTAAACACATGGAAATTGGTGTTTTGTATTGTATACTTTTTCTCCCAAACATGACCTACACGCGAACGGAGCCGCGAGCAACAGCTAGTTTAATATAAAATTCATAATAGTTTATCAGAAATAATTATATTTCACAAACTACTGTAAACACTACTGTAAGCAGCTTATTAATATTTTTTTGTTTATCTTGGCATGTGATATCTCGCAAATTAAAATTAGATGTTTATACTTGAAGTTGTATATAGCATCAAAGAGGCCTATTATTTAGAGACAGTTAGAGAAAGTTGGTTTCAAAACCCTTGTACACAACTAATCTACTAGTGAAAGTTGGTTAAACCGGGCCCTACATATTATACACACTGTTTACTTTACGTTTAAAGAATGATAAATTATACATATTAGTAAATTAGATATTGCCCACGTGGAGGCTATTTTTGGAAGAAAGGTATACAATCCATCGAGACATCTTAAGCTATTAAACCTTTCTATATTTTGCTATCCCATAGAAAGCGTGCATTTTTCCGGGATAAAAAGTAGCATGACATTTCTGATCCCTAAACTGCCACTATGCAAAAAATCATTTCGATCCCTTGCTCTGTGAAAAACAAAACTATCCCACGGGATCTGTACATTTTTCCGGGATAAAAAGTAGCATATGCGCTATAATCTATCTCTGTGCCGAATTTCAACCAGATCCGTCCAGCCGTTGTAGCGTGATTGAGTAACAAACATCCATCCATCCAAACATTAACATTTATAATATTAGTAGGATTATAGAAAGTAATTGTTTGATTATTGGCAAGTATAACTGTGCATGTTATACAGCGTCCAACAATGCTTTACTCATAGGCATGTTAATGTCACATGTTTTCTTTGATATTACTGTGGAATTTATGATGTCCGCCAACTATCTGGTGTAGAATATTTTTTTTTAATAAGTCTTGTACTTGCCACTGTTGGCTATGGGTAATCTTTACTAGCAATATACCTGAGCCCCTAGGTTGAGATAATTTACATTTAAAATTCTTATTCACATTAGGCGTTTTATGTTCTTAGAAATTCCACAATTTTCAAATATTCACTTTTTCTCTGTATGCTTTTCTTCATCGTTAAATTATGGGTAATTCACAAAGAATATACATGTAATTCCAAAAAGGAGTAAGCTCCAGGTTTCGAACCCCCGACTTCTATATCGACATTCCACACTGCACCCATGCAGAATATCACTTATTTTATCTACACATTCCATTGTTCTTCATTCTTATAACTTGTGCCACAATGTTCCGCCTAGACCTTTGCCATAACAGCAACGAACAGTAAAACAACACTTTTAAGGGCATCGTGAAGATTTTAATGTCCACGCGGTCAAGATTTAAGGAACCCGGGCATAATACTTAACTCCATATTTTCATTTCATTATATTCATTTTAAGGATAGTTACTGGAAAGGCTAAAAAGAAATGAAATTTTTATTACTAAACATATGAAAATAAACTGAGGTTTATCTTGTACTATCTTCTATCTTCAATAGTGGGGATATATCTTAATATGTATGTTAAAACACTTAATAGTTATTTAAATAAAATAGATAATAAACTGCTTTAAATAGAATGAAAGCCAATGGATGTTTAATTCGAAAACAACACTAGTAAAAATCTGGACCTTAATTTAAATTTTTCTCATGCGAGTGTAAAAAGTAGAAAATAAATTAAAAATAAAATTATAAAAAAATATACAAATTACACAAAATTAAAAAAAAAAATGCCTGTGTTGACATGTTCTCCCAGTATGCCAATTTTCATTTACTCACATTCAACGGTTTTTGCGAGAAAGGCAACATACAAACAAACATGTTCATAAACTTTTACATTTATGATATTTGTAGAATATAAAACGCATATTTTATGGCTACTACTACAGAATTCTAGCAGTAAGAATAAGATGAAATATAGATATTCTGTATTGTGTTATATAAGGTCCTTTGAAGTCATAGAATCGATTGTTGTTCCGAAAAACACAGGTGCTAATAGTAGGTAACCCCCATAAAGAAAACGTGATAATACCGTCAAAGAAAATATTTCTCATTTTTCACTAGAGATAAAGTTTGTGGGTCTTCTAATCTCCTAAGCTTACTATAAATATCCTTTATTCGTGATCCATATTTTCAAGTGAATTCTTGGGAATATATTAAACATACATAAGCAATCTGTAATCCTGAAAGCCGTAGGTAAAGGTGTAACCAGTACACCCGCACTTGGCGGAGGTTATTACCGTCCAATGATGTGATAGGGGAAGAGCCTATCGTCATACGGGGCACAATTCCAGTCTCCGGGCTGATGCTAAGTATTGTGTGGTAGAAAAACAAAATATCACTTTTAACCGACGGTGATCAAGCCCGAGATCTGAGCACAGCAGTCGTACCGCGTATGCAATTGCAACTGCGTTTTTGTAGATGATAGGAGTACGCCTATTATATAGTTTGGAAGAGTCTTCTGGGGTGGTAAGATCGTTATTTCAGAGAAAGGCAAGTGGTGACTTTTGGTGTGTTTAACCAGTCACACGAGTCACTTATTGAATGGTATGCCGGCCCGCCAAAAATACTGGCACACTCGCCGTTCTTACATGCTATTTTCAACTTTAATGTTATGGAAATAAAATTGATTTTGGCTTCTATTTACTCCGTACTACCTTACTTTTTAAATATTTTTGATACGCGAATGGTAAATATGCTGAGATCTCTGGAGACTCAAAAAATATTATTTTTTTCTAATGCGACCCCTCACCTTCAAGTATTCTGGGAGTTGTTGATTGAGTATTTTACATATTACATATGAATATCATCGTCTCATCAAAATTCGTCTCGGTGCGAGGATAGAACCCACGGCATCCCTTTTCACAGTGGGCTACTCACCACTGCGCCACGGAAACTGTGAATATAATAACATTTTAACATCAAATAATATTAATACGATATTCATTGCTTAACACAATATTTATTTCAACAATATTATTATCAAATACATTCAAGACCATAAAATAAAATAAACATATATGTACAAATGTCAATAAAACAAAAATCCATTTTCTATGGGTTTTATTTTTTGATGTGTTTGAAATATTAAATTAAATTTCTAGTGAATATGCGTCAAGTATTACCAGTAATCACAAAATTCATTATAGCGACGCTTTTTGTTGATTGGCGTGAAATTGCTTCGGGTAAGTCAAATTTTGCGTGCAAAACTACGATAAAGATTTTGCTGCAATTATTTTTCCCAGCATATTGAAATGTATTACAAGTAGGCATTATAAAATCTTGTATCGTATGAATAGAGCTAAGCGTAATAGTTACAAAAAAAAAATTGCAAATTATAAAAACGAGAGCATTTACCCTTACTGGGCTAATGATAGGCTAATGATAGGCCACTGATAGACTAATGATAAGCTAATGAGAGGCTAGTGATAGAGGTAGTGTGCGCTCTATTGATAGTCTTGCCTCTCATGAGATGCATAAAATGGGAAAATCAATTGTGAAATATGATGAGCTAGTTGCACTTCCACCTATGGCTTAGTAGGATCTGAGGATCAGAATCTCACTGATGGAGAACAGTGCTGACACTAGAGCATGATAGAACTTAAACACTTAAATCACTAATACCACGATACTGGATACTCAACGCGCTCAATGTTCTCCTTGAGAGAGATGCATATCTTGTGTTCGTGAACAGAAGATGATCCTGAAGGAATTGCACTATTGCGAAAGAACTCGTGATGTTATTGTAATTGGTTGAACGTGCTAATCACAATAATAAAAATCTGAAATGTGTAGAGAGCTTTCTTTTATTAATATAGTACTTCCGTGGCGCAGCGGGCGAGGAGCCGGCTATGAAACCAGAGGCCGTGGGTTCGATTCCTGCACCACGACAAAAGTTTGTGTAACAGATAGATGTTTGTTTCGGATCTGGGTGTTGTGGGACTTTAGTCTCTTGCAGTTCTGGTACCCACGATACAGGTTTTACCTAGTGTGAGGTTAGAACTATGTGTGTGACTGTTGGGTGTATTATTATATTGCTATTATTAATTAGTAGGATTGTTTGTGACTAATGTGACGTATATAACATCAACAGTAAGATTTTCCTCTAAAATGGCGTAGTTTGAATTCATAACACGTTTGCAAGACGAATGGCGACTAAACTGTTTAGTTCTCATTTAGTTTAGTCTCGTACACCTTATAATTAACCATTAAATTTATTCTAGTACAAAGTGCGGACATTTTGGACTTCTGGTAAGTGCATAAAACATGTTTTTTATAAGTTTCGCAAACTGGTAACAATATCTAAAAGAATATAATCATTTGCTGCTGGTAGGATATATATCCGCCATGATAGTGCCGACCACCGTACACAGGGTGTAAAACCCGCCATAGTGGCACACGCGAGTATGTCGCGTTCCGGGGTCAGCCAGTGTACATCCTATTTTTGTCGGGGGTCTAGAGTTGGGGTAGGGTTGGCCGTATTGCGGGCTTGTGAGTTCTCTGTCACTAGACCCTCGACTGCTTATTCACTTCCTTGCCCCATGGCGTAGTGTGAAGAAGCTACACAGCAGGCCGGAATGATTGTTTGACTACTACTTACTCGCTACTTAATACTCTTATTGGACGGCACTGCACTTACCATCAGGTGCAGTGTGGTCACTTTGCCGTGCTAGATAAACAAAATCTATACATATACACTCACGCCCGTATCCCATGGGGGTAGGCAGAGACTATTGAGTGCCACAAGCTACGATCCTGACACTTTCGCCTCTTCCACATTCATACATATTCTCATATATTTACGACGGTTTGAGGTACTCCTGATTTGCCTTTTCTAAAAAATCTTAAAAATCTATGCTACTTCTATAATCAATACTACTAGCGGGAAGACAGTATAAACAAAAAGGAATAGCTTAATAGATGATATATTACATTAGACTACGTAACCACTATATAGGTCAATAAGTATTTATTTTATTGCGGTCTAATATATTTGGATATTTTAAACGTCAGAAACTTTCAACAAATATGAATGATTGCTCGCGGCTCCGCCCGCGTGGAGGTCATGTTTTGGAGAAAAAGTGTACACAAATACCAATTTAGTTTCAGTAGTATTCAGTAATATAAAATACCAATTTTAATGCATTTAACTTCAAAAATGACGGATTTTCATACAAACTATCATCCCCTATTTTACCCCCTTAGGGTTGGTATTTCCAAAAACCCTTCCTTAGTGGATGCCTACGTCATAATAGGTAGCTACTGTCAAAATTTCAAGTCTCTAACCCCAGCCGTTTAGGCTGTGCGTTGATCGATCAGTCAGTCAGTCAGTCAGTTTCTTCTTTTATATATACAGATTTCATTTTATAATGATTTACATTTAAATTGTCTATTTGTAGTAATGATTACGGGCATTTCAGGGAACGTGGTCCTGAATTCGATGATGCTAGGAGGGCAAATGTCAAACACGACGACCAAAGAGTCAAAACCACGGCTGACAAACAATTCCGTTATAACCGGGGTAAAATGCAAGAAAGGTAATTATTTTCAGTTAATACAGAATTTTTTACCCAAAATGGCCGGATTTGAATTTGGTTATATCGGTTTAATTCCTATTAGTTTGGATATACCCTCGACCGCTTCTTCACCTTCTCGCCGATGGCGTAGCGTGAAGTAACAAGCTGGCATGATTGTGTTGAATAGCGGGGGATAGATTGTCTCCCGCTACTCGATACTCTAATTGGACGACACTGCGCTTATAATCAAGTGCATTATGGTCACTTTGCCAGGATAAAAAAAATATCAATGACCGTAGCTGTAAGGCCAACGGAATGTTTAAAGCACTAACGATCGATACCTTCAAACTGCTACTGAAATCATTGACTTATGTACATTCTAATTAGTTGCAAGACATACAACTACTGCTATGGACTTCTTGAGCTGCCAGTTGCTCTATCGCAACTATCCCTGTCGGCTATTCTTTTCTATCAACCGTAGTGCTGTTGTCAGTTATATGGCGTGTGTTAGGAACATCAACAAAACTATGCAAGATTGATATTTAAAAGGCACAAATACAATATTTATAATTTATTTATTGATTTACACGACACTGTTACACATCTCAGTGCTTATTATTAACACACACGCATGTCAGGATTCACTTAAGGCTTCTCTTTATAATTAATCTACCAGCATTACCCTTTTAAACTGAATAACGCCATTGAACCATTTACAATTACTTACTGCCCCGCTAAGGAACCACGAATGTTCTCACTACCAACTCACTGCTACACCACTAATCTTCTGAACTGAACCACGGAGCGCGGAAGGCACTCTGTTTTATATTAAACATTTACTACTCCCACTTTGGTTGTCATTATTAACTACCCCCAACTAGTCTCCTAACTACCTTAGTTATACCTTCGGTATTTCTAATAATAGTAAATACCCTAATACGTGTAAGATGAATTTTCAACTGAACGGTTGAAACCAACTGCTTAACTGGTCCGTTTATACCCACTTTTAGAGATGTTGGTGTGAGGCTAGGTCTACGTATGTGATAGTTAGGTGTTGTAAAAAAATCCTTATGGGATTCTTAATTGTTATAGTATAACCAATTAGAAAGACGGTATGAGGACGTAAAGAACATAATTGATTGTTGTTTTTGTTTAATTACCACTGTCAGTGATAATCTGTTGATTAAAGAAATGTCAGAATATTATCAATATAATAGATATCTAAAAAAATATTAGAAACTAAAATAGGCACACCTCAAAATATTTAGATATTCTTTATGATTTTAAAGATCTTCGCCAAGATCTACAAAGCGAGGAAGCCGTGGCACGTACCGAAGTCGAGATGATGCAGAGAAAAAGAATAAAATCCACGGAGACATAGAAAAAGGTCGTGGAAAAGTCTTGAGACAAGGAAGGGAGCGAGTCGGAAAATGGCCAAAATCCCAACAATATTTCAAATCGAAAAACCAATGGAATATACCTCCGTACGAAGTTACTCTATTTGTTATATTCATTAGTATTGCTACTATTTTCTAAAACCTTGTACGTGATTTGGTCCTTCCATAGTGCCTCAAGATTTTAATCGAAATACTAAAATGCTTTTTTTTGTGTTTGAAATTTATTTTGGTTTATTAAAGTAATTAATATAGTTCTGAGGGAAATATGGCCCTAAATATAATAATTTGTTTTAAATTAAAACAGACAATGGTGACATATGAGTTTTGCCAAATCAATGCAATGATAATAATAATGACGAAAATATTGCAAGCAAAACTATAATAATAATAACGACAGCAAAACTAAAATCCATACATTAAATTACAGGTCGACTAGAATTACTCCTTTGATGCACCAACCAGATAAAGGGTAAGTGTAAAAACAAAAACATAAACTGGTTTTATAAAAATTATTGTATCAAGTATACCTATATTTCCAGAACTCAAGAAAATCGTAGTGAATTTCCCGAAACGTTGACACCTTATTTTGTAAGTATATATTATTATACACTAATTTGCAAAAAAAACGGGCGGTTTTGATTTTAATTCTTCTTTAAAAAAATACGGTACCAAAATGATTTCAATCATTTGTACATGTTACTGGCCGGTTTTAAAAATGCCGTGGTGTTTAAAACAGTACGTTCTAAATTCAAATTTTCGTTTGATGCTCGTTTTTACAGAAAACCACTTTTTATCCTACATTTTTGGTGCGAAGTTCCAAAAGATAATATCGGTTTTCATAACTTTTAGTCAATTTTTATGAATTTATTTCATATTCTTAATTGTCAAAGCTTCATTTGTTGCTGTTTAGCTGTCTCAATAATGTTAGAGAAAGTGGTAAAAGCTACCAAAATTATTGCGCTGCTTGAAGAGGGTTGCAGCCAATGCTTCGTGGCTCAGAGGCTAAGTGTGAGTCGCTCGACGGTTCAAAGGACCTGGCAGCGGTATCAAAACACCGGTTCCGTCGAGAGAAGGCCTGGTTCTGGAAGAAAACCATGTACCCAACCACGGGATGATCGTTTTCTTGTGAGTCGCGCATTGAAAAATCGCAAGTCTTCGTATATGGACCTTAAGAACAACCTCGAAGAAGTAAGAAATGTGCATATTAGTCTATGGACGGTCAGGAGGAGGCTTCTCGCGGCCAATATACGCAGTCATCGCCCGGCCCGCGGCCCTAAGTTACTCCGTGAGCACAGAGTTGCCAGGCTTAGGTTTGCTCGAAATTGTGAGTCATGGACTCAAGAAGACTGGAATAGGGTATTGTTCTCCGATGAAGCCAGGATATCTCTGTTCGGTGAAGATCGATGTCGGCGAGTGCTACGAAGACGAGGAGAACGCTTTGCAGAGGCTTGTTTTGAAGAAATCACACCTTATGGTGGGGGCTCTGTTATGTTTTGGGCAGGAATAAATTCAATGGATCGTACAGAGTTAGTCTTCATTGAAAACGGCTCACTGACTGGACATCGATACATAACGGAAGTTCTAATTCCTCATGCACAACCCGCATTGGCTGCTTTAGGCGAAGACTCAATTTTTATGGACGACAACGGTCGCGCCCACCGGTCTGGCGATGTGGAAGCGTATGTGCAAGAGGTCGGCATTCGTCGTTTGGATTGGCCAGCTCGAAGTCCCGACCTCAATCCTATAGAGCATGTCTGGGACGTTCTGAAACGACGCGTGAGATCAGTATAACCGGCTCCGCAGACCATCAGAGAGCTGAAGAATGTGATTACCGCGGAGTGGGAACGTATTCCGCAAGCAAGTATCCGTCACACTCAATACTAAACATTTATCTGCTTTTACTTTATTAAAGAAAAAACAAACAAAAATCTTTGTTAACTTTTACTTCACGAGCATATGCACTACTAGCGAGCATACACTACTAGTGAACTTTAGCATTAAAACCCATAAATTTTATCAAAATTTTATGATAATACTGACGAAAACGATTATTTGCTTATTAATTTACAAAATTGTGAAAGTAAAATTACCTATAATTATCAAACAAACCAATAGTAACATTTGAAATGGTTCATTGCTTAGGTGCCCGTTTTTTTTGCAAATGAGTTTAGTTTAATATACAAATAGCAATAATTAAGAAGTTATAATTGCCTTATAAACATTTTGTTCGTAAATCTTGTATTCCAGATATCAAGGCAATTAAAAAATATTATGGACAAGTTTTCGAATGCCAACGTTACATCTGAAACTATAGGTCGAACGGTTGAATACAACGATATAGTACTACTGAAAATAACACAATCTAAAACATACGCAAAGAGATATTTCAGAGCTGATGAAAGCAAATACATTGACGAGGTGCCAGAGAAGAAAATAGTATTTATTGTACATGGATTAAGCATTATGGGAATGCATATGCTACCGTGTTTGATAAGCGAAAAGGAATTCTCATTGCTTGTATCGTATTATTTAGAGCATTTGGACAAGTTTGACATATTTCTAATTCCACTTGCTAACCCAGATGGATATGCGCATGCTGTAAGTTTTTGTTCATAAAATGAAATTATTTATTTATTACAACGTCCTAAGAAAGTTCATACGCAGTCCACCTCAGTGAAACCTACTTATAAAATAAATGTTTAATACTAATAATTAAAAAAAAGCAAGCAATAGCCTAGTTGGTTATTGTACGGACTGTCAGACGAAAGTCGTATGTTCGAAAACCAAATGGCATACACCCCTGACTTTTCTAAAGTTACGTGTGTATTAAATGTTAATTATCGCTTGCTTTAACGGCGAAGGAAAACGTCGTGAGGAAACCTGCATACCTGAGAATTCTTATAAGAATGAATGAATAAAACGAATGAATGAAACAAAGGTATGTGAAGTCTATTAACCCACATTAGGCCAGCGTGGTGGACAGTGGACTAAGGTCTAACCCCTCTCATTAGAGGATAGATAGGATGGAGGAGCCCCGTGGCGAGCAGTGGGACAATGTTTAATACAGGGTTAGTATTATTACTAATAATTAAATTATCAGGTATCCATGTGGAATAAGAACATGTCTCCACAAAGTTCGTGTCCTGGAGTAGCCTTGGACCGCAATTTTGACGTCGCTTGGAATGTGTCACGTACCATGAACTCTTGCAGCCAACTGTATCCTGGACCATATCCATTCTCAGAGGCTGAGACTAAAGCGATCCGAGATGTCTTCCATCACTATAGCCACAAGATTGTCGCTTACTTTCACGTGCATGGTGGAAGTTATAATTATAATTATTTTAAGGTATGATATATAATACAAAAAGCGTTGATTTACCAGTTGGATTTACGATCTGGGTATATGTAAAAAAGATTCCGACGGATTGAGAACTTTTGCTGCTCCTCCTTTTTTTGAAGTCGGTTAATTACATATATTATAAGTGCATGATTATCATATGTGAGGAAATAATTAACCTGGCGGTCACTTAGTAAATGAAAACATTTATAAGAAACGTGTTGGACATTTCATAATTCTAGAATGTTTAGCTAAAAGATCCTAATTCAGTGTTCTTTCTGCTTGTTCAAACACATAGTATGTACGTAAATATAAACAATTCACTAGATAAGATTTTCAGTAGGATTATTAAAATACTATTTTTAGAAGCAACTTATTAATTTTGAAAATTTCTGTTTGTATCACGACTTGTTATTTTACAAAACCTTAATCTATTTGTATCTGAACAAGGAGCCAATTAGCAAAGATTATTTCGTGTAAGAATTTCATAATAAACAATTCAACGGAAATAATTAATTTTAATCCTGGGCTGTTTATATTTTAATCTTTTTATTACGAAGAAATAGAGTTCAACGGATAAGCGTTCCATGTTTTTATATTGCCTGATTTTTTTAAGTATTTCATAATCTGTTGGAAAATTAGCCAATAGAACAGCCTCCGTGGCGCAGCGGGCGAGTAGCCGGCGGTGAAACGAGAGGCCGTGGGTTCGATTCCCGCTCTGAGTGTTGTGGGACCGTAGTCTCTCGTAATTCTTGATACACACGATACAGGTCTTACCTAATGTGGGATCAGAACTATGTGTGTGACTGTTGGCTGTATTTATAATTTCTATTATAGGGTGATGCAGTTCTCTATCCAAAAGGTTACACAGATTTACAGGCGGATGATGACAAATATTTAGACTTAAGGGGTGAGATAGACGAAGCCTTGAAGAACGCTAGTTTCCAAGTTCTCAGTGTCACTGTTGATACGCTACACAATTGGTATGGGAAGATAACTGGCAGCAGCGTGGATTACGCTTCGACGGTATATAACTATATTATTTTTTTATAAAGCCGTAGTGTACCGAGCGATAGCCCAGTTGGCAGTGTTACTAACTGCCAAGACGAAAGTAGGTTCGAAACAATTTATATACACCTCTGATTTTTCTAAAGTTACATATGTATGCATTGTTAATTATTGCTTGCTTTAACAGTAAAGAAAAACATAAGGAAACCTTCATACCTAAAAATTCTAATAAAAATGTCAAAGATATGTGAAGTCTACCAGCTCTATTAGGTCAGCACAGTAGACTAAGGCTTTACACTTCTCGTTAGTAGAGGAGGCCCGTGCTCAGTAGTGGGTCAAATATAGGGCTATTCCGGCTGCAATTCTAGCACTCCTTAGAATACCCCGGGATCACTCCGTAAGCGCCGAAGAGGGCCTCCGCGGGGTTTTGGCTGGTAGTGTCGGGTGGGTTGTATATAGGGGTTAGGGACTCGGCCCAGCGGCAGCACGGATAGCCATCATCCGTGCGAGGGGGATGCTGGGTCGTAAGACCGGCTAGTCCAGCATACCCGTTTTATTCTTAATCCGCTTCCCTCCGGAGCGGGCGGCAGTAATAAAACGCTTTCCCCGCGACAACAAAAAAAAAAAAAAAGGGTCAAATATAGGGCTGCTTTAATATTATAGTGTGGCTAACTGGATGCAATTACTATCTCATAAAAAACGGACATGAATTAACATCCTTAGCTGTTCTGTTTCATATAATACGGAGCATTCATTTATTCCACCCTGATTCGTATTCCTCAATTGTTAAAATTCTCCATATACTCACGCTTGTAATACTCGAAGGGTAGGCAGAGGTGTAACCAGTACCCCCACATTCGCCGAATTTATTATGATCCCATAATGTGATAGGGGGCGGGTCTATCGCCATACTATAATTCCAGACTCCGAGCTAATACTGAGTATTTCTAAATAGAAAAACCCAATATCACTTTACCCGACCTGGGGATCGAACCCGAGACCTTAGCACAGCAGTCATAACGCATGCACAATTACAAAGGCGCCACCGAGGCAGTCTACCAACTAAAATTCTTCAATACATTTAAAATTGCGAGGTAAATTATAGACAGCAATTTTAAATATGCTTTTTTGCAGATATATGGCATCCCATACGCGTTGGAGCTGGTAATGCAGTTGTATGATAACTATGACGTGTATGACAACGATGATGTTAGCTATTACGCACTGACTGAGATATGGAAGAGACTCATAGATGTCATATTCATGAATATTTGGAAAAGCATGCACAATAATGACGTTAAATAATTTTGAACGTGTAATATATTATATTATAAATAAGTTACCATCAGGTGCAGTGTGGTCACTTTGCAGTGCCAGAATGACAAAACAAAAGAATGTCGAAAGTAGCGAAACAGGTCGTTTGCATGAAGACAGAATATGTAATAAACTATATATTATATTTTAGAACATATAGCTATCAATAAAAAATGCTAGTTAATATACAATTCTTTCAAGGAAGATTTATTTTACACCGTTGTATGAGTAATCCAAAGATTATAAAAGGTTTGTATTAAGGACCCTCAGTATGAGTAATTTTTTAGAGCTGAGTCATTTCAAACAGAATATAAAACACTAGCTATTGCTCGCGGCTCCGCCTGCATGGAGGTTATATTCGGGAGCAGAAGTATTACCCCATAAGTTTAACCTCACTTTGCCCCTTTTAAGGATGATTTTTCAAAAACGTTGAAACACGTATTTCTTTATTTACTACCAAAAGCCTAAATATGAATTTACAGATCCTTAAGTCGAGGAATTATGGATTTCCGATACAAATTTTGAACCCCTATTTGACCCTTTCAAGGTTGTTTTTTGAGAAAAAAGATAGCTTATGTCCTTCTCCAGGATATAATCTATTCCCTTACCAAATTTCATTACAATCCGTTCAGCCGTTTAGTCGTGAAGAGGTAACAAACAAACAAACAAACAGAGTTACTTTCGCATTTATAGTATTAGTATGGATACCTATCGCTTGATATTATGATCACTTCATAATTCATACCAAAGAACGTGTATTCTTATTTTTCTAGTGTATTCTATTATATATATTCTTCTGAGTACTCTGACACTAGACCTTCGACCGCTTCTTCGCATGATTGTTTTGCGGGGTATAGATTATCTCTCGATACTCCATAACTGGACGGCATGCACTGCGCTTACCATCAGGTGCAGTGTTGTCACTTTTCCGTGCCAGGATAAAAAAAACTACACTATATATTATTCGAATAACACAGCGCGTCATAGTTTAACAAACTTCACTTTGTAAAAACCATTAAGTACCTAAATTATAAATACGTAAATCAAAGTTCCGTGTTTGGTAAATATTATTATGACACTTTCACCAATGCGTCATCGGTGCCCCCGCGCAGTCTGCGCATTTCGCCGCAGCAACCATACAATACTGGTTCATTACCAACTAAAGAAATTCATTAACCTCAAAACAGACGATGTATGTCAACAATATCAATTCAATCTTTCCGTGGGGCCCGTAAGTGTGCCGGCACAAAGTGGCAAACTGGTTGTGCATACAAAAAGAGTCATAAGAGAGAATAAAGAAAGTGAACGTTTTAGCGGTTTTAAAGTTATTTCCGTTGTCACTTTTGTTTTAAGCCATCCTGTTTTCACTACCGGTATCTGGACAATACACACGTGATATGATGAATCTAATGTTTAAATCTCTAGAAATAACATTTGTTCAGGCCAATATCATAATACCAGCCGATCAATATCAGCTGAACTGGCACTTGGATAAAAAGAATGAAGCTAATGATGAATTTAGTATTTTACGTCGTAAGCAATAACAATAATTAAAAACAAGGCATTTTTTACCAGTACCTACCTCTGTCGACGCTGTCTTTCATGTGGGTCTAACGCTGGAGTCGCCAGACTTCATAAAAACAAACGAAAGTAAACTGAAAATGTATCAAGGTTGTTCATTTCGATAAGCAACATATTAACCCATTATACGGTTTTTTATATTATTTATACCGATATAAACCTGTAGTAAATACTGTTCCACTATTAGAGACGAGCTTTGTCTATTAATGAGACGAATTAGACTATTACCCCGCCATGCTGGCCTAATGCGCGTTGGTAGATTCCACATACCTTCTAAAAACTCTCCCACAGATATTCTGATTTGATTTGATGATGATAGTACATTGAACTCATTGTTCTTAATATGAGTATGTTTCGACTAAAATACCATAGAAATTACTAATGGGAAACATCTGTGATCTATTTAATGTGTTTGACAAAGGCATTAAAAAACTCTGGTAATTTTTAAATACCACAGTATCCATGTATAGGACTAGCTGTTTATCGGCTTCATTATTTGTATTTTCCTCTGCTCAGTATTGTCTTATCATTTAACATCCCTGGAAGTCAGTCATGTAGTTCGTTCCAAGAATGACAAGTTGTCTTTCTGTCTTATGTTGTATTGATTACTATTCAGCTTCTCGCTTCTTCATAATGTGGTTTAACCACCTAGGGATACGACTAGTTCAATCAAGTATTACGCTCTAGTATTTAGGTTTATAAACATCAGTATCTACTTAAGTATTTGTTTACTATTTGCAGGTTCCGTTTGAATTCAACAAAGAAATTCGTCGTGCTTAGTAACAATGTAAAACGATTAATGTCATAACAGGACATGATCTATAACTGCATTTGTACCGTTCCCCGTGACCTACAACTTTTGTCTTCCATACATCAGCCTTAGAGCCTTAAGGCGTGAAACCTCCTTTTGAATAATATTCAACTACGTAGTTCGTACTTGTAGATAAGAACGTTGTTACTGGGCATTACATATATACTTTTGCCTGCAATCCCCGAAGGAGTAGGCAGAGGTGTAACCACTACACCCACTAATCGCCGAATTTATTAGGGTCCCATAACGTGATAGGGGTCCAGCCTATCGCCATATCGGGCACAATTCCAGACTCCGGGCTGATACTGAGTATATCTAAATGGAAAAACTGGGCATTATATATTTGAAATTACAACTGGCTATAGGTATCTGCGGCTGGCTCGCTAATCTGTTTTGAAATCTGTTAGTAGGTACTGAACCGAAGTGGACTGCTTCCCGTATCTGCTGGATTTCATTTGATCATCAACTGATTATGTTTGGGTCAGACCTTTTTATCCAATTAACTGGCCCGCAACGGGAATGAGGCAGTTTTAACATATTATTATATTCATATTCTCGTGTCTGCATGATATAGAATCTAAACTGCGTTGAATGAACAAAGGTTTGATTTGAATATTTAACTGACTCATTTATGGTATATCTGAGTACAATGAGAGTAAATCCGTTAGAGGCGTGGGTGACATCGACACCGGTGCCTCAACTCAGTTCAATAAACTTGATCCACTCGAGATAAATTTTCAATTTTGTTATGATTAATTATGTCGCTGTTGCATCGTGTCCGTAACTAATAAGTTATGTTTAATTTTCGAGATATGCGTGAAGAAAGATTCATTAGTATATAGGTATATATACGAATAAATGACCTATGTTAATCATAAGCAATATTAAAAAAAATTACTTGCAATTAAGATGTGTACACGAATTTAGTACATGTTTTCAATGCAAGATAGTCGGACAAGAGGGTATTGTGTGGAAACATATTTCGGATAAATATTCGAATGTAGAATGTTAGCATTTGTTTGAAATTTCATATGTTATATGTTCATACAACTTTTAATAACAATTAACACTTCGATATGAATACTTTCATTATGAGGGGAGGCCTATCAGGAGTGGACTTCTAAATGCCGAAGATGATAAATACTTTATGCAAGTTGCTATGCAAGTGCTGAGAAATGTAGGCATTAGTCAGTTTAACTTGACTTAGTCCTACGCCTATTTTTTATATAATTACTGATATTGCAACAAAATAGTTATCTAATATACCCAAGAATTGTTTCTATTTTTAGAGACTCGATAATACATAATTTAGCTTATCATAAAAACTGGATGCTCTTCAAATCAAGAATATTTAGAGATTAATTTGGCATTTAATATCTTTTAGAAAAGCCTGTTGCCATAATGATATAAATACCAATTGACAGACCGGAAATTCCAGTAACATTCAAAGACATTTTGAATTATATAATAAGGAGCTACGGTTGTTTTTCTGAAATCACAATCAATCAATTTTTATATTAGTGTTTACAAGCATTACATAAATAAATACATACATTACATTATTATAAAGAGGAAAGATTTTTATGTATGTTTGTAACGAATTGGCTCAAAAACTACTGGACCGATTTTAAAAATTCTTTCACCATTTGAATGCTACATTATCACTGATTAATATAGGCTAGACAACTCCTTGGATTGTATACTTCTGCTCCCGAAAATAACCTCCACGCGGGTGGAGCCGCGAACAACAGCTGGTTTTTAATATAGATAAATACTAGCGAACCCGGCAGACGTCGTCCTGTCCGGAAAAGCAGCGGAATTATCCACACAAAATTTCAGCCAAATCGGTCCAACCGTTTAGGAGTTGGTGACAAACACACGTAAAGAAGTAATATATATAAGGATTGACGTAATTTATAAGATAGCTTAAGTTATTGATCTAGTTTAACAGTCTATGGGTCTGCATATTTGTCTTCCTGATTCTGTTACGCCATTTTTTAAAAGAAATATCTCTATTATACAATATACACCTATAATTTTTATATAGAATAATATTTGATCGATTGACTTGGTATATGCTGAATCAGATTAAATTCTAGATATGAAGTGGGATTTATTACCGTTAGTGCAAGTGCAACCAGTGATGTGGAAAATATGTGCAGCGTCGATGCGTTCAGTGCTTTTATTACTTTATATAATCGCAATCACAATTCGGAAGTGAATTTCTCGGTGTATTGCGTTTTTAATCTTGTAGTACCTTGAAAATACATACAAAATCAGTTATTATTTATTCATCTTTATTATCATTTTCTGCCTTAAACTGCTGGATATCAGATTCCTCAGTATTGGAATTCTTACGATCTTTAGCAATATAAGCTTTGATGTGTGTAAATTTGTATTACAAATTTGATTGCTTAAAGAAACATTACTAGCTAGATATAAACCCCTTATCATGATTTCTAATCATAACGTACCTACTTTTAATAAAATTACAAGAGCAACAAAGCAACAATCGATCGGCAGAGACAACACAATTACTGTAAATCCCTTTGAAATGTAACGAGAATCTAATTGAGGATGATTTCTGATTTTTTTTCAATATATTATACAAACAATTTATCTATTATAAATTGATAAATTGTTTGTTATAAACAGCAATTATAAAACAGATAATTTCAGTTTTATTGATGTAAAAGACTTTTGAATTAGGAATAGCTTCAGGTTGTGTGCACCTACTTTGCTCATGGACATAGAAGACAGTTGGCATTAAGTCTGCCTATATACTCTGTATATAAAATGTTATGTATTTGGTGACTAAAATTGATTTTTGAAACAAGACCCATAATTTAACTATGGTTCTTCCTAAACGAGACTGGATTTCACTTATCAAAAACAATAACTAAAAAGCTTCCGTGACGTAACGGGCGAGTAGTGGTCAGTGAACGAGAGGTCATGGGTTCGATTCCCGCACCGAGACAAATGTTTATGCGACAGACAGATATTTGTTTCGAGCCTGGGTGTTATAGGACTAAAGTCCCTCGTAGTTCTTGATATCCACGATACATGTTTGACCTAGTGTGGGGTCAGAGCTATGCGTGTGACTGTTGGGTATTTAATTAACCTATTTCGTTGGTTGGTTCAGATTAAGGTTTATTAACAGTTCAGTATTAGAGAAAGCGCGGAAAGTTTGATAGTTCGTCCTTGCTCTACGTAATTATTGTGAGTGAAGCACCGTTATGGGATCCCTCGTGGCTGGTGGCCCGGATAGGTGCGCGTGCGCAGTGTACGCTAGTACGGCGAAGTGAACACTGGTGTGCTGTGATGCGACTACCTATTCGATTTTCAAATTGGTGTTAAAATTGTGATGGCTCTTTGGATAGTGTTGTTTTTAGGTGAGTTTAAATTTGTTAACTCATCGTATTTAAATGTGTATTTCCAATTAGAATTACTGAATGCGATTTGTTTTAAATTGTTAATTTTAATCCTCAGTTTTTATTCAATATTAATATTTATTTATGATTTGAAAAGATTAGCTATAATATTATAATAAAAATCAATGACAATCATATTTTATAATCATATATAAAAATATTAAATTATTGCGGTCAATTTTATTTACAATTTAAAATTTTATTTAGCAATTCCCGGTAATATGATAGAAACCAATAATAATTTATCTTTAGTTGTATTTTAATGGCTGATATTTCCAACTTGCTTGAGAAGACATACGAGAATAAATGATGCTGGTTTTATGTTAGTTTTCCTTTTCTTATTATCCCACCTCAAGAGGTCAAGCTTGAGTACTACCATTCATTTCAATACCGTAATCACATGATACTTGTGCACAAGTACTTGTTACTCAACAAATCATAGCTCGTTAAGTTATGTAAAAAGTATATTTATGTATCCGGGCATATTTTCCTGTTTATCTATTCTCGAATAATAACAATAGACAAAAAATAAAATTGGTCTTAAGTTTTATTTTATGTTTACATCAATCATGTGTAATACTAATATTATAAATGCGAATGTTCGGATGGATGGATGTTTGTTACTCAATCTCGCTACAACGGCTGGACGGGTCTGGTTAAATTTGGCACAGAGATAGATTATAGTCTGGAATAGGACATAAGCACATGTACATTTTTCCGGGATAAAATACTTTTTAGTAGTTCCCGTAGGATAGTTTAGTTCTTCACGAAGCAAAGTATCGACATGATTTTTTGCATAGTGGCAGTTTAGAGGGAAAATGCCATAGGCCACTTTTTATCCCGGAAAACGCACGCTTCCTATGGGATATCATAATATAAAAAGGTGTAATAGCTTAAGATGCTATTGTTAGGAATATCAACAAAACTATGCAAGAAGGATATTTAAAAGGCACAAATACAATATTTATAATTTATTAATTGATTTACACGACACTGTTACACATCTCAGTGCTTAATATCAACACACACGCATGTCAGGATTCACTTAAGGCTTCTCTTTATAATTAATCTACCAGCATTACCCTTTTAAACTGAACAACGCCATTGAACTGATTACCATTTAAACTTACTACACCGAACCACGAATATACTGGCTATCGTCTCGTCTTCCACTCAACTGAACTGAACCCCGGAGCGCGGAAGGCACTCCGTTTTATATTAAACATTTACTACTCCCGCTTTGGTTGTCATTATTAACTACCCCCAACTAGTCTCCTAAATACCACCGTTATACCTTCGGCACCTCCAATAATAGTAAATACCCTAATACTATAATGGATTGTATACCTTTTCTTCCAAAAATAACATCCACGCGGGCGGAGCCGCGGGCAACATCTAGTAGAAAAATAAATAAAAGCTTCCTATGACTAGAAAATGGAAATAAGTGCTAAAGGTGGACTACCTACCAAATAAACATATTAAGCTTGTGTCTAATTTGTACCGTTCTTAGTTCTTGAAAAGCTTCATGACATCAAAATCTTTGACGGATTCGCTCATGTTGTGTCATTATTGAGTTTTCTAAAATATTTATAACTTAACGATGTTTGATACAACTTAATATTGTTGAAACACGTTATATGAAAATTTTCATTTCATAAAAATATACACCCACTTTTCGTCCAATTTATTTCGGTCCCATGATGTGATAGGTGACGAGCCTATAGCCATGCCGGGCACAGGTTCGGGCTAATACTGAGAATTTCTAAATAGAAAAATTTTGCCTGACCCGGGGATCGAACCCTAGACCTCAGCAAAACAGTCGTGACGCATGCGTAATTACAACTGCGCCACCGAGGCAGTCGAGTAGTGGGTCACTATTTGGTCGTTAGTTATTGTCTCTGCACAAATCACCAAGACAGAGACCAACCAGACCAAGATGAACTGAAATATCTATATTTATCTATTTAGTGTAGCCACCATTGCAGAACATTCTTGAAGATAAATTATAATTGAAATAAAATTATAAAAGAGTTTATTAGAATTGACAAGACAAAGCTACAGAAACATAGTCGATCAAAGGGTGTTTTTAAATCAGCCTTAATTTTATACCACAGACGCTGTTACTTTCAGTAAACGCGATCATTGGATCAAAGTTAGTGTTCGAAATATTTAATAACCTTTTCCATCTCGCAGAAACTGAATGTAATAAAATTTCTACAAAATTTTCTAATAAATTAAACAAAATTATATTTTTCTTCGTGTTAACATATGTGAATTATAAAGTGTTTTATGTTTAAAAATATAATGAGAAAATTAATATATATATATTTCATGAAAGCCTTAATTAAGAAGATAAAGAACATTACAGTTCTAAGATCCACAGTTCACTATTAAATTAAATTAAAATCGTTGGAAATTTATGCGACGATCAAAGGGCGGCTCTGATGATATCAATTGGTACGAAATTGGTCCAAGAGCCGAAGCCTCATCTTTGTAAAGAGCTCAATTACATGAAGCCAGACGAAAAAATGTCGCCACAAATTAAAGAATCGTTCAACGCAAATGATCTGCCTACAAGAGTGGCATAAATAACTTGGACCCGTGATTACGGAAAATGTTCAATAGAAAATATTCGAAGCGTAGAAGCTTTAATGTTAATTAAATGGATCGGAATTTTCTTTAATAATCACATAGTAATTCATATTTTGATCGTGGAATACTAGGATATATTTCGCCGTATGGTATTTTAAGCTGTTGTCCGGGTCTAGAGTTGGGGTACGATGTTTGGTCGTTGTGAGGTCTTCTGAGGTATCTGACACTAGACCCTCGACCACTTCTTCACCTTCTTGCCCATGGCGTAGTGTGAAGAAGCAGGCCGGCATGATTATGTTGAGTAGCGGGGGATAGATCGTCTTTCGCTACTGAATACACTAATTGGACGGCACTGCGCTTACCATCAGGTACAGTGTGGTCAGGATAAAAAAAATAAGGAATGTAAATATTAAATCATATCTTTGAAATATGTTATTTTTGCAGGAGTGTTTGGTTTACGATGGCAAGTAAGCTGTGAAAGCAGTAAATATGATAAGTGAGTACATATAACTTTTTTAAATCTGAAGCTTAAGACCTGGTATTATAGTAAAAAAAATGTTATAAAAATATAATTCAATAAAAATCTGGAGCGGTATATGATGATGACGGCCTATATGTTATCCACGGTGTCCTTTCAACCACTATGACCCAAGGAATTACTTTCCTTCCACGGTAGAGAGGTCCATATAGTCGTCTAAATTTTAACAATCGCTGGAAGTTAAGTAAGTAAGTTTAAGTTAGTTTTTAAATCTCATTATAAGTGAACTGTAAGTTACTGAACTGTTATGAGAATAAATTCTTTAAACCTAAGTTCCATAATGAGCTTATCCATATCCGACGGAAATTCCGAAAAATTCTCATTGATTTTCGAATCAGAATCATACAATTAAGATGTAGATATATTTATCAAGACGAATTTAATTTCCAAGGATTCAAAGCGTTATTTTAAGTACAATAGTTGACAATCCGTGAGCAACCGCCTGTGAAACCTGAGGCCGCGGGTTCGATTCCGCAGCGACACAAATATTTGTGAATCACATCAACATAATTACAATAAACATATATATCATAAATATTTGTTTCGGATCTGGGTATTGTGGGTCGAAGTTCTTGATTTCCACAACACAGGTTTCAGATACCGTGGGGACAGGACTATGTGTGTGACTGTTGAGTATATCTATAATGATTGTTACAGCTACACACTTATAAGTATATATCCAAACACTGATGACCAGCTTAAGCATATCACTCAATTCCACGACCCTGAAGATGAAGTGGAAACCCTCAAAGCAAGCCGGGGCCTTAATGATAGCCTCGACATATTGGTACCGCCAAACAAGATCGACTATGTCGAGCAATATGCAAACCAATCGAATTTGATTTTTGAAGTTAGGCAGAGAAATTATGGGAGGTAAGTGATTCAAATCAATAGCTTAATATTATGCATATTATGTTATTGTTTACACTTACGGTCTTATTCATAATGAGTTATCGGGGCTTTATAAGGCCGTTAACATGAGATTGTTCAAAAATATTGAGCGTTTTATCTCTATTGAGCCATTATGAATAACATTTTTTAACAAGCTCCTATTAACGGCCTTATAAAGCTCCGATAACTCATTATGAATAAGACCGTTAATGTATATATTTTTGGGCTGTACTGTGTGAGTGATAAACAGAATAAGTTTCCTAACCGACAAGAAATTTGAAAAAGGTTAAATTGTCTCATGCAATGCATGGATTTGGTTAGAATGTTCAGCAAACCTGGAGTTAAATTAGGGCTTTATGACTGATAAGAGCGGTTAGACCTTAGTTGTTGTACCTTAAATGTTTTTCTTTACCTTTGCGATGTTTAAAGCGAGCTATAATTAACAGGTACAGCGTTAGGTTTTTTGTAACGCATACATATACATACACTCACGCATATAATTCTCAAATGGGTAGGCAGAGGTTTAACTAGTTCACCGACATTTCCCCGAGCTTATTAACGCCCCATGATGTGATAGGGGCAAGCCTATTCCCATACCGAGCACAATTCCAGTCTCCGGGCTAATACTGAGCGTTTCGGGATAGAAAAACCCAATATTACACACTTTACCCGTCCGGGGATTGAACCCGACACTTCAACACAGCAGTCGAACCGCGTAATAATTACAACTACGCCACCGAGGCAGTTGAATTGTAACACTTATGTTTAAATTATGCATTACAAATTTTGCCTGTAATTTCTTGTAACGTGAAGCTTTAATTATTTAATGCATAACATTCATTATGAATATTTGTGACTAATGTAGTTATTGCGTCTTTAATCAGGTTATTTGAGCCAGTGGAACGAGTGCCAAGAAGACGAGCTCTGAGACCTTTCAGTGTTTACGAGTATAACTCTTATCCAGCTGTAAGTATACAGTTAATAATTAGATACCTATATTTTTTTCATACCACGATGGTGGCAAACAACCTTACGGCCCGCCTGATGGTAAGCGGTTACCGCAGCCTATGGACGCAACACCAGGATATATAAAGATAGTTAGAGAAATAAATGTTTATGTTATTGCGTTGATTACGTCTTCTATCTGCTGAACTAATCGCTTTATATAATATACGTTCCATATGGTTTTCCTAAAAATTATGTCTAATAGAATTTCTATGAGTGTTCTCAAATCATATACAGAAAATCATAAAAGTAGATTTAGCGATTTTTAATGCTTTTTATCTTTTTTTTATCCTGGCACGGCAAAGTAACCACTGATGGTAAGCCCAGTGTCAAGTTAAAGAATCAAGTAGCGAGAGACAACTATATCTCCCTACTCGACACAATGATGCCAGCCTGTTGCTATCTGGAAACCTACGATGTCTATTCATCTGCCTTCTATACGAAAATAAGTGTTATGGCATCACAAAAAGGATCTACATTTTTAGCTTCTATAACAAAAAAATTAAATAAAAACCAATTAATAAAATTACAAAGTCATTGGCGTAGGGTAGTCTTAAAATAGGTTTCTAGCATAAAATTGTTATCAGCACTAGTACTTGTTACAACTACTTCTTTCATCATGTCTTTGAATTTATTGAAGATCTTAAGTTATAGGCGACGATATTGTATCACGTGATGCTAATAGCTAGTCGTTTAATATCTTTTCATAAAATATTTTATCTTCAGATACAAGAGTTTTTAGAAAATGTAGCGAGAAGACGCGCTGATATCGTAAAGCTGCAAACATTAGGAAACAGCTACCAAGGCCGAGTAATTAAATTAGTCAAGATTTCTACAAATCCCGGCGCTGGGAACCCTATTATATTCATAGACGCAGGTATCACAATTTTTTAGAGAAATAATTATTTTTAAGTTATACGCATAATCTGATGCCCCAGAATCAATGATGTAAAATGATATGAGCAGAACGCCAACGCATAGTTTTGTTGCTCGCGAAAGAATAGCGGTAATTATATCTGTAGTCGACTGAATTGCAACCACCGTTTGCGTGATGAAAAACCCATCATATGGACTCGTTTCGGCGAGTAGCCGGTACCACTAATTTATATTCGCGAGAGACTCAACGTCTCCCACCAGTTAACATTATTTATGTTACTGCACTGTATTTATTATGATAAAATAATAACACGACAATCAGGACAACTGATATTCTCAATTTTTCTAATCATTTTTTCGTACCAAACATCGTACCACAACTTTAGACCCTCGACAAAAACCGGATGTACACTGGCTGATCCCAGAACGCTACAAACTTGCCTGTGCCACTATGGCGGGTTTTACACCCTCTGTACGATGGTCGCTATCCGGGCGGATGTGAATATCCTCCCACCAACCCTAATTAACGACTTCGTTAGGTGATATCGCCTAACTAAGTCGTTAATTAGGGTTAGTTAGGTCTTTAGTTATTCTAATGCAATTTGCATCATTGGTTGTTATTAAGAATTAAATATTTCAATAGGCATACACGCAAGAGAATGGGTAGCGCCTGCAATGGCCCTGTACATAATACACAAACTCACAAACGAACCTGAAGCGAGGCAAAAGGAGCTCAATGGTGTGGATTGGTACATACTACCCGTTGTCAATCCCGACGGATATGAATACACCAGATCTAACAGAAATGTAAGTTGATATCATAATTTATTGGCCGACTAATTGAGAAATAGCACTTCATAAGAATGTTACTGAGATATAATTTAATATTTCAAATATTAATGTGATATATACAGAAGCTTATTGGATTAAGCAAGGAAGTTTTATTATGGAAGAAATATGTCATTTAATATTTTTCAAGATAGCATCACAGTAATCGAAAACATGCCCGTTGTAATATCTCTTTTACTCTCGCAGAATCGTATGTGGAGGAAGACAAGATCGAAAAACGCCAATTGTTATGGAGTTGATGGCAATCGCAACTATGGTTTTAAATGGGCAGTGAGTGGAATATCTAAGAATCCCTGCGACAAAGAAACTTACGCTGGACCTAAACCTTTTTCCGAACCAGAGACACAGATGGTCAGAAATGTCATGATGGAGAACGCGAAAAGGCTGAAACTTTACGTATCAGTACACTCATATGGACAGTATCTGGTCTACCCTTGGGGATATACAGGGGATTATCTCCCGAAAGAATGGAAAAAACTGGATTCACTAGCTAGAAGTGTGTCAGATGCAGTCAAAAGAGCTGGCGGAAAACCTTTCAGAGTGCTGAGTGCTGGTAGATGGTACCCAGCTGCGGGAGGCAGTGATGATTTCGCATTTGGTGCAGTAGGAGTGCCGTACTCTTATACTATGGAATTGACTGATGGCTACGAGTTTGTATTCCCAGAACGTCTTCTTGCCAGCGTGTTGCCGCAGTTTTACGAAGGTTTCAGGGTGTTTGGAGCGCAAATTAGAAACGAGTTTAGTATCTGAAAGATATCGATGCTGTTCGCCATCTTAAAGACTGATATCATGACTTAATTTAACAATGAGAGTGTAATAAAACCGATTGAAATAAGTTGCGTTTATATTTGGTCCAACTTTATGTAGATTTTATCGCTTTATTTTTATGATATATGCACGAATGATTGTTACACGGGTTTTTACAGGAAATACGATATGAAGTTTTGTCTTAAATTGTATTTTACAATTTTGTGTTCAGGTACAGCTTATATTTTCATTATACTGAACTATAGTAACCACTTTATAATGCACGTGTTGTTTTAGTGTTTTCGATAAGCCGCTCGTCAAGATGTGGGTAAGTAAACATTATATACTCAGCCTGTTGCCGTCCACTGTTGGACGTAGGCCTCCCCAAGTGAACGCCAACCATCCCGGTCTTGGGTAGCCCGCATCCACCCGCTACCCGCCACCTTCTTCAAGTCGTCGGTCCATCGTGCAGCAGGGCGTCCCACACTACGTTTGCCTAAACGCGGTCTCCACTCCAACACATGTCTGCCCCATCGGCCATCTGTCCGTCTGCAGACGTGACCAGCCCACTTCCACTTTAGCGTGCTAATTTTGCGAGCAATATCTATGACTTTGGTTCTCTGGCGGATGACTTCATTTCGAACTCTATCCACCAGAGAAACCCCAAGCATTGCCCGCTCCATAGCACGCTGAGCGACTTTAAATTTATGGACCAGTCCATTTGTGAGTGTCCACGTTTCAGCCCCGTAGGTCATTACGGGTAGGACGCACTGGTTAAAAACTCTTGTTTTTAAGCATTGAGGGATCGACGACTCAAACAGGTTACGTAGTTTACCGAATGCCGCCCAGCCCAAACGAATTCTTCTATCTGCCTCTTTCTCGAAGTTGTGCTTGCCTAGTTGGATTATTTGGCCCAAGTATACGTACTCTTGCACAACCTCGAGAATGGCATCACCCACGGTGACGAGTCTCGGGAGGACGTGACCGTTAAACATGACTTTCGTCTTGTCAAGGTTCATCCCGAGACCTATCCGTTTTGAAGAACAGTTAAGGCTGTTCAGCATGTCTTCCAAATCCTGCAGAGTTTCAGCCATGATGACTATATCATCCGCAAATCGCAAGTGAGAGATGTACTGGCCGTTGATATTGATGCCCCGTCCTTTCCAATCAAGCGTCTTAAATGCGTCTTCCAACGCGTTGGTAAACAGTTTCGGAGAGATTACGTCTCCCTGTCTTACCCCACGTCGCAGTTGGATTGGCTTTGTGCTTTGTTTTTGTACTTGGACGGTCATCGATGCGGCTTCATACAGGCATCTCATCACTTGGATATAGCGGTCGTCAATGCGGCATCTCTGCATAGCCTCCAGAACAGCCCAGGTCTCGATGGTGTCGAAGGCTTTCTCGTAGTCCACAAACGCTAGGCAAAGAGGTTCATTGTACTCCTCGGTCTTCTGAATTATTTGCCTTAGTGTGTGTATGTGGTCTACGGTACTAAAGCCTCTCCGAAACCCAGCCTGCTCCGGCGGTTGGAAGTCATCGAACCTTTGGGCAAGACGATTCGAAATAACCCTCGAAAACAGCTTATAAACATGGCTCAAGAGTGATATAGGGCGGTAGTTCTTCAATAGGGTGTTATCTCCCTTCTTGAAGAACAAAACAACCACACTTCTGCTCCATGCCGCCGGTGTTGTACCAGTGTAGATGACGGAGTTGAACAGCTTTACAAGCTCAGTTAATACTGGCATACCGCCTGCCTTGAGCAGCTCTGTAGTTACTCCGTCATCACCTGCAGCTTTGTTATTGTGAAGCTGTTCAAGGGCTCTTCTAATCTCGCCCAAGTCGATGTCGGGAAACTCGTCTGTATGGTGGCGAGTTAGTCTGGCACGCGGATCATCCGCGCTCGGGGCCTCAGGTGGACTTGTTTTTGGAGTATACAAGTCCCCATAATACCTTTCGACCTCTGCGAGTATCTCTGGCATGGAAGTGACGGTGGTGGTCTGTGATGTTCTGAGCTTTGTCAGGTGACAACTAGAGGTAAGTGGCTTGGCGAAAACTCTGGTACCCTTGTTCTGCGTAATAGCATTTTCAATGTCCAGAGTATTCGAGCGTCTTATATCGCGCCGTATTAGCTTCTTTACCTCTTTGTTAAGTACCTGACGCTCAGATTGTGTGACCTTTACGAGCTCTCGTCGTTTCCTTAAAAGGTCCAGAGTCTCGCTTGAGAGCTTCGACTTACGTCTATTGTTCTGAGGTCGAAAGTATTTATTACCCACCTCACGCAGAGTCCGCACCAGGCTGTCAGTGGCGTCATCAATATCCGCCGTAGTTTCCAATACGGCAAATCGGTTCTGTAGCTCTAGCTGGAAAGCTTCACAGCCGACCTCGACTTGGGGCAAAGTTGGTCGGAGAGTCGACTTCATTAAGCGCGCTCGGTCAATTTTAACTTTTATATTCAGAGTGCCTCTTACAAGTCGGTGATCACTACCGGTGTTAAACCTACTGATCACAGAGACATCTCTGAATATTTGGCGCTTATCAGTCATAATGAAGTCGATCTCATTCCTGGTGACATTATTGGGGCTTCGCCAAGTCCACTTCCTTTGGGGTTTCTTCTGGAAAAAGGAATTCATCAGAAAGAGCCCCCGGGTCTCGAGAAGGTTGACTAGCATTTGCCCCCTGTGATTCCTGCACCCATAGCCGAATGATCCTACCCTCGATTCGCCGTGTCCTTGTACTCCCACTTTGGCATTGAAGTCACCCATTACAACGCTGTAGGAAGCCTTGGTACGAGACATAGCTTTCCCTATGTCTTCGTACATGGCCTCTACTTCGTCATCAGGATGAGCTGACGTTGGGGCGTACACTTGTATAACCTTCAGAGTATATCTCTCAGTTATTTTTAAGACAAGGTACGCCACTCGCGCTGATACGCTGCCAACTTCCACAACGTTGCTTTTTAGTGACTTGTGGATAATAAATCCGACGCCACCTTGGGATGGTTGGTGTCCTTCTCGGAAGTAGAGTAAGTGACCAGAATCTAGGGCTATCTTCTCCTCCCCCTGTCTTCGGATCTCGGATAGCCCTACGATATGCCAGTTAATGTGACTTAGCTCTACTTCCAACTCAGCGATGTGTTCGTCCAACCGCAGAGAGCGTCCGTTGTACGTCGCCAAAAATAGCCGTTTGTGGTACCCTACCGTAGCCCGGGGATTCTTAGCACCCCCCACCCCACCGTTACCATGACCGGTACCGTGGTCAGGAATAGCGGGGCTACCGGGAACTGGGGGCCGTGAATTTGGGAAGCCTTTCATATTGGGGGGGTTTTGCCATAGTCACCACGTTTGGCAGGCGGGTTGGTGACCGCAGTTGCTGGTATGTTTTACCATCGACGCTGCTGCCCGTCGAAGGCATGGGTATTTGGCATTCCAGCATTTTGTGTGGTTATGCCGCCACAAGTCGGCCGCCAGAACCTCATTCGTTAGCTAGCAGGGTAGCTAGCAAGTAAACATTGATTGCAGAAAATTATTACTTTTATGATTCCATAAAGCTTTGACCCAAAGACGGAATCTCTATAATATTATTCTGTTGACTGTGCATCGGCTACAACCTATTTTCTCCCATTTTGTATAGTATGAGATGTAAATGATTACTAGTTAAAAATAATAAATGCAAATTAGAAAGTTAAATTCAAATCATTTTTCAAGTGCAGATGACATACCAAATCAATGGATTGTGATGATAAATACAAGAAATAGTTTAAGATATTTAAGAAAATAAACGAATATTGAGTAATACCAATTTGTTCCTAAGACTCAAAATTGTTTAATAACAATTAGCGAATATAAAACCTCTAGTTTACAATAAAAACCTAATAAAATCTAGAAACTATATAATGCCATGAGATTGTTTTTACTCCTTTCATTGGGCATAATATTTTTTTTTAATTCTAGATGCAAGATAATGAGACCATGTTACAGGGATATGTTGAATACGTTATTAGATAGAGACGAGGTCCCCTGTATTGAAGATGCCGCTATTGGAGCCAGCACGGTACAGTGCCAGCATTAAAATATCTTAATTAAACCGGATTATTATTTGATTACATGCTTTTTTAGATTACAGTATTCTTGAAGGCGTTGAAACAATATTGCGGTGAAGTTATAGACGTGTATAATGAATACGTGACGTATGAAGGAAGACACCTTTATGAGGTAAGGGAAAACCCCGATTGTCCGTCGTCTACTCTCCTAGAAAATGCTAGGAGAAATAATATGAGGAAATAAAGAAAGAGTTTCTGTCTGGAAATTGCACCCAAACCTAACAACACAGCTGATGTAATACTTCTGTTAACAGCCTTAGTGACTCAGTGGGAGAGCCAACTGTGGGTTCGATACCCTCACAGATGTATTGTGTGACTTGCAAATATTTATTTCGGGTCTGAGCGTTGTGGATCTACGCATAGATTTCGATACCGACAACACGAAATAATATGTATGCAACTGGGTTGAGTGTTATTACTTATTTAATGAAACGATTTGGAATCCGATTCCTAAGATATATTTATTATTCTCTTTACATAACTGTTTTGTCAAAATGCAATATTAACATTTCAAATATAGGTTGTTCTAAAATCAAGCAAAGAAAATGGAAAGGATGATGACCCGAAACCAGTATTGGTGTTGGAAGCAGGGCAGCAGGGCGGCACTGAGCCTGTGATGCTAGCTCTGTATGTTATAGAACAGCTGGTCGCATGTCAGGAGAATAAAGAGATGATTGACAGAGTACGCTGGGTCATCCTGCCTTGCACCAACCCTGATGGACAAGAATATGCTAGATTTGTGAGTCAAAGTTGATCCAGTTTCATTAATCAAATTTGATAATAATGAGTGAGCGATAAGTACTTAAGGACGATACGGGTGAAGCATTTAATGAACGGTGGACCAGGAAAGGACCAGGATAATGTTGGTCCAGTAGTGGGCCGACGGTATAGTTATCAGGAGTCGATTTTGGACGTGATCAGCACAGAACCGAGGCGAATGGGTTAAGCAGAGGCTTATACCCAGTGGTGAAATGGAAAAGGCTGGAATGATGATGACGTAGCAGTTAAAATCAAATATTAATATAAAAAAAATAACGACCACGCAATGGAGGCCTTGTAGTTCGGATAGTTAGTCGCCTATTTGTGTAAGGCGCTAAAATATGATACGAGTGCAAAGGCCTTTTGATGACGACCCCTTTTAATCATTAACATGAAGAGTTTATGACATCACAGTCACTACAGTTAAATATATTAAGCCTATAACTTATTTAAGATACAGATTATTATTATGATAATAAACTGTCAATGATACACATAGTCTGTTACAGTACGTCAAAGTATACATACATATACACTCACGCCTGCAATCCCCGAAGGGGTAGGCAGAGGTGTAACCAGTACACCCACTTTTCGCCGAATCTCGGTCCCATAATGTGACAGGGGGCGAGCCCATCGCCATACCGGGCACTGGTTTCAGGCTCCGGGCTAATACTGATAATTTCTAGATAGAAAACCCAATATCACTTTACCCGACCCGGGGATCGAACCCGAGACCTCAGCATAGCAGTCGTAACGCAAGCGCAATTACAACTGCGCCACCGAGGCAGTCACGTCAGTCTACGTCAAAGTAGTTTGTATCAAAAACCACGAAGGACTACGGTCCCATAAAACTCAGTTTCGAAACAAATACTTAGGGACACATAAGCATTTATCTCATCGCGGGGATCGAACCCGCGGCTTCTCATTTCATAGCCAGCTATTTGCACGCTGCACCGCAAAGGCTATCGTAATTCTAAAACACATACATTAGTTTATCTTTCATGTACAGCAAAGACTTTCTCATTATTGACAACTGACCATATACAACATAATAAATGCAATTAATATAAATAAACAAACTAATATTGTATTCTTTAAAAAATCTAGAACCACATTCTCTGGAAGAAGAACCTACGACCATCAGAAGACCGCCTTAGTTTCGGGGTGGACGTCAGCAGAAATTTTGACACGCAGTGGGGCTCGTGCCCCCGGGTCGACAGCGGATTTTCGCCCATATTTCCCGGTCTAGCACCATCATCCGAAAACGAAACCATATTCATCAAAAACGTATTATCCAAATACAAGAAAGACGCAAGAATATATGTGTCAATAAAACGTGATGGACATTCAATTGGCTACCCTTACGGGTATTTGAAAGGCAACGCCCCTAATAACGTGTTACTGGTAAAAGTGTCCGGGGAAGTTGCGTCTAAAGTGAATCAGCGGACCGGCGGCGTCCACTTGTTCCTTAACAACAGCATCTACGAGTTGGAAGGCAAGCCTTACTGCGGACACAGTGTGGACTACGCTTATGACCTCGGCATACCTTTATCTTTCGATATGCGAGTATTCCTCGGCAATGATAACCGCATCATGTCCAAATTCCAAACGCTGCCCCGCGGCTACGAGAACTCGCTCAGAAATGGATATTTTAGCGGCATCAGAGAACTTTATAACGTTATCACTAATGAGAAGAAGTATGGCAGGATATTTAAATAAACGTTATTTTTATGAAATATATTTTGGTTTGTCTATGTATGTGTATACAGTATGTATCTAAACGTAATGTAGACGAGACGAAAAGCGGTACAGTACGTATGTATCATCAATTAAGTGTCCATGCATGAGAAGTTTCAAATTGAGCATGAAAATCTTCAACTGGGTCAAAATTATGTACGTACCGGGTTCGGCATCTATCGCGATACAATATTTATTTAGTACATAATGGTGTATCTACGTTGGAGGAGTCACTTTTCCACTTTTCGGTAGGATGTCGGTCATGCGCGGTGGAGGCTCTGAAACGCGCTTGCGTTAGGGGTGGGGCCCGTGGCCGTTCAGCCCGCTGCCACTCTGTAGTCGGCCGCGGTGGCGGAAAGGCGCCTAGCTCCTAGCTCCTAGCGCCTCTTGCATACGCTGAACCCTTACTATCTCGACTTAGACAACTCCGCCGCCGCGCTGCGCTCGCGATACCAAACCAAACATTTTATTCTTCTTACGTTTCTTCTTTATTACGCATATGATTTCTAGTTGCCGTTTTATTTGTAGTGGTTTTGAATTTTTTGAGTTTGATTTTTAGTAAATTTAATTTAGTTTTAAAATTATCAAATTAAATTCGATTGTTTCTTAGTAAATTCATTTTGTGTTTTAATATGATGCGGCTGTTGGGGCTAGATGACGCTGCGTAAAAGAGGTAAGTTTATAAAGAAAAACTTGTTTCAGAATTTATCGGGGTTTTTGGGAAAATGTAGAAAATTGTTAGATGAAAAGCGAAGTGCCGATGGGCGGAAGGCGGTCCCAAGTGCCGACGGCAACAGGTTGCACCGAACGCACGGGCGGCGAGCTCTGCGGAGCGATCTCCCGCCTGCTCCGCATTTCTATTAACTGCTAATAAACATCCCTGATACCAGACTTGGCTAATTAGCGATGAGAGCCTCGTTATGTTAAATTTTCACCGAGTTTAGTTAATTTTTCGCTGATCTTTTACTTTAACGCGGTTTAAGGATGAGAATATTATTTTGCTGCTGTAAAATTTGATAACACTTTGAATTGACAGTAATATACGTTATTAAACTTTTGACGGTCCTATGGCTAGCAAGGTGCAGGGTTTTGTGTTTAGGGAAAACATTTATGGAATGTAGAACTAAATTTCCTTGTAAATTCAATTGAAAATAAGTTTCTTTCTTCTTTTTGCCTTTTGTGGCTATGTCACATCACAAGGCCGACATGGTCTTTGATAACAAATTGTGTTAAAGTCGAGTACACTACAGTTTATATCACAATGATTCTAGTTTGGCGTTTTTTAAGCCAGCATATACTTTATTAGAACGTTTTAGATGCTAGGTTAGGTTTTTAAAAGATAAGGCCAAATAAAAATCAGCTAACTTCAGGTTAAAATAATCATAACATTGGAAGCCTTGCAGTAGACGATACATTCTAGCATTTCTTTTGCATATTTGTTTAAATACAGTTCAACCGCAAAAGATGAAAAATATTAACTTTATAGGGAATACGATAATATATTCATTCTGTAAAATTTACAACTCCAAAATACAATTACACCTGAAAAACATGACTTTTAAGTCCATAAAATTCACATCACAGAACAATTACACGTTTATTCAACCAACAGTTATTTATTTTGGTATTTAATGATTGCACAGCTAAACTATGCCGATATTTTTTAAATAACGAATTTGCTAAACTAAACCAACAGTCGGAGTAGTATGAATTCATAAGATTGTATAAAAATAAATACAATATTCAATTTTTATTTTCATGCAGCACAATTTCAAAAATGTATTGTCGCTCCTCGGAGAAAGAATGGGTTACTCGAAGCTTCAGAATTTAAATAACATTCTTTGTCTTTTTAAATATTTCACAAAAAAGTGAATTTTCTTTGTCTATCATTTCGAAGATGCCAGAGCCGGCATTTTTCAGCGCTTTGGATGGTGCCACATTTCTAAGATTCCTAAATCTTTCTTCTTTATATTGTTGTCTAGTGTTTTAAGCTTGTCCTCTTTCATAATCACACACGCTGTTTCACTGAATTAATATATTCTCGGAGGTTTAAAGTTTTATATCTGCGAGTTTATAAATTTATTTGTCGTCTTCTGATAAACACTTGTCAACTATAGGATAAGTGTTTCTGCGTTGAATATTTTACATAATTTACTAGAGCACTTAGGTTTTAGTCGAGAATCTGTTATAACAGGCGGTTTGACTCTTCGTGTAGTTAGTCAAGCATATTAAAAGACATTCGTGCTTTAAGAAATATTTTTTACTGATGCTCGATTTTTAAATGAAAACCAAATCGTTACAAGTTCCTCTTTATAAGAAAACAGTAATGAATATTTTTCTTTCTATAATTCAGAGTTCCAGGTCTACCAACCCGCACTAGGCCAGCGTGGTGGACTAAGGCCTAACCCCTCTCATAAGTAGAGGAGGCCCGTGCCCAGCAGTGGGACAATGTTTAATACAGGGCTAGTATTATTATTATTATAATTCAGAGTTTATTTAAAAAAAATATAGAAGCTAAGATCATTGTTGCTATAATTATTATTTTTCTATTGAAAAAACATTCAAATTCAACATGCTTAAAAAATTAAAGATTTTTCTTACAGTTTTTATCTCTTATCAAAACTTTTCATTTAAACACCTTATTGGTCTAGTGGCGACACACCTAACCTATTGAACAGTGAGGTACTAGGTTCGATACTTAAGCCAAGTCTATTTTTTGTTCGAACGAGCCCCGAAATCGTGATCAGTAAATTGGAAACTGTTGAAATGCTAAAGTACGATGATTTTCTGGCTGCCCACTATGCCGTCACAAAAAGAAAGTCTCGGAGAACTACGTATCTGTGTCTGCTTAATAATAATACTAGCCCTGTATTAAACATTGTCCCACTGCTGGGCACGGGCCTCCTCTACGAATGAGAGGGGTTAGGCCTTAGTCCACCACGCTGGCCTAATGCGGGTTGGCAGACTTCTCATACCTTCGAAAAAATTCTCAGATATGCAGGTTTCCTCACGATGTTTTTCCTTCACCGTTAAAGCAAGCGATAATTAACATTTTAATACACACATAACTTTAGAAAAGTCAAAGGTGTATGCCACTTGGGTTTCGAACCTACGACTTTCGTCTTGGCAGTCCGTACCGCAACCAACTAGGCTATCGCTGCTTACTCCATACTTATTCCTTCTTAAGTATATTCGTTAGTATATTCATGTTTAGGTATTTTCAGTTATGAGTCAGTCAAAATGCTTTTTTGTTTTATCCAACGTCTCCTTCGTGCTCCTAAAATGTTATCATTGATCGCTGGTCGTTCTAACAGTTGTTAACCGGGGTTGGCACTCCACAGTAAAGTTCGATATGATAAGGTATCGATCGGTGTTTTGCCCCACGTCCGAGATAACAACTATGCGGGTGTTTAGCGTCGCATACGTGCCCACATGACACTAATGTATACTTTTTACGTACAGTTTTTGAAGGGAAAACGTTGTCGGTTCGTTGTCTTTTGTGTTCTAGAACAATACTGTAATTCTAAAATGAAGTAACATAATATTGAAAATAAGAAAAATAAAAAAGCATTCACTTCTCTTTTTAAGTGTATTAAAAAATGATAAAATTTTATTGATTTGATACAAATTAACATTTTTAATAACTAAAGGTACATGCTTAGTTTTGGAGTTAGCTTAGATTTGCGATCTTTGCAATTTAATAACCATAACATTTTCAGATGTTTTAACAACCAATTTTTTAATATTATTAGTAATACTAATACACTCACGCCTGTAATCCCCGAAGGGGTAGGCAAAGGTGTAAAACCACTGTACATCCAGTTTTGCCAAATTTATTACGGTTCCATAATGTGATAGGAGAAAAATATTCTCCCTGGTTTCTATTTAGAAACACTGAGTATTTCTAAATAGAAAAGCTCAATATCACTTTATCCGACCCGAGGATCGAACCCGAGACCTCAGCACAGCAGTCATAACGCATGCGCAATTACAACTACGTCACCGAGGCAGTATTATTATTACTGACTTAAAAACACATAACAACGTATGGTCGGGGTTAACTAAGTGATATCTGGCGTACCAACTAAAACCCCGCGGTGGTTCTCGTCCGTACTTAATGGAAGGCACCGGGGTACCGTGAGGTGATACCTCCGATTGCGACCGGAATCGCCTCTGCATCATACTGTAAAAACAGTCCGTCAGAGCCATTAATCGCCCTTGCACCGAAAGATGTTTTCGGTGTCAACAACAGCATACATTGGTATGTAAATAGTATGGCGTCTTGGTTCCGAAATATCTTTATTTTCTACCCATACAAAAATGTAATTAGTATGTACTACATATATAAATCTTCCGGAAAAAAATATATACATGATGGTGAAAACCGTATCAAAATCCGTTGCGTGGTTTAGAAGGAGTTAGCGGATAAACGGACAGACACGGAGAGCGACTTCCTTTTATCGATAGTAATTTTTCTAGTACAGACAATTGTGCCCACAATTTTGTGTCTTAACATACGAAATAAAAAACCTTATTAATCATTCAGTAATAAACTATCTCGATAGTACATTTACCATTTCTTACATTTTTTTTTCTTATTTTCGTTTTTTATTATGGTTCCCACAATTTTTTTTTTCTATTTTTCGTTTTATTATCGTTCCCACATTTTTTTTCTATTCTTAACGAAAACATGTGTTTATTCCTCCAGTCCGTAACTTGTCACATAGTGAACTGAATTATTACGGCTAGTATGAGTCGGTTGACTGCGGAATTTAATTCGAGAAGTTACAATAGGTCGCCACTCGACCCTCACGGTACAGATACTTCAAAGGGTCTCGGTCGACTGATATTTAATATTTATTGGGTTGGGAGTAAAGAGTATGTAAATTAAAGTTCGTTTTGTAGTAGCGCTGGTTCATATTAATTGTATTTCATCGCAAACTATTTTTGCTGATAATATTATTTTTTACACTTTAACGATTAAATATATATTTTTTTAAGAGGTTTCAGCGTAACGCACTGCGCATTATCTTGTTACATGTTGGGCGCCAGTAATTTACTTTTTGCTTACATTATTTTTAAAGTTTACCAATACTACCAAAAATTCGTTTCGTAGACGCACTTCTTCGTCGTCTTATGTTATATACAAAAATTAATTTCTAACATAATGGACATGTATTGTTGTAAAATAAAAGAAAAATAACGCGTAGTTCAGACCCCATATTAAGTCAATATAATGGACACTACCAGCAGTAGTGGTGTATATATCTATCCTATCCTGGTGGGGTGTATATAGGGGTTAGAGATTCGGCCCCGCGGCTGCCCGGATAGCCATCATCCGGGTGTGGGGGTTCTGGGTCGTATCGGCCGGTCCAGCATAACCGTTTTATTCTGATTATTCCGTTACCACCCGGATCGGGATAGCGTTTTATTCAGCAAAAAAACACTATCCACGCGAAAAAAAAGAGTTGTATGACATTTGCGCTTGTTCTATTCCCACAACCTTCATCTTGGCAATCTGTAGTACTCCCCATCTAAGCTATCGCTGTTTTTTTAATATTTGTGATGTATAACATTTTACCATACATATATTTCGTCATATCGATATTATCACTCATTCTCCGGGTTTCCGAGAGTATTGGGATCCTCGGCGTCAATATATCGAGCTTGATCCAGTTTAGGAGTCAAGTGGAGGACAAAGCCAAATTGGCTAGCAAAAAATTGGGGATCCTGAACAGAGCGAGACGGTATTTCACGTCGGGCCATAGATTGGCGCTTTATAAAGCGCAAGTCCGGCCCCACGTGGAGTACTGTTCTCATCTCTGGGCGGGAGCCCCGAAATACTTGTTAGACCCACTTGACTCCTTACAGAGGCGGGCCGTTCGAATTGTCGGAGATCCTTATATCACGGATAGGCTGGAACCGTTGGGGCTGCGGAGAGACTTCGGGTCTCTCTGTTTGTTCTATCGGTTGTTCCACGGGGAGTGCTCCGAGGAACTGTTTAAAATGGTGCCTATATCACCATTTTATCATCGCACCACCCGACACCGCAGCAGGGTTCATCCATACCACCTAGAAACGATTTCGTCTAGCACGGTTCGTTTCCAGCGTTCATTTTTACCACGAACGTGCAAGCTCTAGAATGAACTCCCTGCTGCGGTGTTCCCTGAGCGCTATGACATGTCCTTCTTTAAACGAGGCTTAAGAAGAGTAGTCCTTCAACGGTAGGCAGCGGTTTTGCTGTGCCCTGGCATTGCAGAAGTCTATGGGCGGCGGTGACTACTTACCATCAGGTGGCCCGTCTGCTCGTCAGCCTATCGAGGCACTAAAAAAAAAACTTGCTCTAATAACCTGATGTTACCTGTTGTTCTATTGTGGTAGAGCCACGCTGTAGACATGTTTGTCTACAGCATAAATGGGCCGGCTCGACCAGGGTAGTACCACTGTCTCACAGAAAACCAACGTAAAGTGACAGTTTACTGTCGCGTTTCATATGCTAAGTGAGATTCCCCAGATTCTCCCTTCCCTTCCCTAATCCCTATTCCTGTCCTTTAAGGCCGACAGCGCATACATGATACTTTCGGTATTGTGGATGTTCATGGGCGGTGGAGATCACTTAACATCAGATGACCCACTGGCTCGTTTGTCGGACTATGCTATAAAAAAAAACAGATTCTATAACATACTTAAATGTATTCTTGTACGAACATCATCCATTTGCTACTTCTTATACCTATAAAATTCCCATTGACTTGCTTGTGGCAGACACATATAAAATACCCATTCATTTTAGAGAAGTAAATAGTTCTTGGAATTAGACCTACCTAACTGAAAGTAAGGTTCTTTCTATATTATTAATAATAATACTAGCCCTGTATTAAACATTGTCTCACTGCTGAGCACGGGCCTCCTCTTTCTATATTAGCAGGTTTTAATCATAATCTAATGGCATTGTGCAGCATTATCATACGAGGTAATACTTACACATACTTATATGTAAATCCTCTCATCTTCCACGCATGCTGTTCCGGCAGCCGGGAAGTTATAACTAGTTTTACACAACATTAAACAAAAGACGGTCCCTCTAAACACGGTGAGGTGAAGACAGTTCAAAAGCCAGACAAACAGGAACCGAGCTCATTTTAAATGAAGTTAGAGAGGATATCTGGTTTCTAACTTCACTTGTACCTATGAATTCCATACGGCCAGTTTAGTAAAGCGTGTCCGGACTGCAGACATCGCCTCGCCGCGGCCGTATTAAAATTTGAAGCGTTCAAACTTGCCTCCTTTTAGTGTTCATTACGTCGGAAAGTTGATGAAAATTCATACAAGTCTAAGTTCTAATGAACACCGGTGGGGCGAAGTTGAGCATTGTAGCGATCGTTCATAACTCGCGCATACACAGCTTTTTGTGGGGATGAACGCCGCAAAATACCGCGCCTTTGTTATGAGAAATTAAACTAATTGCAACATCGAGGACGCGGGAATTTATTGATTATGCTCTTCACACACCGCACCTGCCACATAAAATTTATTATCAAATATTTATTTACTGGCTATTTTTTCCTGGTCTAAATTTTGCTGGTCGTAGGATATCCATATCCGCCCGGATAGCGACCACCGTACTCAGACAGGGTGTAAAACCCGGCGTAGTGACACACGCAAGTGTGTCGCATTCCGGGATCAGCCAATGTACATCCGGTTTTTGTCGGAGGTCTACAGTTGGGGTACGATATTTGGCCGTTTTGCAGCCTTCTGGGTACTGCGACAATAGAGAATGCGCTTCTTCACCTTCTTGCACATGGCGTAGTGTGAATAAGCAGCCCGGCATGATTGGGTTGAGTAGCAGGGGATAGATCGTCCTTCGCTAATACTGTAATTGGATCGCACTGCGCTTACCATCAGGTGCAGTGGGGTAATTTTGCCGTGCCAGGATAAAAAAATTGGAAACATACATTTTAAAGTTTTTACCTCAACAACTTTAAACACGACAACCATGACATCAGACAATTCGATTTATCTCAACAAAAAAGAACTCATTCCATTAAACTCACTTAAAACTTTATTGACTGAAGTTTTGAATGGTCGTGCCAGGATATGTGATGTTTGGAACAACACCAAACGCCATATACTCAGGGGACATCAAAAACTTACCAACTCGAAACCACTCTAAACTAATTTCCCTCAATCTCGGAGACATTTCGGTTTGAACGAACATTGCATAAAGAGTCAAAGACGGTAAACCATCTCGTGGGGATTACTCATCCGGATGGTGACGAATTCATTTGATTCACAAATTTGTTAATATTAAAGCAGTTAATGCTGAATGAATTTATGAAGCATTTAACTAATCTAATCTAATGTAATTAAACTAAAATTGTATAATTGTATTACCAATATTGTCAACGATGTTGGAAAAGAGCAACGCTAGAGTTTCTTGCCCGTTCTTTTCTAGCGAAACTGCATTCCAAACTGGCGGTAGAGTAAAAAAATTAACTGAATCTAAATATTGTATAACATTTCATGGATTCAATAAATATTTGCATTATTGAAATTATTATTAAAGACAAAACATACATACGTACAGTAGCGAAGGTTCCATACCATGAACTTTTCAGCTTCCCCTTGTAAAGTAAATGCGCCTTATTAGGTATATCCTATAATTATAATTTAGCCATCCGTAAGATCAATAAAAAAAAAATGTGCAATCGTTTTAACTTAACTACTGGATTTCCTATTGCATATTTGTATAATTCGCCACTGATATACATATTCTATCAGTTATCACTATATATAATTATTCGCATCATTCAAGATCTCTCCCAACATTCTAAATATATAAATTGAATCAAATAAGTAACATCATTAACTGCGCACAATTCCCCATTTAATTCTGCGCTCAAATTGGTCTAATAATTCTCCATGCGCCTGCGGTACGCCGTACACACCACATTTAGAGGTCCGTATAAATTGATAGAAAATCCCCAAGACGCAATAAGAAACGACGCGGCGCTCCCAGTAGAACATTAGCCCCGTTGTTATTCTAAGTGGATTAAGGCCAGCGCATTTCAGATCTGGTTAAGCCTGAATCCAATATTAAGCCTGACGGAAAGCTTGCTAGCGATTGCACTTTGTACCTTCAATCTTTGGATTTTTAAGTGCCTTTACTTCAGGGGTTTTAAAATAAACATTGTAAATTATTTGAAAACACAATACTACTTAAATTAACGCTTCTGATGATGTTGAAACTTGGTCATCTTTTTTGATGTCCGACGTCCAAAATAAATATAGAGGGAATTATTCTATTTTTAAACTTATTTAAAAAAGGAAATGCATACAATTCAATTCAATTTAAGCCTAAAATCTAGCGAATTCTTTAATATATTCTCTAATTATTTATATTTGCATCCTCGAAATATCATGATTAACGGAAGATAAGCACTTTTCTAGCAGCCTAACTATTCTAGAGTACTTAATATTTACACACTGATAGATATTGTTAGATCTAATTTGTTAGTAAGACATGACAATAAACAAGCATCAACTTGCCTTTACAATCAGTTGTATAAAAAACATATACCTACTAAAAGGTCTATAAACTGTAAACTGTTAAGAAGTTAGTGTAATCCATATTCCTCGCAGGCGATTAATTCATCAAATGTCCAAGTGGGTACCCCTCGACAAACACTAGGCTGTACGGAACTCATTAGATAAATGAAAGAGTTCTCGTTCCGATGATCGGCCGACTCGACGGCGACAATGATCGATCGGATCCAAGCTGGGAAACTTTACCGGATATTATTAACAACTGACGAGTAAGACCGGCTGAGAGATTAGGGTCCGTGAGTTTGATTGCAGTTTTCGTTTACAAGTACAGCTTATGCTGGAAAAACTTGTCTTGCAATCGATAAGCTCGCACAGATATAACATTATTTATTGAACACGGAGTCGTATGCATTTTGTTGTAATCAAATCCATACCAATACTATAAATACGAAAGTAACTCTGTTTGTTTGTTACCTTTTCACGACTAAACGGCTGACCGGATTGTGATGAAATTTGGCAAGGAGATAGATTATATCCTAGAGTAGCAGATAGGCTATCTTTGTTCTCAAATAACAATCTTGAAAGGGGTCAGATAGGAGTTCTAAATTTGTATGGGAAATCCATAATTCCTCAATTTAGGGATCTGAAAATGCATATTTAGGCTTTTGGTAAGAAATAACGAAATACGTGTTTCAACGTTTTTACCAAATCATCCCTAAAAGGGGTGAAGTGAGGGGTTAACTTATGAGGTATTATTTAAATGTAATCTCAAGCTTCAAGCACAACACCTGAGAGTCAGGACGATTGCTATAGGTACCTCAGTGCAGAAGACAACTCCTTGGATTGTATACTTCTGCTCCCGAAAATAACTTCCACGCGGGCGGGGCCGCGAGCAACAGCTAGTTTCATATAAATTAAAAGATAAAAATACATTAATTCACAGATTTAAATAATCAATTCATTGTAATTAAAGGAGTTATGAAATTATTCAATAATATTTTAGTGATAGACACATACATATACACTTACGCTTGTAATCCCCGAAGAGGTAGGCAGAGGTGTAACTAGTACACTTTTTACCGAATTTATTACGGTCTCATACTGTGATAGGGGGCGAGCCTATTACCATACCGGGCCCAATTCCAGCCTCCGGGCTGATGCTGAGTATTCCTAAATAGAAAAACCCAATATCGGCCCGAGACCTCGGCACAGCAGCTGTAACGTATGCGCAATTACAACTGTGCCACCAAGGCAGTCTGATCTATCTTTAGTGATAGATAAGTGTTAAATACTTATAATAATTCGTAAGTCTTTTTTCATTAAATACAATAAAAAACTTTTCTTAAATGTTTGAAAGTTAGATTGGAACGATACTCACGAACTAGTTTTCTCTTACAAAGTTATTTTTAACGATTTTAGTAAATAGTTTTATTATTTCATTAAAGTTATTTTAGAACTTAAGGTAGATAAAATGGTTTATAAATTTGCGAGTGGTGGTACATTTGTGCTTTATTGAAAAGCCCAATATTGTTCTCAGAAAATGGTCTAGCGTTCAAAAAATTATCTCATTGTGGACACAGAAAAGTAACTAAAACATTCTTTATTTACCACTTCAAAATAACTTATAGGTACTGCTAGTTTTTAATACAAAATAAACCTTTGTAAATGTTACGTCTATTCATGAATTGATAAAGTTATCAACTAGTGTTATCAACGATCGATATTGTTATCAGTACTCTACGTACGTACCAAATTAATATATAGACGTATTTACACGTACCTCCACTACACTACTTCATAATGATAAGGAGATTGTAGAGCACGATAAAAAAACTACATACATATACATTGTTGGTGGCAGGATATTCATATCCACCCGGATAGAGACCACCGAACACAGGGTGTAAAACCCGCCATAGTGGTACACGCAAGTGTGTCGCGTTCCGGGATCAGCCAGTGTACATCCGTTTTTTGTCCGGGGTCTAGAGTTGGGGTACGATGTTTGGCCGTTTTGCGGCCTTCTGAGTACTCTGACACTAGACCCTTGACCGCTTTTTCACCTTCTTGCCCATGGCGTAGTGTGGAGAAGCCGGCATGATTGTGTTGAGTAGCGGAGGATAGGTTTTTTCTCGCTACTCGAAACTCTAATTGGACGGCACTGCGCTTACCATCAGGTGCAGTGTGGTCACTGTGCCGTGCCAGGATAAAAAAATATATTTACTTATTATATTAATACGTTCTTATACACTACAGTATTCAATGATACATTTTAACACAGGTTATTGATCTTACATAAAACACTTGGTGAGTCTTAAATAACGGTATTTTTTAAATAAATGTATTGTTGTTCCATCGTACTGAGGATGCAATGTTAACGGCATAGATGTAATGTTATACATGATGTAATTAATTATGAGCATGATACAGTATGTTATACAAAGTAAGTGGTAGAGCCACATATACGGTACGGTTTGCTCTACCTAGGTGGAACCACTTTCGCAAATTTTCTGCGTTATGTATAATCAAGAACTTCGAATGATTAACAAACCCACATCTCCTGGATTCCATATATTTTTATAATAGATTTATTACTTTCAGTTTTTCTTCGTATAGTAAATGTAATGCAATAGTGATCATATATCATCACGTAGCAATCTACTTTTTGTCGGGGGTCTAGAGCTGGGGTACGAGTTTGGCCGTTTTGGGTCCTTCTGCGTACTCTGACACTAGACCCTCGGCCGCTTCTTCACCTTCTTGCAGGAAGTTTGTGTTGAGTAGCGAGGGATAGATTGTCTCTCGCAACTCGATACTCTAAGTGCATATCAGTACTTAAAGGAATGCAGTGTCAGTGGTCACTTTGCCGTGCCAGGATAAAAAATATACTGCCAGAAATCATTTAAATTTTCATTATAAGGGAGTTTATATACAGTTTACGCTGTACATTGATTATTTCGTCTATAACAAAGAGTTGAATCTCTACGATCGAACTCAAGGTTCAACAAAGTTCCGTACCCATATTTTTCTATCGACCCTCTAAAACAACACGTACAAGGCGGAAAACTTCATTCCGTATTCACATTTATACCTTTCCGCTTTGTTTTTGTTTACCCGCACTCGGGTTTGTTCCAGTATTGTACTACTACGATATAGAGCCACGCTTTACGTAGATAATTTGTTTTCATTATGAATAGATTATCTCGACCAGAACGCTTACATTACGTTCACGCCTATATCACGAAGGGGTAGGCCAAAGGTAAGATAGACTATCCGGCCACACACCCGCCATTGTAACTCCTGTTTAGCGAAGATCGACAAAGGCCAAAAATGTTTGCCAACGAGTAGTGAAACTCGGCGAGTCTCTGGAAATAATGAACTGTCTTTTATCCCTTAACGAATTTAATCAAATGGAAATATAGTAAGGATATAGAAATATTAAATAATGGTAAACATAGGAAACCCACAATTCGCCATGTTTATTACCGGTCCACTATGTGGTAGCAGTTAAGCGTATTGTTATATTGGACACAAAATCCTACCTAAAGGCAATTAATGTGTTCCAAATAAAAACTTATATAAATTATGATTGCCTTACCTGGGATTTAAAGCCAGGACCTCACAGGTACCTCAGCGTAAATTCGATGCCCTAGATCAATGATATTCCATGAGATAATAATATTCCATGAGAAATTCCAGTTTTGATATTGCCTTTCATGTGGTTAAACAGATTGCATTAAGTTTTCTATCAGAAAAATATATTCAATAAATATTCTAATTGTACAATCGAGTCTGGATCTAGATTTGTAATCCAGAACTTAGAAAGGGGTCCAATTATACGTATAAATATACTTCCTTTTACTAAACCCCCTTAATGAATCGACAAGGATGTCCAGCGGTCTTCCTAATAATACTTATGGCCGGAACAATACATTTCTCCCAAACATAGTATGAGACCCCGTAACACAATATACGAAACCACTCGAAAAGAAAGTCAACAAGCATGAAGATATAGTTCGCATTCTGTGCAATATTTTTGGGGGACTTTAAGTATCTGTCCCACTCTGCGCGAAAGGGTAGGTTGTACACACTGAAGTTTTGCCCATTTTTTACAAGCATTTATATCATACAAATTGTGTAATGAAGTTATAAGTTTATAGTAAAAAATTTAAAGGAAAAGTACATTTTATTCTTATTAGCGCATTTAAATAAAAGCTTGTTTTCAAAGAAGTGTTTTTATTAACCGACTTCAAAAAAGGAGGAGGTTAACAATTCGTCGGAATCTTTTTTTTTATGTATGTTACCCGATTACTCGAAGACGCCTGGACCGATTCGAGAAATTCTTTTTTCGTTTAAAAGGGTATACTTCCCAGGTGGTCCCAGTGGCACCAAGTCAGGATCTGATGATGGGATCTCAGAAAAGTCGAGGGAAACCTTCAAATTTTATAGAGACGCATAATTTGTTTTTGATTGAAGTCGGTGTACTCTTTATGAATTAAAATAACTTTTACTTATTACTTTTAATTTATTTTCATCAATTCGAAAAAAGTCAATGCCTAATTATTCTATTAATATATCCTATTAAGATATTACCTACAAGTTTCATAGTAAAAGTATATCAAATATTTGTAAAAGATTTCAAAATTATTAATATATACTCACGCCTGTAATCCCCGAAGAGGTAGACAGCGGTGTAATTAGTACACCTATTTCGCTGAGTTTATTAACGTCCCATGATATTATAGGAAGCCAACCTATCGCCATATCAGGCCAAATTCTAGAATTGGGACTGTTACTGATTATCTAGGGATAGAAAAACAAAATATCGCTTTTATCTGAGCCAGGCATCGAATCCGAGAAAGCATAGCAGTAGTACCGCGTACGCAATTACAACTGCGCCACCGAGACAGTCCTCAGTAATTTATTAATAAACCTAAAAAGTAAATTACCAACCCACAGCATAAAAGCCTACATCACCAACTTAAATAATTAACTCCGAACTCAATCGCGTTAATATTAATAAACACCAAGTCAGTTACAAATATCAATGAATGTTCAAATAGTTTTGAACGAAACACTTCAAGTCAGTAAAAGTTAAGTAGCAGACAGTTTGAACCATTTTGTTGGTGTTCAAACAGCTGAAAGCATGTTCGGCAATCGAGAGAGACCGGAAATGGAGTCGGCGGGCGGAAATCAGCAGACGTGGCAGCCCGACCGTGTACTAGCGACGACAAATAACCAGCTCAAACGTAGAACCAAACATTTGTATGCATTCTATTGTGGTAGGAATCAATTAAATTTATGAGAAAGTTTCAATGATTTTGAGGAATTTGGGGCATATTTCTTTATTAAGTATTTTACAAGTGATCTGATATCGAGAGTTAGATGGTTGGCGTCCAATACAACTGATAGACAATTGATCGGTCTACGAATCGAATTTTGTACCTAACTTCTCATAGCCAATTTACTGTTTGAACCAAACCAACTATGTTGTGGTTTGTAAACAATGTGATGTATATATTTCATTTCCTCTAATAGCCCCATAGTCTCCATTGTCATTACATAATATGTTTTGACTTTTATTTTTACCAATAAAAGGATTTAAAATTTAGATTATAAACCCGTAACATAAAACTCAACGGTGAATAAGAACGCATTAAAAAAATACACAAGAATTCAGTGTAAGCTATAAAAGCAAGCGGCAATCTGCACTAGAACCGGCCGGTGCTTAAAAGCCGTGAAATAATTCAAAAGAGCACTCGTTAAAATGCATCTAGAATTTACTAACCCAGCGCGGCTTTATCACCTCAACTCAGCCGGCTTTATTGCAGATCTGCGGTACAAGAGACCCCATAAACTGACTGTTCGTAAACGGGTACTTTCGCTGACACTGAAAATAGTTCACAGGCTGCCTCGGGTTAGAGATTAGGCCACGTCCACACGACAAAACACTGTTTTTGATAATGTTCTATTTGACGATTGCTTTGGCAAAAGACTACGTTTTGAAATTCGAACGTCGTCTGACGTCTGAACGTCTGAAATTTACGTCACAGTCAATATATGCGTCACAAATTATTCTTAAAAATAATACTTAGTTTTGTCATGTGAATGCAGCATAATCTTCTCCAAGGTACTGATTGACCAATAAATCTAGCGAATAAAATTTAATGCACATTTTTGGCAAGCATCATTTTACGGCTAACATTGTAGACGGAATTAAGTTTAAATGGTTAATGAGTTTGCGAACGTATTAAAAAGTTTTTAAGATGTTTTTGAGCGTTGTTTGTTCTGTGCGTTTGGTGAGTGTGTGCTGGTTAATTGGTTTTCAAAAGTTTACAGACCATCCTTTCTTACCCTTTGTTTGTAGACACTTTACTTTTGATAATAAACGTACATCAAGCGGTTCATTAAACAATATATCTACACATATAAATATTCTTATATTTCATATTTGTAATGTGACGTAATGTGTAATAATAGAATTAATAGTAATAGTCATTGTATAATAATATTTTGTCTATATACGTAGCATAAGAGTATATCTAGACGTTCTTAAGAAATATCTTAATATCAAAAAGCAATAATGAGTACTTCAGGGTTCATTCTCCTCTTAGAACTCAATAATCGCAAATTCTAAGTCACTTAACACAAACGAGTGTGCAGGCTTACGGTCTCATGAAACACTATACGTCCCCTATTCTCGCCCTCTCGACATTATAAATCACATACATTTCGAATGTTTGTCCTCAAGTAAGAAAGGTACTGATTGACCAATAAATCTAGCGAATAAAATATTTATACATTATGAGGTTTTATTTAAACAAAAATCATTCTAGCTCATCCGAGAATTGTGACTTTATTGCAATAAATTTATTTAAGGTTTTTGGGGTAATAAGTCGCTCAAGTTGCTCTCTAAATAAATAAAGTGGCTTATTAGGAAACTGTCGAAGAACCGCATGTTTTTACCGTGTTTATTAAAAAACGAATCAACAATGTTGATTACTTTTGAACGTATATGTAACATATTTCATTTGAATAATGGTATAGAATATTGCGTGACAAACTATGATTTCAGCTTATATTTGTAAAACTCTATTGACACAAGCTATTATTATTGACAATCAATATTATTACAATTGAAATACTTAAATAAATTCTTATAAAAGTATATTATTAAATAGCCAGATAACCAAAATACTATTCTTACAAATCTCATAATATGCTTTTATGGAAATATGCTTACAAAACATATAAAGTTTCAGAAGATCTGTTTGAAATAAAAGTTCAATCACTTTGAGAATATAAAATCACACATTCCCAGAAACTTATCAAGTATTTTCTCTATTTTATGTATGTTCCTTGTTTATTCGCTTTAAAATATTTTTAAAATACGAATCCCCCACAAGTTTTTCGTGACATATTTCAAATTTCACATGTCGCCTGAATATCGAATTCATTGGAATCGGAATATCGAATGCTATATAGGTATTACGAATAAAGGTTCGATACGGCAATATCGGAGCGTTTACGCGCTCCCGTCTCCAGAATAACTCTTATTGTACAATAAAAATGTTATGAGGTAACTCTATTCAATGAACTCGTCAGTTATTGAAATCTGCGTTTTGGATGTTTCTTATAGAACGGGGTTATAATAACGGTTTTGTCTGTGCCCTGTCTTTTGTTGGACGATTGTCTGTGGTCGTATCGATATTTTTAATGACATTTATTTCGGAACGTGGTTTTTTTGGTTGTGGTGGTTTGCATTGTTAGAGAGAATACAGAAGCATTATATTTAGATAGTCTGTGCTAATTTTTTTTTATAGTGGCACGGCAAAATGAACACACTAATGGTAAGCACAGTGCGATCCAATTAGAGTAACGTGTAGCGAGAGACAATCTATCCCCTGCCGGCCGGCATACACAATCATGCCGGCCTGCTTCTTCACACTACGCCATGGGCAAGAAGCTGAAGAAGCAGTCAAGGGTTTAGTGTCGGAGAACTCAGAAGGCCGCAAAATGGCCAAAATTCATACTCCAACTCTAGACCCCCGACAAAAACCGGATGTACACTGGCTGATGGTGGGTTTTACACCCTGTGTACGGTGGTCGCTATTCGGGCGGATATGAATATCCTACCGCCAGCAGTATTGTAACAACAAAATTACTAAAATATTTGACGTGACTATTTGCTAGTGATGCTACCTTATGGCAGGAATGCGGAATTGACTTGTACGTATCGATGCAATTCCCGAAAGGACTCCTCTATTTCCTTCAGAAGTCAATATGTCGTCGGAGATGAGTTATTTTTCCATAATTCCGGCGGCGCGCCGCGAGAATTCCCAAATAAATAATAAATACGTCAACCCAGAGCCAGACATGTTTTGTAGAGCAGTGCAAACTGAGTTATTTGTTTTCAAATTTAATATGCAATGAGATGGTTTAGTTGTTTTAGTTTCTCCAAAGTGGCTTAAGAGCGGAGCTTTTCATACCGGCTTCATATTTAATATTTGTTTGGTTTTGTCCTGTTTGGATTTTAACAGTGGCCACTTTTGTTAGTGGATTCATGTTTATTTATAGTTTTGGACCTGTTTTTTGGACACTATCAGTATACGGGATTATTGGTACTATATTATCATTGTTCTACGGCATATGTCACTATTATACTGCCGAGGAACGTCAGCACCGAGTCCTGTCAATATTTTATCTCTTATCACGCGTCTTATAGCTATAACAACAATCATTAAATTTCCAGAGGTCTAGAAAATACAAAGTCCCAACTATTCGTTGGTTTTTCAAACGTTGATAGATTACTTTCTCTTAATACATTATGTATTCATGGATAGAGGTCGTCACTATAGTCAAGTAACCCGCATGCTCGTTAGCCCTATGCTCTAAAAAGCAGGCTATTTTAAACTGAGCTGGTAAAACAGTAGTAAACTATATTTCTCTGGCGAAAACCTACTCTGTAAACCAACTTACACGCGCTCAAGTGATGCCATAGTATTTCCAAACGTACAGCGCCCTACGGCTGCTCTACAGGGATCTTGGGCTTCCGAAAACTTTCACATTTAAGACATTATTTAGTTTCCGCGGTCGCACGACGCCACGCGACGGCGGGCTCGCTAAATTATTTTCAAGGACTGTAACCGCATTAAATATTTTAGTAGTTGAAACTTGAAGCCTGAAAGTTGATTCAGGTCTTACGTTTCCTAGTGTTGACAATTGTGATGAATTTTCATTGGATTCGTTTATTTTTTATTGGCTTTCTTTTAAGAATAAACGGTTATAATATTAATGGGTGGTTTATATTTAAGTGCCTAATTTAACTTGAAAGTTTTACGCAATATTAGAGTACTTTATATAGAAAGTGAATTTTTACGACGAACTTTCGTTAAATTGAATAAAAACGTCTGTTCTAGATTAATTAAATAAGTCGATGGGACGTTAGTATGACAAACTAATCTTAGTTTAAACAAATTTCTTTCTAAAAAAGAATAAGATTAAAACGGTCTGCAAATAAATAACACACAACAACAATACATAACAGTCACACACATAGCCCAGACCCCACACTAAGATACGAGTCTTGTGTTGTGGGTATCAGGGACTACGAGAGACTTTCGGTCTCACAACACCCAGACCCTATACACAAATATCTGTCTGTCACACAAACATTTGTCCCGGTGTGGGAATCGAACCCACGACCTCTCAAATAAATAAATCATAAAACTAATTCAGTTTTACAAAAACTTACTTAATCAATTTCAATTAAACTACAGCTAACAATTTAAATAAAGTACTTTTCGTACACGAAACCGTTATATGAAATGACATAGTCACATTTCACAGAGCGGTCTCCATTGAACTGCCGAGCTTAGTCCTGTCCGATCCCGGCTAATGGCCAGTGTCCCTTTGTGTGCTGACTATTACAGTATTTAGGACATTTACTATACTAAAAGTATGGACGGTGCCAGCAATTAATGGATAATTGGTTTTCTTTGGGCACGTGTCAGACTAAAATAATATAATAGTCAAAATTCAAAATGTATATTATTTAGAAACGTACATACACTCACGCCTGAAATCCCCGAAGGGCTAGGCAGAGGTATAACCAATACACCCACTTTTCGCCAAATATATTACGGTCCCATAGTGTGATAGGGGGAGAGCCTATCGCCATAAGATTGTATTATTATTTAATATACAATTAAATTATGTAATTATTCGAACGGGCTAAATGCGGAGAAATAAGCCCGCAACTAATACTAATAACAATTAAATATACCTACAATTCGTTGGATATCAATTTAACCGTTCGTCCAAAACGTTTTAAGATAATATTGGGCTCTTTTCGTAACTCTGATAAATGCGGTTTCATTGTTTTCTAAAAGACGACCTGGCTATATCTCTTTCAAATGATCTGCGTAATTAAGCTGAATGGTGGACCTTGTTTAATACTTCTTATTAATTCCACAAAGTCTTTATATCAATGTATTAAATAATTATTCAATACTAGATGTTGCCCGCGGCTCCGCCTGCGTGGTAATTATTTTTGAAAGAAAAGGTATAAAATCTATGGAGTTGTCTTAAACTATAATGTCTTTTCCGGGATAAAAAATAGTCTATGTCATTCTCTGATCCCTAAACTACCACTATGCAAAAAAATCATGTCCAAAGCTCCATGAAATACAAAAAACTATACCGCGGAAACCGTACATTTTGTAGGGATAAAAAGTAGCCTATCATTTGCGCGATTGAATGATCTAACTATATTCCAATTTTCAGGATGATTGGTCAAGCCGTTTTTGATTTAAAACCACACATATACAGAAACTTAAAACATTGCGGAATCGAGTCATTGAGTCATAAAATGATCACTCGCAAAATCTGGTAAATTACTTAAATATACAGACAAACGCTACAGATTCATATATCAGTATAGATAAGAAACTACGTCTATAAAAATACTATAATGAAATGTCAACCGGCGGAGAGCATCGGATGGCCACTCTATATCCAGTTACAATATTGTTATTTCAGTCCGTAATGTTGGTATAAAGCCAATTAACGCCAACCCTATTAACTCGATCTGGATGCTTTTGAGTAATTTGATACCGTTTATTATTTTAAATTAATATTCCAGATTATTGGTGTTCTCTGGGGATATTAAAGATATTGCCGATTAGTAAAAGTGAAGTAATAATCGAAAACATTACTATGTTTGTCTGATGAACTATATATAGCTAGTTAGTTAAATTTCTTTTATTTTAGGAAAATATAGCAAATGAGCAATATGTGATTTGTTGGTAAATTATATATATCACCCATGAACACTCACAATACTAGGTAAACTAGGTGTTGTAATGAGTTTTATTTCACAATATTGCAATAAGGCAACTTAACATACATTGATCTGCTCTAATCTAATATAAATAAACTTAAATTGTATGTCAATTGTATTAACAAATATTGTTAACCGATGTTCTAAAAGAGCAACGCTAGAGTTTCTCGTTCTTCTCTAGCGAAACTGCATTCCGAACTGGCGGAAGAGTGAAAAAAAATGACTGAATCTAAATAATGTATAACATTTCATGGGTTCAATAAATATTTGAGACGTTGTGCTGTAGTTGGATTTCCTTAAATGTCAGTGACTATATGAAAACACAACACCAAGCTGCTACTTCAGGTCAGTCTTGTAGGAGACAGTTTTACTACCTCGGTTGCTTTGACTCATTCATACTGTAGATAAAATCCTTTACAATATTTTTTTAACGGACTATATCGTCGATTTAACCGTCCGTAGTCCTTTATGAACTGATTTCGAGTATATATTATATTTCAAAAATAAGGCATAAACAATAAAACAAAAATTGATAATATAATTAACAGAGTACTTAATTACTATTAAGTACTGTGTAATATTTACACCACGATATTTGATCATAAAAAATACGCTTGAAACTTCAGTGACATCTTTGATGGGTAGATGGTGTACAGTGACTATAAATATATCATACTTAAGCAAAAGATAAACAACATTGCACCGCATATACGTTTGCACACAGTTGAAGCACGAAAAGCTAACAAAGACGACCTTTGACCCATATAAACTGTACGTAAAGGCAATTGCTCTCACGCCGTACACGGCAATGTACAAATTACATGGTGCCATTTGCCCGTAATTCGGGTTTTGTCCGTCTACCCGCTGAATGCGCACGGTACAATTTACGCCGGACGCGGTCAGTCGTGAACGAGCGCTCATCAGTGCAACACGTGTATTTTACTGCACTTTGCCTTTAATACGATGTTATTTGAGCTTCATGGGATACTTCTGTTAAATGCAAACGTTGGGTAATTGGGAAGATTTGGCACGTAAATTGTATGCTGGGACGGACATATTTTACGTTATTAATTACGTTATTTGTGTTATTCTATATGTTATAGTTAGAAATCACAACACCACAAACACTTCATGTAATTAATGTATTATAAGTTTATTTAATAGCTTTGAACAATGTTCGTAGAAACGCTGATCAAACCAGCTAGTGAAGTAAAATAATTATTTCCATCACTTATAAATAGTAATCATAGTTAGGATATTATAGATGAAGGAATATTAGACTCGGCTAAGTTGGTTAAGCTGTTTTTTATTATGTTACTTTGTGTATATTATAGGACAGTCAGATTTGATTCTAAATTTCTATAAAAATATCTTAGAATTATTTTATACCAATATTACAATTGTTATTTATTCGAATGATTGAACTGTGTTGAACATGTCGGTGCTCCACAACACATTCGCCGTTCTTACATACTATTTTCAACTTTAATGTTATGTAAATAAAATTGATTTTGGCTTCTACTTACTCCGGACTACTTTACTTTTTTAATATCCTTCGGTACTCCAGGGGTTAAATACAACTTCCACCAATAACATAGCCGACGTTTATTTATAGTGCTGTAGCTAGAATAATATTATTTTCTAACGATTAAGCTCGAAGACAGCAGAGCTCGAGCTAGCAGCGATAGCCTAGTTGGTTGCGGTACGGACTATCAAGACGAAAGTCGTAGGTTCGAAACCCAAGTGGCATACACCTCTGACTTTTCTGAAAGTTATGTGTGTATTAAAATGTTAATTATCGCTTGCTTTAACGGTGAAGGAAAACATCGTGAGGAAACCTGCATATCTGAGAGTTTTTCGAAGGTATGAGAAGTCTGCCAACCCGCATTAGGCCAGCGTGGTGGACTAAGGCCTAACCCCTCTCATTAGTAGAGGAGGCCCGTGCCCAACAGTGGGACAATGTTAAATACAGGGCTAGTATTATATTATATATATAAGCTCGAAGACAAGCTGAGACGAAATTCGCAAGTTCGAATCGAAAAAAAATTGACTACCAATCCTGGGAAATGTAATGTTGTCTCTAAAACTGTTTGTAAATACTGATTCGCCAACAAACGTGATACATCGTTTCGATCTCCTAAAAAATACTTGGGACGACGACGAAGAATATATCTCTAAAACCTACTATTGTATGATAAACCGAATTTGTACCGGCAAACAACAAAATAAGGGGGTGTTCTATCTAAAAAGAGATTTCATTTTTATTAAGAGACGGCCGCTATTTGACGAAGCGAGCGAATTAAAGATTGTCAACAGATTTATTATTCGCTCCAGTGAACCCGGAGTTGAGTTCCCGCGGGAGATATTATATACAACGCAGTTAGTTCGTATCCGCGTAATTTGGAAATGCCATTATCAGATAATTAGAAAAATATATTTCTTATTAAAATAATATCTATATGTTGAAATAATATCATCCAATTTTCGTACCGCAGTAACTTTCGATTACATTGATTTTAACAATATGTATATATTTTTTACTCACGAAAACTACATTTATAAAAAAACATATTAAAAATGTCTTAGAATTTTTTTATATTCGGGCTCGGCAAAGTTACCACACTGCACTTAATGGTAAGCACAGTGACGTCCAGTTAGAGTATCAACTGGACGTCATCGCTGGTGGTAGGATATTCGTATCCGCCCGGATAGCGACCACCGTACACAGGGCGAAAAACCCGCCATAGTGGCACACGCAAGTGTGTCGCGTTCCGGGATCAGCCAGTGTACATCCGGTTTTTGTTGGGGGTCTGGAGTTGGGGTACAATGGCCATTTTGCGGCATTCTTAGTACTCTGACACTAGACCCTCGACCCCTTCTTCACCTTCTTGCTCATGGCGTAGTGTGAAGAAGCAGGCCGGCATGAGTGTGTTGAGTAGTGGGGGATAGATCGTCTCTCGCTACTCAGTACTCTATTTGGACCGCACTGCGCTTACCATCAGGTACAGTGCGGTCACTTAGCCGTGCCAGGATAAAAAAAAAATCAAGTAGCGAGAGACAATCTATCCCTCGCTAATCTCAACACAATCGTGCCGGCCTGCCGTGTAGCACCTTTACACTACGCCTAAATCACCCATGATCATAGGAAGGAGGGCTTCTTAAGCTTTTACAACTTTCTATATCTGCTTAGTAGTGAATTTATAAAGAACCTAATATTTTTATCGGATGAAACTTAGCCTATATATTAACCCAGCTAATAAACTATCTGTGTGTTAAAGTTACATCCAAATACATTCAGCCTTTTTTGCGTGCTTGAGTAACAAACATCCAAATATACAAACATTTACATTTATAATATTAGCAGGATATATCGAAACAAAGTAGGAGTAAGTTTAAACTACATTTTCACGTAACTTGCTAAAATTTGACGATGAAGTCAAACATGTTTGGCGGTCGCCCGCCACTAATAAGGTATTATGAACTTCGGCTAAGAACTGAAGGGGTGGGTGCTAGGAACTAGGGCGTATTGAAGACGGCTTTGGGGGTCAATATCTCCTTTTTGTTAAGATTAATTATGTATTTTTCCCAACACAGTTTGCTATTACGTTTAACATATTTCAAATAATTTTACTAAAGTTTTTTTAAGAAAAACTATCTTATTTGACAAACACAAATAAACGAAATTCGATTCCCGTTCTGAGACAATTGTTTGTGTGGTCCATAAATAGTTGTTTCGGGTATAGGGGTTGTAAGACTGAAGGTCTCGTAGTTCCTGAAACCCACGACACAAGACTCGTACCTTAGTGGCTCAGGACTATGTGTGACCGTTGGATGTATTTGTCTTTGTTATTTTTACCAACTTCTTTGTTGATAGTATTATAAAACGGCTTTTTATTTTAAAATAATTTCGAACCAATGTAGTGAATTATCTGATGGTAGAAAGTTGTTCATATTGAAATTGACTCCCGTATCGAAGACTGGATCCGTTCTCATCGAAGGGAACCGAAGTCAGTTGAGGGTAGCGGAGTAAGGGGGAAGATGTTTGAGGTATCTCCGGTAAGTAAGGAGCGCGAGATTACCGATGGCAAGATAAGCCTTGAATTAGACACAACGAATTTTGTATGAACTTCTGAAGATATTAGGCTCTTGCATCGCTTTGAGCATAAAATATGAGGTTTGTTTCACAAAAACCTTTTGAGCATTAAAGGTTTATGATCGTTTAAACGGCAGTTAAGCAATCTTTGTGATTTATTTTGTAATGTAGTCGTAATGTTTCCAAACTCTCTTTATTATTTAATTTTTCCCTCCCTGTACACTGTTATGTTTACGGACACTTCGTTTCGTTTTGATTCTTTTTTCAAACTAATTACCAAATCTATTTTCAGATTTATTCCCAACAATTTAAAATTTCATATTGTGGCTCTGTTTTTCCCCCAATAGTATTATCATAATATTTTAAATATAGCATGTTAAATCAGAAAATATAGTTCGAATCTACGTATAAACATTATGTTAGTAGGACACTAGATATTGGAGATCAGTTACATACATATACACACTCACGCCTGCAATCCCCGAAGGGGTAGGCAGAGGTGTAACCAGTACACCCACTTTTCGCCGAATTTCGGTCCCATAATGTGACAGGGGGCGAGCCCATGGCCATACCGGGCACAGGTTCCAGACTCCGGGCTAATACTGAGAATTTCTAGATAGAAAAACCCAATATCACTTTACCCGACCCGGGGATCGAACCCGAGACCTCAGCATAGCAGTCGTAACACATGCGCAATTACAACTGCGCCACCGAGGTAGTCACCTAGACTATTAAAACTAGGATTAGAGGACATAGTATATTTTATCAATGGATTATTAAATCTATTTGTCTTTTTTCACAAAAAAAACTATTCTTATGATTTTAAAAATAGTATACCTAGTTGTTTCACAGTTTGTTTACTTACTAGGAGATACCATTTTGTCAATGCATATCGTGGCATAAATGACTATTAACAGAGGCACTATGTTCAGTACTATAGTATATTATTATAATTCGACAATACAGACGACTGTCGCTTAACTTTTAATATATTTAATTCCGAAAGAGTACAATGGTAGGGACTTTCGGAACATTTCTTACAGGCATTTGGGGCTTAGCGGGCCAAGTCAGGCAGAGTCTCGCCCGAGGCGTCTGCATCCACACACAAAAACATCCCAGTATTCACCCTAAGGCGGTTCTTAAATCTCAATTAAGGTTAAAACCGTGTCTCGGGGCCCGCACGTACACTGAATTAAATTAATGGCTCCACATATTGCAACTGTTGCGGCCCTACCTGAATTAATTGCTTCTTTTTTGGTCTTCTTTTGTTCGTCGGCCAGGTTAAATGTTTTATTAGCGAGTTTGTTTATTTACTGCGGGACTACGAACGGAATTAGATCGCTGTTTTAATTATTAGCCTGACCTGGCTCTTGGTTTGTATATCTTAGAAATTAAACACATCTTTCGTTTTCGTAATCTGATTCGAAACTGTCCACCACTTTTTGTATAGAACCCTGTTTTGCATTAAATAATGCCAAACTATTTATAAAATGAATGATTATTATGATATGAATGATAAAATGCAAATGTAATATAGAGACTGGATATAAAACTGAAAATCAGTACTATTACAGTACAGTACAGTATTTTAAGTTTTTTTTTATATCATAGGCCGACAAACGAGCCAGTGGGTCACCTGATGTTAAGTGATATCCACCGCCCATGAACATCCACAATACCGAAAGTATCATGTATGCGCGGTCGGCCTTAAAGGACAGGAATAGGGATTAGGGAAGGGAAGGGGGAATCTGGGCGTCCGGATATCTCACTTACCATACGAAACGCGACAGTGAACTGTCACTTTACGTTGGTTTTCTGTGAGACAGTGGTACTACCCCGGTCGAGCCGGCCTATTCATGCTGTAGACAAATATGTCTAGAGCGTGGCTCTACCACTTTTAAAAATGTTAAGATTAAATTTACTTTTCAACACACTCGTAATTGAATAATACTCGTATATCGTCTGTTAAATGTATATTTAGTTATCACCCAGTCTTATAACTAAGCTAAGTCGGAACTTACCTTTAAGAAACGGTTTTACAACATAATAGCAACCAACTTCAACTATTTGTCTTCGGTACAAGTTTCGCATGCCGACCGAATGCCTCGAGCGTGTTTCCTACATTAAAATACGGGATAATCTGTATGCTGTGCGTCGCATTGTCGGCGAATCCAAGCCGGCGTTGTCATGGCAACGCTCTTGTAAACCCCGTGAAGAGTCAAAGCGTAAGGCGAAATAATGACGCGACGAAATATGGCAGCTGACTGTACGTGCCCTCTGTACTATCGTTCATTCTTAGTTTTGATATATTTTTTTGACAATGGGTCGCAGAGGGTTTTCTATTGGGGATAATAGTGGAAATTGAAATAATGTTTGGAATGTATTATTCTATTGTAAAGCAGCGATAGCCTAGTTGGTTGCGGTACGGACTGTCAAGACGAAAGTCGTATGTTCGAAACCCAAGTGGCATACACCTCTGACACTTCTAAAGTTACGTGTGTATTCTTTGTTAATTATCGCTTGCTTTAACGGTGAAGGAAAACATCGTGAGGAAACCTGCATACCTGAGAATACTCAAAAAGAATCTCGAAGGTATGTGAAGTCTACCAACCCGCAATAGGCCAGCGTGGTGGACTAAGGCCTAACCCCTCTCATTAGTAGAGGAGGCCCGTGCCCAGCAGTGGGGCAATGTTTAATACAGGGCTAGTATTAGTAGTTAGTATTCTATTGTACTAGAATAGGTTGAGTTTGTTTCGGGGTATGCCTTCGAGACAGGAGACAGCGACCTGCGACACAAGTCAGACGGCAGTTACGCATTCGCTTGGAACACAATTAGGTATATAGAAATGACGCGCGACACAGTTTCCTGTCTCACCTACCTAAAATAGTATCTACACAATTGCATACAAAGCTGAGGTGTTGCTGTATTCTTTTTCGACTGCACAAGTCAAAGTCAACCTGCATAGTGATCTGGAGGGTTACTCTTGACACTCGATTCCAATTTAAAATTGAGATTGGGTTTTTTTTTTAATCTTACATTAATGAGCTTGGTCGAAATTCGACTATGCCGCTCCATAAATCCACAGCTTATATGTCAACTACTAAATGTTAATACATTTAAAATAGGGTTCGAAAACTGTATAATTGGCACTCTTGAACGCAACACTAGCGGACGATTTAACTGAATACGGCGGAATTTTTAGTAACTAAATTAAATAGTCTACCAACCAGCATTGGGCCAGCGTGGTAGACTAAGGTCTAACCCCTCTCATTAGTAGAGGATGCCCGTGCCCAGCAGTGGGACAATGTTTATACAGAGTATTTACCATAGCTAGTTCGTAAATATTCTATTTTATTTAGTTGAGTGAGTTAAGAGTTCCAGTATCTACTAGATTGAAATTGAAACTGTATCGAGTTCGAGATTGGAATTGACTTCAAGAGTAGGCCTACTGATAGTGACACTATCTGACCTGATAGTGATGAGTGCAAAATCAAAAGTGATATATTTTTTCCTGCCTTGGTGGCGCAGTTGTAATTGCGCATGCGTTACAACCGCTGTGCTGAGGTCTCGGGTTCGATCCCCGGGTCGGGTAAAGTGATATTGGGTTTTTCTATCTAGAAATTCTGAGTATTAGCCCGGAGTCTGGAACCTGTGCCCGGTATGGCGATAGGCTCGCCCCCTATCACATTATGGGACCGAAATTCGGCGAAAAGTGGGTGTACTGGTTACACCTCTGCCTACCCCTTCGGGGATTATAGGCGTGAGTGTATATGTATGTATGTATATATTTTTTCATATTCCATATTAGTTGGAGTAGTCACTGTATACAGTAACCATGTAAAAATATTACGTTGATAATAAAAAGTCTCTTTAAATATTCAGTCTAGATCATTAGATAATCCGTCTCAAAACACAAACCAACACAATAATGAGGACTATTTTGCACAATAATACTGATTGCTATAGGTATGAATGCGTAATTTTGTGAACCAAAGGGCGTCCATTGCTATGCGGTCAGTAGCATTCCGCACATTCCCTCACATATGACGGGAATTAAGCGCTTCATTAGTGGACTCATGTATACTATATGTGTCTGGCATTGCATCTATATTCAGTAATAAATACTTTATAAGTAACTAGCTGATGCTCGCGGCTCCGCCCGTGTGGATGTCATGTTTGGGAGAAAAAGTATACAATACAAAATACTCATGCGTTTAACTTAAAAAATGACGGATTTTCTTACAATCTATCATCCCCTATTTTACCCCCTTAGAGGCGGAATTTCCAAAAATCCTGAAACATATATTTTTTATTTTAACAGGCCAAATACTAATTTTCATGAATTTAACTTCAAAAATGACTGATTTTCATACAAACTTTCATCCCCTATTTTACCTCCTTAGGGGTGGTATATCCAAAAACCCTTCCTTAGTGGATGCCTACGTCATAAAAGGTACCTACTGTCAAAATTTCAAGTCTAACCCCAGCCGTTTAGGCTGTGCGTTGATCGATCAGTCAGCTAGTCAGTCAGTTTCTTCTTTTATATATACAGATTGATAAAGATTTATTTTTCTGGCGGTTTTTGTTTGATAGTACTAATATTAAATGCGAATGTTTGGATGGATGTTTGTTACTCAATCACGCTTCAACGGCTGAACGGATCTGGTTGAAATTTGCCACATATAGATTATAGTCTGGAATAGCGCATAGGCTACTTTTTATCCCAGATAATATACAGTTTCCGTGGGATAGTTTAGTTTTTCACAAAGCAAAAGATCGACATGATTTATTGCATAGTGGCAGTTTAGGGATCAGAAAATGACATAGGCTACTTTTATACCGGAAAAATTCACGCTTCTTATGGGATAGCAAAATATAGGTAGGTGTAATAGTTGAAGATGCCTCATGTATTGTGTATATCTTTTCTACCAAAATAACCTCCACGCGGGTGAAGCCGCGGGCAACAGCTAGAGCTAGCTAAAAATAAGGGCCGCGACTTCTATCCTCGTAACAAGAGAAATGTTTGTTGACACTCAAATATTTCTTTGACTTAAAATTTCTCTTATTTCATACCCAAGACACAATATATTTATGACTTACTGTGAGGTCAGGGCTTTGTGTGTGACTGTTGGTATTTATTTATTTTATTCCCAAACAGAGATGTCACTTTAAATCTCAAATTTAATGTATATGATGGGTAATCCATTGTTACAAGTAAATAAATATCTGTTATCCGACATTATCATAAAGAAAGGGAGCATTTATAAGAAGTTTTTTTAGATAAATAGTACACCGAATTCAATAAAAAACAAACTATGCGTCCCTATAAAATTTGAGGGTTGCCCTCGATTTTTCTGAGATACCATCATCAGATCCTGACTTGGTGCCAATGGGACCACCTGGGAAGTATACCCTTTTAAACAAAAAAAGAATTTCTCGAATCAGTCCAGGCGTCTTCGAGTAATCGAGGAACATACATAAAAAAAGATTCCGACGAATTGAGAACCTTCTCCTTTTTTTTAAGTTGGTTAAAAAGGAATATAACTGCAAAATAAGTGATAATTTATTTTTTGTTGACTTATTTTATTCTCTTATTGTCTTCGGGTGCTTTAAAGTCGACAAACTAACGTCTTATACTTAGAACAACGTGACTGATCTTTAAGCTGTAACTCTATAAAATAAATCGGCATCACAAATCGCTCAATGTAAGTTGAATACGTAAACAATATAGTCCTCGACAAGGTTGCAACAAAACACACAGTGGGAAGTAACGATACATTGATCAATATTTCCACTCCATAAAGCACGTTTAACACTAAAATTGGCTGTTGAAAAATATGAGTTTTCCATTAAGCGGAGAGGGCCGACCCGACGCCGTACACGATTCAATATGCTATTTACTTTTTTAACTACTAATTGAATTGGTTTCGTGTACTTATATAGGTCTCGTTCAAATTAATTAAACCCGTACAGCACTCTGAAACCACCACAGTTCCGTACAATTTTTATCGGTAATAAAAAAACCATTCCTAAATACTTCAGTTGACTCAGACAATTTTACGGTAACATCAAAATATGTAGTGATTGTTTTGCTCTTTATTAGAAAGCTTTTATTAGGGTGCTCCCGCTCGTACGTGGCGGAGGAACGTCCCCCGCCAGATATTGTTGCCCGTGACAATAAATAAGACGTAAAATTTTATTTTACAGCGGTAAACGAAAGAAGCTAACGAAATTACATTCAATTACGGCAGTGCGCCAGCGGCATTCCGCGGCGGCAATAAACGCGGAGTAACGTCCTACGCGTAAATTTTTCGGACGTAAAACTGTGTAAAAGTGAAGTTAGTGAGATGTACAGCGACAATAAATGTTTATAGGAAGCCGGGTGCAGATCCCTCTGGCGAATGCCCCCTCAATTAAGCCTGCAGAAAAAAATTGCGCACGTTCCTGTGGGCAAACACGAATGAACTAAATTAAGTGAGTAAAATAAGGTGCCCTCAAACTGGGTCACGCAGTCCAAGTGCGACTCGAGCAGTCGAGAGCCCTGCATATCCTTGCTCAAACGAAGTACATCCCCACTGCTATAATTAAATATTAAATTCTTGAATTTTGTGTGGTTGACTTTGATACTTGCGGAACGCTTTCTTTGTGGATAATTTTGTTAAGAAAAATGTAGCGCTTTTAGGTTTTTTCTATAAAAAAGGTGGAGGAATTTTTCTTTGCCAAGTACACATCATTTTCAGTTGGCGAGTAATTAGCCGAACCATTTCTAACAAAGATTCTTTACTTATATAAAGGTTACTTAAGGTTTCTCTATTATAAATAGCATAATGAAAAACTAAAGTAGTTTCATTATTTTAAGAGTATATATTTAAATATTTACACGTGTATTACTCACTGTACACTCACGCCTGTAATCCCGAAGGGGTAGGCAGAGTATACCAGTTACCAGTACACCCTCTTTTCGCTGAATTTGTTACGGTGTCATAATTTGATAGGGGGCGAGCCTATAGCTATACCGGGCTCAATTCCAGACTCCAGGTTGATACTGACTATTTCTAAATAGAAAACCTAATATCACATTACCTGACCCAGGGATCGAACCAGAGACCTCAGCATAGCAGTCGTAACGCATGCCTAATTACAACTGCGCCACCGAGGCAGTCTGAGCACCGAGTATAATAAATTATATTTAGTGTTAAGAATACATCATTTATAATTTATTCATATTTAATATTTTTGTACTACGGTAATTCTTATTTAATTCCAACTATGTATCATGATTTGTATCTCAATTTATTGACTGTAACCATTACATTCCCTCCGGATCATAAACAATTAAGAGTATCATGTTTTGATAATAGATAATTATTAATTATCATTATTTATTTTAGTCAAAAAATTATGAATTATTTTCTGTCCTACACTCTTTGACACAGATTTTCTTAATTATGTACTGGGCACATCAAACTACAAGTATATCCGCGGATTATCCTCCATAGACACAACATAACTCACATTTACGCTTCCCGGCCGCAAAAATTACCCACTAACATAACCAATTTTCTTACCTTTGAGAAAATCATGGCTCCTCTCTGCCTATTGCGTAACATTGCCCAAAGGACGTACGCGACACGAATACGGGCCACATATTCACACGATTAGCCATTTTGAATCATATTAATAAGACATAAAGATGATTTTACGATGTGCTATGTCGTCGTCAAAAGGCAAATGTGTCAGACGTCCCATAACACACTCTAAGGGAATGACACTAGGCCTATAATGGGTCCTTACTTGAAGTGGCACCATACGCGTGTGGCACCCATTTTCTTGTGAGGCAGCCGAGACGGGCGAACAAATTAGAAAATCTTTTGGGGAATAATTTAAGAAGCTGCGGTTGTGAAGTTAACTTTGTTTTCCGACTCCGCAGGGCTTCACGGGCCGATCAAAGGTTCATAAACGCTCATTTTGAGGTTGTTAAATTGAAAAATTATTGGTGTTGGAAAATTGACAAGATTAACACTTGGAACTTAATGAGGAATTATTTTTACCAAGAGTTTGGATCTTGTTAACTCAACAAAAACTGGCACATGGCAGTGATTCGATATAAGGAAATTTAAAAATTACTTAAGTACAGAAATATTGTTGTGCCAGTACTTTTTATAAATTTGTTTATTTTTTGTTTTTGTGTCATAGCTATTAAATATAATTCTTAATAACATACTAGTCACTTAAAAGGTAAATTTATGGATTTAAAAAATTACGTAAACTAATACGGGATAAATAAAACATTTTGTGAATGTTATAAAGTATTTGGTTTACATCTAAAGTAGTTAAACATTATCATAACTCGACATGATAAAACAAAACACTGCACAAGTAGCATACAATATCTATAGTAAATTACGGTTAATATGAAAGCAGGGGTAAATAGAAATAAATCTAGCATAATGTTTATAGACTTAACTATAAATCAAATACAACAAGAAAATTCTATAAAATGTTGACAAAATCAGCCTTTGGTCAAACCATCAGTAGAGGTTATTACCTCAATGTAACTTTCGTCCCCATACACCCCTGCAACTACCCCGTTTTAGGGTCTGTTTAAATCGTTTATTCAAAGGCCCTTTCTTTATTTTATTAACTAAATAATTTATTGCAAAGTATCAAGGAGCGTCATTTTAATAGATTATGATATTAAGAAAACTTCGTATAAATTACATCATCGGATAAAGGCGGAAACCACCGTATGAACTGGTAAAGAACTCTTGCCCGCCCGCGGCGACATTCCCCCAAGTTCTTTGTCTTAAACGCCCTTACCATATTTAATTAACCATACATCTTACATCCATTTGCGTTCCAGTTATACTGATAACTCATTAGGAATTTTCCCGAAGTTTTCTAGATACCTGGTTATATAAAAACCAGTGAAAATAGCTTAGCCATTGCCAATCCTAATAATATAATTGCGAATGTTTGGATGGATGGATGGGTGTTTGTTACTCAATCACGCTACAATGGTTGGATTGATCTGGTTGAAATTTGGCACAGAGATAGATTAGCACAAGTGCCGGAATAGCATATAGGCTACTTTTTATCCCGGAAAAATGTACAGTTCCCGTGGGATACTATAGTTTTTCACAGAGCAAGGGATCGACATGAGTTTTTACATAGTGGCAGTTTAGGGATCAGAAAATAACATAGGCTATTTTTTATCCCGGAAAAATGCACGCTTCCTATGGGGTAGCAAATATAGAAATGTGTAATTGCTTAAGATGCCTCCGTGGATGTATACCTTACCTTTCAAAAATAACCTCCACGCGGACCGAGCCGCGGGCAACATCTAGTAAGGAATAAAGAGACAGAAAGCCTTATGCTGTGTCGAAGGCTCAGAGTTCTTCGAGATGACAAGCGGGTGGATCTACCTAGTTTAGGTAATAACTATGGCACCGATTTGTCCATAGAACCAAAGCCACCAAACTCCACTAAAATGATTACACAACTTCAAGTAAATCTGTGACACTAATTACGCAACAACCCAAAACATGAACACCGAAAAAAATTTCACGCAAAGCCATAAAAATAGTTTAATACTCCCTTTGTTTCCATTACCCGCCGAGTATCTCATCCTCTCCATATCGCGAATCTATCCAAACATTTTGAACACGAAACTTTCTACGCCAAACTTTATCGTTCCTCGATCATATTTTCGTATTTTTCTTTCAAGAGACGTGGAGCGGGAACCATTTAAACGTATTCCATAAATCACGATATTATGAATTCTAACAAGGCGTTACAACAAAAATACAAACTTGGAAATTGGGGCGCGATTAACAAACGTGTATTCCTTAATAAAGTTGAAGATACAAGACATAATGTAACTTCAACGTCCGTCCTAGTAAAATATTGACACAAATCCCGTAACTTATAAAATTGTGCTTCCGTCCCAGATGTAGGCAATATGGGATTTCCGTCATTTTGATGTAGGGGCCTGGGGCGCGCCGTGCGTGGGACCGCTGGGGGCCGGGGTGCCTGTGTACACACGGGGGGACACCTGGCTAGTTCTGAATGCGGCTTGTTTGCTGATCGATATCACTCGCTGAAGATACACCGCCCGTTAATGCGTTTCGCGAAAATATTTTCTCAGTGACCTCTTTAAGGGACATGTTTTGAGGACACTCGGAGTATCTTTCAGTACCTACGGGTTGTGATTGCTTTAGAATCTTGTGGATTTAGTTAAAGTTTGTTTACATACGACATTACATTACTAATTGCTTTAACAATGTTTTGTATGCATATTTTCTTATGAACACCAATATTGTAGAAAAAATGCATATTTTATTACATACATACGCAATCATGTCTGTTACCCCCAAAGGGTTAGGCAAAGGTGTGAACAGTACACCACCGATAATCGCAGACCTTATTATAGTTCTATAACGTGATAGGGGTCGAGACTATCTCCATACTGGGCACAATTCCACACTCCGGGCTGATACTGAGTATTTCGTAATAGAAAAACCCAAATTCAACTTTTACCCCAACCGGTGATCGAACCCCAAACCTCAGCACAGTAGTTGTACCACAGACGCAATTACAACTGTGCCATCGAGGCTGTGTCTCTTTTATTAACCGACTTCAAAAAAGGAGGAGGTTAACAATTCGTCGGAATCTTTTTTTTATGTATGTTACCCGATTATTCGAAGACGCCTGGACCGATTCGAGAAATTCTTTTTTTGTTTCAAAGGGTATACTTCCCATGTGGTCCCATTGGCACCAAGTCAGGATCTGATGATGGGATCTCATAAAAATCGAGGGCAACCCTCAAATTTTAAAGGGACGCATGATTTGTTTTTTATTGAAGTCGGTGTACTTTTTATTATTAAAATAATTGTTTTGGCTACGAAAATATTCTTGCTATCTATACTTAGATCGTGTTATAGTATATTCATTGTAGACATTATTCCTTTATTTAATACTAGCTGTTGCCAGCAGCTCCGCCCGCGTGGTGATTATTTTTAACCGACTTAAAAAAAGGAGGAGGTTAACAATTCGTCAGAATCTTTCTTGTTATGTATGTTCCCCGATGACTCGAAGACGCCTGGACCGATTCGATAAATTCTTTTTTTGTTTAAAAGAGTATACTTCCCAGGTGGTCCCATTAGCACCAAGTCAGGATCTGATGATGGGATCTCAGAAATATCAAGGGCAACCCTCAAATTTTATAGTGACGCATAATTTGTTTTTAATTGAAGTCGATGTACTTTTTATTGAAATAAAGTTACAATATCCATGGAGGCATCTTGAACTATTACATCTTTCTATAGCTGCGTAGTAGTGAGTTTATAAAGAATCTGTGGCGGCACACAGAGCGCGCACAACACTAATAGCAAACGCCTTCCTAAATCGCGTTAGCTAAGTTGGCGTGACGCTTCATATATAAAGCTTGCCAGACTATTATCTATCTCTGTGACAAATTTTAACCAGATCCGTTAAGCCGTTCTGGCGTGATTCAGTAACAAACATCCATCCAAACATTCACATTCATAATATTAGTAAGATGCTGTGTGTAATTTGAAAGTGCTCAGTTTGCTCACAACACATATGAAACTTATCCGACAATCGACGGATTGCCAAGTTATTACATATCTCTAATAATATCGCACGTATACAGATCCATAAAAGATATAAAGACACTTTCAAGTGCATACAATATGTACCGTGGTGCAAATTCTCAATCGCCAAATAAGAACACAATCCTACGTGATACAATGTCGAAAGCACGCCCTCCACGTGTGAAGTTGTCTTAACCAAGGGAAATAAAATGGTACGTGTTAGTGCGCAAACCTGTGCCAGACAAATATTTTACCATTTCCACTAGCGGCCCGCCCAAATCGAGGATTAAGTGCATTGTTCATGAGTGCTTTTATCGGTTGCTGATTTTATATAACGATATTTATTTAGTATACGTGATACAATTATAATTTAATAATATTAGTAATTGATATAGTTTCTATATTATAGTAGAATGTTGAATTTGTAAAAATAGAATTAAAAGGATATCAAAAGTTTTGCCTAAGATATTTTTGATATTTACTGACATTTTTTATGGAAAACTTACTGCTCAAAAGCCTTGTGGATTGGAGAACCAATAAGATTATACTTAAAAACCTTAATATAAGCTGATGCTATTATCCTAGAAGAGGAGAGATGCTACTAATGCACTGACTATTCCTTGGCTTTTTTCCTATTGACCTTTTAGGTGATAAGTGGCAAGCTTATTAGCATATCCTGCAAAAAATCCAGTCACGGGATTTTTTTATCGAAAAATTAAAAACCAAAATATGATTGCACGACCTGAGATTTAAACCCAGAATTTCTCCGGTTTCAGCCTTAGCTCCCTCTAATCCAGAAAGACGATAAACAAATTATAGTAGGTAATTTAGAAACTGCTCAATCAGACATCGACATTTACGGCAGCGGCTTTGCTGTGCCCTGGTATTGCAGAAGTCTATGGGCGGCGGTGACTACTTACCATCAGGTGGCCCGTCTGCTCGTCTGCCTATCGAGGCACTAAAAAAAAAAAGACGTTAAAACCCCCGAGTCATATTCGACAACATTTAAAAGGTAGACACAGTACGAACTTACCCGCTATATAAATCTGATGACAAAAACTGGACTGCGCTTTAAGCCGATATGATGCAGAGTAAACAAACTTCTAACCTAAGCCCATGTTTACCATGCACATGCACTTCGGTGGAACGGTCGTTTCACTTTGCAACTTTTCAAATATCACGGTTGAACTTTAACCACCCGTCCTTATGACGGTATTATGCAAACTGAACGGGATCACATTATTATTAGGATATAACATTGGTAAGGCGTGGCACAAGTAGACGATCGGCATGGAATTTAAACGTTGAAAAAGATTTACTTCAGTTTTATCACTGTAATTCTTTTTCAATGTTTTCAACGAAACATTACTTCATCACTCACTTCATCATCAATCACTTTATCTTAAATGGGGACATATTTGACAACAATTTAGAAAAGTGGTCTTCTACATGAAGTCATGGCATCTGACTTTAAGTTTACCACGTATCCTCTGCGATGTTGGTTATATATAACTGTGGTTATTCCTGTATTTACACAACCAAACACACCAAATTATTGTAAAACTCATGTCTATAATTTTAATTAATATTTTCCGCTACCTCTCGTGGGACACAGCGGAGACGGTCTCACCGCAGACGCTGCGGCTTGTTTAATGCCCGTTTTACGCTTGTACCCAGATTGAGTCCCGCCCGGACGCCATTTAAACAGGATCGCTTTACACTCTCTGTTCCGCTTTAATAGAGCCGTTCCTTTTTATACCTAATGACCCTGTAAAATACGGTAGGTACGTTTTTTAATCGCGCAGCTTAATGTCTTTATTAGGTGTGTAAGGATCAAGAGATTTGAGTTTACTGAATCTGCTTTTGAATTTTTGATATAGTTGCAAGAATAGATGGGTTTCATTGAATTATTGTACTAAAGGCAATGTAATTGTTTTCGGAAATAAATAGCAGAATATGAAGACCGGCCACTTGAAAACAAACAAAGAACAAATCGTCCGATATCCAAGTGCAAACAACACAACCGAAACTAAACTTAGACTTGTTGCGTCCAAGTGAAAACTAATAAATGTTTCCCACGGCGAATATAAGAGTGGAGCAGTGCCAGAGCGTGACATTAAACTTGAGCATAAAGTGAGCGTGCAATATCGAGTTAGCGAGTTCCACAAACAAGACGGCATCGGACTTCCTGGCGTAAACTACTTAAATCTTGACGCGTCTTGCCCGGGCTTAGAATAAACTTGCCCACAAACATCATCTTTGGTATAGGGTAATAACGACCATATTTGCTTGTATACAAGATGGATTTACGTATGTGTGAGATTATAGAGTGCGGACTTTTGATCTACGTGCAGTGTGGCCCTGAAGTGGCTTTCCGCATGATTGACACTGCCCAGTGGCTTTTAGTTGGCAAACCAAGCTTTACTTGCACTGATAGACTTCTGTGAATGTAAAGTGTAGCGGGTAAGTGGTTGATTGGATGTATTGATATCCAAATTATGAATGTTACTAATGATAAAGTCTGAAACCAACTGTAGAAACTAAACAAATATAAATAAAGAGTAAACTTATCAGATTAATAATATAATAAGAATCTATAATGTTAATTTAATAAACCTATTACTCACAAAGGTCATGGATTCGAATATCACTTTATCAATGAATTGACTTCCAAAAGTCGGTACAGTCACCCAACTCAGTAGCAAACGGCAATTACATTCAAATTCGAAAGGAGCCACCTGTTGGCAGAACGTTCTCGAAAAAGATTTTATTGGTGGAAAATGGTCGCCGACAGATGTTCTGTCGGAGATTTGCTTTCCAACTCGCCGTAAAGTTCTGTCGAGGGCACTTTTCAACTTACCACTGGATCGTTTTATGCACTACAAGCTTCCGAGGCTTTTTGTAAACGTTCTACTTTATTTTGAAGCGCTTAAGAACTTCTAATATTCTGTCAATAAGCATTTAGACTATAATTTCAAATATTTCTGTTATTTGTTGATCGACATAGGAATCGCAATTTATAAATCACTTTTCCATTTGTGTCTTACACAATAATTACATCTTAAAATAAAGTTATTATTCAGTCATAAAAATCCTTTATTTAGCCTTTCCACGGCGGACATCGATAAACGGGCAAATGGGTCAATTTTTACCGCCCATGTAATCAATATCAGACTAATCATAGACTGCTAACCTTAAAATAAAGAGATGGAATAGGAAAGGAGGTGAGTTTTGTAAAAGTTTATTTATCGCACGACATGCAACAACCAACTTAATTTTAAGTCCATATCAATAACAAAAGGAAATAACTACGATTTATTTGTCTCGTACAAGAAGCTATAGCTTAAAAATATCACAGGTTAAATCGGTGTTCGTAAGAAAAGTCGTGTATTCTCAAGCAATATTTTACGGCATGAACGGATTTAGCGTGACTGGGTCCACATTGTGTGCGGTATTATAGGGTTTGTGTGTGAGATATGTTTACTTGTAGTCAAGACGTTAGGAAAGTATCAATTTTACGTTTATTTAAATTCTTAATTTAGATGAGAGATGAATTATGAAAGAGCATTGCCTCTTGTTCATCTGTCTCAGCAACGACCAAGTGAGTTCTAAAGATTTTGAGTAATTTGTCTCTGTCTAGCGTCAAAGGTATTGCGATCAAATTTATTGAAATTCAATGTAAGAAGCACATTACACAAGCTGGCGATGTGGTAATTTCTATGCAATCGCTCGAGACGGGTGAGCACACCCGTATCCAAAAAGTATCATCCAAACATACGAACGGAAACTCCTATAGATAACAAAGTACGGAAAAATGTAACAGTAATTGGCTCGGTGAAATTGATAGGATAAAAGTATACAAAGTGGCGGTAAGCCGCGTCCGCTCCGCCGCGCTCACGGACCAATTACCTAAAACACACACGCACTTAACCTCAAAATTTACTAATGAAAATTTCCATACACGGGACGCGGGGTGCGCCTTATCGTCGATCTGTGGATTGCCTTTGTCAGTAATTAAAGTATGGTATTCCGGTGACCGGTGATGTAGGATAATATGATGTAAGTCGAATTAATAGGATGACTTAATTGTATTGATTTAAACACGCTCAGAAGTCAGAACAGACCTAGTAATAAATATCATAACGCTTGTATATATTGATAATATTGCTGAAATATAAGTGGCGATAGACCAGCGGTAAGAGGCATTGACTGCTGAGGTATGTCGCAGATTTAATTCCAACATTAATTGTTAATTATCACTCACTCGCTTTAACGATGGAGGAATACATCGTGAGCTGTCATGCATCTAAGAATTGTTATAAATTTCGAAGATGAAGTGTACCAATTTGTATAAGTCCAACGTGGCAGATTCAGGCCTAGCCCCTCTCATAAATAGAGGAGACCCATGCGCAGCAGAGCCTATGGCTTTATACAACGGTTGTCGGGTTGAAATAATTAGTAATCTTTTCATGATTGTTATTGAATTAAAAATTTCTAATTCCAATACTCAGTATTAATAATTTACATTTCAAAAACTTAATTTAGACTATTATGTGATCAAAGATTCAATAAACAATTTTGTTAGTAGATTAATTTAAGGGTTACATCTTACAAAGAAAGGGGTGAGTGACTGAATATTACTATGGAATCTTTGAAAATTGGACGACGATCGCTTTGATTACAAGACAATAACTAAAATTACACGAAGCCACAAACAAATGTAGAGGGGCAGAGGGAAGCCAGATACAATTTATGTCGCCATTTCCCACCGGCCGGCTATATCTATGTCGTTTGCATCTGAAATCTTTCGAGGCGGGACTATATTAGAGAGGGGAATTGGCTGGAATCTTAATTTATCGAAGTTTTTATGGTTTAATTAACGGAATTCACTTAGGCGGGGGTCGAGCGCGGCGGCGAGGCGAGGTGGGGACAGCACTACGTCGCGTCGCGGTTTGCGCTTTATTTTACACTAATAGATGTCCCTGGGCCGCTGGGCCGCGCCATAATTAGCGCCAGGACGCCATTGAAAGTTTTAATTGAAAAGCCTTTGTACAGTTTTATAGTCTGTGAACAATTTTAGATTGTATATTCACGCGGCATCGCCCGAGTGGCTCTCCGTTGCTTCTTGACACCCTCGCTTTGTTCGCTGTTCAAAGGCTTAACACCTACTTGTTTAGCGTATCATATCTAAGAGCAAAAAACAAGTGAAGTAAAGTTTAAAATGTATTTATTTTCATGGTATATTTTTATATCATTTTCTTATTAATAAAGAAGGATACGATCTGGTACGTATTTGAGCTATTATTACTGACCAATTAGTCTATTAGAAATTACAGAGCGTTCTAAAAGGTAAATGTTAGGTACATTTATGTTTCTTGTCTATTAAAAAATATTAAATTTTATAATCTCTTAAATGCTTTTTACATGACATTAAAGGTACTTAGTAGATAAATGATAATAATACTAGCCCTGTATTAAACATTGTCCCACTGCTGGGCACGGGCCTCTTCTACTAATGAGAGGGGTTAGGCCTTAGTCTACCATGTTGGTCTAATGCGGGTTGGCAGACTTCACATACCTTCGAAATTCTTATAAGAATTCTCAGGTATGCAGGTTTCCTCACGATGTTTTCCTTCATCGTTAAAGCAAGCGATAATTAAGATTTAATACACACATAACTTTATAAAAGTCAGAGGTGTATGCCACTTGGGTTTCGAACCTACGACTTTCGTCTTGGCAGTCCGTACCGCAACCAACTAGGCTATCGCTGCTATTTTAGTAGATAAATGCTTACTCAATATTCTATTTTTGTGAAAATCATTTATACGCGCGCGTATATAAGTAGGCAGCGTTGGCAAAACGAAAACTCATCAAAGTCCATAAACTCTCACGTGAAGTGCTCCAACTTCCATACAACAACGTTGTTCTTCAACGAAATTAATTCACCCTTCTGGAAATTTGGAATTCAAAACTGTAAATTTGTAGCCTCTTGCCCCAATTATTATAACGTTTATTCTTTATGGGGTAAACAGATCCCTATTTATTAAGGTTCATTATTCGAATTAATTTGTTTGTGTTATGTTGCGGGCGGGGAATAGACGGGGTCTAACCGCGCGTAAAGAGGCTGTTTTGATATTTAAATGACGGTCGGGTCTGATTGTGGCTATTGAGCTCGACCGCTAGAGGTCCGCACCGTCTCACCCGCAGGCCGCAACCCACGTGATAATAGCACAAGTCACGACCCCACAACTAACTTCATTGCTTCAAACATTAAAAAATGTGACTTTTGATTTTTTTACCCTGGCACGGCCAAGTGACGAACTGATGGTAAGCGCAGTTCCAGGTAGTATCAAGTAGCGAGAGACACTGATCCTTGCTACGGGTTACAATCATGCCAGACCGGAGAGAAGCTTAATCTTCACACTAAATGATGACTAAAACATTAGGGCCGGCAAATTGTATGCATATAAATACATTTAAAAGATGACAGATTTTTTATAGCACTAGATAAACATACAAAGGTACCAAATGGGTAACCTGATAGTAAACAATATGCAGTGCCCATAACACCAAAAAAAAACATAGAATTGGTTGCATAGCCGAATTTAATTTGATGAAAGGAGTTAGAAAATAGGAGAGGTACTACAGAAATCTCACCTTGGGATAACCACCCAAATTGACCACTATTACATCCCTACCGTGTATCTTCTACAATTATGAATGTTCGTGTACAAAAAAGGTGTACTATAAGATGACCCAGTTAACTGTTAGCTAGTCTCTGCTTTAAATACCTTAAGATAAATAACACAACATTCTATGTAAACTATTATTTATATTATTTATCACATCAAATTAGGAACTTAACTACTGTAGTGTACTAATGGATACAGGAAATATCGTTGCATGACAACTGTCTGTCTGATTAATAAATACATAAAAACCACAGCCTTGAAAATTAACTTACAAATCCCACAATGTTACCGATTCATGAATTAACAGACCACTTTATTATGGGGCAGTCGAGGGTACAATAGAATCGCTAATTTTTAATTAGGGGTTGCCAATTGGGTTCGGATGCGACTCGGATTACAAAGCTGATTACGAGTATCGCGGCTTTCAATGGCGGATATTTGTTAGATGTCTTTATTTTGATCCAAGGTGATAGGATGCCACATAGCCCACAAGGAGCACAGCGTGTAGGTGAGCTTGGGTCTTGGAAATACATACATATACACTCACGCCTGTAATGACCGAAGGTATAAGGTTCAGCGTTCGGGATACGTAATTAAAGATCGTTCTGCATGAGTATAGGTTTATTACTGACTACAATATGACGCGATACATGGTTTTATACAAGAAACATACGCTTACATACATATTATATAGATGGGTCACTACAAAGGGGTAGGCAGAGGTGTTACCAGTACACCCACTTTTCGCCGAATTTCGGTCCCATAATGTGATACGGGGCGAGTTTATCGCCATACTGGGCACAGGTTCCAGACTCCGGGCTAATACTAGATTTTTTATATAGAAATGCCCATTACACTTTACCCGACCCGGGGATCGAACCCGAGACATCAGAACAGCAGTCGTAACGCATGCGCAATTACCACTGCGCCACCGAGTCAGGTCTTGGAAATACATACATACATATACACTCATGCCTGTAATCCCCAAAGAGGTAGGCAGAGGTGTAACCAGTACACCCACTTTTCGCCGAATTTCGGTCCCATAATGTGATAGGGGGCGAGCCTATAGCCACACCGGGCACCATTCCAGACTCCGAGTTAATACTGAGTATTTCTAGGTAGAAAAACCCAATATCACTTTACCCGACCCGGGGATTGAACCCGAGACCTCAGCACAGCAATCGTAACGCATGCGCAATTACAACTACGCCACCGAGGCAGTCTTGGAAATATTGGTTGGATAACATACATTTCAACATTATACCAACACAAAATTCAAATATTTTTGTACAAAAACGTAATCCCAAATTGTCACAGTGTATGTCAATAAATGTTTCCACCTAATCACATATTCAAACAACTTCGGGCTTTCGACAAGCGAACAATGAATGAATGCAAATCTTTAGGTTTGCAGCTTCGTTTCACTGTAAAGGGCCACTCTGCATCTTTTTATGTAGCTATCCCACGGCATGTCGAGACACTTTTTATGTCTTTTTTTGTTCCTGTCTGTTCGATAAGAGTTTAGAACCAAATAATTACACTATTGCATTATGCAGTTATCATGTACTCGATCGGTGATCACAATGGTTTTATGTTGGAAGGTTCCTTTAATACTTTATGCCTCTGGTTTGGATGATAGTAGTAACAAATCAATTTTCCTTGTGAAAACAAAAAACATGTTTTAGAGTCGGTCCAATTCCAGTTGAGGAGAACCGGCACCGGGCACTGGCGTAGCAATGTCTGGAATCTCCTCTACTTGAATACTTTGGACTGCCTCGGTGGCGTAGTTGTAATTGCGCATGCGTTACGATTGCTGTGCTGAGGTCTCGGGTTCGATCCCCGGGTCGGGTAAAGTGATATTTAGTTTTTCTACCTAGAAATACTCAGTATTAACCCGGAGTCTGGAATGGTGCCCGGTGTGGCGATGGGCTCGCCCCCTATCACATTATGGGACCGAAATTCGGCGAAAAGTGGGTGTACTGGTTGCACCTCTGCCTACCCCTTCGGGGATTACAGGCGTGAGTATATATGTATATGTATGTTGAATACTTTTATATAGGAAATTATGTTTTCTTTTATTCTGATACGGTAAAGTGACTATACTGCACCTGATGGTAAGCACAGTGCCGTCCAGGAGAGTATCTAGTAGCGAGAGACATCGATTCCTTGCACGGTACCATAATGCTTGCCTGCTATAGCTTCTTTACACTAGTTATTTGAGACGTTTAAGTTATCAAGCGATGTTGCAATTGTTTTTACCATATATTTTGTTAGAACATTATAAGTATTATTTACTATAAATGTAATTTTAATATTATAAATAGCACCATGAAACCTTTTCTAAATTATTTTCTGATTCCCATTGAACGCATTACCTACATCGAACAAGCAATACGACATCAGGTACAAACCCACATCACCTTCGAGACGATTCCCGACAACATTTTAATAAAAGCAAGATTAGGAAATCGGCTCGTCGCTTATATTTATGGTGGCTGTGAAGAATGTCATATAAAGCGGGACTCGCTTGGATACATTTCACACCTCGCTTCACGCTTTCCCTAAATCTGTTGTCATTTCGATGCGATCCCCTGGAAATAGGGCCAGGAATCCCTCGGATAGTTACGAGATATTCGACGCTATTTCTCACACCAGAGGACGGGTACAACGTTCCCGTTTAAATATTTAACGTGTAAAAAGTATATTCGTGTTATCCTTGTTACCTGATTTGTCACGTGTGAACTTCGGATTCTGATGTGACATTGTGAGACACGATGACAGGAGATATTAAACATGTGATTGCTCTAACAGCGTAATGGTGTGAATTATAAAGGATCGCCTTCTTTCTCACATCTCATCACATGTCATCACATGTCATCACATGTCATCACTTGTCATCTACCCCGTCATTAACGTTACATTACAGCTTTTATGACAAAAAACACTCGCAACCAGTTTAATAAAAACAAAAGGCATTCAAAGGTCCTAGAGGGAAAATATTCCAATTACATATTTTTCGTTTGTATTGCTGAACAATAAAATAAATATTAAATGAAATATATTTTTCAGTATATATTGTAATGACACAATCAACACACCCATAGATATTTTCACATCCAATACAAATATCAAACACAGTATAATTACGACGGTAAATTAAATTGATGTAAACAGACATTAGGAGTAAGGTGAGAGGTCGGAGGACAGAAGGTCCGTGTGACCGCGCGTTATCGGTTACATCGGCCCGTTCGATTTACAAAGAGTTTAACCCGCCGCCGCGCCATTTGTGTTTTTCCGTGCAGACAAATCGGCAACAATAAAGCGTGCCCTTCCTTCACAATGGGTGCACGCATGGCCTGCTTTTAATTTGCCCAACGTATATATCGGATCGCGCGCTCCACCGGGGATCGCTAAAAACACTCCCGGAAAATCCCGACGGTCGTCTGAAAGCTCTCTATTTAAAGGCTCTTGTCTGTTTTTAATACGGCTATTTTTATTGCGTGTGTAAATTTCCCGTGCCGGTTTTATTTTTGTACAAACAAATCGGCCGCTGCGATCGATTACGCATCAAATCTCTTCAAATTTCGAGATGATACGCTGGAGTCGAAAGTAATTAGAAGCTCGTAGCTTCTCAGGCGTACGATGTTTTGTTGATAATTCAATAATCCGGCCTCGAGGCGGATCTCTTTTCAAGACGCCTCTTGTCAGCCTCCCCCGCAGCCCGTGCCCACCCCTCACACGCCATCAGCCCCTCAACCGGATTCCGATAGCATTCTTATGTAATCAGTTGTCCTGTTTTTTCATTTCCTACACAATATTTAATGGCGATAAAGTATATCTCGAAAAGTTATTTCGACTGCCGAATATTGCTTCGATACAAATAAAGTTAAATTGGCAAAGTTACAGAACGCTAGCTGGATACAAGTGACATCGATTATAATTCTTAAAATTATTTTACAAACATAAATTAGTTTACACGATCGTTAACTGTAAGCCATCTTTATTGCGACTCTGTTATGACTACATATTGCTATCGCCGTGTGTTTAAAGCTGGCAATAAAATAAGACCAATTTGTAGTCTTTACGTTTAAGTGAAAAATACTAGCGGGGCCTAGTTGTTGGCAGGTGGGGTTTATGTGGGGTGCCCGAGCGGAATGTTATCCCCGTATGTGGGGAAATAGAACAATTAATTAAATTAGCACTTAAATGTATGCTCACATTGCAAGCGGGTGGGCTGCAACGCTGCTCTAATCATGCTTTAAACGATTTTATTAAAACTATTTTTCTTTAAACAATGCGAACTCCGTGGTGTATGTGGGTTTGTAGCCTGCTGCAAAACTAGAGACTAAGGTTTGATCCCCGTATCGAGACAATATTTGTGTGATCCCTGAATTATTTGTTTCGGGTCTGAATGTTGTGAGGCCGAAAGTTTGTCGTAGTGTCTGATACTCACAAGATAATTGTTTCTTAACGAGGGGTCGGGAGTATGTATACTGTTGAGTATTATTTTGTGTTAAATTTTCTAAATATATTTGTCTTATAATAATATAAGTTGATGAACTCTTATTTTATTCTAATTTTATTCGACCATATTCAAAACAATTATAATAAAAGCTTCAAATCATAGCTTTTAAAGCAAACAGGATTCTTTCGACTGCACTCATTATTTGAATTCGCTTCAGTAGATAAAAAATATTTTAATTTATTAAAACATTTAACTTTATTCTTCGAGTATTATATTTAACACTGACCGATAAGCGATATAATTGCACATTGTCGGTGCAGTCTGGGACCGCGCTGGTTGTCTAATCCACTTACAGGGTCCAAGCGACCGCGCCCGCCCATTTGTCATACGTCATTCGCCACTCCATTCATTATGAACGACCTTATTGCCCACTGTAAATGTATATCTTATGCAGTTCATAGTAGACACAAATTGTATCGCTTTTTTTATACAAGGTGTGGATTAAAAGTGTTCTGACATTTACACGAATGATCTTCGGTAATCATTCTTGGGTTTCATTATTAATTTATATAAATGTTTCAGTGCTTTGCTTAATTTATTTTTTATATCAGTTGTTGAGTTACCTGGTATTAAGTGATCTCTACCTTTTAGTTCAGAAGAATTAGTACTTTGCCAGTCTTAAGAAGAAGTAATGGAGTTTAGTTATGGGAGAATTCAGCCTACAAAAATTACACTCACCGTACCAAATGCAGGATGTTATTTCACTGTCGACTAGTCCATTCATGATATAAAATAAATTTTAATAATACAGACATGTAAAAAGTGGCTCTAGTGGCCTAATTTACTAAATAACCGATTTGATTTGATATAGAAGTGGTAGAGCCACGCTGTAGACATATTTGTCTACAGCATGAATGGGCCGGCTCGACCGGGGTAGTACCACAGTCTTACAGAAAACCAACGTAAAGTGACAGTTTACTGTCGCGTTTCGTATGGTAAGTGAGATATCCGGAGGCCCAGATTCCCCCTTCCCTTCCCTAATCCCTATTCCTGTCCTTTGAGGCCGACAGCGCATACATGATACTTTCGGTATTGTGGATGTTCATGGGCGGTGGAGATCACTTAACATCAGGTGACCCACTGGCTCGTTTGTCGGCCTATGCTATAAAAAAAAGACAAAACTGTTTGTGTCACAACTGTCTGTCTAAACAACAATTGTAGGTTGACAATCGTTTTAGAGTGTTTCTTTTATCATTTCGATAATTACTACTAGCACTTAAGGTTGTGTTAGACTTGTTTGCGAATTTTAAGCCTTCTGGCCAAGTCTATTTTCATAAAACCGCCGCCTTACATGCTAACGAAGACAAACATATAATTTATGCTAACTTTTATTAACTATTACCATCTACTGTAACTATATAATAGTCATATTTAAGTGGAAACTTTATTGATTTATGTATTTTCAATTATGTTACCTAGTTTATAAGAGTTTAAAATATTGTATGTGTCCCATACAAATAAAATAAAATTAAATAAAAGTACATTAAACTGGAATTCAACCCACATTCGGCCCAGCGGCAGTACGGATAGCCATCATCCAGGCGAGGGGGATGCTGGGTTGTAAGACCGGCTAGTTCAGCATAACCATTTTGTTCTTATTCCGCTTCCCCCCAGAGCGGACGGTAATAAAATGCTTTCCCTGCTACAAAAAAAAGTTTGTGCGTAAGCTGTTCACGCGTGAAGCTATCCATGTTATCGTTTTGAATATAGGTAAATAGCAACTGTCACTCACTAAAATTTCCAACATGAGCAATTAAGGATATAATCTTAATAAGAGTCACCAGTGCTAATCCCGATTCCGTGTCTGTCGCCCACTCCACTAATGTGACAATGAAAGCAGTATAACAACAGAATGACTTTATAGCTTCGTGTAGACTCATTAGTCGATTAACGTTTTTCGTTTGAATTAATTACGATGAGTTGAATGTTTTATGTTTATTGTGATGGACGGTTCGTGTCCGTATTACTGTCGTCGGTATACGACCCACATTTGTTTGATAGTAGTGACTTAGTTTTGTCAGTAAATGTGTAATAATAGAGGTTATTTATGGTCAGTTTTGAGATTAACGATTTAAACAATGGCTCCCAAAGAAAACAAAAATACTTGCCGTCGATTTTGTGAGATAATAGTACCTTAATCTTACGGGGCTATTCATACTTTAAAAAATAGGTGCTGTTGTATGATCCATAGACCATATTATAGCAAATATTAAACGAATACTTTTTTTTATTCTGGCTCGGTAAAGTGACTACACTGTACCTGATGGTAAGCGCAGTGCTGTCCAGTTAGAGCATCAAGTAGCGAGAGACAACCTATCCCCCGCTACTCAACACAATCATGCCGGCTTGCTGTTTAGCTACGGAGGAGGACGGTAAGGAGGGAACAGGGAAGCTAGCAAACTGTTTCATAGCATGATGGTGCGCCAAAGATACGAATTTGCGAACCTCTTGGTTCGGACCGGCATCTTAGTCATTAACGCTTGATTTATGTAGTTAATCTACAATATTTAATTTCAACATTCAAGTATGTCGAAGCAGATTTACCTACGTAGAAAACAATTTGAACATAAAACGTACCGATTGCAGTTCAGCAAATACGTACAGAAGTAACATAAGAAGTGCGTTCAACGATTGGGGACCTATTTTCCGGCTCAATCATCCACTTGAGACGGGCTGTTGTCTGCGACCGCACGAGGCTTTCAGCGGACTAGCGGCATCGATGATTGCTGAGTGAAATAAGCGTTAGCTATAGCTACTATATTGTCCGATCTTAGGGCCTTTTGGTTTCGGATGACTGATTGTTTATTTTTTATTATTATTAAGAAAACCAACAGCTGTCTTATAAAAAATATAAATTAAATCTTTATATTCATCTCCAGAAATACACTTATACTTATGAACTACTAAAATTAGGAAATGCCTAATACAATACTTAATGAGATCGTAGAATTAGTAATAAGTACAATGTATTATGAGAAAGAAATACACAATATGCAACTTTAATTCCTTGGTCCCACACTAGGCATTGCCTGTATGGTGACCAATTTACTTAGTTACAAAAAATAAAGCATGTAATTATTAAATACAAGTCATTTATAGGTTTAAATTAACTTAAATATATTAAAAATTAAAGAAGCTAGTTGGAAGAACAGACTAGTAATTATAGGCGAGTACCACAAAATATATTCAGAACAACAGAATAAATGTTGCATGGATACAAATCAGTACATTTTATTTTTTTTATGAACTAGAATATTCTAGATCTATATTGTTCAAGTAATAATTCAAGAATATGTGTAAGTTCAACCATTCGGCAATTATAGGTTTCCACCTACCTCCATGTAGCTCTCAAATTTGAATCCGAAGTCGGCTTTTTAATTTTAGATTACAAAGCAATAGGCTTCGTGACATCATGTTGTGTTTCGGAATTAATTTTGATCCTGTTTAAAGTCCAGTCAACATTTGTATCTAAAGGTGATGGGTACTTTGCCATTCACACTGTGTATTTACGTTTCATTTTTTCGAAGTTAATAATGCAAAGTTATTTAATATCTAAGCATTTTAATATGTGAAATTAGTTTTTTTTTTTATACCACGTTGGTGGCAAACAAGCTTACGGCCCGCCTGATGGTCAGCGGTTACCGTAGCCTATGGACGCCTGCAACACCAGGAGTATCACATGCGCGTTGCCGACGTTGTAGTTTTATTATATTCTATCTTTTTACCATTAAGTCGCGTAAGTACGCGTGGTTCCGGTGTGGAAGGGAGAGGATGGGATAATATGAAAAAACTTACAAATAAACACGTCATATTAGATATTTTTTTACTATTGCTAGGTGGTCTCTAATGTGTGAGTCTGTGAAAGGGTCACCAAGTATGTTTAATCTCTCTTGCATTTGGTAAAAGCTGTGTACAGTGGTCAGTGTACGAGACCTACTATGTACCGGTTAGAAGGACATTAAAGCGTGTGTTATTATTTGACCTTATGAAACATTTTCACAAATGATGAACACACTGCAGTAACATGGAACACAGAATTGTAACTATGTTTAAAATCATAAAATCAATCAACCAGAAAAGTTTAGAACATCATTGACGAAGACAATCAATTAAAAGTATTAGTTTCTATAATCTCTAAAGCATAAACTATGTTTCGGAAAGCCAATGTTATTTATTTGAATTTGCGTAAACATTTATAATATATAAGCATTGTGGCCTCAAAATAAACAGAAATGCCAATAAGATTAAAACTGCTCGGATTTTCAGGAAGCTCGGCACGAGAGCTCTTATTCAATATAAATACTTACCTATCATTGGAATGAATATTAGATTTCACTATCGCGACAGAGGAAACTGTAGAGATGGTCTAAGCGACTATTACTTTTACTAGATTTTGCTTGACTCCGCTGACGTTAAAGGGTTTTATAGCCTAAACAAAATAAATAGGCTCCTATTTGTGGTACTTAGAGATGATTTATTTTTCCATTAAAGATAATTTTAGTTTTGGTTCAGCAGTCCTTTGTCTAAAATTATGTTATTTAATTACCAAACAGATTACGGTTTAAACCAAAGAAAAACCACTTGCAATAATTCATAAAAATGCATGGACAATTTCCCTAAAATCTAAAATAATTTTTGTTTTCCAATTCGACTCTATGTCACTTGTAGTTTGCCGTTCGGTTGTTTAGGGGCGTCGAGTCTCCCCTATTGATTACCCAAAAAGCGGAAAATAAAATTGTCTTCCTACAGTCGTGCCGTAATATAATACTGCGGTAGATGGGCTCCTGAATTCATCACAAATACAAACTAAACCTGCCCCTTAGTAGTTTTACGTACGACCACTTAAATGAATTAAATTTTAAGTTTTCCTATAGTTTCGCTGTCATGTATTTTGTTAATTCCCCGCGCTGTGCAATACTACGTCATATAATAGCCCTATATATGTTTCATGGTGTACTTCAATTTCACTAAAAGGTTTATAGTACTTTTAGAATTATTCCAGGAAATTTGGACGTAAATTTTTTCTTTGATGTGTTGGTGATTTTACGGAAAAGCATTCTTCAGGGTTTATAGTATTCGCCATTAGAAACACATCGAACATGTCCCAGGTTCTTATCTTCTTGGTGGCTTCTAGACTGTGTATTCAAATGAGTTTAATTGTCTTGTAATAATAAAAACGTAAAAGCTTTCAAACAATCAAATGCTGAATGTCCTATAAATTCATGTTCTTCTTTCTGGATTAATGGTTAATTCTATACGTACATAATACTTTCGGTCCTTAGTCGCCTACTTTAATTTTAAAGATATCCATATTAATCAATATTATTTTGTTCTATGTGAAGCATTTAAAAACATCAATCATTCACATTTGCAATTTAAAAAATTCAACCGCGAAGCAATCTTAAAATATGAATCAAAATTCACATTTTAATATCTCAATTCAGTAGGTGATCGAAAATGCAACACCGGCAACGCGGCGAGACGTCTGGTGGCTTGTAAACTTCACCCCGCAATCTTTATCGAATAAAGGAGTTTAGTAAACCGCTACTGAACTATTACTTCTATAAACCCTGCCTTTATTATCTAGTAGCTATTGCTTGTGACTTCATTCCAGTGGCAATCTATTTCTAGGATAGTTATGCCTATGTTTTTTGGTGTTTTACTTAAATCAAAAGTGTAATCTGCTACGAAATTCTTTCAGCAGATGCAGTTTTTACGTAATACAAAATTACAGACAGACCAAACTACGGTTTATATAGATACACATTTATGGATAGATTAAGAACGAGGGTTAATCTTTAAAGTGATTTGATTTTGCTCGACTTTTGAACTTCGACGCTACATACATACATATACACTCACGCCTGTAATCCCCGAAAAGGTAAAAAAAAACCAGTACACCCACTTTTCGCCGAATTTATTACATTCCCATAATGTGATAGGGGGCGAGCCTATCGCCATACCGGGCTGAATTCCATACTCCGGGCTTATTCTGAGTTTTTTAAATAGAAAACCCCAATATCACTTAACCCGACTGGGGGTCGAACCCGAGACCTCAGCACAGCAGTCGTAATGCATGCGCAACTACGCCACCGAGGAAGGCTATTTCATAAGATAACAAAAATGAAATCAACTTATTTTGGACATTAAATTTTATTGTTGTAGCCGTAACACATATTATAAAAAGCATGCTTAGTAGGTAGTCTCGTGACTCGATCGAAAGTAGCGTTGAAACTAAAACTGTACTCTATAATAACTAAGAAAACGCCACATGCCGAGGGAAAATTGTCGCAGACGATATCATATCATATCTCATGACGCTTGAAGTATCCGCGAAGTAATATTTTGATGTTCATAATAATAACTGAAGAAGCGACAGGAGGGTGCGTGGGGTTCCGGATTTATTTGGTTTTTATTACTTTTTTACGGGCCCCAAGGAGGACGCCCGTATGGGTCTTGCTAACAGCGTGTTATGTTACGACCCAGCATTATTATTATACCGTAAAAGATAGGCACTGCTTTGTTGGTAATGTCTAAAAAATATACTCTGCAAGTGGAGAAATTAACCTTGCTTCTAAAGTTTGAACGCCGCGCTAGTTTAATTCGTTTATTGTTTTTACTCCGGTAAGAGAGTTAAGAGCATGATAAAACCTATCTAGTGTAACGGTTTAATATATACTACTTAAATATAGCGTATTTATGTATACATCTGTACGTTAGAGATATATAACCCTAAACGCCAAAATTCTAATTTAACAGGAATGGCAAAAATAATAAAAAAATACACCCAACAGTCACACACATAGTTCTGACCCCACACCTAGGTAAAACCTTTATCGTGGGTATCAAGAACTACGAGGGACTACGGTCCCACAACACCCAGACCTAAAACAATTATCTGTCGTTCACACAAACATCTGTCTCGGTGTGGGAGTCGAACCCACGGCCTCTCGTTTCACAGCCAGCTACTGCCCGCTGCGCCTCGGCGGCTGTGAGAGTGTCAAATGCGCGTAAATCTTTGAATAAAATATTGTACAAGTCGTTTAAAAGTTATTGCAATAATTAACAATTTGCATCGTAGGATTTAATGCTTTATACCATTATGGTTGTCCACGTTGTCTTGGTTTGAAGAATTAATTAATGCTAAACACAAGATTCTGAAAAAAATGTGTTACAATTGTATACTTCTGAAGTTCATATATTATACTTACCCTTACAGTCTCCATTTTAGATTACAAAATTGAATTTCTTAGTACATAATCTTTACAGTTGCCTTTCGTACGGTTACATTTATGGTGGTGGTGGTAGGATATTCGTATCCGCCCGGATAGCGACCACCGTACACAGGGCGAAAAACCCGCCATAGTGGCACACGCAAGTGTGTCGCGTTCCGGGATCAGCCAGTGTATGTCCGGTTATCGTCGGGGGGCTTGAGTTGGGGTACGATGTTTGGCCGTGCGGGTATAAGCCAGTTCACAGTCGGTTGGAGGCGTGTTGATCCGTCGGCCAGGGAGACCTGTAGAAACGGTGGTACCGCTGGCCGCCCGCGGTACAGTACAGGGGCTCAATCGTGGCTAACCACCACGAGAGGCTGCCCCACCATGCCGCGCATAATCTTGGGTGGGCCCGTCGTGCCGGTTGGTGACCGGATGTGGGGTCCCGGCGGCCTATCCCGGGAGGGTACGGGGGCCCTTCCGTCCGGCGGATCAGCTCACCTCCTCTCGGCTCTTTTAGTGGACCGGCGCTTGTTGCGGCCTTCTGACTACTCTGACACTAGACCCTTGACCGCTTCTTCACCTCTCCCTCCCATAACTCCATGACAGTGCAAACTAAGAGAGCAGGTTCTACAGCGGTGCGTAACCCCACCACCGCATTCACAATGGAGTTCGCTAACATCCGCGGACTCCATTCTAATCTTAATGCCGTCTACCACCATCTTGAGACGGCCCGGCCTGCTCTGCTCTTCTTGACGGAGACACAGATTTGTAGTCCGACCGATACTTCATACTTGCTTTACCCCGAATACTCGCTTGAAGAAAGCTTCAGGCCGAGGGCCGGGGTATGCCTGTATGTTCGGTCGGACGTCTGCTGTCGCCGTCTGCGCTGCATGGAGGACCCCTCCTTCTCCACCCTGTGGGTGCACGTCGACCTCGGCTCCCAGAGTCGGGTTTACGTGTGCCTTTACAGGTCACACGACGGGGACGTAGAGACAACTCGGCTATTTAATTATATTAGCCAGGCGACAGACGACGCGCAGGAGCAGTTTCCAACAGCGGAATTGGTAGTTCTGGGGGACTTTAATGCACACCACGAGTTGTGGTTGGGCTCCTCCAGAACTGACCATGCCGGCAGGACTGCTCATGCATTCGCTTTGACCAATGGCTTGACACAGCTGGTGGATCAGCCTACCAGGATCCCAGATGTGGCAAGTCATGCGCCCTCTCTGCTGGACCTACTGCTGACGAGTCATCCGACCGGGTATAAAGTGACGGTTGGTGCTCCCCTGGGTACCTCCGATCACTGCCTGGTTGGGACGTCGGTTCCTTGCGCTTTGCCTCCACGTCCCGTGAAGGTCAAGCGCAGGGTCTGGCACTACTCGTCGGCAGATTGGGATGGTATGCGGGATTACTTCGCATCCATCCCTTGGCGGCAGCGCTGCTTTGATGGAAAGGATCCTTCAGCGAGTGCCGACGCCGTTGCTTGCGAGATCAGAATAGGAATGGAATATTACATTCCTTCCTCTGAGATCGCAGGCAAGGGCCGAGGACGCTCCTGGTTCAACCGTGCATGCGCCGATGCTGTTGGCAAGAAACAGGCGGCGTATCGCGCTTGGATCGGGGGTCGCGCTACGAAGGATCCCAACCTCAAGTCACTCAAAGCAGCCTATAACCGTGCTGCCAAGGTCTGCAAGAGGGCGTATGTTAAAGCGGATGCCCAGCGCGTCTCCAAGATTGGATGTGCTTTGGCCGATAACCCAACAAGCAGTCGTGCTTATTGGAGCTTGGCTAAGGCCGTCCAATCTAATTTCTGTCGCCCTTCGCTGCCACCGCTGAGATATCGAAATGGAACACTAGCCCATAGCTCGCAGGAGAAGGCCGATTTATTGGCAGACCTCTTCGCGGCTAATTCGAGACTCGAGGACTGCAATACTCATTTACCATCTACGCTGCCCGGTTGCGGTCACACAATGCCTGATATCCGTATCAGGCATTGTGATGTGCGGCGTGAGCTGCAGTCTCTCGACGTCCGGAAGGCTAGTGGTCCTGATGGTATCCCAGCGCTTGTACTTAAAAAGTGTGCAGCGGAGTTGTCTCCTGTACTGACGCGCCTATACCGATCGTCCTACCTCTCAGGTATTGTGCCTGAATCTTGGAGGGAGGCTAATGTGCAGCCGATCCCCAAGAAGGGTGATCGGTCAGACCCTAACAATTATCGCCCAATCGCCATAACCTCAGTGATGTGTAAAGTCATGGAGCGACTGATAAACAGCCAATTAGTTCGCTACCTAGAGGATCACTCGTTGATCAATGACCGCCAATACGGGTTCCGTCATAACCGATCAACGGGTGATCTTCTAGCGTTCGTATTACATCACTGTGGAGAGGCGATTGACAAGCATGGCGAGGCTCTGGCTGTGAGTCTCGACATAGCAAAGGCGTTTGATAGGGTCTGGCATCGTGGCCTTCTCTCCAAGCTCCCGACATACGGTCTGCCCGACAACCTGTGCAAGTGGATTTCCGGCTTTCTGCATGAGCGTAGAATGCGTGTCCTCGTTGATGGACACGCTTCGCAGCTCATGTCAGTAAATGCCGGAGTACCACAAGGTTCTGTGATTTCGCCCACCTTGTTTCTTCTGCATATCAATGATATGTTGTCGCTGGGCAACATTCATTGCTATGCAGACGACAGCACGGTTCATGGGCGTTATAGCAGCAAGCCGCCTGGTTGCCGGGCGGATACTGAGAGGAGACGCGAGGATCTTGTCGTTGAGCTCAACCAGACCTTGGATCTCATCTCATCATGGGGTACCAGGAATCGGGTTGAGTTTAATGCCAAGAAAACCCAGGTGTGCGCGTTCTCGTGCAAGAAGTCTCCGTATTCTCCCATCCCCGTTCTTCAGGGTGTTCCACTCGCAATGCGGAATGACCTTAGTGTCCTAGGTATGGATATCCGCTGCGATCTTAATCCAAGGAGTCACATCGAGGGCGTAATATCCGCCACTTCACGCAGGGTCGGAATCCTGAACAGGGTGCGGCGGTTTTTCACGCCTGGTCAGCTCTACCGCTTATATAAAGCGCAGGTGCGGCCGGGAATGGAATACTGCTCGCACCTCTGGGACGGTTCCGCAAGGTACCTTCTCGATGCCTTGGATGGGTTGCAGCGGCGGGCCATCCGCATTGTGAATGATGCAGACGTGAGTAACAGCCTGGAGCCGCTACAGCTGCGTAGGGATATTTCCTCGCTTAGCGTGTTCTACCGTCTGTATCATGGCGAATGCTCTGAAGAATTGTTTGATCTTATCCCATCCTCTCCCTTCCATACCAGAACCACGCGTACTGGCTTGCGGAGCCACAGCTTCGTGGTGTCTACTACCACGGCCCGAACCAATAGGTTCGCAAACTCGTATTTTTGCCGCACCATCAAGCTGTGGAACAGTTTGCCAGCTACCGTGTTCCCTCCTTCCTATGATCCTGGGTCCTTTAGGCGTAATGTGAAGAAGCTAAACAGCAGGCCGGCATGATTGTGTTGAGTAGCGGGGGATAGACTGTCTCTCGCTACTTGATACTCTATCTGGACGGCACTGCGCTTACCATCAGGCGCAGTGTGGTCACTTTGCCGCGCCAGAATAAAAATAAAAAAAAAAAAAAAAAAAAAAATGGTACATTCATTCATTTCATTTAGGGTACAAATAATCTCTCTCCCTCTAGTCACTATACCTTTCCTGCAAGTTCGGTTTTTTTATCCTGGCACGGCAAAAGACACTGCACCTGATGGTAAGCGCAATGCCGTCCAAATAGAGTATCGAGCAGCGAGAGACAATCTACCCCCTGCTACTGAACACAATCTTGCCGGCCTGCTTCATTCACTACGCCATCGGCAAGAAGGTGAAGAAGAGGTCGAAGGTCTAGTGTCAGAGTATTCAGAAGGCCGTAAAACGGCCAAACATCGTACCCCCACTCTAGACCCCCGACAAAAAATGTACATTGGCTGATCCCGGAACGCGACACACTTGCGTGTGCCACTATGCCTACCACCAGCTTATGATGGTTAGCATTTATGATCCTCCTGGAATTGTGGGCGTATTCGTGAGCGGTGGTGATATAAGTGATCACCATTATCATCAGGTGGCTGACTGAAGCATACCACACACATTGCTCATTACCGTTCTTAAGTACACTTAAGAACGGTAACGGTTAAGTTTACTTATATTTATGGCTGCAGTCTGTAGACTACACTGTTTACCCTATGGATATAATATAATAACACTAAAAGTGACTTATCTTAGTTTATACCAAACCAAATTTTATACCGATAAACTTTATCCAGATTCCACTTTTATAGCTAGTTGAATTTTATCGTGACTGCGTTTACGATTTTAAATTGATGTTTTCACAAACTACTGCCAGCTGTATATGTGATACTATAATTTTATGTTTCAATAAAATTATTTGTAAGATTAAATATTATAACCTTGGGTTTTGCTCACGGCTTTAGAACACCAGAATTTTTTTTAGAATAAAAAATGTTTTTTTTTTGTAAAAAAAACAAATTGTCATATATACATACTGTCACGCATACCATGGTACTAGAGCCTGGGAGATTCCAAATGTCCACGATGCCACTTTTACTTTCATTAATCTCATGTATTTTCGCCGGTTTAGAGTACTACTTTAATATGTTTTCAATTAGACTGACATAGTTTCTGTGCGGTCGACCTTTACGGACTCATACCTTCCAACATTCGGCATAGTATCTGTTTCGTGACCCTAAATATATCCAAAAACACTTTTTTTATTAGGTTCTGTAAACTAAACACTAAATACAAGCTTTATAGAAGTAAGAAAGTATACATAATAGACAATAAAGGTCGTGCATTTTTGAAGTGAACACAATATCATAAAAAGCTATTTACACTGTGTTTAAATGTTAATATGTTACAAAGTTAAATATTTGAGAGTTAACTATTATGGATAGAATTAATTACAAGTCTCTTAATCTGAGGGATTATCTATAATAATCTTTCTAAACATAAGTTACATACAAGAAGCTTTCTTTGTTTGTTTAAATCTATACAGTTCTACCACTATACTATATACGAACAAATAAACGTGTTAAAGATTCTAATTCCATTTATCCAACCCCTAACACTGTTAGACGCGTTTTATGTTGCATTTTACCAAGGCGTTTATACTCTGTTCCGTTACCCTTCTCAATAAAACCTTTCACTATCGAAGTTAAAAACCGAGGCGGTGGAGAATGCTTCGATTTAATCCGAAACATTGTCTGCTTGTTTCAAGGAGATGTGTGAAATAAAAATAATAGCATTCACATCGAAAGCAATGGCCGGAACGACCCGCGAGTGTTTGCTTTTGATAAGACTCGGTGGGGGTTGAATCGGGGACCGAAATGATCGCGGGCGTTGTTCTTGAAAATCTTGTTATAAAGTGTTATATAGAAGATGTCAGACTGTGAGTGATTTTTATAACGTCAGTTCTTCTTAAATATGAATAGATAATGTTAAATATCCTTGGTAAAACTTTTCAGTGCTGTTTAACAATTTCCTAATTAACTTAAACTCAGCAGGCCGGCTCATAAAATTGTATTGAGTAGCGAGGGATAGATTGTCTCTCGCTACTCGATACTTTAACTGGATGGCACTGCACTTACCATCAGGTACAGTGTGGTCACATTGCCGTGCCAGGATAAAAAAAAAACTTAAAAAGAGTCATGAGTTATGTTACTTCAAGCGCTCTTTTAAAACCTTGGAAGCGTGTATCTAATTCGGATAATATTACATGAGAGAAAATTACTGGCTCTTAAATCTCCACTTAATAATAAATAATACTAGCCCTGTATTAAACATTGTCCCACTGCTGGGCACCGGCCTCCTCTACTAATGAGAGGGGTTAGGCCTTAGTCCCACTCCATGTCCATGTCCAGTCTCTACTTACATGTATAAATTATTTTTCTGTTAAACCTGCCCAATTGAAGTAAAAAAATTAAAATGTAACAGTTGTACAAACAGCGTTTCGCGAGTCGACAAACACGTCTGCTTCCAAGTATAAAGTCCAAATATTACCCGCTTTATTAATGCAGTAGACTACGACCGGCCAAAGGACAGCGCTCCGCAAAAAGACCAAAACCAAAACACAATTTAAAAGAGAATTCTTAAAGAGCGAAGACGCTCCGAGCAAAAAAAAGATAATTTGGAGCCGTCTGTGCCCCGGGCTCGCGTTTGTCTTTGCTATTGTGAACTTTTATTTCGCTCACTTTTATGAATTATTTTTCAGTTGTTTTTAGCACCGGTAAATTCAAATGGAAGCTCCAGGCGAAAATTTTTAAACCACCAACCTGTTTGCAGTGGTCTATTTTAAAATGTTCATCAAACAACTGACTTACTTTGTTAGAATTTAAAGTATGATTTTATATTATGTTTTACAATACCTGGATAAAAGTGCTAGTAATTTTATTCTACTCTCTTAGCATGAGTTAATTTAGTTAGTTCGTAGTGATAAAAACTGCCAAGACGTAAGTCTTAGGTTCGAATCAAGCTTAAACTACATACACCTCTGAATTATCGTAAGTGATTGTATTGTTTGTATTCATTACTAATTAAAAAATATAACTCTGCATAAGAATTTTAAAAGTATGTCAAGTCTACCAACCCGCATTAGGCCAGCGCGGCGTGGTGGACTAAGGCCTAACTTCTCTCAGTAGTAGATAAGACCCGTGCCCAGCAGTGGGATAATGGCTAATACACGAAATATTTTAAGCGATAGACCCACGCTGTAGAGAGTTATGTCAACTGCATGAACCCGACCGGATCGACCGGGTGAAGTAAGTTTGTGAAGTGTTTAACAGTGTGTCAACTTTTTGTAGGACTAACTCTTTCTCCTCATAATACCCATACTTTCCTTTAAAGCCAGCGACGCACTGATGACTCTTTTGGTATTAATGGACTACTGCCCATATGTGAACTCTATTGAGATCACTTACCATAATGTAACTCACTTGCTAGTTTTGCGGCCTCTGCTATTAAAAAACGTAATTATAAATCAAAATTAATTTTCTTTGTAAATTAGTGTTGTGTTTGTTGCTATTCGCTCCTCACACCATCGCTTGTTAGCCATCTTGTCATGGTAATATGGCAACTTCGTCTTAAATTATACAACACCCGGGTTATTAGATAGACTCCGTAGCATCCAGACTAATTGGCACATGAATGTAAGCCAATAATTGCATAATTATTCTAAAACTACATAATCAAAGTGTACAGCCATTGATTAGCGACACAATGTTGTAATTTGTAACTTGATATGATTGCATTCCTATATGTGTTGATGTGTATAGTAATTGATAATAGATAATTCCTTGTTGGAGCATCTCCTCTATATAAAGGAGAGAACATATAAAACAATTTCGGTTGGCAGTAGATATAGATCAGTAATGTGTTTGATTTATATGGAGATCGTAAAATCTCTTGCGCTAGGTTTCTTATATGGAAGCTATTGGGCTCCTGTTTAGCTTCAATGAGTGAACGAACAACTGGCCTGCCTGTTGGTATGAAAAGGTCACTGCTCGTCATAGTCATCTGCAATATTAGAGAAGAAAAGTGATTGTGGAATACAAGTAATAACGCAGAACCGAATACCTTTTTTTAGAATCGGATGGCGCAACCTTTCACACTCTGGAAACTTTGATAGACTTATAGAAAAGGCGGTAGTGACACGTGAGGACGAAGGATATCTCAAGGTCCCGTATCTTAAGAATTAGTGTCAGAAATACATATTTAGAACTGGAAAATTTTTCTGCATGTTTTTGAGCGTATTAAAATTTTTTGTGCACGTTTTTAGCGCTTAAATAAAGTGGTAAAACAAGGTTTATTTTTTTGTCAGGGCACTTTTGTTTTATACTCATAAAATAAGCCGTAAAGATGCAGTACGTGCTTACATAAGTAATATATAAATTCTACTAAAATCCACGCAATATTTTTTTTTAAACATAAGAGCTTTAAACCTCTCTCCTGTAACTTTTCAAAAAGTCGCGTAAACTAAATAGCCCGCCAATCAATGATTGGCGGGCTATTTAGTTTACGCATATTCATACATTTATTACATTACATTACACACTTCATACATTTATTATGTATGAAGTGTGAATAATAAAAAACGTGCAAAGTTTAACAATTTTAAAAATACGATATAACATACTACGTACGAAACAAGAGAAAAACCCAGAAGCATTTTACTAAGCTTAAATTTACACGCATAGCGAACGCCCGGCCGGCCGTGAAGAATGCTCCTTTGGCTGCAAACATCTGCAAACGGTACACAGTTGACGCAACGAATGAAAAAGACTCAGTGTCTAGTCCCAAATCCAACAAACGTAAAAAAGATTACCCACGCTTCAACTGCTCTCAACTTGTATAAACAAAAAAGCTCAATTTGCCTGCTTTAAAATAAGAAATTGCCATAGCACAAAGACGGTTCACGAATATTAAAAACATTTTAAAGACAGCCAGCGTGAGTGCATGTTATTTGAATTTGTATTGTGACAAGTGACACTTAAATTCGTAGGGTTGTGCTTAGTTAGATTCTTAATATATCACTTAAATTAGATTCTTACTTACAAAGAAAATAATACTTTATGATTTCAATTTGTATAATGATTTCTTATATTTACGCGAATATTACACATTGAAATAAAACTAATTTTCACGGATTTTATCGCGGTTCATTTTGATTTTTAACCCAAAAAAGGTTAAGGATAAAATAATTTGATTTTTATATCTATTTATCTCATAACGGAACTCGTTTAAAATTTCCATTTAAAGCAAAATTACAATATACACACTCACGCCTGTAATCCCCGATGGGGTAGGCAAAAGTAAAACCAGTACACCCACTTCAGAAAGGGGGCGAGCCTATCGCCATACTGGGCTGAGGTTCCAGACTTCGGGCTAATACTGAAAATTTCTAGATAGAAATATCCAATATCACTTTACCCGACCTGGGGATCGAACTCGAGACCTCACACACAGCACAACAGTACGACTGCTGTGCTGTGTGTGAGGGCGCATGCGCAATCACAACTGCGTCACCAAGACAGTCTTAAAAGCCTTAAAAGTCTTTAGATGAGACTCTTAAGTCTTATTACTATTTTAAAATGTACGCCTTAAAGAAAAAAATATGCGAATAGAATGCACTGTAATAGAATCAGCAATATTACGGCACTTAACGTCAGTAAATGGTGTGTATTGCAGAATCCTCGACACTAACGCAATACCGGGATCATTTGCATATCTAACATTGTAAGCGATCGTGTTACAGCCGCAATATAAAGCGAGTTTTCCACGTATTTTTGTATTAAATTCCCCCTCCGCTGATTACACACAAATTGATATAAATTGAATTTTAAACCTAGCTTTACCCGAATCTGCCAGGGCCGCGAAGGGTGAATCAGTTTGGTGAGTCTCTGGAGAAAATATAAAAACAAGTGTATTTTTAATATCTTTTTACAGTATTTTCCAAAACAGACTTGATAAATGGAATGATTTATTTAGCCCTTAGCAGGAGTTGATTTTCTCTATAACACAATAAATTACAATATTTAACATTGTAGGTACGATGCAGATAAAGTTTGTGCATTAAATGTTCCTCTATATTGAAATATAGAGGAACTATAAATATAGAGGAAATATATTTATGTAAAAAGATAATGCCATTTAAACATTAATCGTTTAAGATACTAATAATGATTCAATTTTACTAGATCATAGTACAAATGATATAATACAAATATAAACTCAAATAAAAATCATAAATTCGTAACTTAATCCTTATTTTTACGTTGGGGCCCAACCCCCCATCGTAATGTTCCCTCCCTGCCTATAGCCTGGAGAGCAGAATGAGAACAAGATGCCGACACCGCACGCCTAGCGGAAGGGTTATTTGTTAACTGTAGGGTTGTCACCAGATTTTGCAGAGTGTATGGCGTAGAATTTTTTATGTGCAAACAAAAGGATTATAATTGGATTTGTAAGAATGTTATGAGCTTTATGTATTCTTCATACTTTGCAATACAGTGGACGGGAAATAGTAGAGAGGCTGACCCTACCACCATGTGGGACTAATGGCCAGAAAGAGTGAGAGAGAGTGACTTAACAATAAAATATATTGGAATACACTTCCGACCCCATCGCAACCAGGTGGTGATGGGTGGTGGTTATGATGTTGATACCTGATATATATTTGTAAAAAAAACTGAACAGTGACACAGTATTCATAGTGAAATACCCATGGCATAGCTCGTCCCAGCAAACCGCTGTTTATTATGCTATTCTCAGCATAATTCTGGGTCGAGGGACTAAACTTTTCGGGTTTGGGCAAAACTTTTACATAGTGTAGCTACATTTCCGAGTCTGGATAAAAAATAATCCTGTTGAGCAAATACTGTTCTTCATCTGCAATTCACGACTAATGTGGCTAGTTGCAATTATTACACGAACTGTAATTTATAACAATATAGTTTGATGTGTTTTCATTTATAACAGAAGAAAGTTATATTACACCAATAGGTTATCTCGAAACAAATGCACGTACTTTTAATTAATCACCCATTTCTCCTATTTAGATCTGATTATTACATTATTTTAATTTGTTTATAAAGAAAATCAGACAACCCTGAAACAATTAACACAGCGTAATAAGAGCGATGATTTCTTGTCTCATAACGACCGTTTCATAGCAAAGTTTGGCCCTTCCCTCGGCACGATTTCATCTACATTCTACTTACTTTATACAATTTTATAGCACTTGATGATCTCTAGAGATTATCACGTGATTTGTATAAGCGTTTTATGATGATTTTCATTAGAAAGTCCCTTAATATTATCAAGAACTTAATATAATTTTCAGTCCATTAGTTTTTTTATATTCGCACGAGTAGAGTTTAGACATTTTGAACTTGAATTAATACTAAGCTTCTAGTAATTTGGTTATAGCATAAATATATATATCTATGAACCAAGCTATAGAAATCGCAAGGGAATATTATCTCAAACTTTTTTTAATCCAAAACTGCATAGAAATAATAGCTTAGAGGGTACAGCATGGGTGTGAATTAGTGGTATAGTTTCGCGGTAGGACCGCGATTCTATTGCATTACTGCGGAAAGCCCGCCTTTATTGCTCAATTTGACTTTATTTAACGCAATTCGCAAGCGGCTGGGGGCTGGGGGTCTGCCCCCCGTCTCGGGCTGACGGCGAACAGATGAGGTCCCACTTCAATCCACTTAGCACGCGGCAAACCGGTGATCGCAATCTACGCGCTTACACACGGTTTCGGTCTTCCTTTGCGGCGGAGAAATTCGCCGAAGTGGTCATGCAATATACGAAATACACAGTCAGGTCATAAGTATTGTCACACAGTAAAAACCTTTATTTTAGAATGCTGGCCACAAAAAAGTTTATTGAATTCGAATTTCAAATTGTTCATGAAAATAAAAATGTATACTTTTTAGAATTTTACTCATTTTTAAATATGGAGTGGACGCTTAAAGAAGACCGTGTTGCAGTAATTGCGTTGTATCGTTGCGGTTACGCGCCAATTCAAATTTTTGACATACTGAAAAATTTGAATATAACCAAAAGATTCGTTTATCGTACCATCAAACGATACAATGAAGACTCTAGTGTAGATGACAGGTCAAGAAGTGGTCGCCCTCGGTCTGTTAGGACTCCAGCAGTGATAAAAGCTGTGAAGGCGCGAATTCAAAGAAATCCCAAACGTAAGCAGAAACTGTTGGCCCTTCAGATGGGGTTAAGCAGAACCACGGTGAAAAGGGTGTTAAATGAAGACTTAGGGCTTCGGGCATATCGAAGAAAAACAGGACATCGTTTGAATGCTCGTCTAATGGACCTGAGACTGAAGAGATGCCGCGCTTTGTTGAAGCGGTACGCGGGAAAAAAATATCGGGAAATTCTTTTTTCAGATGAAAAAAATTTTACCGTAGAAGAGAGCTACAACAAACAAAATGATAAGGTGTACGCACACAGTAGTGAACAAGCGAGCAACCGTATTCCGCGTGTCCAACGAGGTCATTTTCCATCCTCGCTCGTGGTATGGTTGGGAGTTTCTTATTGGGGCTTAACAGAGGTACATTTTTGTGAGAAAGGTGTAAAAACGAATGCAGTTGTGTATCAAAATACAGTCCTGACGAACCTTGTGGAACCTGTTTCTCATACCATGTTCAATAACAGGCACTGGGTATTCCAACAAGATTCGGCGCCAGCTCATAGAGCGAAGAGCACACAAGACTGGCTGGCGGCGCGTGAAATCGACTTCATCCGGCACGAAGACTGGCCCTCCTCCAGTCCAGATTTGAATCCGTTAGATTACAAGATATGGCAACACTTGGAGGAAAAGGCGTGCTCAAAGCCTCATCCCAATTTAGAGTCACTCAAGACATCCTTGATTAAGGCAGCCGCCGATATTGACATGGACCTCGTTCGTGCTGCGATAGACAACTGGCCGCGCAGATTGAAGGCCTGTATTAAAAATCACGGAGGTCATTTTGAATAAACTTTAGTGTCATAAGAATCTATGTTTTGTTAAGTTCATTTTGGTATATAAATGGTTACATAATGAATAAACTTGTTTCAATTATTTTATATTAAACATGTGACAGAATTTATGACCTGACTAGGTATATTCTAAGCTAAAATATATTGGATATATTTATGTAAAAAAGTTCTTTATTATAACTGGTATTGCGTTGTTTTTCGTTATCATTCACGATTCCAATAGTTGTTTATTTTCTATTATACTAATTATCTACTTACGTTCGATTTCATTATATTTATTGCAATGATTGGTTTAAAAACTAAATAGATGGAAGAGACGCAAATTTTAAAAGCTGTACTAACATCTCAGATTAATTAATTCTCAGAACATTCCAACACATATTGTCAGTAAAGTTTCAGCACAATTCGCATCACACTGCATACAGCATATTTATGTCTCGGGCAGATATTATTCGGCCAACACCACATTTTGTTCACGTGTGCAAACTTGGATGAAACTTCACCAAATTTAATTAGCACCCAACGGCATGCTCTAAGCTCGTGTTTATTTTAATTCACTAAGTTTGTGGTGTAATCTCCTTAAACGTCTTGTTATTTGATTAAAATATAGGATTTTGGTATGCTATGAATATTTTTGGACTATGATTTTAGATTAGATATGACATTTTTAGTGTTTCAGTTAAAGCACATACCATCGGATACTTTCAATTATACTATTTAAGTAAACTCGTAGTTCTGAATGTAAATTATTAAAACAAACCACATCGTACGTAATTTTGCAAGATTTTCATATACCTTATACTAATTTTAACACTGTGAATTTTAGTACCTAGAATTAAGTTCATTCAAATTAATTTTAAAAATCTATACGTAGCCTACACGTAGTGATCAAAATAGCTGAATCCAATACAATTGTTATGTCTAAAATACATAAATGTAACATAAGACATTATGAATTTAAACGTTACATATGTTAAACTTAATCATACAATTACGAGCATTATATATTGAACTTTTTCTATTCGAGTATTATGTGTTGTAAATATTAACGTTTTTATGTTTATATTGTGGATATAACGTTAATCAAGCGGCATGCCACAGCGATTATAATCTCATATAAAAAAAATATATTTAAAGTTTTTTAAACATAGTAGGTAAGTATCTTTTTTTTCTTTTAATTCCGGCACGGCAAAGTGACCACACTGCACCTGATGGTAAGCGCAGTGCCGTCCAGATAGAGTATCAAGTAGCGAGAGACAATCTATCCCTCGCTACTCAACACAATTATGCCGGGCTGCTGTGTAGCTTCTTCACATTACGCCTAAAGGACCCAGGATCATAGGAGGGAGGGAACACGGTAGCTGGCAAACTGTTCCACAGCTTGATGGTGCGGCAAAAATATTTGCGGCGAATTTGCGAACCTTAATCTTAAATGAATATATTTTGATATGTATGGATCAAGATTGATGTTGCTTGTTCAGCATGCAACGCAGCGCCGAACAACCACCACACATAACCTCCGCACCCTCATTTAACGCTTCTGAATACTAAAGACAAATTTCCATTAACCGTGCTGTGTTTATGTCGAAATTCTTTTTTCATCAAACGAGATTTATTCTCTTTCAAAAATATGTAAAGTTCGCGCGACTCCTGCTACAGCGGAGAGGGCTGAAATTAAAATGATATCTCGGTATTCAAGTCACGGGAAACATTAAGTCTCGCCCGCAATAAACCGGGCCTTTAAGAGTTTCATTCAGAATTAAAATTTGCCGCCTGATCTCGCCACTGACGTTTACTGATGGATTACTAACTAACCTATTTTGTTCATTTCGCTGTTTGGGGTTCCTTGACTGACACTGCAAACATTTAAATAGCTTTTGCGCTCACGTCATGATGAAACAAATTGAAATTTTCCGTATGTTGAAATTGAAACTTTCCGTATGTTTAACTGGAAATAATTGGATAATATTTTGTAATTAAATAAACTTTTTCAATTATGTCACTTCGTCACACAAATGTGATGTCAGTTATTATTTGTTTAATTTTAACTGGTGTTATAAATAAATCCGATTACATCAAAAAGTCTTATAATTTAGATGATCAATGTTAAAATACTGGGAAGTCTTAAATAAGTTTCCTAAAAAGAAAATGCATAAACGGATATATAGGATCTCATAGGTAGAGTCGATGTGTCAATAAAGTTAAAATATTAGATTCATTGTAAAAGTCCAATATCACTTTACCCGACCCGAGGATCAAACCCGAGACCTCAGAACAGCAGTCGTAGCGCTTACGCAATTACAACTACGCTACCGAGGCAGTCCATTTTAAAGTTCTAGTTGTTTAATTCTACATATATTGCAATATTTGTTCATCATGCATTATCCATTCAAAGCTATTTTGAACAGCAAGGCAAGGCTCTAAGGTCTTCCTGGCAAAAAGTATGACTTCGGTCGAAGGTCATTTATATCCGATTTGCGAAACTCATAATTTTTAGAGAGCCGAGGCCATTTTGCATCCAGTTCTTTTAGCTAAGATTTTATTTTGCAGATAGTCAGGATCATTATACTGGGACTGCTGTATCAGGTGGTGACGATAAAAAAAACTACAGGATCTCAGAGCTAACAACCTAAAGCTATAAGATCTATCTACTCGCTAAGTTCTAGGAGTTCTTTGAGAGAAAAATTCAAAGAAATTAATATATTTTTTTTTTATCCTAGCACGGCAAAGTGACCGCACTTCACCTGATGGTAAGCGCAGTACGGTCCAATTAGAGTATCGAGTAGCGAGAGACGATCTATCCCCCGCTACTCAACACAATCATGCCGGCCTGCTCCTTCACACTACGCCATGGGCAAGAAGGTGAAGAAGCGTTCGAGGGTCTATTGTCAGAGTACTTAGAAGGCCGCAAAATGGCCAACATTGTACCCTAACTCTAGACCCCCAAAAAACCGGATGTACACTGGCTGATCCCGGAACGCGACACACTTGCGTGTGCCACTATGGCGGGTTATTCACCCTGTGTACGGTGGTCGCTATCCGGGCGGATATGAATCCTATACACAATATCCTACCACCAGCAATGACACATATAATGACAGTAGCATCACAATTTATATTCGCTAATTTAATGTATGTTCATAAGAATATACAACAATTTCCTAAAATTAGTGATGTCCATAGTGTAAATACTAGAAATAAAAATAACCTTGTCAGTTATAAAACAAGGCTCCACAAAATCGGCAACTCTTTCAAGGGTCTTTGTATACGCTTTTACAATAAGGTTCCCAATCATATTAAATAACTAAATGAAAGATGTTTTAAAGCTTCTATTAAGCGAAAACTAAGTAATAAAGCCTATTACAAAATAAGTTATCCTATTACTTAGAAGCGTAGCCATTAAATTATTATTGGGAACTTTAGGTACATATATATAGTAATGCCAATATATTTATTTCTTTAACATTGCGAACTTATATGCCTTACATGACTTTACTTGATATTTTGTGTCTAGTATTTCAATTGTTGTATTCAGTCTGGGTATGTCATGCTCGCTAAAGTGTCTGTGCTTGCTGCGGCGCCATGTGCCAGGTCGGTCTCTTCCCTGTAACATGGTTGAGGAGGCCGATGGCTGACACATGCGTCATTACTCGTGATCGGGTGCGGCTCGTGTGGACTGGTCTGCTCAGACTGTTTCAGTAAGGACCGACTGCTTTAAGAAATCGAGATTTTTATCACTATCACGACGGTCATGTGTGGCACTAGGTCTTGTAATGAGTTCTATTTCACAATATTTCAATAAGGCAACTTAACATACATTGAGCTGCTCTAATCTAAGGTAATTAAACTTAAATCGTATATATTATATGACCTATGATTATAATTATAGGACCAAATATTGGTGGTAATTGTACCGGCTGATGATGATGACCAAATATTGTTAACCGGTGTGAAAAGAGCAACGCTATAGTTTCTTGCCCGTTCTTCTCTAGCGAGACTGCATTCCGAACTGGCGGTAGAGTGAAAAAATTGACTGAATCTAAATGATGTATTTTATGGATTCAATAAATATTTGATTTGATTTGATTTGATTTAAAAAATTAACCTTCTTTTATCAGCCTCAGTGGCAAAACCGCTAATAGCCGTCTGTGAAACGAAAGGCCTAAGGTTCGATCCCCTTTTTGAGACACATATCTATGTGTATATGTGTGTGTGTCCATAAATATTTGTTCCGGGTCTGGGTATATGTGATCGTAGTCACTCGTAGTGCTCGATACCCACGGTAAGGTTGGAACAAGTGGGGGATCAGTACTATATGGGGGTGTATTAATATTTAATTCACCTTTTTTATCCTGGCAAGGCAAAGACTACACTACATTAGAGTAGTGAGAGACAAAGACTTCACGTCATAATAAGTAAAAGTTTTTTTATTCATAAAAAGTACACCGACTTCAATAAAAAACAAATTATGCGTCACTATAAAATTTGAGGGTTGCCCTTGATTTGTCTGAAATCCCATCATCAGATCCTGACTTGGTGCCAATGGGACCACCTGGGAAGTATACCCTTATAAACAAAAAAAGAATTTCTCGAATCGGTCCAGGCGTCTTCGAGTTATCAGGTAACATACATAAAAAAACAAAGATTCCGACGAATTGTTAACCTCCTCCTTTTTTGAAGTCGGTTAAAAATGAGGATTACATGATAATAAACCATAAATTTATTTAAATACAGACCCCATTTACAGTCTATTATATTTTTAATAATTTGCATGTGAGGGACACTTGGTATGCGGCGTGCGATGCGTCGCTAGTACAGTTTTATATTTGCCAGTCACGTGGTCTGAAATTGCATCGTCTCTATGCATGCTTCCCCTTATTTAATAACGTTTAGGCGATAAATAGGCAATATCATAAATAACTGGAACTGGCTGAACGAGTCTATTTATAAACTGAGATCGAATGTTTCATAATTTTGTTATCTGAAAAATATTAGAAAGTACCTATCGATTACTAAGGAAGTATCTTTTCAGAAAACATTGATGTTTTATGTGCCGATGTGTCTAAGATAGAAACGAACATTACAGAAATGAGTTTAGTACTAAAGTAATTAAATAATAATGTTGTGATTAAAATCTCTGGTATTTTGTTAAAGAAAATGAAGACTTATTCAAGACAGATTAATTTAAACAAGCATTTGATAACATGCGAAAATAAACAAAATACTGTAACACCACCCCTTGGCTGATATCTTAATGAATTCCTGATAGAATCAATCATCCCATAATGAGATAATCAAACAATGACCCTCGATAATATCCTGATATCGGCTGTGTTGGCACAAGAAATTTGTGGGGCCAATATCGCGAGAATCCCTCCGAGGGAATCGCCAATTTTAGGGGAAATCGAGACAGATAATTATGTTTGAAGTTAGTTATTGAGTAGAGTCAACACACGAGGAGATTAGCTGGCGGCCCGTCCGACACGCCCGTATTAGGAGAGCTGTTAAACATTTTAGTATAGGTGTTTGAGAAACTGTGAAAATTTGTGTAGCACTTCTTTTGTGATGTCTAAATATATGTATAGCGTGGTGGGGTATCAGCAATATATTTTTTATAAATTAAACGTAAACTGTAGTATTTAATTAATTTGAATCGGTTGTTTTATTAGATCACTCAAATTTTGAAATATCTGACAAAATATTGTAATAGAACTGTAACATTTTCACGGTGTCTCAAATACTTGCCCTAAATTGTTTAACACCCCTCGGATCATATGTATAGCACTGTTCCGACAATAAACCTCCTTCTCTCCTCAAGAAGCTGCTTTCTTTATTTACGGAATAGAAACTGAAACACATCAAGTACACTTTTAAGTCAACTTATATTTAGTGGTTTCTTATATTTATGCGAATATTATTCATTGAAATAAAACTTATTTTACTATCGCGGTTGTTGAGTCCGCCCCGTGACCATGAAGGCTGTAAAGCTTTCGAAACGTCGGAATAAAAAAGTTAAATAAAGCGCGATAGTATATTTGTTACGTGCCAAACACGAAACTCAGAATCCTTGTAAAATATTCCAACGCAAAATGTTCATTATCAAACCATGAAAATATCGTTAATTACACTCCACTATCGACCCACGTGTCCTACAGCTTCAATAACTAATAAGAGAAACATACAAAATGCGAAATTGGGCCGCGCAAGCCCACCGCGCTAATCACGTGCGAGGCTTGCTTACACATAAATAATTTTCATGCGATATTACTAAAAGCGTAAGCGGATAAACTTCTGAGGTCCTACGAGTTTAATTTCGTTGATAGGTAATTTGTAGAAGCTCCCCCGGGTGTATTTCTTGGGGAATCAACACTAGTGTAATTAACGAATTCATTTAAAGTTATATCTCGCGGTATAACCCTCTATTTCGCCTCTTTGATGTGTGCTTTGTCGGGCTCAGTCGGTCACGGTGACTGCTTTCGGTCCCATCTCGTGTCACCGCCTCGTCTAAATCAGGTTAGTTTGATAAATGACGCGAGGAAATTGCTGTAAGTGATCTCTACCTCTTGAATATTGTTTAACTTCGGACTTGGTTTCAATTTTGTTTTAGTAAACTAAGATTTACGGTAGTTGCTAAAACTTAGGGACTAAATTATTTTGAGTGGTCTGGAGTTACAGGCTATTATCTAGAGCACTTTGTGATACAACCGAGAAATATATTACGCTACAAAAATTTAAGTTTTTTTTTATTATTAGAAATACCCTTTCTGCCCATAAAGGAACAACTGGAATTCAAAACAACCATGTTGTACATTTGATACGATTCGTAAAACAATAAGTACAAACACGTACACTATGGTACATAACGACAGGCTCACACAACGACTTTTTGTCGCGAAATCAGTTGCTCTTTATAACAAAAGGAAACTCTTTTACGGATATTTTGAAACTGGGGTTCGAAGCTATGTCGGACTTATCTGCATAAACCTAATGCAATAGCAAAAAAGTAATTACGATAAATTATAGGTACAGATTTTTTTCTCCGAAAATAATATTGTAACATAACTTGGACATGCAATATGCGTAGATCCTTTCACGTCGTGTTTCATAATATGGATTTCAGATTTATTTCTGCTCATAAGATTACATAAAGTACTGTAATATACCAAGATTTTATTAGCATTTTGTTGCGACTAAAATTCGCAGCGTTTATAGCTGACATACAAACTGAGCGAAGCATGCGCCACGCGCGGTTGCTCGTCCGCTAGGGTTGTCTCGCGCTTCATTAGCATTTTAATTACCTGTCGGCCGGGGCCGGGGTTGCCAGACGCAGTCCCTCCGTCGCTCGCTGCTCGCCGCGCCCGCGCCACCTGCGCTCTGCAGCCAAAGCCACGCCAATGTCACTTTTGTTTGAAAATAATGCATATTTTTTAAGTTGATAAAGTTCGATGAGAGTTCAGATCCGTGTATTGTCTTACTTATGAATAGGTAGCCTAAATACAATTGCAATGCAAATTAAAATTAATTATAAATATCTTTCATATTAATTACCACTCATTAAAAAATACAATGTTGGTGCAAATACACCAACATTGTATTTTCGCTATTTCATGATTCCAAGGGCTTTAATAATAATAATACTAGCCCTGTATACAAAATGCCATTTGGGTTTCGAACATACGACTTTCGTCTTGACAGTCCGTGCCACAACCAACTAGACTATCGCTGCTCTTTTCAAGGGTTTTAAGCTTAACTAAAAAAATAAGTTAACACTTAAATAATAAGTTTCAATTAAAAATACTGAGCGCATAAATATTTTATAATATCCTCTCAATTGAATTTTCCTTATTATACATACTTATCAAAACACAAGGAAAGAAGTTACAAGACAAAAGCAAATCGCTTCCGTTAGCTACAGCGCGCTGAAGATGATTTATTAAAGTATACTAATAGTTCCTCGGTTCAGACGAAGCTTCTTTGTTCACAGACGAGATTGGCAGTTCGATTATCCGTAGCTCTTGTAAAAAGGCATATAAAAATTAGTCTGTAATGTCCCAGACTGCTTAAGCGCCCCGCGGGGAGCCGGCAGACGCGCGTTCGGCTAAATTAAAACGTCTGAAATAAGATCTATTTAGCGCGCTAGGAAAAATTATCTGTGCTTATTAAGCGTACTTACTTACTGCCCTTCTGCGTGTTATTGTGAATAAAATTTGTACATTTTGTCATTAGTATTTCCGTGCTCTTTTGGCTGGTAAATACTTGGAGCGTTCGTGTCTGGCTGACAAAGTTATAAACATAATGAAATATCATTTATAAATTTGAATTGTGTTGAAACCAAAATTATTTCAAAATTCAGGCGAGCTTATTCAGAAAAATTGTTTTATATTATTTATAGTAATAAATATAAAAAGGATTCTACATTTTTTTTCAATTCCAATAGAAAACCCAGAAAGAAACTGCGACAGAATTAGGAGTTTCGAACAAAAGTATATTATAAAAACATTCCTAGTGAGACCAAAAACCGCATTATAAACAGGATTATACCAAGCGTCCAAAGCAGTTCACATTTACAACTGCTTTATTATTTTTAAGTCCTCCCGAGTCCCGAGTGTTCCCTCGTTTGAAACTTTCACCTTTCCCCAGACACTGGCTGAAAGTTAATTTCTTTTGGTGTATTTTAAAATTAATTTTGCTTTTGTGGCGACCGCATGCCTCAGGACGAATTGTAAGCGGCCAAATGGCAAAAGCTCTCTGTTATAAAACGCGGAAAATGGCAAATTTGTCTCTTTGAAAACATTAATTCTTTGAAATAATTCATCGCTGGTTGTCCCTGTAGTTTTCAAGCGCATTTTTATCACAGCGATATAAAATAATAACTTTGTTTTTCATGTAAAAATGGGTATAAAAACAAAGATTCATTGCTTTATTGGCCATATAGGTATGCTGCTGGTTGTCATAATATTTTACTTGGAACAATAAAAACCGATAAATGCCTGTACAATAATTGGTTCGAGCGGCGCAGCGTGGACTGTCGCGCGGCTGCCGGCTGCAGTAAAATGAATCAGATCCAGGTTAAAAACTAAGCTGCACAATATTCCCTCTGTACGGTGTGTGCGGATTACTTTTAAATACATGGCACGAGGAGTGTGTTCGTTTCATTTTATCATTTATATAATAATAAACACAACAGTCTCACACATAGTTCTGACCCCACACTAGGTAAAACCTGTATCGTGGGTATCAACAACTACGAGGGACTACGATCCCACAACACCCAGACCCGAAACAAATATCTGTCTGCCACACAAACATTTGTCTCGGTGCGGGAACCGAACCCACAGCCTCTCGTTTCACAGCTGGCTACTTGACAGCTGCGCCACGGAGGCTGTCAATTAATATTAAATATAACATTAACATTCCACGATTATCCAGTAAAGATCCAGGTATAAAAATAAAGACTACGAACAAGATTTCACACACAAATGAGTGTTTTTAATAATAACTAAACTGCATTCCCATTCAGAAGTTCGCACGCAAATCCAAAGGCTCCAGTAGTCTTTGGCATAATGGCACATCACAATACACAAGACAATTACGCCTCGCCAAGCAATGTGGACTCTATTCTTCCTCCCGATGGGTGTACCTTCGATTCCACTGGTGCTTGATAGAACGTAGAATTATGTAAATCACAAGCACTGTTCACTCGGATATCTAAGATTTGCATATATTTTTCTTCTCGCTGACCGGATTTATTGTGACGCTGCAAATGTTTTAAATGTGAAAAGTTTTATTGAGAATGTCTGATAAAATAGATATATGCTTATTATGAAACAGTCATCAATTTGAAAGAAAATAATCTATCCTGCCTTATGTTTACTAGTTTTTAATTCCACTTTATATCGTGGTCCTAAAATAGTTTGTCAATGTTAAAACATATTACCTTTGCTTTATTCTATTGTTACCTCTTTAGTAGTCTATTTTTGCTGCGTTGAGTAAATCTTCTTGTACTTTTTAGTTCTGGTCGGGACGAAAAAGCGACGTTAGACTCTGTGGGTCTGTTTATAATAGAGCTCAGTGCCTGGGGTCTGCTTCTATGTCCACCATCAGACCCTAACCACCATATGTAAGCCAATTATCGATACCAATTCAATGAGCCCAAACACACAATGAGTTTTGAAGCTGCGGACTTGGTTGCAGCGTCATGCCAAGGTCTTGCATTTATGATAAGTCTCGATTAAATTAACTTCAGCATTGGTTGATTCGTTTAAGCGCTACGATCCTACAGTCAAATACACAGACAATGAGGTCAAACTTGTAACACCCTTATTTTTTCTCAAGAGTTGAAAAAGTAGAGATAGAGTAGTACTATTTACTTACAGTATTTTTTTTTATTTAGAATAAATTTAGAATAAATACAGATTACTACGTGTTTCTCTACATTCACAAAATCATAATAACGTAACCCACTGCGGTACTTCTCACAAATTGCATTCAACAAGTCGCTTTTAGACACTTACGAGTTCCGCTAATTGTCGGGGGTAATGACACTTAGCCATTGTTTGCTCACTATCCAATAACGCTCTAAGGGTTTTTTATACGACGCGATGTCACAATAATATGATATGTAAGGGAAGAATATTTGTTTAAATGACATTATAATCACATGGAGCTCAGATTTTACCTAACAATTAAATCCAATAATCAATATGGCTCCATTACTATTTTATTATATACTCTGTTTTATATAATACATTCTGTATTACATAGCAAAACATTTTCATTGTTTTAAAAAAACATCATGACAATTCCGCGAGGTCATTAAAATACAATTATTTGGCAAAACATTTTTAATGTCTTATCTTGAATCAAAAAAGAGGAGCCAGAAACCAAAAGTCGGTGACCACTTGAGTATTATTTTGTCTTAAGAAAATTAAAATATACCAACAGAAGGTAATGATGTCATTATGTTTGGATACATTAATCGCCTTTACAGGTTACGGCAGGGGTGCGGCGTCCACAAAAGGCGCTCGCGACTTCAAAGCTCGCCGCGCGGATCAAAGCGCCGCCTACAGATAACGGAGGCCGGATAAAACCTCAACCGGGTGAGTCGTTTTATATCTGATTGTCGGCATAAGATGGAACCTTCAAACGATCTCAAAAGGTGTTACAGATGTTCAGTAGCTTTAAAAATAAACACTCTTTTGTCACGTAACGCGATCAAAAGAAGCTTAAAAATCTAAAGGAAAATCGCCGCTTTATACCATTCATGAAATTGTGGACGTACTAGTAAAAACACTTTGTGCTTATAATATTTACAAATAAAATGTAGGCAAAAGGCACGATTGCTTAGGTATATTTATTCTTGACAAAATATTTTCATTGAATATGAAAGCCCGGTACCTCTGGCTTTATTTTGATACTTAACACAACGCTTACATTATTTGTCCGCAGTTGTACGTATGAAGTAACACGCGCATGCAGCGAGTTAGTTGGACCACTCCCGGTGCAGGTACAAAGGTTTATCATACAAGCGCAAATCTCTGAAATACCACACAACCGTTTAATCTCGACAATCAGCCGTGCGTCTGTTTCGTTCCACAGTTAAATCCGGACGGCGCACGGTGTCCGGGTTTGTCCGGGTGTCCGGATTACGCGGCCGTGTCCGGATGTGCAGACGAGAGCGTTCGTGCCGCCGCATCCGAGCCTGCGATTAGTCCTACTGCCCTTCTTGTTGGAAAATTCGACCCTGCTCACGCTTGGATCTATATGAACAGATAAGTAGAAATAAATATTGCCGTGCCGTTTTTGGATTTCACTTATTATTAATTTTATCAGTTTCTTTTTCAATATTGATTTACACTGGTTAATCGAATCTCATCTTTGAAGACGTTGATCGTGTAGGGGTGTGGTATGATATACTAATCATGTAGAACCTTAATAATGTGACGCATGGTTTTTTTGTATTATAATTGCGCGGCGGAGTACTAAGTTTTACAATTAAGCTTTGAGTGTACAACTATATTTTAAAATTATGTTGTGAAAATCTTATTGTTAACTTTATTCAAATCCCTGTGTTTACAAATTAGCGATTATAAGTTTGTAATCTTGTCTTATTCCCGTATATAAATTATAGTTGATAATTACTTTACTCCGTTATTTATAGTAGAGTGTTATAATTGCGTAGATAGCAACCAGCAGCATCGGAAACTAATCACATTGCGTGGAAATTTCGCATTCCAACGTGGTCTAACGTTCTCAAACATTTTTATGGTGTAATTTCTGGGTATCTTCAAGTCAAGAGTGAATAGGTATCTTCTAGGCAAGCGTGCTCCACCGTAGACCACATCATCACTTACCATCAGGCGAGATAGTGGTCAAACGCAAGCCTAATTTGATAAAAAAAAATATTTAAATGTGTTGATGATTATCTGAACCTTAGAGTACCGAAGAAGCTGAAATTGTGGCAAATAGTTGCCTATATTGGAAGTAGTGTAGTGTGTGACGGAGGGCACCTTTCCTGTTACCACGAAGCAAGAAGACGGAAGACTCCTGCACTTGAAGGTCACGCGTATTCTTGGGGAATTAACACACATTACGAGATGTTATTGCTTGAGAATACACGTAGCTAACAAGGGAGGAAACAACGATTGCTCCGGCGCATCGGTTGCTGAAGAAGACACGGAAGACTTACTAATAGTTTAAATTATATTTTTTTAAAATGTTATGTCAGTGTCGATCCTAAAAATATTTTTTTGAAAAATCGTGAACATAGCTATGGCTTATATCGAAAAGACAATACTAACACAAATTACGAAGTTTATAGAAGTATAGTCGCCATATTACATTCAGATGCGGGTAATTGCAAATTACGTAACTGTAAGAATGTAGACAACATTTGATGCTTATTTGGAATATTATTTCTTTATCTTTTGAATATCACATTAATTTTAAGCAATATTTGACAGCCTCCGTGGCGCAGCCGTATGTAGCCGGCTGTAAAACAAAGAGGCCGTGGGTTCGATTCTCGCACCGAAACAAATATTTTTGTGACAGATAGATATTTGTTTCGGTTGTGGGTGTTGTGGGACCGTAGTCCCTCGTAGTTCTTGATACCCACCATACAGGTTTCATCTAGTGTGGATTCAGAGCTATGCGTGTGAGTGTTGGGTGTATTTTACTTTTAATATATATATTGATATTATGTATAGTTGAAACAGTAGTTGTGCATACATTTTACTCCATAACTGCAAAAAAAGAATTAAGAATAGATATCTGCCATCTCACACACGTTGGTTGGAAATATATTTCTACATCTCAACATATTATTATTGGTGACGTAAAAGCTCCATACATATACACTCACGCCTGTAATCCCCGAAGGGGTAGGCAGAGGTGTAACCATTACACCCACTTTTCGTCGTATTTCCGTCCCATGTGATAGGGGCGATAGCCTATCGCCATACCGGGCACAGATTCCAGACTCCGGGCTAATACTGAGAATTTCTAGATAGAAAAACCCAATATCACTTACGAAAGTAAAAGCTATGTATTGTAATTTAATAAGAATAAAAAATAAACTTATAGAAAACTAGATGTTGCTTGCGGCTCCGCCCGCGTGGAGGTTATTTTCGGAAGGAAAGGTTACAATCCATGGAGGCATCTTAAGCTATTACACCTTTCTATATTTTGCTATCCCAAAGGATGCGTGCATTCTTCCGGGATAAAAAGTGGCCTATGTCATTTTCTGATTCCTAAACTACCAACCACTATGCAAAAAATGACGATCCCTTGCTCAGTGAAAAACTAAACTATCCCACGGGAACTGTACATTTTCCGGGATAAAAAGTAGCCTATGTACTATTCCAGACTATAATCTATCTCTGTGATGACTTTCATTTATATAAGATATTGAAAAATGTAAGTTGCATTTTCCTCACACGGCCATCTCGTACCGACTTACAGTTTCCTGTCACCCTGCGAGTAATAAAGTAATAGAAACAAATACCCAAAGAATTTTCTTACTGGCTGCGAATGTTCAGCGGTGGACTTCCAAAGGCTGAAGATGATGATGATAACCCAAAGAAAAAATACATACTTCTATAACGTAAGATACAATTACGCTAATAACTATTACGATATGATTTCAAAGGGTTGACAAATTGGTATATACAAATCTCTATTTTAATTCATGTAATGCAAAAACAGATCAAGCATGTTTTTTAAAGATAGATTAATACCAATATTTTTAAAGACATGCAAGAAAGCAGATTTTAAAGGATAAGGACTATCAGGACTTTTTTTTACCAAATAATTCTATGTTGTTAAAGATTGTTGTATATTAAATATATATACAAAATATGGGCAGAACACAATTACCCGACACTGCTAGAAGCACTAAGACAATTGTCAACTAGAATTTATTTCATTGATAAACGAAAGGAAGGGTATATGAATCGAACAGGATATGTACATTGTACGTATATACGTTGTATAGTTTTCTATCTCGCACAGCCTAGATTTCTGAACTAATTTTAACAAGTAAGCTGTCCACAGATTTTTCTTGATTTATAGAATGTCGTGACATAACTAGCATCGGAGGAAATAAATATCGTTAGCGATTGTCAATTTTTTTTTCAGGGCACATTTATTAGAAAATAATGCTCAGAAATGCATGAAAATAAGTCATAAAAATGCAGTACGTGCTTACACAAGTGATATATTAATTCTACTAAACTCCCCACGATAGCTTTTTTAAAGTGTTTTTTTTTGCCAAAATCAAAAGATTTTAAACATCTCTCCTGTAAGTTAAAAATGGCGCTTAAATCAAATATACCGCCAACCGTCGATATAATTCTTTTATAGGTACTGCTGGGACAATCCCATTAAAATTAAGCATTTATTTTAATTTGCCGCTACACGCAATAGATTCAAAGTAATCGATTTTCAAGTTGCGAGTAGTCAAAACATCGCACACATCTGTATTGTGTTGATCATACAGCCCATATTATACCCCAAAATAGATAATATTAAAATATTTTATTGTTAATTAAAAATTAAGGAAATAACAACCCATCCTTTTCTTTTTTGTACGAAGCCAGTACGGTTTGTGTTTAGTTATGATGAAGAACATTTTGTAATACTCTTTTCCTTCACAGGTATTTCGACGAAGTTTGCTGCAATAGTGACTGGACCTGGCTCCTCAAGATTTACATTCTAGCTGAGTCCAGATTATAAAATATATGCTCTTTATTATTGTATTAAGTAGATTTATTAAAGAACATAATACGACCTATTATATTTTTGTAACAATAAATATATTAATATAGCATTTATAATAAATAATTGTGACTAAAAACTGTTTAGCAATAAGAATTATATAGTGACATTTGTGTTTATATAAAATATGTAAACATTAGCCAGAATAGGCGCAATACACTTAAATATATTTCTCTTTATATAACGTTGAAAACGTGCCAATTTTTATTGGCCATGGCCCCTGTGATACACACAAACTCATTGAACTCATATTTTTATCTATGAATACTTTTCAGACGAATTAAAAACAAGTGAATTGTAAACTAACTACTGTTATTCAGGTAGGTACATGCTATTTTTTAGTAGTATCAATAAATGTTTTGTTGTAATAAACTTTACCTGGCAATGATATGATAGTCTAAACTATAAATGGTAGAAAAGCAAGCTAAGTACTGCATCGTACCAAATGATTTTATATTTGTTATATTGATATAATACTTTGTAATCATCATGTTAAAAATATATATTCTGAATATATATCATTCTTCTGTACGTGTGTTTGTCACCTAAGTCCTCCTAAATGGCTGGACCGATTTGGATGAAATTTTGTGTGTATATTTCAATGGGTTCCTGGATGGTTTGAACACACAAATGGACCCGGTAGGTGGTGCTGCTGTCAGTGTGGTGCTGCTTTTCCGGGCAGGACGACGTGTGCCAGCTAGTATAACATATAATGTAAAAAAACATAATTCCACTGTCTCTGTGACGCAGTTGATGAGTATCATACGAGAGGCTGCGGGTTCGATTCCCGCACCGAGACAAATATTTGTTCCGGGTATGGGTGTTGTCAGAACGAAAGTCTCTTGTAGTTCCTGATACCCACGATACCAAGACATTTGAAACATACTGTGAGGACAGTACTAGTATGTTTTTGGTGTTATTTGTCGATTTATGAGGTTATCTACTTCTAATATATATTATGTACAAAAATTACATTAGTAAAAGTGAAAATATGTCATTTAGTTAATATAACCTAAATAATGTGTATTGTGGAAATCAATATTTACCAAATTTTGTGTTATTATTAAGAACTTAAATAAATAATAAAAGCTTAAATTGATATAAATTTATTATAATAAATGTATTGAATTGTAAGATTGGTTTTATTTCGCATCACTAAAATTACTTGTATGAATTAAAGCTACCAAAATCAAAGAAACTAAGAATAAATTATAATACATACACTCACGCCTTTATTCCCCGAAGGGGTAGGCAGAGGTGTATCGAGTACACCCACTTTTCGCCGAATTTCGGTATGTGATAGGGGGCGAGCCTATCGCCATACCGGGCACAAATTCCAGACTAATACTGAGGAATTTTTAGATAGAAAAACCCAATATCACTTTACCCGACCCGTGGATCGAACCCGAGACATCAGCACAGCAGTCGTAACGCATGCGCAATTGCCACTGCGCCACCGAGGCAGTATAACGGCAGTAATAAATTATAATATAGCTAAAAACTACTTTAATTACTACTTACTTTAATGAGCCAGTGAACTTTGTATCGCCAAAGAAAACACTTTACACACATTAAAAAAACACTGTTAGTTCGGCTAGGTATTAAAATGTGTTTTGTAAACAAGAATTTATATCTAATATAAAGCGTATAAAAAAAACCATTAGATGCGCCGTATTATACTAAAATTATAAGAGAAATATACCTGATGAGTCCAATAAATCGTCACCCAGACGATACAAAGGATAGACTAGCTAAAATGTTATTAAATCTCAATTATCATCATACATTTTACAGGATATGAGTTGCAATCTTAAAGTCAATACAATTTATTTATATTTGAAAAAGAATATAAGTATCGTAAATCAAATATAAAGTAATGCCTGTAACCCATATGGGCATGGCAAAAGTGCAACTAAGGTCTCTCGAGCTAATTTTCATCACATATTATGATAGGTGATGGTGCCTACATCACCATTTTATCATCGCACCACCCGACACCGCAACAAAGTTCATCCATACCACCTGGAAACGATTCCGTCTAGCACGGTTCGTTTCCAGAGTTCAGTCTTACCACGGACGTGCAAGTTCTGTAATTAACTCCCTGCAGCGGTGTTCCCTGAGCGCTCTTATATGTCCTTCTTTAAACGATGCTTAAGAAGAGTAGTCCTTCAACAGTAGGCAGTGGCTTTGCTGTGCCCTGGCATTGTCCTGAACTCCTCCTAAACGGCTGGACCGATTTGAATGTTTTTGAAGTTATACTTGTTATGGCGCGATGGAGAAAATGATGAGAGTGAATTTTTACGATGCGATGACATCGTGAAGTTAGTTCGAGGTGGCATGAAAATCGATATGTAACTATGTTCAAGTTGTATATTCTAGTATTTTTATATTTAGAACACGTGTTTCGTAACAGTAAAATTTTTCCTGAGTACCAGGCTAGCAGAAATGTAAGGATACCGTTTGTATACAACTGATATAATAGTGACTTCCTTAAGAGCTAGAAGCTTCGGAATATAGATATGGCCAGTACGTTATGGTATTATGAAAGACCGAAGTATTTATTTATTTATTTACACTTTATATACAAGGTATAAAGGCGGACTTAATGCCAAAGGCATTCTCTCCCAGTCAACCTTAAGGTGGTGCAGAGATAAGCAGGGTAGGTGCATAAAGATAATAATAATAAAAAAAATATCAAAAAAGGATGGTACATACCTAAATACATATATATATACATAATAAATATAATAAGATATATTATACATACATACACATATATACATAATTTAATAAGAATAAAATAAATATACTATGAATTAATGAGGTGATTCCGCAACTCTGTCCAGGAGTAATTGCCGAAGTCTCCACTTGAAAGCCAACTTTGTGGTACACGACCTGATTTCAAGGGGGAGTGAATTCCAAAGAAGTATAGATTGAATGGCGAAAGAAGAGTGAGTGAAGTCAGAGCTGTGAGGGGGGCATTTAAGAAGAAGGTTGCTAGTTGAACGAAGGTTTCTATCGTGACTATCACTAAGATAGATAAAGTGAGAAGATAAGTAAGAGGGAGGGGTAGGGGACGTAAGTAAAGTAAAGAGAGTAGTAAGAGCTCGCATAGATCGTCGCTGGCGAATAGGTAGCCATTTTAATTGCAGACGATAGGAAGAAACGTGGTCATATTTGCGAAGATTAAAAATAAATCGAATGCAGTTATTGAGAAGTCGGTCAAGTTTGTTGAGTTGATCTGCATTCAGATCAAAATTAGTACTATAATATAATATTATTTAGGTATAGTACTATAATATTATTTAGGTCTTTCAAGATACTGTAAAAAGTACTGGCCATTAAAATATTTTGTTGTTATTCTTTTTTCACTTTATGTACCAGGCTCCCATGAAATGTAAGGAGATTTGCCACTCGTGTCCAGAAGGAAATTAAAAATAAATACAGGAGGGTGAAAATCATTTTTATTTCCATAACATTAAAGTTAAAAATAGCATGTAAGAATGGCGAAAGTGGCCAGTGTTTGAGCTTGTGGTACATGACTGGCTAGTGACTTCTAGGTAGATAAACCTTGCATTTTCATTGAAGTTATACTTGTTTAGGCGCGTTATGAATATATATATATATATATATATATTATTAAGAATTATGATAATATATATATTATCATAATTTTTAATGAGGCCAAAGAAGTATAACTTCTCACGCGCGTACATAAGTACACACATAACTTTTTTTTTGTATGCGTTTAGGTGGAGCCCTGGATGGTTTAGATTCAGAATTGGACCCGGTAGGTGTCGCTGCTGTCGGTGTGGTACCGGGTAGGACGACGTCTGCACAGTCCGCTAGTAAAATATAAATAATTTATACAAAAAAGCAGCCCTTTTTTGTAGAAATTAATTATTTAGACATCGACAATAGCGCAACCTATACGATTCATAATTATAGTATACTTATATCATGACACTATAAGCTGGAACCAACAAAAGCTATTCACAAATTTTCATTTAATTCGGTTGGGCGGTTTCAGATATTTACCTATACGAACACAGTGCCACGCGGTTTTAATATATTAAGATATACATATTTGAGAAAAAATTATATGATACTAGCGGGCCCGGCAGACGTCGTCCTGCCCGTAAAAGCAGCGCCACACCGACTGCAGCGCCATCTGCCGAGCTGATTTGTGAATCTAAACCATCCAGGGCGCCACCCAAACGCATACAAAAAAATCATTCAAATCGGTCCAGCCGTTTAGGAGGAGTTCAGTGACATACACACGTACAGTAGAATTATATATATAAAGATATATATTTTTTTAACTTTACGAGGATAAGAAGATAAAAACATATTAATTAAATCATTATAAAGTTGCAGTATTTGCTTGGTTTATTAAATAATAAAAATATAATGTTTGCGAATTATACATTTATTTTCTCGTAAACATTACAAGAGGCTAGTTGATTGCATTGCAGTCAATTTTAAATACAGTGAGTTTTTTCATAGTCGATTAAGATCATCTTCTTGTTTCAGTAATAGACTGACTTGATTGTTCTTTTTATAACAAACTAGTTTTTGCCCGCGGCTTAACCCGCGTGGTAATTATTTTTGCAAGAAAAAGTATAAAATCCATGGAGTCATCTTAATCTATTAGATGTTTCTATAAGGATACATTAGACAAGTTAATATGATCGTTAAATTTTCTTAAATTTTGTAATATTCCACTCAACTTTCTTAATTTTTTCTTTCATAAGAACCTTCTCCTGACATTAAAAAACAAGAATTAACGAAATCGGTCCAGCCGTTTACGCGTGATGATGTGAGGGAAATAGGGATTCGTTTTTAGAATTATATAGATAAACACGATAGTTAAGTGCGACTATATTTATGGATGTTGCTGGAATTATACGTTAAGTTTATATTTAACTATAAAAGCTCTTTAATAATAATCATAACTTGACTACTGGTTGAAATAATCAGTCCTTACTCGACTCATCTTGGGAAAATAACATACAAAATTTTATGAACATGGCCACCCCACTCGTTTCGTGGACCGTTTTGTTCTAGGTTGGGGATTTATCTCTAGGATTTTTCACAGATTTCAACTATTCAGACTAGAGTAACTTGTAAAGGCGAAGAAAACATAACTATGTACCAAACTTAGCTGGTTTCAAAGTTATTTTTTACTAACTGACTTAAAAAAAGGAGGAGGTTCTCATTTCGAGGTGCATTTTTTTAATAGTTAGATTAGAAGACATTTGCCCATTACCGTTGCTGCAGCTGCTGCAATCTCTTTCTATGAAAATAAATAGTATGGACAAATGAAAGACATACACATGAACGAAAATATTTTATTGCTATAACCTAAATCACTGAAAACTGTACGCCAACCTCAGCGTCATTCACTAAGCATAATCAAAGTAACAATTGACGAATTCGATAACACAAGACCCTAAAGTAGTTAGATATTTGAATATTTACACGTTTGCTGTAAGCATGACGGAATATCTTCCTATACACAACAATCACCGCTCAATGTAGGATAAGCTTACTACAAAAATAAAAATTAATCACTTCCATTTTGTTCTTTTTATTCAAACTCTTAACAAAACGCGCCATCTTATAACATACACCTATTTATGAGGAAATATTCAAAATTTGTTATATTATCTACAAAGTTTATAGTTTAAATATACAGCTATAACCATTCACTTCTTCACATAAGCGGTAGATGATCCAACGGACTAAACACTTGTAGGTAATATTGATTGTTTAGTGACAATAAACTAACACTAATCTAAGTCGTCGGTCTCGGGAGAAGCTCTAGGAGCTAGCCTCTTTTTGGCCACTTCTGCTTCATTCAATACCAAAGGTGGATCGTCATTGTTAACTTCGATACTTTCTTTTCGTCTACGGTCTAAAGTTGAAGTCTCAACTTCAACATTAGCTACATCGACGTTATCATCTCCGGCTTCGTCTGGCAAGAGATTCTCAACATTGTTCACATTTGAATTACTACCAATTATTTTAACTTCAGATTGTTTTCTTGCAATTACTTCTATTTTGATGGCATTCTCTCCGTCAGGAGTGTTGGAGTCCTTATCGGAATTTCTGATTTCATCAGTGGATGGTGTGGCAAGGGCCCGTTCTTCTGTTTCGGGTTGTATGGGTGTGGCTGTTTCGACTACATTAGTATCCGAAGCTCTATTTGATATCACCTCACCCGTATGAGTGGTGTTAGTCTGTGCTGTGGAAACTGACGGTGAAGTTTGGGTGGTAGATTGTGCAGTGTTTTGGACAGTTTGTGTCGTAGATTGAGTAGTGGGCGGCGAAGCTTGCGTGGCAGTGCCTGGTGCGTCGTGGTAAGCGGCACCGCTAGCCATCGCGGCTATGCCCGCCAAGCCCATCATGCCAGCCATGCCACGGTGCGTGCGCAGTAAAAGCTGTTGCAGTTGAGCTTGTTGTAGTATTACCGGCAACTCGTAGTGGTGGAAGAAGTACAGCATAGAGTGCTGTAACAAAAATATTATATTATCAAATGCTTATAATGGAATATCAATGCTGTTGCATAGGTAAAACCGAGTTTTCAAATAAAAATCAATAAATATAATAGAGATAAAGGCGCTACTCGCGCAGTTGTTACAATTGGCGATGTATTTGTAAACGATACTAGACTGGATTATGAGACACGTTCAACGAACTGAGCAAAGCTCTTTCAGACAAATAAATGAGCGATTCGTGACGATGTCTTCACCTCTCTCGTCTTTATTTATTTATTTCTAGGTCAAAGTTCTCTCCCCTCACGCCATCCGACATAAGTTTTAATTAAGAAACTTGTGACCGCTCCTAACTCAACTTTTATTTGAAATTATATTTTCTGATCCCCTCGTTTTGATTTTTTCCGAGTGGCGGCTACGCAACGGGTTACTGGTGGGGACAAGTTGCGACATCTCCATGATTTATTATTCTCCGCGTGCGGGAAGGCTTTATGGGAAAATTGAAAAAAAATTGGCAACATTCTTCAACATTCATTCTTAGTAGAGATGAGTACCAAAGACAATAATAGACAACACAATATCATTATTTGTAATGTTTTGTTCATCATACGATCTATTGAATTAATTTCATATAGAAAACGAATTGTAATTCGTCTAATACGATGATCGGCTTTCACTAACTGAAATCATCAGAAATTTTGGGGCTCTATGGGCACCTTAATTTATCGTGCCAAATATACCACGAAAATATATAATTTTGTACTTAAATTAAAAAATATTGAAATAGGTCAAATTCTAAATAACGACGTATGTAGATGGGTCACCGGAGCACAGGAGTGAAGCATGTGTGAGTAGCATTTTTCGAACATTACTCGGCGTTAATTAACACGATCGGATGGCGATGCCACCCCAATCTGTTAGCAGATCATCGCTACAGCAAATATAAAAAAGGATCAAACGTTTAAAAGGTATTTAATGGACAGAGATGATGCCCTTTTATACCGCCATTAAAATTGGTCGCTTAGAGATTTGCCGGTCGCCCTGTTAGACGGATACGTGAATAAAAAACGAGATCTCTTTTTATCAATTTTCACATCGTTTGGACAGATTACAACGGCTTTTCGGGCGGGTCAAAAACATGATTTTAAGCATCTGGTTTGGATTTTATAAGGACCTTGTATTTAATAAACCTTGTATTACAAGATAATATTCAAATATATTTCTGTAGAAATTCACACGCTGTTTTGTTTATTTCATGAATGGCTCCGAATTGACTGGTTTCTTACCATTGTCTTATAAAAATTGACTTGAAATTACATTTTGGTGTTGCGTTTCGTATAGTGAATGAATTTGCGAGGCCCAAATTCCCTTCATCTTCGTAATCCCTCTTTCTTTTTTTTTCTAACGCACCCTTGGCTTTTGGTATCGTCTGTGTTCATAGACCATGGTCTATGGACTATGGACTCACTATCAAGTGGCCCATTTGCTCTATTGTCGGCTTGTACTACATAAGTATATGTAGGTACTATATAATAAAAGCAACAGAAAATGCTATATAAAAAAATATATCGACGTTCGAAATCTATAGTAAAGCCTTATTTCCATTTCTAATAATGATATCTAATATAAACCGAATAACGAAAAGATTGAGTAGACACAGATCTCAATAAAGTCAAGTAAAATTTTTTTTTTTTTTTAGTGCCTCGATAGGCAGACGAGCAGACGGGCCACCTGATGGTAAGTAGTCACCGCCGCCCATAGACTTCTGCAATACCAGGGCACAGCAAAGCCGCTGCCTACCGTTATTAAAATAATTCTTTATAACACTTTTGCCTACACAATTAAATTAAAATTGTGGGTCCTATACCGACGATGCCAGGTTACCATTAGCTAACATGTAACGCAGACTTAAACACTTCAAAAGCAAGCGAAAGTTCTTTGCGGTGATAAATTTTTTAGCCGCAAAATTGTCTTAAACACTTTATGGTCGGCGCGTTGATTATGCGGAGACGGTGCAAAACTCCGACAAAATAAAGTTATTTTGACTTAAAATGCAAAGAAAGAGATTAAGCCAAGGGTCGGAAAATTCCTGTCGGAGTCATTTTAAACGTATATTTTGTTCCTTTAATTTTATAAATCACTATGATTAATTCTTATGTCAAGTTATTAATTGATCACGAATGAGATTAGTACGCGTAACAATCAATATCAATTTTAATGAAGTTTGTTCCCAAAATCCATTTAACGGAATGTGAGAATTTTCACTTTTTTTAAGGCCCGGTCATAGATAACTACACGGATTCAATTGCTTTATCTAAAGATAACATAGATTGGTCTTTTTGATAGATGACGACTTTTAGTCAGTGTGCACAGGTTCTACTGAGTAATAAAAATGAACATAACCAATCAAAAAACAATAAGTTACATAAAACAATGAACAATCACGCGAAGATTCTCGCAGAATTAAGGACTTGCCCTAAAGGAAACAACTAATTGTATGTACACGACACAAAGTAAGCCGCTAACAGTGTTTAACTTAACCATAGTTTGCAAGAGATCTGCAAGATTACAACACTTTACAGCGTTCCGTTAACGTGATGGCGAACGTTTTCTGTTGATTTAGGACTTGACAGAAATTAACTAAAGTGCGGCCATTAGACCTTCGGTATGAAGGCGATAGCATGATAGTGTTCCGGATACTAGTTTGACACGAAATAATAATAATATTAATAACAATAAGTTAAAGATGAAACCAAAAAACACCGTTGGCACACAAAAACATTACATGAGAAATACCCGAATCAGTTAAAACAGAGCCACATAGACCAAGAAGCATCAAACATGTAGTTAATGAAAGGAAATATATTTAAGGAAACAGAAGGATTTATGGTAGCCATTCAAGATAAAGTTATAAAAACTATGAAAAATATATTATTAAAAACCCGCAAATAACATCAGACAGCTGTAGACTATGCAACAAACAACAAGAAACAATAGATCATATAACCGGGGGATGTGCACTTTTAGCCACCAAACAATACACAGACCGACACAACAATGTTGCCAAACAAATACACGCCCTGTTAGCAAAGAAATACAATTTAATAGAAAACATTGAGCCTTATTACCAATGCAAACCGAAGAATGTTCTAGAGAACCAAATAGCTAAATTATACTGGCACAGAGAAATAATTACAGATAGGGCAACTAATAATAACAGACCAGACTTAGCTCTCATAAAAAAAGACGACAAGACCACATACTTGATAGACATCTCTGTTCCTAACGCTGAAAACCTAAGACAGAAACACGTAGACAAAATACAAAAGTACTTACAGCTAGCCGAATGCAATAGGTTTTTTAGCAATACGCCCGTTCCTATTGCAAAAAAAAAACAGGTTTAACCTGAGCAAACCTAAAGGTTGAAGATATAATAATAACAGATAAGATATTATTTATTAAATCTGGTAGTACTGTCTTAATTTTGGACATAAACCTCTACGACTAACGAGAAATATTAGATATGACATTTCTTTAAAATTATTTTGGAGAAGTTGTAGGTATGCCAGTTTTATAAAGATATTTTAATTTTGCAGTGCACGATACATTAATGAAATAAATACTATGTAAATAAACTTCGCGCCTTTAGCTCCTAAGGCAGGTAGAAGTGTTAGTACACTCACGGATCACCGAACTTATTTCCGCCCGTGATAAGTGGCGGGCATATTGTCATATCGCACAAATTCCAAAACCAAGCCTCTCGTAGTGAATGTTCATGTTTAACCGAAAACACATCTGATTACTCGTCTGGGTTTCGAACCCAAGAACCGTCGGTTCTCAGCCTAAAAATACACTCTCACAACACCAATGACACGGTTACAAACTGCTTCAGTTTTTAAGTGCTCCGATTCTCAAATAGATGTTAGTTATTCCGTCGTCTACACCTATCAGTAAAATACTACACCTATCAGTCACAAACATAGGCCTGATCCTATCTCATCTGTATCGTGATTGTCAAGAACTAGGAGGGACCACGGTCCCACAACACTCAGACCTTTCCTTCAGAATACCTACAGGTACTGGTCGTAATACATCATTTTAATTTTAAAAAAATCGTGTCTGATATGCCAGCGCATGTCGGAGGTAAGCCATGTCACCAGTTTAATAGTCGTTGGATTTTCTTAAACATTATTTCTTTTCAGACCCTGATTACGAATAGCTATTTCAACTAATCTATCGACTTTCGTTGCATTAAACCTTTATTAACTTCCTACTATTAGCTGTATTATAAATAATAAATAAATAACATATTTAACGAAAATGCCCGGGCAGACCTCATGAAAGATGATTTTTATTAATAACTCGACACGGTATGATTATGAGATAAGCCCCCACTTTGCATTCTGAAGAGGCTTGTTGTTCTGACGCCGCCCCCGGTGCTGTAATCCGGAGCCTACACCCCGCGCTTACTTGCTTTCGGAGCACGTGAAATTATCTCCGAATTTGTTGTTCCGACGATGGCATTTCCATTATTCCCTATATTTATAATATATAAGATTTGTACATACTGTAAACGAATCACGCGTTTCTTATAGAATGGTGTTTTATTTAATCTTATGCATTACAGATGTAGTGATAGTTTGACTCGGGCAATCACTATTAATTTCAGATTTTTTATTAGAACAATTACACATATGAGTTACCCGATTGGAATTAGGGTCTGATGTGGTACTGGGCTCTGATCAACATCTCTCACATAATGTGACGAAAATATTCTCAGCGAACCGTGCTTGCACTAGTTGCACCCCTATCTACCTAAGTGGGAATAGAGGCGTAAACTTATTTTATATTTTGTTACAATTATTAATATTATGAACTATGCCCATTTTGTGCCTTGGAATTCAAAATTTATAAATTCTATCCCGTAATCTTTCGTAATATGGCTGACTATTTTCCCGCAGACAAATTAACTTAGCAAACTATCAGACCATAATATATTACGTAAAATCCGTATTAAAATTGAAAAATAAAACGACGTGAGACAAAGTAATTATCGCTGTATTGCCTCGAGGTAAAAATGTATCGAACCACCACGCTTTAACTGGATCAGTGTTAAAGGGTAGCAACATTAATGAATATTGACTTTAAAGCGAGGGCGCATATAATGATTACGTGCTAAGGGGATATATGGAATACGTCGTAATCAATATCATCTTTATTCATTGGGATATGAATATAAACTAATGAGGAAAATGTTTATTAAATATTTTCTAATAAATAAACATCAAAATCTGATATCCTCGACACACCGAGGCCGAAGAAGCCTGTGTAAGACACTAAGGATCCCGCGCTTATAGTCGGAGTTAGGCTGGCTAAACTACTAACTGGCACATACACAGATGTTCAACGGGCAAAGTGCAGAGAAAGGAGTCCACAACCAAACTTTAAAATCTATTCTTATATATACTATCGTTAATAGAGGGTACTTAAGCACAAGAGTCTATTTATTATCTATAAGATTTCTTAATAATGTTCGCTGATTTATTAATTAAATAACACCAACAGCCACACCCACTGTTCTACGATTATTTCGTATCAGAACTTGTGCGATACTTTCGGTCTCACAACATTCAGACCCGAAACCAAAATTGATAAGTATGAGCGGTGAGTGATAATACCAGCCATATGTTAAACACTGTCTCACTGGGTACGGTCTTCTGCTAATTTGAGGGGTTAGACCTTATTTCAACCGCAGGCCTAATACGGTTTGGCAGAAATCACATATCTTTATAATTATTATTTTTAATTCTCAGGTATGGAGGATTCCTCACGGTGTGTTGACCATCGAAGCAGCCAATAATTAACAATGAATACACATGCAACTTTTTAGAAAAATGTTGTATGCCATTTGGGCGTAGGTTTCGAACTTTCGACTGTTGTATGGGAAGTCCGTACGAAATCCACTAGGCCATCGCTATTTGGTGAGTGGGGAGTGGGCTAAAAGGCGTATTCAACCTTCCTTTCCTTTGCTACATATTCCATAACAAACATATAGTATTTATGATAATTAGTGTACTTGGTTAATCTGTGCTTATTAAAATAAATGACTGAGTCTACAGATCACGATAATATAAGCAGAAATATGCCCGGAACACCGAACTCGATTTAAAATGCCCTATCATAAGTGTGGCACTGGCACACAAACACTGCACAGATGGCGAGATCGATACGCCGGCAGGCAGGCCTACCGCTACCCGACAGGTATATCGATACCCGGTCAGGCTCTGTTATTAACTTCCGCGCGCCGCTGCCACCGGATATCGACGCCGGAGTGGATCTATGCCAGACATTGCCTCGGTTGTAGACACAACATTGTGTTTTACAAAACGTATATCTATTACCGTTTTCTAGTGTTTCAATGGTTTTATAATTGGAAAACATTGATGTAAAGAGACAATTATTTTCTAACTTGATTGAGTTGCTCGTTTTGATTTAAATAAAAATAACTTATCCGAATGAATGAAGTTCCTGTCAGTTTCAGTTATTTGTCTGTGTGTTTGTCTACGCCTGTATTACATATGTGTGCGAAAGTTTGTTGTTGGTTTTGGCATGATTTTAAAGAGATAATTTATTAACTGGAAAGTGACAAGGCTACTTTTCACCCTAGAATAAGAAGTTTCCCTGGGTTAGCTCTATATAATAGATCAACGAGTTTTTATGGAATAACATATGAAATACTCTGTTTTTAATAATATAACTAGGATTAATAATTTTTTTTTAATCCTGGCACGGCAGGGACCACACTGCACCTGATGGTAAGCGCAGTGCCGTCCAATTAGAGTATGGAGTAGCGAGAGACAATCTATCCCCCGCTACTCAACACAATCATGCCGACCTACTCCTTCACACTACGCCATGGGCCAGAAGGTGAAGAAGCGGTCGAGGGTATAGTGTCCGAGTCAACAACGGCCAAACATCGCATCCCAACTCTAGACCGCCGACAAAAAACCAGATATACACCGGCTGATCCCGGAACGCGACACACTTGTGTGTGACACTATGGCGGGTTTTATACCCAGTGTTTGTGCGTTGGTCGCTATCCGGACGGATATGAATATCCTACCACCAACAAAAAATGCAATCATACAAAGTTTATAGATACATACAGCTATAGTCAATTTTACTCTACGAACAGTATATGTATTGAATTGTCCCGTATGGTTAGGAACAGTGCACTAATTGCTGTAATAGCAAATGTGGCCAATATCCGTTTACTATGTAAACCCATCTATCTACACGTGAAGTTATTGGACGGACATGTCACGATTGTTTCCTTCCTGCTGATGCCTTGTCGTTCTTATGTTATATACAAATTGTTTTTGATGTTATGATCGTTTATAAATGATTTTGTAAACTTTTGTTTTTCTATCTTCTAAGAGTCTTAGAATGTTGCTTTAACTTTAGCTAATTGAAATTCAGGATCGTAAAGTTGTTCTGCTTTAGGTAACCTGATATTTCTCCTTACATAAATGTATTCTGTTTTAATATTACTTTTACTTAGTTTTATCTGTTCGTTTTAGAATTAGGCAACGCCAATGCCTAGAGGAATTAGCTAAACAATAAGTTGTTACTTAAATTTAGACTAACATACTGGCGACTTAAAGTGAATATATTTTTTGTAGGAAAGAAAGAAAAATATTTTATTTGTTATAAGCTAAGAAGACGAACATAAATTAAATTATAACTATACAATTTTACCACGTAAAGCTTATAAGTATTAAATTCGACTCCAAAGTTCAAACTGCCAACGGCATTATAGCATATAACAATTACATCTTTCAAAAATATTTAACTCGAAAATGATGATTTAATTTAAGTTTATTTGATATTGTAGTTGTTCACATAATTTAGAAGAGAGCCGCGGAAAGTGCTCTCACGCGCCGAGATGCGGCCAACCCGGCGTCCCCCAGGCCCCGGGGCTACTACGCGAAAATATTACACACACAAATGTTATTTGGATTGGCCCGGGATACATTTGACAAAACTTTCAGACGCTCTCGTGACGGCTTACCTAGTTTTCTCATTTTATGTTTTAAGATTAACTATTTTTAAGGTGCAGGCATAGCATACATATATTAGTGTTTTTTGCTACTCTCATTCAATTCATACCCTGAAATGCATGGGCAGAGATCATCACAAATAATTACAGCAAAATATAGCCAATTTAATTATCAAACGCATTCACTACATATTTCTATATTCTATCTTTTAATCTATGGCCCAATTATAGATTTAATCATATTAAACCAGAATGAAAATTATTTTTTATATATTAGCGTATTTTTTATCTAAACATAGCTGTGTTAAGGTTCCCTTTCGCTTGTGTACACAAGTTACGTGTGGCAGTATGTCACAGAAACGAACGGGGACGTGATTTGTTGACAAATGATCGCACGCTAAAAACCTCACTCGGTTGTGTAGCTCTTTTCATAGCTCTAAAATAATACTTGCCACGTTGAAAAGATAAAATATAAAACATCAAGTCTTTATTGTAAGTTATATGGTGAAAACGCTTTATATTGTATGTCAATATTTAAGTTATTAATTCCGACTTATCACCTATAGAAGACAGAAATAAAGGGTCAAATAAATTACCCTTGACAAAGTGCAACGGTAACGACTACAATCTGCCACAAATTTTATTCTCAGGTACTGTCATGTGTTTACAGATCAAAATTAGCACATTAAGATGGCAAAGGCAAATGGTAGGACAAAGTGATTTATGTGAATTCACATTTAAAAAGATTATTTTACATTATGAATACAATAATATCTGTAAATGTGACAGCTTCCGTAATGCAGCTGGCAAGTACTGGCGATTGAAAATTGGGGCCGCGGGTTCGATTCCCGTACCGAGACAAATGTTTGTGTGATACACAAATATTTACTTCGGGTCTGGGTGTTGTGGGACCGCAGTCCTTAGAAGTTCTTTATACCTTCGATATAGGATTGACCTAGTGTCGGGTCAGGATTGTATGTGTGACTGTTGGGTGTATTTATTTATTTAAATAAAACTACCAAAATCATTGATCATGTTGATAATCCTGTGATACACTTTCCGTGACATTTCGAACATTTTCGTACAGTCAACAGCAGATATAAATGAGCACATAATGTGTTCAAATAATTCTATACACCCAAGAAAATTAATAACATCTACACAACAAAAGTAGTCAAATTATCGTGAGCATCCATCGCGTCAAAATGATCTACACACTCGATTTTCAAATATTTGTAAACAATTCTTCACAGTAGGAATTGACTAAATTCTCGAACTTATACGTACAGGGTTGTGCGTATTTAAAATTAAAATAAATAATATTTGATTTTTGTATGATAATAAAAATATTGCCTTCAGGAGATGTAATCCTTGTCACCGAAACTTTATGACCGCGGCTTAGTAAACCCTTTTTGACTAACCTTGTATATCTTATATATAATAATATAGTGTGTATTTCGACTATTTTTATGACTCCCCTTCTAAAATTTGATTCGATATATCGTAAAAATAATTTCCTAGAAGCTATGTGTAGCCCTTAATATTAATTGTAAGTACTTTCCCATAGCGTGAAAAGATTTTCCATACAAAAAGTACGTAAATACAATAAACTTTTTTTAAGCTCTATTACTCAGCGGCATGAAATGAAATTATACTACAAGTAAGTTAAATATCACATTGTTGAATTGTGATATTTAACTTGTAGTATATTTTTTTATAATTTATTGGATAGCAGCAATTGCCTAGTTAGTAGTGGTACGAACTGTCGAAAAGTAGTATGTTCGAAACCAGCCCAAATGGCACACATCTCTTGACTTTTCTTAACATAACTAAAAAGGTAAAATATTATTAAATCAAAAGTAAAGTTACCTATGAGTAGCGATCTATATGTACTACGTACCAGATGCGGCGACCAGAACAAACATCATGTTCCACCGAGATGCGGTTCCGATACTGCAATGACTTTAGTTTGCTTCATGCTATCGAAGTAATCACACCACAATGCATCTTTCAGTGTTGAATGAATTTTAATTATTTGTAGCAACATTCCCGAACAAATCTGCCTTAAATTGATTTACAGTGGAATGAGTATATAATGTAAATAACATAATTTTATAACGTTTAGAATGTAATATCAATAAATATTAATTAATTTCAATTCTGAATATTCTATTTTTCGCAACAAAATTAGGCATTAGTTTATCCCATTTTGGCGCGCGGAAAGTCCCGTTCGAGAAAAAGGGACGGAGTTATCACACTTCTAACAGTCATAGATCAATCGATCAGAGAGTGCAAAATAGGCCCTTGATGGATGAATTGTACTATTGTATTATTTCTCATTCTTAGTATTGTTTATCCATATAATTTTTATACAATTCCTATTTTTCTTTTAAGCGGGCACTTACTCCTTTAAGTAAGTGCCCGCTTGTAGAAATGTCAGGGCGTATACGGCGTTATTGTAAAACCACTTCAAAAAATGGCAATAAATGTACTGTAATAACTTGAGGCTAAGGTAGATCCCGGCATTAGGCAAGCGTGCTGGACTAAGGCCTAACCCCTCTCTAGTAGAGAAGGCCCGTGCCCAGCAGTGGGTCAATGTTTAATACATGGCTAGTAATAATAATAAATAAAAAAAGGTAGATCGGGCGATAAGCTGTACTACTCAACGTCAGAAACTAACCAAATTTATTTTGTTTCAAGGAAATTAGTTATAAAATAAACGCTTTTATACAATATTTAAAGCGATTTATTTATTATCCACTAAAATTTAAATTTTGCATTATGTTTATTTTTTTATGTGGCTCCGATAATACCTCACTTTGAGTCACCATTGTAAATAAAAACAAAAAAAGTAATTTGTTTCAACAAAATACATGATGACGAAATACATTATTTTGGGCTCTGCCACTGTTGGGTGATAAAATTAAATTTTACACAACTACACAATTTCCAGGATAGTCCCTCAAATACATTATAGAAATGAACTGTCGCATCTGCCCATTGTGATGCTCTTTGGTCTTTGGCTTAGAAAAGGGATAGATGGCATTAGTGTGCGGAAAAGGTATTTGGAACATATTGTTTCTACGACAATCCGTGTTTATCGGTAGAATATACGTCAATGTCTATGAGCAAGCTTTTTAATATGCATGCGCAAACACGCATTCAGATACTAACATAAAAAACTTGAAACTTCAGAAATTTAACCTACGAGTAAGCTTTGTAATACGCAGGCGCATACGCGAGTATTAACACATACTAACAACAAAACCTAAAATTTGAGAAAGTAACGTGCGAATCAGCTTTGTTATACGCAGGTGCATACGCGCGTATTAACAATTCTAACATAAAAAACCTAAAATTTGAGAAAGTAACGTGCGAGTCAGCTTTGTAATACGTAGGTGCATACAAGCGTATTAACACACGTACTAACATAAGAAAAAAGAGTGTGTTTACTCTTTGGCCTCATTAAAAATTATGATAATATATATATATATATATATTCATAACGCGCCTAAACAAGTATAACTTCAATGAAGATACTACTATACTATACTTCATATACTTGTAAGGTTTATCTACCTAGAAGTCACTAGCCAGTCATGTACCATAAGCTCAAACACTGGCCACTTTCGCCATTCTTACATGCTATTTTTAACTTTAATGTTATGGAAATTAAAATGATTTTACTCCCTCCTTTATTTATTTTTAATTTCCTTCTGGACACGAGTGGCAAATCTCCTTAAATTTCATGGGAGCCTGGTACATAAAGTGAAAAAAGAATAACAACAAAATATTTTAATGGCCAGTACTTTTTACAGTATCATGAAAGACCTAAATAATATTACTGTATAGTACTAATTCGGTCTTTCATAATACCATAACGTACTGGCCATATCTATATTCCGAATTTAAATTCCGAAGCTTCTAGCTCTTAAGGAAGTCACTATTATATCAGTTGTAGAATATACAACTTGAACATAGTTACATATCGATTTTCATGCCACCTAGAACTAACTTTACGATGTTGCTGTCGGTGTGCGCGCGCATCGTAAAAATTCACTCTCATCATTTTTCTCCATCGCGCCAAAAGAAGTATAACTTCAAAAACTAAAATAAAAAAGTAACCTACGAGTAAGCTTTGTAATACGCAGGCGCATATGCGCGTATTAACACACATACTAACATAAAAACCCTGAAATTTCAGAAAAGTTACGTTTGAGTAAGCTTTGTAATACGCAGGTGCATACAAGTGTATAAACACACGTACTAACTTAAAAAAAAAGTAACCAACGAGTAAGCTTTGTAATACGCAGGCGCATACACGCGTATTAATACACATTAAAAAAAATACATAAACCTAGAATATAAAATACTGTGTAAATTATTCTATCTCATTTTCTTGCTGACTTATATTTATGTGATTGTCTCTTAGTGGTGATGATGGATACTTTTGTTTCATCGAGTTTCAAATCACAGCGATTTTAAAGAAAAACTTCAAAAGAATATTTATGTGTGTAATATTAATGACACATTGCATGTGGGTCCGCTGGCAAACATTACTTTCGGAGAAGACAAAATCGAATAATTTTATTTTGTTTACATATAATTTGGATAGTATTCAAGTTATTCGAAATAAAGATACGTCACTGACGTCATACAAGGAATGAAATCAATACTTGACTAGTATTTGATAAAATAAATCCATTTGACAAATCATGTCATTATAGTAATGTTATTTCAAACAATTATGAGTCTAAATTACATATATATAGGGTTTATTATTCGTGTTTGTTAATTTGTTCTGGAATTCTGCTTAGATACCAGATTGTTTACCATAACAATGGCCTTCAGTTTGCTACTAAATATTTGACAATGTATGTGCTCAGTTATAATTGACAGATTGAGTGCTCACATCATTTTGAAACTTTTGGTGTGTAGATAATTATGGTCACTTTGAGTGTGTAGTACTATATGAACACCTTGATTGTTTAGCTACTTCTGCTGCTGACTGTACATGTAGAAACACTACGGTACAGACGATAGGCAGCAGTTGCTGTGCCCTGGCATTGCAGAAGTCTATAGGCGGCGGTGTTTACTTACAATCAGGTGGCCCGTCTGCTCGTCTATCGAGTCAGTAAAAAAAAACACAAAAAATTCCCCACACAGTAGGTTAATATCGGTTTAGACAAACAGTTTATCAATTAAACACAGATACGGCATGGCTAGTATGCAGGGAATACGTGGGGCAAATGCGTGGCGAGCGCCTCTCGCCTGCGGCTTCGGCCTGACATCAAAGTGCACCGGACTTTCCCTACACACCCAACAACCTACTGACTAAATAACCGTGTTACATATCGACCGCAGCACACGAATGGGTACGAACGTGATACGCGTGTACTACGCCAGTGTTCAATACACTAAAACACATAACTAGAGATAGGACGAATGATTTTTTTTTATCTAGTTGAGCCAGTTTTTGTGGCAAGCCGAGCGAGTTGTACATACAATAGTTGTGGAATATATAACACTTGCCCATGAAATTTGATCAATAATACTAGAAATATGGGACAGTCATAAAATCAAAATCAAATATTTATTGAATCCATGAAATGATTCAAATAGATTAATGATTCCATACATTATATAGATTCAGTGAATGTTTTACTCTTCCGTCAATTCGGAATGCAGTATCGCTAGAGGAGAATGGGCAAGAAACACTAGCGTTGCTCTTTTTTTTGAACACCGGTTAACAATATTTGGTCCTACAATTAATATACGATTTAAGTTTAATTATATTAGATTAGAGCAGTTGAATGTATGTTAAGTTGCCTTATTGTAATATTGTGAAATAAAACTCATTACAAGACCTAGTGCTACATATGACCATCGTGAGAATGATGAGTATATACATAAGTCTGGGATATTATACATTATGTATGGACAACAAGACCCAAATGGTTAGTTTTATCAACAATATTTGCAAAACAGCATCCTTGACCGAGAATTTTTATACCGAGAACACGAAAGCCGTAAACTACTGGTGAAAAATCGGACTATCCCGCAATTATAAAAAATTAAAACAGGCACCGCGGTTGGATACACATTTGAGGGTTATGTTTTTTATGGGCGTCATTCTTTCTTCTTCGTAAATAACCTATATTTACCTTTGTTAATCTTCGAGCTTTACCTTTAACTATCCTTTGCAAATTGTTTGTATACAATAAAAATATGCTTCGTAAACTTTATTCTAACGTTTATGATAGTTCATGTTGTGCTAGTGTGCTAGTTAACGATACATAGTATTACATTTGGAACGAAGTATTTTATTAATTAATATTATTACTTCTTAGATTTTTGTTCAGCTACTGTATAGCCACAAAATACCCCGTCCGCAAAAGTTGCTAACTCATCGTGGATGTTAAAATCCTCTGGAATTATGGGTGTGCGTAATATTTACTTACCATCGGGTACAAAAAAATACAAATATTAGTACTACACAAAGTAATGAATATATTACGCACCTGAATGAAAAGCCATGATGTCACGAGCGCCAAACTGCTGTATTGTCCGTTGAAACGGTAGTGGTATGCATAAAATGAGAAGTGGTACAGATAGAAGAACCTGCGGACAAAGAAAACACGAGTTAAGTATACAAATAGCATACAAGAAGTGGTACTGCTTCCGATGTAATAGATAAACTTTATGGTTCTCATGTAAAAAATCAAAATCAAATATTTATTGAATCCATGTTTTTTTTTATCCTAGCACGGCAAATTGACACACACACACTGCACCTTGATGGTAAGCGCAGTGCGGTCTAATTAGAGTATCGAGTAGGAAGAGACGACGATGTTATACATCATTTAGGCCCACTTGCACGCAAATTAGGGTGAAATAAATAAATTTAGAGTTTATTAACCCAGGTTAGAATGTTAAAATGTTAATTCTCATTTCACCTTGCACCACTAAAAACTGACGCTGGGTTAGCTAACCCGACATTTCTTTTATTTTAGCTGGAAACACTGAAATGTCGATGCACATCTGTTGTAGTCCGTCCAAGGATGAATGAATATAAATAAAAACGAAACAATATTTCTGTCTCTTTTACACTACAGCACACTATGTAGAGATGCGTATTTGTGTGTCCTTCATTCTATGACGGTTGATAACTTTTTAATTTGTTTGTTTTAAGATTGTCAAATTCGTGTTATTTGATTTTTTGTGGTGTTTTATTTATTTGTTGAATTCAGAAAGTCAGTGTAATGAAGAAGAAACCTCGATTATGTGCTCCCTATTTCACGAATGTTAATATGCTTTTATGTAAATAGTTGAAAAATTCAAACATTGCCCCTTTATGTGTATAATATTCTGACCGTTTTGTAACCCTTTTGTCATAAAAAATTGAGCTTATATATTCAATGACTTCATCTTTATCGTCAGAGAATAACAATTCATGATCATTGTAGTAATATTTTGACAATAAACCTTAACTTCTTAGGGCCTTAGATTCAGTCAATTCTCTTACTCTACCGCCAGTTCGGAATGCAGTTTCACTAGAGAAGAACGAGTAAGAAACTCTAGCGTTGCTCTTTTCGAACACCGGTTAACAATATTTGGCCAAACAATTAATATACGATTTAAGTTTAATTTCATTAGATTAGAGCAGCTCAATGTATGTTAAGTTGCCTATTGTAGAAGTAGTAAAAGATTTTAAAATCTTAAGCTATTAGACACCAAGTTTTTTTGTAAGTAAAATACCGTAGCGCCTGTTATCTTATGTGCCGATGTAGTATTTGTCATGTGAATGTTTTGTGCGTGTACCAGTGACCAGATCAGCATAATGCTGTTTTGTAGCATAATCTAGTTTCACCGATCACATATTCATAAACAAGTCTAACCACATACAAGCAAATACGAACATTAGGTAACCTTAATGAAAATATGATGGCAATAAGACTATATCATAGCAGCGATAGCCTAGTTGGTTGCGGTACGGACTGTCAAGACGAAAGACGTAGGTTCGAAACCCAAGTGGCATACACCTCTGACTTTTCTAAAGTTATGTGTGTATTAAAATGTTAATTATCGCTTGCTTTAACGGTGAAGGAAAACATCGTGAGGAAACCTGCATATCTGAGAATTTTTCGAAGGTATGAGAAGTCTGCCAACCCGCATTAGGCCAGCGTGGTGGACTAAGGCCTAACCCCTCTCATTAGTAGAGGAGGCCCGTGCCCAGCAGTGGGACAATATTTAATACAGGGCTAGTATTATTAAGACTATATCTGGCATCGTATTTTAACAACACGTGTATATTTTCTTATGATAAAACTAAATATAAGCAAAGGTTATTTATTTTTTCACTAATTGGTTAAAACAGACTAAGTAAGAAATAATAGCATTAAATGACCAAATTGGAACTTAGAACTCCTCACATTAGTTGAGGAGCGGCCTAGCCCGTACCCAGCAGTGGGACAAGATAATTTATCTTGTCATCATAGTATTATCATACCATATCTTGTCATAGTATTTACTAGGCTGGTTTATTACTTGGTATTATTTATTATCTTAGGTTTATACTACTAAGATATGAAGCAAGTTGAAAGGTTAATATAGGTGCTGCAAGCACGCTGCGGCCGTGGTTAAACAAATACTTAAATAGGTAAATTAAGACAGTAGCAAAATAAAGCGCGTGGAAAATATATCCTGGTGGTAGGATGTTCATACCCGCCCGGATAGCGACCACCGTACACAGGGTTTAAAACCCGCAATAGTGGCACACGCAAGTGTGTCGCATTCCGGGATCAGCCAGTGTACATCTGGTTTTGCCGGGGTCTTGAGTTGGGGTACGATATTTGGTCGTTTTGCGGCCTTCTGAGTACTCTAGACAATAGACCCTCGACCGCTTCTTCACCTTCTTGCCCATGGCGTAGTGTGAAGAAGCAGGCCGGCATGATTGTGTTGGTAGCGGGGAATAGATTGTCTCTTGCTACTCGATACTCTAATTGGACGGCACTGGACTGACGCTTACTATCAGGTGCAGTGTGGTCTCCTTGCCGTGCCAGTATAAAAAAGTATATCCTCTGTAAAGCGCACAATCAATGTACACCGGTGGAAAGTTCCGTTTATCATATCACGGGTCAACCGATGTCACCAATTCGTATCGACAAGGGCGTGTATAAGTGTGGGTGTGCGTAAAATATAGAAAAATTGAGAAAATTGTATTTCGATACAACCAGTAGACGCGCTTTCTTTCAGTTGTGTGTTGTATATTTTAGTACTTAACGCTTGTGAGTATTGGTTTTGTCTATATAGCGGAGTAATGGGAAATAAAATCGACGACACAACCATTGACTTTCCAAACTATTTATTCCATGGTTTAGGTTATTGGGAGAAAAATTATAAATGCCATGCCACTATACATATTGTTAGGATCATCAACAAAACTATGCAATATGGATATATAAAAGGCACAAATACAATTTTTATAATTTATTGATTGATTTACACGGCACTGTTACATATCTTAGAACTTAATATTAACACACACGCATGTCAGGATTCACTTAAGGCTTCTCTTTATAATTAATCTACCAGCATTAGCCTTTTAAACAATTACTTACTGCCCCGCGAACGAACCACGAATGTTCTCACTACCAACTCACTGCTACACCACAAGTCATCTTAACTGAACACCAGAGCGCGGAAGGCACTCTGTTTTATATTAAACACTAGCTGTTGCTCGCGGCTCCGCCCGCGTGGATGTCATGTTATAATACACTACAAAATACCAAATTTCATGCTAAATGCATGAAAATTGGTATTTTGTAGTGTATACTTCAAAAATGAAGGATTTTCATACCAACTTTCATTCCCTATTTTACCCCCTTAGGGGCGGAATTTCCAAAAATCCTGAAACATATATTTTTTATTTTTACCTAAAATGCCAAATACTAATTTTCATGAATTTAACTTCAAAAATGACGGATTTTCATACAAACTTTCATCCCCTATTTTACCCCCTTAGGGGTGGTATTTCCAAAAACCCTTCCTTAGTGGATGCCTACGTGATAAAAGGTTACGTAAAAAAAAATTCAAGTCTCTAACCCCAGCCGTTTAGGCTGTGCGTTGATCGATCAGTCAGTCAGTCAGTCAATCAGTCAGTCAGTCAGTTAGTCAGTCAGTTTCTTCTTTTATATATACAGATTTACTACTCCCACTTTGGTTGTCATTATTAACTACCCCCACTAGTCTCCTAAATACCTCCGTTATACCTTCGGTATTTCTAATAATAGTAAATACCCTAATAATATTATGTTTGATGGTTTATAGACAACAAACCAATTCAGATCACTACTACGATACGATACGCAGCAATGTCACAATGTTTCCTTGCATGCTTCAGTAATAATTCTTTGATGACATAAATAAAAAAAAGAGCAAATTGGTTAACAGATTTGTTTGTTATTCTCATTTGATCTTATTTGTGTGATATATAGTTTCCAAATACAAAAGCAACAAGTATCGTTGAAATAGGCGTCGTCTGGCGACACACAGTGGGCGGCGCGTTTATCATTAGTCTTTATTGAAAACATCTCACAAGTCAAGCCCTATTGATATTGTACGAAAATATAGACACCGCCTTTTTCTTCTCATAATATTGTACATCACCGAGCATTTTCTGTGAGTTTTTGTAGTGCTTTGAGTACTAACGAAAGTATTTGGGTATTAACGACAGGAATAGATTTATATCATTATAAATAATACTACTTAATTAAGCGCTTATAACTGCGTGCGCAATGTCTGGTCGCAGTATATGGACAATAGACATAAAATTAATTAGACGTCGCAGTTGGATCTACTTCAATTGTTGAAACAAAGTATTGATATCTAGCGCAAGCGTTATCTAGTTTAATATGCATTCGACGTAGTATATCGTTATAGAACGCACAAAAAAGGCTTTTTTGTCGTAAAATATTGTAAGTCAACTTAAGTTATCCAGACATAATTATTTACAGCGGGCTCACCACTTTGAAACTGTATCACATGAGTTGACTTTATGAACTGTAGTTGTAATTTATTTCTGAATAATAAAAACAGTTGGAATTTTACAATTTCCTTTATGAACTTACAGTTCATTCAACATACAGTACATTCACAGGTACCTTTAACTTATAAGAGAGATGTAATAGGGAATGCAACAGGATATGTTGCCTGACTGCCTGAGCACACTACAGCCCCGCGGCGGGCCAATCGTACTCTCAATGTCTACACTTGTAGATACCATTAGGTTCGTTATCTGCTTATTTCGGTGGATAAATTCCCAATGTGAGACGAGGGCGACAAACGGCGTCCCGGAAAAGGGGAAATGTCACCTCGTTATCTGAAAAGGTTGCAATTTTATTTGAAATCGATATTCACTGTGATATACATTTTTCTTCGATCGAGCAGAGTATAAAATACATGTTCTCGTATCGACACTATGGATTTTTTACTTGCCATCATATACACGGCTCCCGAATGAGCTTTTGAAGTGGCCTTCCTACGTACTACGTGTACGTAGGAAGCTGTTTTTCAGAGTTATATATAAATCAAAAGTGTTGAAAGAACATCGTTACGGAAGACTTGATTCTTAATTTCTATATTTGCTCATGCGAGAGTTAGTGTCAGCGATATAGGCGTTGTATGTTGTTTTTTTTTTATAGTATAGTCCGATAAACGAGCCAGTGGGTCACCTGATGTTAAGTGATCTCCACCGCCCATGAACATCCACAATACCGAAAGTGTCATGTATGCGTTGTCGGCCTTAAAGGACAGGAATAGGGATTAGGGAAGGGAAGGGGGAATCTGGGCCTCCGGATATCTCACTTACCATACGAAACGCGACAGTAAACTGTCACTTTACGTTGGTTTTCTGTGAGACAGTGGTACTACCCCGGTCGAGCCGGCCCATTCATGCTGTAGACAAATATGTCTACAGCGTGGCTCTACCACTTCCAAAATGCGATGTTTCAAATAACATGCAAAACCATATTTATAGATGGCAAATACATCAAGTAATATATAATAGGCACTGGGTAGAAAATCTTACATAATGATTAAAGGGACAAGTGTCAAAGCTCCAGCCATACGACACTGCATTTAATCTCACTATTCGATCAACCAATAACAAACATTAACACGTTCTAAATTTGAAACTACGAGACACAAATATCATGAGGTAAAGTCGACACATCGACGCAACCGGTACACTCGCTCGTGTAAAAGCAAAGGGTATGCGATTAACATGTTAATACGAGCACAACGCTCGCTAATTACTTGCTTGAGATTAATCCCGACCGACTCGACTGCCGACGTGTGTTCGGATTAATTTCGAGGAGCAAGGCGCCAACGCGTGTTTGTTTCACGCGATGTCAATATGATTTCAAAACGGTTTCAGTGCAATGTGTTTAGTTATAAATTGATATTTGCACAAGACTACACAAAAGTCCCGCTGACGTGTGAAGTGAAAAAAATATATTTTTTAATTGCGCCAACTATGAGTGTCTGTTGTGTATATAAAAATATTTCATGCAGTACCTTCATCTATTACTTAATCGGTCTAAATTTAAACTTCTCGAAACAGAATGTAAGATTTATATAGCCACTTTAAATTCTTGGTATTAGCTTGAAATTATATTGTTAAAAACCTAAAAATAATATTATTGCACACACACACACACACACATACACTCACGCCTGTAAGGGGTAGGTAGAGGTGTAACAAGTACCTACACCCACGTTTCACCGATTTTGTTACGGTCCCATTATGTGATAGGGGGCGATCCTATCGCCATACCGGACTCAATTCCAGACTCCGGGCTGATACTGGGTATTTCTAAATAGAAAACCCCAATAACCCTTTACCCAACCCGGGGATCGAACCAGAGACCTTAGCATAGCAGTCGTAACGCATGCGCAATTGCGCCACCGAGGCAGTAATATTATTGAATATTTGATGAATTCATAGAAATGTTTTATATACAATGATAAATAAAATACATCAGCAAATTTCAATATCCTTTTCACATAAAAGTAAAATAAAAAGTATCACAGCGAATAACGACAAAGCGTCCGACGCGACGGCCGAAATGAAATTGAACAAATGTTTGTTTTCTAAAAACATCTGTCACAAAAGACAAAGAGCGATGCGCGTCGATTAAGTTCTTAAGTAACAATTTCACGGGCAGATCGCCTGAGGAATAATTTAAAGTGAGGGGCAGACGTCAGTGTCCGGCTTAAAGCGGCTTCTCACGCTGGCCCTATGACGAACATCAAACGGCGCGAGATTACCAACGCATTAAACATACATGTTGGAAGAAACAACCAGCGTTTTCTTAATGTTATTTCGTCCATAAATATTTTATCGTCCTCTTAATGGAAAATGTAAATGACGTCACGGGCTTACGACGGGCGACCGTTCCAATAACGGACCATTTAGTTTCCGAACGTCTTTTCTCGGCATCGTGTTAAGTATTGGATAACATAAGCCACAAGTGTACTCGTACATGCAGGACGATATATTATGTTAGTGTTTATCATCGTTACAAATCAGTGAACTGAGCATGTTTAGTAAATTTGTAATCGTGTTCCTTTGATTCGTAACCATGGTTGAGATTGCAATCAGACACACAATCATCTAACATAATCAATATTATGTTAGATGATTTGAGTTTGGCATAATAACTCTTAACAAATATTAATAATAGTCGAATAATAGAGAAATATAGAGAAATTGTTTTTTAATACGGGTGTGATAGCTTTGGTTTTGGAGACATTGATTAATTTGAAATGCCAGTTAAGCTAAATTATTATTATTATAAATATATATTTTTTCTTTGTTGGAAGTTTTTTTTAGTGCCTGGATAGGCAGACGAGCAGCTGATGGTAAGTAGTCACCGCCGCTCATAGACTTCTGCAATGCCAGGGCACAGCAAAACCTCTGCCTACCGTTAAAGTTACCGAAGTTGCTTGCTAGTTAGTTACAAGAGCGCTTATTTTTCGCCAACAAACTGTGTGCGCAGTATAGCGTTATAGCATGTAAGTTTTATAATTTTTGTAATCTAAAAGAAAAATAAATAAGTATTAGAATGTATAAGTTACATTCTCACATCGTACAAGTTTTGTAATAGAGCAGCAGTCTGGACCACTTCGCGAGCTCGAAACACTACGGCGGGAATGCCCATTTACAATTTTCCTTATTACGTCGAAATTATTCAAAAGCCAGATAGCGGGGGCGAAACTGAATCTTGTTGAACTAACTCAGTGCAAAATCACTTTCGCCTCGGCCTTTGATCTCGGCTGCGCCAAAGGAATGTTATTCAGTAAAAACATGCAAATTCGATAAGGTATAACACAATATTATGGAGAGCGGCTGCCGGCGCGTCTGCCTCTTTACAGCGGCGCGCGTCGCGATCGGGAAACGTCCTACGATAGTGTTTATTACTCCTCGAAAATGTTACTTGTGCACTGGTTTATAGTAGGGAAAATGCATTATATAAAAAATCCCACATAATTACCGATTTGTCACCGTTTGTCGCACGATTGCTACTAATGCTATAATTAACGTTTAATTATTGCTATGTAATTATAATTGTCTTAATTGATTAATAATAATACTAGCCCTGTATTAAACATTTTCCCACTGCTGGGCACGGGCCTCCTCTACTAATGAGAGGGGTACTAGGCCTTAGTCCACCACGCTGGCCTAATGCGGGTTGGCAGACTTCTCATACCTTCGAAAAAATCTCAGATATGCAGGTTTTCTCACGATGTTTTCCTTCACCGTTAAAGCAAGCGATAATTAACATTTTAATACACACATAACTTTAAATGTTTTTAGACTCTCGCGATTTGAATACATATTATAAAATTAGGAACGGGTCTTAATCGCGCAATACTTTAATGGTATAAATACCACAATTATTTCCCGACGTTTCGACCGAGTTGCATCGGCCGTGGTACACCAACCACAGGTTCTATCCACCGATCGCCATTATTACTCCAGAATAGTACGTGAAGCGGTAGAAATAAAAAAACATCACAATTTCAACCGAGAGGATGGATACCGTTTGTCAACAACATGGAATCCTGTCATAAGTATATGTAAACCGCGTCGACAGAATGAGTCAACTCTTCAGCGCGAGGATACTGTCAGTGTGGTTTATCGAAGTACCGACAGTATTTTTGATAGAAATAAAAACCAAGGGAAGGTAGTTATCAAAACCCCCACTAAACTGGTTACCGATACTCCCACCACACGAAAGCCCACCTTACGAAGACGGCACTAAATCTACTCAGTCAGCCCGTGACCACCACGTGGGCCGATGCAACTCGGTCGAAACGTCGGGAAATAATTGTGGTATTTATACCATTAAAGTATTGCGCGATTAAGACCCGTTCCTAATTTTATAATACACATAACTTTATAAAAGTCAGAGGTGTATGCCACTTGGGTTTCGAACCTACGACTTTCGTCTTGGCAGTCCGTACAGCAACCAACTAGGCTATCGCTATATATTGATTAATGGGGTGAATAATTCAACACGCCTGTAAACTGACTGGTACAATAATAAGATATGTTCATATAAATAGTAACATAATAAAATGGGTACTTAGTTTCAATAAAAAGTTATCAAATAAAAAACCGATCAGATTCCAGGCATAGCAATTTTTTTAACAAATTATCGTGAACTATTACTTTTAGTTACAATTTATAATATAGTGAAATATGTCGCCATTGTTAAAAGCAACTCAATGAAGTTTCCAAAGGCACTTGGTCAGTATAACAACTATGACGTATTCCTAATATTTGTAACATTAGTCGCAATACAAGTTTTTATGGAAAATACAAAATAAAAAGTCACGAGGACCAAATTTGGCAGTCGCTATTTAGATGAGTACAACTTACAAAAATCAAAATGGTATTAGGTTTCCTTAGTCTTTTTAAAAGCAGTAAATAAATTATCTATAATATACAACATTTACATACACTTTATATGTTTCTGTTATGAATATTTGATCCAAGACTAAGCTATGGAAACATAAAAAGGATGAGATAAACTACATTATTCACTTTGCCTTTTGACGAAAATCATTTTATAACCTTTAAACCATCCAGCCTTTTTTCATTATAATAATTCATATTTTTACAGAAGCTCCTACTTAATATTAATAAGATTTTAAGAAATCATTCAACAAAATCTGTCTAACCTGTTTATCAGGCATACGAGTTCTATACATATTTATTACGTGACTTTTGCTAAAATTAAAGAACTCTGCATAACAATTGGATAATACTCATGCTCAATATATTTGTGTTGTTTTGTGTTTATCTGATGTCCTATACAAAAAGCCAATAGTGTATTACCGCTGTATATGTACTATCCCACTCTAGGGCACAGGACTCCTCTACTAATGAGCCTTAAGTCCAACCCGCTGGCATTAGTTAGTAAAAAGGTAAAAATATTTTTTATCTTTAGCTATATACGGGATGTATATAGCTAAGGATTTGCTGGTGGGCAAAGCTCCTCTTCATCTACTGTCATCAATCTGTGGCTCACTGTCACCGATTAAAAAATTATAAATTTAGTTGACTTTAAAATTTGTTGACAGCTTCCGTGGCGCAGCGGGCGAGTAGCCGGCGGTGAAACGAGAGGCCGTGGGTTCGATTCCCGCACCGAGACAAATTTTGCAGAGACAGACAGATATTTGTTTCGGGTCTGGGTGTTGTGGGACCGCAGTCCCTCGTAGTTCTTGATACTCACCCATGATACAGGTTTTACCTAGAGTGGGTCCGAACTATGTGTGTATGACTGTTGGATGTATAAATAATAAAGTAATTATACTACACTAGATGTTGCTCGCGGCTCCGCCCGCGTGGATTTATTTTTGGAAGGAAAGGTATACAATCCATGGATGCATCTTAAGCTATTACAACTTTCTATATTTTGCTTTCCCATGGGATGCGTGCATTTTTCCGGGATAAAAAGTGGCTTCTGTCATTTTCTGATCCCTAAACTACCACTATGCAAAAAATCATGTCGATCCCTTGCTCTGTGAAAAACTAAACTATCCCACGGGACTTGTTCATTTTTCCGGGATAAAAAGTAGCCTATGTGCTATTCCAGACTATAATCTATCTCTGTGCCAAATTTCAACCAGATCCGTGCTATGTATCAGAGATGGCGCTGTATGTGAAAAAGATTTTCCCGCTTTTCTGTTGAAATTTTTCCTGAATTTTCTTTGCTACAAACCTCACGGAGCCCGAGACCTTTCCAACGAATGCAAAACCGTGGAAATCGGTTCGTGCATTCTGGAGTTATAGCGTCAGGAAGGAAAACCCTTATTATTTTTATATAATAGATTAAACCTGACAACAAATTAAATAATCCGTAAATCTTTGCTTCTTAAAAATGGTTTTACGACTGTATACGAAATGGCTTTAAACAATCTACGCTAAATGTTCTAAGCATACAAAAACTATACATCTCAATGAAGCAAGGTCACGATGCATAAAACAAAACGTGTGTAAGGGCGTCGGGGCTACCGGGGCGGCCGCTGGAATCCGCAACCCTGGCAGGGCGCTCCAGCCACTAACGAAATGAAATTCCACGCGCATTCCGTTGGCCAGCTGCGTCCGCGCCGCGCTGTCTCCACATTATACAATACCGACTATTCAGCTATATAAATTTGCAATCTACGACACGAATATCTCCGGAAATTTAAACCATCAAGCATCGTTTATGACCCTGTTAGGGTATCCTACTAACGTACTAATATTGTAAATGCGAATGCTTGGATAGATGGATGTTTGTTACGCAATCACGCTACAACGGCTGGACGGATCTGGTTGAAATTTGGCACAGAGATATATTTTAGTCTGGAATAGCACATGGGCTACTTTTTATCCCAGAAAAATGTACAGTTGCCGTGGAATAGTTTAGTTTCACAGAGCAAAGAATCGACATGTTTTTTTTTTGTATAGCGGCAGTTTAGGGATCAGAAAATGATATAGGCCACTTGTTATCCCGGAAAAATGCACGCTTCCTATGGGATAGCAAAATGTAGAAAGGTGTAATAGCTTAAGATGCCTCCATGGATTGTATACATTTTTTTCCAAAAATAGCCTCCACGCGCGTGCAGCCGCGGGCAAAAGCTAGTTGTACATACGTACTAACTAATCTGAAATATTCAAATGTCACGTTACGGGTTTTAGAGTTAGCTAATGTACGAAATGAAGAAAAATATTTGCGATTGTTATATTAAAACTTTTTCAAAGGAACGGTTCATGTTTGCACGTCTTGCTATGAGCACATGAGCTTGTAAATATGTAGTTTTCATATGCGTAAAAGTGACGCGTTACTTGTCTTTCTATAAATTCAAATCAATAAATTACCACGAATCAATCAAACTTAATATAAAACACTAGCTGTTGCTCTCGGCTCCGCCCGCGTGGAGGTCATATTTGAGACAAAAAGTATACACTACAAAATACCAATTTTCATGCATTTAACTTCAAAAATGAAGGATTTTCATACAAACTTTCTTACCCTATTTTACCCCCTTAGGGGTGGTATTTCCTAAAACCCTTCCTTAGTGGATGCCTAAGTCATAAAAGGTACCTACTGTCAAAATTTCAAGTCTCTAACCCCAGCCGTTTTGGCTGTGCGTTGATCGATCAGTCAGTCAGTCAGTTTCTTCTTTTATATATACAGATGAACACGAAAACGGTAGAGTATAAATAAATTTTTAACAATTAGCAGGTTGTTATAGAAATTGACTAGTTCCGTGTTGCGTTTGACGGCATTTCAAATGCTCGTTAGGCTAATAGTACGCGTTACTATTTATACCAATTAACTTTGAAATGTACTTGCGTCAGTTGGCCACGAGAATAGGCGAGAGTTTATATTACACGTGATATTCGCGTAAAGGGATGACACGTGATATTACTAGGTATTCAATAATATACTTTCAACATGCAAGCCTATTATTAATCGAAATCTAAAAAAGGATGAGGTGCTCAAGTATTCTGTAGATATTACATCATTCTGATATGCGTATCTAGTATTATATAACCTATTAGATTTTTGATTCTAAACAAAATTTTCTTTATTCATATTGAGATCAAATTACAGTGGCATTGTGTCTGTCATTTTATTACGCTTATTTTCCTGAACCGGTACGTAGTGATTAGTACGTACGTAGAGGTACGTAGTGGTACGTAGAGACTCTATAGCCATTTCAGGAAAAAACACCAATCCCGAGAAATTCTTGTATGATTTTTGATATAGAAAACTCATTTAATGTCATGGCTTTTGAATTATGGAGCTAACCTGTTTCCTAATATCAGGATGCTGCCACTAGACAAATGAGGGCTAACAATGTTGATAAGCAATATTCCTGTGTTGTTGATCATGACAACATCTATATTGAGTTTGTAATATTACTAAGGCCTAACCTGTCATTAGTAGAGGAGGCCCGTGCCCAGCAGTGTGTTTAATACAGGGCTAGGTGTTATATTATTATATAATATTACAAGAGTACATAGCATAAAAATAATTGTAATTTAAAATCAATCCGCCGAGAGCGTACCAATGTTTCAAAATGTATAGGGATATTTCTAGTCTCTCTGCCCATATATATGTACGGCAGAAGAGTCACTTAGTGTCGATACTAATCGAGACGGCAAGTTGTCGTCGAGTTCGACAAATGCGGTTCAACGCACAAACTTGCATCTTCGAAGTTCAAAACGAACTTGATCCCAATATAGTCGCACTACTGTCGAGGAAATTGCCCCTCTATGTATATACATAGAGGTGAATATTGCATTAAGGGATTTATTTCAAGTGTTTACCTTTTTGAATTTTAAACAATAATTAATTAATAAGAATATTTCAAAACTCAAAGCATATATAAATATTGATGAAAATTAGAAAACCAATATATACGATAATAATTAGAAAGTCAACTTATTGGTCTAGTGGTTGCTGAGGATGAAAACCGGCGAGTTCCGGGGTTTAAATCCCAAGTCGAACAATCACTATTTATGATTGAAATTCGATTAAAAAAATCACAGATGATTTGACCAGGCCTTGAATTTGTGCTCGTCACTTAGCCAATTGGTTACACCTCTGCAATTTCTAATACAGGCATAAACTTTTTATATATAAGAATAAGTGGATATAAATACAATATTTTTTATTTTTAAATTGCTCAGATTAAATTATTTTATAAAATAATATTTTACATATACACTCACACCTGTAATCCCCGAAGTGGTAGGCAGAGGTGTAACCAGTACACCCACTTTTCGCCGAATTTATTTCGGTCCCATAATGTGATAGGGGGCGAGCCTATCGCTATACTGGGCACAAATTCTAGACTCCGGGCTAATACTGAGAATTTTTAGATAGAAAAAAACAATATCATATTTTAAGTAGCAATAATATAACTCTAAGAGATATTGCAGAAGATTCTAGAAGCATAGTTTAACACACATGGATTTCCTTGTCCTCCATTAATCATACTACAATATAGCATAATACGGCAGCATTATATCTCGCAGTGTTCCGCCAGGTTTGTCACTAGGAAGTTTCCACTACAAAAATACAGGAAACTTAGCCCCGGATTTGTACCCAACAACACAACGATCAAGTTTAACTTGGTGCCGGTTCTGCAAGATTTCACAATTCTCGGTTACGAGAAACCCTTAAAGAGAGCTTTTGAATAATTGTGCAATGCTTTTTAAAAGTTTTACTTTTCAACCAGCAAAAAATGTACAACCCATAAAAATGCTATCGGTTTTGTAACAAAATTAGAAATGAGGAAAAAATAATGGCGAAATCATAAACAATTTAGAAATTAATTTAAGTTTGTAAACTGGTTCGAGCCGAAGTAACGTGCGTAGCACCTTTTCGGAGCTATGTTCGTAGCCCTGTAGACGTAACGTAGCCGCCGTAGTAGTCAGTCACGTGCGCTGCTACCACAAAATGTTTTTATCGCATTTCCATTTTTGAACGATCCACGTGACTTTGCAGGCTGTGTAAAATTTAAAATATTAAAAAATTCATTTCACCTTGAGGGGTTGTGGTTATTTAGATTTACACTAGATTCTTACGCATTAAATGACATTAAAAATAATATTACCTTCAGAGTATGCCACACGTAATGTATCATATTGACATTCATTAAAGATGATTACATCGAACGAACTCAATTAGGTCTGTCCATAATATGCCGTGAGAGTACGACCGACTTGGCGCGGGTGTCCCTGCTGCTCGTAGCTGTAAGATGTGTGTCGGTGATTTTATTAAATTCCCGTCTTTTCTCCCTAATCTCGTTGTCGACACGGCCCGCGGGTCCTCATCGGAAATGGCATTATTTCCCGGCCGAGAGCCCAGAGCGGACACCGGATATTCCCCGCTACCAGTAGCGCACCAACAACAAAAACACCCCAAAACTGTTGTCTGAAAAATTTCAGCTATTTCCTTGACATCCGCTTTTACGTTATTTTTTTCATTTATATTTGATTTGGTACATTACTGCGTCGTGCAGTATTTGTTATTGATAATGACTGATATAACAAGATGCATAAAACGATTGTTGAAGGTTGGATATATTAACTACTGGAGGTTATTTTTAGAAGAAAAAGTATACAATCCATGGAGGCATCTTAAGCTATTACACCTTTCTATATTTAGCCATTATAGCGTGATTGAATAACAAACATCGATCCATCCATCAATTCAAACATTTGCATTTATAATATTATAAGTAGGATACCTGTACAAGAAAACACTTGAGGAATACTTCCGCCAAAACATCTATTATGCTCGCAATTGAAAATCGTATACTATTTTAAATGTTAACCATTACAAATCACACAAAACATGTTTGTGCCGTAACGAAATAAAACAATCATAAAGTAATAATCTGGCAACAAATAATTTAATCTCATTAGAGGCAGCGGCTAATGAAGTGTACCGACATAAGTCAGCCTCGCTAATGAAATGAAACACAATCCTTGTTTACTTTAGCCATTCAACCAGGTATTGTGTTCGGTGGATGGTTTATATTGCGTTGCCGTACCGGGTTATCACAATATTTTCATACGCCGCCGGTATTTTGGACGGAATATTCGATATTTCCACTCGATATGAAAACAAATTAAATGTAACACGAATTGCCAATAATGCATCAACTTTATTGTGAAATATGTTTTTGAGCCTTTGCTAATCCGTTAATTATACTTAAGATTGAAACCTAAATTAATAAACGCAATCCATTGAATCATTATATTTTAAACGAATAATTTTACATTTACAAACATAGAATGAAAAGATATCCAAATGATACCATTAAATGGCAGAGCCTAGGTTTCGAGGCACCAATGATCAAAAATAAATACCCTCCTTATACTGCGTGCCCCGTGTACAAAAAATCCGTGTTATGCCTTCAGCGCTTTACCTAATTGGTCAAACTGGAACAAATCAAACGAATAGATTATAATTGTTACTGATTAGGTACTTTTTAGAATTAAACAAATTTTAGAGAATTTATCGTGGTCCGCATAGCGACTATGAAGGCTGGAAAAAAATTCTAAACGTCGAGACTAAAAACTCTCTTCACTTCATGATCCTCATTTCCTTCTTGTAAGGCCGGCAATATCCCCATGATTCTTATGGTATTCATAGGCGGAGACATCGACCACATAACCCATAGACACCTAATGCATAATCATTCGCAATGCAAACTGTTCTGTCAACCACCTGAGGTGTGCGGGCGCGGTGCACTAAACGCTTATTGGTCCGTACAAGGTCAAGACAAATTCTGAACTAAAGATAGGGATGGGGTATATAGTTTTTATGAAAATAATTATCGATAGATTCTAATTAATACGTAACCAACATATCTTTCTTTTTTATTATTTTCATAAAATACTATATGTATTTGTTAAAAACTTATTTTGTAAATAAGTTTTTAATATTTTGTAATTTTGGCTTCCCCACATAACACGTAATAAAACTGTAAGCATAGTGAAATGTTAAGTAGATAGTTACATAGCAACGAGGTATATGATGTACTGTTGATGACTCTTTAATAAAATAAATAGTAAGTAAAATAAATTATTTCTTAATATTTTTCGGTAATTGCCAAATAATCTAAATAAACAATACACTTTTTTTAAACTACCTTAGCTTATTTCATAATATACAACATATCCTCCCCTACCTTATCATCCATCACTAACCCTTAGCTGGTAACCTAAATACATTTAAAAAAAATCTCTTCCAGCAATCTTAAACGGTCAAGTTGTCGTCCTTATAATTTCTTCATAAACTAAATTTATGAGGTTAACATTTATTTGACATTTTGTTAAATACTAATATGCTATTAAATGTTAATGTTTTATTTTTAATCAACTTTCATCGAATTAATGAAGAATATTCGTATAATAAACCGATATCGATATTCCGATGACTCTCCGGTACGGCACATCACTACTTCCACGTGCCATTTTAAGGAAGAAAAGAATGCAACTATAATTCTTGCCTAATTTTGTTATGAAAGAAAGGGATGCACAGTAAGTGACGTCGACCGACAAACCAATTAAAGTTGAACTCCTGTAATACTAAAACGAATGTGGATAATAACTTATGATTATAAATAATTAAAAAAAAACAGCTTAACTGTGAAATATTATGGCATTGGTTTAAAAATTTGAGCTATTGATGACTTTGCCACACCGTTTTAAGCTACAAGGAGCCCTTGCAGCAAAGTTTTTAATAATTTTACTAAGCGAGCGCAGAGATGTGCACGGATCACGGATCTGGACGTTACTGAACAGACATTAGTGGGCGTGGTTTTATATAAGATCTATTTTCCTAATGTGATGTCTGAAAGCGTTCGCCCTTTATTAGGCGTCTATGGGTTATGTGGTCGATGGGCGGAGAAGATCACTTACCATCAGGTTACTCGTTTTGAAGCCTTGGCCACAAAACTCCTGCATTAATTTAGTGTTTATCTGCGGGGTATACACCTTACTATTCTTTACTTAAGAGCCGAGTTATCACTTGGAGTTATCTTTCGTAAATCAAGTTAGCCTTATGCTGGTTGAAAGACTTCTCATGACGCCATTGAATACAAACGTAACTTCAAAACTTTAAATATCCATGACATGAAAGCATTCTAGTATTGAACCTATGAGATGCATCTATCATATATCTCCACGCCAGGCGATCGTTGCCATTTACAAACAAAACAAATTATAAATAGCTTATATACAAAATAATTGCTGAAGCTTTATGTCGGAAAAAACATTTACAAAATTAATTAGTTAAATAATCCTCTTTCGCGGAGAGTTCTCGAAATATGTGAGCGTAAGGACTATTACAGGAACTGAATAATCGTCTTATATTTTCCACTTCACAATAAACAATTTTATGTAGAAAATATGTTTATTTTATACACCCGTAAAAGCCCAAGAAAAACATCACAACAATACTTATTTATCATTGTATCTGATACCAAATAAGCTGTTGTGTTCTTTAGAAAGTAAAAAGTATTGAAGCGGTCCCGTAGACATGTTTCGCGTTTCTCACGTACCCGATATTAGTCGCCTGGCGCTCACATTGTATGGAAAAACGCCACCTGCGAAGGCTTATAAGTTTGTCCGTTTTCATTTTATGATTATTTCCACCCGATAATTTTCTCTTATTGTGTGAATGTATTCTTTCTAAATAATAAGTACCAAACGATGAATGTTGGTGACAAAAGTATTGTGATTCTACGAAAGAAGAAAAATAACAGTATTGTGAGCTTACTACAAAAAGTATTATTTGCAGACAATGATAAAGTTGAGTTAATATTATACATCTTTTAAACTTTCTAGACATCTTTGTATGTTTATAGGAGTCGAAATATTCCCAATAAACAATGTAATAAAAATAAAACCTTTTTATATATTGATAGGATGGGTTATATATATGACTGTGACATCACCTGGTGTCACATTATAAGTATAATATGTTATAAGTATAAAATATAATATGTTTCTATAGTTCTAAACATGAGTCACGGCGAACGCTGTTGTTTGTAGGAAGTGGTTTTGTGCCCGTGATTCCACCAACCGGCCGACGTAAGACCAGCACTGGTAATTAATACCAGTATATGCTGAGTCGAGGCCGTATTTATTATAAGCATGTTGATTTCTTAGTTTTTTTTGTTGTTGTTTAGTTTTAATTTAATTTTACTTACTGTAGTGCTTTTGATAAATAAAATATTTCTTTCTTTCTTTCTTTATTTATTTATACGCTTGCCTTTATATACATCGTACATAGGCGGACTTAATGTCAACGGCATTTTCTCCCAGTCAACCTTAAGGTGGTGCAGTGATAAGCAAGGCCGGTGCCCAATTTATGGAGGCTGTCAAAAGGAAAATAATAGAAAAAAATATTGTACATTAATATTTTCTACTTAACACCACCAACTTTATATAAACGTTGCGGCGTTTATTCTTAAGAATATTGCACTTAAGACTGCATACAGTTATGGTGATGAAGCATTGCTTGTACTATTCTAGTTTACTGCTATAGTGCACTCACTCGGGCGGTGCATTGTTATTTCTTAGTGGAATGCTGAAATATTGCTGCGGTGCACTTTAAAAAGGTAACCGAAGCTCCGCGAAAATCATCCGTACTGCGATCACTTTAGAGGAGACAAGAAATTTTCATTTAGGATTTGGATTTTGGCTCAAGGTTTAGCGTTATTTTAAAATGAGACGTATGTGGTTAATAATAGAGTTGTTTTGTGCGATCTAGTGTCTTGGAGCAGCTGGCGAGTGCGCTGAAGATGCGGTCTGAATCACGCCTGTTGCACCGCGCCACATATGTCTTGTCTCACTCAACTTGTCACGCCTTATTCTTTTTATACGGTTGGTTCTTCACGCTGTTTTTATGAATGTTTTAAGTAGATCGTTTATTTATTTGCATGTATAACTTTGGCCCTTTAAACTGGCCGAACATTATATTTAAAATCTCAATATGCATTTATGAGCAGTATTGAAATTAATTGTAACGAGAATCACGTCTCCATTTATACAATCAATAATTTAATATGAACTTATAAATTGTAATAAAACGAAATTTACGGATTCTATCGCGGTTTATTTAACTTTTTTAACCCGACGTTTCCGTTTTCCGTTTTTAAACCGCGATAGAATCCGTAAATTTCGTTTTATTACAATGTATAATATTCGCGTAAACATAAGAAACCATTATGAACTTATAATTTAAGAAAATATATTTACCACACATTGTTTTGCTTATACACGACACGTCCTTTGATATTATGTTACCTTTTGTGATATCAGCTAATTCTCTAACGCTGACAGATTACCTGTAATTAGCCATTAGTGGTCAAAACGGCGCCGATGGTCGCACAATGTGGGCAGTCCATTAAGTTCTCAATGTCACCGCACAATGCCGCACAATGGGCACGACGTACGCCTTACTCTTCGGTTTCAAGTAACATTTTACTAATAAATTCTAGCTTACGTATTTATACACGGGTGGCGAGAAGAATCCTTTGTTTGAAAAATAAAAGATGTATATCCTTTTACTTTATGACACAGCCTCCGCGCCACAGCGGGTGCGTAGCCGGTTGTGAAACGAGATGCCGTGGGTTCAATTACCACACACTGAATGTGTGTGAAGAACAGATATTTGTTGGGTGTGGATATTGTGGGACCGTAGTCCCTCGTAGTTGTTGATACCCACGATACAGGTTTGACCTAGTGTAGAGTCAGGGCTATGTGTGTGACTGTTGGGTGTATTCATTATTATTTTATATTACAATAATAGGTGTCCATTATGTTAGAAATTCTTTTTTTATATAACATAAGATAACGATCAAGTTCCTCGCCTGATTGTTAGCGACACTACACTATTTGTAGTATTGGTAAACTTCAAAAATAATGCAAGCAAAAATAAAATTACAACTTGACTGCTGGCGCCCGACATGTAACAAGATGATGCGCAGTGCATTACGCTGAAACCTCTTAAAAATCTCTACTGTCGGTCTAAATCTTTTTCTGTCGTGTACGCCAGTGAAACCAGAATAGGAAGGTTCTCGAAGTAACTGCACTCAAGTCGATTCGACGGGTAGTTGGGCTTGTGCAAACAACTCGAAGGCAGCACCGGCGCGGCGCGTCAAACATATCAGTTACCAGGCAGCGGCGCGAGACTCACCGCCCGTATTTGCGCGAACAAACAAAAAGGAAGGGTGAAGTAAAAATGAAAAAACGTGGCCCGAATAAACACACAGGAGAAATAACGACATCAAACAATAATTGAAATCATAGCCTGCCGCCTTCGCCGACTCTGTCGCCGCGAGTCGTTTGGGGAACGACTCTAATACCTCGTTGAGAGTCGCACGCGTGCCGTTTTTTGCTATCTTCACTCAGTGTGAACTCGGAGTTTATTGCATTGATTCGCTTTTGAAACATACATTATAATATAACTATAAACTGTGATCCCAATAATTAAAAAGTTTTATTCAAGTACGTCCTTTGCATTGTTTATGTTTTTTTTATCCAGACACGGGAAAGTGACTACACAGCATCTGTTGGTAAGGGCAGTGCCGTCCAATTAGAGTATCGAGTAGCGATAGAGAATCTATCCCCCGCTACTCGACACAATCATGCCGGCCTGCTCCTTCACTTTAGACTACTAAAACAATGCATTAGGTTGCACGAGCTACGGGCAACAGCTATATAATATAAAACTCCGTGTCACGATGTTGGTCCGCTATGAGCTCCGAAACCACTTAACTGATTTCAATGAAATCATGTGTATGTGTGTCCAACTTAAAAGATAAGATAGTTTTAGATCCGTCTGCCCGGGACCACTAGTAGTAACAATAATTAAAACCTTTGTTCTCGTAACCTATTTGTAGAACATACTTCTCGCATCATTCATACTAATAAAATCAAAGCACACAAAAATAAAAAAAGAATAACATTGCGTACACGAGTGTACACACGCCGTGGCTATTAATCTCGGCAAATCGAATAAAAGGTTAATACAGGCTCGCTAGTGAGGGAGAGGAAAGATTGGCCGCATCCTCAATGGGCGGCCAGGCCCTCTGCAGCGGTGATACCATTATTAGTGAGTTAACTCAATTTGCGGCATATTGTTTGAGAGGAGCTTAATAACAGAGGCGAGAGGTCGCGAACATCGCCATGACTACCCTTGATCCGAGCCACGTCTCGGGCTAACCACGTTGTGCTTGGATGTTGGACTAATACATTCCGTTGAAAGGAACATTAGCAATTATTCATTTGGTGTTTGATGTGAGTCTTTTGTGACTTTGATCAAGACTTTTGTGATTACAGATACTTCAACTATGTCGAAAAATGAATTTACAGTGTCTGTTTAAGCAATTGTTTTAGGTTTTTTTTTTTTAGTTCTTCGATAGGCAGACGACCGGCCACCTGATGGTAAGTAGTCACTTCTGCAATGCCAGGTCGCAGCAAAGCCGCTGCCTACCGGTACACTTGATATATAAGTCTATTAAAATGCATGCAACATATCTGATCATATTACACACTAACGGAAAAAAATAAAATGCAAAATACATATTTTTTAATCCTGTTATACTATCCCATTGATCGGCAAGAATTCTACTGATGAGAAGGGTTAAGCATTTATCCATTATAAAGCAACATGATATCAAATAAATACAAAAGTATATTTATAGTCCAACCAATTTCAGTGTAGCACGAGGAAATCTAAAACATTTTCGGGAACTGTAACAAATAACTCCGGGAATTGCAATTAATTTGTCCATTGAGAGTATTTAACAGTACATTGGCTTATTTACATCGGACCTCACTTTGCCGCAAAAACTGCTTACAAGAAAACTCAAAGCATCAGAAAATAGTTGTTGTGACAATTTCAACTCTAACCCGTCGACACAGGGTTTACTAGACGAGTACTCTGTTATCTAGTTTCCGATGCAAATTATATACATTTCGCAGTAAATTGTTAAAACGAGCTGTCGAACAACCAAAATTAATTGAAAGTATTCGCTTAGAATTTGCAACGGACCCGGAGCGACTCTTGTAGTTTATTGGTTAGTGGGTCGGCGAGTTTCGAGAGCCTGACTCGGGATGTTCAATGTGGCGGTGCTTGATAAATTGGACTATTAGCACCCTTCATCCAACGCTCTAAGGATAATATTTAATTGGCAAAGTTGTATATAAGTACTATTTATAACGATACGTCAAGCACCTAAAAAATAAACACATAAACAAAATAGTGTAATGGAGTGAAGAGTTCTTAGCGATTTTTTTACAGTCAAACAAATCAGTATTACGTATAGATTCAAATTTATCTTAAACAGACTAAAATTTTGTTTTGATTCGCGTTAACTATAAATATATTTTTCCTACTGCCTCGGTGGCGCAGGTGTAATGTGCGGTACGATTGCTGTGGCTGAGGTCTCGGGTTCGTTCCCCGGGTCGGGTAAAGTGATAATGAGTTTTTCTATTTAGAAATACTCAGTATTAGCCCGGAGTCTAGAATTAAGCCCGGTATGACGACAGACTCGCCCCCTATCATATCATGGGACGTAATAAATTCGGCGAAAGGTGGGTGTACTGGTTACACCTCCGCCTACCCCTTCGGGGATTACAGACGTGAATGTATATGTATTTTTTCCAAATCCTAAAAGGAGAAAGAAGGGGAAAAGAGCCTAAGAACCTAAAGGGAAAAGAGCGACTATTTCTAGTATAAAACCTAAATAACATCGAAACCATCAAATAATTCCACCAAATAACACGGAGTACGTCAAATCACATCAACGTTAATGCGGCGTGAAAAGAAGTTGACAAGTCTTTCGGCAAGCGTTCAAGCATTTCGTTAAATAGCATTAGTTGGACAATATTTTATGCAGCGTCGGTTGTCAACGCGCGGTACAGAGTGGCGGGGACAGCGCCACGGGGTTCCGGATGTCATGGAAAAATTGCTACTTCCGAACCGGGGCGTGCACAAAAGCGGCTGTCTGTGATTTTATTATCAAGCGTAGTGACCTACACGCCACAGTGCTCAGTTACAAGCAGTCTATCAAAACGATAGCTCTTTTTAACCGACTTCAAAAAAGGAGGAGGTTAACAATTCATCGGAATCTTTTTTTTTATGTATGTTACCCGATTACTCGAAGACGCCTGGACCGATTCGAGAAATTCTTTTTTTGTTTAAAAGGGTATACTTCCAAGGTGGTCCCATTGGCACCAAGTCAGGATCTGATTATGGGATCTCAGAAAAATCGAGGGAAACCTTCAAATTTTATAGAGACGCATAATTTGTTTTTCATTGAAGTCGGTGTACTTTTTATGAATTAAAAAAACTTTTAGTGGATTGCAGGGCTATATACGCTAAATGTAATTTTGTAGGGTATATTTTTTTAATGAAAAAAATTTTGTCTGTTTGAATTATATTTTTTTTGTTATCCTGGCACGGCAAAGTTACCACACTGCACCTGATGGTAAGTGCAGTGCCATCCAGTTAAAGTATCAAGTAGTATTTAGCACGAAGCAAGTATTATTTAATGTACTTATAGGTTACGAACATTTAATCATAATCATTTTAAGCAATGTAAGATACAAAATTATATTAACAAAAATGATAATTTTGAGATTATTTTGAATATTCGTGCCAGGTTTTCCTAAGAAAATCATACACACATATACACTCACGCCTGTAATCCCCGAAGGGGTAGGCAGAGGTGTAACCAATACACCCACTTTTCGCCGAATTTCGGTCCCATAATATGGTAGGGGGCGAGCCTATCGCCATTCCGCTAAGAAAATCATTTATACAATTAATCGGAACACATGGATATTACTATGTGCCTATAACGTCATTAACTAATAAACTATCGACACCAAAAGACAAAAAGAAATATACTCATCACATGAATACAAAACACGGACTCAAAATATGCACGTGTTTTAGGACGAGTATTGAAACAACATTATGGTATTTGATGCAATATGGGAAATTAATCGGCTTTACAGCTTCACTACTACACAACGAAACTCTGAAATGAGCTTATATCATGTGTAAGCTGAGGTTTACTTAGCGTGGCAGCGTTATGAAATGTGAAAATATATTTTGGAAAACGACATCTATACATACAATGAATATGTATATCAGGGATGAAAATACTTTAGATTGATAGTTAGTCTTATAAACAGAACAATACAATTAGCGATTAAAGTCACTATGAGAAAGAATATAGGTAAATGGTTTGTTACGTTTTTTTTTATTATTATCTATAACTTATGCTGCCAAACCTATTATCGATATAACTTAATAAATCCATAACAAATTTATTAGAAGCCATTCAAATCTGGCAATGGCAATGTGGAAGGGGTTACGGTGAAATAAAAAAAAATTATAGTTAATAAAACCTAATAAACAGGCTTTAATGGCTAGCCATTAAAACTTGTTTTTTAGTTCTTTTTAACTATAATTTATTTCTTATTGTTTTCCATGTGGGGTTTAGTTTTACATTATTTTAGTTGCATATACAATAATTTAAAAACAAGATAATTTTATTAGGAATTTTTTTAACATTCAAGACCGATGCTTATCAGAAAACTATATTTAGACAAATATCCTTCCATATTATTGTATTAGTTATATTACCGATATCTCAGATCATAAAGCGTTAGAAAAAGTTGTACATCGTATTCTGCTTATAAATAAAAAGCAAACCAGCCCACCTACATGGCGAATGTCATTTCCAAATGCGGGTCCATCGGCGAGCGCACTACTTAAACCCGTGCCGTAAGACCGTCTCGAGACAGCCAATTGTTTGTCAGTTGATAGCTACGTTTTCAATTGCAGACAGTTGTCAGTGTGCCAATTTCGCGGCATTCACAACAAATTACGTATTAAAGCGAGTGGAAGGGCAAACAAAACGACGATGTTCGTGACGTGAATTGAGCGTCCTACGTGCGGCGCGGCGGTACGGACCGCGCGTCGGATGCTGTATGGGTTTGTACGAAACGCGACACAAATGAAACCGGCTATCCACGAATTGCTGAATTCATATTGTTTGTACAATACTAGTTTGTATTCTAATAACAACCATGCGCGTAATTGTTTAGATGTAACATGTATTTTAATAGATCTCATTGTTCTGATTCCGATGTTCTAATAGTAGCGAATGGGTAATATTTTCTTAGTTTGGAATTGTATTAATGCTCTATAATATATAGTTTTTACTACCTGGTTAGACAGACGAGCAGACGGGCCACCTGATGGTAAGCAGGGCACAGAAAAGCCACTGCCTACCGTCAGAGTGTCAGACTATGCCAACAAAATGGGATGATGCAACAGTTATCAAAATACAAGTGCAAACTAACCAACCTTGTCTACCCCCTTCCGAGACATAGTCGTAACTGTTTTTTTTAACTATATATATTCAAATAACAAAATCGTATTATAGTTTTAAAGACCTTATTCTCAGTAGTATCAATTATGAGAAATAGCTATTTTCGTAATTGTTAAAGTATCAAAATAAATTCACATTTAATTTTTGCCTTGTTAATTTTCTCATTAGCCAAGAGGTAGTCTGAACAAGAAAGATATTCTCAGAATGTCTAAGAAAAACAACTTTATTATTATTCGCAGATGGCTCGTGTTTCTACAGGTAAGTACTTATAATAGTTTAATACATTCGAGCTGTTGTAAGAAATTGTACCCAAAATTAGCTTTTATTATTTAATTAATTAACCCAAAGTTTTGTCGTCCGATGTTAAAAGTATTACGAAATTATCTGTGTGTAGTACTAAGACAAAAATTGTAAAAGCTAAACTCTATTTATTAGTACCTAGCTTTTGCCAGTGGCAAAAAGAAATATCTTAGAAAATAGCACGTTTCGTTTTTCAGTTTTCCTGGCAACTTTTCCAATTAATATTTGAACGATGCGCTGGGCAATTTCATTTAATTATTATAATTATTTATATAGACAGGGTAACCAGTAGCGAAGAATGAGGGGAATATCATCGCTAGTTTATCTTTGCTTAATAAAACAAACATTAGTTTGTTAGTTAGTTAGTATTAATCATTAGATTATGATGGTATTTCTGTTCTTAATAAACTTTTGTTTTATAAACTAAAAACATATTAAATTAAAATTTTACAGAAACATAACTCCAGCGTTTCATCATTTCTCGATACTGGGATGCATAGATATACTGTTATGATTTAGTAGTGACAAATGATACCAGAGACACAACAGCGCAGTCTACAAAGCAGCTAAGTTTATTCTCAAAACAATTAGAATGTTCCGTTGCAGGCGCCAGTATCTGCATCTACGTAGTTGTGCTATCTAGAGCACAAGAATCTCGTGTAATCCCCTTAATTAGCTAAACCGATACCGTATGTTACCCACTAGATAAAGCTTTGGAAGATTCATTTAAATAAATTGAAGACTATTGCAAAAATTAAATTTAAATACGATATTTGTATTATTCAGCCGTGTACCGAAATACAGAATCTTATACTCGATATTATAATCTTGTTATCGAAATATAGAACAAAACCAAATTATTATATCGACAATCGGTTTATATAGAAGAATTCTATTGAGTATATGTGAATTGAATATGACGTTAATGGTAATAACTGCTAATAATATCTCAGATGGAACAAGTATAAAAGACTGTCGTAGGCGGAACCCGACAGAAGCGTGTACAGTACTATAAAGTTTACTTTACATCTGTATATATAAAAGAAGAAGCTGACTGACTGACTGACTGACGATCAACGCACAGCCAAAACGGCTGGGGTTAGAGACTTGAAATTTTGACAGTAGGTACCTTTTATCACGTAGGCATCCACTAAGGAAGGGTTTTTGGAAATACCACCCCTAAGGGGTTAAAATAGGGGATGAAAGTTTGTATGAAAATCCGTCATTTTGGAAGTTAAATTCAAGAAAATTAGTATTTGGCATTTTAGTTAAAAATATATGTTTCAGGATTTTTGGAAATTCTGCCCCTAAGGGGGTAAAATAGGGAATGAAAGTTTGTATGAAAATCCATCATTTTTAAGTTAAACGCATGAATATTGGTATTTTGTATTGTATACTTTTTCTCCCAAACATGACCTCCACGCGGGCGGAGCCGCGAGCAACAACTAGTAATATATAAAAATGTTACTGTCTGACAACTGTACTGTTTAAAAAAACATTCCTTAGTAGGTTGTCTTGTATAAGAGTTCGTTTGTCGCCATGCTGCAAACTTTTTTCCGTTCCGCTTGGAAAAGCATTGAAGCTAATGGCTTTACTAGAAATAGATCAGCAGTAATAATATCTAATTTTATATAATAATCTCAACATCATTGATGCAATAAAATAATAATAATAAACACCGACAGTTCAACCATACCCATATATTCAATCTGTCGATTAAAAAGGCAAACATAGCTCAGACATACAACGATGTCGAAACGATATGTAAGAAAATAAATGTAATCCGATTGAAATTAGTAGCGGGAGCTCCAAAAAGTAGAGTTCAAAGTAGCAGACAGCCGGTCGGGCCGGAGACAGCCCGCAGTGTGAGCGCGCCTAATCGTGAATGTCTAATTACGACGCTGAGTAAATAAGTTTTGTGTTTGCCGTCGTCTATCGGGTCGCGTTCGACGAAACATTAATCATGATTGAGCTAAGTGGCTTAATACGGGCGGGATAATGGCGAGCAATGATCGCCGGCGGGGGGCGGCGCCGCGGCGTCGCTCGGTTGGACGTCGGCGGTGACGCACCGGGAACGCCGGCCGAACCGATCTTCATTACACATTGCACGCCTGCAATTCAATGATTACGTGTGGTATTATTGTGTTTTTGTTATGTTCTTCTGCGGTTATGGAGTTCAAGCTTCGGCCTTGAAACTCAAACGAAAACTATTTTCGTTAATCTCATCAGTGTTAACACGTTGACTGCGGCGCACACACACGGTGTGTTTTTGATTTTGCTACGCGCATGCGGCCGTCACACGCTAGGTGCGTTTTAAAAAAATCCATACAAGGATGCGGGCGCACACGCCAGGTGTGTTTTTTATTGCGCGACGCCAGTGCGGCCGGCACACGCTAGGTGCGTTTTACAAGAATATATACAATGATGGTGGCTTCACCTACATTATTTTATGTAATATTTTATTACTTGTCTTGGATAGTCATGGTTTGATTTATATTTATAGGAATGATTATTCTAAATGTAGCTTTGAACATAATACCAATAAATAAATTGTTTCCTAATGCTATTGTACATGTACAAATATAATCATTGACATTATTTTATCATGACTTTTCACTGATGCTGTCGGATTATTATCGTGATATAAAATTATATTAGTTTTATATATGAATACTTTGGTAATATCATTTCATATTGTATCACTAAATGTTTGAGGATTTTACAACCGTCCGCGTAAATGTGTAGGTAATCCATTCCATTATACTATTAAAAATACGATTTTATTTTTACTATTGCACGTGCTCAGTTCAACGTAAGAACAGATGTCATTTACGATGAAATTTACATTATTGGTTCAAAATGTGTTTTTATGAGCGGCTAATGCTTTGTCGGACGTCGAGCTCATTGTTTGCCGATATAATTTAACCGAATTTGAAGAAACAGCGCACATTTATTATTAATAATATTTCACGGCGACGCGGCCGCGGCGGGCATTAAAACCCCCTCTCTATAACTAAAAAAAATATACTTTTATGAGGATGCACTTGCTATTATTCATTACATTTTTACTTAAAATAAACATTGAACTGGGTTTAAAAAAAATCATATAATGGTAATATTTTCCTTCGTAATGGTTTTATGTTTATACGAATATTACACATTGATATAATACTAATTTTACAGATTTTATCGCAGTTTGTAAAATCCGTAAAATTAGTTTTATGTCAATTTTAATACGTATTGTAGGTTATTTTTATTAAAATAATAATGCACGTAGGTTGTTTACCGTTTTATTTAAAATAAACTATTTTTTAAAAAAAACACACCGTATGTGTTTTGGCCGCATGCTCGTAGCGCTAATTTCAACACGCCCGGCGCGTGATGCCGCACTGGCGTTCGGGATTGTTACGCGAGTGCGGGAAACGCACCTAGCGTGTGCTAGCCGCATAGGCGTATCATCGCATAATTTCGCGCCGCAGTCAACGTGTTACACTGATAATGAAATTCCGTAATGGTTTCTTATGTTTACGCGGAATACGGAATTTCATTGAAATGCAGCTAATTTTACGGACTAAAAAAGTTTAATAAACCGCGATAGAATCTGTAAAATTTGTTTCATTTCAATGAAATTCCGTGTTGAGAAACACAGAGGCTTCCAAAGTATCGTATCGTTCAAGATACTGCACTTAATAGTTCTGTAGGTTATCTCACCGCAACGGGAAACTATTAGGGCGAGGTCTTTAAGTACAGGAATGAAGCCGCCATGGTTGCTAAATGTAAAACACAAACATCGGGTTGAGGAGAGCCTCGGGCGCCGCACTGTTATTGTTTGTACACCGAAACTAAACCCGCCCGCGCCACCGACGCTCCGAACATATGGGTAACTTTTAAAGAAATCGAAAAGATAAATTCAAAGCGAAACATGAATACACTATCGCGAAATTTAAGAAAACGCATGTATGTAATTAAGTATATACAATACACTTGAAATATAGTATTTGTCTTGTTCCTCGGCATTAAATGTTATTAAACGAATCCAATATTTAAGACTAAACATTGTGGGCCTTATTATAAAATGTGGACTAACATTAGACCAGGTTTATGTCAACTAGTTGCTATCTCAATCCATAGAAACTTGACTTAGCCAAGGTTAGTTAACATTTTAAATTAAGGCCCTTTTATATCAGTTCTTTTCATTCTGACATATATACTTATTAATATGCTGGCCAGTGCGTCTTATCATTATAGTAATAAACTTAAATAACGATAAATATCTTTCATCAAATATTTTCTATATATCTTTATAGAACATATAAGTCACAATAAACATTTGATAGACACATACGCAATTAATATAACATTACTTACGAAACCTGGAAATGTTTCGTAGATATGGTTGGAAACGTAAGTGGTACCGCGGCCAGTACGCCGACAGGGGGCGCGTGCTCTACGCCCAGAGAGCTTTTCCTTGTCACCGGGCATAACACTAAACGATAATATCGATATTGCGATCGACTTCCGCTCCTTAAACGGCAACAATTGTCGTATGTCGAAGTTAATGGAGCCGTCGCTCCCGCCACGAAGCCGAAACGAGCCCACTTTATGCATATTGAGTCTAAGACATTCAAAGCCGGCGAAAAGGAGGTGATATTTCGATCGTGTCTAATCGTTCTAGACACATGTATATATTTGCATATATAAATAAATTCAACTATTTTCTGCTGAATAGCTTCGTTGATATGAATTGTGTTGTAAGTATCTTTAAGCAAGTGTTTTAAATTATTTTTGCCTTAAATATGTTTTACTAGTTGTTGCTCGCGGCTCCGCCCGCGTGGAGGTCATGTTTGGGAGAAAAAGTATACAATACAAAATACCAATATTCATGCGTTTAACTTAAAAATGACGGATTTTCATACAAACTTTCATTCCCTATTTTACCCCCTTAGGGGCAGAATTTCCAAAAATCCTGAAACATATATTTTTTATTTTTAACTAAAATGCCAAATACAAATTTTCATGAATTTAACTTCAAAAATGACGGATTTTCATACAAACTTTCATCCCCTATTTTACCCCCTTAGAGGTGGTATTTCCAAAAACCCTTCCTTAGTGGATGCCTACGTGATAAAAGGTACCTACTGTAAATTTCAAGTCTCTAACCCCAGCCGTTTAGGCTGTGCGTTGATCGATCAGTCAGTCAGTCAGTCAGTCAGTTTCTTCTTTTATATATACAGATTACTATCCATCCATGGCACAGCGTGCGAATGGCCAGTTGTCGAAAATATAATAATGACACCATAATTATTTGTTTTGAGTGTGAGTGTTATGGAACCCTAGGTACTTGTAGTTCTTAATACCCACGATACAGGTTTGAACTAGTGTGGAGTCGGGAGTATGTGTGACTGTTGGGTGTATTGATTATTATATTTTAATTTATTCAATTCCATTAGTTTAGTTTTAGCTTTACCTGCAATAAAGTCTTTATGGATAAAGCCTCCTTCAAAGATAACCAGGTGTTGGATGCAAGATTTAGACCGGTCCGGTTGTTTTCTCAACCACACCTGACCTGCGTGTCAAAAGTCTTCCTCTACCGCAATATCCCAACAACAACTTCCATAATCTCTTTCACAGTCTATCTCTGACACGGTACTCTGGCAACATGACATACTCATTTCTTAGATGCTTAGAGCAACAGTTGCTTTTGATACTCTACTTGTTAGTGTTTTGTTACATGTAATTAAATATTATTTACTATGTACCTGAAGAACCATTTATAATTCGGCTTATAATTTTATTGTTTCTCTTTCGACTGGCAATTATACTAAAGAAATTCTTAATTGTTTTTCAAAACAAAGAAAACTTGCCATTTAGAAGAAAATATTTCATTTCCAAAAAAACTTATTACCCAACGAGTGACTCTCAAAAGCAGTTGCGGTTGATGTTTAAAAGCCGCGAAAAAACCGTTACAAGGATTCTTTCCAATTGCGCTTTTGTAAGGATTCACCTTTCAAGTTGGGCGAGTCGTTTGCACAACAATATTTAGCGTTTTCAACTGAGCTACTTCCACGGCCCGGTCGATTCACTTGCTATATGATTTAGAAAAGCGGTTGACGAAATTTCAAGAAACTTGAACCATAATTCAATGCGCCCTTACATTTTTTTTACTTGCAGACTTTTTCTACATATTTTTAGTTTATTTTAGGCTTATTTCTATATTTTGATAACGAAAACGTAAGTTTCTACCACTAATACTAATTATATTTTGTGAAGAGTAAACTTCGCACTATTGTGTATTGCACTATATACTTTAATAATTTTCAACTTAATGCCTTCTTTCCCCCTATTTTTGCTTAAGTTTACCCAAATGCTCAATACATTAAATATATCCAAAGAAGCTATATTTCATAAGCTAATATTAGGGGTGAACGCAAGTTGAACATTGGTCCGTATAAGACAATTTCAGCGATTTCCCCAAATGCATTTAAATTTCTCGTGTAATTGTTGCAATTGTTTATCTTACAGACAAAATTCTGTGTTTTAAAACCGAACCAGCACCGCATGTATTGACATAAAATTTGGGGATGTTTTCAATGTCTACACCATTGATTGGACTGCTAATTAATATAGTATGTTACATAGAGTACGGACTACTGTTCTTATGTATTAATCGTCTTCATTTAGTCTGTAATCTATGTATGTTAAGAGATATCTACGCCTAATGTTATGATTTTGAAGGTGATAGTGAATTTCTTAAAGATACTATAACGAAAAAAGATGAGAGAATAATTGGGAAGCTCCTCAGCGAATTACAGCAAACGTGCCCCGAGTCAAATTTACTATGGTTTTACGAACATAAATTTAATAACAATATAAGCATATAATGTATTTTATTTATTTCATTTCAGAATAATAGCAAACAAAGTTATCGTAGTAAGCTCTTGTTTAAACGATTTTAAAATTCTCTAACAGAACAGATAACATTCATTCGATAGTACCAAGGTAAAAACAATCTTATAAATTTTTCCTTCATAATCCGCTTAATTAAATTATTTTCTGCAAGTATCCTGTTACAAAGGCTTATCAGCTTTCCTAGATTTTTCTTTATGAATAAATTAAAATTAAATTTATTGCGTACTCTGGAAGGAGAAAAAACCTTTCATAGAAAATAGGAAGCGTATTTTTTAAGTAGTAGAGATACGCTAAAGACCATGTTGTCTACAATATTTTACAAAACTGACATGTTTTCTTGCATTTCACTTACCAAGACACTCGTACGCAGACGAAAATTTCCCACGCTTTCCCAATCCCAATTCCTATCATTTAAATTAGCAAAGCACCCATGATTATTCTAGTATCAGGAGTTTTCATAAAATAAAAAATATGTTAAAAAACACTTACCATCAGATAGCCTAATACCTAGTTTCCTAATCTCTATTACAAAAAAAAAACTATGTGGTTATACGCATTTCAATTAAGCTCGTCACTCGGACTTTTACTCACGCTACGTACGTACGCTCAATACGTAATAATAGCACATGAAAATGTATTTCATGTCTAACACTACTATATCCAATCTAGGCAAGGAGGAATATGTAATTTTCGTAACTAAACATTGTCGCTTTTCATATGTGGTTTAAATCAGCGCCACTTCAACGCAGTCCGTGCAAATTACGTATTACCGAACTACATATATTAAAATTACAAAATGCGATTTTTTTTTCTTTCATAAGAAAAAACATTTAACAATTTTCGCGGACATACATCTTTCGGTTCGAACTTTGAGCTTCCTATAACAAAAGCGTCCGACTTGCAGGTTTTGGGTGGCCGTGACGGTAGAGAATTATGTTATGTTATTTTTATTAGAAATGTTGAAATATAGATACTCATTTTGTAAGATGTCACAGCACTTCATTCATTGTAAGACGTGTGTATAGTCAGAGTAGTTTTAAAGAAAATTGGAGTACATTTCTTCTACGAAAAGTCCCATAATTAAGTATCTCCAATACAGAAAAAGCAGATGCTCTAGACGTCTTGACGAGATAAATCTTTACCTTAACCAATTAATAACATCCTAACAAGGTACGATTATCGCGGTGCACTTCCTTTAGTTCACGCCCTGTCTAATTCATTAATTGGCAGTGTCTGAATATACGAGTGGTCTTCACTGATCCAGAAATCCTTCGTACATATAAGAAGCTATGGTATAGAGATTTCCTTTTGCTAGCAATTATAGTTTCCTGTCGGATGTACTTTTAAATACAATTGTTATCTCGGACGTTTCTTGTGAAATTCTTATCGGAGGTAAACAAGAAAATTCCGCGAAACAAATGTTTCTGTTGGATCTGCTTATAAAATACAATGTTATTTTTTATAAAAGTTCTTTCATTTTCAAAGAACAATGTTTACATTATATATTTAATATTTGTTCTTGAAAATCTGAGTCGTAACCTATAAGTTATGAAAATTATCTTAGGTAATTTTAATACGTTTATTTTTATTTTGCGGTTTTACTAAGTAACTTTAATGTAACCAAAGAAAATGAAAGACGGTTGAACACAAAATATATATAGCACTAAGAAAAGGAAATATTTAAATAAATAATGTAATGAATTTTAAAAAGCTCAGAAATCTTCGCAGCGCAACAAACAGCATCCCAGAACGAAACCAAACAAAATTCGGTTGAAATGGAAGCGAGGGGGGTGGGGAGAGGTGACGACATGGGTGAAGTGTAGGAACGGCGTGGGGGGGGGGGTCAGAGTCGTCGGCTCACAATGCTGATTGAAAGCAAATAATGAAATCATAGGGAATGGAGTGCCGGCCGAACTCGCAAATACTGTGAAAAATTGCACTGGAGCTCTCACAACAATGAATGCACAAAACACAATATGAAAACCCGGTCAAATACACACAGCCGGCGCGGGGCTTTTGCGTTCCATCTATACCCAATGGTTCCAGCGGGTCACTGCGAAACAATTGATTCACCTACGCAATACACATAAAAGTGTATTGGTGGGCGTTTTTTTACTGCAAAAATATGTTTCAAAAGCTATAAAAAAAGAAACGAAAAAAGCGTAAGCTTAGTGTGGGTAGCACAGTTACATTGATTCTATTTGTGGTCACTATACTATAATACTAGCCCTGTATTAAACATTGTCCCACTGCTGGGCACGGGCCTCCTCTACTAATGAGAGGGGTTAGGCCTTAGTCCACCACGCTGGCCTAATGCGGGTTGGTAGACTTCACATATCTTCGAAATTCGTATAAGAATTCTCAGATATGCAGGTTTCCTCACGATACTAACAATGTTACAAAAAAAATTGTTGGTAGATTATATGTTCGTTGTTTCTGACGAAAATGTAGCATGCATATTTGTTGAAACATTGTTTAATTTCATTAAATTATAATTTTATTATATTTTTCTGAGTCGATTCTATATTTGTTAAAAGTTTTCATTTTACAACTTTTATTAAAAGGATTATTAGAATCAATACATTAACGCAAAAGCATTCAGCCCTAAATTTACCCTCTAAGATTTTTTTTATGTCGGAGCTTTTGTCGATTTAAATAATTTCTTCGACATATGTATTTTCTTTTGCTTGAGTCTTTATTTTTATTAAACCAAACGCTCGTCCAATAGCCTATATATGGCTATTTAATATGTCACCTCCAAATTGTCGGTCATCAACATCTCATAGCATCCGCATCGATTACAGTAATTTTCGGAAGCATTATTCGAACACGATCAGTCTTCGTTACTTAAAATATTTTCTGAAAGCTTTTTTAATTTCGTTAAACCATCAGTTTATATATGTATACATATTATAAAACCAAATCCTCTCCCTGCGTCTATTTGAACGCGATAAACTCAAAAACTATTTAAAGGTTTTTTCATAAGGTTTTCACCAAAAGACGAAGAGATTCACGAAAAAGGTTTAGGTATATAATTCATTTAAGATTTGTGTAAATTCCCTTAAATGCTACGATGATTGTTGATGACGTCAGAAAAATTATGCCCACTGGGAGCTTAGGAGTGGGATGGCTACAACATCTAAACATATTATGTTCGTTTAACACGAAAACCCAACGAAAAGAATTTATCAATGCTGTGTACAAAGAAATAATTGTTTGTGTATCTATTTTCTTTCCATTTAAAATATTTGCAGGATTGGAAATAATAATAACAACACCCAGACCCGAAACAAACATCCGTCTGTCATATAAACATTTGTCTCGGTGCGGGAATCGAACCCACGGCCTCTCGTTTCACAAACGGCTACTCGCCCGCTGCGTCAGCGCCACGGAGGCCGGAGGAGTGAGTCATACGAACATCTGTCCAGTGCCATCACCGGGGGCTCTCGTTTCACAGCCGACTATTCGCCCATTTTTTGCAACAGAAGTTTGCAATAAAAAAATAATATTAATGTAACGTTTCCACTAGCATTCTATATTAATTAAAAGATACAATTGGTCGCGTGTAAGGAGAAATTCTTTGACAAAAATGTTCATTGAATGGGTTCCCGCGTTCGATACGCATTATTTCATAATCGGAGCTGGATTTTATTGTATAAAAATATTATAGCACATAACGGTGAACGATATATATAATACAGCAAGGGACTAGTTTTTTGACAATGTCTTCGAATAAAACTAACCAGGAATCCGAGTAGCTTGATGTGTTCTGGACACACATGGCCAGTAATTAGTATTTTTGCTGAAATAAAAATGTGCGTACCTAATCGTGCCTTCTGAACTAAAAATCTTTTGATCAATGCCTTTCTCAGAAAAATTTAAGCACAGCGCAATAACGTCATTCTACAATTTACATAAATTTGTCTAAATGAAATACACCGATCTCTGTAAATGCCAAACAATGCTAACTAATAACTCTTTACGCCAAGTTTCTAGTTCTTTTTTGAAGTAACACGGTAAGGCGCAGGGCCTGTCGCCATAAAGAAGGTGGTCAAACACGAGCAGCAAACAGGGGAGCGCCGGCCGCGCCCGTGACGACAGCAAACAGTACCTACTTGAGCGATCATATTTTATGCGGACCACCGCTGTATTTTATACAACTTTCAAACTATATTTATTTCACTTAAACATTTTGCTAATGTAGGTTGTTTGCGCTGATTTACTTAACGTATATTAAGACTAGTTTTTAGACTTTCGAGATTAGTATATTATCAAATTAGGGAACGGGTGCTAATCGTGCAATATTTAATGGTATGAATACCAATTTATTTGCCGACGTTTCAACTGAGTAGCATCGGCCGTGGTCACAGGTTGAACGATTAAAACTCCTTCCTTAATTTGATAATATTATTATATTAAGACTGATCATAAAAATATATTCATTAGCAAACTATGTTTTTTATATAGTTAAACTCTGCCTCGGTGGCTCAGTTTTTTTTTTTTTTTTATCCTAGCACGGCAAAGTGACCGCACTTCACCTGTAAGCGCAGTACGGTCCAATTAGAGTATCGAGTAGCGAGAGACGATCTATCTCCCGCTACTCAACACAATCATGCCGGCCTGCTCCTCCACACTACGCCATGGCCAAGAAGGTGAAGAAGCGGTCGAGGGTCTATTGTCAGAGTACTTAGAAGGCCGCAAAATGGCCAACATTGTACCCCAACTCTAGACCCCCAAAAAACCGGATGTACACTGGCTGATCCCGGAACGCGACACACTTGCGTGTGCCACTATGGCGGGTTTTTCACCCTGTGTACGGTGGTCGCTATCCGGGCGGATATGAATATCCTACCACCAGTTGTAATTGCGCACGCGTTACGACTGCTGGGCTGATCTCTCGGGTTCGATCCCCGGGTCGGGTAAAGTGCCATCGGGTTTTTCTATTATGAAATACTCAGTGTCAGCCCGGAGCCTGAAATTGTGCCCGGTATGGCGATAGGCTCGCCCTCTATCACATTATGGGACCGTAATAAATTCGGCGAAAAGTGTGTGTCCTCGTCTATCACCTCTGCCTAGCCTTTCGGGGATTACAGGCGTGAAGGTATATGTATGTATGTATCTTTTTTAATCGACACCTGAATACATATTTACAATTATAAGTACCAACCATTAATTACAAGTATTTACTTAATATAACATCTCGAATACATTTTAACTGACAAAAATGATTTATCACAGAACAAAAACAGTTCGAGTACAACGCGCGGCGGATATTTACGAGTATCCGTAAATAATCGATTGTCGAATATCGCCCTTCCGTACCCTTAATATCCACAAAAGAGCTATCGAAATTATTGACGGTTGACATATCAATATTTCCGACAGCGAACGCAAACAGGAATGATGTAGCCTGTCTTTATACAGAGTTGTACAGTTTAATATTATGTATTGTTATTGTTTCTGAAGAGGTACTGCCGCACTCAGAGATCTTTCTTCAATCACCCATAAGAACTAATTAGGTTATCGTCAATAAATGTATAAATCTCTTATTAACCTATTATTCTCTTTTATTTTTATGAATGTATTTATTAAAAGAACTTGACGGCTGTATAACAATATCACATCAAGCGATCCTAATTGTATTGACATCTTTCACCGATCTCCTTCACAATATATGAAAACGAAGAAAACATTGCATTCTGTACAGTAATATTAGGGATATATATGCATTGTGTGTATGTGTATATAGTTATGTATGTATAAACGTAAATTTATGTTAATATGTGTGTGTATGCGCGTGTATGTACGTATATAGCGGCGTCTGTTAATTTACGTGATATTGAAATCTGTGGAAACTGATATGGAATGTACCTATATTATTATTTGTTTTTATTTATATTTCATTGCTTTTGTTGTTTCCCAAATAAAAATAAAATAAAACCTCACTTTACTTTGAGGATATAGTGCGTCTTATTTTTCAAATGATATATGTAAGTGATTAGTTATGTGTGCCTCACAGAGTCAGGTAAATGTGGTGTTTACTGTAAAATTCTCGCTATTTGTCAAAAATGTTACTGACGCTAACGAGTAGTAAGCTAAGTAGCTAACTATATAGTTGAGTATTGCAATTTTTAAATCTTTAAGCGAGGGATAGATTGTCTCTCGCTACTTGATACTATAACTGGACGTCACTGCGCTAACCATCAGGTGCAGTGTGGTCACATTGCCGTGCCAGGATAATGAAAAATTTTTAATGGCTCATGTGGAGGACTCTGTGTACGACAGTACATGAAATTACGTTTGTAGAAGTAATTAATAAATTCAAATATTTTTATTTGTGCCTACTCAGATGATAAGGATTTAAACGCATACTGTGTCGCGTTATGTCATAATTCATATATTTCGATGATATATAAACAACAAGTAAATATTGCTGCACATGTATAGAAAATGACACGCATGAATGCCCGTTAAGACCAATAAGTACACTCAATTAATAGTAATCAAAGGGGGTCGTGAGTATCCAGAACTGCATGGAACTATGGTACCATAATACTCAGTTCCAAAACAAGAAAATAGTATGTGTTCAAAATAAGCTGCTAACACCCTGGTACTTATGAAAACATACATAGTCTGACAGGCCATCATAAATAATTTATATTTCTTACTAACAACATAACACCGTCATTTTAATCACATGTTCCACACAATATATTCAAAAGTGTAATCTAGCAACAATTATCCCATAAAACATGTGCCATAGCGAATAACTTTCCAAACCACTCCACAGTTTAGGTCGCACCCCGTCGTCTGCGATGAAGTCGATTATGAAAATAGGTTGTCAGTGTGCGCTCAGGCGAGATACGCCCCCGCTGCCACCTTTGCCGACAGCGTCACTATCCAGACTCGCTCCCGCGCACGCTTGTACACAATGCTAATGATATACAAATGAACAGTATGACATGTATGCTACATGAATGACAGCACCAGTGAACTCAACAATACACACATGACACGAGTACACGAGAACTCAACAAATTTATTATTTACCATGAACTTAATGAAGGCCAAATATGATTGTTGTTTTTTAATAATAAGGAATCATAGCCTCTTTAGCGCAGTGTTAGAGAAGTCGACTGAGAATTGAGATATCGGATATTCGATCCCCACACCGAAATAAAAAAAATGTGATCCAGAAATATTTATTTCATGCCTCGATATTGCAAGACCGAATATCTCCAGCGGTTCCTGGTAAACTATGCGTGTGATTGTTTAGTGTTATGTTTGGATCTGGTTATCGAATCCGGTACCTGATACACAATGTGTACTCCACTGGATAGCGACCACCGTATATAATATAGTCGCTTTGTTTCACCAGTATATATATTTTATAATGTAAATTGTAATGACAAATTACAAAAGACCTACGGCTGAGTTTCTTGGTGCTTCTTCTCAGACCAGTGGGCATTTCCGAAGCACCAGTAGACCTTAACATTATTATGACATGTAAAAAGTGCCCATAGTGGCCTAATTTACAAAATAAATGATTTGATTTGACTTGATTTGATTTGAGTATAAAACCAAAAATACTACAGTGCAAAATGCAAGTGTGTCAAAGATTTTATAAATCATTACATAGTAAATTATTATTTAATATCCGCCTTTATATCTATACTAAGATAAAATTTATATTATTTGCGAGATTTTACACACCCTGCCAATTGTACTACAAAAATATATATTATATTACAGTATCCTGGATCCAGCCATGCGGCTGTCTTTACACAACATCGCCGCGGTTTTGGGGACACGTAATAGTTTACAAGTTGCCGTGGCGGGGACGAAACTACCGACATGGGAAATTCTTCCGAGTACCGGGCCCATCCCTTGTCATTTGGTAATCATCTTAACAACGTTGTCGTACCTCAGTAACAGCGAACTGAATGGCGTATCAAGCGTAATGGGATTTTAATTGAGGACGTGGCCAGACTGATCCGGCCACAGATACTGTTAACTTCATTAGGTCGGCCGGCTATTAAGTTACCTAATGTAATTGTCCACTCGGAACTATTTCACACGAATATGCACGTTACAAGGGGCTTTTGACTTTGTTTAGCAGTGTAGTCGTAATTTCTAAGGACATATCGCGCTGCCTCGGTGCGCAGTTGTAATTGCGCATGCGTTAGGACTGCTTGCTGAGGTCTCGGGTTTGATCCCCGGGTCGGGTAAAGTGATATTGGGTTTTTCTAGAAATTTCTTAGTATTAGCCCGGAGTCTGGAATCTGTGCCCGGTATGGCGATAGACTCGCCCCCTATCACATTATGGGCCCGAAATTCGGCGAAAAGTGGGTGTACTAGTTACACCTCTGCTTACCCGTTTGGGGATAACAGGCGTTAGTGTATGTGTGTGTATATCGCGCTAAATTGTTTAAAAATTTACACACGTTTTCATTCTCTTTTATCTAAAATCTGACCATCCCAATCGGATATCAGAACCGAATTCTCGCGGACCACGACTTCGGCCTAAAGTTTGAAACTATTTAGTTGTCTATTGGCTCACGGAGAACTTCTTTTTTAACTGGTAATATAGATATTAAATAAATAAATATACCCAACAGTCACACACGTAGTTTTGACCCAACACTAGGTAAAACCTGTATCGTAGGTATCAAGAACTACAAGGGTCTACGGTCCCATAACACCCAGACCCGAAACAACTATCTGTCTATCACACAAATATTTGTCTCGGTGTGGGAATCGAACCCACTGCCTCTCACGTCACAGCCAGCTACTCGCTAACTGCGCCACGGAGGCTGTCAAAAATAAATAAGTAGTCATATTTGCATAATGTACCAAAGTAACAAACATAGTTAGCTCGCTCCCTTCATATTGACGACTCTCATTACATGTGTTTATTAATAGTTAATTAAAGGCCAATAATCCTTGTAATTAGCGGTTACCCATGGATATGAAATCTCTCCAGAACAGTTAATTATAGATCAATTCTACAATATTAGTCTTTAAACACACTATATATTTGATTCGTAACAACAGTGTAGTTGACAGTAAGTGAAAACCTGATAGAATTTTGTTTTTTATCATAGATTTAAAAAAAAACATCGAAAATTAAACCAATTTGTTAATTTATATGTTATTATTTAATATTTTCAAGAAACAAATATGTAAAAATAAAGCATTTTATCACGTGACACGAAACACCCATAAGTCGTGCATGACGTCACCGTCTGTAACATCTATTAAACGCTGAGCCAAACGAGTATTAGTTTTGCGGATGGTCACGTCATAGGAGAGGCCATGACAGTTGGTAGCATTTTGGTGGGAAAAATAAAGTTGGTTTATGAAAATGCAAATTAAATCTTGAAAACTTATGTTTTATATTTATTAATGATAATATTTTAACCAGTCACACAATAAAGACCATGAAGAATAAAATAAAAGTAACTTAAAGAGTCCTAGTACCCCCTTATTTTTTGACTACATCGTCATATTACGAATTTACATCATGCACGTAAATGTGTAATAGTTCGGAAGAGTTACAGCTGGTCCGCTTTCCTCCACACAAAATTTCAACCAATGTAGGACAGAACTTTGTGTTTATTGTTTAATATACAACGTTTATAATAATACAAATACAGTGTAAACTCTATATAGCGACACTGAAGGGACTGTGCATTTTATGGCGTTATAGAGAGTTGTCGTTAAATGGAGAGAAGAAACATCAGAATTAGAAAAATAAAAAGTTTATTTCTGACTATTGTTAGTAGTTATGTGCATAAAAAAGTATGTTATTTGAACGCTATTGAGTATAGTCTGTTATTTTTGTCTGACGTCTTTTGCTGCACCAGTAATTTTGTTGTATTTTTTTAGTTATTTTATTAATATCTAGCAATACTGAGGCATCTTGGTTATAAAGGAAATATTTTTCCAATAATTTTGCTGCTTCCAGAGCTTCTTTAATGCTCGGCGGAAGCTCAGGCTCATCCGTCTCATCTTCTTCATCACCTTGTTCTTGATCCTCAGTTTTTCTCACTGAATCCAAAATTTCTTCGTCTGTGAGTGAAGCCGTTGTAATCCAATCATGAGTCACATTTGTATCAACACTTCGTGCTTCCCCACTTATTTTACCATAGTTGATATGATGACGCTGCTTGAATTTTCCGAGCCATCCTTCTGATGCTTTGAAAGAAGTTAAACCAAGTTCAGCAGCAAAATTCTCCGCCTTAGCTTTCACGAGCGGCCCCGAGATAGGCATATTATTCTGGCGCTGTCGATGAAACCATGATAGTACAGCTTTATCCAAATCTTCGTATATAGGTTTCTTTAATTTTTTGGAAGATTTTCCCTCGCCCGCAGCGTGGAGGATTTTTTCTTTATTTTTCCATATTGTGGACACGGTAGAGCGACTAAATCCAAAGCGTTTGCCAACATCACTTATCTTCTCTCCCGTTTCTATTGCGCGTATCAGTAAAACTTTTTCGTCAATACACAGTGATTTTCTTTTAGTAGCCATGTTTACAGTTTGCAAGTTTGTGAGCAACTAAGAATATGATAAGGTATAGATAATCCATGACTCCTAGTTATGAATCATGGTCAATAACAGTCTACACGTGCAAGCAATCCCAATTTGTAAACAAAAGAATGAATTTCTTAGAAAGTTCGGTATGCATGATGCCGACAGTCGAGTTTATTGCGGGCTAGGATAATAAAGCGACAATAGATCGTACACAGCTGCGCAGTTTTTACTAATTTTAGCAACTTAATTGTTGTCGTTATTGAGAGTGGGTGTAATGCTATATAGAGTGAAACATTGTATGAAAAACAAGCTAAACCAACCAAAGCCAATTGATTTCGACGCTTAAGAGAGTTTGTCGTTAAATAGAGTGACGTTACATGGAGTTTACACTGTATGTTGAAAAAGTATTTTATAAACTTAATTACTAACGTACTGGGATTACTGGAATAATTAATGTGTATGTATAATAAAAGCCGTCGGTACACATTTGGAATGGTCAGGTTTTCAGCTGGAGCGACGGGCATGCAAATGAGAGCGGCGTCAACCGAGGCGCCAGAGATCGGCGCCATATCGGCGGTGCCGCGGAGACTAATCGTTCCTTACGTCACAACCAACATACAGCGGGCTTCATAATTTCAACACGTTCTACTAGACAACTAGACGAATGGTAACTTGAACGCAAAAAGTTTAACGTTGTAATGCATATATCTACAAATTAAAAACATTTTAGCAATGATTGTTATATGATTCGTTACGTTTACAGATTTGTAATTCTTCTTCTGAAGGAATATATTCATACTTATTTTTAGTGTTCGACCGAAGGTGCGGTTTCAGTTTCGGCAAGTTTCACTCACATACCGGTCAAAAACGTAACCCTCACTTTCGCTTCGCCGTAGTGGGGTAAAAATAATGGCAATATCAAACAAATATATATTTTTTATGAAATAAGCCAATTTCACTAAACAATAGATTTTAACATGTCTGAAAAGTTTCGGTTTCGGTTTCTATAGAAATTCCTGTTTCGGTCGGACACTACTTATTTTCCAATTTTACTTACATAATTTTATCAAGATGCATATTCCTGGGATATCACGGAAAATCAAGTGTCTCGTCCAGGGAAATTTATGTCTAGAAATCTTAAAGAAAATCAACATCGATTGCGCTTTAAATAAAATAGAACCAATGCCCATGACTTAGCAAAAAAATTACCATACGACATCATTGCGAGAAATAGTAAAACTGGGAACTTATATTCATTGCGATGAATGATTAAAAATATCCATCCATAAATATGTGTTTATTAACAGAGTCCATTACGAAGGTACTAAACATTACCTTTATTACCAACAAGCGTTGTCTACGTTTACATGTTGCAGTGTGTTTTCATGTGGTGTTAAGCAACGTTACAATTAAGGCTGTCAGTGCAAAAGTGGCCTAACCCTCAATTTTTCATAATCTGACCTATGTACTACAAATGATTTAAAATGTGCGAAAATTTAATGCAAAACCGGCCTATCTCTAGTTCACCAATTGCCAATAGATGACATTGCAAAAATTGCATTTATGTACATTGATTTAAAATTCATGAATATACAAACCCCATTATTTTCATACTCATTGTCTCTGCTTATTATTATTTAGCTTAGGCCAATTTTGCGCTGACGGCCTCAATTATACGTCAGAGAAAGCAAGACAGCGGTTTTAACGGTAGGCAGCGGCTTTGCTGTGCCCTGGCATTGCAGAATTCTATGGGCGGCGGTGACTACTTACCATCAGGTGGCCCGCCTGCTCGTCTGCCTATCAAGGCACAAAAAAAAGACAACACACTGGTAGAAAATATATTTAAGATTGAAGAGATTATTGCAAATTCGTGAATGTAGCTTCTCAAATTTTTTTATTTTATTTTAATCTTTGCTAATTTATTACTTAATACTTCGTATACCTACTACTAACTCGAGTTATACAAGTGATTCTTTGTTGAAGTACATATAAGTTTCATTTTTCAATAATGTTATATTTTCTATTCCCTAGCAGCAATATCAGCATATAGATAGCAGCGATAGCCTAGTTGGTTGCGATACGGACTGTCAAGACGAAAGTCGTAGGTTCGAAACCCAAGTGGCATACACCTCTGACTTTTCTAAAGTTATGTGTGTATTAAAATGTTAATTATCGCTTGCTTTAACGGTGAAGGAAAACATCGTGAGGAAACCTGCATATCTGAGAGTTTTTCGAAGGTATGAGAAGTCTGCCAACCCGCATTAGGCCAGCGTGGTGGACTAAGGCCTAACCCCTCTCATTAGTAGAGGAGGCCCGTGCCCAGAAGTGGGACAATGTTTAATACAGGGCTAGTATTATTATTATTATTTCTATTCCCGGGAATATGATAAAGCCGGGACACAAGGAACACTTGTGTATACCCTACTACACAGAGGCAGGAGTAGAATTGAAGTAAGTTCTTCTAAGAAAATCCTTAAAAACGTTATATTCCTGTTTGTTTCAATATGAAGTGGCTTGAGTCCAATAAAATTTAATGAGCTTAAATATTCTCAATAACTTTCCTAGAATCACTTCATACGTAGTAAACAATAAATTTCATTTTACAAAGTAAAACATGTAAAAAATTAGGTTATTTTTACCCAACTGCCAAGGAAGGGTTATGTTTTTCGCGCGTATCTTGTATGTATGTTTGCAAATTTCTTTATTACCTCGTATCTTCCAAACGGCTGGATGGATTTCGACAGTTAGTTATCGTTATATTCGTCTTAAAACCCCAAGTGTCCTTAGATAAGTGTTGGGCAAAAAATATCAAAATTGCGAATTTTTGGCGCGAAATAGTAATACATTAATAAAAATAAATTGACCAAACCAACCGAATAGGGTATCAAAATAAAGGAAACTAAAAGGGGATTACAAAAATATATATAAGTTATATGTTGAAATTAATTTTCATTTGGGTATCTGTTTTTTCATTTGGGTCTCGGTTTTCGCTTAACCTCCAACAAGAAACGCATTATATTCATCAATATAGTATCATAAGAGTGTGCCAAAAGTCTAAAATAAAATAAAAAATTAAAAAAATCAAAAACCCGACTGCAAAAATGTAAAGCACTATAATAATATAATACACTGTGTTTTTTTTATCCACGGCAAAGTTATATTTCATAAGGTACTCACCTTATGAAATATAACTAAAGATTTTAAGAGGCCTAAGTCCCCTCCTGTTTCCAATCCCCTTCTTTTAAGGCTGGCAACGCCCCCATGATTTTTTGGATGCCTATTGTGGGTATTCATGGACGATGAAGATCACTTTCCACTTCCTTTTTAGACGGCCTATGATATAAAAATATGGTTGATCTGATAAACATAACAGCATGTTTATGTAAATACAAAATAAATGTTCAGTTTTAGTCGACTACCGATAATTTCTAGCAAGTACGATTTCAGACTTTATTGAAACATAATAAACGTAGGAATAAAACTAAAGCCCCGTGACCTTAAAAGTTGTAAAGATTTCGAACCGTCGCGACAAAAATTAAAATAATTCACGATAAAATAAATTGTAATTATATAAAATTTGTTTTATTACAATGTGTTATATTCGCGTACACATAAGGGAGAATTATATTTGTAGAAATTTAGTAGAAACGTTGTTGGACACGATTTACAAACATTCGGAGGTCGTTCGGGCGTAATTAACGTTCGCCAACAGCTGTCAACGCATGTACTGCTCACGGTCAGCTGAACGCGACCGCACCGAAAACGTCACGTCTTGTCGTGGGCCTAACGTCCGATGTAAGAGACTTATCTGTAGAACTAAAGGCGTGATACACACGTTTACCGAGATCCATCATTGCAAACTATTTCAAGTAATTATTATTTATGTAAAGTACATGTACAATAATTTTACAATATTTGCTAGTGGCACCCAAACTAAGCTACGCTTGTATCTTGAGCTGCCATATCTACAAATTACATTAGAATTTGATGCGTACATGATACATTTTTCTAAATTACTTGTCTAAAAGTTAAATTAAGCTAAAAAGATATAAAAAAGAGTTACTAATAATATAATAAAATAATGTAAATCATTATCCCAGCCCTATGATATATATAGAGATCCGTACCGAGATATAACCTCTCTGTCTAGTTTAAAATTATCAAGCGACAATGTTATTATAATGATTGATCAAGCAACCACCATAATGATTATAAATAAATTAATGGAAAACAGTTTCAATTAAGTAAACAGGTCCATAATAGTTTTCTGACCTATAATTGTTGCTGTGGAGGGGTACCTCGCGGAGGATACTTTCACATTTTCCTTTTCGGCAACAATCGGATGGTCTAAACAACATTTACAAGTAACAAATGAGTACATGACTTTATAAGAATGATAGCACATTCCTTATGGCCAGAAAATGTCGCGTTAACCATTTTCCTTAACGTCACTATGAAGATTCACGCACTTCTGATTTAACGTTTACCACTCGTAAATAGTTATTTGGTTGATACTATATAGCGCCGCGGCGAACTATTCTATATCAATCTATGGACTACTCGCGCGGAAGTTGTGTCGCATGAGATGTTACCAAAAGTATTTCAGAATGACATATAATTGAAGCAGAGGAAAAAATGCCTACACAATGGAAATCTATATCTATCTATACATATATAATTACTTGCCCTGACTGACTGATTCGTCAATGTACAGCCTTAACCGCTGGAGCTACAAACTTGAAATTTTGGTAGTTGATGCCTTTTATGTCGGAAATACCCACTAAGAAAGGATTTTAGAAAAATTCACCCTTAAGCGAGTCAAATAAGGGAAAACGGTTGTATAGGTGTGCGTCACTTTCAATGTAAAAAAAATCGTATACGTACTTCTGATTAGAAATGTACACGTATATCCGCGTTTTTTTTTTATTTAACCCCTATGTGGGTGAATTAGGGGTTGAAAGTTTTCTGTCTGTTACATTTTCACGGATAAACCAATGAACCAATTTTGATAACATTTAGTATGCCGATCGATACCTATAACCCCGAGGACGGACAAAAGGCACTTAATTTTTTTGAAATCCTCTTTCATCTCCAGTATATAAATTTTACGCAGGCGAAGCAGCGAGCAAATGCTTGTACCGAATAAGCAGAGAGTTTGAATAAAGAACGTAATAACCTATACAATATAGTTTTAATTATTTTATATCATAATTTAAACTTATATCTCAATTTGAATTCAATATCACGTAATAATTTTGATACTTACTGAAACACACTTGTATTAATAATATAGGGTTAAGGACAAATATTATAACGAAGCCCAGAGTCCCACTGAGCTAACTTGGATGTTTATTACTCAATCAAGTCGCAACGGATTTAGAATAAATATGGTGGATAGTGTATCATCAAAAACTGCTTATATTAATATTTCATATCCAGAAGAGTCATTCATTTTTTATTAAACTAGATTACTTAGAATATTACAGTTTTAGAATTCCTCATACTGATATAAAAGACCCTAAAATAGATATCTATATATATATATATATATATATATATATATATATTTTTTATCCTGGCACGACAAAGTAACCACACATCACCTGAGCCCAGTGCCGTCCAATTAGAGTATCGAGTAGCGAGAGACAATCTATTTCCCGCTATTCAACACAATCATGCCGGCCTGCTTCTTCACACTACGCCATTGGCAAGAAGGTGAAAATGCGGTCGAGGGTCTAGTGTCAGAGTACACAGAAGGCCGTGAAACGGCCAAACATCGTATCAACTCTAGACCCCCGACAAAAACCGGATGTACACTGGCTGATCCCGGAACGCGACACACTTGCGTGTGCCACTATGGCGGGTTTTTCCCGGCCCTGTGTACGGTGGTCGCTATCCGGGCGGATATAAATATCCTACCACCAGCAAACCACTTAACATCAGGTGACTCACTGGCTCGTTTGTAGGACTATATTATAAAAAAAAACTTTTATTAGGATCCCGTGCGCTATTACAAAATATAATCGAGTAGCGTTTTGGTTACATTTTAACGTAATTCTTCCAGGATATGATTACTAACGCGACGCACTTGCGTGTGCTACTATGGCGGGTTTTACACCCTGTGTAAGGTGTCGCTATGCGGGCGGATCTGAATATCCTACCACCAGCAAATTATTTATGCTTTTAAACATTCACGATTAATTTTCCGACTTTTCAAACGAGTTGTATCGACCGTGGTCACGAGTTCACTGATAATGTTTGCCAATTATCAGAGACAAGTAAACCTTAATAAATTACCTCGACAACATACTCATGTCGATATCCTCAATAGAAATTGGTGTCACTTCTCTCACATGACGCAGAGCTCATATTCACAGTGTCATTTTCACATTACACAATGGCAAAATCGTCGCAAAACACTGTGTTGGTTTAATATGCATTTTTTTCATATTTATTGTTTTAATAATTAGTTTTTAAATTCAGCATTTAAATAGAACATTTAAATTTTTTTCATGATCATGCTGTCTTTACCTGTAATTGTTTCGTTACATTTTTTTTTGTTTTCAGTGGTTTTTTTTGGCTATGTATACAAACGTCAGAAATCAAATAAATAAATAAAATAAAAAGCCATGATGAAATAAGTGACGAGTTTATCGCCACATGAGGCACACATTCTAAGTAAATAATTTGTAAATTTCGAAATCGAAAAATCCTAACACATATTGTGATATTCCTACCTAAGATACGAACCCAATATCTCATCAGTTTCTTAATATGAGTACTATTACACTATCTGATCTAGTATCTTTAATTAAATGACACTATGAACGGTAGGCAGCGGCTTTGCTGTGCCCTGGTATTGCAGAAGTCTATGGGCGGCGGTGACTACTTACCATCAGGTGGCCCGTCTGCTCGTCTGCCTATCGAGGAACTAAAAAAAAAAAAAAAAAAACTATCACACGATGCAGAATTCTTACAAACATATCCCCCAGTAAAAGTTGTTAAACTAATTTTATTGCACATCAATTGGGATAAATTGATGTAAGAGTACGTAGAGAGCAAATAAAAATAACAACAGTAACGAAGCGAAATGTGTGTAGGTACTTTTACAAATTAACCCCTACTCAAATTATGATACTGTCAGGCGAATACAGTCTCGAGTTTGAATGGCCGCAGAGTATCCCATACACATCTGAATAAAGAGTTGAGTAAAAGCAGATTACTGTGTAAAATGATATGTATGGACTTTTGTAAAAAAATAAGTAATAATTATTGAGGTTTTACTCACGATGTGTTCCTTCACCGTTAAAACAAGCGATAATGGAAATAAAAGCTCTTTATGGTGTAAATTTAATTTTCCATATCGATAATTGAGTAAAACACAGTTTATAAATAGTTATATGGCGTAAAAAGTTGCGTATTGTTTTTCTTTGACAACTATAAGAGATCATCTTAATGGTCTAGTGGCAATGTACATGGTACGTGAACCGCGAGGTCTTGAATATAATCTCCAGGTCGATAAAATTTTGACCGTGAAGAGACTTGCTCCGGTTCCGAACAATCCCTATCAATGGATGGTAGTCGGAAGGCGTTTTAACGCCATTACAATTTGCCTACTTGTAAATGTAATTTTCCTTCCATGCATATGTTAACGTTCTGGATTCGAACACTTATTCGAAAGCTGTTAGTGTTCTGTACCTCTAACGGAGTAGGAAACGTCCCACTATCTACTTCAAGCTTTATACTAAGATACATCCATCAAAACTGTGCACTTGAAACTTTTGCATAAGCTAATATTATACTGGCACTTCCCTTTAAAGACGATATTCCTTATAAGAAAACTGACCTCGACCGAGTGTACAAACCTCTAATCGAAGACAGGGCGGCGCGCCAGGGACCCAGGGCATAAATCAGGCTCCCCTCGCGATGACGCCCGGCGGAGCCTTCAATTTGGCACATCCTTAAAATGACACACGAGACGCAACCACCCCCTAACGACTCGATTCGCGCCAGAGCTCGCACACGAGTTATAAATAAAATCACAACACATATTATTATTTACATCGCTTACAATTATATTTTCAATCAGTGATGCCTTGTTATTAAATTGTTCACGTTTATATTACTTAAATTAGCTTAGTGTATGCAAGTGTTGTGTAAACTTGGGCATCACCGCGTAAAAATTAAAAAAGAGTTACCTACTATAACTGCAGTAACGCAATATTTTATTAACGTATACAAAAAATATATAGATACAGATTTTATGATTTTCATTGGTAAACATATCACTTAGACCGATTTGCCATTTTTTTATGCGTAGACGTTCGTACTTACAACCTTATACGGACTATCCGCATAAGGTTGTACGTGAAATGAGTATTAAAAACTTAGCCGAGATAATTTTAAAATTTGGGATATTAAAAGTGTGTTTTATATGGGACTAGCTGTTGCTCGCGGCTCCGCCCGCGTGGATGTCATGTTTGAGACAAACAATATACACTAAAAATACCAATGTTCATGCATTTAACTTCAAAAATGAAGGATTTCATACACACTTTCTTACCCTATTTAACCCCCTTAGGGGTGGAATTTCCAAAAACCCTGAAATATGTGTTTTTAATTTTTAACTGTAAGTCCAAATAGCAAATTTCATGCGTTTAACTGCAAAAATGACAGATTTTCATACAAACTTTCTTCCCCTATTTTACCCCCTTCGGGGTGAAATTTCCAAAAATCCTGAAATATATATTTTTTATTTTTGACTAAAACGCCAAATACTAATTTTCATAAACTTAACTTCAAAAATGACGGATTTTCATACAAACTATCATCCCCTATTTCACCCCCTTAGGGGTGGTATTTCCAAAAATCCTTCCTTAGTGGATGCCTACGTCATAAAAGGTACCTACTGTCAAATATTCAAGTCTCTAACCCCAGCCGTTTTGGCTGTGCGTTGATCGATCAGTCAGTCAGTCAGTCAGTCAGTCAGTCAGTCAGTCAGTCAGTCAGTCAGTCAGTCAGTCAGTCAGTCAGTCAGTCAGTCAGTCAGTCAGTCAGTCAGTCAGTCAGTCAGTCAGTCAGTCAGTCAGTCAGTCAGTCAGTCAGTCAGTCAGTCAGTCAGTCAGTCAGTTTCTTCTTTTATATATTTTTTATATGGGATATAATTCTCCTGCGGTATCGATAAACGTAATCATGCATGCGAAATCGCTTGCAAGCTTTGCTTTGCTATGCTAGCTTGAAGCATCACATGCGCGTTGCCGAGCCTTCAAGAACCTATTTACCCCGTTCTTGTATAACTCCACAGGCTCAACATTATCTAAGCACAAATTCTATTTTCTCAAATAACCTTTTCTTTGAAATGCACTTCAATATGATATCATATATTGCATGAGTTTTACATGTCTCCCTGCACGCGAAAAATCTTGATATAAATTTTATTGCAAGCGGAAACGTTCGAAATAACTTCTACGTGAATATTCGTTTTCGTGATGAATACTTGTATCAAATACCTTGGATCGGGCTGTAACTTCATTTTACGCAGTTTTCACGTGTGTAAAATAGCAATATGGATCACACAAGCATCAAGAATCTCGTAGCTACTTCAATTTAAAAAGAAGCTATGGAATGGCTGAATTCGTTTGAAGTATTAAGTAAAATAGGGATTATGTAATACATTAAGAGCTTCAAAAAGATACGATCTGTAAAGTTCTGTTGCAGATGTCCAGAGACAGAGAAACGTTAGCTGAACCACACTGTATTTGTAGACGGTTCTGTAACGAAGCCAATCTGTACAATTATCGAGCCAATCGATATTAAAAAGCTCGAGACATATTTGTCATTTTCGACAGACACCACGCATACGACACAGGCCGTGAGCGGGGCCACGGAGTGAAAGCAATCAGGGCGTCGCGTCGTAGACAAACTGTCGGGGCGGTCCTTAATTGGCGGTCGCGGAGATTTATGCGGGGAGGCTCTCGTCACGCGGCCGCCGATTCCTCACGACCGCACATCCGACCCGCCACCGCACCACGCCACGCCGCTCCGATGGTCAACCCTCGGCAAACATCGCCCCAAACTTATTAACACATTAGCAAAGAGCAAAACTGATTTACACACCGACACGCCAGTGTGTTGCGGCGGTTGTGGGCCGTAATGTAACCGTAACCACTGATTGTGGCCGTAATTGACTGTTTAGTTACGGGAATATTGAGCACATATCCACTGATAACTGAATTTCCATATGAATAATCTTACAATAAATATAATAGAACATTGTCTCTTCTCTGCATCATCCACAGGTAGACTGGTAGAGAATGACTATGGCATTAAGTCCGCCTTCACAGATGTTGTGTGTATGAAGTTTTAAATAAAATAAAATTAATATATCGGAAAATATTCACAATCCACTTGTAGACATAATACACGCCAAATAGGAAATATTGGAATGATTCTCATCTTCCACCATACTCTAAATAGCCAAGTACTATTTAGACAATCAAATCGGTGCAACGAACAGAATAAATAAAATTTTAATATACTAAATAACCAAAAAAAAACTAAAACTAACATAACACTTCCGGCAACGAATATACGTTAAAGTGATATTATCAGCATAGCGGAATATTGGATGCCTTTAATATTGCAGAATTTAATTCTGTGACGTGCATAAGACTCACAGAGCGTCTCTTTACATATACGCGTGCAAAGGAAAAATGGGATTGACAAAGAACTAAGCGAGCGTGTGTCTAGGTTGTTTTTTAATTCGCTTTTATATGAATATGAAATTGTCCGAACGTGAAAGCACATGCAACGTTATAATGAACTAGTTAATTTCAACCAATATGAAGCGAGCGAGTTGTCAAAGTTTTTCAACTTTGATTTCATAACTGGATGTAACGTTATGCGAACAATTTAAATTCTTACGTATTAAAAGAAAATCCTTTAAATAATAAAACACATGGCAGCCAAGGGGAACCGACAGGAGTGAAAACAAAATCTTTGGCACTCCTGTGTTCTTTTTTGAAACAGTGTCCATCAAGTAGTTATTTTTTTGTTTATGATTGCCTGTCAACAATTATAGAACTGCATAGGCTTGTATATGTCAAAAGTAAAATAATCTGAGCGTGACGGTCTCGCGATTTCAGTTCTTTTTCCCCATCACAAAAATGCTCAATGTGGCTAAAGAAGTTTTCACTTCAAAAGTTTTCACTTCAATAATTTCTAGGATTTTTATGATAATCATTTAATAATGTAGCCGTGATAAAAGTATTACTGTTCATAAATATATAGCTTCATGGTTGTTGTGATAATATGTGCTATAAAAGTACACCGAGTTCAATAAAAAACCAATTATGCGTCCCTATAAAATTTGAGGGTTGCCCTCTATTTTTCTGAGATCCCATCATCAGATCATGACTTGGTGCCAATGGGACCACCTAGGAAGTATACCCATTTGAACAAAAAAAGAATTTCTCGAGTCGGTCCAGGCGTCTTTCAGTAATCGGGTAACATACATAAAAAAAAGATTCCGACGAATTGTTAACCTCCTCCTTTTTTGAAGTCGGTTAAAAATAATAATATACACCATACATTCGTAATAAGTTTCGTTCAAAACATGAATCCGAAAAACTGGATAAAAGTTAAATTATTTCTATTTGCGTCAACACAAGGCGTTACCAGCATTGAAAGACAATTATATGAAAGAACTCTCTGATTTTAACTAACCTATATCATCACATTATACAAACAATACGTGTCAACACAAACCAAGGATCCTTCATTTGGTCATACGTGAACCGATAGGGTTAAGAAACAAGACGGGCTGAGGTCCTCAGCGACACTGTTATTTTTACAGAGGGCAGGGACGACAGGGGTCGCGGGAGGGTTAAGAACTAGCCCTCCCGGAGCACGCAGGGGGAAGCGATGCCGTTTTCAATTTGCTTTATTTGCGCTTGTTTTAATAGCGCTCAGTCCTTATTGCCCGGCTCGACGACCAGCCAAATTGCTTCGTGCTCGGGCGCCTTTTGATTAAGAAGTTGCACGAGTGATGGTAGTACAGTAAAAACAATGTATGTATTGAGACACGAACAAACTACTAAAAGTATTTATTATTACATCGTACCATTAAGTAGTAAGTGGGGCAGATTTTTAAGAGTGGAAACGTATAAGAAATTAACTGGCTGAAATCTAAATTCAGCTAGTTAGCTCAAAATAATGTGCTTATTTGTAATCATCACTGTAATAATGTTGATCTGTGCGTCCATTACAACGTACATTCCTCCTTATTCATTCGGTATTTCGAGTATTGCGATGTTTTAGGTTAGTTACCGAATTCAAAAAAGGCGCAGGTTCTCAAATGGGCGGAATCTTTTTTTCTTTTATTTATGTTCCCCGATTACTCGAAGACGCCTGGACCGGTTCGAGAAATTCTTTTTTGTTTAATACTTCCCAGGTGGTCCCATTGGCACCAAGTCAGAATCTGATGACGATATCAGAAAAATTTAGGGCTACCCTCAAATTTTATTGGACCGCATAATTTGTTTTTTTATTAAGGTCGGTGTAATTTTTATGAATTAAAAACTTTTTTTTAAAATCAATACACATCGAAAACCTAACAATTGTATAAACATTCTTGTGTGTGGGGGACACACCGAATGTCCAATTCGTATGTGGCCACGCGTATCAACAGACGAGTGCCACTATGTCCGTGCACCGGCTGTCACCACTCATTGAGCCGCGATAACATTGGATTAATTTAATTGTCACCTCAGCGGGGGTCCGGGCCTGTTCTATTATTACGAAGAGATGAGTGAACAGCAAGCCCGTTACTGCTATGCAGCCTGTAAATACGGTTAACACTAATGTTGGGCAGTTTTATACTAGTGCTTACGTTATAGCGTTTGTAGTACAGGTTTGGTTAGATGACTCGCTATACTGGGAAAACAGGCCACTATAAAATTGTACATACATTGTTATAGATATATTGATCAGCATTCGTAATCAGATAACTATTAACACTTAGCATTTAGCATTTAAATAGAAACACAAAAATCCGCCTACTCCGTGAGTCTTTAAAACGATATAAAACTAATAACATAATGAATGTAAGCCACAATGAAATCATGTGAAGTGTTTAAACCACAATTGGAAAACTTCGTTATAATACAGGAATTAGCGAATGGTCAACCAGTAAACCGGGCGCTTGCAATAATAAATTAGCTATATCGCAAACAAGATACGTCGGTTTCCAATATGCTTTGCGCGGATAGAATAACTCAATAATTGGATAGAATAAATTACCATAATCAAAATGTATTGAGTATCAAAATATGGAATTCAGGTTTTAATTACAATGTAATTAATGACAACAGGCAATAGCCAATCTGAGCATACTAAGCCGTTCATGGCCATCAGGAATATGAGAGACAAACAAGCCGCCACCTGCCGTGAAAATGGTGCTACAAAAAAGACGTGATCTATTGATCGTCAAAGCGTTGGATTGCTGAAATTGAAGACAATTCAGGTGTGTTTCAAATGTATACTACAATCTAAGAGACGAAGGAAAGTCATAATGATTAAGTATATTGTATAGTATCCGTCGAATAGGGTAGTTTCCTGTGTTTCATTTTGGTACATTATTCGATATGCAACGGTAAATAATACGCAAAAGAAAACCTTTTCCGAAAACAGAATTAAAAGTTGCTTGAAATTGAGGTCACAATATTTATTTGAAATATTGGTATGAGCAAAAATAGTTACGTAGTGGGAACATATCACTATCTTCCTCGCACACCGGCACAGTAATGGCCATTCTGAGAACCGTGACGTCGAGGGACATATGCATCATATTACTGTCATTTGACAATTACCCCTTCCAGCAGATTTGAATGGCGTCTAATTTACTTATTTTTGTTCGGATTCATAAAATTCTTTCGATAATAGGTTTTAGGTAATGTAACTTGTTGATTAAATTAATAAAACAATCGTGTCAACTGCCCTATTATTGGTAGGTAATGATTTCCACGTCAAATAAAAATCAGTGTACAACATTTGCAAGCTATATTTTAAATCGTGATACTTATTTTATAAGCCTGGAAATAATCAGTGGTTTTTTTTTTTGCAACTGATGCATTGCAGTCTTCGAAACGTTAAAACTTAAGTCACTTACCTCAGCCAATGTCGCTTTGCAATAGCAGTGTGACAGCATATCGCATCGTACTGGTCGGCGATCCACACAATCAGAATGATGTAGAAGGCGGTTGTCGTGTCGTTGAAGAACTCAGACATTATCGCCTCCATTCCTGCAACAAAAAGTTCACATTTATTTATTTCCAAATAAATTGCGTGTCAAACACTATACATTTATACACGTATACGTACACGAAATATTATTCAAATAATTAAAACATTAATAAATAACAAACCCAAATAAATCGAGAAATTCGACATCAAACATCACAATATTGCATAAGGCAACTTAAAATACATTGAGCTGGTCTAATCTATGGTAATTAAACTTAAATTGTACATTAATTATTTATTATTACCAAATATTGTTAACCGGTGTGAAAAGAGCAATGCTAGAGTTTCTTGCCCGTTCTTTTCTAGCGAAACTGAATTCCGAACTGGCGGCAGAGTAAAACAATTTACTGAATCTAAATGATGTATTTAGATGACATTTCATGGATTCAATAAATATTAGATTTTTTATTTTGAAACATTTTTTCATATTACGTCAAGAAATTTTGATCTATATATCATAAAAACCGATCTTATCTTTCACAAAAATATAGAAAATTGTAATTTCCATGGTTTACATGGTTTTTAATACTTAGCCACGATAAAAACAAAAAACGCAAAAAGAGGCTTCGGAAAAGGAACAGTCTGTATATGTTCTCACAAACGAATGTGTTGTATGAATCATGATAGCAATTTTCTTATACATTATCTTACTAGCAGCGATAGCATAGTTGGTTGCGGTACGGACTGCCAAGCCGAAAGTCAGCGTGGTGGACTAAGACCTAACCCCTCTCATTAGTAGAGGAGGCCCGTGTCCAGACGTGGGACAATGTTTAATACAGGACTAGTATTATTATGTTTCCTCTTTTAGAAAACACAGCCTTATGAGCTGGACTACAATAATAATATACACGGGCTATTATTATTTTACTATTGGGATAAGTTCTCCTTTATATACCACCATATTTCGATATATCGTGATTCCATACAACTGCATGCTATATTTTCTCAAATACAAGACGCAACTCATTCTCTGGGTCGGACACGTCTACACGGTCCCTCAAGTACCTATTAGTTAAGTTTTAGCTAACGTTCAGAATGCGTTCGAGTCACATGAGCTGCCCAAACCAGTTTGGAACATGTTGGTGCAAGTCGCACATATGCTAGGCCAGTTCTTAAACAAATTTCAGTGCAACATAGCAAAGCGTATAAAGATGAACTATAATTTCTATAATAAAAAAAATACTTGGTACATCCCAACGACCTTGGGGCAACACCTGCGCATATAGTCATGGTTTTCGTTATTATGTCGTCTGACATTGAGCGACATTAACACCGAGATCTGAGCAATAAAATCGATAGTATAAAAAAGTTATCGATTGATTTATCGAGAAAAAATAAAGATTTTGAACCATATCTTGTAGTTTGCAAGCTTCGCACTATAGGCCTATAAATATAAAAAATATGAAAGTATGTGAAGATTTTTGGACGTATGTTAGCAGAAACCGATTAGGACCGAGCAGATTAGGATAATGTTTGAGAAACAGATATACCATGTCTTGGTTGTATTTATCACACAGAATTTTTTTATTTAAAAGTGTTTTCGTGGAATAATTAAGTTTTTATACAATATACGTATCGATGTTTTAATTATACAACAGATTTGATTTTTGGTTAGCTTGGTCCCCCTAAATACTTATAAACTTAACTAGCCTGTGGTGGGTCAGGTTCGGGACTTGATGAAAATATCGGCAAATAAAAGCAATATATCGAAAAACATATTTATCGATATATTTGTTTTTAACATCCTTACAAGCAAGGTGCCGTTTGCCAAATACCTATAATACTTTTTGGCCATGTACCGGCATCGGCAGTTGGCGCAGTATTAGTATTTTTCTTTATAATAATTTTTTTTCTTGTAATTCAAATAACATGTATACGAATAACTTTAATTTATTTAATTACAAATTCTCAATTTGTTTAGTTTTGGTAAGCATATAGTGTGAATTAGGTATTTGTGTGGGGAATCGTCTTATAAATACGGCTTAATTGATAAATTTCATGGTGTATTGTGAATAAGTGATTGCTATAATATATTCTACAATGTAATTTTTCAGTTGGGCCACAGTTTTTATAATCCTATCGATAGCGCAGCAGAACAAATTGCACATAGCAATTTAGATAATGTATTAGGTGAGTAACAATTGAAGGAAAATTGGAAGATTTACCCGGAAGGGGGCCATAACAAATTTAAAAATTAATACTTAAAACCTAATCTAATCTAATTTATCTGTTTCTACTACGCTAATACTTAAGGATGTTATATTATAAGGCTTTATTATTATACACATACATATAAACTCACGCCTTTATTCCCGAAGGGGTAGGCAGAAGTAAACGTAATAAAAAAACGTTATTTATATTATTGTTATTTATTTATTTATTTAGCCACCAACAATTGCTTACACTAGAACATATAATCATAACATACATAAACTTGTGTGTAAGTGTAGCAATCACTTAAAGGTAGGCACCACATACACCAATTTGTACAGGAAACATAAAATTAATTAAGACTTAACTATAAAAATACAAAACTAAGATAATGATAAAATAAAGAAACAACACCAGAAAAAGCAAAAAAACAGTGCGTTATGAAGTAGATACCTAAATTCTTAAATTTCAGCATCCAATGAGGTTGTGTTGATCAATTTCTATGCTAATTGGTGTCCATACAGTAACTTTCTAATGCCAACATTTGACAAGGTTGCGGATGAAGTGTCAAAGATTGATTATGGACCTGGGAAAGTATTTATTGGTAAGGTAGAGGGTAACCATGCCATTGTTACCAAGTTCTACTTAACTAAATATCCAACTTTGAAGCTCTTCTATAACGGCTTGCCCGATAGAACGGAATACAGGGGTGAGAAATATTTTTTTATTATAACTTTACGTGAAAGTTTTTTTTATTATTTTCTATATTTTGTTTTATTATTTACAGCGTAAAATTTAACACTAATGTTTTCCATATTATATAAACGTAGTTTCTATAATTTTGTGAAGTATTGTCACATTAAAATCAATTTTTAACCGACTTCAAAAAAGGAGAAGGTTAACAATTCGTCGGAATCTTTTTTTTTATGTATGTTACCTGATTACTCGAAGACGCCTGGACCGATTCGAGAAATTATTTTTTTGTTTAAAAGGGTATACTTCCCAGGTGGTCCCATTGGCACCACGTCAGGATCTGATGATGGGATCTCAGAAAAATCAAGGACAACCCTCAAATTTTATAGTGACGCATAATAGTAAAACGCATATAGTTTTTTATTGAAGTCGGTGTACTTTTTATGATTAAAAAACTTTTTAGGTCAACGTTCAGTGGAGGCAATAGTAGATTTTATAAAGAAACAGCTAACAGATCCAATAGTCACTTTTGAATCGTTGAAAGAGCTGAAAGAACTCAAAGATAATAAGAGACACATTATAGCCTACATGGACAATAAAGATCAACCAGAATATGAAGTACTCAGAAAAACGGCAGTAGGTCTCAGAAATGACTGTGTATTCCATGCTGGTTTCGGAGATGCTGTGATGCAAATGCATCCTAAAGGTAATTTGGTATTACATTTTATTACTGAGCGGCAGTGTCTTTTAATTGTTAATGATCATCATATATGCCCGTAACTCACTGGGCTATTTTAGATTTGGGGATTAACACCATTGTTGCATGTTATGGCACTGAGGGTCTGTAGGATATCTGGATCATCTGTATGATCTTTAGCATGCAGTCATGAAAAATTTACGTCTTCAGGGACTATGCAATGGGCGACGTGAATACTTGCCGATAATGCTTGCTGATATCAAGAAATTTTATCACATTTTTCTATACCTTAAGTTGGTATTGTGCGATTGTCGTTTTAAACGTTTATTTTGTTTTTGCAGGTCAGCCCGTTGTTGTGTTTAGACCAGATATAAAAACCTCTGTGGAATCTGAACAAAAATTTGAGGGCAAGATGACGAGCTTTGAAGAGTTATATAATTGGATGCAAGATAAATGTTTACCACTAGTACGTGAAATTACGTTTGAAAATGCCGAGGAGCTAACTGAGGAAGGACTACCATTCCTGTTACTTTTTCACAATCCCAGTGATACGGAGAGCGTTAAAAAATATAAAGAGATTATACACAGTGAATTGAAATCTGAAAAACGTATGTATACTGCTATATTTTTTACAGATCAAATACATATATACTAGCTGTTGCTCGCGGCTCCGCCCGCGTGGAAGTTATTTTCGGGAGCAGAAGTATACAATCCAAGGAGTTGTCTTCTGCACTGAGGCACCTCTAGCGATTGTCCAGCCTCTCAGGTGTTGTGCCTGAATCTTGAGATTGCATCTAAAGAATACCCCATAAGTTTAAACTCACTTTGCTTCTTTTAGGGATGATTTTTCAAAAACGTTGAAACACATATTTTTTTATTTCCCACCAAAAGCCTAAATATGAATTTACAGATCCCTAAGTCAAGGAATTATGGATTTCTCATACAAATTTTGAACTCTTATTTGACCCCTTTCAAGGTTGTTTTTAGAGAAAAAAGATAGCCTATGTCCTTTTCTAGGATATAATCTATTCCCTTACCAAATTTCATTACAATCCGTTCAGCCGTTTAGTCGTGAAGAGGTAACAAACAAACAGAGTTACTTTCGCATTTATAGTATTAGTATGGATTACTGAACACCATGCCAATAAACACTTATCGGATGTATGACGTAGGAGTTACGTATACGATCTTGCGCAGTATAAACTATACACGTATAGAAGTTAGAAAAAAAAATAAGCAGAAGCTTCTAACATAATGTCTCCAAGTCACTTTATGATTCACATCATGTAAATCAACCACTGATGCTATTATTATCAGAATTCTAATTCAAAAACCTTACAGTTCGGTAACCTAATCACAGAGGTACGGTGTAATTAACACAATGAGATTTTGCAGTTTGCATTATGGGACATGTTAAATAAAAGAGATCGTGATGATAAAAAATACCTTGAAATATTATAATCAAAATATACGAAAATCGAGCTTTCTTCCGAGCTCAAGCTCTCTTTTAACTCTTGAATTTTTAACTTAAATGCATTTAAAATGATTATGTTTGAAAATTTCACATATACAATGTCCAGCAATCTTCCAGAGCTCATCAATTTCTTGACAGCGGATGCTCTGCGGTTTGAACATCCTATGCGCCATTTGAGGAAAACCAGCAGTGATTTACCACTGATTGTTATTGATTCTCTCAAGCACATGTACATATTCCCAAACTTCAATGATATAGAGACACCGGGAAAACTCAAGCAATTCCTCCTTGATTTGTACTCTGGAAAGTTGCATAGGTAAATAGCATGTGATTTTATATAATACTCTATGTAAGAGATGAGGTATTTTATGGCATTTTTTGTGAAATGCTAGAAATTTAATATTTATTCTAAACTAGCTGTTGCTCGCGGCTCCGCCTGCCCGGAGGTTATATTCGGGAGCAAAAGTATACAATCCAAGGAGTTGTCTTCTGCACTGAGGCGCCTGTAGCGATTATCCAGCATCTCAGTTGTTGTGCCTGAATTTCGAGATTGCATCTAAAGAATACCCCATAAGTTTAACCTCACTTTGCCCCTTTTAGTGATGATTTTTCAAAAACGTTAAAACACGTATTTCTTTATTTCCTACCAAAAGCCTAAATATGAATTTACAGATCCCTAAGTCGAGGAATTATGGATTTCCCATACAAATTTTGAACTCCTATTTGACCCCTTTCAAGGTTGTTTTTTTAGAAAATAGATAGCCTATGTCCTTCTCCAGGATATAATCTATTCCCTTACCAAATTTCATTACAATCCATTCAGCCGTTTAGTCGTGAAGAGGTAACAAACAAACAAACAGAGTTACTTTCGCATTTATAGTATTAGTATGGATAGTATGGATACAACAAAATTATATTTGGATTCATTCTGACATACTATTAAAAGAGGTTGTTGTGGGAGACCATGAGTCTGAGGAGATTGATTACCATTAAGAGACTCACTTGCAAATTTGTCAGCTTTTGTTGTAAAAAACACGTTAAACATTCTTTTTAAATGGAAATCATTAAAAATTAAGTAATATAATAATTTATAATATTTTCCATACATATAAGCTAACGCATGTATCCCCGAATTATTCACTGTCCGCAAAGCTTATTTTCAAATCCCAGATATTATAGACGACAGGCATTTGGGTCAAATCGGACAAAAATTTGAATGCTGGACAACTTATGTGTGATTTTTAGAATCGAAAACTTAAACAAAATTATGATTGACCGACCTGGATTTGCACAGGGATCTCACCAGTTTTTAGCTCAATTACGCTGCGACTAAGCCAATAAAGCGATTAAACATAAATTGTTACAATCCATGAACATACACATTACCAAAGAAGGTTCTGATATGGTGAAATCAAATGTAATTATAATTATATATTTATATTATTTCAGAGAGTTCCACTATGGTCCTGAATCTGTTAAAAAGGCGAGTAACAACGTAGGAGTGACCAATTCTACAGAGTCCACATTCAAAAAGCTAGCGCCCTCTAAAAACCGATACACACTCCTTCGAGACGAACTATAAATTATCTTAAACTATATTGTGCAAATTAATATAAGTTACCACACACAGTTCATTTAATTATGTAGTACATTTAAAATAAAATATATACGTAAAATATATCCTGTTCCTTAAAATGTGTACCAAGAATTCATTCATAATAATACCCAAATTATAACCATCATTATTATAAAATCAGATTTTTGTCCTAAATAATTTGCAATCCAAATAGTTTTAAATGCTTTAATTTTATTTCAATCATTTTGAAAAAGGCTAACCTTCGAATTTACGTTATAGGTAATAGGAGCCAAAATTATAAATAAAAAATGAGCAATTTAAATTAAAATTACAACGTTCTCAACGTTGTAATTTTAAATTAAAATTTATTTGTTTACATCTTATTTAATCAAACAAACACTACATAAGCAATAGAATTGCTATTTTTTATGGCGTTGAAGTATTCTTTATTGTCAATTTTATTACATGTTTTAAACAAATTCTATTTTCCTAAAAAAATAAACTGATATTTCTGTGAAATTTTGTAAACAATATTGCATGTAATTAACTTGCTTGTTCCCGCAGCTCCACATGTGTGATTAGGTTTAATCCTAGAGGACGGTATAAATATAACTACGGTCAGCATTTACTACCTTAAAAAAATCCGATCGCCAGAATAGAAACCGCTAGGAATTGATCTTATATTTTATTCCACGTCAAAACGTCACGTGTGCATGATTTAATCCAAATTTTTGGAATTGGTTCAGCGTGATGTTCGAATAAAAACAATCAGAATATTATAGTTCAAAAAAATGGATTAAAAGCGAACTGTATTTACTTTTACATTACATCAACAAAGTTACTTTATCAAACCGAGAAATAAATTTCGATTAAATATTTTGCAAAAAATTAAATAAGTTTACTGATACATGTGTTATTTATTAATAATATTGTATAAACAATTTTGTTTTCTCTTTTTCGCTGTTTAAAACGTTTGCTCGTTTCCGTGTTTTATATATACGGACCGTGACGACCTTGGATTTTTCCAATTCTGTCAGTAGGGCGATATTTATGGTAAAACGCTGTCAGTTTATAATATTATAACTTTACAAAATGGTCTCAACTAAAAGACACACAAAATATATTTTAATGTTATGTGGGAAATTTTTATATGGTGTCAGAATTTGTCGTGGGTCAGATTTAAAAGTCACAATGATTTTACATGATAGACTCTGTTTTGTTCCGTATTTTTCTCAATTTTGTTCCACTTCAAGCGTGGATCACTTGGTAAATTCTCGTCGTGCAATATGATAACAAGTCTCGCTCGATCCACAAATCGATTTGTGGAAGTAATAACTGCTACCACCAGACCCGATCTGCAATCGACACGCTAACATCGACGATCGGCAGGTTCGGTTCTTGGTTTAAAACTAAAACCAATTAGTAGAACAGACCTTTTTTTTGGTCCTTACATACATACACACTCATGCATATATTCCAGTGAATATTGATTTCAGTAAGCATATTTTTATGCGTTTTAGCCAGCAATGAGCTTATTGAAAACCTTTGTTTATACTAGATGCTACAGTTCTATAGTAGGACTATGGCACCTTTTTCTCTCACTTTCTTTTTCTTAGAACAATGAAAACTGAACTTTGGTCGTATTTTTTAAAAACATTTTTATAATGGGATATATAGCTATAGGATATATAGCTTTGTACATCGTCTCTTATGATACCAGGTAATAAAACCATAATTACAGATAAAATATGAAGTTAAAGTAAACATACCGAAACGAACAGACCTGAACTAACATCGACACCATGAAATCCGTGCCAATCAAGCAGAATATAGTACCCAGAACATTAAATCTCAGCGCTAGAGGTGACGGTCGAGGTTATCCGACGACGCGACGCATTAAATATCGCGGGTCGTGTGTGAACCTGAGAACGTTCCTCCGGTGGCGCACTAATTAGCTGTCGGCATTTACACCCTAACGACCGAAATACGAACCACCGCCGGCTTATTATACGGCGACATCCATCGGGCCAACTGCAGCCCATTCATACTGTCTAGTGGTGTGCAAGTCAAATAGGGAGGTGACTTACAAGCTTATGCGCTCCTATGGAACGAAATTCTAATTAATTTATTCAAAGACTGAGTGCCTTAGTGGCGCAGTTGTAATTGTGCATGCGTTACGACTGCTGTGCTGAGGCCTCGGGTTCGATCCCCGGGTCGGGTAAAGTGATATTGGGTTTTTCTATCTAGAAATTCTCAGTATTAGCCCGGAGTCGGGTACCTGTGCCCGGTATGGCGATAGGCTCGCCCCCTATCACATTATGGGACCGAAATTCGGCGAAAACTGGGTGTACTGGTTACACCTCTGCCTACTCCTTCGGGTATTACAGGCGTGAGTTTATACGTGTTATTCAAAGACATATTACACTTTAGTACAACCGAAGGTCACTTTATTTTTTCGAGGACGTTGGTAAGGAAGTCTACGGTTGCGTTTTCTTTTTTCTCAAACCAAGACACAATTTCTATATTTGGAAATTATTTTACAAAGTTCCTGAAGCACATTACACTTGAGTGACAATACATGTCACAGACTAATACAAAAGTTTTTCTCATCAATGATTCAATTTTTGGATGCTAACTTTAGGATATTTCATCTCCATACCGGTGTTTTTGGAACTTAACACAGTGACAATAGTTTACAGTATTTATGAGTTCTAACATAGTAAAAATAACTTTATTGTTTATCAAAAATCTGATACTCCCACGCCCTAAAATGTAATAATTCTCTAAACAGATAATCAAATGATTCTTAGAAAACAGTATATCTTTATTATCACATATACATCTTACGTACTACACACAGGCGCCGCATTGGTACAGATTAGGGATGTTGCGAATAGTCGCATCCGTATCCGGATTTGGACATCTGCATCTGCATCCGCATCCGCAATAATCAATGCGGATACAGATATATTGAAGGTCGTGATAAGAAAGAAATTGGGACCAGTGAGTGGCGCGCGTCGTGAGTTTGTGCTAACAGGAACGAACATTTCGGTGACAAGATACGACGCGTTCATTATTGTTTTAGCAAAGTTTTCTTCTTTGTTGGAAGATAATCACTTTGTCATCGTCACCTACTTGCACATTTTTTAGGGCACTGACCGAAGAAAAGATAAGAGAAGGTATTTTAAAGATGGGTAGACACAAGGGATGACATCTCACGTCTTATTTTTGAAGGGGCTAAAATAATGAGGATGGTATATTCTTTAGAAAAATATAATGAACAACTAGTGACATCTGGTACAGTCAGTAAGCCATGTTTACAAAACGATCTTGGCCTGATGTTCGATTCATCAAGTGACGACGAAAAATCAAGAGACATCCGAAAATAGTAATGCTAACGCTGTAATAGCTAAAGAAATAGCTGTCATACGACGAAACAAAAACAGAATCTATGTACATGAACATTTACTGAAATAGAGGTGCGTTCATCTAGAAGAATTAAAAGTACTATCAACAATAGCTCATATATATTCATTACCATCACTAGCTAGTATTCCAAGTGAGCAGTTGTTCATTAGCGCGAGTTTAATGTATGAACCTGTACGGAAAAGATTGGAACCTAAAATAATAATTATAATAAAACGCGGTGATATTACTTTTTATTAAAATGCACCTAATTTTTACTTGAATTATTACATATTCAATTATTCAATAAAAATATTAACGATCTTTTTCTGGATCTGCATCCGCATCCGCATCCGCGGATGTGAGCTTCCAAAAATCTGCATCCGCAACATCCCTAGTACAGATGTTCGCAGTCTGAAATGTAGCGAGTTATAACTCAATACTACGCCAGCTGTCCGCTTCGACCGTCCGGCATCGCGGCCACGGCGCGCCTTATTTGCATTTTGATGAGGCCCGACACTGATACAATAAACACGTTGGGGACTATCGGAAGTCTGTCCGGCTCCCGTCCGACGTCCGCCCTCTTCGACCCGGCCACAGCGACGTTTAACAGTATCATTCATAACCGTGTTCGCTCAATTAACGCTTGCTCTGAATTATGCACACCCGTGTCTGGGACTGCTGTTTTACATTTGCATGTTGAAATTAGTTTAACAATATGTGGTGCATAAAATAACATTAAATAGATTTTTTTACTGAATAATAAGGAAAGTGTTTGTGCGTTTTTCCAGCTTTTTCTGGGTTCTATACCTTTTCTTCCAAAAATAACCTCCACGCGGGCGCAGCAGCGGGCAACATCTAGTAGATAACAGATTATGTTACGGGAATTTATACGTGGATCGACAATATTTTTGCATAGAGATGTGTAAAGTCGCACAGTAACAAAGGCTACTTTATCAATTAACAAAATTTACAAAAGCTCCATGATGCAGGACATGGTAATGTTAACTGGAAAAGTGATTAGTTAAACTCAATGTATATATAAATCGAGTGATGAGACGATTGCTTTTAACTGCCTTCAGTCGCCGTGAGACGCTACCAAATCTAGTTTTTATAATAGGTTTTGACCCAGATGTACAGATCTCGCATGTAAATCATGAAATATCCAAAAACATCACGTTGAAACAAACTACGCACTACATTATTAAAAACAAGTCCTCGAGTCGGCAAGTAAAATTAATTAACAGCGAAGTAGATGTTGACTGATACTTATAAAAAGTCAGCGACAGTTACCTATTCAGCGGAGCATGCGGCGTAATCCTGAGCGAGACGAGTAAACAAATTACCCGTGCCGGGTCGGACCCGGTCGGACGGACCGCGACGTGCCTCTGCCCGTCTTCTATTAATTTTAATTCCGACACAACGCGAAGATCGCCGAAGATGGGCGAGAGGCACGCGCCACTGTCATCGACTTGAGAATCAGTGTAAAATTATTATCAGAACATTATGGGTATTCAAGATATCACTGTTACGGTTCACGAATACTTAATGGACTTTATAGACGTTGCAAATGTTTTATTTGTATGCTTTAAACTAATATCAACCATATAATAGTAATAATACTAGCCCTGTATTAAACATTGTCCCACTGCTGGGCACGTGCCTCCTCTACGAATAAGAGGGATTAGGCCTTATTCTACCACGCTGGCCTAATGCGGGTTAGTGGACTTCACATACCTTCGAAATTCTTATGAGTATTCTCAGGTATGCATGTTTCCTCACTATGTTTTCCTTCACAGTTAAAGCAAGCGATAATATTAAGATTTAATACACACGTAACTTTAGAAAAGTCAGAGGTGTATGTCACTTGGGTTTTGAACACACGACTTTCGTTATTACAGTCCGTACCTCAACCAACTAGGCTGTCGCTGTTAATATCAACCATAATTATACCAAAAATGTAAATAAATATCTACCCTATGTATTATCTCCGAAGGAATTATTTGAAAATATTTATTTACATTTCTAGAACAGGTATCACAACATGGAATTAGCTGCCAATGTCTGGACTGGTCAGTTATAATAAATTTAAAATAAACAAATGTTGTGAGGCGACAGTGTTCGACGGGTATTGATAAACTGGCAACCGTGTCAATAGCAGGCCATGTGACTGCAGGTGGTCTCTCGGATGAGTATCTCGTACTCGCCCAATGCGAAATGCGATCTACTCGTACAAAGTACAAACATACAGGGTGGGCCAGAAAGGCGTACGAATTTCAAAACCACATTACTCGTGACAGGCACGCGGGAGTGGGACGCGGGTAGTGGGGATAAGTAGCTTGGTTCTTGGAAATTTAGTCGCTATGGAGCGTTTCACTGGTGAGCAGCGTGCGTTCTGTGTAAAGGCTTATTACAAAAATGGAGATTTGTGCACTATGGCGCGGCGTCAATTTCGATCTGAGTTTAGTTTACATGATCTAAATCAATGTCCTAGTGAAAGTGTGATCAGGTCGTGGGTCAGAAGGTTCGAGTCTACGGGTTCAACACTGAATCAGAAACCTGCGGGGCGTCCAAGGTCAATACGAACAGAGAAAACTGTAAGCGAAGTTGCGACGTCCGTACGGCGCGATCCCCAATTATCATCCCGAAAGAGATCAGCTGAGCTCGCCATATCAAGAACATCTTTAAGGCGTATTTTGGTAAAAGATCTTAAATTTCACCCATATAAACTTCAATTAGTGCAGGAATTGAAACCGAATGACCACCATCTACGCCGTGCTTTTGCTGTAACAATGTTAGAGCGCTTTCGAAGTTTGAACAATATTCTCTTTCCTGATGAAGCTCATTTTTATTTAAGTGGATTTGTCAACAAGCAAAATTACCGGTATTGGGCCGGAGATAATCCCAAATTAAAACACCAAAGACCTTTGCATTCACTTAAAGTTACAGTTTGGGCGGCCATGTCGGCTGAAGGAATCATCGGACCACATTTCTTTGAAAATGAGCGAGGCCAGACTGTAACAGTAAATTCTAATCGCTACACAGCAATGTTACGTAATTTTTTCTTCCCACAATTGCATAATTTTGAAGCCTATAACAGCAGGACCTGGTTTCAACAAGATGGCGCGACATTCCATACATCAAACGAGTTCTTAGCAGTTGTAAACGAAATGTTTAGCGGAAAAGTGATATCGCGTGAGTTTGTTCTCTGGGGATACATCAAGAGCCGCGTTTACGCCAGTAAACCGACGACGATTGCCCAGCTCAAAAACATTATTTGCCAGGAAATGTCCGCTATCCCACGAGCAATGTGCCAGCGAGTTTTCACGAATTTAAAGTCTAGATTCGAGGAGTGTGTACGTCTAGATGGCTCACATCTCAGTGATGTTATTTTTAAAACATAAAATTCCCATGTGTCTTCTTTATTAAAACAATAAATTATCTTCCCTACGCTTTGTAGTTTATTTTCTATGACTTTTTTAAATCCGCTCAACTTTATGGCCCACCCTGTATATGAGACAAGTGCTATTCTTCCTTTGAATTGATCGTACGTGTCAATTGGCATATTTATTGTATTGAAGATGTCGTTGTGGTTTTTTTTAGTGCCTTGATAGGCAGTCGAGCAGACGGGCCACCTGATGGTAAGTAGTCACCGCCGCCCATAGACTTCTGCAATGCCAGAGCACAGCAGAGCCGTTGCCTACCGTTGAATTAAGTAAATAATGTTTAATTCTTTATCGCGGCGGAACTTAAATTTCATATACTTGAGGGATATTTATCCAATGAAACTCTGTCAAAGTATGCCTAGTAATAATAAATCAAGAGTTATAAATATCCTATCTATGGCCTATCTTATGTTACAAATGCTAAGTAAGACATACTTTTTAATATAACCTGAATCTTCTCGCTTACAATGTTGTACAACAATATTGTAGTGCTTATATGTTGGATTATGTCATATATTTGGTCTAGACAGTAGTTCATCGCCACCTCACAGATATGATTGCATTACCTGAACTACTACCTAAAAGAATTCTAAAACACGGCATGCGAATAAACTACAGTTAAAACGTAGAGAGATAGCTGAAATCCACACACCATCATTCAGACAGAAGTGAGCTCGAGTGCATCCCGTGAGATCCTATACATATAAAATGTGGAAACGAATGCACACAAATTGTTACTTCTTACTTCCCCGGGTTTAATCAAGGGGGACACCCGCCGCGCTTGCCGTCCTGGCGCGCTTCCTTCAACTCGGCGCAAATTGAGAATAATGGATCCTGCGAGCCGTTTTAGGGTTACTTAGAAAAATTTGTAAGTCTATAGTCTGATTGCTTCTTTGTGCGGACAATAAAAGCTTTGTGTTTTGCTCTTTTGAGTTAACTTTATGAGGTTTTATTCGCAATTGTTGAATCCATTATAAAAATGTGTTTGAAACACGAAAAATGTGGCATGACCTAATAAATAAACAATATAAATTGGCCATTATTAGGCACGGGCCTCTTCTTAAATCCTAAGAATTTAAGCAGCTGCTTATATTTATTAGAACATATTTTAATTAATACGTGCGTCGTACTGAGTTAGGCATGAAATTAGACGTTGTCAAAGTTTAGTGCAGATGGGCTAGTGTGCCCACCATCTCGCTTCGTAGACTATACATCAAATTCTTTTGAAGAATTATCAGTAAATCGCTGTTAGCTGGTTTTCTTATGGCAATAACTTACGCCACTTAAATATATAATATATAGGTAATCATCACGAAATGTATGTTCTAGATTTTAGGATGCGAACCCGACAACTATGTCTTGGTAATCAGGGTATCAAACTAAGATAACATCGCTTTTTTCTGAAAATTCAAGCTAACTGGTATTTTTGAATCACAAAGTCCAGCTAGCTTAGTGATACAGGAACAATTGAAATAGTCCTCTATTACCATTACCATTACCTACTGATACTAATTGACAGCGCCCGCGGCTCCGCGGCCGTGGGTTCGATTCCCGCACCGAGACAAATGTTTGTGTGACAGACAGATGTTTGTTTCGGGTCTGGGTGTTGTGGGACCCTGGTCCCTTGTAGTTCTTGATACCCACGATACAGGTTTGACTTAGCGTGAGGTCAGAACTATGTGTGTGACTGTTGGGTGATTATTTATGTATACCAGATTAGATTTCCTCTTGGGGCTAAGTCAGAATATTACAAATACTTCTACCAGGAGATCCCGGTCTAATCACTCTTGTGATTTGTTGCATGAATGCAATCTACGACAGATTTGAAAATTGGAAAGATTCAGTAAACACTTAAAGTAAAAGTATTGAAGATAGGCATTATTTGTAATTATGATCATATGATTTCGGGCTTCTCATTTTTTTTTTATAAATAAAATAAAAATCTTTATTGATCACGTAGGCATATAAAAGGCACTTATGACAGTTCAAAACACAAATGGAAATTCTCTATACAGAATGAGTAATTATGGTTAATGGCGTAGGAACTTGGAATCCACCGTCAAGGGCTGGTGGGCAGGGATACAACGACGAGGATAGGACTGGAAAAGGAGAAAAGACGATGACCGGAAAATGAAAGGAATCATGATCTTTAGATTTTGCATTCGACGTGTCCAAGCAACACACAAGTGCTATCGTGGTATTTTCACAATACATTCGAACCTGACCCTTCCGTGGACATCCGTCACACTGCGTACCCTATCTGCCCCGCGGCGCGGCGCGGTACGGCGCGGTGCTAACGTTTCGGCTAAGCCGAGCCGTGCATCGCAGATCCGCCTTTACGATCTCGTTAGTGCCGGTAATCGCGACGGTGCACGAGCCGGATTACGGCTGTGCATTATTAGTGTTTTTATTGATTCCCTCGGCTGCTGTCGTAAACTGAGATTATTATTCGCGACGCGGCCCTCGTCCCGCGCATCCCCCGCTTGCCCTCCAGCCGACTTGTTTTGTTACTTAATCGCGACGATAACAGCATTTAACGACGCCTAGGTGACTGGCGAAATTCCGCTTCGATGTTTAGTGCTCATTCTATTTTCATTAACCATTTACCCACTTAATGATCCAGATCCTAAGGGACTCAGTCAATGACTTGGATCCATAAAATGAAACTTTAGCGTGACCTGTACGGTATAATTAATGGTTGTTACTAGCCCCCACTCGCTTCGCCTGAGCACTTTGTTTTTTGCTTCGTTTCAATACCTTACAATTATGTAATTGTAAAATGCTCATAATTACTAAGATTTATATTTAATGTATTTTTAATCATTTTACTACAAGATTTAGTATCAAAATATATTATTTACGTAACTAAATTATGCGATTCTATGAAGACAAATCTTATTATACCTAATTTATTTATTAATTAAAATCATGTATGCTGAGATTAATCTACTCTTCCGGCCGCAGCCGGGTAAAAATCCGCAAAAATATGTTTGAATTTTATAATGTTAATTGACATGATATTATGTTGAAGTTAATTGAAATCTATTCTGTGATGGGACAAACGTACCGTTGTTACTTCACCATCGAATTCACGGCCTCTCGTTTCACAGCCGGCTACTCGTCTGTCACATCACGGTGGCTGTCAATTTATAACAAGGCTTATCACCTGGATTTATATTTCAATTTCGTTTGTCTTACGCTGGTGACTGTTATTAACTTAGTTCTAATTATTGTAATAAAACCAATTTTACTGACTGTGTACTCCCCGTGACCATGAAGGATGTAAAGCTTTCGAAACGTCGTGACTAAAAAAAGTTAAATATTCGCGATAGAATCCGTAAAATTAGTTTTATTTCAATGTATAATATTCGCGTAAACATAAGGTACCAACTGTCTTATTATTTTTAGCAACAAATCACCTATTTTAAATATTACTGAAATTAATTTACTATCCCATTCTTACAACAAACTATTTTCAGGGTGTGCCTTTATTATTTTACATGTTGTATATTGCATAAATAAAGTGGGAACACGTGACAAGGGTGAAAACCGGTACGGCTATTGTTACCCGGCAGTAGCGTCTCGCCGCATCGTATGCGACGACTCATCGGCAATTTGTATCGGACTCCGTGGATGCATGTTAATAAAGCCTATTGTGTCCCCGCCTGAACGGGATTAACCCACGCCCGACCGGCACCAAACTGAAATCTTTTGACCACGTCTTATATGGATCGATCGGATTGACAGCCTCCGTGGCGCAGTTGGTGAGTAGCCGGCTGTGAAACCTGAGGCCGTGTGTTCGATTCCCACACCGGGACAAATGTTTGTGTGACAGACAGATATTTGTTTCCGGGGCCTGGGTGTTGTGAGACCGAAAGTCTCTCTTAGTCCCTGATACCCACAACACAAGACTCGTATCTTAGTGTGGGGTCGGTGCTATGTGTGTGACTGTTGGGTGTTATTTATTATTATATGCGAAAGTAACTCTATGTTGATATTGTCATATATGGCCAATTTCAATAAGAAATCTCAATCCGCATTACAGAACCCGGAAATAAACCAATCTGTCATTCGTAGACGTGGCATTCAAACTTAATTCTTACTGGCTCATTTATCATTACAATCTGTAGTTTAGAGTTAGGATCGTTTATTGAAATTGGCCGAATAACAGTAATGATTATAAAACGTACGTCGTAGAATTCAAAATATTTCAGATGGCTAAGTTGTTTATCCTAAAATAATCTCTAGACTAACCAATATACAAGTGGTCCGACGGTTCAGCCGGTCTACTCTTGAACACAATTCCGATCGATCGGTATTGGATTTGTGAGATTTCGTATTCTGAGTGCGATCCTAGCGCCGTATTATTTCAATATTGTATAACTATTCATATGATAATCCTAATTCCAATTATTGTATATTAATGGCTACACAATATTGAACTAATATGCCGCTCAAGAGCACGAAATCTTTCAAATACAATACTGATCGATCGGATTTGTGTTCAAAAGTAGACCGGCAGATCTCTAATCAATCGATTACGATTTTGAAAAATGAGATTTTAATTAAATAAACATTGGAGCCGAACGAACTTATTGGCATTAGAAAAAGATACAATCGTTAATAGCCGCGTACTGACCAAGCGAGCGGCTTCGCGAGGCAGTGTCGGACATTTGCCGCAGTACGCATGCCGCGCGAGGCGGCCTCGGTCTGTAAGTTTTCTAATCCGAGGCTGCCTCGCGCGGCAAGGCCGAGCCACCGTGAGCATCGACGCTCAGTTTAACTTGAAGTCGAATAGAGACCGCGCGTGCGTATAGTTTGCCCGAGACCACCATGAGGCCGCACATTCGGAAAGCTGTCGCTACCACTGCCTTTTTAATAATTCTAAGGCTTGCAAAAAAAAGAAAACAGAAAACTAAACGATTTGGATTAAACTCTTATACAAAAATAGATTACAGGCTGGGAACAGATTGTTTGAAGAGTTGTGCTTCGATGACGAAGAAAAAAAATTCACTCGAATGAGTAAAATCGAATTTGACAATGTGTATTATCTCATAAACGCCAAAATAAGCAAGAAGGACACGAGGCAAAACACTACCGTCTTGAGTGAGCGCGCAAACGTACTGAGGTACCTTTGAGCATCGACAAAAACCGACAACGCTCGGCTCGGGCCGCGGCACGCTCGGGCGAGGCTGCGCGTGCGTTTGCCTCGGGCGAGGCACGTCTTGACCGACCGAGGATTTGCCTCGCGAGGCTGCTCGCTCAATCAGTACGCGGCTAATAAGTCATAATGCGTTTTTAAAATGCCGTCCAATAAAAATAAACAATCAGTATACTGATATGTAGGTGGTATTAGTTTATAAATCTCTTCAGAATGTTTACATTCTAAAAACAAACTAAATAATAAGTAATAATCTCATTTTCAAAAACACAAATAAAATCACTTCTTATAAGTAAAATAATAATTATTCACAGTATAGACTGACAATGACGGAATGATGAATTTTTAGCTATCTGTCAAATAATGCTATAATTTATGTGAGAATTGAATATATTAATAGACTTAAATGGACAAGTAATTGTTATTATGAGCAAGATGTGAATTTTAACGTCTAGACATGAAGAACTTGCTCCGATCAAGACTCCGCGTGTGAAGTACTCTTTCATTTCATATAATCTCATCAAAATCTTACAAAAAGCTTATTTTTAGCCATATACAAAATCAACTAATCATTAACTATGAAATGATATTTTATAAAGTAAACTTAAGTCAAAAAGACCCCTCGTTGTTGAGTAGAAGAGTTGATCATTAGAACCGCTGAAGAGGTTAATTTCGATAATCCGCTTTACCATTCTACTAAAATCTGTTTCAATTTTGTTGGAGGTTATGTTCAAAATAAATCTTGCTTTAGAAATTGTACAAAACATAATAAACCTGATCTGCTTTGACACAATTATGATTCGCATTTTATGTTTTTTTTACAAACCTTAAAAAAATATTTTTTCAATAGTAAGGTATTATTACAGTTGAAGGAAATAATTAAAATGTATGCATCCATGCGGTGAGTTTATGGTCTCTGTTATTGCGAGTGAAGAAATTATATTCTGATCTCTGAGATTGTACGGCTTCAATCTCTCTTCGGTCCAAAAACTACAGGACGTAAGACGTAAGACGACCGGTGAAAGAGCGCGTTTTAGATTTGATAACAGTTTCTTGTCAACTGGTAATCATGTCTTTAACGGTTAGGACTTGCCAGTATTCCGCTGGCATGAACTTCGACCAAAACGAAAAAAACCTGTTTTTTTTTTCTAACAACATTTATCATCTATATAATGATAATAGGTTTAGAGATAATGTCTGAAGCATTCCGTTTTGGTGTGTTTTAGGGGCTTTTTAGGGTTTTGCCGTCAAGTGGCAAACTATTTAACTAAATGTCCCTAAAAAGGCTATAAACAAGTATGCCAGCGCCGATAACTCTTATAATATCAGAAGGATTACGTAGTTTTAAAAATTTAAGGAAACGAAATAAGAAGCCTTCAATCAAAGAAGAATCACGCAGGTTGTTTAAAACGCAATGGAAAAGCCTGCCTATGAATTTCATAACTCTCTTACTATCTAGTAATACCAGCTGGATGAAGTGGCTGGAACGTCCAATTAAAGGTTTAGACCCAACATTTCAATCCTATCGCTTGCAATGGTTATCCAGCATTATATTAAAAAAGCGCACCCAAGCTCAGATATTAAGTGAAAGAAAGAAAAAAGAAAAGATTTTTTATTGTTGGTACCTACGTAATAAAGAATTGACATATAAAAAAAAGGGCTAAAGGTATTGGATTTTAGAATCTAAGTATTCATTCATCCTGAGCATTACCGATACAAACATCCACATACTATCCGAACATAGCTGACTACCATAGACGCAGCGAAGCATGCCATGATCCCCACTACGGGGCTACACGGTCGAATATTGCACAGTGCGCAATAGCGTTAAATTATTAACGCGCTAAAGTGAAAAGCGGATCATGGATAAAGTGATAGGTGATGAGAGCATGACGCTGTAGTCACCACCAACGGCGGACTTGCACCGCGGTGCCCCGTGGTCGAATCAACATTAGCCAACGGATTGAATTACAGCCCGCCACCCCGTCAACGCAACGTAATTGATTCAGCGTCCGCCGGGCGCCGCGCCGCGCTGGCACGCCTTTTTCTCTCGTCCGGAAAAAAATGCAAAATCCACCACTAATTCAATATCCTAACACTTCCAATCTTCCAGACAGTGGCAAATTTAAATCAAATTCCTCGTAGATATATGTCGATTGCAGTTTCTTGCGGGCCAACATGTTAAGTTTTGTGAGTTTACTGTATCTTAAAACCGTAGTGGACTATTCAAACGATGTGTATTAAGGGAGTAACAAATGGTAAATCATAAAAATGACCTCGAGGAGTAAGAATCTGCTGGACAACCCGTTCTAGTGATTATCGTATAAAAAGAATATATGGTCAATATGACTTCATAACGTAATTTTCTGTCTCTATGGTATAAATGTTTGCTACATTTGAACACTTATAATATAATTACATTTGTGTACAAAATTATAACAGGAACACAAATATATCTTTAGTTGTGTTCAAATACCGTAGCAAAGATCTAAATACTCTAAATAATCTAATGGATGGTACTGATATTTAATGCAATTTGTCTTCAAAACAATTAACGTGTTTATATTAAAAACATTGTTGTAACAAATAGTGTCAGTAATTAAATATCAAATAAAAACTCTGCCGCCACAGCAGTGTACAAGATGCAGATCTTGAGCGTCCGAAACCTTTACATGAATCGTTTCTTGTATGGGGCTTTCAGCGCTCAAATTGAGACAAGGTGTACCCGTTTGAGCATCACAGTACTGCAAGTTATGAGAACGTCATGTGGGGGCTTCTTTTACAAACTGTGAATACCCGACAATTTGTCGTATTCCATTGCTACAAACATATTGCTTTTGAAATGGTGCAAATAAATTCGGAGAAAATGCACTAGTCACAATGCACATCTATTTGATACTAAACTTATCACGCTAAGTAACTTGTCTATTTCTGTCGCTAAGCAACACCGAAGACATTAGGTTGAATACTTATAAGTCAATTGAATTACTATCTAAGACTTAACATCTAATGTCGAGTAATTCCATGGAGTACTTTGTAATTCTAAGTCCTCAGTTATGTTGCCACTATTTATAGACAGGTGACGCGGCGAGGTAGCTGCTTGTATTGCCACTCAAGCAAAATAATGCTTATTATCATACTATCCCCACAGCGTTTAATGGCTGAGAAATATAAAACCCTATTTTGCGTGCTGAATAACTTTAATATACCACTAGGACTATAATAATGCATTATGTTGACAAGTGTTTTCAGAAAATTAACTGTTACTCGCTATATTTTATCATTCGTTTCCTTTCCTGCAAATTGGTCACGAATAAAATTATATCTGTAATGAATTTGTACTAAGGAGTTTTAATTAGTTTATAGTTTTTTTTATAGTTTCTCAGTGTCAATTATGTATGACTACTTCATTTGTGTGGAAATTTTGATGTGTATGTGTGAGAACTGACGGCCTGGATTTTCCATAATTATAATTATGGTTTTATTTTAGACTTTTTAGAAATTAATATTCGTTAAATGGGTCAAGCCTCCTTCTGTAGGATTTCCAGTGCTATCCGATAGGAACCGGTCAATTTTTTGGGATAAAATGTTATTCTCTGACAGCTAAACAACCCTTATACAAAAAATGGGTGCGTGTACTTATGTACGCGCGTGAGAAGTTATACTTCTTTGGCATCAATAAAAAATAGTTTTTAATTGCGTGCAAATATTAATAATTTTAATAATTAATATTAATAATATTTTAATTTATATCAATAAATAATACATACGGATAGTTGTGTCACGGTATGCGCGCGCATCTTAAAATTTCACTCTCATATTTTTTTCATAACGCGCCTAAAGAAGTATAACTTCAAAAATGTGTTCGTGTGTTTGAAACAGCGTCCATTAATTATAACTTTTTTTGTTTATGATTGCTTGTTAATAATCATACAACTTCATAGGCGTGTTTATGTCAAAAGTAAAATAATCTGTTCGTGACAGTCGCGGAAGGTCAGTGCTTTTCCACATCCCAAAAGTGTCCAACGTGCCTAAAGAAATTCTCACTTCAAAAAATCATGTCTATCCCTTGCTCTGAGAAAAACATAAACAAATCTATCCCACACGAACCGTGCATTTTTTCAGGATAAAATGTAGCCTTTTAGCTATTCTAGACTATACTCTACTACTATCGATCACTGTGCTAATTTTCATCCAGATCCGTTCAGCCGTTCTGGCGTAATCGAGTAATAAACATCCACCCAAACATTCGCAAATATTATATTAGTAGGATTATATTGCATTACAATTTGATATCTACTTTCAAACTAGACACTTTTGAAGGATGTACAATATCGCGATTCATGTATGAAATATTTCGAGGAAGGTGGGTTCCGTTTCCAATACTGGTGCATTGTCACGTGCAATTGAACACCACGTCACACGGAAACAGATACGTAACAAATGTGCTGAAACACTCGTCCCACTAGACCACGTCTCTGAATATAAAACGCGAATGTAACTTTCGTATCGTTGAACACTGAAAACATTGAATAAACTATCTATATGTATCTATCTAAATGACATTAACTCTGCATTACACTACCTCGTTGCTGGTCACGAGTAGCTATACTAAGAGTGATAAGCCCTTATTCCACTGCGCTACCTTAGCTTGTTTCCAAGGATTGTATGTATATTGTATCCTTTTCTTCAAATGACCTCCACGCGGGCGGAGCCACAGGCAACATCAAATTTTCATATATCATTCTACAGTAACCAACCTTTGAATAGGTATGTTTTTTTTATAAAAAAAAGTTATTTTCATACCAATGGAAATATGTTACTTTAAATAATTGGAGTCAATTATACACCTTCTAAATTTTTATAACAGGACTACTATCAACCGAAAATGACAATCGCATTTCCAATACATAGTTAACACAATAATAATGTCTATATAAATTAGAAAACAAAACATTACACTGTATGCAATTTAAAATGAAAAAAATTGAGCGAGATCACTAGGGAGTTAGCGCGGGCAATATTGCACAAGTCGATTAAAACTGTGACAGATATCCATACAAATATTATGTCCGCAAGGTTTATAATAAAGTTACGAACTCCGAATACATTTACACTGAAATTATATCATATTAAGTATAAAATATAATTTAAACTGAAATAAGTCAAATCTGGAGCAATTTTACTCTAAAAAAAAATTGCATGAAAATATCAGAGATTATTTAAGTAAATAAAATATTTTCTAATCCGTCATAAAATATGCTCTCAGCAATATTTCAATGTGTGCTTTTATACAAGTTAAAAAATAACACAATTTAAAACTTAAACAAAGAAAGCATTTCCCTGATTAAATCATATCCGACATTTATTTACATTACACGGGCCAACAAATCGTCTCATAATAAAATCATTTCATAAACAATACAAATGAGAAATACTGCACGCCGCGGCCGCACCGGTATCTGATTAAAAATAGTGTACAAGGCGATATAATCAAAAGTTATAGTGTTGGGCTGCGGTGCGCTCGACTCGCGGCGATATCCGGCGCGCAACGGATGTTGCCACTGAACTCAATTTACCCAACACTTAATACTTCAATACAAGGAATCTGCGCACCGTTGTCAGCTGCGAATACATTGCGGAGATTTTCATTCATGCCATTTAAAGTGTGTATAGTCAAAGAGATGCGTATCAATTTTACGGTTCACCGTTCAAGTAGTTAAAAAGTTGTTTTTGGACTTAATAGTCGTGTTTTAAATAACGACATAAGAAAATTACATAGGCTACATTTTATTCCGAAAAGATACATGCTTCCCATGGGACAGCAAAATATAGAAAGATGTTAATAGCTTAAGATGCGTCCATGGATTGTATACCTTTTCTTCCAAAAATAACCTCCACGCGAGCGGAGTCGCGGGCAACATCTAGTATATAATGATTAACTCACATAAACATACATACGATATCCAACGTAAACAGAATAAACAAATACAGAGAATACAGCTAAAAAGATGTCAAAGCATGATTTTAATATAGTATCATTTGCTCATCAAGTTGGAAGGCAAAGCCAAAACGCGTTGCGCGAAGTCGGCACGTTGCATATGCGTCGATATCCGTGTTTTGTTTGACTTGTGTGCGCCCGTCCGCCGTCCGGGTGCCGTCGTCCGCCCGGACAGCGCCAGCCGGACGATCACGAAACTAATTATACCTCCGGGCTAGCACGGCGACGCGTCCGTTCTTCGCAAACTTTGAAATGAATCACTAAACTCGTGGGTGAATTGCTTCTGTGGTTATATGGAGGAAACCGCTCCTTATTTGTAAACTTTTTATTATCAATACAAACGCACTACTACATAGATAATACAGAGACAACACAATTGTTTAGTTATCGACATAATATTATGCATTAATTTAGTCAACGATCTATATGTACTACGTACTAGATGCGGCGACCAGAACAAACATTATGTTCCACCGAGTCGCGGTGTATACACTGCACCGATGTTAGTTTGCGTCATGCCACCTAAGTATGCACACCACATTGCATCTTTCAGTGTGGAGTTAATTTTAGTTATATGTAGCGACATTCCCGAACAAATCTGCCTTAAATTGATTTACATTGAAACTGTTAATAGTATATAAGGTAAATAACATAATTTCATGACTTTTAGAACGTAATATAAATAAATATTAATTAATTTCTATTCTGAATACGGAAAGTCTATATTTCACAACAAAATTAATTAGTTTGTCCCGTTTTGGCGCATGGAAAGTCCCGTTCGAGAAATAGTGACGGAGTTATCACGCTTCTACCAAATAGTTCTTAGTAAAATGAATAGATGGCATTAGTGGGCGGACAAGGTTTTTGGAACATATAGTTTCTTCGACAGTTCGTGTCTATAGAATATAAGTCAATGAATTTAGTCTTTAAATATGGCAAATTGATACATACAAACGTACCAATACAACTCACCGTAATATTTTTTACATAATAATAACAATTATCAAATTAAGAATTATGAAATGAAACAACTAGTCAAGTGCGAGTTGATCTCCCATGAACGGGATTCCGTAATATACTGTTTCCCGTAGTTTACAAACTTAAGATATTCATATAGGTTTTCCTTTAAACTAAACGGCGTCATATTAGTCTGTATAAATTTTAGGCCCAACTTAATTGAGGAATCGAATTAGGGAACGGTAAGAAAAATATATTTGCATATTTTGATGTATATGTATTGTTACATATTGACAAATTTAAATATAGATTTAATTGTCTAATTTCATTAAATTAGACAATTTAAATTACCCTCCAATTTCAGAATTCATTTGTTGAAGCAATATCTGTGATTAAATACCTAATTAAAAGAAGAGAGAGGTGTCTTATGTACACCCGGTTGGAACGGAGTTCCTTTAGCTACATATTTTTAAGTAATTTAGGATTAAATAAAGTTATAAATATTTTTGCATATTCTCAAAATTGACGACAAGCTGAATCGATTGAAAAAAGCTTTAGTTGCCTAGATGATTTCACAAAGCAGGAGCTCATTACGCTTCAATGAACCCCACTTACCAACTATTACTTCAATACACGATGTAACCGTTTAAGACGAAGCAACATATAATTTCGTTACGTATCGGTTTCTTTGTGTTTTTAAAGTGCCTAGTCGGGTGCAGCGCCTCATCTGTATACCCGCTCCGGGGAACGAATGTAATATCTAATTAACTTTATCATAAAGCGCCGGTTATTGCCTTGTCGGCCGTGGGACGGTTTAATCGGAAGCTCGCTGCACTATAGGATTTTTTTGTTCGGGAATTATTCGTAACATTACAAGCGCGGAACTTTCTTTATATCTAATTCTTTATAACACAAAAATGTTTCTACCTATGTCCGTTATAGACTTTGAAACCACTCAACCGATTTCAATGAAATTTTGTGTATGTTTGTGGTTGGGTCTAACTTAAAAGATAGGATAATTTTAGACCCGACAGGTGGCACTATTATCGAGATCTGACTTTCTTATTGTTCTAAACGAAAGTTCGGTCCACAGAGACGGCGGTTTATGGCAAGCCAACGTCTAACGACCACTAGTATATAATAATACAGTACCTATATAGGCCTTTACTAATAAACGTTATGTATGCATTTACCATAATTGTGGTTTAAGATCCTTATTTCTCATAAGAATATATAGTGATTTCTCCATTAATAAAAGTATCGTGTCACAGGAAACTTTGAGGAATGGGATCAAGAGGGAACCACGACACGCAACACGAGTCAGACGATAGTGATGCATGCGCTTTGTGTTACATACAACTAAGTGGGTTTGGTTTCCAAACCGAGACAAATGTTTATGCGATCCCGCGAAACAAAATAAAAAAAATTTACATTTATAATTTTAGACAGATAGCCTCAGTGGCGTAGCGGGCGAGTAGCCGGTTGTGAAACGAGAGGCCGTAGGTTAGATTCCCTTACCGGGGAAAATGTTTGTGTGACAGACAGCTATATTTGTTTCCGGTCTGGGTGTTTTGGAACCTTAGTCCCTTGTAGTTCTTGATACCCACGATCCAGGTTTTACATAGTGTGGGGTCAGAACTATGTGTGTGACTGTTGGGTGTATTTATTTGTCTTACTGTGGGGTGAGCATTATGTGTATGACTGTTTAGTGGTATTTTAACTATTTTTGTATTAAATGTACGAAAACTTTAGCACGTGGCGGTGTCTTGTTTAGGTCGTATACTTCAATGTGTGCCTATAGAATTATCAACGTCTATTGGTAAGGTGGGCTTTTACATGTTTATATTGAAAGTGCCGGAATCTCTTATTAGAACCTTTGCAACTATAGTCAGTATAAATCCTGCATACCTTGTGTTAGGAACATCAACAAAACTATGCAAGATGGATATTTAAAAGGCACAAATACAATATTTATAATTTATTAATTGATTTACACGACACTGTTACACATCTCAGTGCTTAATATCAACACACACGCATGTCAGGATTCACTTTAACGCTTCTCTTTATAATTAACTAGTTGTTGCTCGCGCCTCCGCCCGCGTGGAGGTCATGTTTGGGAGAAAAAGTATACAATACAAAATACCAATATTCATGCGTTTAACTTAAAAATGTCGGATTTTCATACAAACTTTCATTCCCTATTTTACCCCCTTAGGGGCGGAATTTCGAAAAATCCTGAAACATATATTCTTTATTTTTAACTAAAATGCCAAATACAAATTTTCATGAATTTAACTTCAAAAATGACGGATTTTCATACAAACTTTCATCCCCTATTTTACCCCCTTAGGGGTGGTATTTGCAAAAACCCTTCCTTAGTGGATGCCTACGTGATGAAATGTACCTACTGTCAAAATTTCAAGTCTCTAACCCCAGCCGTTTAGGCTGTGCGTTGATCGATCAGTCAGTCAGTCAGTTTCTTCTTTTATAAATACAGATCTACCAGCATTACCCTTTTAAACTGAACAACGCCATTGAACCGTTTACAATTACTTACTGCCCCGCGAGCGAACCACGAATGTTCTCACTACCAACTCACTGCTACACCACTAGTCTTCTGAACTAAACCCCGGAGCGCGGAAGGCACTCTGTTTTATATTAAACACTAGCTGTTGCTCGCGGCTCCGCCCGCGTGGAGGTTATTTTCGGGAGCAGAAGTATACAATCCAAGGAGTTGTCTTCTGCACTGAGACACCTGTAGCGATTGTCCAGCCTCTCAGTTGTTGTGCCTGAATCTTGAGATTGCATCTAAAGAATACCTCATAAGTTTAACCTCACTTTGCCCCTTTCAGGGATGATCTTTCAAAAACGTTGAAACACGTATTTATCTATTTCCTACCAAAAGCCTTAATATGAATTTTCAGATCCCTAACTTGAGGAATGATAGATTTCCTATACAAATATTGAACTCTTATTTGACCCGTTTCTAAGTTGTGTTTTGAGAAAAAAGATAGCCTATGTCCTTCTACAGGATAAAATCTATCTCCTTGCCAAATTTCATCACAATCCGGTCAGCCATTTAGTCGTGAAAAGGTAACAAACAAACAAACGGACGGACTGACGGACTGACAGACTGACGGACTGACGGACTGACTCTCTCACTCTCTCACTCTCTCACTCTCTCACTCTCTCACTCTCTCACTCTCTCACTCTCTCACTCTCTCACTCTCTCACTCTCTCACTCTCTCACTCTCTCACTCTCTCACTCTCTCACTCTCTCACTCTCTCACTCTCTCACTCTCTCACTCTCTCACTCTCTCACTCTCTCACTCTCTCACTCTCTCACTCTCTCACTCTCTCACTCTCTCACTCTCTCACTCTCTCACTCTCTCACTCTCTCACTCTCTCACTCTCTCACTCTCTCACTCTCTCACTCTCTCACTCTCTCACTCTCTCACTCTCTCACTCTCTCACTCTCTCACTCTCTCACTCTCTCACTCTCTCACTCTCTCACTCTCTCACTCTCTCACTCTCTCACTCTCTCACTCTCTCACTCTCTCACTCTCTCACTCTCTCACTCTCTCACTCTCTCACTCTTACACTCTCTCACTCTCTCACTCTCTCACTCTCTCACTCTCTCACTCTCTCACTCTCTCACTCTCTCACTCTCTCACTCTCTCACTCTCTCACTCTTCGTGTAAAAATGTGAAACACGTATTTCTTTATTTCCTACCAAAAGCCTAAATATGAATTTACAGACCCCTAAGTCGAGGAATTATGGATTTCCCATACAAATTTGACCTCCTATTTGATCCCTTTCAAGGTTGTTTTTTGAGAAAAAATATAGCCTATGTCCTTCTCCAGGATATAATCTGTTCCCTTACCAAACTTCGTTACAATCCGTTCAGCCGTTTAGTCGTGAAGAGGTAACAAACAAACAAACAAACAGAGTTACTTTCGCATTTATAGTATTAGTATGGATTTACTACTCCCACTTTGGTTGTTTTATTAACATTATTAACTACCCCCAACTCCGTCTCCTAAATAGCTCCGTTATACCTTCGGTATTTCTAATAACAGGAAATATCCTAATACTTGTAACCTCTTATTGTAGACGAAGATCGAATATGACTTACATGTAAAAAATAAAGCCCTAAGGAAATTTTATATGTATGCAAAAAGATTATCCTGTTAGTCTATAAATATTTATTCAAAAGCGCTGGTGAACCTCAAACAATAGAAATGTATGTATATCATAAACATAAAAAAGCACATGTGGTCCGACATCACTATGCCTCTGGTAGCAGATACCATCACGATACGCAGAACTTTCCAGATCATTTGGAACACCTTGAAAATCGTACATAAATAAAACGAATGGACAATCCAACATAAAACTAAACATATGCGAGAGTGGTAAAGTGGTAGTTGTCACAACATTGCGCTACATCGCGTCGTGGGTAATTCGACGTCACTATGCCTCTGGTAGCAGATACCATCACGATACGCAGAACTTTCCAGATCATTTGGAACACCTTGGAAATCGTACATAAATAAAACGAATGGACAATCCAACATGAAACGGAGGGTAATTCACCCGCACGCCAGGACCTCCGGCTGGTGACCATGGACGACACCACGGCCGGCAGCGAGAGGTCTCCTCCGACGAGATTGGCACGTGGCGAGCCACGGTTAACTTTACTGAAAACCGTGTTCCATTGCAGAGATGAACTGAATGATGAATATATATTGTTTTTATCATATTATTTTATCATACTTCATCATAAAAAATATGTTTGAAGTTGTAGCAGCGTATTTGGTTTGTAAGGAATGTAAATATAAGGCATAGTAGCCGAAATTTTAATGATTTTTCCTTTAGTGGATACTGTGGGGACATTAGCTTACGCCTGTATCCTAGAAGGGGTAAGCAGATATTCAACTAGTAGTAGTTGAATATCTGCTACGAACAATCCCGGTTTGTTAGCCTTATTTCCGCCCCACTAATATGTTAGGTGGCGAGATTAGCGCTAGAACCGGTACAAATTTTAAACCAGGACAGTTCATATAGTGTTTGCACTGAGCTTGTTACTCTGTTCCGGATTAAAGAACATTAAACTTAATTTTAACTTATTTAACATTAATAAAACAGAAAGCTCAAAACAAAATTCTTCTCCCAGCGGTGAATCCAAAGCCGAGGTAACCTAATAAAAAAATTCGCAACTCGCAAAACACATTTCCACGTATCGCGTTGGTCGGACCATAACTGCAGGTACTAACGGGATTAGTTTAAAAAACAAAAGCAGGTTTAGCAGAGACACATCAGCGCCGTGGTACAGTGCACCGCGCCGGGGTCCCAAGTAATTCACTTAGTAAGATTAAGTCCGGCACCATCAAAGGTTTACACCTCAGAGCCGGCGAGCGTGTGACGCTCTAATGCGTTTTGTAGATCTGCAGTATTCTTCCGGTTTAAAATCGATCCATTGGTTTGTGTGTATTTTTTGCTGGAAATAATTTTATAGAAAACTACAATCCACGGAGGCACCTTAAGTTTTTATGGGATACCATAGGAAGCGAGCATTTTTCCAGGATAAAAAGTAGCCAATGTCATTTTCTGATCCCTAAACTGCCACTACGCAAAAAATCATGTCTATCCCTTGCTCTGTGAAAAACTAAACTATCCCACGGGAACTGTACTTTTTTCCGGGATAAAAAGTAACCTATGTGCTATTCCAGATTTGATCTATGTCTGTGCCAAATTTCAACCCGATCCTTCCATCCATCCAAACATTCGCATTTATAATATTAGTAGGCTGGTTACTATGTAGTTCCATGAATAAGTTCGTCGAATATATTCGGTACCTACTTATTAAAATAATAAGAAAATTACAACAAATAAAATCTTGTATAAGCTGTCATAACAAAAAATCATCATTAGTGATTAAATATTATTAATTACTTGATAGATAGATAATCAAAACATCAAGGAAACTCTTATGTGAAATCAGAACTTTGAAAGTATATTAATGTCAGGTGTACTTATTGGTTTTTACATAAATCAGGAAATCAGATGAGGAAGCAGGCCTAGCTGGTAATTATATAAAATTTAAGCTCAACGATAAGCTATCATATAAAACGAGTGAAAACAACATAACACTATTATTCAATTTGAAACATAAACACAGTCACGATTAAATCAGTTTTAATTATTTTAAAACATTTTACAGTCATAAGATATCTCTAAAGTTAATGTGAAATTTGAGGATATATTTCCGTTAAGAGTGCTGTCATATTATTGTTACTTCGTTCGTTCAGAACACTTCATCACGAACGAAACGTCACGATGTATATTTTCAGGGACGATTTCGGAATAAATGTGATTCAAGTACAGTAAAAAAAAATTGAAATTATAGCTTACTAAATATCCACAGTCAATAATTTTGCAAGCGATTAAACGAAAATCGCGAATGCACAACTGTAGTCTATTAACATAATCTGTTCTGATTTTCTTGAAAATTAATACTGTTAAACGTCAACTTTACATTAAACCCGTATCTTACCATGAACACCATTTAAAAAATACGTTTTCTTTTATTCTCGATTAAATGTAAAGAAAGAACGTACAGACAAAGTTTCAGTTTTCATCCGAGATAAAACAGAACGTCTGAATCTCTGGCGCAGATTTTATCGAGTGTAGATTAATAATAAAGGAGGCAAGCATCGGTTTCCATTTCAGACTTCCAAACTTTTCATCCGGCAGTAGGATAATAAATATGTTGATTAAAACAATGAAAATAATGACGTGCCTCTCAATAGAGCCGAACAATGGAAAATTCGATGAAGAGTTCATTAAAAACATGAGTTGTAAACTTTATTCACGTATAATATTATTTAAGTAACCAAATCTCTTGCTGGTATATAAGGTGCTTTATTCTGTAGAAAATTACAGAATTAAGAAGATAATTGTTGAAAAACTGGCATTGATAACAATAATGAGGTAGAAGTTAACGGCTCGTGTTTCGTAGCCACAATAACATAATTATTTTATATCGAATGCTTCTTTTTGGCCATTCACTAGCTCTTTACTTATTTTTAACGGACTTAAAATATAAAGTATCTTCTCCATTCAGCGCGTAAGTTCTTTTTTTGCTTTATGTGTAGGGTATGTTCATGTTTTCTAGTGTGGATGAATATCGTTCATGTAAGAAATTATTGCTAATTTAAACTCTTCAGTTTCAATTATGGAATTCTATTTTAAGGTATTTTGTTCGAATAAGTATGTGGTCTTTTGAGACTATACATTTCCTCCATATTTCTTTGTATTTTATACACCATATTTTATCTAATAATAACATTTTTTAGTAGGAAATAAAAATTCTATATATTCCAATACACACTAGCGTATCACTACCAACTGAATAAACTCAACATCTAAATTGAAATAGAAATATCTGAAAACACTATCAATTGCATATTCCTCATACACATACAAGGAGGCACTCGACAATTTCCGAGACAACACAGACGGCACGATAAATTCCATTACCGTGAACGAGTTGGGGAACTGTGCTCTCTAAGTCCATAAGGAAATAATAAAAGTATCAGTGGCACTCGTTGCGCTCCGGTCAAAGTATCAGCAAGCACTATGGAAGAATCAAACAAACGTTGAGAAAGTTCTTAAATCTCTCGTCGGAGTCGCCGCTGAGTTGTTTCCCGGCCAGACACTAGCTCTTATTACAAACTTAAGCAGCCGCGCTACTCCGAGCCGCGGCACCCGCGCGCTAACCTGCCAATAGACTACCAACTTTTAACTAGCGAAAAAGATATCGGATTACGAATTATGAAATGTTTTCATCATTTCAGCTTAATGAACTTCATGTTGTAATCAAATTTAGAGTTATACAATGTGAGGTTGACTCATTAGGAAAGAATGTTAATTATTAGGATTAATAATATTCTATGAAACACTCAATACAATCAAATCAAATCAAATCATTTATTTTGTAAATTAGGCCACTATGGGCACTTTTTACATGTCATAATAATGTTAAGGTCTACTGGTGCTTCGGAAATGCCCACTGGTCTGAGAAGAAGCACCAAGAAACTCAGCCGTAGGTCTTTTGTAATTTGTCATTACAATTTACATTATAAAATAATTTACATATAAAATACATACATCCTTAAACAAGTCACATTCATATGAAACAAAAAAAAACGGTACGGTACATGTTAATACAAGGCAGAGTCGTAAATGAGGCTATACAACCTGTTATTTATTTTCTCTAACTAACAATCAATGGGCAATCCAGGTAGACCAGTCCACACAAGCAGCACCCGTTCACGAGTATGACGCATGTGTCAGCCATCGGCCTCCTCAACCATGACACAGGGAAGTGACCGACCCGGCACATAAAGCCGCCGCAAGCACAGACCCTTAAGCGAGCATGTCATACCTTAATCGCGTCAAAGAATGATAGAGATACAAGTTCACAAGAAAATAGCTTTAAAAAAACAAGAAGCCAAGACTATTACGACTCCGGCGTCCTGTGAAAACAATATACATCAAACCGAAATACATTATATAAAATAAGTACCTATCAGTGTGTTGCTGTGTTTAGCTAAGCGGCCATGGTTGTTTATCATTTAAATATTCCGTTATATTGTAATAAGCCCTTTTCACTAAAAAGTTTTTTAGTTCGACTTTGAATTGGTCGATGGGCAATTTTTGCACGGGCTCAGGAATATTATTATAGAAACGAATACTAAGCCCCACAAAAGAAGCATGTACTTTTTGCAAGCGAAAATACGGCATACACAATTTATGCTTGTATCTAGTATTTAGAGTATGTATATCACTTTTCTTTTTAAACAAACTGATATTTTTCTTGATGTATATTACATTTGCATAAATATATTGGGACGCAACAGTTAAAATACCTATATCTTTAAAGATATCTCTTAAGGAGACTCTTGTACTCAACTGATAAATTGAACGAACTGCTCGTTTTTGTAATATAAAAATGCTCTCAATATCAGCAGCCTTACCCCACAACAAAATACCATAAGACATAAGACTGTGAAAGTAACTAAAGTAAACAAGACGAGCAGTTTCTACATCAGTCAATTGTCTAACTTTCCTAATGGCATACACTGCAGAGCTAAGTTTCCCAGCTAAGCACGAAATATGCGTGCCCCACTGGAGTTTCTTATCCAATGTGATGCCTAGGAACACGGTAGAATCAACAGTTTCTAAAACCTCATTGTTCATAACTATATTAGGTCCTAAATTTGTGACATTTGGCATTACAAATTTTACACATTTAGTTTTCTTGGCATTAAGTACAAGATTGTTTGCCGTAAACCACTGAGTTACTTGTGAAAGTGTACTATTAATTTCGTCAAAATTATCTCTATTCCTATCCACTCTGAAAACGAGTGAAGTGTCATCAGCGAATAGCACTGTATTGCACATGTTTTTTAAATAAAAAGGTAAATCATTAATATACACTAGAAACAAGAACGGACCCAGTATAGAACCTTGTGGCACTCCCAGTCGTACAGGAAGATCCTCGGACTTCACTCCATTCAGATCTACGCACTGAACTCTTTGGTGCAAGTACGAAGAAACAACGTCAAGAGCAATGTTGTGTATGCCGTAATGACGTAGTTTCCGTAAGAGCGTGTCATGGTGCACACAATCAAATGCCTTCGAAAGATCACAAAAAACTCCAATGGCGTTCTGCGACCTCTCCCACGCATCAAATATGTGTTGAATGAGTGCAACTCCCGCGTCTGCAGTCGAACGACCTTTTGAGAAACCAAACTGATTAGCGTGCAAGAGGTTGTTAGCCTTGAAGTGGTTAATCAACTGCTTCAGTATAAGTTTCTCAAAAATCTTACTAAAGGTCGGTAGTATTGAGATGGGCCGGAAATTACCGGGGTCTTTTTTCGAACCTGATTTATATAGAGGTATAATTTTACTATATTTCATTAGATCTGGAAAGATACCAGTATCTATACACTTATTAAAAATTACCGTAAGGTAGGGAGCTACTAGATCTATTATCTTTTTTAGAAAATTTACAGAAATGTCCCACAAATCACCCGTATTTTTTGGATTTAAAGTTTTTACAATACTGATTACTTCAGCGGGAGCTATGCGCTCGAATTTAAATAATAATTTACACTGCGACACGCTCTCACGCAGCAAAGATACAGCAAGGCTAGGTGAAGAATTTAAGGAGCAAGTAGTAGCTACAGGTATGTTCGCGAAAAAATCATTAAATGATAGTCATTAAATAAATTTAATTAAATCATTAAATCATAATGTGTTTTAGTTAATATAAGTAAACTATATTCGAACAACACTGAACTCATTATTAGGTGCACTCTAATCCCTTTCCATGCCAGGTAATTAAAACAATAGCGCCGGGTAATTTGTAGTATATTTGAAGAAAAATCTAATAATAATTAATCAATTAAATTACAAACAATAATAATAATATAATAATAATACTAGCCCTGTATTAAACATTGTCCCACTGCTGGGCACGGGCCTCCTCTACTAATGAGAGGGGTTAGGCCTTAGTCCACCACGCTGGCCTAATGCGGGTTGGCAGACTTCTCATACTTTCGAAAAATTCTCAAATATGCAGGTTTCCTCACGATGTTTTCCTTCACCGTTAAAGCAAGCGATAATTAACATTTTAATACACACATAACTTAAGAAAAGTCAGAGGTGTATGCCACTTGGGTTTCGAACATACGACTTTCGTCTTGGCAGTCCGTACCGCAACCAACTAGGCTATCGCTGCTTTAACAAACAATAAACTTGAAAAAAAATTTTAAAGCGTCAACCGTAGCTTGAGCAATAAAAAAGCACTCCAGCTAATTTTCTAGGTATGCCGCACAGGCGGATACAGCGCAAGCTGAGTCGGTCCACAACGTGTCGCCATAAAAGCAACGCGCTTACCGCCCCACGAGGAATCCTGAGACAAATTATTGCGATAATCACATCGCAGCAAATTGTGACAAGAAATTAAATTCAATCTACAGAAAAAGTGTTTACAGCAGCGCAGTTGCTGAGGAAAATAGCGGATATATTCAACTGGTTTAGGAATTGAGTAAAGACAGTGTTTTTTTGCTTGACATAGCGCTGGATTATAGTAATTAGCCAAAAAAATACTTAATGGAACAAAATGTTCCCAAGAAACGCCAAGCGAAGCTGGATCGCCCCGTTACATACTATTAATATTACCAAAACAACTTTACATAAGTCACAAAGGAATTTCAATGATTATATAAATAAACTGCAACGTACTATTTTATACCAGAAGTCAGTAAATGAGTAAATTACAGGTGGTAAGTGATCTCCACTGCTCATCACCACACGAATTATGGATGCGTAAACTACCTTAAAGAAGAATAAGGACTGATATTCCCAAATACCCTTTTCCCAATACCTTTAAGGTCGGCGACACATATCTACATTATTCTTTTGGTATTTTAAGTGTTCATGAATGGTGGAGATCACATACCATCAGGTGACTCGTGCGCGTTTTCCGGTCTCTGCTATGGAAAAAAGTTAATTGGGTCTCCCGGAATCGCTCGAAAACGCAACAGCAAGCTGTCACTTCACGTGTCAAAATGGTACTACCCAGTTTGAACAGGCATTTCATGCTATAAACTGTCCACATACTGATTGTGCTGCCACAAACTGATTACACTAGGATATATATTTCCAATGGACATCGCAATACCTGCACCGTTACCAACATTATCTAACTAAATGACACCTAAAAGAGTAGCGTCAAAGCACCGCCAAAAAATTGCCCGATTACCTACAATAAAAGTGCACACTGGGAAGCGATGACAGTAAATTGAATGTGTCGGGCGCGGCGGGCGGCAGTGTGTTTGCCTCGCTCATCAATCATGCCCGTATGGATTTCATTTTAATGCGACGTCATCGGCGTCTCGTGTGCCCGTGCACAGTCACGCCACCTGAACCCTTGCCACATTGTTTTACGTCACACGTAAAACCTAAATGTTCTGTTTAGGTGACTATCCAACATAGGATACAATATTAAAATTGTTCAGAGGAGCATTATTTTGATTAACTTAAGGCTCATAAAAACCTAAACAAACTTAATATATTGTAAAGATAAATCACACGAAAGATTTTTACAATTACAATCAACCTGAATTAAATGAAATGAGTTAATAAGAATAAAAATGTTCCATGCAAAATTTTCAATTTACAAAGTCAATTCGAATGCCTTAACGAACCACAAAATTTTCCACAAATAAAGAGAAGCACTTAGGAAACGCAAAAGTTATTACTTATGGCGATTAACCTCTCTGCAGTGGACATCGCTGATCCGACGGACGATGGAGTCTCAAACAAACACCCGCCTATTGTATTAAGGATACGGCAAATTAAATCCCCCATTTGTAGAGAGAACACCTTTAGGGGGGCAGTAATCCACAACGGTGGCTGCCTCCATTGTCGTACTGCCTACGCTTGCATCGGGATTAAGTCCTTCTCTCGAATCGAAAATCTGCCCATACACACTTCATACACTTAGGAAATTATGCAAAATATTGTATACTATGACAATCTGGATCTGAGTATTTATTGTATAAATGCAACAATATCTGCTGCAGAGTATAGCAAATCCAATAAATATCCTAACCTTGGAAAACAAAGGGGCCCAATCAAACTGAGCGAATAATCTGGACCGACAGGAAACTATGTAGTGCATCAAATAACGTTGATTCATGCTCCTCGCTGTTGCACAGAGATTATCACTGTGAATGGATTATAATTCGTCACGCGCGACTGACACTCCTAACTATGCAATACAATTGAAAGCAGAACAAACAAACATAAATTACTATCAGACGTAGTTGGTTAAGAATAAATAAATAACACAACAGTCACACACATAATCCCGACTCCACAGTATGATATAATTATCTAGTGTCGTAGATATCGGCAACTTGAAAACTTTCGGTCTATACTCAGACGACATTATGACATATATTGATTTGTCTGTCACACAATAATTTGTCTAGGTGTAGGAAATAAAGCCACGGTCTCGCGTTTTAGAGATGGCTACTCGCTCACTGCGCCACCGAGGCTGCATAAAATTAGAAATGCGTAGAAAGCAAAATGTAAATATATACTATAATAACAAACAAAAATAAAGAATTATGATTGGAATTCGAATCTGACAAGTTGAATAGATTTTTGCGGTGCCTAAAATCGATAGGTAAAAGTATGCATACGGAGACGTGCTCACACAGTTTGATTGAGCATTGTTTTAGAGCCGGACGATAATAGTGTGCAGGAAAGTGTATGCGATTCGAACCCAATTTAGGTACGCGCGACCTGAGCTGCGAGCGGCGCCTATCCACTGCCCCTATTAATATTCAGTTTGTGTATGCCGTACGTGCTCGCGGAAAACGTGATGCGATGCACAAGCAAACAAAAACATGAAAGCAACAGAAATAGGCCCATCCACGAGGTGTCACCTTTGCTCCGGTGTTATTTTTGGTGTTATACGTGGAAAATTTATTATGCGATAATTTTATATCTAAAATATGAAATACGCAAGCGAATAAAAAAATGTGATGTGTTTCAAAAATAAATTCGAGGCTTTCAGAAGAAGAAAAAATTGCAAGTTTTCTAAAAAAAAAAATACACCTGCGTCGAACCGTGTACGACAGAGAATTTAAATATTTACGCAAATCTTAAATTCGTAAACACTTAAAAAAATTATAACATTTAACTTTCTTTAAAACTGGCATCATATAAGCTTTGAGAAATATCAGAAGCCAATGTCAAGATGCAAGCTCTTCAAGGTAGTGGGGGCACTGTGGAGTTCCCAATCTGGCCTAGTGTAATTGAAACGTCCCAGACTCCATGACAGGCTGACGTAGATAATGGAACTTATTAGATATGCCGAACATCTCGGTGACTGCCGGCAACGGATTGAAAATAATGTTAGCTAGTCATTTTTCAGCGCTCGCAAAAGCTCGTCGGACGTACGACGCAAGATAGCATCTTCGTAGCCAGATTGAAATTTCAAATGCGTAAGCCGCAGCAAGGCCTCGCCGAAATGATGAACGAACGGAAATTCCGACAGATTAAGAATTAAAAAGATGACATGCCGCATTACTTTGTGGCTGACTGTTTGTTTTGCGAAAAATTTTAACATTTGTTTATTTTTGTTGTATATTTCAATTTCAAACACAAACAGTGTTTTACTTATTTTATGTTATAACCTCTCTAAAAGACTAATTGCGAGTATATGTAAAATTAACTAATCTATTGCAATTAAAATTATTACTATGTAGACAATAAAAAAATAATGTATTTTTAACACGCTTAAATTGTGGGATCGCACTGTAATGTAACTGAGTACTCGACAAAGGATATGAATATCATACAATTATAGTTAGTAATTGTTGTATAATGCTGAACTAGGACATTTTGTGAACTTCTGAAGAGAGAATAAAATAAAATTGTACGAACAAGCTGCCTCAGATGATGGGCATCGAAATTTGTGAATAGCCACAAGTCAGTAAATTGAGATAAAAAATTTGGGTCCAGGAACTGGATAGGAACATATAAACTCGATAGTTACCCTATACATACAGTTTGGGTTTATCAGATTTAAATGATTTTAGACTTTCTCAATTTCTATACATATTATAAAAATTAGAAAACGGGTCTTAATCGCGCAAGTCAGCCCGCGACCTCGGCCGATGCAACTCGGTTGAAACGTCGGGATTTAAATTGGTATTTATTTGTTATGTTGGTGTGCATTAAAGTGTTATCTATCTATTTATGTCATTAAATATTGCCCGCTTAAGACCCGTTCTCTAATATTATCAGATTTGTCTTAATAAGTCCTCATCACTTCACCTAATAACGAGGACCCGTTGATGGATCCAGAACGTAGATAAGGAGCGAGTATATTATATAAAATATTAATATTATATGCATATTAATAATAATACATTAAATAAAATAAATTTGTATAATCCTGCCTACGATCTAAATTGACTTTTGGGTATCTCTGTATTTAGAAATACTACAATATATTTTTATACAAAGTATAAGCAAATTCGATTTCATTAGCACTGCAATAAAATCATTTTTTTATGTAATTCGACTTTTTTGTCTAAAGTCATAAGGACCCCACTGTGGGATAGACAAATAGAACAGGGAATGCTGTAAGATAAAACGAAGCCAGGAAGTACCATAGTGAAGTAGTAAGAAACATAGTGTAGTAATGTGGCCATTATAATATTTATAACTTTAATAATTAATACACTGAATATAAATTACTGCCACTAATATAAAGCCATGTTTTTACCCATAGGATGTATAGAAAGGTTTTATTTTCATTTGTAACGCATTATTGACATTTTTTTTCACTTTTTATGTGAAAATTCTGAGAAACAACAAAAAAAAATTTTTGACTCGGTGTTTTAATTTCGCATGCGTTACGACTGCTGTGCTAAGGTCTCGGGTTCGATCCCCAGGTCGGGTAAAGTGATATTAGGTTTTTCTATTTAGAAATACTCAGTATCAGCCCGGAATCTGGAATTGTGCCCGGTATGGCGATAGGCTCGCCCCCTATCACTTTATGGGACCGTAATCAATTTTGCGAAAAGTGGGTGTAATGGTTACCCCTCTGCCTACACTTCGGGGATTACAGGCGTGAGTGTATATATTATTTTTTGATCTTTTTAATATTTACACATACGCTTATATAGTTCTAGTAGTTCAAGTGTAACTATCTAAAATGAACCCAATGCATATTCATTCTATACACATATACATACAACGTATGTCATCCAAACGAAATCACATGTCAAACCACGAAACGCTGAAACGTACAAACTCATATAAAAGACATGTTGTACACAATATACTCGTATAGTCTGATTCGAAAGTTGTCTGAAGCCATACGGGGACGCGGCCCCGGCGATATTAATCATACGATATGCAATGCGGGCGTACATGTTCACAACTTCAAGATTAGAATTTCTACTCTAAGCTCGTAACAATAATTGAGTCAGAACTGGAATTTGGTTTACAACTTACATGATAATATACGATAAAATCGAGATCGATATTAAAACTTCGAATTATACATGAACCATTATGTGTTAAATTTCACTTGCGAAATAAATAAATATGCATTACAACATCCATTTTAAATATCAATACGTGATCATTGTTCTTAGGGACAAACGTGATTGCAGAAGAATACGAAATTAGAGTAGTTACATGCTCTTGTATAAGTAAAGTATTGTTCGACTTATTTATATGCAAGTAAACTTCACTTCCCATTTAAACTACCAGCATGACAGAATGAGGTGACATATTATTATTAGCCGCTGATCATTCTACTTTTTAACCGACTTCAAAAAAAAAGGACGAGGTTCTCAATTCGTCGGTTTTTTTATGTATGTTCCCCGATTACTCGAAGTCGCCTGGACTGATTCGAGAAATTCTTTTTTTGTTTAAAAGGGCATACTTCCCAGGTGGTCCCATTGGCACCAAGTCAGGATCTGATGATGGGATCTCAGAAAAATCGAGGACAACCCTCAAATTTTATAGTGACGCAACATTCGTTTTTTATTGAAGTCGGTGTCTTTTTTATCACCAGTTGTACTTTAATATCTCACTTCAAATTAAAATAAAATTTAAAGAGAGATATTGTGGAACGAATCAATACTCCACCGGCACGACTCGATCTACGTCCGCATTTGTTATTGTTTACGGACATCCTTGCTGAAACATAGTTAGTTTGTTTATACTGAGTGAAATTCCACCCCGTGATTACTTAGAAACTGAACAGCAACAATTATTATTATACACAATCGATAATTATAAAATGTATTTACCTATATATTGAGACAATGCAAGCCTTATATTTGTACAAAATTTTATTGAGAGAGGTTTTTCTTCATATCAATAACCATGGAAATTAAAAAACTTTGATCATATTATGAATGAAAGTTGTATTCATGTCTTTTTTGGCTCCATTGTATCTATTGATTGCGGCAATAGAGTCTACGTTTTCAAAAAAACTAATTTTCATCATAGAGATATTTTATATCAGATCGGCATACAAGTGAGAGTAGCTACTAAATTATAACTACCGCCCATGAATACCCATAATTCGAGAAGAACGGGGGTTAAAGGCCAATGTATAAAACATGTATAGAAAATTGTTGCATGCAAATATTTCTAATTGATTTGTATTGTTTTACTCCACTGTATTAGTTCACCTGTAATAGTAGATGTAAGAGACTGTGGATCATACGAGAACAGCAAAGCTGCTACCTAACGTCATTTTCGAGCGTGCTCAACGAGCTGAACTATTTTGTAGACGAAACTGCCTACAATTTGAATAGTTTAAACTATCTGTATATATAAAAGAAGAAACTGACTGACTGACTGACTGATCGATCAACGCACAGCCAAAACGGCTGGGGTTAGAGACTTGAAATTTTGACAGCAGGTACCGTTTATGACGTAGGCATCCACTAAGGAAGGGTTTTTGGAAATACCACCCCTAAGGGGGTAAAATAGGGGATGATAGTTTGTATTAAAATCCGTCATTTTTGAAGTTAAGTTTATGAAAATTTGTATTTGGCCTTACAGTTAAAAATTAAAAACACATATTTCAGGGTTTTTGGAAATTCCACCCCTAAGGGGGTTAAATAGGGTAAGAAAGTTTGTATGAAAATCCTTCATTTTTGAAGTTAAATGCATGAAAATTGGTATTTTGTAGTGTATACTTTTTGTCTCAAACATGACCTCCAAGCGGGCGGAGCCGCGAGCAACAGCTAGTATATAATAAAGATTTTGCATTTTATCGTGGCGGAAAAGTCTGAGCCGTTTTATATTTTGATAAATCATTACTAGGTATTGTGTCTCGTGAACTTGCTGGTTGTAAGCATTGCTTTGTAATTAATATATTTTCGGCATTCTTTAAATATTTGTATTAAAAATATACAGTAGTGTAATCATGTTTAACAAGAATATAGACACAAATTAACATCAAACTAACCTTTTCATAGACACTATTTATAGAGACTATTTTGTATTCCAAATTGACGCGTCTTAATGAAAACCCCTTTCAGCGATTCATGGAAGTAGGATTACGTTTATACATGTACCATAATAAGTATTCGTTGCGGTACAACGTAATTGCAATTACAACATTGCAATAATTTGAATGAGTGTATATATCAAAATACATAATTATCTAATGATCAATAAAATATTTTTCTTATATACATTGTCCACACTCGTGCACTCTCAACTAGTAAGTACGTCTTCCTTTGATGTTATGTTTCTCGGAGCATCATGCATTTGCTAAATATGCTGTAATCCGTCATTAGGTTCAATAACTTTGACATGTACGATTTTATATGCGTCATGTCATAGTACTACAAATTTCTAAGGTACAGACATACAAAAGACTGAGAGGCAACTTGAAAAAGTACCAGTAACTCCGGCAAACGAGGCAATGGGTCACAGAAGTAAGTTAAGGGTAAGTGATTTCCACCGCATGGGACTCACAATATAAGAAGAATCATGAATGCCTTGTCGGATTTAAAGGAAAGGACTATTTCTTTCCTTAAAGTAAACTATCACTTCATTTTGGTTTTCTGTGAGACAACGGTAGTAACGCAGTCCAGCCGACCCATTCATGCTGAAGATAAAACCGTCTACAGCCTTGAACTACCATTTCAGATTTCAACATTTTACAGAGAGCGTCGTCTGTCTACAAATGCTACCTGATGTATATATGTATAATTTTACAAGCAATGTATTTTAGTAAAGATGATCAAAATTATTTTTTGAATTAGAATAATCAGCTAAAGTTTCCTGTGTATTTTGTTTTATATCACGACGGTGTCAAACAAGCTTACGACCCGCCTGCGGTTACCGTAACCTAAGGACGCTTGCAACACCAGGAACATCATATGCGCGTTGCCAACCCTACATGAACCTATTTACTACATTCTTGAAGAACCCCATAATGCAATATACCCTTGGAAAACCACGACAGGAAGCTCATTTCACAATCGGAGCGTTTGGGGAGGAAACTTCTCTCAAACCACGCTGTGTATATACTTACTGTTACTGTGTACTTATACTTCTATCTAAGGTACATATTTCTATGATTTACAAGAAGGAATTTCTTCTTATATAGTTTGACCTCAAATCTACATTCTAATTTCCTTCCAACCTCTTACAATGTTATAGGATTTTACAGCTTCCTCGAATCAGCCATTCATTTTCTGATTGGCTTTTCCACTAGCATTCCTAATTTGTTTTCGAATCTTTAATTGGGCTTCTGGCATTTTTATGAGAAGCTACTTGCCAGTTAATATAAAAAAAAAATATTAATTAAGTATAATATAATATACACTTAAATTTAATGTTTGTCAGTTTGCAGTTTTTAAAAATGACTAATAATGTCATATCATATATTGGGAAAATTCACCGTGCTCTGCTAAATTTCTATAATTTGCCTATAGCAACGCATCTATAGTTTGACTTGGATTGTTGATGTTCATAGTCTGTGGACATTCCTTACCATTAGGTCGACCGTTTGCTGATTGCCTCGATGGCGCAGTTGTAAATGCACATGCGTTACCATTGCTGTGCTGTGGTCTCGGGTTCAATCCCCGGGTCGGGTAAAGTAACATTGGGTTTTTCTATCCAGAAATTCTCAGTATTAGCCCGGAGTCTGGATTTTTTGCCCTGTATGGCGATAGGCGCGCCCCCTTCACATTATGCGACCGAAATAATTTGGCGAAAGGTGGGTGTACTGGTTGCACCTCTGCCTACCCCTTCGGAGATTACTGGCATGAATGTATATATGTCTGTATAAAAAATGTACATTTATTTTTGCCACTAGAAATATAATTTCCAATAACACAATCTGCAGCAAAATTGTGATACACAATAAGACACCTTGAATAATACGAAAAATATACGTTTTGCTTGCCTAATCAAAGAGATGTGCCAACATATTATTACTGAACGCAAGCACACGCCTCGCAGAAGCTTTTGACGAGTGAAAGGAAAATATAAAAATACCCGCAATCCGCGCACAGTCAACACATCACAGGCCAGATAATGAGGCACCTATTTTATGCCAGGCCGACATTTGAAGTCGTCGGAAAGAAAATATAAATTGTTCAAATCGTTACTGACGAGAGCCATGTAAACATCTGTGCTTTTCCGATGAAATCGTTAGTGGCGGCCATGTCGAACGATATCAAAGGCAGAGACATAGCGCAATCGCGCATCAAGTAAATTATGCCTTGCCTTTGCCAAACATTCAACTATCGAACATTTTATTGCAAGCAAACTGAAAAAGCTGTGTTATATAAATAAATAAATACACCCAACAGTCACAGACATAGTTCTGACCACAGACTAGGTAAAACCTGTATCGTGGGTATCAAGAACTACGAGGGACCCACAACACCCAAACCCGAAACAATTATCTGTCTGTCACACAAACATTTGTCCCGGTGCGGGAATCGAACCCACGGCCTCTCGTTTCACAACCGACTTCTCACCCGCTGCGCCATGGCTGACGGATGTTATAAATAACCTTATTTTAGTGAACGTTGTCCAGGTTTGGGATGTAACAAAAGGAAACAATCGAAAAATATTGCGGAAGTGGGTCAAAAGTATCCCCATTATATGGGCAGAAGCACGGGCGTTAGTGGAGTGGGCGGCGGCGGCGTCTGCGAGGCGCAACAGGCGCCCCGCCCCCCGCACCGCTGCTGCTTCCCTACAACACCCTCCACCCCTGACCCCGTCGCCCGCGCGCAACAGGCGCCGCGCCCGACTTACTTGTTGAATCGACCGACCTACTAACGTTTCCATGAAGACACTCGACACACCAACCTGTCTATATAGATAAAAGAATACCAGTCCACAGGAAAAACCAAGGAAGATGGTTACAGCAAAATAATCACGATCAAGGTAACTATGAATCTCTCACCCACCAAGAAGTTTAAGATAATTGCAGAGAACTTGAAATGCAACGATGACGTTATTAATTCTTAAAATATTTAGAAATGATTATCATCTACAATCCTTAGCTGAACGTTTTTCACAGTGTGGCAGAAGATTCGTAAGAACTCCAACGGCAAACTTCCCAAAAAGTGACTAAATGTCAAACTTGATGCGGGATGACTGAGATGGGGGCTAACTATTAAGGGCATCACCTGGTGAGATCACCACGGTCATAAACACCCACAATACCAGAAAAAATATATATAAATATACTAGCGGGCCCGGCAGACGTCGACCTGCCGGTAAAAGCAGCGCCACACCGACTGCAGCGCCATTGCCGGGCTGATTTGTGAATCTAAACCATCCAAGGCGCCACCCAAACATATACAAAAAAAAACATTCAAATCGGTCCAGCCGTTTAGGAGAAGTTCAGTGACATATACACGTACAGTAGAATTATATATACGTAGTCAGGTCATAAGTATTGTCACACAGTAAAAACTTTTATTTTAGAATGCTGGCCACAAAAAAGTTTATTGAATTCGAATTTCAAATTGTTCATGAAAATAAAAATGTATACTTTTTAGAATTTTACTCATTTTTAAATATGGAGTGGACGCTTAAAGAAGACCGTGTTGCAGTAATTGCGTAGCATCGTTGCGGCTACGCGCCAATTCAAATTTTTGACATACTGAAAAATTTGAATATAACCAAAAGATTAGTTTATCGTACCATCAAACGATACAATCAAGAAGTGGTCGCCCTCGGTCTGTTAGGACTCCAGCAGTGATAAAAGCTGTGAAGGCGCGAATTCAAAGAAATCCCAAACGTAAGCAGAAACTGTTGGCTCTTCAGATGGGGTTAAGCAGAACCACGGTGAAAAGGGTGTTAAATGAAGACTTAGGGCTTCGGGCATATCGAAGAAAAACAGGACATCGTTTGAATGCTCGTCTAATGGATCTGAGACTGAAGACATGCGCTTTGTTGATGCGGTACGCGGGAAAAAAATATCGGGAAATTCTTTTTTCAGATGAAAAAAATTTTACCGTAGAAGAGAGCTACAACAAACAAAATGATAAGGTGTACGCACACAGTAGTGAAGAAGCGAGCAACCGTATTCCGCGTGTCCAACGAGGTCATTTTCCATCCTCGCTCATGGTATGGTTGGGAGTTTCTTATTGGGGCTTAACAGAGGTACATTTTTGTGAGAAAGGTGTAAAAACTAATGCAGTTGTATATCAAAATACAGTCCTGACGAACCTTGTGGAACCTGTTTCTCATACCATGTTCAATAACAGGCACTGGGTATTCCAACAAGATTCGGCGCCAGCTCATAGAGCGAAGAGCACACAAGACTGGCTGGCGGCGCGTGAAATTGACTTCATCCGGCACGAAGACTGGCCCTCCTTCAGTCCAGATTTGAATCCGTTAGATTACAAGATATGGCAACACTTGGAGGAAAAGGCGTGCTCAAAGCCTCATCCCAATTTGGAGTCACTCAAGACATCCTTGATTAAGGCAGCCGCCGATATTGACATAGACCTCGTTCGTGCTGCGATAGACAACTGGCCGCGCAGATTGAAGGCCTGTATTCAAAATCACGGAGGTCATTTTGAATAAACTTTAATGTCATAAGAATCTATGTTTTGTTAAGTTCATTTTGGTATATAAATGGTTACATAATGAATAAACTTGTTTCAATTATTTTATATTAAACATGTGACAGAATTTATGACCTGACTAGGTGTAAAGATATCTATAAAGATTTAGAAGGGCGGGAAGATTCAAAACTCCAGAAATCTCACAGACTTAACACAAAACGCAACAGTAAACAGTATTACTACATGTAGGCTTTCTGTTCGACAGAGCCACTAGCCTGATCAGCCAAAGCCTGATCAATTCAAAATAACCTTTACAATTACAACCGTCTCATTACAGAGCGCATAGCGTTTCCAGGCACACGACAAGAGCCGAACATCACCGAGATTAGCTGAATAATGAATACTGACGTCAACGAAATACTACGTCGCGCGACTCAGACGCTCATGCAGGCTCATCAATATTTTTGTAAATGTTTTGGGTTTATTTTAAATGAATAATTAATTAAGGACAGTTACAGACCATCGAACATCACTTTTCGACTCACGAGGGCGGAGGAATGGTCATTGAGGCAATACCGTAGGCATTAGCTAGTATTCGTATGTAAAATAAAATAAAAATGTTTTTTGATCACATAGGCAAAGGCACTTATGACAGGTCAAAACACAGATGGAAATTCACCATACGGAAAATAATTATGTTTATCTGCTACAAATATTCTACGGTCTTCCATTCATTTAATAATACCAGCCCTGTATTAAACATTGTCCCACTGCTGGGCACGGGCCTCTGCTATTGAGAGGGGTTAGGCTTAGTCCACTATAGTGACCAAATGCGGGTTGGTAGACTTCATTCACATACCTTTGAAATTCGTATGAGAATTCTCAGGTATGCAGGTTTCCTCACGATGTTTTCCTTCGCCATTAAAGCAAGCGATAATTAACAAAGAATACACACGTTTTAAAACAGTCAGAAACAACAACTAGGCTATCGTTGTTATCCATTCCATTCATTTAACTTGTAGAAAATATTTAAAATACACGTGTCTAATACTGATGGTGAAGTCAATTGCTTCCAAAATGATTCGGTCCTCATAAATTAGATTGAAATCTTCCAAATAAAAATATATGCCATATAAACAGATAAACATGAAAAGGAACACGTAAAGTCGCAAACAGCGCAAAGCTCAGACACCGGCGCAAGGTGTCAGAGAGTGGAGGCTTATAACTCGGTTACGTGCATTATAGCCGCGTGTGATTGCGAGGTGGCTTGCTAAGTACATGTAACACTTGAACACTTCACACACATATTACAATGTGTATATGAAACTCACACATTACTTCTGATATGAAATCATTTTGATTTTCATGTTAAGCTTTGGTAAGAAAACGGAGATGTAAAATACGGTCATACAATATATAGACAGTAGAATGTTCGCAAGTGTTTCAAGAATAATTAACTTCGACACAGACGTAGAAGAATTTTAACAATCGAAATAAATAAAGAATTTCTCAAATTTACTCACCTACTAATGCCAGAATGACGGTCAACAGCGGCGCCGCTGGGAATGACACCGTCACGTTGAACTCTAGCATTTGGAGCAGGTCAACTGCAAAGAAATAAAATCATTTTAACAAGATGGTATATCTTGCGCTTGCCCAAGACCTGTATGTATATTTTATCAACTTTTCTGGACGCACAAAAATCTGTTTTGGTTTCGTGAACTTTTCTAGAAAACTCCTTTTGCCATGTGATTAAATAATTATAACATTACAGAGGAAAACCTACAAATTTAAAGGTAGATAAGTGACCGGTGTTCGGACATCTCACTCACGGCATGATATGGAACAGCAAGCTGTCACTTCACGTTAGTTTTCTGTGAGAAAGTAGCCCTAACCCGCTCGAGGCGACTCGTTCGTATTGCAGACAAAACTTTCTACTGTGTGTGGCTGTGCCACTATAGTATGTAAAACGTAAAATAACAGGGAATCGATATGTTACAAATTATTACAGTTCAAAACTACACTTGCTTTCTGCTATAACAAGCAACGATAGCCTAGTTGGAAGTGCTACTGACTGTAGAGGCTAAAGTAGTAGGTTCGAAGCTCTAATGGCACGACTGTGACTTTTGAAAAGCTACGTGTGTGTTCATTGTTAATTTATGTATGTTAAGTCTACCAACTCGTATTAGGCCAGGGTGCGTAACTAAGGGCTAAAACCATGAGTAAAGAAGGCCCATGCCCTGCAATGGGAGATGTTTAATACTGGGCTTATATATATACAAAATGCATTTCAAGAAAACTGCAATGTGACACGACTATCAAATGTTTTCAAATATTCAACGTATATAAATCCCGACGCAAGGGCCGTAAAAACCAGTTGCACAGAATCTTCTATAAATTAAATTATACTTGAACATTATTGCTCGTAGTTAAAATGTTGTCAGTATGGCCGTAAGCCTGGCAGAGTTCCCGAGGGTGCGCGCGCGACGTCACAGCACGTTAACGCTATCAAACGGCTGCACTATGAATTTTTCATGTGCCACCACGAGTAATGGTGTCGCCCGAGACGTTGGATCATTCTTTATGAGCCGACAACAGAAAACCTTTAAAATATATACGATATATCTATTGCAGCGTCTGCGTTGGCCATTACCGGTAATGTTATATATGCACTCGGAGTTTTTGCATGTAGGTTTTATGGGTTGGTCAGAAGGGTGTGTTAATAAATACAACACATGGTTTCATACGGAGGGTACACACAAAACTATAATAGACGTTAATCTAGTTGTATACGAACGCAGTTGTAAGTTTTTTGAACAATTCTCTTTTTGAACAAAACTCTATACTCTAGTTGGACGGCACTGCGCTTTTTTTTTTGACCTAAATAGGCTTGCGTTTGACCACTATCGCGCCTCTAAGTGATGATGTGGTCTACGCTGGAGCACGCTTGCCTAGAAGATACCTATTCACTCTTGACTTAAAGATACCCAGATTATAATTTTCGGGAAATATAGACTCCGGCAAAGAGTTCCACTCTCTAGCGGTGCGCATGATAAATGTACTAGCAAAATGCTTCGTGCGCGCTGGTCGAATATCAACCATGTATCGATGACGCTTCGCCGAGTCTCTTGTCGTCCGATGATAGAAAGGGGTTGGGGGAATTAAATTGTGTAATTCCAAGGCACACTCGCCGAAATGTATCCGGTAACCGTACCGTAACCGGCGCTTACCATCAGGTGCAGTGTTTGCACTTTGCCATGCCAGGATAAAAAAAAATGAATAAAGATATAAGTTATCATAGAAAAATATTAATAACTTAATGCTGATATTTACTGATAACTCGAAGCTTTTTAATATGTTATATATAATTTTGTTTTTTTTTTATCTCAATAAATAAAACACGTTATTACTGTGTTCGTACACGCTATTCTCGGAACCGTAATATGAAATTGTGAGAATGTGGACCGTTGATTCCAGCTTAAAGACAGGATAGTTTAAATAGTGGTGCTGCTATTGAGATCCTAATGATTTTTTTCAACCAAACATGACGTTACAAGAGTGACACCGCGAGCAACAGCTAGTATTTGATAAATTCAATCGTAAAAATCTTAGCCTACTGAAACAAACAATTTCTATAACTAAACAAGAAAATATAATAATTCAAAATACATTTTGATAAAGGAGCATGACCAGTAATATATGGACCACGGTACATGTTTGCGTCAATTCCAAAGTTGTTTTAAATAGTCTATAAAAGTATCCAAATACTATCTAAAGTTAACATTTTTGGAATTGGAACGCGGGTTTCCATGTTTTTGTGTAATAATAATATTTTTTGTGTGAACTGTAGGTATATAAAGATTTAAACGTAAGACTAGGCAGCATAATCGATTGACTATAGCCTGTCCTTCGGACGAATAAAAAAAACGTAATAAAGTATTACGTCAATGAAAACTGGTAGTCATTTTAATCAATGATATGTCTGATTAAGTTTTAAAAGAAATCCCCTATACAACACAGACATTCTGTTTACCAGACGACTTCAAAAATAAAGAAATAAATTTAAATATTATTTTTATTTTGAGGCGCGAGAAAAAGCAGTACCAAGAATGGGCTTTCTCCTTTACACAATATTTTTTATACCGCCTAATCTTGACCTACCCACCTCCTCTAAAAGACGATTATGAAAAAGAACTCGCATTTCACCAGTGACGTCACACGTCAGTCCTGGCAATATTCGGGCACACGGCATAACCGTAATAAGATAAAGGTTTTATCTTTTTTTGTGAACATAGTTCACGTGTGATCTCGGTGAGGCTTTGTGGACGGTTGTTTGCGTATCTATGACGGGATAATCCCGGCACAGTTTCCGTATTGAAAACTCTCTTTTGTATAATGCTACCGTGTCGTTTGATCTATCACAGAACGGGGTATAAGAAAACTATGCTCTACTAAGATTTTTAACGAAAGGCCTCGGAAATCAAACCCACAGCCTCTCGATTCGCAGTCGGCTCTTCGCCCGCTGCGCCACGGTGGCTCTCAATTAGATGGTTCCATATACATTTGATTAAGATCGGATAACTTAGTACTAAATAAAAAACTAAACTCCGTCTAGTACTAGCACATACGTATTGTTTGGCATTATGTTGGATTTTACATAAACTAGCAATACCCACCGTAAATAATGGAAATTTAAATGAAATAAGGTTTTTTTTTTAAGTTATAAAAGTAAATTTATTCATAAAGGTGACACATTATTAATTTTGCTTAGTTGGATGTTAAAATGATATGAAGATTAAAGGTCTGTCAATGAACAATTCCAAATAAACAACAAAATGTTAGCAGTACACGATTGTGCACAATTCGCGCTGTGTTTAATAAAGGCGATGCAATATAAATTTAAATAATACAAATAAAATAAAATGGACTTTATGTTATTTCATGTTAAATAAAGCTATATTGTTAAAATATAAATACATTGAATTGATAACATGCCATTTTACATTTACAGTCGAATTCAAAAACAATATTTATAATAATTCTAAGACAATGAATGAATAATTAAAGCCTAAAATCCCGCACCTACCGAAAATGACACGACAACATATGCTGGGATCTGAAGTTCTTTATACATTTTAGTTAATAGCATGAAACCTGTTATGTCTAAATACTACATTAAGAATAAACTTTTTAGCTTATAATTTAATAATATGCATGTGATATTCTTAAATAATTCCAAGAAAATTTAAAATTGCATCATCGTTCATCATTCATCATCTGAAATTAATTTCGCCGTCGCTTTCCCTTTGGCGTCTCGTTTCGTATTTTCTGCGATTTACTGCCCAGATTAAAAATATCATACAATATTTGTAAGGTGCTATTTTTCGAACGATTAAAATGAGTACTAAAACTAGTATTAAAATGTTACATTTCATAAATGAATTATTGTATCGTATAAATCTGAGTTGCCGCAGTTACCGGGCGCCCGTCAGTAGTGATACTTGACGCTGGAAACAATACGGTGAGCAGGTAATTGGCATTAAACCGTGCTCTCGAAATGGTTGTTAGTGCAAGTGGAGCAGCGTCGGCCCGCTCCACCCGGCTACCTACTACCGCTTGCCCTAATTAGTTTGAAATGCGAGAACAAGAAAAATAAGCTTCACTAAGCGCTCACTTATAATACTCTGTTTAAATTTTCACCTTTTTAAAAATATGGAGTCTAATATTAAAATTTAATGTGCTATCTACCACTAAAATATATGCATATTCTTTGTAACAATTAAACATTACATACATATACAGTCACACCTGTAATCCTCGAAGGGACAGGCAGAGATGCAACCAGTACACCCACTTTTCGCCGAATTAATTTCGGTCCCATAATGTGGCAGGGGGCGAGCCTATCGCCATACCAGGCACAAATTCCAGACTCTGCGCAACCGAGGCAGTCTAATAATAATAATTAAACCTATAATATTTCTTTCTTTCTTTGGCCATATTCAGAAGTATGGTGTTATGCCTCTACAACAGCAAACTGTAACTATAACTTCATAAATTATAATTCCAAAAAACAATTGATGTTTATAATATTTATTTAAAATTATGTAGGAAATGTAACAACCTAAGATGTAGGAAATTTACACGATGAGTCAAATGAACATCACATCAATACGTTCAGGAAGTCGTCGAAATTAAAATAAACATTTTTTACTCAAACCCTTAAAGTATTAGAGGGCGAGGCTCTTTCGACGCGGCACAGAGCGGCGAGGAAAATACGTCAGGATTTATTGACGTCGGCACATCATTATTATCTGCTTATTTTCGTTTTGCCCCGATATTGACTAATACCCTATTGCTATGGAAAATTACGCACAATTTGTGAGTTAAATAATTGGCCAAATTACACTGAAAATCTCCTTGAAGATACTCATTTATAAATTAGCTATTTAAAGGATCAAACCTGTAAAGCTGTATTTTTTTTATTATTTGCTAAGGAAATTATTCAACAGACAACAAAATTATCGGTTTACTATATACATAATATAACATACATACATATACGCTCACGCCTGTAATCCCCAAAGGGGTAGACAGAGGTGTAACCAGTACACCCACTTTTCGCCGTATTTATTACGGTCCCATAATGTGATAGGGGGCGAGTCTATCGCCAAATCGGGCACAATTCCAGACTCTGGGCTGATACTGAGTATTTCTAAATAGAAAAACCCAATACCACTTTACCCGACCCGGGGATCGAACCCGAGACCTTAGTCAGACCGTAGTTAGACAGCAGTCGTAACGCATGCGCAATTACAGCTAAGCCACCGAGGCAGTCATAATATAAATAATAATTATATTAAAAAATTTATAACTTAAATTTCGTGAATCACGTTTATGTGTTAGACCAACATTTAATAACTAAATAATACTTTTATGCGACTCTATTTCAATTAAATGACGCTTTCTAACACTCAGTTCATACTCGTATGTGGTATCTAAATTTTATAACGGGATAAAGCTTAATATATTAAGTTCATTTTCATTGAAACTACACAGCATTACAAGATATAAACTCTAGTATTTGTTGAAACTAAGTAATATTTGCAATAAACGTGCAGAGACTTCGCGTCATACAAACATGTATAAGGCGTCTGAAATATATAAATATGTGTATTTACTCGCTTGCATTTGCAAATAGGAGGTTTATTGGCAAATGAGGTAGTGAAGCAATTTGCTCTGTTAGACGGCGACGTCTCAACCCAAATGAAACCATGCAAATGAGAACGTTTGGAAAACACCAATGCCAATTACTGCCACTTCTCCGTAAGTATTATTTTGTAAGTAGTAACAGTTGCACTACGTACACATTTCAATTTCTTACTAATGATTTCAAAACTTTGATTTGGCTTTATTAATGACTTAATTGAATCAATGGGTTCATTCTGAATTTTATTTAATTATATCCATCTGTAACATATATTTTTATAAATCTGGTGGAGTTTAGTAACCGTACTTAAATTGGTTTGTTTGTTCACGAAAAAGGACCGCTCGAACGCTACTTTTAAATAAGTTAGATATTTATTTAGCTTATGGTTTCTACATACCTACGTTCTATTTCGATATCAAAACATTTCTGCTCATTACTGAACACAAAACAAGGATTTGTCGTTCCCACGACCTATTAGGGCAAAAAAAAACCTATAACAAAATATTCAACCCTTGGAGAATTACAAACATCCAAAATACCAGTAGATAGCGAATAAAAAAATATTGATACAAAAAATATCTTGAGACTCCTTTGTTGTACACTTAATTATCTTGTCGAGATCGCCGAGTTAATTCTGATATTTAATTATGCAAATGCTCAAGCCTTTTTCCGGGTCTGCAAATGAAAATCTTTTTATTAATTAAGGTGAGTGAGCCTGATGATGAATTATTTCGAAGACAGTTTACATTAACTCATTAAGCCAATAATGTTTCACGTCCTCCAAACTAATAGTAAATGTGAAACAGTTACTTTTTCACGTATTTACTTTCAACACATTACTTTAAAGCTTCAAAAGGTCTCAAAAACAACTGTCAGTTAGTAGCAACGATTCATAATAGCCAAGTCACTACGAGCTACTTAAATTATGGATATTACTCGATAACTAGCAATCAATGGAGTTCCTTCCCCTCAGATTGGCCTACTCGGACAGAATCACATAGGTATATTGAAAGCATATTCGCTCCAGGAAAAATCAATCACCAAATTTCATCCCTTGCCAATCAATATACCTGCATATCAAAATGAATACTTAATTAACTGCATTTCCAAAAGCAAACCAAAATCACGCACCGGATATTTATATGTTGAATTCTCATTCAGCAGCCGATTGTTTGATGCTTGGTATAATAAAATTTTATTAGTGGAAACAATTAATTTAACCGCAAAATACACGCACGGCAGTGGTCATTCTGTCGCGCGCCGCGCTCTGTGGTCTTTTTGTATCGGTGCATATCAATGGACGAATATAATTGACCGACACAATTATAATAACTATGTATGTATGTTTGAACAATTTATTAGCGTCGATTTAATCGAGAATCATATTTTGAACACATATCAGAAATATGACGACGATCAGCTGTGTATTGTCCAACAGAGGCGAAGTACTGTGTATATAATAAATAAATAAATAACACTCACACACATAGCCCCGATCCCACACTAAGATACGAGTCTTGTGTTGTGGGTATCAGGGACTACGAGAGACTTTCGGTCTCACAACACCCAGACCCCGGACACAAATATATGTCTGTCACACAAACAGTTGTCTCAGTGTGGGAATCGAACCCACGGCCTCTCGTTTCACAGCCGGCTAATCGCCAACTGCGCCACGGAGAATGTAATGTATTAATATTCTACACACACAGATTAAATCTTTAAAATAATAGCTTCTAGGAATACATGCTCCAATTAAACAATATTCAGGCAATCATTAAAACGTTTAATTAACATTAGTTCTACAAGATATTTAGAAAAGAAACCTGTCAACATCCACCAATCACTTAATTAATAGCGTCATAAAGCTTAGGTTATGCTTAAATTGTTAATTTATCTGGTTTCTTTGAATATTACAATTGTATTGAAAATACATCAAAGATTCAAAATCTTTATGGAAACTTTCCATTTAATATTAAATTAACACCAAACGTATTGAATGAAAGACTTGAAAGCAGTTCGGTTGGTATCGTTAACGCAGGTCATCGTTTTCCTTCAGTACTTATCAATTCAAATGAATACTACATATTAAGTTTAAATTTAAGTCTCATTTTGAAGTATTATAAAGCCTAATCCCTCTGTAAGTCCGTTAGTGCTCTATAAATTTAAAACAATTAATCCGATTGCCGTGTTATTTTATATTGGTTACCCTACACTATATTCATTATATTAGGTATAGAACATAAAGAATAATCAGTGATCAGAATGGAAACCCAGGGCAGAAATTATGGCTAATCTACACTATATTCATTATATTAGGAACATAAGGAATAATCAGTGATCAGAATGGAAACCCAGGGCAGAAATTATGGCTAATCTACACAATATTCATTAGATTAGGAACATAAGGAATAATCAGTGATCAGAATGGAAACCCAGGGCAGAAATTATGGCTAATCTACACTATATTCATTATATTAGGAACATAAGGAATAATCAGTGATCAGAATGGAAACCCAGGGCAGAAATTATGGCTAATCTACACTATATTCATTATATTAGGAACATAAAGAATAATCAGTGATCAGAATGGAAACCCAGGGCAGAAATTATGGCTAATCTACACTATATTCATTATATTAGGAACATAAGGAATAATTAGTGATCAGAATGGAAACCCAGGGCAGAAATTATGGCTAATCTACACTATATTCATTATATTAGGAACATAAGGAATAATCAGTGATCAGAATGGAAACCCAGGGCAGAAATTATGGCTAATCTACACAATATTCATTAGATTAGGAACATAAGGAATAATCAGTGATCAGAATGGAAACCCAGGGCAGAAATTATGGCTAATCTACACTATATTCATTATATTAGGAACATAAGGAATAATCAGTGATCAGAATGGAAACCCAGGGCAGAAATTATGGCTAATCTACACTATATTCATTATATTAGGAACATAAGGAATAATCAGTGATCAGAATGGAAACCCAGGGCAGAAATTATGGCTAATCTACACAATATTCATTATATTAGGAACATAAGGAATAATCAGTGATCAGAATGGAAACCCAGGGCAGAAATTATGGCTAATCTACACTATATTCATTATATTAGGAACATAAGGAATAATCAGTGATCAGAATGGAAACCCAGGGCAGAAATTATGGCTAATCTACACTATATTCATTATATTAGGAACATAAGGAATAATCAGTGATTAGAATGGAAACCCAGGGCAGAAATTATGGCTAATCTACACTATATTCATTATATTAGGAACATAAGGAATAATCAGTGATCAGAATGGAAACCCAGGGCAGAAATTATGGCTAATCTACACTATATTCATTATATTAGGAACATAAGGAATAATCAGTGATCAGAATGGAAACCCAGGGCAGAAATTATGGCTAATCTACACTATATTCATTATATTAGGAACATAAGGAATAATCAGTGATCAGAATGGAAACCCAGGGCAGAAATTATGGCTAATCTACACTATATTCATTATATTAGGAACATAAGGAATAATCAGTGATCAGAATGGAAACCCAGGGCAGAAATTATGGCTAATCTACACTATATTCATTATATTAGGAACATAAGGAATAATCAGTGATCAGAATGGAAACCCAGGGCAGAAATTATGGCTAATCTACACTATATTCATTATATTAGGAACATAAGGAATAATCAGTGATCAGAATGGAAACCCAGGGCAGAAATTATGGCTAATCTACACTATATTCATTATATTAGGAACATAAGGAATAATCAGTGATCAGAATGGAAACCCAGGGCAGAAATTATGGCTAATCTACACTATATTCATTATATTAGGAACATAAAGAATAATCAGTGATCAGAATGGAAACCCAGGGCAGAAATTATGGCTAATCTACACTATATTCATTATATTAGGAACATAAGGAATAATCAGTGATCAGAATGGAAACCCAGGGCAGAAATTATGGCTAATCTACACTATATTCATTATATTAGGAACATAAGGAATAATCAGTGATTAGAATGGAAACCCAGGGCAGAAATTATGGCTAATCTACACTATATTCATTATATTAGGAACATAAGGAATAATCAGTGATCAGAATGGAAACCCAGGGCAGAAATTATGGCTAATCTACACTATATTCATTATATTAGGAACATAAGGAATAATCAGTGATCAGAATGGAAACCCAGGGCAGAAATTATGGCTAATCTACACTATATTCATTATATTAGGAACATAAGGAATAATCAGTGATCAGAATGGAAACCCAGGGCAGAAATTATGGCTAATCTACACTATATTCATTATATTAGGAACATAAGGAATAATCAGTGATCAGAATGGAAACCCAGGGCAGAAATTATGGCTAATCTACACTATATTCATTATATTAGGAACATAAGGAATAATCAGTGATCAGAATGGAAACCCAGGGCAGAAATTATGGCTAATCTACACTATATTCATTATATTAGGAACATAAGGAATAATCAGTGATCAGAATGGAAACCCAGGGCAGAAATTATGGCTAATCTACACTATATTCATTATATTAGGAACATAAGGAATAATCAGTGATTAGAATGGAAACCCAGGGCAGAAATTATGGCTAATCTACACTATATTCATTATATTAGGAACATAAGGAATAATCAGTGATCAGAATGGAAACCCAGGGCAGAAATTATGGCTAATCTACACTATATTCATTATATTAGGAACATAAGGAATAATCAGTGATCAGAATGGAAACCCAGGGCAGAAATTATGGCTAATCTACACTATATTCATTATATTAGGAACATAAGGAATAATCAGTGATCAGAATGGAAACCCAAGGCAGAAATTATGGCTAATCTACACTATATTCATTATATTAGGAACATAAGGAATAATCAGTGATCAGAATGGAAACCCAGGGCAGAAATTATGGCTAATCTACACTATATTCATTATATTAGGAACATAAGGAATAATCAGTGATCAGAATGGAAACCCAGGGCAGAAATTATGGCTAATCTACACTATATTCATTATATTAGGAACATAAGGAATAATCAGTGATCAGAATGGAAACCCAGGGCAGAAATTATGGCTAATCTACACTATATTCATTATATTAGGAACATAAGGAATAATCAGTGATCAGAATGGAAACCCAGGGCAGAAATTATGGCTAATCTACACTATATTCATTATATTAGGAACATAAGGAATAATCAGTGATCAGAATGGAAACCCAGGGCAGAAATTATGGCTAAACTACACTATATTCATTATATTAGGAACATAAGGAATAATCAGTGATCAGAATGGAAACCCAGGGCAGAAATTATGGCTAATCTACACTATATTCATTATATTAGGAACATAAGGAATAATCAGTGATCAGAATGGAAACCCAGGGCAGAAATTATGGCTAATCTACACTATATTCATTATATTAGGAACATAAGGAATAATCAGTGATCAGAATGGAAACCCAGGGCAGAAATTATGGCTAATCTACACTATATTCATTATATTAGGAACATAAGGAATAATCAGTGATCAGAATGGAAACCCAGGGCAGAAATTATGGCTAATCTACACTATATTCATTATATTAGGAACATAAGGAATAATCAGTGATCAGAATGGAAACCCAGGGCAGAAATTATGGGGTGCGAAGTCAGGAAACCTCCACGTGGTGCATCCTGGGCAACGGCGGTCACGTTGACCGACGGCTGATATCCTGACAAAAGGTAGTTGACAATCGTCGCCTTCTGTGGCGACTGTCAGCTGGAATTAGGGCTCATTACCTCGGGCTACTCTCGAGTTCTGGCTGAGGAGTGTCGGCGGGCTCGGTGTGCGCTCACCCCGCCGCCGAGCGGGTAGTAGGGGGGAAGTTCTCTCTTGCTGCCACCGTCGTATATCGTAATCCGGTCAAAGGAGGTCTGTGGTCATGTCTCGCGCTCCGACCGGACCGAGGGTCTTGGCTTAACCGCCTGGGCCGCGAGGGAGAAAACCTCTATAAAAAGTTACCCCGAATCCCAAGCGGCGGCGCACCGCGAGGGGATGCATGGCCGATGGGTAGTTCGGTCGCTAGTGCGAACCCCGGCGGGGAACGTGCTGGACCCCGTGCAGTTATTTGCTTACCCAGCTACAGGGGGCTCTGGCTGGGTGGACCGAATATTTCCCCCATACTCGTGGGAATAACTATGAACACACAAACAAACAACAATGACGAAGAAATGGAGAAGCTGCCTATCCCGAGGGACGCTTGCGTCCCTGGGATGGATGGTGCTGGGCATAAGCCCAAAAAGACGTATGTCGAGGCCGTTTTAACTGTCTCGGCTTCCAGGGTACGGGCCAGTACGAGCGGCGTAATGACGCGCTCAAAGAGGGCTTTAAGAGATCGACAGCTGGACGCTACCAGCGAAAGTGATGTCGAACCGGCCCATAAAGTTCTTGCGCTCTCAACGGGGCCGGCGATGATGTCAGACGATGACACCGCCAATATGGAGGTAACAGCTGATGACCAGGATTGGCGCTTACAGCTGTCAGCCATTATCCGGGGCGTGGCCAAGTCCCGGAATCTCAAAGGGACGGAGCAGAAGAAGCTGATCCTGGCGGCCAATCAGCTGATAGAGCGGGCCGAGGAATCTGCATCCGCTGAGGTGGTTCGGCTAGAGGCTGAAAAGACGGCAATGTCTAAAGAAATTGCCGTCCTCAAGGCCTCCCTCGCAGCTCAGCAGCAGTCCCTCGATAAAATTTTGTCGACTGTCCAAGCTCTGGAACTGTCGCAGTCGGTGACCCAAGCTGGGACCAGCTCAGAAGGAGGAGAAAGAAAGAAAGAAAGAAAGAAAGAAATCATTTATTTGACCATAATCACCAGACCAGGTGGCAATAAACGATGAGTAAATAAATCAAATTAAAAAAAAAAAAAACTTTAAGGGCTACAGGTATACAATTAAAAAAATAAAATAAAATAAAAAAGTCTCCCGGCATACTTATGCGCCCCAGCCACCCGTGTCCGAAGCATGACCAAAAAGGCCACAGGCTCAGCGTCCGCCAGGTGGGAGGGCCCACCTGACACTGATTTTCAGCAAAGGCCAAGGAGTTTCACACGGATGCCAGCATAAATAATACAAAATATTAATATATATTAAAAAATAAAATAACAATAATGAAAATAATACATAGTTATAGTTAGTACGTAAGTAAATGTGAAGTATGTGACAAACAGCAGTAAAGCCGCGCTGCATCGGCGGGGCAAGCACGGGGTGCGCGGCGCGGACGCAACCGAGTCCACCGCCATCGATACTGCTATTGATTCCCCACGGCCACATTCGGAGCGACGATCCCGGTCGCAACACCCGCGTTGTCCCGCATGGCTGAAGCGGCGTACGCAGACTTATATTGCGATTTACGAGAACGCATGAAAGTAAAATTCCATCTCCGATGGAGGATCTTCAAAAGGGAAAAATTGGCGACGATGGATGTGAGTAAAATACGTTGACTAAATGTGAAACGAGATGCTTGCGATATCTTTATGCCATAATTGCATAATATATATACAAATATGCATATTGTAAATATTTATGTTCATTTGCAGAGCGGCAACGTCTCAGTAGGTGTTAGTGAGCTGAACCGTCATCTGTAGGCGGAGCAAAGACAAAGTGAATGCTTTCCTTTTCGCTCTAAGCTCGTCGGCACGCCACCGCTGCTGAATTATCAAGAGGTCTGGCCCATTACGGTAAATTGTATTTAAATTATATTGTAGTATTGTTGGTGAGTGAACTCTCAGTAACAAACAGTGATTGCTGCAAGCAGCTCGAGCGCCGTGTCCTAAGTATCGTAGACGCGCGCTTGGAGGCAATGAGCTTGAGGCTGCCCTCGGAGCCCATCATTCGGCCCCCTCTGGCTGCTGATAAGGCCAGAGCTGGAGCGGCAGCACTTTACGCTAACGCCGGGCCATCTAGGCCAAGTTTAGTACCCGGGGCTTCAAAAGCTCCAGCAGATGTTGCCGGTCCGCGGGTCACCCCGAAGGGAAAGGGGCTGGGAAAGGGAAGGAGTAATGACCGGAGTAACTCCGTTGACCCTTCCTTTTCCAGACCTACGCCTGTCGTAGTTGCGGAGCCAACGGCACCCTCAACGTCTGCGATGACCCCAAATCCCCCTCAGGGTAAATCCCGAAGGGGGGGGGAAAAGAGGGAAAATAAAAAAAAGAAGCGGCACCCCCGTTGCTCGACCGCCCAGAGAGCCGCGGCCACTTCCCCCTGCTCCTGAATCGATGGAAGAGGGATGGAACACTGTGGCCAAAAAAAGGAAGAAACATCCCCAGCCCATGCCGAGTGCTGCGGCGTCCGCACCGCCCCAGCCGCGTCGGCCAAAGCCGCGCATCCGCCTGCCCCGCAAGGCAGCCGTCTCACTGACGGTAACGCCAGAGGGGTTGGTGCGGGGCGTCACGTATGCCAATGTGTTGCGTGCCGTCCAGCAAAGCGTGGATCTGGCCGGCCTCGGTATTGCGGAGACGCGGGCGCGCCTCATGGCAACGGGTGGGTACCTGTACGAGGTACCCGGCCCGGAGTCCGAAGTGAAAGCCGACTCCCTTGCGGAGAAAGTAAGGGAGGTGTTCCGTGGTTCAGAGCTGGCGGGAGACGTTCGCATCTCCCGTCCATGTAAAACCGCGGAACTAAGAGTGTCCGGGTTAGACGCATCAGCGGACCCGGAACTGATAGCATGTGCTCTCGCAAGGGCTGGGGATTGTCCCATCGAAATTGTTAAGGTCGGGGAGATCCGCCCCGACCGTTCGGGCCTTGGTGCAGCGTGGGTGCGGTGCCCCGCCAAGGCTGCCGACAAAATTTTAAGTTCGGGCCGAGTGCTGATCGGCTGGGTAGCTGCACGCGTCCAGCTCCTTGAGCCGAGGCCTATGAGGTGCTACCGCTGCCTGCACAGGGGACATGTGCGGGCACGGTGCACCGAAGAGTGTGACCGCAGCGGCGTTTGCTACCGCTGCGGTAAACTGGGCCACAAGGCCAAGGAGTGCTCCGCGGAGCCGCATTGCGCAGTCTGCGCTGATGCAGGTAAATCCGCGGGGCACCAGGTGGGCGCCAAAGCATGCGTCGCCTCCTCCCGTTCTCTGACTGGGCAGGGGACCTTAACGGTTTGGTGGCCGTGATCACTCGGGGCGCCGCCGGCTCCCCACCCTTCGAAAAAGTAGCGAAGGGATCGGGATGTGTGGCGGTTCTGTTGGGGGGGATCTGGATTGTGGGTGTGTATTTCTCCCCCAATAGATCACTGGCCGAGTTCGAGCACTTTCTCACTCGGCTAGGGGCCCTGGTGGTGCAAGGCAGTCAGCCTCGCCCCGTTCTCGTTGCCGGCGACTTCAACGCCAAGTCTCAGGCTTGGGGTTCGTCGGTCACCAGCAGGCGCGGCGAGGCCCTGGAGGAATGGGCGATCTCGGCCAACCTGGCCGTCGTGAATCGCGGGTCGGTTAACACGTGCGTGCGGCATAATGGCGGATCGGTGGTGGACCTCACGTTCGCCAGCCCAGCTATTGCCCGCCGTGTCCGTGACTGGAGAGTTCTGGTGGATGAGGAGACGTTGTCGGATCACCGATATATTCGGTTCGACGTCGCCTTGTCCCCTAACCCCCAGTCCAGTGGAGGACCGACTGGCCCGCGGTCGGACGGCCCGCGTTGGTGGGTAAAACGCCTCGATGTTGAGGCCCTGAAGGAAGCCGCACTGGCCCAGGCGTGGCTCCCTGCACCGGAGGCACCGATGCAGGTCGAGCAGGAGGCGTCGTGGTTTGAGGCAGCAATGTCGCGCGTCTGTGACGCGGCCATGCCCCGAGTCCGACGTCTTCCCGAAAAGCGTCAGGTGTTCTGGTGGTCGGCGGAACTTATGCGGTTACGTGTCTCCTGCGTTGCCGCCCTTCGTCGTCTCGCCAGACACCGTCGTCGTCGGATTCGTCTTCCCGGCGACGAGGACCAGGAGCGGCTGCTTCACGGCCTCCACAGGGAGGCTAAGAGAGCGCTGCGCGTGGCAATAACAAGGGTAAAGTCTGCAGCTCAGGAGGAGTTCCGGGGAACTCTCGATAACGACCCTTGGGGGCGTCCATATCGCGTGGCGATGAGGAGATATCGCCCGTGGACGCCCCCACTGACGCAGAGTCTCCGGGGCGACCTAGTCGAAGAGGTCGTCGCAGCTTTGTTCCCTGCCACTGAAGATGTTACTCCCCCACCGATGGCGTCACATCCATCGACGCCATCGTCGTTGAGTTCGGCAAGGGTTATTTCGGAGGTTTCGCCCGAGGAATTTCGGGCGGTGGTGCTTCGGCTGCGGGGCAAGAAAACAGCCCCGGGTCTCGACGGTATCCCCGGACGTGCGTGGGTGTTAGCCGTCGAGCATCTGGGGACTAGGCTTCGTGGCCTGTTCTCCGCGTGCTTGGAGCAGGGCCGTTTTCCGTCTCAGTGGAAAACTGGGAAGTTGGTCCTGCTCAAGAAGGAGGGGCGGCCCGCAGAGTCGCCATCGGCCTACCGGCCCATCGTGTTGCTCGACGAGGTCTGTAAGCTCTTCGAGCGTATCATTCACGCTCGCCTCGTCGAGCATCTTGAAGGGGTCGGGCCGGACCTGGCACAGTGCCAGTACGGGTTCCGGCAAGGCCGATCGACAGTACACGCGATTTTGCGGGTCAAGGCACAAGCGGAGGATGCAGTGGCTCGGGGTGAAGTGGTGGTGGCGGTGTCGCTAGACATCGCCAACGCGTTTAACACCCTGCCCTGGGCCTGCATACTGGAAGCACTGCGGTACCACGTGGTGCCACCGTATCTCCGGCGTCTGGTGCGCTCGTATCTCTCAGACAGGTACATAGTGTATCCAGGCGCCGACAGGTGGCACCGAAGAGCGATGGCCTGCGGTGTTCCACAGGGCTCAGTCCTGGGCCCTCTCCTGTGGAACATCGGCTACGATTGGGTGCTCCGTGGTACCAATCCCCGAGGCGTCGCTGTCGTCTGTTATGCAGACGACACGCTAGTAACAGCGACAGCCAGGTCTTTCCAGGAGGCCACCCTGCTCGCCTCGTTCGCAACCGAACAGGTGGTGGGCAGGATTCGGCGACTGGGCCTTAAGGTGGCCCTGAACAAATCCGAGGCCCTCTACTTTCACGGTCCTCGGATTCGGCCACCTTTAATGCCCCACATCAATGTGGAGGGGGTGCGGATTCCCATCGGCTGTACAATGAAGTACTTGGGATTGATTCTGGACAGCCGGTGGGATTTCCGTGCCCATTTCAAGGAGTTGTCGCCGAAATTGGTGCGGGCGGCGGGCGCGCTCGGACGCCTGCTGCCGAACCTGGAGGGACCTAATAGCCCTTGCCGAAGTTTATACGCTGGAGTCGTGCGGTCAATGGCCCTATACGGATGTCCCGTATAGGCCCAGTCCCTGAAACCCCGCTGCGTCGCCTTGCTGCGCAAACCGCAGCGTTTGTTGGCGCAGCGAATAGTAAGGGGCTACCGCACGGTCTCCCACGAGGCGGCCTGCGTATTGGCCGGCACCCTCCCTTGGGAGTTGGACGCAAAACTCCTCTCGTCCGCGTTCTTCTGGCGGGAGGAGGCGTCCAGTCACCGTCAGGTGAGACTGGCCCCGAGGGAGATTGCGGCCCGATTTCGCAGAACCGCTGTGGAGGAGTGGCATACCAGGCTGGAAAGCCCAAGTGCGGGCTTGAGGACCGTCGCGGCAGTGCGTCCTGTCCTAAAGAGATGGCTAGACAGGCGCCACGGTGCGCCAACTTTCCGGCTGACGCAGGTACTGACGGACCACGGATGTTTCGGTTCGTTCCTGTGTCGGATCGGGAAGGAGGTGTCTGCCGTGTGCCACCACTGTGGCAACTGCCGTGAGGACACGGCCCAACACACGTTGGAGGAGTGCCCAGCCTGGGACGAAGAGCGCAGCGCTCTCAGAGCAGTCGTCGGAGGAGACCTCTCGCTGCCGGCCGTGGTGTCGTCCATGGTCGCCAGCCGGAGGTCCTGGCGTGCGGTGGCCCACTTCTGCGAGAGCGTCATCTCGCAGAAGGAGAGTGCCGAGAGGGATCGGGAACGAAATGATCCCTCCCGCCGCCAGAGAAGACGTAGGAGGCGCCGGGTGGACGACTGACCGGCGTCTCCCGCCCTGTGGAACGGGGGCGTTTGAATTCCACCACGGTAACCCCTGCCTGTCGTACGAGGCGACTAATTGGGGCCATCGGGGGTCGCGGGCTCATAGCGGGGGGCTGTCAGCCCGAATCGATGCACTCTCAGTTTCGGAGCATCGTGCGACCCCGAGATGGACGGCAGCGCGTGTGGTAAGGCCTCGTTCGCTGTCGTTGTTCGGTGCGCGGGGGCTCCTAAGCCCTCCCATGGAGATGGGCTGCTACGCAGCACCGCGCAGGGGCGGTTCCGGCAGCAATTCTAGCACTCCTTAGAATACCCCGGGATCGCTCCGTAAGCGCCGAAGAAGGCCACCGCGGGGTTTTAGCTGGTAGTGTCGGGTGGGGTGTACATAGGGGGTAGGGACTCGGCCCAGCGGCTGCCCGGATAGCCATCATCCGGGCGAGGGGGATGCTGGGTCGTAAGACCGGCTAGTCCAGCATAACCGTTTTATTCTTATTCCGCTTCCCCCCGGAGCGGGCGGTAGTAATAAAACGCTTTCCCCGCGATAACAAAAAAAAAAAAAAAAGGGCAGAAATTATGGCTAATGTACACTATATTCATTATATTACGAACATAAGGAATAATCAGTGATGAGAATGGAAACCCAAGGCAGAAATTATGGCTAATCTACACTATATTCATTATATTACGAACATAAGGAATAATCAGTGATCAGAATGGAAACCCAGGGCAGAAATTATGGCTAATGTACACTATATTCATTATATTACGAACATAAGGAATAATCAGTGATGAGAATGGAAACCCAAGGCAGAAATTATGGCTAATCTACACTATATTCATTATATTAGGAACATAAGGAATAATCAGTGATGAGAATGGAAACCCAAGGCAGAAATTATGGCTAATCTACACTATATTCATTATATTAGGAACATAAGGAATAATCAATGATGAAAATGGAAACCCAAGGCAGAAATTATGGCTAATCTACACTATATTCATTATATTAGGAACATAAGGAATAATCAGTGATGAAAATGGAAACCCAAGGCAGAAATTATGGCTAATCTACACTATATTCATTATATTAGGAACATAAGGAATAATCAGTGATCAGAATGGAAACCCAGGGCAGAAATTATGGCTAATCTACACTATATTCATTATATTAGGAACATAAGGAATAATCAGTGATCAGAATGGAAACCCAGGGCAGAAATTATGGCTAATCTACACTATATTCATTATATTAGGAACATAAGGAATAATCAGTGATCAGAATGGAAACCCAGGGCAGAAATTAAGGCTAATCTACACTATATTCATTATATTAGGAACATAAGGAATAATCAGTGATCAGAATGGAAACCCAGGGCAGAAATTATGGCTAATCTACACTATAATCAAATCAAATCAAATCATTTATTTTGTAAATTAGGCCACTATGGGCACTTTTTACATGTCATAATAATGTTAAGGTCTACTGGTGCTTCGGAAATGCCCACTGGTCTGAGAAGAAGCACCAAGAAACTCAGCCGTAGGTCTTTTGTAATTTGTCATTACAATTTACATTATAAAATAATTTACATATAAAATACATACATCCTTAAACAAGTCACATTCACATGAAACAAAAAAAAAACGGTACGGTACATGTTAATACAAGGCAGAGTCGTAAATGAGGCTATACAAGCTGTTATTTATTTTCTCTAACTAACAATCAATGGGCAATCCAGGTAGACCAGTCCACACAAGCAGCACCCGTTCACGAGTATGACGCATGTGCCAGCCATCGGCCTCCTCAACCATGACACAGGGAAGTGACCGACCCGGCACATAACGCCGCCGCAAGCACAGACCCTTAAGCGAGCATGACATACCTTAATCGCGTCAAAGAATGATAGAGATACAAATTCACAAGAAAATAGCTTTAAAAAAAACAAGAAGCCAAGACTATTACGACTCCGGCGTCCTGTGAAAACAATATACATCAAACCGAAATACATTATATAAAATGAGTAATATGTATATTATAAAATAAGTACCTATCAGTGTGTTGTTGTGTTTAGCTGAGCGGCCATGGTTGTTTATCATTTAAATATTCCGTTATATTGTAATAAGCCCTTTTAACTAAAAAGTTTTTTAGTTCGACTTTGAATTGGTCGATAGGCAATTTTTCTATATTCATTATATTAGGAACATAAGGAATAATCAGTGATCAGAATGGAAACCCAGGGCAGAAATTATGGCTAATCTACACTATATTCATTATATTAGGAACATAAGGAATAATCAGTGATCAGAATGGAAACCCAGGGCAGAAATTATGGCTAATCTACACAATATTCATTATATTAGGAACATAAGGAATAATCAGTGATCAGAATGGAAACCCAGGGCAGAAATTATGGCTAATGTACACTATATTCATTATATTACGAACATAAGGAATAATCAGTGATGAGAATGGAAACCCAAGGCAGAAATTATGGCTAATCTACACTATATTCATTATATTACGAACATAAGGAATAATCAGTGATCAGAATGGAAACCCAGGGCAGAAATTATGGCTAATGTACACTATATTCATTATATTACGAACATAAGAAATAATCAGTGATGAGAATGGAAACCCAGGGCAGAAATTATGGCTAATCTACACTATATTCATTATATTAGGAACATAAGGAATAATCAGTGATCAGAATGGAAACCCAGGGCAGAAATTATGGCTAATCTACACTATATTCATTATATTAGGAACATAAGGAATAATCAGTGATGAGAATGGAAACCCAAGGCAGAAATTATGGCTAATCTACACTATATTCATTATGTTAGGAACATAAGGAATAATCAGTGATCAGAATGGAAACCCAGGGCAGAAATTATGGCTAATCTACACAATATTCATTATATTAGGAACATAAGGAATAATCAGTGATCAGAATGGAAACCCAGGGCAGAAATTAACGGTGACATTACATTAGGCTTGACTACGCCTTATTGTTTCAGTGGTAGTAAAACTGAACTAAAATTAATTCTATACTAATATTCAAATATAAAATCGCCTCATCTCTCAGCTGTACTCTTTCATATATGCGTTTTCATATGTTTCGAACCGTGACGTCATGCATGACTGATGGGCGTTTCGTGTCACGTGACAAAATGCTTTATTTTTATATATTTGTTTCTTGAAAATATAAAATAATCACATATAAATTAACAAATTGGTTTAATTTTCGATATTTTTAGACTAAAATTGATTAAAAATTCTATCAGGTTTTCACTTACTGTCAACTACCCTATTCTGACTGTTGCTAAAAAAACGCGATGATGTTGATTTCACTATTAATTATAGTTTATCATAACTAAAAAACACGCTTTAATAGCTAACTGAACTAAAAAGTAGAGAATAATTTGAATCGCAGGGTTTTTATATATATAGTAAAAAAAACTAAAACCGGACTACTGAAAAATCACGCTCTAAAAAGTTTAAAACAAGAAAATATTCTCATCTGAAACTGTTATGTACAAACTATTCGATATGTATTACGATACACATCGAATAGTTTAATGTGTTAATAGTTAAATAGCGGTGTTCAGAGGATAACCGTGGTCCCTAATCCTCCCTACTGCTTCGCCGTAGTCGGGTTGTTTATATAAACTTTTTAAACATATATTAATTTTTAAATGCCTTCGATTGTTATAATGTGAATAAAATCTGTTGTGTTACAGATTCTAGTAAAATTCATATATCATACGCCGAACAACGAAGTGCCAGCTCAGTAGGTCGAATATGTATTCCCTGTTAATAGGTTATGTAATGATATACATACCGGATGGCACAACATGACCTGGAGCCGTTGTAAAGGAAAATTAGGTTACAAAGTGCAGGAAGGAATCTGTTAGGTCAATTTCCAGACTCGCTGGCATCCGGCGTATCATAATTAATTGGTAATAAACTTACGTGCCTCTTGATAGAAATTGTTACTATGAAAAGGACATACTGAGTATACCTATATTTAATCGTAGTTTATTTTTCAACTACGGACAGTTTTTAATGAAAAAGTTTAAATGTTAGTAAACCATGCGCTTAAAGTTTACCTTAACAATGACATATGTTTCAAAAGGTTGAAAAAGAAATCAATTAATGTTAAAATAGTTTATCAAAACATTTTTCCATTTTTGAGTCTGTTTTATTTAACCATACAAATCCTAGTGGCTGAGTAAGAAACATTACGTACCCATTACTTTTACAACAATCTTAATAAAAAGTTAAAGTAAAGGGCACAAATGTTTTATTTAACCATACAAATCCTAGTGGCTGAATAAGAAACATTACGTACCCATTACTTTTACAACATTGTCATATTCCTTCAATTTTTATTAAAGCAAGCGATACATTGCCATGAATATACACGTAACTTTTAGAAAAGTCAGAGGTGTATACAATTTAGTCTGATTTCGAACATACGACTTTCGTCTCGAAAGTCTCGTCTTCGTCTACCAACTAGGCTATCGCTGAGCACTAGGCCAGCGTGGTGGACTAAGGCCTAACCCCTCTCAATAGTAGAGGAGGCCCGTGCAGATACAGGGCTAGTATTATTATATATATATATTATATTATAATTTAACGTTTCATATTATCTTTTATTTATTTAGTTACATTTGATAAATGTAAATTTAAAAACCACTAAGTAAAATCAGAATATTTTTAAAAGTGGCAACATTAAAAAAAAGAGAATATTGTAATAAAAAGGGTAGATGAACGGGTCGAGAGATTATTGTGTTAAGTATGGACGTCGATAATTGTGGTGTAAATATAAGTACTGACTGCCTCGGTGGCGCAGTTGTAATTGCGCATGCGTTACGACTGTTGTGCTGAGGTCTCGGGTTCGATCCCCGGGTCGGGTAAAGTGATATTGGGTTTTTCTATCTAGAAATTCCTCAGTATTAGCCCGGAGTCTGGAAAATGTGCCCGGTATGGCGATAGGCTCGCCCCCTATCACATTATGGGACCGAAATTCGGCGAAAAGTGGGTGTACTAGTTACACCTCTGCCTACCCCTTCGGGGATTACAGGCGTGAGTGTATGTGTGTATGTGTGTGTAAATATAAGTAAGGAATAAACATAATTCTGGAATACTTCGTCGTGTTATTTTAATAAGGACAAGATTCTAACATTCCATATGTTAGAATCTTGTCATCATTCACATGATGGTCGTATAAAGAGATGATAAGTTTTTTTTCACTTAATATTAAAGCTAGCGCAAAAAACTAACTTTACTTTGACCGGGTTATTCTTATAATTCTTCTTTACGTAGGTGTGTCACTAAAACTCTACTAAAGGGTTGCATTGATTATAACTAAATTAATAAGTTCGACTTTCCCCTACTGTACAATTTTTTGTATATTTTATGTTCAACTACTACTACACGATATACCCCAAGGTAGAATAGAATTAAAGATAGATCATAATTAAAAGGAATTATGACTATATATAAAGAAACAATAGTTAATGATAAATTTATCTCGACGACATTTTGATTAAAATTCACTAAATTCTAGAGCGTGGTATATACAGAAGATTTGTATAACATTAACACCACAAACAAAATACACGAGCGTAAATCATTAGCCTACATCCGCCAGAGCCGTTTATGGTAATGGACAACCACTTGATACCGGGCTTTGTGTCGTAATTCCCATTGGAACATTTCGATATGGAAGCCCTAAATACGAGATTCCTCGCCAAAGGCCTCGACTTTTGCAACATACAACAGGTAATCCGCTCTGAGAAATTCCACATGCGTGCTAGTTCGCCACAATGGATACAATGCTTTCTTTATACGTATCAAACAGATTCTTCGCGATATTTTTCATGAGGCGAGATTAAATATATGTGAAATAGAGCATTTGTCATGCCACTATCAACCGTTTACGGCACTATCGACAGTTGAGAGAATTATAGCGTTTGAAGTAACTTTTTTTTTATACTGGCACGGCAAAGTGCCCACACTGCACCTGATGGTGAGCGCAGTGCGGTCCAATTAGAGTATCGAGTAGCGAAAGATAATCTATCCCCCGCTACTCAACACAATCATGCCGGCCTGCTTCTTCACACTACGCCATGGGCAAGAAGGTGAAGAAGTGGTAGAGGGTCAGTGTACTCAGAAGGCCGCAAAATGGCCAAACATCGTACCCCAACACTAGACCCTCGGCAAAAAAGGTATATGAACCAATATGGCGGATTTTCGACCATTTATATAGGTCGCAATCCAGTCGGCTACAATTACATATCAGGTACTCTCCCACCTTCAAAATATGTGGATATTCAAACGTAAAAATAATTAAGAATCTTAATACCAATCCACATTTATATTAGAAATAAACTAAGTAAATTAGAATTATTATTTAAAAGTTTTATTCTGGTTTCAGTGTCGATCCAGGGATTTACGATTACGATTATAATCGTACATTAACTTACACTGTCTTACGTACACTGTCGAATAAATTAAAACATGTGCCATTTTATGTACTGAAATTGTAATATAAATTATTGTAATTAGATTCAAAATTCCAGAAACATGTGTGAAAAATATCTAACCATTCTCCACATACTTAGTGCCTGAACATTTTAATATATGTAATAGGACCATTACACGTATTATAAATTAAAAGTATATTTTTAAAGCGATAATAATCTGCTCTACACGTTCCTAAAATTAAAAACGAGGTCTATCGCCCATTCGACATGTACCGCATTGAACATCGTTCTCAATTTTTCTCCGACGAGTAGGGACCAGGTCGTCATAGATACGAACCGGATCCCATTGAACAGATTTACCCTTATCTGATATTGTGAGTTGAATAGTTTATTCTACAAACGTGCGCTAAGAGCCTCTTTATTTGTAAATCTTGTTTTACATTTTGCTCTCCTTTCAAAACTCATACTTTTCATATTTTCTTACGGTTTTGTATTGTACGAAAAGGTCTGTTGTCTTGAATACGGACGGAAATGTTTTAGAAGATTTTTTTTCTATTTAATTTGTCTTCCTACGCAAGTATTAAGAGGAGCTTAAATATAGATAATTTTCTCATCAGTACGATCTAGCGTAATGTGATTTTTTTTATAAATTACTGTATTTGCAATAGACAAATTATCTGATAACGGCTGACGTGTTGTTGCCACACAAATCAAAACTCTTATAATACAATTATGGATAGCGCTACGTGTACAAATAAGTTGAACTATTTATCATCATACCACATATGATAATTGTTATAAGAATCAAAATACACATATTCATTCACAAGCATATTAGAGATGCATCTAGTGGCGCTGTTTGCCAAGCTTAATTAGGTACCATAATGTGATAAAGGACAATGTCTATTGACATGTGAGGCACAGATTATAATCACACGCAAGTCTTGTTATTTTTGAGTCGTAAAATCAAATACAAATTTTAATTATTCTACCCGGGATTTAAACCCAGGATACAATTTTCCATCGGTTTCAGTTTACAAATGCTATTTATGTCTGTCGCCGCTAAATCGTTGAGGCGATAATACAATATATAATACGAGAGACTACAATTAAAAGATAAAATTTAACTTTAATTTACACATGAATCTACAGCTGAAAAAGATTTTTAATAATAACATAAAGAATATGTTAACCGCTACGTCAAAATTTATTACTAATAACTAATTATCATGGCCTTTTAACGACAAACAATAACACCTAATACTCAGAAGAAAGGAAACAACAAACAACGTGAAAACAAGTGTAACGTGAATCCTTGATATAATAACAAGCTCGCCGGATATTATTAGTGGGGTTAATTAGCGAACTAATCAAATTAATTATATAAAACAGATACGATAAACAAGCGTTTGTTATCTGTTTGATTTCACAAAAATAAAAACAGCAGATAATCCCACTTGAGCCCAAATCCCCATCGCAAAACTTAATAATAACTGGCCAAATTGAGATTTTTCATTTTTGCGAAAAAAAATACGAGAGGAAAAGTGGAGAACAATCATCGTATTGAAACACTAAGCCAAGCGGCGGCACGAGGCAAATACGAAAAGAAACAAATTATCTCTATCTGGCTAATTGTCGACAGATCAAAGTGGGGAGAGCGCGGTAGGTAGATCCGAGCTGTTATATTTTTTCTGTATTTTTCAGAAGGCGGGGCGGGTCGCGGCCGCGGGCGCTATTCGCAATTATTGTTATTACAAAGAGATTGCTGCTGAGCCGGCTCACGACTCGGGAATTTTTCACTGAATTCATTCCAACGGACTCTAATTGCACTAAAAATACTTATTTACAATGGAAATGCTTTACAATTATTGAGCCTACGTAGAAAATATTCGAGGTAAGTTACAAAATATCGTTTAATACAAGGAAGATTACTTACCGATGAACACGAAGATCTGATGGTGAGCGTAGCGTAACAACATTGATATGGACACCGTCTGTCACAAGGAGAAAAAAACATTATTAATAATAATAAAAAAGTTTGATACGTCTTTTCGTTATACTTAAATTAAATAATGAGACACATTCCAATTCATATATCTTAATGCCAGACCTTCGTTTTGCGCATACGATCTACACTATCTGACTTAATGCTCAGACTCAATCTTCAGGATTAACAAAATGCAAATTAGAGATTAAATTAAATGAAACCTAAAATTACAAACACGGTCCAATCGCATATAGGATATACGATTACTGCATAAGGCAACATTTAGGAAACCGATCCCACTGTTACTTAAATGGATTCAATCTGCACTAAGCGTTTCGTTAATGAAATTCAATCGCGGCGGAGCGATGCGGGGAGCAAATGATGTGGCGAAAAGATTGATAGCGGGCCTCACGCTTACCAACTATTTTTAGCTATACGTGACTTTTAACAGATAGGTTGCCCAAATGTGGCAAGGGGAAGAAAATATTTGTCCATTTCTGCAGTCTACGCCAGAAAACATGTAATGGTTTAAGTAAATGCAAGCTACATTTAATGCATCAGGCAGATCGAAAGCTCCGTCCTCTTATTTCAAACATAGGTAGTCAAATAGGGTTATTTTTTTTATTAACAGGTCTTAATCATAGCACTATTTCATTATGCAAGCTATAATAAGGACCAACTAACCATCTAAAAACACAGAATATTCTAGAACTTTAATTCTGTAACAGTATGAGCTACTTCAAAGTTTTTTCGTCAAGCGCAAGCGATGCAACATGCAACAGGACGCGACGGACCGTGCTCCAGTGTCGACCGAGCAATGGGCCGTGCGTAATATGCCCACCGGCTAGCTGTTAGCTTTTACGGCGTCCGTAAACTAAAGAACGATGCGGCGCGATCGATGCTTAATATTAACTTTTCTATTTGCGCTTTTTATACCACTTCTGTGCCGTGTTATCGTGCATATGCATTCTAGTATCTTCTTATATATTTTTTACTAATTATCTCGTCGAACAACTCAAAAATACCTCGTTTACCGAACGTACATCCATCGCTCTGACAGACCTACGCGCGATTACAGGAAGGCAAAATGAACGGTTAATACTCTGGCTTCTGCCTTTATTACCCAAGTTATGGTGATCGATCAAACGCGAGCAACAACAAACACTTCATTGTTCCGGAACGGTCGGCAAGTTCGAATGTCGAATTGTTACACGTTACGGTGTTGGCTTGATGAAGCACTACCAACTACATAACTTCCACGTTTGGTTTCAAGTAAAGTGTATACTTCAAGGGAACAAACGCTAATTTACGGTTAGGCAACTTTGTCTTGACGTGTATTTGCGACCTAAACATAAATAACTTGAGGTGAAGGCTGTACGGTGAGCTTATTAAATGCGTAAAAAGATTGTAGCATTCTCGTACTTACGTATTGTGGGTATAAGTTCATAGATCATTTTTGTCACAATATTAAAATAATTTCATTCAAATAGTCTTTAGACGATGTCAAGAAAAGCAAAACAGAATTAATGTGCGTTACTTCTGCCTTTATTGTCATCGCTCAACAAAATTACACCTTCATACTTCCACACCAGAACCGTGCAAACTTGAACCAAAACGCTGTTGTGTCTACTACCCCAAGACATTCACAAACTCGGATCTTATCGCACCATCAAGCTATGGAACTGTTTATCGGGCCACGTGGTCCCTCCTTCCTATGATCCTGAGTCTTTAAACGTAGTGTGAAGAGGCTACTCAACAGGGCAGCATCATTGTATCGAGTAGTAATGGATGGTTGTCTCTCGCTACGTGATACTCTACCTGGACGGCACTGCAGTTACCATCAGATGCAGTGTGATCACTCGAACGTGTCAGGATAAAAAAGACATATAATAAAAGCAAAGACAAATCAATCTGTCTTAGGCATCGTTCTTGAATACGCATGTAAGCCATGGTTTTAATCATATTAAGGGTGGTCTTTGAGGCTAGAGACCACTCCCTATCTGTATACTAGCTAGACGAACGTTTAGACTCTCCTGATAAATTTATAAGATACCCTCAGATATTCGTTCTGAATCCTGAATCGACTACAAACACTAGAAATACGAAAAAAAAACTATTAATTATATTGCATACAAAATTCCAGTCAGGACACAACACAATCCACTTTGAACACTGACAGACATATGAAATAGGATATAGGAGTGATACGAACAATGTTAGGCAATACGTGAGCCGTTTGACAACTTGATTAATGCAATCCCTCTGCTTGTTGACGGGATGCGAAATTAATACTAGGAACATTTATTGATGGGAACCGTGTCGTTGTTATGAATATCGGTGTTGCGAACGCAACCAGTTGATGCATGTTGTTCCGATTAATTGTTCCTGTGGCTTGTGTTACGGGTGACCGATATACGAGCTAATGCTTGAAATCAATATTCTATACAAAGTATCGAAGTCATCGTTCAAATCTGGGTGCAGGACTAAGTTACATTTTATGTAGTGACCAAAAATCCAAAGGACCAGTTCATAACTTTATAGTTATTTATAATTTTTTAAACACAATTAATGCCGTCTCTTTCTCAATGCAGTGTATTGAGACTGAGAAATTAGTCCTAGTTTGAATCCCAGGCGTAGCCACCACAATGGATGAGTTTGTAAGAGTTTTCGCTTTGAAATATAACAAACGGGTGTAGAGATAGCCTCGCTATCGTTGACATCATTTGACAGAAGTCAATTCTTTTTTTTTATCCTGGCACGGCAAAGTGCACTTGATGGTAAGCGCAGTGCCGTTCAGTTAGAGTATCAAGTAGCGAGAGACAATCTATCCGTCACTTACTCAACACAATCATGCCGGCCTGCTTTTTCACACTACGCCAAGGACAAAAAACTGAAGAAGCGGTCGTAGAGTAGACAACGTAGAGTTGGGGAACGATATTTGGCCGTATTGCGGCCTTCTGAGTACTCTAAAAAAACCGGATGTACACTGGCTGCTCCCGGAACGCGACACACTTGCGTGTGCGACTATGGTGGGTTTTACACCCTGTAAAACCCAAGCAAAATTAGCGAACCTTGGTGCACTAATAGCACCTTTGCCCCAGAAACAGACGTGAGCTTATGTATTTAAGCTTATATTTTGAAAGTGGATCTAAAATGACAAACAAAGCCATTTTCGAATTAACAATTAACCGATACAGCATTAAGAACATTCAATAACTATTTTTATTTAACACCCAACATACATAGTATTGGCTATTTACAGAGTTTTGTAAAACAAACATAAAACAGGTTACATGGCGAGGGCGCACACTGGCTGGAATTTTGGTACCGTAATAAACTTTGAAAGGGCTGTAAAAGAGCAATAACTGTAAGTCGGGGAGAGAGTCCTGATTTTAGTGGCCGAGCGCAGGGACCGCGCGCCCGCGATAACCTATTAATTGATCTGTAATGTACGTGAAATATGTACTGTTACACGAAAGTAGGACACCGCGAATCAATCAGCAAATTGACTTCTTAAATGTAAAAACTAACTCATGCATTTAATCGCATGCGTTAAGTCAAGACTGCTGTGCTGCGGTCTCGGGTTCGATCCCGGGTCGGGTAAAGTGATATTGGGGTTTTCTATCTAGAAATTTTCAGTATTAGCCCGGTATGGCGATAGGGTCGCCTATCACATTATGGGACCGAAATTCGGCGAAATACACCTGTTTACTGGTTACACTTCTGCCTACCACTTCGGGGATTACAGGCGTGAGTGTATATGTATGTGTTTAATTAGTAACCCATTTATTAAGATGTACATTTTTGACACTCCTTCCAGTATACTACTTGTTTATAAATAAAGATTTCATTATAAAAGGTTTTGAGATTATCTTCAAATGATAAACTACACCCCGTGAACTATGAAGGTACTTCATCTATTGAGAGATGGTATCATCTGGGAAATGAAACATGGCTTTTCCTTTTATTTATATTTAATCGTCGAATAGACGGCTCAATAGCCCTGTATTTAACTTTGTCCTACTGCTGAGCACGGGCCTCCTCTACTACTGAGAGGGGATAGGCTTTTAGTCCGACACGCTTGCCTAATGCGGCTAGGTAGACTTCACATACCTTTTAAATTCGTATAAGAATTTTCAGATATACAGGTTTCCGCACAATGTTTTGCTTCATCGTTAAAACAAGCGATAAATAACAATGACAATATACACAGTCAGGTCATAAGTATTGTCACACAGTAAAAACTTTTATTTTAGAATGCTGGCCACGAAAAAGTTTATTGAATTCGAATTTCAAATTGTTCATGAAAATAAAAATGTATACTTTTTAGAATTTTACTCATTTTTAAATATGGAGTGGACGCTTAAAGAAGACCGTGTTGCAGTAATTGCGTTGCATCGTTGCGGTTACGCGCCAATTCAAATTTTTGACATACTGAAAAATTTGAATATAACCAAAATATTCGTTTATCGTACCATCAAACCATACAATGAAGACTCTAGTGTAGATGACAGGTCAAGAAGTGGTCGCCCTCGGTCTGTTAGGACTCCAGCAGTGATAAAAGCTGTGAAGGCGCGAATTCAAAGAAATCCCAAACGTAAGCAGAAACTGTTGGCCCTTCAGATGGGGTTAAGCAGAACCACGGTGAAAAGGGTGTTAAATGAAGACTTAGGGCTTCGGGCATATCGAAGAAAAACAGGACATCGTTTGAATGCTCGTCTAATGGACCTGAGACTGAAGAGATGCCGCGCTTTGTTGAAGCGGTACGCGGGAAAAAAATATCGGAAAAATTCTTTTTTCAGATGAAAAAATTTTTACCGTAGAAGAGAGCTACAACAAACAAAATGATAAGGTGTACGCACACAGTAGTGAAGAAGCGAGCAACCGTATTCCGCGTGTCCAACGAGGTCATTTTCCATCCTCGCTCATGGTATGGTTGGGAGTTTCTTATTGGGGCTTAACAGAGGTACATTTTTGTGAGAAAGGTGTAAAAACGAATGCAGTTGTGTATCAAAATACAGTCCTGACGAACCTTGTGGAACCTGTTTCTCATACCATGTTCAATAACAGGCACTGGGTATTCCAACAATATTCGGCGCCAGCTCATAGAGCGAAGAGCACACAAGACTGGCTGGCGGCGCGTGAAATCGACTTCATCCGGCACGAAGACTGGCCCTCCTCCAGTCCAGATTTGAATCCGTTAGATTACAAGATATGGCAACACTTGGAGGAAAAGGCGTGCTCAAAGCCTCATCCCAATTTGGAGTCACTCAAGACATCCTTGATTAAGGCAGCCGCCGATATTGACATGGACCTTGTTCGTGCTGCGATAGACAACTGGCCGCGTAGATTGAAGGCCTGTATTCAAAATCACGGAGGTCATTTTGAATAAACTTTAGTGTCATAAGAATCTATGTTTTGTTAAGTTCATTTTGGTATATAAATGGTTACATAATGAATAAACTTGTTTCAATTATTTTATATTAAACATGTGACAGAATTTATGACCTGACTAGGTACACTTAACTTTCCGGAGGTCCTGGCGTGCGGTGGCCCACTTCTGCGAGAACGTCATCTCGCAGAAGGAGAGTGCTGAGAGGGATCGGGAACGATATGATCCCTCCCGCCGTCAGAGAAGACGTAGGAGGCGCCAGGTGGACGACTGACCGGCGTCTCCCGCCCTGTGGAATGGGGGCGTTTGAATTCCACCACGGTAACCCCTGCCTGTCGTACGAGGCGACTAATAGGGGCCATCGGGGGTCGCGGGCGCGCAGCGGAGGGCTGTCAGCCCGTATCGATGCACTCCCAAATTCGGAGCATCGTGCGACCCCGTGATGGACGGCAGCGCGTGTGGTAAGGCCTCGTTCGCTGTCGTTGTTCGGTGCGCGGGGGCTCCTTAGCCCTCCATGGAGATGGGCTGCTACGCAGCACCGCGCAGGGGCGATTCCGGCTGCAATTCTAGCACTCCTTAGAATACCCCGGGATCGCTCCGTAAGCGCCGAAGAAGGCCACCGCGGGGTTTTAGCTGGTAGTGTCGGGTGGGTTGTATATAGGGGTTAGGGACTCGGCCCAGCGGCAGCACGGATAGCCATCATCCGTGCGAGGGGGATGCTGGGTCGTAAGACCGGCTAGTCCAGCATACCCGTTTTATTCTTAATCCGCTTCCCTCCGGAGCGGGCGGCAGTAATAAAACGCTTTCCCCGCGACAACAAAAAAAAAAAAAAAGGTACACTTAACTTTAGAAAAGTTAGAGGTTATGCCATTTGGGCTGGTTTCGAAGATACGACTTTCGTCTTATTATTTATACCAATATTTAATTAGAATGCACTTTTTTCGGAAGATATAATAAATGTAAATCTTCCGGAAAATTATAAACAATGGTAAAAACCGTTTCAAAATCCGTTGCGTGGTTTAGAAAGATATACAGCGGATAAACAGACAGACATACGCGAGGGGCGACTTCATTTTATACTATGTATAAATAATGAACAATAGACGACTCAATTAAATTTACATTAAGCATACCACTAAGCAGCCTGTAACGGTATTTATTTATATTACTGTGTTTATATATTATGCCTAAGGAAATACAGTTACTTCTAAATGCATCAGAATCACTCGATTTTATATCTGTATATAGTTATACTAGCTGTTGCTCGCGGCTCCGCCCGCGTGGAGGTCATGTTTGAGACAAAAAGTATACACTACAAAATACCAATTTTCATGCATTTAACTTCAAAAATGAAGGATTTTCATACAAACTTTCTTGTGTTTTTAATTTTGTAACTGTAAGCCCAAATACCAAATTTCATGCGTTTAACTGCAAAAATGACAGATTTTCATACAAACTTTCTTCCCCTATTTTACCCCCTTCGGGGTGGAATTTCCAAAAAATCTGAAATATATATTTTTTATTTTTGACTAAAAGACCAAATACTAATTTTCATAAATTTAACTTCAAAAATGACGGATTTTCATACAAACTACCATCCCCTATTTTACCCCCTTAGGGGTGGTATTTCCAAAAACCCTTCCTTAGTGGATGCCTACGTCATAAAAGCTACCTACTGTCAAAATTTCAAGTCTCTAACCCCAGCCGTTTTGGCTGTGCGTTGATCGATCAGTCAGTCAGTCAGTTTCTTCTTTTATATATACAGATGAGAGATTGAGAAACGGCGCTATCTATTTCAACCTTCGAGAACGATTAAAACAAGTCAAGAAAGTAGGAACTAATCCCAAAAAGGTGCGCATACTATGTTACTATTACTCAACAGGTGTCGCTACAAGAGTAATTTTCATAATGTTATCCCAAAGAAATATTATTGAATAAAAATAATTGTTTGTAATATTTTAATAATTATAAAAATTTAATTATATTTATATTTAATAACACAGTTGGAAAAAAATGCAATGAAAAGAAATTTCTACCAAGTTGTGTAGGTTCGGCAACTGGACACTAGAGGGCAGTTAATAGCAATTCTTGTAAAATTTTAGTCATTATGAACAAATGCTATTTGTAAACTAAATTCAATCAATATACAAATATCGTAAAATCTCACGACTATAAGAAATATCGTAAAATCTAAGGCTTATATCCGAAAAGGGGTAAGCGTAAATGCATTTAGTGCATGCACAGTTCCCTGAGCATATTTCATCATCGCATGCGATAGGTGGCGTGTGTATCGCATCGGGCACAAATTCAATGACAAGGCATATTAAAAATCATTTAATGTAAAATACTGAAACATTAATTGTGATTGCCTCACATGATAGAACATAGGACCTCATCGGTTTTCAGTCTAGCACTACTATATAAAATACTAGATGTTGCTCGCGGCTCCGCCCGCGTGTAGGTAATTTTTGGAAGAAAAGGTATATAATCCATGGAGGCATCTTAAGCTATTATATTTTGCTATCCCATAGGAAGCGTGGATTTTTCCAGGATAAAAAGTGGCCTATGTCATTTTCCGATCCCTAAACCATATACCATTATGCAAAAAATCATGTCGATTCCTTGCTCTGTGAAAAACTAAACTATCCCACGGGAACTGTTCATTTTTCCGGGATAAAACGTAGCCTATGCTGTAGCTATTCCCGACTATAATCTATCTTTGTGCCAAATTTCAGCCAGATCCGTCCAGCTGTTGTAGCGTGATTGAATAACAAACATCCATACATCCATCCAAACATTCGCAATTATAATAGTAGTAAGAAGGCGTTATAAAGAAATAAATTAAGGAAATGTGATTAAATTGCGGTATCCTTGTAGATGCTACAGAAGACCTTATCGTCACTAAATCTTAGTGGCATTTTACATTTCTGTACATCAGAGGTATACCAATAGCAACTAAATTTTTCTCCAAATCTCATTTTTAGCACCAATCGTAAAACCAAGCTGCCCATAATGGTATAAACAATTAAATCCTACGATGCTAATGATTACTTTAATGCGATATCTTCAAAACTACTTAACACTGTATTCAAAGTTTGGCGCAAATTTTTGCCTTGCATGTAAAATTTGTGTTTTGGCATTTGAATAGCGCATATGTACAGATTTTTTATAACTCAATACTTAAAATATATCAAATACTACTTACGAATACGAGCATAATGAAGAAAGCTGCTATGTAAGAACTTCGGGCCGTCAACATGGAGACGAACCGGTAGTGTTCACCCGTAATCACGTTTCTGCAACAAAATAATCTTTCAATATTTATACAGCGATAGCCTCACAACTAGGATGAACTAACGAGAAGAAAGTTACAGATTCAAAACACTTTTCACTTCTGCTCTTTAAGCCTTCAATTTATGTTATGTCAATATGATGCTAATATGACCTTGCTTGCAGCCTGTCATTTCTATTTTAATTAAGTAATTTTAAAAGGCTATCTTGTCATTTCTATTTTAATTAGGTAATTTTAAAAGGCTATCTTTTTAGTAAATGAAGTCCGTGCCCAGAAAAAGAGTAGAATATGGGGCTAAAAGTACAATAATAGGCTAGGCTAGTTGATGGTTTTGGGAAACCATTTTATTTTATTCTTCATGGTCTATATAATCAAAATATTATCATTAATAAACATAAAACATGAGTTTTAAAGATTTAATTTGCATTTTTATAAACCAACTTTATTTTTCCCACCAAAACGCTAACTTATTGACAGTTAGTAACTGTCATGGCATCTCAAGTGACGTGACCGTACGCAAAAATAATAGACGTTTGGCCCAGCGTTTTAGATGTTTTGGTGACGATGACGTCATAAATGACTGATGGGTGTTTCATGTCACATGACAAAATGCCTTATTTTTGCATATTTGTTTCTTGAAAATATTAAATAATCACATATAAATTAACAAATTAGTTTAATTTTCGATATTTTTAGACTAAAATCTATCATAAAAAACAAAATTCTATCAGGTTTTCACTTACTGTCAACTACCCTATTATTAACTAAAGCGTCGGAACCTTTAAAATTACCTTAAATAGCCCTTATTGTCCTCCTGCTCTGCCAAGGTCTTAATGGACGCCATGAGCAGATCATCATAACCCAAGAACTCATCGAGAACGAATCTAGAAAACGGATCGCCGAAGCATTGGTCTTTCTGAGGGTCCAGTGTCACAATCTTCACGGGGATCTTGAGGCGCAGCCTGGCGCTCGGAGACAAACGAAGGAAACCGTATTCCAATGAATACTCCAATATATAGTCTTCATCTGGAAACAAAGCTTCGCTCAATATGTACACCACAGACATAGATTAAATAGAGGCGTGTATATCTGTATAAAGTAGGTATATTGTGTTATTTATTTATCACGGTAAGAGACCTGGTGGTAAGCGCAGTGCCGTTCAGGTAGAGTATCAAGTAGCGAGAGACAAACATCCCTTGCTACTCGACACGAGTCGAGCTGCTGAGTAGCTTATTTTCGTACCGAAATCGAAACAAAATTATAAGCACGCATACTTAAATTAGTATCGTTTCGACACTATAAAAAGAAGGTGTATTATGAAAGGTGTTCTTCGCGTAGTTTTTTTTAGTGCCTCGATAGGCAGACGAGCAGACGGGTCACCTGATGGTAAGTAGACACCGCCGCCCATAGACTTCTGCAATGCCATGGCACAGTAAAGCCGCTGCCTACCGTTAAAGGTGTTCTGTGATAGATGTAATAAATGACCCGGTCAACCGATCCACTAGTTCTGTAGTCAAAACTATCTACAGCGTTGCTTTGCCAATTTAAAGTTTTAAATATGGTAGTGCCGAAAGAAGTTGTAGAGAGTGGTAGTGTCGTATTCTATTTAGATCTTATATCTGTGATACAATCACACCTACTTTGTAAGAGTTCCTAAATAAGGAATCAAGCTAGCGTATTTTTCTAACATGATTGATGTTGACATTAGGCAGATTGTTGCTCGAAAAACTAAACCCAGTCTATTATGCATATTGTCGCATACAGACTACGCGATAGTGTAAGATAAGCAGGGATGCTGATAAACTTTATTTATGATGTTAATACTCAAAATACCCCGATCCCACTGATACCTAGTAATAATGATTCTAGCCCTGTATTATCGTCCCACTGCTGGGCACGGGCATCCTCTACTAATGAGTGGGGTTAGGCCTTAGTCCACCACGCTGGCCTACTGCGGGATAGCAGACTTTGTATACCTTCAAAATTCTTATTTAGAATTCTCAGACATGCTGATTTTCTCCAGATGTTTTCATTTACCATTTCAGCTAGTGATAATTAACAATTAATAGACATAACTTCAAAAAGCCGGAGGTATATGTCATTTGAATTGGTTTCGAACCATTGACTCTCGTCTTGGCAGTCCGTACCGCTTTCAACTAGGCTATCGCAACACTATGTCTAGTAAAGTTAAGCAATAATATTATACCTTTTGATGAGTCGTTGGCAACTGCCTCGTCCTGAGATTCCTGTAAACAATTTACTCCATTAAATTCTCTTCATAAAAGTTAATGACGAGACGAGACTTGCTCGCCTAAAAGAAACTGCCAGCCAATACAACTCAGAACTTTGAAATACAAAGGACGGTCCCTGTACCATTCCATCCACACCACCTCTATGTACAGCGTCCAACAGCGCGATTTTTAAGGCATTTTCTGCCTCGCACAACCACTCTGTGGCACCAGCTGTCGCCGGCGGTCTTTCCGAACCGTTACGACCTGGGAACCTTCAAGAAGAGAACATATTCTTTCCTGAAAGGCCGGCAACGCATTTGCAAACCCCCCGGTGTTGCAGATGTTCATGGGCGGCGAGAAAGTTTCATGGCACTTTAGTTTCAGTAGTAAATCAATTTATATGAATAAGAATAATACATTTTCTGCTTCGGTGGCGCAGTTGTAGCTACGTACGCGGTACTACTGCCGTGCTGAGGTCTAGGGTTCGATCCCTGCGTCGGGTAAAAGTGATATTGCACTTTTCTATCATGAAATACTCAGTATCAGACCCGAATTGTGCCCGGTATGGCGATGTCGCCCCCTATTACATCATGGGACGATAATAAGATCGGCTAAATGCGGGTGTACTCATTACACCTCTGTCTACCCCTTCGGGAATTACAGTCGTGAGTGCGTATGTATGTAAGTACTCTTCGTTGAGAAGTGCACCACTCGAGAACGGTTGGACCTATTTGGTTACTTCTTTTAGAGATTTTAGAGATAAAAAAATTGACAAAGAAAATTCATGAAAAACTGAAACTGTTTATTATGTGGAATTCCTGTCTCCTACGATACCGATAAACGTACATGTTAAGTTGTGGGCCAAGGCCAGTTTATAACCGTAATATTGCATTTAGTCTGGTTTTACAAATTTAAATGAATATACAAAATGTGCCCATATTCATATTTTTTATTCCGATACCGATGCTATAACAATAATAGTTTCCTGTGTTTACTTTGTACATTATTCGATAGGCAACAATATAATACGCAAAAGAAACCCTTTTGCGAAAACAGAATCAAAATTGCTTGAAAATTGAGATCAAAATAATTATTTTAAATATTGGTATGAGCAAAAATGGTTACGTAGTCGGAAAATATCCCTATTACCCTCGCACAACGGCACAGTAATGGTCATTCAAAAAACCGTGACGTCACAGGTCGTATCGTGCATCCTTTTACTGTCATTTGACAATTATATACCCCTTCCTGCAGATTTGAATGGCGTCTAATTTACTTATTTTTTTTCGGATTTATAAAATTCTTTCGTCAATAGGTTTTAGGTAATCTAACTTTTTGATTGAATTAATAGAAAAACGTGTCAACTACCATATTACTGTGAATTACGTAAATGAAAAATTAATACATTAACGACGTTGATGGCCAGTTAACGCGGTCATAAATTAAACTGAATATCGTTGTCCAAATTAAAATATTTAGCCTTGTCATAATCGTGCTCTTGACCCAAATACGTATTTACAAAATAATTAGCCAGCTATGTGTTGCGTAAATTTTATGTAAATATTAAATCTTTAATATTTACATACATTTACGGGTGAAAATATTAATCATTATTCTTAAAAATAAAAAGTGGTTTTGAGCCTAACGGGGTAAAATAGGCAATGAAAGATTGTATGAAAATCCATCATTTTTGAAGTTAAACGAATGGAAATTAGTATTTTCTATAATATACTTTTTCTCCCAACATGTCCTTCATGCGGGCGGAGCCGCGAGCAACAGCTAGTAATAAATATTTTATTGTATCTCATACATATTCATAGTGGTGTTCTGGGATAATAGTCGGGTTTTAGTTTTTTTCTTTAGACATTCTCATATGTTTGTGGCATCTGTGATATTCTAAAATGTTTTACAGACTTCATGCTATATTTATGAACCGCGTAGGGATTAATGAAATTGAGTCGTCGAAACGATTCGCCTTCTACTAAAATATACGGTGTGTCCACAATTATGAGGTCAATTATTGCTATTATTATTGGTCCATCTGATAAATGACGATTGTGGGTGACACACGATACACGAACTCTCCCCAATGATATAAAAATATTGATATTCCTTGATCGAAGACTCTCCCTAAGGCAACCGAGCGACGCGCGATAATTCACGAATGCATGTTCGGTACGGCCGAAGGTTCGGCAGGATTTCTGCCGAAACCGAAACTGGCACCGAAACTCGATTTTTTTGCCGAAACTGAAACCGAACCTTCGGTCGGTCACTAAAATAGATAGATGGTGTGAGAGAATTAAATAGATATAGGTATAACTAGGACTTTGAATATAGCTCAAATTTGTCAGAATGTCACTTAACAGCCTTTTAGTAAACGGACGGCATACTTAATTATGATTATTACAAATATGACTATTTAGTAACTAAAAATAAAAACTAGAAATGAGTATTATTACTTGACCAAATAAATAAGAGATCAAACTTGCTATACAAAGCTAATTTGTTATTAAGCAAAAAATAAACAATTACTTTCAGTACACAAGTGTACAAACAACATGTTTTGAACATAAAAAATATTAGATAAGTTTATTGTATTGTTTATTGTAGTAGAAGAAATAAAGGTACATACATACATATAGACTCACGCCTGTAATCTTAATAATAATAATAAGTGGGTAATAACTTTTCGCCGAATTTCGGTCCCTTAATGTGATAGGGGGCGAGTCTATCGCCATACCGGGCACAGATTCCAGACTCCGAGCTGATACTGAGAATTAGTAGATAGAAAAACCCAATATCACTTTACCCGACCCGGGGATCCGCCCCAAGATCAGCACAGCAGTAGTAACAACGCAATTACAACTGCGCCACCGAGGCAGCCTTAATAAAAGTAATGAATAATAATATTATAAAAGTAATAAAACAAGTTATTTGCTATACCACAAACACTGCCAAATCATACAGAGAATGTTGTAGTAGTGAGTGACCATCACCCACATACAAGGCCACACCCGCATAATATTAGCCTTGGCTATCATCAAATCAATATATATTTATTGGTTATATATATAAAAGGAAAGTGTTTGTGGGATTGTCCAGCTTTTTCTCTATAACCACCTAGTGCCACCCCCACTCATGGCTGTAGTAGTAAATAGCCCTTGGTCTTTGATTTGTGACTAAAGGAAGTTTGGTCTTGGTGGTGGAAACGGTAGGCAGCAGCTTGCTGTGACCTGGCATTGCAGAAGTCTATGGGCGGCGGTGACTACTTACCATCACGTGGCCCGTCTGCTCGTCTCCCTATTCAGGCATTAACACGTTCCCTGCGACTCACACGCCTAGTGTTTTTAAATTCGCACCGCCCATGCGGGCGCCACACGCGCTGCGTGTTTTTTCATACATATCGCGATGCGAGCTGCATAGAGGGATTGGCCGTGTTATTTGGCGCCAAAGTCAGTGTTAAAAAAAAGTGGGTGCATGTGAGGGCAAAAATGTCTGTTGGTTCTTTCTTTTTTATTTTCTATATGCATCGTATGACTTATATAGACTCGAGGTTGAGTTGAATGACAGTAAGTGTATGTGTAAGTTAAGTAATCTGAAATATATACAAAATATAGAAATGTTTAAAATGCTTTATAGCTAATTTAGTAAATTTCCACACAGATTCATTTTCTTATTCACAATGGCTAATTCGATTATCGCATTCCAGGGTAGTGGACAAGACCTGCGCCCCCTCCAAGATTTTAACACATGACACACTCAAATTCTAGCTCTGAATGTGCCACTGATTGTGTAGTAACTAAGTATAAGTCCCTTCCAACAGTTTTAACTGTAACTTTCACCTTGATCAACTACAAAATGTACTTACGTCAACAAGTTTAGAATCCTTGTCTATATCTTCAACAAAACCCATAATTCCTTCCCATATTGATGAAGATGGTTCTATATCTTCACCAGACACTATGGTAGCGTTGAGATCAGTCTGCTCATTCTTACTCTCCAATTCAGTACCGACATATGTTGTCTCCACAACTCTATCTATTGGCATATCCTCATCATTTTCGTGGACACGAGTGATATTTCCATAGTCAGTACCGTCGCGAATGTATTCATCATCATCTATATCGTCATTTGATGATGACTCAATGTTGATAAACCTGGAAATATTAACAGCATCTTTAACTATATTATCAAAAACGTAAAAAAATGTTAATCATCATAATGAATAACCCTAGCCATAGCACAAATATATTTTATCAAATAATTTTATCCTGTCATGTCAAAGTGACCACACTGGGTTTGATGGTAAGTGCAGTGCCATTCAGGTAGAGTATCAAGTAGCAAGAGACTACTACTTTCTAACACAACAAAATCATGCTCACCAAATTTTTCAAGTTAGTTAAGTTGTTAAAGCTTATTCAAAAAATGGTTCTGTGTGGTGTTTTCATGCTAGTTTTTGCATTTTCATCATGACTAAGTCTGTTTTGTACGTATACAGAATATTATAATTATATTTATACAAAACAACTGTTGATTAATATCTAATGTCATGAGTTTATTTAAAGAAAATCATCTTCTTCTTCTACGTCGCCTCCTCATGACTGAGGGTCGTGACTATATGAGGTCATCACTTTCTTCACCAAGGCTCTCCAGGACGCACGGTCTTCGGCCATCCAGATGGAAGTCTGTATACTGCTTTTCGAGACTTCTTTCACGGTGTCGGTCCATCTGGTCGGTGCCCTTCCGCGGCTCCTCTTTCCTTCCACGTGTCCTATCACAATAACTTTTTCAAGATTATCGGGTTCTCGTCTGGCTACATGTCCGAAGTACTTGAGGACCCGTTGGAGGCATATGGTCGATAGGCGGCACTTGATATTCAATTCGGAAAGAATTGACACATTGGTGCGGCGCGCTGTCCACGGAATACCCAACATTTTGCGCCAGCACCACATTTCGAATGCGTCAATCCTGCTCCGAATGCGTGCCTTCAGACTCCAGGTTTCCGAAGCGTAGAGGGATATAGAGAAGATCAAAGTTCTCATCAGTTTGCATTTAGTGCTCTTACTGATTCCTCTATTCCTCCAGATCTTCTCAAGTCTCTTCACCGCTGTTTTTGCAATTTGAGCCCTTCTTATCACTTCTCTTTCGCAGTCACCATCCGCGGCTATCAAGGATCCTAGGTATATATATGACTGCACGGTATCAAGGTCGGATAGCTCCCCCATTCGCTGGAGAGTGCCAGCCCGGTCTACAAACATCAGCTTAGTCTTAGCTTGGTTGATACGAAGACCATATTCCTCACTAACTTTTTGGACCCTTTGCAGAAGCTCGGCTAGCTCAGATTCATTCGCGCCTATAATGGTCGTATCATCTGCAAAGCGAAAATTATTGATGAGGTGTCCTCCGACCCGTATGCCTCCATTCCACCCCTCCTAGACTCTCCGCATGATATGCTCTCCAACGAGATTGAAAAGTTGAGGCGAAAGGATACAGCCCTGCCTAACACCACGGCCCGTCTGATAGTGGCCGGACTCGGCGTCTTCAATTCTGACTCTAGATTTGCCGTCGAGGTAGAGGTTTTGCATGAGAAAAGTCAGGTGTTCGGGTATGCCCATTCCACTCATGACACTAAACATTTTCCTCCAGCTGATACAGTCGAAGGCCTTAGCGTAATCGATAAAGCAAAGTGCCATCGGAACATTAAATTCTCTAGCCTTCTCGATTAGCTGCCTCATGTTTAGTACCTGTTCACGCGTGCCTCTGCCCCTAACGAAGCCTGCCTGCTCTTTAGCGATTTGCCCACCGATTAAGTTTTCCAGTCTCCTGTTGATAATGTGTAACTGTATCTTACTCGCATTTGATATCAAGGATATGGTCCGATAGTTCTCACACTTCTCGGTTGATCCTTTTTTATGTATCGGTACCACTATCGAGTCCATCCGGTCCTCAGGTCATTGACCAGTTCTCCAGACCTTCTGGCAAATACAGTGTAAGAGCTGCACACCCTCAGGACCGAGCCGCTTCAGCATTTGTGCGGATACTCCATCACCACCGCACGCTTTGTGTTTGAGACGGCCCATGACTTCGACTGCGGCTTTGACTTCGTGCAGAAGGATATCCGGCTCCCTTTCAGAGGAGTCTAGTCGGTCTTCAGTGTCGTCGTGTTCACAGTAAAGCTGTTGACAATATTGGCGCCCCCTCTCGAGTACCAGATGCTTATCCACTAGTGGTGCGCCAAGTTCGTCTTCTATTGTCCAGTTTTTAGGTTTAAAGTCCTTAGCTAACAGCTTCACCTTAGCAAACATGTCTTTGCATTGTGCATGAATTGCTGACCTGTTGGTTCAATTGTCATCCATATTATATATCATTGCTCTTCACGCTTATGTGATTGCTTTGTTTTAATTAACTACAAATGGAGGCTTAGACAACATAATGATTACAAAGGAAACATAAAAAAAATATATCTTTTATTTTTTACAACTTGCAAGTAAAGAATCTTTGTACATACATAATGTATACACAATTTTTTTTTTATCCTGGCACACTGCACCGTCCCATTAAAGTATCATACGTGTCAAAGGAAGCAATACATTTAAAGATGAAATATTTTTAACAGATCCAGCCCTTTCATAAAATGTTAAATCCCTAGTGGAGTATCACTGAAGCTTATCTACCATACATTATACCATTGTCTGCTATGTCTGAAAACTATAACAGATTTGAAAACAATTCTGGGAATGTTTTCTAATTACAAAATAATTTTACTTGGATATAATTTGTGCCAAATATGATAGAAGGATTTACTGCATCTCTACAGACTGCACAGACTACAGACTAAAACACTAAAGACTGCAACTAAGGTCTATATGCATATACATATCCATCATATTTTCACTTAATTGTTTTAGTATTGATATAATTGAAAATGAAACTATTAAATCCTAATTTAAGTAATGTTTTAATCAAATATTAAATTAACTCAGTAATAGTATTGTAAAAATATAAAGCTTTTTCAGCTATTGAAACAAACAAATTATATACAAAAATATTATCTAATTCATTTCTGCTTATGAAATACCTACTCCATGGGCATTCTGAGTAGTTATGTAAATAATCATAGGCTCACATCATTTATGATTAGGATTATTATCATTTAATAGTATCTGCCTGTGTTATACATAGGCATGGATCTCCTCTACAAATGAGAATTAGCCTGTTACGCCGAAGTAATTTACTTAAATAATATTAATTAAATGTAAAGACTCACCCTTCAGTAGCCAGCATTCCGAGCATGGTATTAAGTTCTAGATCTTCTTTATCCTTTTTCAATTTACGTTCCTTAGCATAGCTCTGTTCAATTGTGTAATCATGTGTCGGGTTCCTTAATATCTCAACTCTCAATATACCGTCTCTAGGCCATGAGTCTTTTACATGATTTAAACATGTTGTTGGTGATCTTGAAAATGCTAAATGTATGTATGCTAGCACAAAAAAGGCGACAAGTGCCTTCAGAAGCACAAGGAACTCAAAAAATCTTCTAACAGGTCTCGGAAATGTGCGTGCATAAGCTACAGCGAACTTGAAGAAGAGAGCATGAAACAGCCTCTCCCTGACATTGAATAAAGGATTTTGGTTGTTATTTCTGTTACGATTCATATTTCCATTAATAATTGGTCCTCCGGGCAATAAATTATTATCAGGATTCACACCAGGGGGCAGATTGTTCATGGCCTGAGGCCCACCCGCACTCATGTCGCTGTTTTATTTCTATTTAGCTCTTTATAATATTTACTACACTAATATTGTAGCATTCTATCGACCTGAAAGTGAAAGTCAATAATAAAACAAAACATTGCGTGTACTGAATATTTAAAAAAAAATCAAAGATAAAAGGGGTAATAATAACACTATACGAATCAATTTGATATCAATAATAAGCCAAATTCTTTTAAATATCAAATAGAATCGTTGTACCAAAATGACCTCTGTCGTGAACCAACAGCAAGTTCATCTGATGTATACCACACTGCTGTTGTTTATATAAACAGATGGACGAGGTATTATGAAATGTAACAATATCAGTAAGTATCGATGAACTAAATTTCATTTTATGGCACAATATTTCAGGCCAAAACTAAAGCAACATACGTACCCAAATGTCAAAATCAATGTTATAAACACTTGTTGATTAACCTTTAACTTTTGTGTGTGAATTATATGCTATTGTTTAGCTCTAATTATAATTAATTAAATAGCAGATAAAGAATTCGCTTTTCACTTTCTATTCAACAAATATGAGATAAATAAGTCTACAAAACTGTCAAACACTCCAACACAAAACATACCATTCATTCGTGCATTCGCTCTACAGAATCTACAGTACAGGTATTGCACCATTCGTTCAGTTCTGACGTTTATTACAATAACGTTCTAAGTAGGGCTCTCATTCCTGCATGACAGCAATACACTGTTGCAGGTGGATGATGAAACCATTGACATAGAGAATGGACGGAGCAATATCCTCACAAAATTGACCACTTTGTATAAAGAGATTTGTCCAATACCCATTTCTTTTCGCTCCTGCGTCTGTCTGTGACGTAGACCTATCACAATCATAGAAAGAGGCAATTGCTGTCCGCGCTTTCGCTTTATCTCTCTCAATTGTTTCTGCTCGTATTCACTTTATAGCTGGATAGCTGGATGCTCAGTTCATTCTTTATGTCTATGGATGAAACCAAGCACGAAAGTTGAATTGTCACAAAATATTCGCCACAAGACTTAGACGGACTGTATTTAAAGGTGTATGTACACTATGAAAGATATAAGTCCGAGCAGTCAAAGCAGTGTCGACAAATAAATATTTAGCGAGAATACTTAATAGCAGTTAATGGTTTTTACGTTTGAACAGAAATAAAATAATCATACGATTTTTAGGCGCTGTTTTGCCATAATTGACGTTTATGCTATGTTAGTGACACTTTATCACTACATAGTATAAAACAAAGTCGCTGTTGCTGTCGGTCCGTCCCTATGTATGCTTAAATCTTCAAAACTAGGCAACGGATTTTGAAGCGCTTTTTTTAATAGATAGAGTAATTCAAGAGGAAGGTTTATATGTATGATACATGCATAATATTGTAGAGAAAAATTTGTGAAATGTGTAATAGTTTAAGATGCCTCCATGAATTTTATACCGGGCGGAGCCGCAAGCAACATCTAGTTTATTTATAAATCTGAATAATTTAATCATTTACTTTTGTTGATACTGGTCATTAGTTGTCTCCGGTCCATACAACAAATAGCAGGATGTCCTGCAGGATAGTGAATGTGAGTTTGTAATTTTTTTTCATCGACGCATAGATAACATATTTTATTCATTGTCTAACTTTTTTATTTTTCTCTCTGAATTCTATTTATAATCTCGATTTAATATTAAAAATCTCTTTGTTGAAATAAAAAAAATTTACGGATTTCATTGCGGTTTATTTTTACTTACTAGTTTGTTGTTCAAGATAGTAAATAGATGGCGTTACTCACCACAACCTAATCGAGAATTCTTCATAGGTACTGATTTTTTAAATAGAGTAACTTGTTTAATAATTATAATAGTAATGAATAAATAGTAATTTCTTCAACAGAAGACGAAGTCTCACATTTTTGGCGGACACAGATCCACCGTCCACCTAGAAATTCTGCTAACCACATCCTCACTTCTTCCATAACTTTCTTCAGATATCCTGTCTCTATATTTAGTATCTTATCAGAAGTAATAATTTAAAATATTGCCAATAAAAAAATCTTATGTCCTTATCGAGAAATCCTGTATTTCTTTTTGAAATACCTACTTATTGGCTGGTGGTAGGATATTCATATCCACCCGGATAGCGAGCACCATACACAGGGTGTAAACCCCGCCAAAGTGCCACACGCGAGTGTGTCGTGTTCCGGGATCAGCCAGTGTACATCCGGATGTCGGGGGTCTAGAGTTGGGGTAGGATGTTTGGCCTTTTTGCGGCCTTGTGACTACTCTGACAGTAGGTGAAGAAGCGGTCGAGCTTCTTCACCTTCTTGCCCATGGCGTAGTGTGAAGAACTAGGCCGGCATGATTGTGTTAGTAGCGGGGATATATTGTCTCTCGCTACTCGATATTCTAATTGGACTGCACTGCGCTTACCATCAGGTGCAGTGTGGTCACTTTGCCACGTGCTAGGATAAAAAAAAATGATAGGTACATAGTGTTCCTAGAATAATTTTACCGTTGATAGTATCACAATCCATTTTTTAAATGCATTGTAATGTTTTATTCAAAGAAAATAAGTTCAAAATCACACACCTACTTCATTAGGAATAATTTTAGTTCATGCTTGTGATAGTAACATTTATTTGTGAATAAAATTATTTTTATTAATAGCGCACATGCTAAACACAACAACTGCCTAGTTTGAATGGTATAAATAACGTAAACTAGACCTAGAGACTAGGTCTTAGTATGGATATCCTCTGTGATCTTGTCATCCGCATTGTGAATGATGCAGGCGTGAGTAACAACCTGGAGCTGCTACAGCAATGTAGGAATATTTTCTGTCATAGCGTGTTCTACCGTCTGTATCATGAAGAATACTCCGAAGAATTGTTTAATCTTATCCCATCCTCTCTCTTCGACGCCAGAACCACGTGTACTGGCTTGCGATTCCACGTCTTCGTGGTGTCTTCTTTTTTTTATAACACAGTGGTGGCAAACAAGCTTATGGCCCGCCTGATGGTAAGCGGTTACCGTAGCCTATGGACGCCTGCAACACCAGGAGTATCATGCGCGTTGCCGACCCTTCAAAAACCTATTTACTCCCTTCTTGAAGAACCCCACACTGTAGTCCCTTTCGAAAACCTTGGCAGGGAGCTCATTCCACATTCGGAGCGTTCGCGGGAGGAAATTCCTCTGAAACCGCGCTGTGCGCGACCATTTAGGTTCCAAAGTGTGAGGATGAACTCCCTGTCTACAACATTGGCTCGCGCCAAGAGGTTGGCAAATTCGTATCTTTGCCACACCACCAAGCGGTGGAATAGTTTGCCAGGTACCGTGTTCCCTCTTTCCTATGATCTTGGGTCCTTACCCAGAAAGAGGGAGGCGTAGTGTGAAGAAGCTACTCAGTAGCCGCGGCCGGCATGATTAGGTCAAGTAATAAGGCCTGTATCTCGCTACTTGATACTATATCTGGACGGCACTGCGCTTACCATCAGGTAGCCTTTCAAGAAAAAAATGTTTTTATTTTCAACTTTTTAGACGAAAGATTCTTGTTTTTTTTTTGATAAATCTGTGATTTCACTAATCAACTTTTATTCACATAGGTACTTGTTACCTACAATGGAAATGAACCCACTATGAGTATTTATCCCTCAAATTAACTAACCAACTAACTCAAATGTACAATTTGACGACGAAATCAAGCAAATAAATAAAAAAATCTACTTTCCGAACACATCAATAAAATATAACTTGGTGCTTATTTACTTTATTAGATATTTGAACAAAGTTTGGTTTCCTTATCAGCATTTAAAGTGCGAGTAATGACCGCCTTAGTACCCTTCAAATAAAGAAGCTCATAATTTCACGGACCATTTGCACCACAAAGATTCGGATTTATTAACAGCGTGCAGCGAGTTTGAAAAGATCGTGCCTGTCTGTACGAGAACAAAACCCATGGAAATTTTCACAAAAGCCCATGTGATTGACATCTTAATTGTGCACGAAACTCGTCTAAAGGATTTTTTGTAATAAACGTCATCTATTCAGAACATTAAGTTTGATGAATGCTGAAAGACGCTATTGAGTTGTGGATTGTTAAAAAAAAAAGAATTATATTTCGATTTGAATTAGAATCATTTTTGTTTTATATAATCACAATCATAATCGAGTTCCTAACTGAAAGTCATCTACAAAAACACACTATTTTCCATGACTTCATTACTAAGTAAATATTAGTATAGAGCCAAGACAATATAACGTTAAGACTAAAGACAAACAAAATAAACGTAGCTGTGTGTTTTCTTTAGCGTTACTTAGTAGAGCAAAGCCACGAAGTCGCCGGCGACAAACAAATTGAATTATTACCTACTCATTTATGCAGAAGTAACGAATGCCATACTTGGAAACTTTATTCTCGTCACAATTTCATTAAGACCGTAGGATCATTAAAAACGGAACAATGATTGATTGTAACGATAAAACCCATGAATACAATTACCTGCTTTAAATAAACTATTCATATCGCTGAGCCGATACATTGTTTAAGTGCCTAATGTCGCATTATACCGTTCATTAAATCCGATGATATCTTAAAGTTCAATATTATTTACAGTTAACATTTTAATTCCACACGACTCTCATTATACAGCGTCGAGCGCGCCTAGCACGGGACCAAACGAACAGTCTTAGATAAAATCGAGATAACAAGAAGTAAACTTAAATTACGGTCGACTCGTGTTATAAATATTCAAAACGCCGTTCGGGGCCGAGGCGGCTTTGAAAAAATTGACGTCTCAATTATCGAACTGAGCTGGGACGGGCCACGGACCACGGCCGCTGACTTTTAATTTTATATAATTCTGACGCCTTGTATTTGCTGCCGCAATTATACTTAAATCCACCACATTTGGTGTGACTTACTGAAATACCCGTCTACTGAAATCTCACCACTTTTAGCAATGTATGCTTGGTAACAAGACGAAGATAATATCTATATTCATATTGTTTTCTGGTGTTGAAGCAATGACCTTTTTAATGAAAAATTACCTTGCGATATTTAAAAAAAAAACCAACTTTCCTGACGAGTAATTCTCATAGAACTTGCATATAGCGTATGTAGATTATAATGATGGTGCGTTAATTTTGAAATGTTTAGAGCAAGAAAAAATAGTATCACCATGGATTGAAACCGTATTGATGCACGTAAGCATTATGGTGGAATATTGGATAACTCTGGCTAAAGAAAGGTAAATAAATTGTTTACACAACAACTTATAATTTTTACTTTATTTACTTTACTTTATGCTTTTAATTTAAATGTACTACAGATTACATACTTATTTATGCCTAATATGTTTTTCAGTGTATATTATAATAATTTTGTTATCTATATCTATACTTATAATAAATCTGTAGAGAGGTCAATTCTGTACATGAAATATATTTCCAAAATAACTATCAGCGGGTGATTAGTGATCGACACTGACGCCAAAAATGCAATCAGTAAAATTTTTGTCTGTCTGTCTATCTGTCTGTCTGTCTGTCTGACAGACAGACAGACAGACAAAACAGACAAAACAGACAAAACCACTCGACGGATTTCAACAAAACTTGGTATAATTGTTCTTCATACTCCTGGGCAGGTTATAGTATACTTTTCATCACGCTACGATCAATAGGAGCAGAGCAGTGAAGGGAAATGTTAGGAAAACAGGAGAACTTACTCCATTTTTTAAGCTTCCGTCGCGTGTGCAGCCTTAATAGTTAAAGCTACACAGAAATCATGTATGACGGAAATGTTCTCCTTAAAATTATATAAAAAATATTCCACGACAGCAAATGTCTATATTTTATGGTTGACTCACAATAACACGTGTAACTCCCGATAGCTTAGCAGTTCGGAGATTTCTGATTATATTTGTCTACTCTTACGTTTATAACACTCTCAATCATCCCTAATTAATAAATGTTAACATTATTAACTATTTAATTTAATAAAAAAAGAATTATAGAAATAGGTACAGAAACACCAGGCTATTTTAATTGCAAGAAAAAATAACTCCTTGGATTGTATCCTTCCGCTCCCGAAAATAACCTCCACGCGGGTGGAGCCGCGAGCAACAGCTAGTTTATAAAATAAATATCTGGTAATTTTTAACTGAATACAAGTTCAAAATAATGATTACTGTTAGACTAAAATTCCGATGATAGAAAAGTGTGCCAACCGAGACACATCAGGAGTTCGATTCTCTTCGATCTCAGGACAAACATTGCATTCATTTTTAATAATTATCACTCGCTCTAACGATGAATGAAAACATCGTTAGGAATCCTGTATTTCAGATATCAGTGTGGTGAACTAAGGCCTAACCCCTTCTCATTAGTAAAGGTGACCAAACTCCGGTAGTGAGATACCAAATAATATATCGTTTATTGAAATACTATTAACTAAACCATACTTTTATCAAAATATAAAACACAGTTGTTGCTCGCGGCTCCGCCCGCGTGGAGGACATGTTTGGGAGAAAAAGTATACAATACAAAATACCAATATTCATGCGTTTAACTTAAAAATGACGGATTATCATACAAACTTTCATTCCATATTTTACCCCCTTAGGGGCGGAATTTCCAAAAATCCTGAAACATATATCTTTTATTTTTAACTAAAATGCCAAATACTAATTTTCATGAATTTAACTTCAAAAATGACGGATTTTCATACAAACTTTCATCCCCTATTTTACCCCCTTAGGGGTGGTATTTCCAAAAACCCTTCCTTAGTGGATGCCTACGTGATAAAAGGTACCTACTGTCAAAATTTCAAGTCTCTAACCCCAGCCGTTTAGGCTGTGCGTTGATCGATCAGTCAGTCAGTCAGTCAGTCAGTCAGTTTCTTCTTTTATATATACAGACTAGCTGTTGCTCGCGGCTCCGCCCGCGTGGAGGTCATGTTTGGGAGAAAAAGTATACAATACAAAATACCAATATTCATGCGTTTAACTTAAAAAACACGGATTTTCATACAAACTTTCATTCCATATTTTACCCCCTTAGGGGCGGAATTTCCAAAAATCCTGAAACATATATTTTTTATTTTTAACTAAAATGCCAAATACTAATTTTCATGAATTTAACTTAAAAAATGACGGATTTTCATACAAACTTTCATCCCCTCTTTTACCCCCTTAGGGGTGGTATTTCCAAAAACCCTTCCTTAGTGGATGCCTACGTGATAAAAGGTACCTACTGTCAAAATTTCAAGTCTCTAACCCCAGCCGTTTAGGCTGTGCGTTGATCGATCAGTCAGTCAGTCAGTCAGTCAGTCAGTCAGTCAGTCAGTCAGTCAGTCAGTCAGTCAGTCAGTTTCTTCTTTTATATATACAGATTACTAAAATAATAAATGAATAAATATCATGTACGTTCGTAAAAATATAAGTAATTTCTATAAAAATTGTGATATTCACAACATTAATACAAGAAACAGAAACAAACTAACAGTACCCTCCTTTAGAGTAGTAAGATCTAAAAAGTATTTTATAGGTAACTGTGTTAAATTTTATAACAAAATCCCCAATAATGTAATTGATTTGCCCAATAAAATGTTTAAGACTCATATTAAACGTGTTCTTATGGACAGGGGCTATTATAATGTTCAACAATATCTAGAGGATAGGGATGTCTGGCATTCGGTTCCTTCCTGCACACTGCGACCTGGCGCCCTGTAGCTTACACCATGTTAGTGTATACAAATAGTAAAACAAAATTAAATAAAAACTAAATTTATAAAATATTAATAACTGACATGTTGTAATATTATATACACTTAAAAAATAAAAATAATAAACTAATATGACGACCGATCGCGTTTAAAATAAAATAGTAAATTGGCAATGTAATTTGTGACAGGTCATCTACTAGAAATAATGAATCGGACCAAAAACAAGCCCGCTGAGTTTGATTTGCTGGATTCTCTCAGGACTGGGTCGCGCCGCGTAGTATCCAGCGGTAATGTAAGCCCGCTGAGTTTGTTTCGCCGGGTCTTCTCAGGCGGGGTCGCGTTTGGATCCGGTGGTAGCTTTTAAAACAAGCGACGTCTCGGAAATACCCATGGTCCATATCAAACCCTTTTAAATATATATATATTTGACTAGTATTTCCTTGAATAATATTAATTAATAATATAAAAATAAAAATTAATTAATAATAAATAAATAATAATAATTTTAAATACCTTATGAATAATTAATTGCTAGTGTATTGATGATGCTATGTATGTATGTATACATAAGCTGATATGCTTTTCTTAAAAATTCTTTACTTTTTTTAAATGTTCTGACTTGTCATAAGAGCTATGTAATTGCCTACTTGATCAATAAACGATTTCATTTCATTTCATTTCACTAAACACAAAAAATACATAAAACAAAATGTTATTTTTCGTGCTTTTTTAAATTATTCTGTAGATATATTAATAAAAAGTCATAGTCAATAAAATAATTCTACTTATAAAAGATTTAATTTACGCCACGGTGCAGTGGCTTTTTCGTTTCTAAGAATACAGATTTTATCATCTTATGAATATTTTATTAGTTCTAAAGCCGATTCTTGTACGAAACCAAGTCGTAAATTAAATGCCAAATCTGAAAAATAAATTAACGAGATAAATTTGTTTAGACGTCAGAGTTTTAAAAAATTATGATTCTAATTATTCATAAATATGTGTTTTTATTCGGTAATAATACGGTATTATACAGAATTAATTCCCGAACTGAGTATACTTAATTTAAAATAATAGTTTATTTACAATCAGGCTACGATAAAAAATTCTGGAATTCTGTAATACGGTAAATTCTAAAATATTGTATTTTGATACATTGAATATCTACCGTTACGACAGCATGCATATGAATATGTACATAATATAAGTTGATATCTGTCTCGCATTCACAATTTATTTCCTTGACGTCAAATGTTATCTAATAATATTGTTTATTAATTTGTTTTAACATACATACATATACACTCACGCCTGTAATCCCCGATTGGGTAGGCAGAGGTGTAACCAGTAGGTACACCCACTTTTCGCCGAATTTCAGTCCCATAATGTAATAGGGGGCGAGCTTATCGGTATACCGGGCACTGATTCCAGACTCCGGGCTAATACTGAGAATTATTAGATAGAACAACCCAATATCACTTTACCCGACCCGGGGATCGAACCCAAGACCTCAGTACAACAGTCATAACGCATGCGCAATTACAACTGCGCCTCCATGGCAGTCTAATTTGTTATATTCATGGAAATTCACATTCTTGGTTTAAATAAGTCTACCTTATAACAACACATTGAACAAACGAGCACGTGGGTCACCTAATGATAAGCCATCAGCAAGACTCATTCACACTTACATGTGTCAAGGGAGTATTGCTGACTAAATGAACGAAATGGAAATAAGCAGGACGCAGAGAGAAGGGCAGGGATAAAATATAATGGCAAATCTGCCACTTCACCTCGGATTTCTTATGTAAAACAACGGTAGCGTCCGGGGCTCTATAACTAATTTTCATTAGTAAATCATGCTGGTAACAGAGGTAACAGATAAAATTTGTTTGTTAACTATGTAGCTCGCACTAATCTCTGGAATTAGTAAGGTGATTCTAGAAATTCTTTCACCAATTCATAGAAATATTCTAAGTAACATATGTGGGCTATATTTTATTTGAAATCTCTACTTTTTTTCCCCGAAAAATTCTTTCACGGAGGCAACGCCACGAGTAAATACTAATATGTTAATATTGTAAATCTTTGTGTTCTGTTAGCCTGACTTGTCAAAGCAAATAGAAGTATTAGTTTCACTATATACGTATAAAAATTACATAACACATATGATTGAATTATCTAACATTGATATCTTCCCCAGGATTTCTTTTAAATTGAAATAAGACTACAAGACGCGTACACATGTTGCCGCCTACATAAATAAAATGCCTATGCCATAACTTCATAAAAAAGTCGTCATGTACTTCGGGCTTGCTACCTTGATATTTTACGATGATAAGGTCGATTCGATGATTAATCGCCTCACGAGCGCGTCTCGGGTAGAAGAAAAGCAATTTGTACCTTTATTTTAAAAATGGACGAGATTGTAGCCGTGTTTGGTCTATCTATTTTATTGGCTGATGGGCCAAAGATGTTTTATATAGATACTTCTTAAAGATATTGAGTTCTCACTCCGTTTTATGTTGGCGTAAAAAAATAGACGTAGGTTGACATTTGAATTTATTCAGCTATCTTTATTTTTGTATTTTCGTCCACAACGAATATTCCTAGAATCATTGTTATAATTAACAATATTATCATTACGTGAAGTAAATTGATGACCAACTAATCACTTATATTTTTTTCATAATGTAATGAAGTCATAATGACTTTTGTATTTTAGGGACTTCATATGACATTGACAGAATCGTGCATAAGTGAAAGCCATAAAAAAGAAGTAGGGACTTAATAAAGTACCTAGTATTCAACTCTTTGTATTCATTAGTTACCTACTAAATAATATTAGCACTGAGCACTTATTACTTAATGAGCAATGATTTTACTTGCTTTTATTATTTAGATACGAATCATATTTTCTTATTTAAATACATAGGTAAGAATAAAGTATAAACAACCAATTTTAATCGTGTTACCCCTTTTTTTTTTTTGTTGTTGTCGCGGGGAAAGCGTTTTATTACTACCGCCCGCTCCGGGGGGAAGCGGAATAAGAATAAAACGGTTATGCTGGACTAGCCGGTCTTACGACCCAGCATCCCCCTCGCCCGGATGATGGCTATCCGGGCAGCCGCTGGGCCGAGTCCCTACCCCCTATGTACACCCCACCCGACACTACCAGCTAAAACCCCGCGGTGGCCTTCTTCGGCGCTTACGGAGCGATCCCGGGGTATTCTAAGGAGTGCTAGAATTGCTGCCGGAACCGCCCCTGCGCGGTGCTGCGTAGCAGCCCATCTCCATGGGAGGGCTTAGGAGCCCCCGCGCACCGAACAACGACAGCGAACGAGGCCTTACCACACGCGCTGCCGTCCATCTCGGGGTCGCACGATGCTCCGAAACTGGGAGTTCATCGATTCGGGCTGACAGCCCCCCGCTGCGAGCCCGCGACCCCCGATGGCCCCAATTAGTCGCCTCTTACGACAGGCAGGGGTTACCGTGGTGGAATTCAAACGCCCCCGTTCCACAGGGCGGGAGACGCCGGTCAGTCGTCCACCCGGCGCCTCCTACGTCTTCTCTGGCGGCGGGAGGGATCATTTCGTTCCCGATCCCTCTCGGCACTCTCCTTCTGCGAGATGACGCTCTCGGAGAAGTGGGCCACCGCACGCCATGACCTCCGGCTGGCGACCATGGACGACACCACGGCCGGCAGCGAGAGGTCTCCTCCGACGACTGCTCTGAGAGCGCTGCGCTCTTCGTCCCAGGCTGGGCACTCCTCCAACGTGTGTTGGGCCGTGTCCTCGTGGCAGTTGCCACAATGGTGGCACACGGCAGACACCTCCTTTCCGATCCGACACAGGAACGAACCGAAACATCCGTGGTTCGTCAGTATCTGCGTCAGACGGAAAGTTGGCGCACCGTGGCGCCTGTCTAGCCATCTCTTTAGGACAGGACGCACTGCCGCGACTGTCCTCAAGCCCGCACTTGGGCTTTCCAGCCTGGTATGCCACTCCTCCACAGCGGTTCTGCGAAAGCGGGCTGCAATCTCCCTCGGGGCCAGTCTCACCTGACGGCGACTGGACGCCTCCTCCCGCCAGAAGAACGCGGACGAGAGGAGTTTTGCGTCCAACTCCCAAGGGAGGGTGCCGGCCAATACGCAGGCCGCCTCGTGGGAGACCGTGCGGTAGCCCCTTACTATTCGCTGCGCCAACAAACGCTGAGGTTTGCGCAGCAAGGCGACGCAGCGGGGTTTCAGGGACTGAGCCCATACGGGACATCCGTACAGGGCCATTGACCGCACGACTCCAGCGTATAAACTTCGGCAAGGGCTATTAGGTCCCTCCAGGTTCGGCAGCAGGCGTCCGAGCGCGCCCGCCGCCCGCACCAATTTCGGCGACAACTCCTTGAAATGGGCACGGAAATCCCACTGGCTGTCAAGAATCAATCCCAAGTACTTCATTGTACAGCCGATGGGAATCCGCACCCCCTCCACATTGATGTGGGGCATTAAAGGTGGCCGAATCCGAGGACCGTGAAAGTAAAGGGCCTCGGATTTGTTCAGGGCCACCTTAAGGCCCAGACGCCGAATCCTGCCCACCACCTGTTCGGTTGCGAACGAGGCGAGCAGGGTGGCCTCCTGGAAAGACCTGGCTGTCGCTGTTACTAGCGTGTCGTCTGCATAACAGACGACAGCGACGCCTCGGGGATTGGTACCACGGAGCACCCAATCGTAGCCGATGTTCCACAGGAGAGGGCCCAGGACTGAGCCCTGTGGAACACCGCAGGCCATCGCTCTTCGGTGCCACCTGTCGGCGCCTGGATACACTATGTACCTGTCTGAGAGATACGAGTGCACCAGACGCCGGAGATACGGTGGCACCACGTGGTACCGCAGTGCTTCCAGTATGCAGGCCCAGGGCAGGGTGTTAAACGCGTTGGCGATGTCTAGAGACACCGCCACCACCACTTCACCCCGAGCCACTGCATCCTCCGCTTGTGCCTTGACCCGCAAAATCGCGTGTACTGTCGATCGGCCTTGCCGGAACCCGTACTGGCACTGTGCCAGGTCCGGCCCGACCCCTTCAAGATGCTCGACGAGGCGAGCGTGAATGATACGCTCGAAGAGCTTACAGACCTCGTCGAGCAACACGATGGGCCGGTAGGCCGATGGCGACTCTGCGGGCCGCCCCTCCTTTTTGAGCAGGACCAACTTCCCAGTTTTCCACTGAGACGGAAAACGGCCCTGCTCCAGGCACGCGGAGAACAGGCCACGAAGCCTAGTCCCCAGATGCTCGACGGCTAACACCCACGCACGTCCGGGGATACCGTCGAGACCCGGGGCTGTTTTCTTGCCCCGCAGCCGAAGCACCACCGCCCGAAATTCCTCGGGCGAAACCTCCGAAATAACCCTTGCCGAACTCAACGACGATGGCGTCGATGGATGTGACGCCATCGGTGGGGGAGTGACATCTTCAGTGGCAGGGAACAAAGCTGCGACGACCTCCTCGACTAGGTCGCCCCGGAGACTCTGCGTCAGTGGGGGCGCCCACGGGCGATATCTCCTCATCGCCACGCGATATGGACGCCCCCAAGGGTCGTTATCGAGAGTTCCCCGGAACTCCTTCTGAGCTGCAGACTTTGCCCTAGCTATTGCTACGCGCAGCGCTCTCTTCGCCTCCCTGTGGAGGCCGTGAAGCAACCGCTCCTGGTCCTCGTCGCCGGGAAGACGGATCCGGCGACGACGGTGTCTGGCGAGACGACGAAGGGCGGCAACGCAGGAGACACGCAACCGCATAAGTTCCGCCGACCACCAGAACACCTGACGCTTTTCGGGAAGACGTCGGACTCGGGGCATGGCCGCGTCACAGACGCGCGACATCGCTGCCCCAAACCACGACGCCTCCTGCTCGACCTGCATCGGTGCCTCCGGTGCAGGGAGCCACGCCTGGGCCAGTGCGGCTTCCTTCAGGGCCTCAACATCGAGGCGTTTTACCGACCAACGCGGGCCGTCCGACCGCGGGCCAGTCGGTCCTCCACTGGACTGGGGGTTAGGGGACAAGGCGACGTCGAACCGAATATATCGGTGATCCGACAACGTCTCCTCATCCACCAGAACTCTCCAGTCACGGACACGGCGGGCAATAGCTGGGCTGGCGAACGTGAGGTCCACCACCGATCCGCCATTATGCCGCACGCACGTGTTAACCGACCCGCGATTCACGACGGCCAGGTTGGCCGAGATCGCCCATTCCTCCAGGGCCTCGCCGCGCCTGCCGGTGACCGACGAACCCCAAGCCTGAGACTTGGCGTTGAAGTCACCGGCAACGAGAACGGGGCGAGGCTGACTGCCTTGCACCACCAGGGCCCCTAGCCGAGTGAGAAAGTGCTCGAACTCGGCCAGTGATCTATTGGGGGAGAAATACACACCCACAATCCAGACCCCCCCCAACAGAACCGCCACACATCCCGATCCCTTCGCTACTTTTTCGAAGGGTGGGGAGCCGGCGGCGCCCCGAGTAATGACGGCCACCAAACCGTTAAGGTCCCCTGCCCAGTCATCCCTGGGGGGAACAAAATAAGGCTCGGCGACCACAGCCACTTGTATCGACCACTGCGCCATGCTCTGGACTAACAGGTCCTGGGCCCTGGCGCAGTGATTAATGTTCGCCTGGAGGAAACGTTGCGCCATATTAATGGGCGATCTCCATCTGCTCCTCTACGGGGAGCGCTGCCGGCTGGGTCACAACCTCCGTTCCCCGACCACGATTTGCGCGGCGAGGGCGGGAGGAGGCGACGCACGCCTTGGCGCCCACCTGGTGCCCCGCGGGTTTACCAGCATCTGCGCAAACAGCGCAATGCGGCTCCGCGGAGCACTCCTTGGCCTTGTGGCCCAGTTTACCGCAGCGGTAGCAGATGCCGCTGCGGTCACACTCTTCAGTGCACCGCACCCGCACATGTCCTCTGTGCAGGCAGCGGTAGCACCTCATAGGCCTCGGCTCAAGGAGCTGGACGCGTGCTGCTACCCAGCCGATCAGCACTCGGCCCGAACTTAAAATTTTGTCGGCTACCTTGGCGGGGCAGCGCACCCACGCCGCACCAAGGCCCGACCGGTCGGGGCGGATCTCCCCGACCTTAAAGTCTTCTGCCACATTACATCCCGCTTTTGCGAGGGCCGCAGCGACCATCTCCGGGTCAGCTGACGCGTCTAACCCGGATATTCGCAGTTCTGCGGTTTTGAACGGGCGGGAAACACGGACATCGTTCTCCAGTTCCGTCCCGCGGAACACCTCCCTCACTTTGTTGGCGAGGGAGTCGGCCCTCGCTTCGGACTCCGGGCCGGGCACCTCATACAGGTACCCGCCCGTCGCCATTAGGCGCGCTCGCATCTCCGCGATGCCGAGGCTAGCCAGATCCACGGATCGTTGTACCTCACGCAGCACATGGGCGTACGTGATGCCCCGTGCTAACCCCTCTGGCGTTACCGTCAACGAGACGGCTGCCTTGCGGGGCAGGTGGATCCTTGGTTCTGGCCGACGCGGCTGCGGAGGTGCGGAAGCCGCAGCAGCAGCACTTGGCATGGGCTGGGGATGTTTCCTCCCTTTTTTGGCCACCACGTTCCACCCCTCTTCCATCGAAGCAGGAGCAGGGGGAAGTGGCCTCGGCTCCCTGGGCGGTCGAGCAGCGGGGGTGCCGCTTCTTTTTTTTATTTTTCCCCTTTTCCCTCCCCTTCGGGATGTCCGGGGATTTGGGGACACCATAGAAGTTGACGGTGCCGTCAGCCCAGCAACTACAACAGGCGTAGGTCGGGGACAGGGAGGGTCAGCAGTGGTAGCCCTGCTATTGCTCTTTCCCTTTCCTATCCCCTTTCCCTTCGGGGTGACCGGTGGCCCAGCAACATCTGGTAGGGCTTTTGAGGGCCCAGGAACTATATTTGGCCTAGAGGACCCGACGATGCCGTAAATCGGCTGTGACGCCACTCCAACTCTGGCCTTATCAGCAGCCAGAGGAGGCCGAGTAATGGGCTCCGGAGGAAGCCTCGAGCTTAATGCCTCCAAGCGCGCGTCTATTATACTTAATATACGGCGCTCGAACTGCACAAAGAGACCTCCTCCTTCTAAGCTGGCCCCATCTTGGGTCACCGGCTGCGGCTGTCCAAGAGACTGGACAGTCACCAGCATCTCCTCCATTACCTTCTGTTGGGCAGCCAGGGAGGCCTTGAGAAGTGCGATCTGCTGCGCCATTGCCGCCTTCTCAGCCTCTAACCTAGCCACCTCTGTTGTGGCTGACACCTCCATCGTTGCAGAGTCTGCGTCAGACACTGCAGTCGGGCTTTCTGACACGGCCATCACCTTGCGTGCCGGTTCGGTGTCGCTTTCGCTTGAGGACGTGTCCCGTTGACGGGCTATTAGCGCCCTCTTTGACCGCGTCATCATTCCACTCGAAACGGCTTGGGCCTCGAAAGCCAAAGCTGTCGAAGCGGCTCCAGCAGCCGCCTTCTTGGACTTACGCCCAGCGTCGTCTTTCTTTCCAGGGTCACTTGCGTCCCCCGGTAAAGACAAATTCTCCATATCATCGTCTTTGTTTTTGGGTTTATAGATTTTCTTCATTTTTAATCCCACGAGTATGGGGGAAATAAAAAGTCCGCCCAGGCAGAGCCCCCTGTACCTGGGTAAGCCAACGCGGTATGTCGCGATAACCCGCTCGAAGCTTCAGCTGGACTCCAGTGGGAGTCGCACTAGCGACCGAACTACCCATCGGCCATGCATCCCCTCGCGGTGCGCCGCCGCTTGGGATTCGGGGTAACTTTTTATAGATGTTTTCTCCCTCGCAGCCCGGGCGGTTAAGCCAAGACCCTCGGTCCAGTCGGAGCGCGAGACATGACCACGGACCTCCTGACTGGATTACGATGCACGACGGTGACAGCAGGAGAGAGCGTCCCCCCCACTGCCCGCTCGGCGGCGGGGTGAGCGCACACCGAGCCCGCCGACACCCCCGAGATAAAACTCGGGAGTAGCCCGAACTTCGAGCAATGGTCGTCACAAAAGCGACAACCATCAACCACCTTTTGTCAGGAAATTGGCCGTTGGTCAACATGACCACCGTTGCCCAGGGTGCACCACGTGGAGGTTTCCTGACTTCGCACCCCAATCGTGATACCCCTTCGTGATATTTTGTTAAACAATAATTGCCACAAGCATAGCCAATTTTTATAATAATTAAAGTAGCGCCATTAGCATTGTCAGAACTGCGTTAAATCTTCACCTTTAATACGATTATGTTTCGAATATATTTTATAGACATACTTTAAAATCGTAGTCTCTCTTCTAGTGTACAACATTGATATTGCATATTTTATTTATGAAATAATACAAGACTTACATTACGGACAAAATTACATATTATTTTTAATTTGAATTTTCAGAGCAAACGATAAATCAGTAAAATTGTTCTGCATATAATGCTGTTTGCATTTCCGTTCCATAACGTACTCTGAATAAGATAATCTGCCAAGCTCCAACATTACTAAGACTGCTTCACTGTTTGCTTCTGCACTTACCAAATATTTACTTAGCACTGTGTAAACTTAACTTACACCTTTATAAACATATATTTGCTGCTCAACAACAAAAAGTCTAGGAAAAATGAATTTTATTTCAAATGTAATACGACTGAAAGTTTAGTATTTCTGGTATTATGGATGGTAAAAAATATTTCATGATCTGTTTACATTGCGTTGACAGCTCCCGTTTTAGAAAAGATCTTTGTTTTCACGGTGACTCGCTAATCTGTATTTAATTTGTTTTATCATACCATGCAACTTTTATTTATCTATAATGTAATAATATAAATGTCATATAATATTTGTAAGTTTGTGAATTTATTTTCTCTGGAGTTAGTAAACCTGTTTTATTAATTTTAGAAATGATTTTGTCCATACAAAACTAGCTATAGCTATATCTAATTATTATTGAAAATTGACACTGTAATCAAAATAGACTGTATCAAAAAATCGAATTCCACACGGACGGTGCATACCAACAAAATACATTTCTTTTCATATTAACCATTTTCACATAATTCTTACATAAATGATATTATCTTTTCAATGTTATGTTTTCGTTAGTTTAAATATTCATGAAAGCTATTTAATATTTATGTATTTTTACATTAAAAGAATAATCCGCTAAAATAAAAAATTAAGTATTGAAATATTAAGATAGGGATTATTTTCATCTAATCTCCCATCTTTGGGAGCACCAGATTTTTTACATAAAATATACACGTATTAGATTTATTTAAATTCAAGATAATATTTACATATTCATCGATTCCCATAAAACGTGCAGTGGGACTTTATAGAATACAAGAATGTACATTTACAATATCATCTATTTTAATTTTATTATACTAATAAAGAGCGACATATGATAACCGTGCGAAGCCTAGATAGTTGATAATAAGTTATAGTTTCTAATCCCTAACAATACTTAATGTTTATAAACATCCTCAACATTATAGGTCGTAGACACAAACAAGGTCAAAGCTTCTCAAGCTAACATAGGTATAAGTATACATATATTTATTTGTAACTGCAGGAACCTGGACCAAATAAACCTTAAGAAAAATAAAAGTAACAAACCCTACTAAAGCTTTCCTGCGGAGTCGAGGCACAAAAGGGAAAGGGATAGGTATATTGAAGTACTCACGTGTAAAAGGGATGAAACGTGTGGAACCACGTGACACCTGCCGGCCGCCAAATGAAGATATCGCAGCTGGATGCGAGAACATCACGTGGCAGATGTCGTCAACCTTGCGTTTGTAAAATACATTTATTTGAAAAGATTTCTGTTGAACTTTATGTATGCCAAAATATTGGAGATGGCTAACATATTTCAAATTACTATAGAAGTACATTAGTACTTTCAAATTGTTATTAATATCATTTAATAATGTTTCATATGGTAAATAATAAGTATAAAATTATTTGATAGGATACAACAATTCACAATAGTGGTTTTTGTGAAGTTTATAAAAAATAACTCGAATGGAACCGTGGTTTGACATAGGCTGCCAAGGATTCACAGGTTTGTTCGTCCATTTAGAATTTGAGCTTTTACGTAAACAAAAGTTTCAAACATAATATTATACTTGAATTCACCTATGTGAAAAGGCCAAAGGCTATTGTTTTACAACACTATACACAATATCAACTAGAGCTGTATTATTTTTTTAATTTCCTGCTTTAACATTCTAATATATATTTTTTACTCGGCTATCCAAGTATTACAAAAAAAAAACAAACACTGTTAAAACTAACACATAAAGTAATTTTGTTCGCATATTATCAATAATACTTATAAAGTTGCCGACCTGTGCACAAGCAACATCAAATGTACAGATGCAGTGGAGGCTGGCAGTGCGATCGGAACTCGTGTACGAATACAATAGTCGTTCCACACAGGATATTACTTTATTCACGTCCACAGCTTTTCATACAACCTTACGTCTCTATTGTACCTGTTATTGAAAAAAATGTATGGTTCATGAGATTTTACTCAAATAAATTATTTATAATCTTAACTAATATATATTTGCTTCTACTAAAATAAAAAAGTAGTATTGGAAAATATCCAAAAAGTAAGCAGATCATTATTGATAACATTTTCTATAGAAAAGACATCAACGATAGCACAATGTAGAGATCATTTTCTTAAACATCCCAATTATTACTTAATTAAACATATTTAATGTAATTACTATGAAAACTTTAATTAATTGCTTATGGAATTTAGAAAGTTTGGTTATTACAAGTTATTGAACGGCTAATGCTAGCCATTATGACACTCATAAATTATACATAAATGTATTTGTTAATACTACCGTAATATCTGTTTATGGGAATTATGCTTTCACTTTTTCTAAACCTTGTATAAAAATAATTATAAATCACTGTTTCCAAATGTATTACAATATAAATTTATTCAATTCTTTTATATCAAAGGTTTATAGGTAAGTTATCCATATTTGTTGCGAACCGCGATTATTTGTATTATAAATAGTTTAAATTCTTTTCAAATGTAATGACTAATGAGCATCTAGATTTTGTATGACAGTCTTATAAAAAGCATAAACTACACGTGGCGTTTGTCTCGTCCATACTAATACTATGAATGCGAAAGTAACTCTGTTTGTCTGTTTTTTACCTCTTCACGACTAAACGGCTGGACGGATTGTAATGAAATTTGGTAAGGGAATAGATTATATCCTGGAGAAGGACATAGGCTATCTTTTTTCTCAAAAAACAACCTTGAAAGGGGTCAAATAGGAGTTCAAAATTTGTATGGGAAATCCATAATTCCTCGACTTAGGGATCTGTAAATTCATATTTAGGCTTTTGGTAGGAAATAAAAAAAAAGTGTTTCAACGTTTTTTTAAAAATCATCCCTAAAAGGGGCAAAGTGAGGTTAAACTTATAAGGTATTCTTTAGATGCAATCTCAATATTCAGGCACAACACCTGAGAGGCTGGACAATCACTACAGGTGCCTCATTGCAGAAGACAACTCCTTGGATTGTATACTTCTGCTCCCGAATATAACCTCCACGCAGGCGGAGCCGCGAGCAACAGCTAGTATCTCATAAGATATAAAACTTCTACAAAAATCTAACATCTCCTTAACATTAGTTGCATAAATATTAAATGCATATAGTTTTATAACTCCTATATATTTCAACTTGATTATTGTATAATTAAGAGTAAACAGAGGATATCGATGTTGGTTATTATAAGTGTTTTTATATTATAAACAATATACACTATATGTATTATTTTATAGGAATGTTAATGTATTATTAATGATATTACTTCTAAGACTGAAGCAGGTAAATGAAAAATCTTATAGTTTTTTTCTAAATACGCAACTTTAACAAATAATAATGTTTAAGTCAACTTAGAGCTAATATATCTACAAAAGATTAAGCTTTAACTCCTTCACAAGTCATTGCATTATAAACGAAATATAATATATTTTTTCTAAAAACAACGATTCGTACTTGACAGGATTTTCAAGTGTTAATCTGACACTCTTTAATTAAACCGAAGCGGATTGGTACAAAAAGGTTTATATATTTTTTTAAAGTTTTACGTAAGGTTCGATTGGCCGGTGCGATAATGGCAGCGTCTCGGAACTGGTTCGGCCGATCGCTCGTTAGCGCCCGATGAAGATGTTATACGCGTCGAGTCGCACCTCTTTTTGTTATTATGCCTTCACTTTATGCTGAATTACCGACATCCTGACGCACTGATGGATTTTCTTTGATTATCTCGAGTATGTGTTAGATGTACGTTTAATTATACGCAAGTTGTAAAGTTGGGACTCTACTAGATGAATTATGTTAATTCTACCGATTTTTCCACCATAAAACGAATAATAGTTGTTTTTTTACTAAGTTAATGTAATTATTACTTTCAGTACTTCAAAAATACTAGGGAGGGTGTTTAGGTGTTGCACAAAATAACAACTGAATTATAAATAATACTAAATACACACAGCAGTCACATACGTAGTTTTGACCCTACACTAGGTAAAACTTGTATCGTCCTACAACACCAGGACACGAAACAAATATCTGTGGATCACATAAATATATTTCTTGGGGCGGGGATTGAACCCGCGGCCTCTCGTTTCACAGCCGACTACTCGCCCATTACGCCACGGAGACTGGCAAAATTATGAAGATCATTTTGACATCCTTCAATAAATTAATAATGAAGAAAGATTCAATTGATAAAATACAATTACACATAAATTAAAACATCCAAAAAAGCCCTTACAATTCGAAAAACTTGAGTTAAACTTAATACTCCACACGATAATAGAATTGTAAAATAATAAATAAACATTGAGATTTATGCCTTTCGTGTCATTTATTATACTCGAATCAGAGCCACATCCGGGACACGTGTGTATACTGTGTAGGTTGGCAAGAGTGCTGTCCACCCACTCTTAGATATTTCCTTTTTATACTTTAAGGGCCACGCTAGAGAGCCTACTAAAACAGCCGATTGTATTTTAATTAATGTCTCATGGAAATGCACTCATCATTTCCTTTCTTTGATGCGTACCATAATTACTATTATATTCGGTGTATAGTGTAAAAATATTATGTGTATAACTAAGAGTTAATAATAACATTGATTATCTTTTTCATATTAAAAATATTTACTGCCTAAATCGTCCACGCACTAGGCGCACAAACGGAAATATTGATTATAAAAAACATCGAAAGTCTTTATAAAACGTCCAGATGATTTCTTCTGGTTCAAGAAAGGTTAGGCTGTCTCAACAAAAATCGACTTGGATACAGTCACCACTCAAAGCAAAATCTCAAGTATAGCAAAAAATAACGGTAGCATCTCGCGGTCGAGCTGAAAGGAAACGAAAAAAGAATATATAAAAAGCGGAAAGAAAATAATGTATATTACGGTTCGGTACAACAAGTCCCCCTCCTCTCCCCGCAACCCCGCACCCGCGCCACAAGCGTTGATCTCGACGAGTTAATCAGCCGGAACCAACGGTACTCAAACTTCGAATATATCAAAAGCTTGGATTCATTTTGTGTTATTACGCGTTGCATTCTGAACTTGTGAGTTTTATCCACAAGTTGTTCTGATTATATGGATGAACTTTTAAGTAGTAGTAGCATATTTTTGGGGGTTCATCGTCCTTACAAAACAGTACCATTACATAATTTGCGTCAAAATGGTAACAAAAGTATTACCATATTAATATAATTGGAATCGTTCATTTCGTACCTTCTATTTGAGACCCATGTGTATCCATGCCCGCCGGCAGGATTAACTTGTCTCAGTACACTCCCTTATCACATGCTATTTGTTTTTAAATAGAAAATAAGAAATATACATACATATTGCCGACCTTTTTGGGACTGTTAGTTAAAAAAATATTATCAATTCAGCAAAGGATGTTATTTTGTAAAGTATTTCTTAGAAGTACTTCGGCCCGAAGTTGGAGAGCCACTGTTGAATAATGGAACATAATGACTCTATCGGCGGCGGTGAGGCGGCCGGTATCTCGTGTAGAGGCACTGATCAAACCGCCTCCTTGCTCTCTGGCATGCTATTACCGTCGGGGCCTATTACACCAACTCTGTCCTAAATCATAGAGCAAGTTTACTCAAATTATTATGATGAATGTATACAAAATACAGTTGTTAAATTATACAATGAACTTTGTTCTACATTGGTTGCTGGATCTAATTTAAAAGGGAGAGAAGGGATATATAAGATTATTATAAATAAACATTTATAATGCTTTTAAAAGTAAAATACTGATACAGAAGATTCTATAATAATGAAATAATAAATTAAAAATAATAATATAAATGTATTGGTACATTAAAATATGTTGGAATGTTTGAGCCATTCAACACGATCCACTGGTAAATAATGAAATTCAGTTGATAATAATGTTTTAAATAAGTCCATTAGTTACTAGTTTATGTCAGTACCCGACTTATATTTATTCTTATTTTTTCCAGCAATCATAAAGTTATACAAATTAACTGGTCGTATAAAATAGCGTATCATTAGCATATGTAAATGTATTTGCATTAGGTTTGTATAAAAAACAACGAGCCCCGTAGAACTCAACTCCGCCTCTCCTGTCAGCCAGTTTCCAAGAAGGGCATATCTTTGCATCTGTTGAAGCGATAGCTTAATTGCGTCACGCATTAGACTAAACGTTCCGTGTGTAACATTAATAATCTCCCTACAAGGCCTTTATGGCTATAATGTGACCATATTTATAATGTACGGCTAGTTACAATCATCATGGAATTTCCCCATTTTTCTTTATTGCAACAAAAACCCAGAGTTAAGTAGGAATTAGAGAAAACATAATGTAAAGCATAAATTACACATAAAAGAGGTCTCCAAACTAGGCACTGCCTGTATCTACGTACTACATATTAATTGTTTTTAATTTAAATATGATCAATACAAACAAATATATCCAACAGTCACACATATAGTTCTGACACCACACTAGGTAAAACCTGTATCGTGGGTATCAAAAACTATCAGGGACAAATATCTGTCGGTCACACAAAAATTTTTCTCGGTGCAGGAATCTAACCTACGGCCTTTCGTTTCACAGCCGGCTACTAGCCCACTGCACCACGGAGTCTGTCATAATGAATAATATTAATAGAATAAGTTGGTACAAACATACAAACGATAGGTAAGTAGACTCTTCGGGTTTTAGAATACAATCCCCTTCATGCTGGATGTTGTTAGCTTTGCCATGTCTCTGGCCATTTCAGCGTTAGGATATTAAGAGTAATAAATTTTTTTTATTTATTTACTCAAGTATCAAGATTCAATCATGTATGAAATCATCAAAATACACTTTATTTGCTTGTCAAAAGTTTACCACAACTACTCCCGGATTTCGACTGATATAAGTATAGAAAAAATCTGAATACAACGTTTATTACTGCTTATTAATAATTAATTATTTACTCTAAGCAATACCAAATTTCGATGTCAATAATCTGATATCGATGGAATACTACGAAATATCGGAGTGGCCACCAAATGACAGATCAAAGCTCGAATCATTTTAATGAAGCTCGCAGAGGCGCGCGCTAAGGCGGCTCGACAAAGCCACGCGGCACTTTGATGTTACCGCCTCCACCGTTCGGTGACAGACCGAGGCGATGACGCCTTTATAAAAACTCCATGATTTATTCCCGCTGTATTCGTGCTTAGAACTTTGACGAATCTATCAAAGACGCGGTTGCGCGCATTGGGTTTAACTACATAATTATAGAATTTATTATTTAACAACTTTTGTTTTGCAGAATAATGTAGAGTTATTGTACCTATTTTTATTACTGTACAATTACATTGTAACCACTTTCAAAGACGCGTACCCGCACGAATAGTTCTTCGTTATTTTATTGTTACATACCTCTCCAGGTATTTACTGCGACATCCATCGTAGGCTTCTTTCAGTTTAACAGTTCAGCTTGGAACTAAACTCTAACCTTCCAGTTCCCTAAGAGTAATACAATAAAATATTCGTCTGGGAGATACTTCCAAAGACAAATTCGCAAAGAGTTATTTAATATCCTCCAGTTCCTAAGGATCATATGGACTTAGCACGGACCAGGGAAATAGTACGGGTAATTACAAAACGGTGTTATATCGCAGTAATAGATACGAACTATTATTATTAACTCCCACATTATACTTCACTGAGATACAACATTACTAATGAAAGGCCCTAATAATTAAGACCACTAATAAAAAACGATTAATTATTACATAATAACGATCTAAATGAACGCGACGCGACGATTTTAATGAATCGGGTCATAAAAGAGCATTGGTTTTCATTGCCCAACAGACTATATTGTAACCATCCGTAACAATATTATATGACAAGTGCCGAGTCTAAAATCTATTTTTTTAGAATAGTTGGCGAACTGCCTAATAGCAAGCGATCCCGACCGCTAACACTAGCACTAACAGAGCTCTGGGCGAGATTCCATGCGAAAAAAGGGAAAAGCATCTGTACATAGTATAAAAGGAAGTCGTTTGTCTATTTAACTCTTATATTATGTCTGTATGTCTGTTTATCACTCTTATTTTATGTAACACAATAGTCGCAAGTACAGTCAGCTACGGCAGCACAGCGATTGTAAAAGGGGAGGACGAGTTTGATTCCCGCACCGAGCCAAAAGTTTGCGTAATCGACCAATATTTGTTTCGGGTATGGGAGTTTGTGTTACCGTAGTTCCTCGTAATTATTGATATCTACGATACAGTTTTGAACTAGTGCGAGATCATTATTATTTATCTCGACTGTAGGTTGTATTATTGTTCTTTATCATTAAGTTTTCGTACAAATTCATCTTCAGTTAGTCAAATGAAATCGACGCACTACGCGTTATCTCATCACGCTTATACTTCAATATGTTATTTTATGATAAAGTTATTTTTTCCTCAGCGTACGCATTGTTTGTTTTCTATTGTTGATTGCGTTTCGTGGAAGGGCGAGCTTGAGAGCTGCAACAACAAACCGAAACACTCCAGTAGCGTCTTATCTAAAACTTAAACATTTCATACAATTTGATTTCTTAACCTTACAATGTAAGCTTTTTTGAGACAGGACTTTTAATTTAACAGAATGGCTATGATTAAATTATGTTTTGATGGTTGTCAGAACAGCGACGATTCGTAAATGGAGTCCTTTTATCAATCGAATCACTTTATCGAGTTATAATGAAACACTTCCAGTACACTGTATGATAAAGAAATAGAATGCACAAAAATATAAGGTCCTTATACAATTTTGGATATTTATACAACTTTTAAAATTATCAGGCACATAATCTGTTATGCCTTTTTATTTCCAGGTTTTATCAATAAAAACATTTTGGGCCTTTAACTTTAGTTTTTGTGAGTAAATAAATATAAGACAACCATTAAATAAATCTGCTCAACATTTAGAGACGGTGGACAATACATTCTCTATAGCCGGAGATTAGTTTTAATCTTCAGGCCCGAAAAGCTATGAATTTGAATAAGCAGGAAGTGATGCAATGTTAATGAGCTTATTTGAAATACGTAAGTAACGCCGGTAGTTGCCTAAAATGACAGCTTTAAACGACATGGTCACATTTGAATAAAAGTGTATTGTTACATGACAAATAATTTTATAAACAATACTAGCTGTTGCTCGCGGCTCCGCCTGCGTGAAGGTTATGTTCGGGAGCAGAAGTATACAATCCAAGGAGTTGTCTTTTGCACTGATGCACCTGTAGCGATTGTCCAGCCTCTCAGGTGTTGTGCCTGAATCTTGAGATTGCATTTAAAGAATACCCCATAAGTTTAACCTCACTTTGCCCCTTTTAGGGATGATTTTTCAAAAACGTTGAAACACGTATTTCTTTATTTCCTACCAAAAGCCTAAATATGAATTTACAGATCCCTAAGTCGAGGAATTATGGATTTCCCATACAAATTTTGAGCTCCTATTTGACCCCTCTCAAGGTTGTCTTTTGAGAAAAAAGATAGCCTATGTCCTTCTCCAGGATATAATCTATTCCCTTACCAAATTTCATTACAATCCGTTCAGCCGTTTAGTCGTGAAGAGGTAACAAACAAACAAACAAACAGAGTTACTTTCGCATTTATAGTATTAGTATGGATACAGAGATATGTCTCACTTAAATCCTACTAATATTATAAATGCGAATGTTTGGATGGATGGATGTTTGTTAGTTGTTACTCAATCACGCTACTACGGCTGGACGGAGCTGCTTTAAATTTGGAAAAGAGATAGATTATAGTCTGTAATATTTATTTTTGGTTTATTTTAATCCAAATTCTATTAACAAAACAAAGGAACCCAGATGTGATATATCTCCTGCATTACCAATTTTATAAAAAGCCACTAAAAATCACAATGTATCGCTGAATTGTATATTTCTCAGTTCTAAGCTGCCGATTGACAGCCTCCGTGGCACAGTGGCTCTACAGTCGGCTATGAAATGAGAGGCAGCGGGTTCGATCTCCGCTCAGAAACAAATGTTTGTATGATCCACAAATATTTGTTTCGGGTCTGAGTGTTGTAAGACTGAAAGTCTCTCTTAGTTGCTGATACCCACTATACAAGATCGTATCATATTGTGGGGTCAGGACTATGTGAATAAATACGAATGTTTGGATGAATACATGGATGGATGGATGTATACTCAACTCACGCCAGAACGGCTAAACGGATCTGGTTGAAATTTAGCACAGAGATAGTTTATACTCTGGAATAGCACATAGGCTACTTTTTGTCCCGGAAAAATGTACAGTTCCCGTGGGATAGTTAAGTTTTTCACAGAGCAAAGGATCGACATAATGTTTGCATAGTGGCAGTTTAGGGATCAGAAAATGGCATAGGCTACTTTTATCCCAAAAAATTTTATAAAAATGCACTATATCCTATGGGATAGCAAAATATAAAAAGGTGTAAAAGCTTAAGATGCCTCCATGGATCGTATACAATAATGATATACATATTATAATATAATCTCCACGCAAGCGGAGCCGCGGGCAACAGCCAGTTTATTTATATTAAAGTATATTCCGAAACGAGGTTCCAGCTACTTAACTAATGTCTACACTGTTATTCATGATTAAATCTGTTCTCAAGCCAAGTTAAAAATCTTCATATACTACGATAAGAGAAATAAAAAAATATATAAATATTACTTCCTGTTTCGTAACCTGTATCATAACACTCGCAATAAAAACATCTATCATGGATGCATTTCGTCACCGGACTTCATTTACTTTATCGATTGCTCCAATTCAAATCGTGACAAACAATAATGTGACAAATGGACGGGGCTCTATTGCGATACCTTCTGACATTCTATCATGATAACACCGTTGTAAAGTTTCTCGTACCTCGGCTTCTATATGATACATTAAAATATCGCTCCTGGTAAATCTCAAAGCACTATTATTTGTTGTGTACCAATTTATGTGTAACTACTTTACATACACACTCACGGCTGTAATACTCGAATGGGGTAGGCACACTAACTAGTACACCCACATTTCGCCGAGCTTATTACCGTCCCATCATGTGATAGGGGGCGAGCCTATCGCCATACCGGAGACTCAAAGTAGTTACTTTCTACACAATATGAATTGTCTATAAATTTTACTACTTATATTTTAACAGAATTTTAACTCAATAATGTCTTTTGCATTTTACTAGTAAATTAATGCTGGTAGGAGGGTCCCTGGTACATATAAGAACACTGTACATAGGGCGAAATTACCGTCAGTGTGGCCTGTTCCAGCAAGTGTCTAGGACAAGCCGGTATACATATCCCGTATGATCCTGGCGACCATAAAAAGGCGCCATCTCTTGACAGTCAACAGTGTATTTCGTCAGCATTGTACTTACTACCAGGTTTAGTGTAATCACTAAATGAAATTTCATCACTTTGCCAGCATAAAAAAATTAATGGAATAAAGTATAAAAATTAATTCATTACTTAGTACATATTTACTCTGACCGTTATTGTCATAATGCCACATGCCTTTTTATCCATATACCACGATGGTGCCAAACAAGCTTACGATCCCGCCTGATGTTAAGCGGTTACCGTAGCCTATGGACTCGTGCACCAGGAGCATCACATGCGTTTTGCCGACCCTTCAGAAACGTATTTACTCTCTTCTTGAAGAACCCCATACTGTAGTCCCCTTGGAAAACCTCGGCAGGGAGCTCATTCCACTTTCACAAGATGTTTATATTTTCATAATCCACACTTAGCAGATACAAGTATGTATCGGATTATTTAATGTAGCCATAATTTATCTAGTAAATATTAATATTAAAAATATATTCTTACAAAGCAGTTATTTATTTATTTAAGTATAAGGAATGAGATTTAAGATGTTTATCTTACATTCAACGCATATATTATGAACACAAATTAATTGAAAGTTTATATGCAACACCATCAACCTTAAGTTATTAAAACTCTGTAAAATATTTACATGATATTATGTAACAGTGTAAGTATAAGATTATAATATTTATGTGAAGGGTATTAAGTTGTCTTACTGTTCGGAAACCGTAACTGTATCCACTACCTTCATTGTCTCCAGTAATATAACTGTAAACCACGATTTTCAAATTGAATAGGCTTTCTAACGATTGTTGTCCATATTGATGCCACTTTGTGATCTGTTGGAATGACTTCATTTTTATTCAATAGGATATTTGATACGCCGGTGTGGCTCTTACAGAATCTGTATTGCTCAATCTTGTTTGAAGTGCAGGTGGGTATTTTAAAACATTCGTAGAATTATATATATAAATATATTCAGTTTTATGAGTTTACTATGTAAGTAAAACCCAAAATATGTAGTAATACAATCTACAACATTAGTCAATATTTCGTTCTCACGAATATCACTGATGTACTTGAAACTAATACATGCTGACGAGCTTAATCCAAGCAAGACCCAACATCCGCGAGATAAACGCTCAAGCTCAGCACGCTATCAAATGCGGGCTGGGAGCAAGCATTAAGGAAATCCAACGTTTTCGGCATGACATGTGCCACAAGCCACACACGATGTGTTGCGCAACAATGAAACTATTCGGTTTGGAGGCATAATTACCGCGCGGGCATCATCAGCGATCATTACAGGTTACGGAGTATTGCTGGTGACGGCGGGCCACCCACGAGCCTCCCAGATAAACGATTTTACCTAACATTAGATACCGTTTGCGAGCTCTCATTATGCCAGTTACTTATTCGAATGACTGTTGGATAGATCGCGAGTTGTTCATCAATTTTCTATCGTCAGCCTCTGTGGCGGAATGGGTGAGTAGCCTGCTGTGAAACGAGATGCGGTGGGTTCGATTCCCGCACCGAGACAAATGTTGGTGTGATAGACAGATGTTTGTTTCGGGTCTGGGTGTTGTGGGACCGTAGTCACTCATAGTTTTTGATACCTACAATACAGGTTCAACGTAGTGTGGGGTCAGAATTATGTGTTAGACTGTTGGGTGTATTTATCTATGATCAACAATGAAGAAATGTTATTAGGTAACGCTTCAAATAATATACTACTCAATTAAAATACATATGCTATAATACTCACACCGTACCACACTTTCGATGGCAAAAAAGCCTATTGAGTGTTTTTTTATTGACTTATAACATGTGTTTGGAAACGCCTACATAATTAAACAACAATAGAATTCTAACCCATCGCCTGGCGATTGGTAACATAATTATGTACCACAACATCATTATTCTTAGTATTGAAATAGCAACAGATATAACAAAATATCATCAAAACGACATTCTAAAACCTGTCCTGTATTGCAACCAGATTTCTCAGAACCATATTTCAAACACGAATAGTTGCAAAAGAGCTGAATGCAATTCACGAGGCATCATTACAAGTCTAATTGACTATTTACAACCAATGCATGTGTATGCAAGAAAGAACAAAGTTAAATCTGAAGCATTTTCGATTTAAAATATTGAATGAAATAACAACGATTTATAAAGTCTGTGTAGTTTAATTTAATTATGGCATATAATATGAAACAAATTTAGTTATTATAATCAGTTAAAAAAAATAAAAAAACAACGAAAAGCTGCTGATTTTTCGCTACATATTAGCCCAAGAAACCAAGATTTGATTTGATTCATTATATTATTGCACGGAATAAAAAAAATTACATCATACCTACCACAATTCAATTATGGGAAGTAATGTCAAATAACCATTAGGGCTTTCATCATTATTTTCTCACCATTTATAGCATTTCAGCATAGATTAACCTCGGATTCTTTCCTCAGCAAAAAAAAATATGGCATAAACGGTAAGGGAATTAACTGTAACTTAGAACCTAAATGAACTGTGCCGCAATGGGCGAATAGCGGACTGTGGAACGAAAGGCTCTAGTAGTAATCCCTACACCGAAACCAAAGTTTGTGTGATACAAACATTTTTGCGTGTGGTCTGTTGTGAAACCGACAGTCCCTCATAGTTCCTGATACTCATGACACAATCTAATTGAATACTGCTGTGGGGTCAGAACTGTGTGTGTGTTGAGTGTTATCTATACTAATACTATAAAGAGGAAAGATTTGTATGTATGCTTGCAAAGAATTGGCTCAAAAAGTACGGGACCGATGTAAAAAATCTTTCACCATTTGAATGCTACATTATCACTGATTAATATAGGCTATTTTAATTGCAAGAAAAAAATAAGGATCCCTACTAAAAATACAATAATGTTACCCAAGGTGTAAAAAAGCGGGTGGATCCGCGAGCAACAGCTAGTTACTTGATATAGGGAATGTGATTTTTTACTACAACCTTACCATGTCTTTGAAATATATTAAATGCAGAAACCGATACAACAGAACAAACTATATGATATTTTGGAGAATAGTGAGAAGGTTTTCATAGAATTTCGATCGTGCTGAGCGCATAAGATTCGGATTATAGGCGTGTACCCTCATGCTGCGCAAGCTTTCAAGCTCGGTGGTCCGCGTTCATGGCTAGATAGATTAACCACGGATTCTTTCCTCAGCAAAAAATGTACAACATAAACGGTAAGGGAATTAACTGTAACTTAGATTGGTCACAGTGTCTTTCATGTAATGTACACTTTGATGCGGTTTAATGTTTTAATTATCGAGAAATTTTAGTAAGGTGCAATAATATTTCACAAAAAGATCTGTTAAAAGTGACATTCCTTATATATTATATTTGCAATTAACTTAGGGATTCAACTATTCTCTACGTGCCCTAAGAATATTACAAAACATATCATATGGTCAACTAAGTGGTAAAATACATACATACACACTCACACCTGTAATCCCCGAAGGGGTAGGCAGAGGTGTAACCAGTACACCAACTTTTCGCCAAATTTATTACGGTCCCATAATGTGATAGGGGGCGAGCCTATCGCCACACCGGGCACAATTCCAGACTCCGGGCTGTTACTGAGTAAATCTAAATAGAAAAACCCAATATCACCTTACCCGACCCGGGGATCGAACCCGAGACCTCAGCATAGTAGTCATAGTGCATGTGCAATTACAACTGCGCCATCGAGGCAGTTAGTGGTAAAATATTTCTAATATCCACCACCAATCCACAAGGCCTATTACGATGTCTTCAGATTTCCGTAAATTAATATATCGAGCTATGTACAGTTAGTGCGCATTAGTCCAACATGGTGGAATGAAATCGTTTATTGATCATGTAGGCAATTACATAGCTCTTATGACAAGTCAGCACATTAAAAAAATACGTAAAGAAATTTAAGAAAAGAGATATCAGCTTATGTATACATAGCATACATAGCATCATCAATACACTAGCAGTTACTTTATTCATTTATGAGGTATATATAATTTTAATTTTTAATATTATTCAAAGAAATACCAGTCAAATATAAACTAAGGACTATTACTAGGGTGGATTAAGGACTACCCTCTCTCATTAGCAGAGGAGGCCCGTGCTCAGCAGTGGGACAATGTTTAATACAAGGCTAGTATTATTGTATGGTTGACCTATTGCGGTTAATATTCTGTCACCTCTAAAGTATTTTTAGCAATAAATATAGCTATCGTATACTACTCGTCTACTACTATGTACTTAAGTGAAAGAGTTCATAATACCTCGAAACCTTATTAAGGAACATTCGTAATTGTAAAGTCAACCGTGAATAATTAATTGTAGCGCTATGACATTTGACGGACATCACGATTTGTTTCTTCTTAAGCCCATCCAATAATCGTCTTCGGTTAAAGTGTCAACAATTAGACTTGCGCAAGACATAGACACGTAATTGGGACCACCCACGAAGCCGAGGCCGCGAGCAATAGACACGATGCAATACGCGAATTTCGGCCATGGACCGATTAGATAAATCGGATCGCAACTGTACAAATACAACTTAAGTCTTAAATCTTTATCGCATTATTTGAGTATTTGCCAAGTGTTTAGGTTGGATTCCGTTCAGATACTGGGAACATAAATTAGTATTGTTATAATATATGACAGCTTAGTGACGCAGCGGGAGAGTAACCGCCTGTGAAACCAAAAGCAGCAGATTCGATCCCCGCACCGAGACAATTGTCAGTGTGATCCACGAATATTTGTTTCGGATATGGAGTTTGTCGGACTATAGTTTGCTGGTGCACGCTAGTAACAGCGACAGCCAGGTTTTTCCAGGAGGCCACCCTGCTCGCCTCGTTCGCAACCGAACAGGTGGTGGGCAGGATTCGGCGACTGGGCCTTAAGGTGGCCCTGAACAAAACCGAGGCCCTTTACTTTCACGGTCCTCGGATTCGGCCACCTTTAATGCCCCACATCAATGTGGAGGGGGTGCGGATTCCCATCGGCTGTAAAATAAAGTACTTGGGATTGATTCTGGACAGCCGGTGGGATTTCCGTGCCCATTTCAAGGAGTTGTCGCCGAAATTGGTGCGGGCGGCGGGCGCGCTCGGACGCCTGCTGCCGAACCTGGAGGGACCTAATAGCCCTTGCCGAAGTTTATACGCTGGAGTCGTGCGGTCAATGGCCCTGTACGGATCTCCCGTATGGGCCGAGTCCCTGAAAACCCGCTGCGTCGCCTTGCTGCGCAAACCGCAGCGTTTGTTGGCGCAGCGAGTAGTAAGGGGCTACCGCACGGTCTCCCACGACGCGGCCTGCGTATTGGCCGGCACCCTCCCTTGGGAGTTGGACGCAAAACTCCTCTCGTCCGCGTTCTTCTGGCGGGAGGAGGCTTCCAGTCGCCGTCAGGTGAGACTGGCCCCGAGGGAGATTGCGGCCCGATTTCGCAGAACCGCTGTGGAGGAGTGGCATACCAGGCTGGAAAGCCCAAGTGCGGGCTTGAGGACCGTCGCGGCAGTGCGTCCTGTCCTAAAGAGATGGCTAGACAGGCGCCACGGTGCGCCAACTTTCCGGCTGACGCAGATACTGACGGACCATGGGTGTTTCGGTTCGTTCCTGTGTCGGATCGGAAAGGAGGTAACCCCTTTTTTTTTTTTTTTTTTGTCGCGGGGAAAGCGTTTTATTACTGCCGCCCGCTCCGGAGGGAAGCGGATTAAGAATAAAACGGGTATGCTGGACTAGCCGGTCTTACGACCCAGTATCCCCCTCGCACGGATGATGGCTATCCGTGCTGCCGCTGGGCCGAGTCCCTAACCCCTATGTACACCCCACCCGACACTACCAGCTAAAACCCCGCGGTGGCCTTCTGCGGCGCTTGCGGAGCGATCCCGGGGTATTCTAAGGAGTGCTAGAATTGCAGCCGGAATCGCCCCTGCGCGGTGCTGCGTAGCAGCCCATCTCCATGGAGGGCTAAGGAGCCCCCGCGCACCGAACAACGACAGCGAACGAGGCCTTACCACACGCGCTGCCGTCCATCTCGGGGTCGCACGATGATCCGAATTTGGGAGTGCATCGATACAGGCTGACAGCCCTCCGCTGCGCGCCCGCGACCCCCGATGGCCCCTATTAGTCGCCTCGTACGACAGGCAGGGGTTACCGTGGTGGAATTCAAACGCCCCCATTCCACAGGGCGGGAGACGCCGGTCAGTCGTCCACCCGGCGCCTCCTACGTCTTCTCTAAAAATAAAATAAAATAAAATAAAAATAAAAATCTTTATTCATCATGTAGGCATATAAAAGGCACTTATGACAGGTCAAAATACAAATGGAAATTCTCCATACGGGAATGAGTAATTATGGTTAGTGGCGTAGGAACTTGGAATCTACCATCAAGGGCTGGTAGGCAGGGATACAACGTCGAGGATAGGACTGGAAAAGGAGAAAAGAGGATGACCGGAAAATGAAAGGAATCATAATCGTCGGTAAAGGAACTGACGGGAGATGATGATGATCAGGACAGGAATGGGAGGGGAGAAGTTGAAAGGAGGGTGGCGGCGGCGGGAGGGATCATATCGTTCCCGATCCCTCTCAGCACTCTCCTTCTGCGAGATGACGTTCTCGCAGAAGTGGGCCACCGCACGCCAGGACCTCCGGCTGGCGACCATGGACGACACCACGGCCGGCAGCGAGAGGTCTCCTCCAACGACTGCTCTGAGAGCGCTGCGCTCTTCGTCCCAGGCTGGGCACTCCTCCAACGTATGCTGGGCCGTGTCCTCGCGGCAGTTGCCACAGTGGTGGCACACGGCGGACACCTCCTTCCCGATCCGACACAGGAACGAACCGAAACACCCATGATCCGTTAATACCTGTGTCAGTCGGAACGTAGGCGCCCCGTGGCGCCTGTCTAGCCATCTCTTTAGGACAGGACGCACTGCTGCGACAGTCCTCAAGCCCGCAGTTGGGCTCTCCAGCCTGGTATGCCACTCCTCCACGGCGGTTCTGCGAAACCGGGCCGCAATCTCCCTCGGGGTCAGTCTCTCTTGACGGTGGCTGGACGCCTCCTCCCGCCAGAAGAACGCTGACGAGAGGAGTTTTGCGTCCAACTCCCAAGGGAGTGTGCCGGCCAATACGCAGGCCGCCTCGTGGGAGACCGTGCGGTAGCCCCTTACTATTCGCTGCGCCACCAAACGCTGCGGTTTACACAGCAAGGCGACGCAGCGGGGTTTTAGGGACTCGGCCCATACGGGACATCCGTACAGGACCATTGACCGCACGACTCCGGCGTATAAACTTCGGCAAGGGTTACCAGGTCCCTCCAGGTTCGGCAGCAGGCGTCCGAGCGCGCCCGCCGCCCGCACCAATTTCGGCTCCTCCTCCTCCAAATTCCTCAAACTCCTCAAAATGGGCTCGGAAATCCCACCGGCTGTCCAGAATCAATCCCAAGTACTTCATTTTACAGCCGATGGGAATCCGCAACCCCTCCAAATCGATGTGGGGCCCTAAAGGTGGCCGAATCCGAGGCCTGTGAAAGCAAAGGGCCTCGGTTTTGTTCAGGGCCACCTTAAGGCCCAGTCGCCGTATCCTGCCCACCACCTGTTCAGTTGCGAACGAGGCGAGCAGGGTGGCCTCCTGGAAAGACCTGGCTGTCGCTGTTACTAGCGTGTCATCTGCATAACAGACGACAGCGACGCCTCGGGGGTTCGTACCACGGAGCATCCAGTCGTAACCGATGTTCCACAGGAGAGGGCCCAGGACTGAGCCCTGTGGAACACCGCATGCCATCGCTCTTCGGTGCCACCTGTCGGCGCCCGGATACACTATGTACCTATCTGACAGATACGAGCGCACCAGACGCCGGAGATACAGTGGCACCACATGGTACCGCAGTGCTTCCATTATGCAGGCCCAGGGCAATGTGTTGAACGCGTTGGCGATGTCTAGAGACACCGCCACCACCACTTCACCCCGAGCCACTGCATCCTCCGCTTGTGCCTTGACCCGCAAAATCGCGTGTACTGTAGATCGGCCTTGCCGGAACCCATACTGGCACTGTGCCAAGTCCGGCCCGACCCCTTCAAGATGCTCGACGAGGCGAGCGTGAATGATACGCTCGAAGAGCTTGCAGACCTCGTCGAGGAACACGATGGGCCGGTAGGCCGATGGCGACTCTGCGGGCCGCCCCTCCTTCTTGAGCAGGACCAACTTCCCAGTTTTCCACTGAGACGGAAAACGGCCCTGCTCCAGGCATGCGGAGAACAGGCCACGGAGCCTAGTCCCCAGATGCTCGACGGCTAATACCCACGCACGTCCGGGTATACCGTCGAGACCCGGGGCTGTTTTCTTGCCCCGCAGCCGAAGCACCACCGCCCGAAATTCCTCGGGCGAAACCTCCGAAATAACCCTTGCCGAACTCAACGACGATGGCGTCGATGGATGTGACGCCATCGGTGGGGGAGTGACATCTTCAGTGACAGGGAACAAAGCTGCGACGACCTCCTCGACTAGGTCGCCCCGGAGACTCTGCGTCAGTGGGGGCGCCCACGGGCGATATCTCCTCATCGCCACGCGATATGGACGCCCCCAAGGGTCGTTATCGAGAGTTCCCCGGAACTCCTTCTGAGCTGCAGACTTTGCCCTAGCTATTGCTACGCGCAGCGCTCTCTTCGCCTCCCTGTGGAGGCCGTGAAGCAACCGCTCCTGGTCCTCGTCGCCGGGAAGACGGATCCGGCGACGACGATGTCTGGCGAGACGACGGAGGGCGGCCACGCTGGAGACACGTAACCGCGTGAGTTCCGCCGACCACCAGAACACCTGGCGCTTCTCGGGAAGACGTCGCACTCGGGGCATGGCTGCGTCGCAGACGCGCGACATCGCTGCACCGAACCACGACGCCTCCTGCTCGACCTGCATCGGTGCCTCTGGTGCAGGGAGCCACGCCTGGGCCAGAGCGGCTTCCTTCAGGGCCTCAACATCGAGGCGTTTTACTGACCAACGCGGGCCGTCCGACCGCGAGCCGGTCGGTTCTCCACTGGACTGGGTGTTAGGGGACAAGGCGACGTCGAACCGAATGTATCGGTGATCCGACAACGTCTCCTCGTCCACCAGAACTCTCCAGTCACGGACACGGCGGGCAATAGCTGGGGTGGCGAACGTGAGGTCTACCACCGATCCGCCATTATGCCGCACGCACGTGTTAACCGACCCGCGATTCACGACGGCCAGGTTGGCCGAGATCGCCCATTCCTCCAGGGCCACCGAGGTCACCGACGAACCCCAAGCCAGAGACTTGGCATTGAAGTCGCCGGCAACGAGAACGGGGCGAGGCTGACTGCCTTGCACCACCAGGGCCCCCAGCCGAGTGAGAAAGAGCTCGAACTCGGCCAGGGATCTATTGGGGGAGAAATACACACCGACAATCCAGATCCCCCCCAACAGAACCGCCACACATCCCGACCCCTTCGCTACTTTTTCGAAGGGCGGGGAGCCGGCGGCGCCCTGAGTGATGACGGCCACCAAACCGTTAAGGTCCCCTGCCCAGTCTTCCCTGGGGGGAACAAAGTAAGGCTCGGCGACCACAGCCACTTGTATCGACCACTGCGCCATGCTCTGGACTAGCAGGTCCTGGGCCCTGGCGCAGTGATTAATGTTCGCCTGGAGGAAACGTTGTGCCATATTAATGGGCAATCTCCATTTGCTCCTCTACGGGGAGCGCTGTCGGCTGGGTCACAACCCCCTTCCCTCGACCACGATTATTGTGGCGAGGGCGGGAGGAGGCGACGCATGCCTTGGCGCCCACCTGGTGCCCCGCGGGTTTACCTGCATCTACGCAAACTACGCAATGCGGCTCCACGGAACACCCCTTAGCCTTGTGGCCCAGTTTACCGCAGCGGTAGCAGATGCCGCTACGGTCACACTCTTCGGTGCACCGTGCCCGCACATGTCCCCTGTGCAGGCAGCGGTAGCACCTCATGGGCCTCGGCTCAAGGAGCTGGACGCGTGCAGCTACCCAGCCGATCAGCACTCGGCCTGAATTCAAAATTTTGTCGGCGACCTTGGCGGGGCAGCGCACCCACACCGCACCAAGGCCCGACCGGTCGGGGCGGATCTCCCCGACCTTAAAATCTTCTGCCGCATTACACCCCGCTTTTGCAAGGGCCGCAGCGACCATCTCCGGGTCGGCAGACGCATCTAACCCGGATATTAGCAGTTCCGCGGTCTTGAACGGGCGGGAAACACGGACATCATTCTCCAGTTTCGTCCCGCGGAACACCTCCCTCACTTTATTGGCGAGGGAGTCGGCCCTCGCTTCGGACTCCGGGCCTGGCACCTCGTACAGGTACCCGCCCGTCGCCATCAGGCGAGCTCGCATCTCGGAGATGCCGAGGCCAGCCAGATCAACGGATCGTTGGACCTCACGCAGCACATGGGCGTACGTGATGCCCCTCGCCAACCCCTCTGGTGTCACCGTCAACGTGACGGCTGCCTTGCGGGGCAGGTGAATCCGTGGCCTTGGCCGACCCGGCTGCGGCTTCGGTGCGGAAGCAGCAGCACTCGGCAAGGGCTGGGTATTCTTTTTCCCCTTTTTTGCCACAACATTCCACCCCTCCTCCATTGATGCGGGGGCGGGGGGTAGCGGCCGGGGCTGGCAGGGTGTTTGATCCCGTGGAGCGACACGCCCTCTTTTATTCCTCTTTCCTCCCCTGCGGGACTTACTCAGGAGAGGAAGTTGGGATGTGGCGGACGTCGATGGTACAGGCCCAGCCACATCAGCAGGCACGTTTCGAGGACCATCATTAGGGGCGGGCTGGGCGTTGCTTTTGCCCTTTCCCTGCCCCTTGCCCTTCGGGGTGGTCAGTGGACCAGCGACAACAGGCTGGGCCTTCCAGGGTCCAGCGACAGCAGCCGGCGGCTGCACGGTCGCCCCAACTTTGGCCCGGTCAGCAGCCAACGGAGGGCGCATGATGGGTTCTGGAGGCAGCCTCAAGCTTATCGCATCCAAGCGCGCGTCTATAACACTGATTAGACGGCACTCGAGTTGCTTGAAGCGGCCACCTTCGCATGAAGCAGCACTCGATTGGGTCGCCGGCTGCGACTGTCCAAGTGACTGGACAGTCGCTAGCATTTCTGCCATTACCCTCTCTTGGGCTGCCAGGGAGGCTTTCAGAAGTACGATCTGCTGCGACATTACCGCCTTCTCGGCCTCTAACCAACCTACCTCTACAGAGGCTGACTCCTCAGCCCTAGCGAGGAGCTCGTTTGCAGCCAGGTTCAGCCTCCGTTGCTCGGTACCCTTGATGTGCCGGGACTTATGAGCGACGTCCCGGATTATGGCCGATAATCGCAGGCGCCAGTCCGTATCGTCAGCCGAAACTTCTGAAGTCTCCATCTGCGCAGTATCTACATCAGACACCGCAGGCGGGCTCTCTGACACGGCCAACACTTTGGATGCGGGTTCGAAGTCGCTATCGCTGGTAAGCCCTTCCTGTTCACGATCTCTTAGCGCCCTCTTCGAGCGTGTCAATACTCCACTAGTTTCTATCTTAGCCTCGGGTGCCGAAAGTGTTAAAGCGGCCCCAGCAGGCGTCTTTTTGGGCTTAGGCCTTCCGTCATTCGACTTCCCGGACTCGCCTATCTCTTCAGAGACAGAATTTTTCTCCACAGCGTCGTTATTTTTTTTATTATTTTGAGAATTCATCATTATTGTTCCCACGAGTATGGGGGAAATAAATAGTCCACCCAGGCAGAGCCCCCTGTACCTGGGTAAGCCAACGCGGTATCTCGCGATAACCCGCTCGGAGCTTCAGCTGGACTCCAGTGGGAGTCGCACTAGCGACCGAACTACCCATCGGCCATGCATCCCCTCACGGTGCGCCGCCGCTTGGGATTCGGGGTAACTTTTTATAGAGGTTTTCTCCCTCGCAGCCCGGGCGGTTAAGCTAAGACCCTCGGTCCAGTTGGAGCGCGAGACATGACCACGGACCTCCTGACTGGATTACGATGCACGACGGTGACAGCAGGAGAGAGCGTCCCCCCCACTGCCCGCTCGGCGGCGGGGTGAGCGCACACCGAGCCCGCCGACACCCCCGAGATAAAACTCGGGAGTAGCCCGAACTTCGAGCAAGGGCCGTCACAAAAGCGACAACCATCAACCACCTTTTATCAGGAAATTAGCCGTTGGTCAACATGACCACCGTTGCCCAGGGTGCACCACGTGGAGGTTTCCTGACTTCGCACCCCACCACGGTAACCCCTGCCTGTCGTACGAGGCGAATAATTGTGGCCATCGGGGGTCGCGGGCTCGCAGCGGGGGGCTGTCAGCTCGAATCGATGCACTGCCAGTTTCGGAGCATCGTGCGACCCCGAGATGGACGGCAGCGCGGGTGGTAAGGCCTCGTTCGCTGTCGTTGTTCGGTGCGCGGGGGCTCCTAAGCCCTCCCATGGAGATGGGCTGCTACGCAGCACCGCGCAGGGGCGGTTCCGGCAGCAATTCTAGCACTCCTTAGAATACCCCGGGATCGCTCCGTAAGCGCCGAAGAAGGCCACCGCGGGATTTTAGCTGGTAGTGTCGGGTGGGGTGTACATAGAGGGTAGGGACTCGGCCCAGCGGCTGCCCGGATAGCCATCATCCGGGCGAGGGGGATGCTGGGTCGTAAGACCGGCTAATCCAGCATAACCGTTTTATTCTTATTCCGCTTCCCCCCGGAGCGGGCGGTAGTAATAAAACGCATTCCCCGCGACAAAAAAAAAAAAAGAATGTTTGGCCGTTTTGCGGCCTTCTGAGTGCTCTAACACTAGACCCTCGACTGCTTCTTTACCTTCTTGCCCATGGCGTAGTGTGAAGTAGTAGGCCGGCATGATTGTGATGAGTTTTTTTTTTTTTTAGTGCCTCGATAGACAGACGAGCAGACGGGCCACCTGATGGTAAGTAGTCACCGCCGCCCATAGACTTCTGCAATACCAGGGCACAGCAAAGCCGCTGCCTACCGTTGAAGGACTACTCTCTTTAAGCCTCGTTTAAAGAAGGACATGTCATAACGCTCAGGGAACACCGCAGCAGGGAGTTCATTCCAGAGCTTGCACGTACGTGGTAAAAATGAACGCCGGAAACGAACCGTGCTAGACGGAATCGTTTCCAGGTGGTATGGATGAACTCTGTTGCGGTGTCGGGTGGTGCGATGATAAAATGGTGATGTAGGCACCATTTTAAACAGTTCCTCGGAGCACTCCCCGTGGAACAACCGATAGAACAAGCAGAGAGACCCGAAGTCTCTCCGCAGCCCCAACGGTTCCAGGCTATCCGTAATATCAGGATCCCCGACAATCCGAACGGCCCGCCTATGTAAGGAGTCAAGTGGGTCGAGCAAGTAGTTCGGGGCTCCTGCCCAGAGATGAGAACAGTACTCCACGTGGGGCCGGACTTGCGCTTTATAAAGCGCCAATCTATGGCCCGACGTGAAATACCGCCGCGCTCTGTTCAGGATCCCCAATTTTTTGCTCGCCAATTTGGCTTTGTCCTCCACTTGACTCCTAAACTGGACCGTGTTAGATATATTGACGCCGAGGATCCCAATACCCTCGGAAACCCGGAGAGTGACTCCTTGAAACCGTGGCGCCATGACAAATGGGTCCTTCTTAGCGGTGAACGCGCAAACTTGTGTCTTCGTGGGGTTGAAGTGAACTAGGTTCCTTTCACCCCATTCAGAGGCCCGCCCTAGAGAGCTCTCGATTTTCGACACAAGTTCTAACCGTCTTTCTTCCAAAGTGCTCCGAGGGATACCCTGCTGGCCGGTGTATCGCACGTCGATAGTACTATCATCTGCATAGCAATGCATGCTATCAATAGACAGCATGTCATTGATATGCAGTATGAATAGTGTCGGCGACAACACCGAGCCTTGTGGAACGCCAGCATTAATGGATAAAGCGTCGGAGCAGTAGCCGTCTACGACGACTTAATGCTCCGACCATCCAAGAAGCTAGCGATCCAGTTGCAGAGTCCCTCGGGGATTCCATATGATGGAAGCTTCGACAGAAGGCCCCCATGCCATACCCGATCAAACGCCTTCGCGATGTCTAGACCGACGGCCATAGCCTCACCCTTGCTTTCTATAGTCTCCGCCCAGCGATGTGTGAGGTAAACAAGAAGATCACCAGCTGAGCGACCGTGACGGAAACCGTACTGACGATCGCTAATCAGCTGGTGCTCCTCCAGATACCGCATAAGCTGGGCGTTAATTACTCTTTCCATGACTTTAGAGAGCAAGGATGTGATGGCTATCGGTCTATAACACGAAGGGTCCGACCAGTCACCTTTTTTAGGGATTGGATGGACATGAGCAACCTTCCACGAAGCGGGAACCCCTTTGGAATTGTATGAAAGGCGATAAAGGCGCGTGAGAATGGGGGTCAACTCGGGGGCGCACGTCTTAAGAACCACTGCGGGGATACAGTCCGGCCCACTCGACTTTCGGATGTTCAGGAGCCTAAGCTCCCGCCTGACCGCGCGCTGATTGATGCGGATTTCAGACAGGAAGTACTCGCACCGGGGAAGTTTTGGTGGAGTGGCTCCCCCGTCATCCAAAGTCGAGTTCGAGGCAAAGGATTGGGCCAAGATGTCGGCCTTTTCCTTTGCACTATGGGCCAAACAGTAGCGGGGGATAGAATATATCTCACTGCTCGATACTCTAATTAGACGGCACTGCGCTTACCATCAGGTTCAGTGTGGTCGTTGCCGTACCAGGTTAAAAAATAGTTCCTTGTAAACATTATACAGGTTTGACCTAGTGTCAGGTTAGAGTATGTGTCTAACTATTGGTTGTCTGTATTTATTATCTATAAAAGTCAGACATACGTATGTAAGATATTAATTGGGTGTTATTAAACTTGTACCACTCATTCTGCGTGGTACAAGTTTAATAACAATAAGTTTAATAATCGTTTTGTATATACATATACAAAACGATTATTATAATACCGATCATTAAGGAATAATGGTTTAGTCGTAGTAGTTACTTATCAATTAACCTTCCGTTTCAAATGAGCGATACGGATTGCTTTATCCAGGAATATAAACCACGTGTGCACACCACATTCCTTAACCTTTGAGGCATATCAGCTTTCTCCCTTGCCAGAATCTAAGAAGAAGAAGATAGCTTTAAACATTAGAGTAACCACTAGTCGCAAGAGATAAATGAGCGACAAGGATTTTTTATCCAGGAATATAAGCCGCGTGTTCCTTAAATTATGAGACACATCACCTTCCCCCTATAGCTCTATAGACAGCGTTAACTATTATTCACCGCTAATTACAAAAAACAAATGTCATTAGGCTTATTAGCGAATCTGACTGCTAATTTATTAAAATCCATTTAACGTCCACTCAAAAATGATATTTTCTCACGAATCTCACCAGGACGTGACCTCTACAGGAAGTAACTTTTTACCCAGGCTAAGTACTACTTTAAACGACTACTCGACACGAGTGCTTCAAGTATTCTCCTCAATGAAGTACATTTTATTAAGTATACGTGATAACTTCAGCTAATTTGGCCCAACGATCTGTGGGAACGGATGTACTTAGTAATTTTTCATGTGTACGCAAAAATCTGAAAATATCCGTTTTCTACATATATAATGAAATACAAGTGGCAGTACTGACGAGGCAAGTGAACTCTTACTGGTGGTCTAGAGTTGGGGCACGATGTTTGGCTGTTTTGCGACCTTCTGAGTACTCTGACAATAGACCCTCGACCACTTCATCTTTTTGCCCATGGCGTAGTGTGAAGAAGTAGGCATGATTGTGTTGAGTAGCGGGGTGTAGATTGGCTCTCGATATTCTAATTGGACGACACTGCGCTTACCATCAGGTGTAGTCAAAATCAAAATCAAAATCAAATATTTATTGAATCCATGAAATGTTATACATTATTTAGATTCAGTCAATTTTTTACTCTACCGCCAGTTCGGAATGCAGTTTCGCTAGAGAAGAACGGGCAAGAAACTTTAGCGTTGCTCTTTTTCAACATTGGTTAACAATATTTGGTAATACAATTTTAATTTAATTACATTAGATTAGAGCAGCTCAATGTGTGTTAAGCTGCCTTATTGCAAGATTGTGAAATAAAACTCATTACAGCACCTAGTGCCGCACATGACCATCGTGAGAGTGAAATCTCGATTTCTTAAAGCAGTTGGTCCTTACTGAAATAGTCTGAGCAGACCAATCCACACGAGCCGCACCCGATCACGAGTAGTGACGCATGTGTCAGCCATCGGCCTCCTCAACCATGTTACAGGGAAGAGACCGACCTGGCACATGGCGCCGCAGCAAGCACAGACACTTTAGCGAGCATGACATACCCAGACTAAATACAACAATTAAATACTAAGACAATAATATCAAGTAAAGTCATGTAAGGCATAATGTAGTGTGATCACTTTGCCGTGCCAGAATAAAAAAAAGAACTTAGTTTTTTATTTTGCTTATATATTTGTGACCTGTGGGTCTGGGTGTTGTGAAACCGAAATATTTCGTAGTCCCTGATGCCCACAACACAAGACTCGTATCTTAGTGTGGGGTCGGGGCTATGTGTGTGACTGTTGGGTGTTATATATTTATTATTATTACTTTGTATATAGTATTAAAAAATTAAAGTAATTCTAACAGTTATTTCAACTATTTAGCTTTTAGCTGCATAGTAAACTTTTCGTCTACAAATAACAACAATACATCCAGTTTCAATTATACTTGGCAGAGTGTAATTGAAACTCAGAGTGGCAGAATAATAATATTATGTCGATTGTAATTTCTTGGCTTTATATTTGAGCTTGGGTCTTCATGTGATCAATTAACTATTTAAAATTGAACGCATTACGAGTTTGCGACTCTTGGAAACCTAGTTTACGGGAAATGTGGTTGGAGACATTGCATTTCTTTCTTTTAGTTAAATTGTTGATCGATTGAAATGGTAAAATATTACAGTTAAGATTATGCCTTCCTCTTGAAAAATAATTGTACTGATCTTACGTACATGTTAATATCATAACCTTTCCTTCTAGCATGATAATAATGGGGTAATAACGAACCACACCAGTAGTTTCTATCTCCATAGTCCACTCGCTTTTTCGCTGTAGATTAGTGCATCTAATCTAGCTTTCATATGTAATTCTAGCTTTCTAGCTTTAGGAAGTACCTAGACGTTCATTTTATATAAAGACCTTACCTCCTCCTTTTACGAGGGTTGGAAGGTGAAAGTTACTAGTTTCTTATTTTCGTTGTTGTTTCTGTGCTAATCCTACCAAATTTCACCTTCCTAAGTCTGCAAGAACTACTCTAGAAGTTGTAACAATCATTTAAATTAATGAATTTTGTTAGTTAATGATGAAATCAACATATTAATCTAAAGTAATCGTTTGCTAAATGAAACTGAGTGAGTTGTATAGGTCTGCTTACTACATTTTATTCTAAGAAATTGGGTTCTCTAGTATTATGCAGATCGAGCTAAAGGGTTTCTGAAAATATGATGATACTTTTTAAAAAAGTTAGGCAGTGTCCTGCATTTTGGTGTTTCTTGGCGTGTCCCCGATATTATTGTTAAATTGATCGAATTCCGAGTCTAATTTTGAGGTGAATTAATTCAATGTGACCGGGTAAAAATTAAATACAAAAAATATAAAAAACAGAAATTTATTTTGATTTAATTAAATAAATACCAATCACGTATCTTAATTTAATACAAAATAAAAACGAAACAATTGTAACAATATTTACAGACTTAACCTAAACTAAACTAAGACAATAAATAATTATATTAAACTAAAATAATTTGTACTAATTTTCATAATACAATTGGGTACTACCGCTATTGGTCTAAATAAGATAATATTTACATAAATCTCATAATTCTAATAATCTCACTTTGGTAAACTGTGGTTAATAAGTTTTATTCATTTAATCTATAAATATAATAAAGTCAAATAAAGACACGCACACAGTCAAAAAGAAACCTGAACACCCACACATACACCGACACACACACAGTTAATTAATGAACACTTACATACGTATCACTTGAGGTAAGAAACTACAACTAACTGAAGACAACACATACTATATATACATAGTACGCCCTTACAAAGTAAAAAAGACTCAGCGAACAAGAAAGAATACATTGATTAAGCGATCATGTTCATTAACAAAAAAGTCGTCAATTATAATAATCGTAATACAGAAACGACAATCAAAAATGAATTGGAAATACAAGAAAACATACAATTGAGAAAGAAAAGTTCACAGTCGATGATAAAATTTGAACAATTAAATACTATGAAACGAACGAAAACTACACATCGCTTCGTAACCAATGAAATTCGTAACGCATAAGGTATTTCACCTCATTCAAAGATCTACATTAAAATATTCTTTAATGTAAGACAAACATTAATTCGTATTCCGCACGCTGTAATCGTCCGTTGCATAATGCATTAAGACGACATGATTCGGGCGACGAAACATTTGTAACCAGCCGTTTGCGAGATGCATACAAAACGATAACAATTGTATGGGAATATATAGACATGACGCAGATGCTTGACAATATTAGCAGATTAATAATACGTTAAAACATTCCGAGGTTACATTTATAAAGTAGCAAATAAGCGTGCACAGCCTTCGCATTAACTATTTTCCCTTGTCCAAGATACAATGTTACAAGGAATATTATTACAATCATTATTTATTTTCTTGTATTTCCTATCATAAACACGGAAAAATGTGCACTTGGAACCAGAGTATAAGATTTAGAAAGCACATGGTTATACAATTATTATTTTTTTGTTTGAATTGAGAAGCAACTGATAATGAGTTATTAACTCTGTGGTGGGTAAGTGTAAAAGAATGTTCGTCGTTCGGCACTGAGCATAAATTACAGCATCAGAATACTCAGAACCTGTCAATCTCGTCAGTTATTAACAAATCTGAATGTACTAATAATTGCTGTATCAGTAACGGGAAATCGGCGAACGTAATACTTTAATCATTTCATATTGATGATCGCATCATTAAGTTTCGTTAAACCAGGATTACTCAGTGTTCATGTGATAAAAATCAACAAAACTTGAAACCTCTTGACTAAAAGTTTAACTTCAGATGCCAAAAACGGCTTGCACTGATGGCTTCTACAAAGCCGTTACACCAAAACTGAAAGCTTGTAATAAAAGTTGATTCATAATAAGCGCTCCCATTTTAGGTGTATATCAGTTTGCGAGGCCACGAGCGCTGGAGTACGTGTGCTCCGGGAACCGGTTCCAAACCTCTTCATTACAGAGCAACACGCTCGCTACTACCAAGAAACTATGTTTTTAACAATACTGATTCGGAAACTATACATTGTACGCATTACCTACGTGATGTGACTAAAGAATTTTTATAGCAGTTCCGAAATTAGATCCCTAACCTTGAGTGTACCTATCTCGTGCAAGTGCTTTACACACTCTATATGAATGTTCATTCTCTCGAACTATTTAGGATTAAAATGTATATGTATTATACTAATTCATAAGTTAGTGTACGTGAATAAATCTATATCTTAAGCTGTAATCCTCCAAATTTTAATAGGTTGCGAGAGAAATGTAGTATTATTGATGTCACTGCGGAAACCATTTGAGACTTTTCAGTCGTTATTTTAAGCGGATGTCAAAAGAATTAAATAAAACTCTGTGAAGGAACGTCGTTGGCATCTAAAGCGGCATATTTGTGAAGCGTTAACCGCCCTACATCACAGGGAGTGATTAGTGTCAAACTGGAATTAGCTACTACCGAGTCATTAGTTCGTCCAGTTCCCTAATCCACTACCACGCATTTGTTTCTTTCCGCATCGATTTGCTGGCCTTCACCGACTGAGGGAGACCGAGAGGGACGGGTGAAAGTTTCATCTGGTGGTCATGACGTGTTACCGGAACAGTCGTTAGATCAATCGGCGTGGCGCCACATCGGGAACAGACCAGCATTTGTCACCGGACCACCGGCGCCGCTGTATTTATAGCAGCGGTCGCGTCTCGCTCCGTGGGCGGAAAAGCCGCGTGATAGATTTAAAACTACTCTGGAATCGAAAACTAGATACTGTATGTAATTTTACAGTTTTGGATTTCATTCGTTACCCTTGCATCAGCTCGCGCTTAGGTATAAATTAAATATTTTTTACATATTTACACACTAGAATTATAAAGTAAATTATTTTACATTGAAATCTTAGCTTCCTAACAGCTTAATAAGTTATGGTTAAGTACTATAACACACTAAATGATTTGAGCATACATAACATTAGCAACAGAGTTGAAAATCTAACAGAGTCCGCCTCACTAGGCAACACCTCTACGTTTAGTTTCTTATGTTTCTCGCCGTGTTTCTCATGAATCCTGTGATTCGTATGGTTTTTGTGTTTATGAAAGCACAGTCTCTCAAGATTGTTCTGCATTCTTGGACAGTCGTAATCTTCATAACCGTCGCATTGACAGGCGGTCAACGCCGCCGCTTTCTCCTGCTTCCGTAATATTTCAATGGAATTGAGACATTTGTTGGAACACTTTCTGCCACGGAACATGGATCTACATAACTGGTTGTAATACTGTAGTGCAGTGGAGCATTGTGCGTCAGCGAGGCATATAAGTTGAGATAGACTGCATGATGATGTAGCGTTTGCAGCACCTCTCAATACCTGTGGTCTGCAAATGTCGATCCGCTGTTTCGCTTCAATACAGTACTCATCATCGCACTCACACTGTAACAATACAAACAAACGTTAAAGCATTGCATGAACCATGCCGACATATTATTAAGTTATTAAACGAAGTCTGAAATTATGACATAAATAAAACTATATAAGTCAGCACGACAAAAATAAATACTAAAAATAGTACATTGTAATAAAGTTTTAAGGAAACTCATAAATTGCCGCTAACCATAACGTTGAATAATGTTTTTCACGTTCGTAAAATATTTTTACGACGGTATAACATTCCGGCGAGACGTGCGCTATCAAAATACTACTGCGATTCTTAAAACATAAATACAATTTCACATTTATCTATCAGTAGAGACCATATAAGCTGTACATCAAATTTAATAATAAGACATGGTAAGCTGCAGTGAACAAGGTTAGTCATCTTTAATATTAGTATCCAACACTATTGCTTATAAATCACGTGAAACAAACTTCTAATCTAAAAGACCGTTATGTTTTCCAATATAAAGGCCAATTTACCAGATAGTATTTTACAGATTACGGAAGACCCAGCCGCCTGTCTTACGCTTAATTTTTTCCAAGAGCCAGTAACACCTGCACGAGCCGGCTCTGCGGTAGGTCCCGATCAAGACGTCAAATCTCAAGGTTGAACGCGGCCGCTCTTTGGTGAACCTTTCGATACACATTGTCCAATGTTGTACTAGTAATTACATCAGATATGATGATATCGTTAAGTTGCTTTTTATTTACCTTTGCAGACATAATAACATGGATGGTGTTATTAAAATGGAATGTGTCTTTAAAGAAATGATAATCGATTTTAAATAAAGTAGCCTGTTTATCAACGCTATTTGTGAAAAAAAATATTGTGATTGTGCGATTTTTTTATTTATTTTTTCATCCTGGCACGGCAAAGTGACCACACTGTACCTGATGGTAAGTGCAATGCCGTCCAGTTAAAGTATCAAGTAGCGAGAGACAATTTATCCCTCGCTACTCAACACAATTATGCCGGCCTGCTGTGTAGCTTGTTCACTCTACCCCTAAAATTTTTCAAATCAATTGATTCATGGTGTGTTTTGTATAATTTAGTTGCACAAAAAGCACCTGCCGAGCACGGAGGTCCTCCGCTCTGTGTCAGATATGTGGCTTTTTGTTGATTCAATTGCGGATGTTCCCTTACAATAAGATGTTTTATTACAAAACACACAAACGACAACGTAAATCTCAATTACGAAGCGCTAGTTATGTCACCTGCTCTGTTATGTCAGCTGGATTATATGGGTTTTATAAACATTGGTTGAAAGATTATGAAAAATGTCTAAATCCATCCATTGATTGATGATTATACACCTGACAACTACCAAAGCTTACCATGCAAATATAGAAGAATAATACGTAAACATAACTTATTAATCAACATACAATATACATATAACATAAGCTCACGCCTACATCCTCGAAAGGGTGGGCAGAGTGGCAATTAGTGCACCCACGTTTCGCTGAACTTATTTCCATCTGTTAACATAATAAGAGACAAGTCGCCATCTCCATCGAAAAGGTTGTATGTACAAGAGCGCTTTTTGAATCGAATAAGTTAATAAACCAAGTACCTCATCGATTTCTAACCTATAGCTGTATGCTACCGCCAGACCAATGACGTGATTAATTTATATTAGAAGCAATCGGTTAAAACCTTGATATCAATGAGCAGCTTCACTAACCCTTAGGAATTCCTAATCTTGATCAACTTTTTTTTATCCCGACACGGCAGTGCCGTCCAATTAGAGTATCAAGTAGCGAGAGACAGTCTATCCCCCGCTACTTAACAGAATCATGCCGGCCTTCTTCTTCTTCTTAAAACTACGCCATGGGCAAGAAGGTGAAGAAGAAGCAGTCTTGGGTCTAGTGTCAAAGTACTCAGAAGGCCGCAAAATCGCCAAAAATTCTACCCCAACTCTAAACCCCCGACAAAAACCGGATGTACACTGGCTGATCTCGGAACGCGACGCACTTGCGTGTGTCACTATGGCGGGTTTTACACCCTTAAAGCACTAAAGCTGTGGTGATCATAGTCGAAACTAATTACTATTCTATTACAATCTAGTTATCACTTAGCATGTAGTTATCTATCTATGTTTGGTGAGAACCTGTCAGCTAAGACCAGGGTACGGGGAGCCCTGTTTGTACACGAGAGAGGTCGTCAACCGCAACCCTCATGCCGTTGCGTTGTGTCCGACAAATCTGCTCGACGATGTCTAAATTAGATTTTATTGCGGGGCGTCTGCGTGCGCGCACCTACATGACAGCACCACTTAAGCATGACCCCAGCCGTCTGCACCGTAAACAAAACAACAACTACCAATTTGAGGATCGTTATATAATGGCCATTCTGTCCTATTGAACAAGACGTGGCTGTTAACAGCTGTGATGAGAAGCAATTGTTGAGTTTGCTTGAATGCAGTCTGTAAATTTGCTTCATAAATGTAATGAGTTTATTGCATGACATGATATTTTGTTCTGTATTACATGAGAGTTTTTTTTGAATGTTGCTTTTGCGAAGCCTAGTTGGTTGTGGTACGGACTGTCAGGACGAAAGTTGTGTGTTCGAAACCCAAATGGGATACACCTCTGACTTTTCTAAAGTTACGTGTGTATTAAATGTTAATTAGCGCTTGCTTTAACGGTGAAGGAAAACATCGTGAGGAAACCTGCATACCTGAGAATTCTCATAAGAAATTCGAAGGTATGTGAAGTCTACCGACCCTCATTAAGCCAGCGTGGTGGACTAAGGCCTAACTGCTCTCATTAGTAAAGGAGGCTCGTGCCCAGCAGTAGGACAATGTTTAATAAAGGGCTAGTATTCTTATTATTGCATTTGATCATAACAGAATCTGAATGCACATCATTCAGATTCTGTTATGATCTCGCCTTTGGACACGTAACGTAGGGTCCAAAATGTTGCCAACTAAGCGTAGATCTACCTACCTATACTATAGCTACGATTCCCTGAACGTGTTTATAAATAGCGGTGATTGTCAGTGTTGGTTGTCGCCATTTGCGATAATATTGACCTGGATTACACTTCACTTGATCTCATTGACCTCAGTTTTTGCACCACTGATTGATATTTAAAGTGAAACTGCAATACTGAAGTTGTGTGGCAAGATACTTTTGGGCTAATGTAGCTTTAAGTAATGCATAAGGAATCTAAGTTCAATATATATGCCAAGTCATACTTGTAAGATTATGATGAAAAAAGAAAACGAAAAAATCTGTCAACAAATATTATATACAACCCAAGGAGCCAGCCACCTGAGAGCCAGCCTCTCAGGTGTTGTGCCTGAATCTTGAGATTGCATCTAAAGAATACCTTATAAGTTTAACCCCACTTTGCCCCTTTTAGTGATGATTTTTCAAAAACGTTGAAACACATATTTCTTTATTTCCTACCAAAACCCTAAATATCAATTTCCAGATCCCTAAGTCGAGGAATTACGGATATCCCATACAAATTATGAACTCCTATTTGACCCCTTTAAAGGTAGTTTTTTTGAGAAAAAAGATAGCCTATGTCCTTCTCCAGGATATAATCTATCTCCTTGCCAAATTTCATTACAATCTCATCAGCCGTTTAGACGTGAAAAGGTAACAAACAAACAAACTGAGTTACTTTCGCATTTATAGTATTAGTATGGATGTACTTTAAAATAAACTTTCGTTTAATAATTGTTCTTACTACTCCAAAAACGAATCACTAAATCTAAACGATGACAATGCCGTTTATTTACAAAAAGGCCGTTTAGTCATATTTTGGAAAATTTCAGTTATCTTATACACAATGTAACATAAAAAAAAATTCTGTATCGATCAGTTTGGGTCTTATTTTTCTCATGGCTAACTACGCAGGTTTTTTGAGAAATCACTTCAACATTTTAACAATTTCTCAAAATGAAGTTTATTCACTTAACTGCCTTTATTTAAGGACAGTACAGCAGAATCAACACGAAATATCTAATTGACAGCCTCCGTGGAGCAGTTGGTGAGTAGCCGGCTGTAAAACGAGAGGCCGTGGGTTCGATACCCACACCGGGACAAATGTTTGTGTGACAGACAGATATTTGTGTGTGGGTCTGGATGTTTTGAGAACACAAGACTCGTATCTTAGTGTGGGGTCGGGGCTATGTGTGTGACTGTTGGGTGTTATTTATTATTATTTATAATTGGCCAATAAAAATAGATCCTTACATTCATTAGCTCCTTCCCCTCCTCGGTAGAGGTAAGCGCGATAAGAGCGTGTCCACACTCCTTGGGGCATTTGGAGACAGGCTCAGAGAGTACTCCCTCGCACATGACCATGTAGTTGCCGAGCGCAGCACCGCAGCCGGTGCGGTACATGCACCGCATGCGCGCCTCCGTGCACTGCATAGAGGCCGCCGACGCTGCACACACAGCCAACAGTGTGGCCAGCAGCCACATAGCCTGAGAACAAATTATACAACATAAGTTAACAATCAACTTAACACTGACTGCCTTGGTGGCGCAGTTGTAATTGCGCATGCGTTACGACTGCTGTGCTGAGGTCTCGGGTTCGATCCCCGGGTCGGGTAAAGTGATATTGGGTTTTTCTATTTAGAAATACGCAGTGTCAGCCCGGAATCTGGAATTGTGCCCGGTATGGCGATATGGTTTATGTTATGTTATTTATGTATCACATTATGAGACCGTAATAAACGCGGCGAAACTGGGTGTACTGGTTACGCCTCTGCCTACCCCTTCGGGGATTACAGGCGTGAGTGTATTGTGTGTGTTAACAATCAACTTTAACGGTAGGCAGCGGCTTTGCTGCGCCCTGGTATTGCAGAAGTCTATGGGCGGCGGTGACTACTTACCATCAGGTGGCCCGTCTGCTCGTCTGCCTATCGAGGCACTAAAAAAAACTAGAAGAAATGATCTGCTCTACGTCTGGTTTCTTCAGACGTAAATGTCCTTTATTGGAGGTTAATACCTCTTTAGTTCAGTACTTGTCTTCTGCTTTGCTATGGAGAGAAGTGGACAACTTATATTTCCAACTCTTTCCTATTTCTATTTGATTAATTTCGTTGCGGGATAAAAGACAGTTAAGCATTCCCAGAGACTCGCCGAGATCATTACTTGGAGTCGAAAAAATGCGTGCCATTGTCGATCCTGGCTAAACAGGAGTTAGAAAGGCGGGTCTGTGGGCGGGATAGTAAAATAAATTATCGGTTATTTCATAAAATATACTTTCTCTAAACTCTAAGAAATAGTTCTGAACCTGTTGTCCATAGACCACTGGTAGCCCACGGTCCCGCCAGAAGTGTTTTATCAAGTTTAGTGTGCGTGAAAAATATTATTTATCATATTCTAAGAATATTACATACAATCAACGAATTCAAGAACTTGGTGGTGTATGTTAAAAAAGGAAACACTTAAAGAAAAAGTTTATAAATAATGATTATAATTATTGAAAAAGAACTAGAAAATGTTTTTAAAATAGACAATTAAATTAGAAGGAAATTTATAAAGTAGCAGTGTGTTCAATACAAACATGCTACATATTGCTGGCAGTTTCACACCCGTTGCAGTTTTATAATAATAGTATATAGGTATCACGGTTCCATAAATATAAAATCTGCACACAGAATAATGCTGGCATGTGTAAAATATATCGTGTAGTAACATGGTTATAGTTAATAGAAACATTATTGTTAGATCGCAGCCCGGAGCGGTGTTCTCGGAACGGGCCGCGCTAGACGCAGGTTCCGTGGTCGCGCAGCCTCAGAAAACAAACAGAATTGCCTCACGTCCACTCTTCACTCGCTACTAACTTACACATTTACCGTAGTCTATAGGGTTGTCTATTTTCTTTGTACCTTTTTCATAATTTACATTCCAATATACAATACTTTTACAAGCAAATGTTATCTATATACTTTATAAGTCTATGGACGGCGGTGACTACTTACCACATCAGGTGGCCCGTCTGCTCGTCTGTCTATCCAGGCATTAAAAAATATATACGTAGACGATGCGTAGGCTACTGTAGGCTATCATGCTATTTGTTATATATGCGTTATGTGTTATATGCGTTAACAAATATGTATGAAGGGTCGGCAACGCGCATGTGATGCTCCTGGTGTTGAAGCGTCCATAGGCCGTAGTAACCGCTTACCATCAGGCGGGCCGTAAGCTTGTTTGCCATCATGGTCTAAAAAAATTATTAAAGAAATTAACTGAATCAATTTCGAGATTGTTTCAACGAATCCGCATATCTTAACGAGCACAAATAATGCACTGTACTATAAATAAACGTTTCCAACACATTACGTTGATTATTTCAATTAATCAAGAGTGACATTGCGATTTCTTCGCGAGCTAACAGAACTGAGAATGCGTATTTATACTTTTTTTGTTATTTATTTAATACTAGCTGTTGCTCGCGGCTCCGCCTGCGTGGAGGTTATATTCGGGAACAGAAGTATACAATCCAAGGAGTTGTCTTCTGCGGTCTTCTGAGGCACTTGTAGCGATATCCAGCCTCTCAGGTGTTGTGTCTGAATCTTGAGATTGCATCTAAAGAATACCCCATAAGTTTAACCTCACTTTGCCTCTTTTAGGGATGATTTTTCAAAAACTCTGAAACACGTATTTCTTTATTTCCTACCAAAAGCCTAAATATGAATTTACAGATCCCTAAGTCGAGGAATTATGCATTTCCCATACAAATTTTGAACTCCTATTTGACCCCTTTCAAGGTTGTTTTTTGAGAAAAAAGATAGCCTATGTCCTTCTCCAGGATATAATCTATTCCCTTACCAAATTTCATTACAATCCGTTTAGCCGTTTAGTCGTGAAGAGGTAACAAACAAACAAACAGAGTTACTTTCGCATTTATAGTATTAGTATGGATACTCATTGCATATCAATCCATACATAGAATGGATTTTAAACATGTAGATATACGACATTTATTGCGGTAGTAGTTTTGTCTCTATAACAAATGAAATTATTTTTAAAAATACTACATACATATTCTGATCCTTTTTTTAAATATTACTGATGGCAGTGTGTCTAATAGATATTTGTACCTAACTGGATAACTAATACCGTACACATGGTAATAATCTTGGCATAAGAACTCGCATAAAGTTTTTTTTTTATTCTGGCACGGAAAAATTACAGCACCGCACCTGATGGTAAGCGCAGTGCCGTCCAATTTTTGTATCGAGCAGCGAGAGACAATCTATCTCCCGGTATTCAACACAATCATGCAGGCCTGTTTTTCACACTACGCCATGAGCAAGAAAAAGGTAAAGAAGCGGTCGAGTGTCTAGTGTCAGAATACTCAGAAGGCCACAAAACGGCCAAACATTGTACGTCAACTCTAGACCCCCGACAAAAACCGGATTTATACTAGCTGATCCCGGAACGCGACTCACTTGCGTGTGCTACTATGGCGGGTTTTACACCCTGTGTACGGTGGTCGCTATATGGGCAGATATGAATATCCTACCACCAGCAGTGGCGTTCCGGAGTCTCTATGTTTAAAGGTAGGTGTCTCGATTGTCGCCAGCATGTACTATATTGTAAATTCCACTAATATATTTGTTGTGCCAGGGCAAAATAATATATTTTTTACGAATAGCCAAAAAGTATTATAAAAAAGAAAAAATCGTAAGACACCCACCCCTACGCAAGAGACATGATGAAAGGTTCGTCGTCCGGCGAAGTGCCCGTGATGCAAAAAGAAAACAAAGTGACAGCTTAAGATGTCGTCCAACGCTCGACGAGCGAGTGTTACGTTACAATAACATTAACAAATGCAACATTATGGACCATATTTACATGATAATAAGCAGAACTAATAAACAGTAGTCACTACTGTCCGTGAGATTCTTTTTTATTTGTAATTTGTTAACATAATTACTTCAACACCTGGCTCTATTCATAGTAGTCAGAGTTACCTTTTTGTTTTAAAATTATACAATGATTACACACATATTTTTCAAACCTTTAGCTTGTTGTTGAGTTATATTGTAATTAAGCAACAAATTGATGACACTATAGTAAATAAATTACGCTTGAGATTGTCCTCTCTAAAATGACGTGTGCAAAAGCAGTGCAAAAATGATGTAGTTTATTATAAGTTTAAAGAAAATGTAAAAACAAATTTTAAAATATCTAGTTAAATTTACCTATTTCTTCGAAGAGTTCCTAATTTTTCTTATGTACTCATTAGATCATTAGATCTTAACAAAATGTATATATACTACTTTAAAACTCCAAAAACGTTGAAGTTAGTAAACATTTTAAGGAGATATCACATAATAGTTTACTATTGACAAAATCTGTATTTCAGTGTTCCATTTTTTCAATATTTGTTTTAATATTCATTAAAACTCAAAACCAAGCTGCCCATAATGTATAGAGCAATAAATCCTACTATGCGAACAATAAGTACATTGCAATAACTTTTAAGCGACCTGTCCATTATTGTATTCAAAGTTTTTTCTTATAAAATTCGTGTATTGACATTTGCTGTCATATACCTCTAACCATAACATAATATACATTATTAACTTAATTCCATTTTAAACGGCCGTATTTTATATTTAGATGTGTTATATCACAGAATGACGTATAATTTATCTAGTGTTTACAAAAACAGCATGTGCAGTTGACATAACAAAATTATCTAAACACGTAGATAAGATCAAACAAAACACAAAGCGTTCGTGCTCGTAACGCATGAAAATATGTGTTGAAATCGACACTGTACTCGGAACTGCATAGTTACTGCATCATCTAAACCAAGATCTAAGAAACGCATCACTGCGACATTTCCCCGCGCATAATCCAAACGGGGAGCAGTTAGCGGGCACGTGTGAAAAGCCTTTTATAATTGCTAGCACATGGTCAATAAACCCTTTCGGACAATGTATTGCATTTGATAATTCAGTTTATGCGTGACAATATTATTTTAGTTTTATAAAACTACAATAAGTTGTATAAAATTAAACAACCTTTAAAAGGAAATAAAATAAGACAATATTAAGGAGTCATCGTAAATTAAATAAAAATATCTCGCAAATCATATATTAATGTTATTTATTCAAATGAAATCCATAAATATGTTTATAATAATTGGACCGCAAAAAATGTATAAAGTTTTAGCGTAGAAATAACTTAGGCAACGCGCAAGCGCAAGCTCGCTCTAACTACAAAGCCAAACACGGCGTGTTCCGCGCAGCTCATTATTGCATGTCGTTAGGCGCCAACTAGTTGGACAAACAGTTATCGGACGTAGTTCGGTGGCTTTGGAAACACGTTGGAATCTACATTTTTCAGAATCATTCGATTGTGAGCCGCGTTTACGTTACAGAACAATTATACTATTCCGGTAACCCTCGTTAGAGGGATTATTTAACACAACCAAGTTTTGTATTAATTAAAGTCGTACATAAATTAAAAATTCAGTATTTAAAATATATATTCCTAAAGTAAAAATAAAAACTAGAGCATAATATTGCTATGATTAAGCGAAAAGAAAATATTTCTGTATTCGTTATACCATCATATAAGGTCCCACGGTAAATCATTCAATCAAACCTTATATACCTGCTAGTATGCCTACAATCGTTGTTCCTATTTGTCTTTACTTACTTTCTGGATTAAAGTAAGTATATATCCAAGAAACTCACAATAGTCCGCTAGTGTCAACTATCATGTTTTACGATTTCACGTTTATGTAGTGAACAATATAGAGAGTGGTTTAACGACACATTTTGTTCGAATATAAACGAGTGTATTAAGTAACTATCTAAATCGGTCTTTAGTGAAATAACTAGAATGTACACCTGCTACTGACATAATAAGATACCTCTTATTACTTACTAGATGTTCCCCGCGGCTCCGCCCGCGTATAGGTTATTTTTGGAAGAAAAGGTATACAATCCATGGAAGCATTTAAAGTTACACCTTTCTATATTTTGCCATCCCACAGGAACTATACATTTTTCCAGCATAAAAAGTAGCCTATGTCATTTTCTGATCCCTAAACTGCCACTATGCAAATAATTATGTCGATCCCTGCTCTGTGAAAAACTAAACTATCCCACAGGATCTATACATTTTTCCGGGATAAAAAGTAGCCTATGTGCTATTTCAGAATATAATCTATCTCTGTGTCAAATTTCAACCAGATCCGTCCAGCCGTTGTAGCGTTATTGAGTAACAAATATCCATCCATCCAAACATTCGCATTTATAATATTAGTAGGATTAGGGATATATAGGCATTGGGGTTTGGGAAATGGACCTGGATTGGGCGAAACACCTAAATAAAGTAATATAAAAAAAAGTATTATAATTTGTATTCATACTCTAATTGGAAGGCACTGCGTTTACCATCAGGTGCAGTGTCGTAGCTTTGCCGTATTAGAATAAAAAATAAGTATGGTTTGTTTCTTATAATTATTTTTGTTCCTTGTTACATTGTATATGATTAATCTAAATTTACTAAATATTTAAAGAGTCGTCACAATTTTATTACCACTGTTTTATTTCTGCTTTGCCTCATTGCTGTATCGCACTCATGGGCACACCATACAATATGTAATATTTTTACTAAGTTATGTAGATTGTAGTCTCCATCGACAGTCCTACGTAAATAAAATAAACACAGAAAACTGTTCTTCACGTTGGTATTTTGTAAGGCAGTGGCACTAAGCCGGTCGAGCGCACCCGACCGAGGCTGGAGTGACACTCCCACTTTAGAACCCACTTTACTAAACAATACTCGTAAATTAGCAAATCAGAAGTTGTCAGCCAAAACGCAAACTAAATAAGATATGATGTACGCAATGCGACGAGCAATAATTACATGAAAACATGTGATTAAGATAACAGTTATCACGCCAGATGATAACGACTATGCCGAGTTTACCGTTCAAACGTCCAGCGCGCTTTGACATCTCTATCACACCCCACTCAATAACCCTATGGTATATTTTCAGGGATTTAATGTGTCTTCTTATGTTGGATGGCCTTTCATTGTGATGTTATCACAAAATAACCATCTGAACTAATGAATGTCGGTGTATTTTGGCCGGTGTAACACTTACAATGAGGTTATCGCAGGACTTGTGTATCTTGCTTTATTACTTCCATTGTAAGGAATCCTAGTGCTGTAAAGTTAACGAGATTCCGAAAACTTTAGTTCCAATGAGGGACCTAAGTTTATTTAGTGCACTCAAGTCAACGCTTGAACTCATTACTCAATACCATTGGCATGATATATTTATGTTTGATCAGAAAGAAGAATGAATGGGACAAAAATTATTAATTAACATTCCAAGAGAGCGATAATTATACTTTGCACCAAACGATGTAAGTGGAATATTCAACCTTTGCAACATTCGCATTGTATTTAATTTCTTTTATTTAATTAAAAATGTACTGAATTCAACCAACGAATGTGAAAAACATTATAATTCCTGGTAAAAGGTTGAGATAATAAGCGTCCTCGACACATGAACTACTATTTCAAAGAACTCTATGAAATTACACACCATTCTTTAAGTTACAACATTAATTGCAAATGCATCAGCCATCTGAGTTTATGCAGTTGTTTCCTGGAAGAGAACATCGCGTCGATTCCAATCTAGGGCCATTACATATATATATATACATACACTCACACCTGTTATCCCCTAAGGGGTAGGTAGAGGTGTAACCAGTACACCCACATTTTGCCGAATTTCGGTCCCATAATGTGATAGGGGGCGAGCCTATCGCCATACCGGGCACAAGTTCCAGACTCCGGGCTAATACTGAGAATTTCTAGATAGAAAAACCCAATATCACTTTACCCGAATACCCACGATATAAGAATACCCACGGTATAAGCTATATTATACCGTTAGCTATATATATGCTGTTAAAGACACTGAGAATTGGTCTTGGGTCCTTGCGATACAAACTATGCTTAGTGCAAGTGCTTAAGTCAACGGTGTTAATATAGCTACAACACTAGTTACTATTATAATAAAAATGTTATTAGTTCCTAAGCAAACAGTGCAGTACAGTACTTATACTTAAATAAATAAAAAAAATCGAACCTACAAGGAGGCAGACACCCTACCTTCCACTCTGACTTGAAGCTAAAAATATACGTATAATAAATAACAAAATAATATTATCAATTATCATTTAGTAAAATTCAAATTACCGAGCACAATACAGTACAGATGAATAAGGTTCTGGAAGCACAAAATAAATTTGAACCAGATATTGTCACAACTCTCACAGATAATTATTGGGAAAAATATGTAATATAATAACTATTTAACAGCATTTTAAAATTTCTACTACTTATTGTTTTCTTTTCCTTTTGCCCCAAACCTAAGTAAATGCTGGGTAAGCCCATGCCGCCGATTACTTAACCACTGCGCTACAGAGTGTCACAGTTATAAAACAACTCATCGCAATGATGACAGACCTAAAACCTTTAATAATAATAATAATACTAGCCCTGTATTAAACATTGTCCCACTGCTGGGCACGGGCCTCCTCTACTAATGAGATGGGTTAGGCCTTAGTCCACCACGCTGGCCTAATGCGGGTTGGCAGACTTCTCATACCTTCGAAAAAATCTCAGATATGCAGGTTTCCTCAAGATGTTTTCCTTCGCCGTTAAAGCAAGCGATAATTAACATTTTAATACACACATAACTTTAGAAAAGTCAGAGGTGTATGCCACTTGGGTTTCGAACCTACGACTTTCGTCTTGGCAGTCCGTACCGCAACCAACTAGGCTATCGCTGCTAAAACCTTTAAAATGCAAAAATACTATATTTTACTTAACAACTATTTTTCGCGTTTGACTCTATCTAAGCCACATGTCTTGCAATTTTCAAATATAAAGTGTGAAATATCTATACTAATACTATAAATGCGAAAGTAACTGTGTTTGTTACGTTTTCACGTCTAAACGGCTGACCAGATTGTGATGAAATTTGGCAAGGATATAGATTATATACTGGAGACGGACATAGGCTATCTTTTTTCTCAAAAAACAACCTTGAAAGGGGCCAAATAGGACTTCAAAATTTGTATGTTTTGTAAAGAAACCACTCTTGTTGCTTTTAAGTTTGAAGTGCTCGAGAGGAAATCTTTACAACCAAGTAGTAGCAAGCAACATGAATATGCGGGCTAATTCCTATCAGTTTATGTTCACACGGTTCTCGAATAATCCTAAAAATATATAAGTAATAATACTACTACTTATTATGAATATATAAAAAAATGAGACTAATGAAAGCAATTCCAGATCATTATTACATAAGCGGAAACAACGTGATTGAATCCGATTGGTAGGACATCCGGCTCAATGAGTTACGACCACTTGAAATGTTTTGCGTGGCCCAAAAAGAAAATATATACCGTCTGTAAAATGCAACACCCATATAATATTTCTATATCGGCGATGGTAATAAGTAATAAGTGTATGAGAAGAACTTTCGCAGGTCACATACAACTGCAAAATTTTAATGTACATACATATAATATAGAGAGAGAGAGTTAGAAAATATGAATATAAAAAAGAATAGTAATTAGTCTACGGTAGAATCAAAGTTTTCGCTGTTTCCTTATGGATTTCTATTGGCTTTTTAATCATGCATAACCATGTGCTTTATAATGTAAAATAAAAAGACGATAAACACTTTTAATAGGTACTAAACAAGACATTAGAACGTATTACGTAATACATATTGCAGAAGATATTCAACATGTAGCATCTCATTTCGACAATACAAAAAACGTATTTCCACCCAGCCGAGTTTCGCTTGGTTTCTGTCAAAAAAGACAGCAAGCAGTTTGAAAAAACTTCAACAGTAGCAAGTAAAAAACATAAGACTCGCTGCGCAGGTAGCAATTCTAACGCTCCTGTTGTGATTGTTCATTTATGCATTCAAATGAAACACTTTAGTTGTGAATTGCCAGGATAATATCTTTGCATCTCTATGCATCTTTCTCTTATAAACTCACAAAACTATACTTTTTGAAGTTCCTTTACAATGGAAGTATTCTCTTTATTTAATATACTGCAAATCATTTAATAGCTTTTGTGTCATAACCTATCTATACTTATATTATAAAGAGGAAAGATTTGTATGTATGTTTGTAATGAATTGGCCCAAAAAGTACTGGACCGATTTTAAAAATTCTTTCACTATTTGAATGCTACATTATCACTGATTAATATAGTCTAGACAACTCCTTGGATTGTATACTTCTGCTCCCGAAAATAACCTCCACGCGGGTGGAGCCGCGAGCAACAGCTAGTGAATAATAATAACGATCTAATGCAGAGACTCACACATAAACGTTATAAACCGCACGTGTATTTCATTCGAAACCAAGAGCGTTCACGGTGCAACATGTCTAGAGGCCGTCGGGCCGTCCATAAATCAACCCAAAATGTTAGTTGGGAAGACAAATTTAAGACATATGGCAGACAGCTGCCAAGATCCATGACTTCACGTCTAGTTTGTTATTCGGCGGCGAACTTTGGAAATATGTATCACAAAAAATAATATCAAACAAAAACAGGACGAATGCAGTTCGAACGCGTGACCAAAATCAAAACAATGAACAAATATAAAGCGATGTGTTTCGGCAGCCTCGATAAAACGATCGTAAAACACAGGAACCACATTGCCGTTACTGTGACACCTCGTAAATGCATTTAATTTTCCCGTGATTCTATAACAAGAAGCAAAAGCTTGAAATTAAACCTTTTGATATCCTAACCAAACATTCTAAAGCCGGCAGGAGCCGCGTCATTATGACAGTATAAACTCTTACAAAAGCTTAAATAAACTTATCTCTTAAGATTAGGAAGCTTCATGGTGCGCAACGTACGAGATAGTGCATGTCATGAAATTTAATATCCTTGAACGCTACTCATCTACTGTTAATTATGTGAGTAAACGTAGTTTAGAGACAGCTGATGCTCCACGAGTGATCCGATTTCGTTTAAACGTAAACATACTCATTCCGTTCAGAGCAACACTCTTTCAATACAATATTCTAAATTATTCCAAGTAACATCCTCAGTCCATTGTTCCTAAAACGAAATTATCATAATTTTCCACTCACCGTCGTTCTGCGAAACTCAATAGCCGTTTCGGTCATTAAATAAAATGGAATTTTAAACCGAGAACGGTTACGCCGAGTTTTCGGTGTTGTTTTTTCAATGGCTCTATTAGTACTGACTGCGATCACTTAGAACTTTGCATATTGCTTGTTGGCTTTAGTCATTTTAAATAGACCGTACCATCTAAATGGCAGATTGGTTGATACATCAATGATCTGACGTTTCGGCTCAAATGTGTATACCAGATATTTAATTGCTTAATTGTCGCAGGATAGAAACATTTTAAGTAGTTGTTTCTGTATAGTATTAACGCACTAAGGCAGATATGCAGATAGATCATTCGGAGATGATTGTAAAATACAAAAAATAAACGACCATTTAAAAACAAAATCTTACTTTATATAAATATATCACTACACAAATTCTAGTCAACACAATCGTCTTACTTAAAAGTTTGATCGTGTCGTAAAGTTGATTTAAATAACTGTCAAGTCGCAAACTTATTATAGTAGAACGACAAACATCATTATTACGGGTGTAGGGGCCATAAATCACTCGGTGATGACATGCAGGTATTACTTTTATGGACAGTACGTGCGTCTACCGAAGTACGCTAGGTCTCCGACGTCAGTGCAGTTTGCTAAAAAATGTCAGGGAATATGATGTCAGCAGAAATAAGATTCTCTTTTTTTTCTTGAACTATTCGGGAATGTAGAGAGTGGAAATACCAGTAATAAATCTATGTTAAAATAAGCCACGATTAGAGTTTTAAATCACGTTCAATTGTTAAACTTTGAAATACGAAATTAAATAAAACATTCGCTTTACACTAAACAGATTTGCTTTTCAGTATTTACTTTAACTCAACAGAGGAATATTCAAGGAAATAGATAATAAAAATATCTTATTAGTATACCTTTTTTCCTCATGCTCCCGAGTCATATAAGGTTAGGTATACGCAGGAGTATAAAACCATTTGCTATAAAACTTTGGAATATATTTTTCGTGTAAATCTCATATCTGTGGAGTTCTTTGAGTAACTCTTGAAGGCAGTGCTAAGTCTTCATTTTGTCGTAATGTTAACCCTATAAGCTGAATCCATACTATATTGCAGTGGAGATTTTCTAACCATATAATCATCTATTTCTATCTATAACTATCATTAAACCGCCGCTGATTCGAAGACTCTACATATCGAGTTAAGTATGTTGAATTATGTACATATTTTAGAATCATAAATATAAGTAACAGAATTTAAAAAAAACTGGACTGTTTTGTGGATACGTACGATTAATATAAAACAGAAATAAGCTGAGAGTCATATTAGAAAAATTGTGTATAAAATACTTACCACACCGGCCGAAATCTAAATTTCACGATCAAATTTTTAATAATATTTTAAACTAGATAAATAAAAAGTCGTGACGGATAATCAATTGTAGCTATTATATGAAAATATTTTTAGGTATTGCAATCTATTATACTTATAAACAAACTGTACTAAAGAGTATTAATAACATTGTAGTAGTTGTAGAATAATTAATAGCGATGTATTTACACATTCAGTTTAATAGAGCATCTCATTAGTGCTGCTCACGTTTGCATTACAGCTAAGGAAGGACACGGGAAAGGTGACTGACAACAATATACTGCCTTCTCCATTAACTTGTCTCAATTATTGAGATATTTTTATTCTACACTACGATGATGCACATATGTTTATACGCAATTACGCGTGAAATTTAGATTTATTTATATTGTGCATCACAGATTACCTACTTAGGAATCTTATAGGCTTCTGTGTAAAATCAGCATCGCTGCGCTGTCCCACTGGTGTATAAATTTACTTTACTACGGAAGTCATAGATAAATTAGAAATAAAATTGTTTTAAAAAAATTTAGGCCATGATAATAAAAACGGCATATTATAAACCAGTTAATAATGAAAATCGTTTACCTCTCCTCCTTAAAACACCGAGCTTTGCTCTATTATATGCAAAGTGGTCTAGAGAGCTTAAATAAAGGTAAATAGTAATATTACAATTAAGCCTTAACGCATTTAAAAAAAAACTCCGATCGTGTCGTTTAAGTTTACAGACATAAGACTAATATATTACAAAATAGAAGAAAGTGAAGGTTTAGTAGATTTTTAATCTTTTCAAGAATTTGCATATCCACCAAAAAATAACAGTAGACATAAATAACACAAATCCCAACAACTTGTTAGTCTATAATTAGAAATGCTACAATAAAGTTAAAATAAGCTATATGTACGTACAAATCTTGCTTTGCCGCTCCTGTAATCACATGGCTTGCGTTCGTTGGAAAGTTTAGAACTCCTGTTTTGTTAACTTTTACGATCTTCCACAAATAAATCACTATTCACGTAATTAAAAACCATCACTAAAATGTATATACACAATTACTTCATTTAAAAAAATGTTATTGTGTTTTAAAAATGATTACGTTTAAATAGAGGTTTTCGTTTTATGTCAATGCGTGTAAAGGAAACGCTATTGTAGGACGCGTTCGTCAGAGTCGCGCGCGCGCCTTCAATTGAGTTGTGTTGTGGATTGTGGAATAGGCCGGCGCGGGCGGCCGGCGCGGCGGGACAGCTTACCCACTGCGTTTCCAGATGACAGCTTCATCTTCTCGTCCCGTTCGCGTCCCCTCTCGTAACCATCACGCGGATAAACGTACACGAACCAAATAGAGTTGTTGCTTTTTTACTTGATTTTATTAAACTACTGACCGGTCCGTATGAACTGTGTTCGGTGGTAAGGATTTGTAAGATTAGAGGGTATTCAACGTGTTCATGTATTTTAATTTTAATTACTACCATACACATAAATACACATGTATGCATAAGCGTACCAATATTAATTAAAGATAAAAAAAGACTTGCCTTTACTTTCTGTGTTGTGTATCTGAAAGCACCTGTACGCGCCAAATTGTCGAAACACTTGAGAGATTCTTAAATTAAGATGAGGATCTTAATTTCTTAATTCTTACTCAACATTTTTTGTCCGAAGTAATTAATGTTTGTCTAAAGAAAAAGGTTTATTTTAAAATTGCGTTGATTGAGTTGTTAGGGCTGCGTTTTAATATTGGAGTGATTTCATGCTCTCAACATCCCATTACGAAACAGTTGATGGCCTGTTTTATAGCCGTAATATTTTCTATCGAGATGCCTACAAAGCATTGTATCTTACACAAGATTTTACGGTAGTTCATTATTTTTTATTGGATTTCGAAATTATTTTATGATACTAGGAAATTTATATTATTATTATGTACGTAGAGGCAATATTTAGATTTAAATAGTTCTCATAAACCTGCAATGGACTCTCCATTAGTATAGACGAGGTCATAGTGAGCATGTCAGTCGTATGGACCGTGAGAGGTTTTTTTTATTTATTTTTTTATTTAGTATGGAAAATAAACAGTTTCTTAAATCTATAAATATAACAATTTAGTTTACATATTACCATTTACAAGTTTTCGCATGTTACAATGAGAGAGTAATGAGACTCATCATTGTATGGGCATTCAGCATACTAATAGGTATATTTATCTAGTTTTTATTTCTATATTTCCCGAAAATTATAACCTGGGTATCTTTAAGCAAAGAGTGAATGGGTACTTTCTAGGCAAGCGTGCTCCACCGTAGATCACATCATCACTTACCATCAAGCGAGATAGTGGTAAGACGCAACCCTATTTATGGTTAAAAAATTATAAAGAGGTTTGCACATTCCCAGAGACTCGACGGGCACACTCTTCGGTGTCGAAAAATGCGTTGTCATTGTCGATATTGGCCTACAGGAGTTACAGTGGCGGGTGTTTCGGCGGGAAAACATACTAACTAGACAAATGTCCTATTTCAATATACATATCAATATTCTTGACTTTGTATTTCGTTTTCAAAATCATAAAGTAAAGAAATACACCCAACAGTGACACACAAAGCCCTAACCCCACACTAGGTAAAACCATTGGTAAAACTTGTATCGTGGGTATCAAGAACTACGAGGAACTACGGTCTCGCTATCAATCTATCTAACTATCACACACACCCGAAATATCTAATCGTCACAATAACATTGTCTCTGTGCAGGAATTGAACCCACGGCCTCTCGTTTCACAGCCGGCGACTCGCAATAACAAAAGTATGTAGTATGCGATAAAATGGCCTTGATTGGAATCAGACAATCAACACCCAGACCCGAAACAAATATACAATACCGGCCGTCGAACCATCAACCTATAGGTTCAAAGCAGACAACTCGCCGACTGCGCCACGAACACTGTCAATGTCATTTACAGTGTAAACTCTATATAGCGACACTGAAGGGACTGTGCATTTTATGGCGTTATAGAGAGTTGTCGTTAAATGGAGAGAAGAAACATCAGAATTAGAAAAATAAAAAGTTTATTTCTGACTATTGTTAGTAGTTATGTGCATAAAAAAGAATGTTATTTGAACGCTATTGAGTATAGTCTGTTATTTTTGTCTGACGTCTTTTGCTGCACCAGTAATTTTGTTGTATTTTTTTAGTTATTTTATTAATATCTAGCAATACTGAGGCATCTTGGTTATAAAGGAAATATTTTTCCAATAATTTTGCTGCTTCCAGAGCTTCTTTAATGCTCGGCGGAAGCTCAGGCTCATCCGTCTCATCTTCTTCATCACCTTGTTCTTGATCCTCAGTTTTTCTCACTGAATCCAAAATTTCTTCGTCTGTGAGTGAAGCCGTTGTAAGCAGGCGGTCGTCCACTTCAATGTAGGTTTGAAGATTTACCGTATTTCCTGCCACATTTGTATCAACACTTCGTGCTTCCCCACTTATTTTACCATAGTTGATATGATGACGCTGCTTGAATTTTCCGAGCCATCCTTCTGATGCTTTGAAAGAAGTTAAACCAAGTTCAGCAGCAAAATTCTCCGCCTTAGCTTTCACGAGCGGCCCCGAGATAGGCATATTATTCTGGCGCTGTCGATGAAACCATGATAGTACAGCTTTATCCAAATCTTCGTATATAGGTTTCTTTAATTTTTTGGAAGATTTTCCCTCGCCCGCAGCGTGGAGGATTTTTTCTTTATTTTTCCATATTGTGGACACGGTAGAGCGACTAAATCCAAAGCGTTTGCCAACATCACTTATCTTCTCTCCCGTTTCTATTGCGCGTATCAGTAAAACTTTTTCGTCAATACACAGTGATTTTCTTTTAGTAGCCATGTTTACAGTTTGCAAGTTTGTGAGCAACTAAGAATATGATAAGGTATAGATAATCCATGACTCCTAGTTATGAATCATGGTCAATAACAGTCTACACGTGCAAGCAATCCCAATTTGTAAACAAAAGAATGAATTTCTTAGAAAGTTCGGTATGCATGATGCCGACAGTCGAGTTTATTGCGGGCTAGGATAATAAAGCGACAATAGATCGTACACAGCTGCGCAGTTTTTACTAATTTTAGCAACTTAATTGTTGTCGTTATTGAGAGTGGGTGTAATGCTATATAGAGTGAAACATTGTATGAAAAACAAGCTAAACCAACCAAAGCCAATTGATTTCGACGCTTAAGAGAGTTTGTCGTTAAATAGAGTGACGTTACATGGAGTTTACACTGTATTTTCATACCAAAACGGTCCTCTGGTAATGCTTGAACAGCCGTATATTTTCGGCCGATATATAATAAATGTCGAAATCAATATTGATACATTTATAAAACCATAACGATTCTTGTTTACCGAGGTTTAAACTTCTGACATCCCTATACGGTATACCGAACCATACATTAGGGTATTAGTTTCAACACAATTAAATACAAGTAAAAATTTGTCCTGTGAACTCCAGTGCTGCACCGCACCTTTGGCACCTCGATATATGCCGATACAAATTCTAAAGTATATTTAGACAATAAAGTATGCGACGTATTTAACTTTTCGCCAAATTTTGTACGGTCCCTTAATGTGATAGGGGGCGAGCCTATTGCTATACCGGGCACAACTTCAAACTCCCGGCTGATACTGAGTATTCCTAAATAGAAAAACCTAATGTAATTTTGACCGACACGGGGTCAAACCAGCTCAGCACAGCAGATGTAACGCATGCGGAATTAGTGTCGAGCTGTAGGCAGTAAATTACAACTTAAAACCCGACCACAATAGCGCTAGCGTATGATATGAATGTTATAGCACTGCACTTGTAAAAGGAAAGGAGTAAAGAGTGTTGAGTCACTATCAAAGAGTATTATACTACATACGGAAATAGAGGTACTACTCGCACGTTTTTTTTGCCAACCAAGTTCTATGATTAGTTCAACTTGCAGATAGTAGATGGCAGCATTTTTCTACATTTGGTACTATACTATACATATTGCAGTACAAAAGATTTGAAAAAGAATAGGACATTGAATCAGAATTAACACGTTGACTGCGGCGCGAAATAATGCGATGATACGCCTATGCGGCTAGCACACGCTATGTGCGTTTCCCGCACTCGCGTAACAATCCCGAACGCCAGTGCGGCATCACGCGCCGGGCGTGTTTTAATTAGCGCTACGAGTATGCGGCCAAAACACATACGGTGTGTTTTTTAAAAAAAATAGTTTATATTAAATAAAACGGTAAACAAAATACGTGCATTATTATTTTAATAAAAATAACCTACAATACGCATTAAAATTGACATAAAACTAATTTTACGGATTTTACAAGCAGCGATAAAATCTGTAAAATTAGTATTATATCAATGTGTAATATTCGTATAAACATAAAACAATTACGAAGGAAAATATTACCATTATATGATTTTTTGAAAACCCAGTTCAATGTTCAATATTCTTTTAAGTAAAAATACGTATGTAACTATAAAAATAACACCGTGATTTATAGCTCTAAGACAATAAAGTTAAACGATCGGTTCATTTCACCGGCCGCGGCATGTACACAAAATGAGCCGCTTCACACGTGCACTAATAAAAATATGATAGGTAAGTACATATGTCGGTTTACACTACAATATTACTAAAGAATATTTATTGGTATTTAAAAGATTTAGAAGGATTTTTTCCTCATATTTAGGGTACTGGTGAGTTACTTGCAACACAGTAATTTCGCATAGTTTTGTACAAAGTTACTCTTTAAATATCCATGCTCTAAAATAACAACTACCAAAGCTGTTAATGTATTTGTTAAATTTTGTGTTTCTTTTTTAAGTGTAATATAAAAATATATATCTTGATTGTTCTTATAATAAATGTTATTTATGCAATTGATTGATCGAAATAACTCGCTTAATGTTCAAAGCTACATTTAGAATAATCATTCCTATAAATATAAATCAAACCATGACTATCCAAGACAAGTAATAAAATATTACATAAAATAATGTAGGTGAAGCCACCATAATTGTATATATTCTTGTAAAACGCACCTGGCGTGTGCCGGCCGCACTGGCGTCGCGCAATAGAAAACACACCTAGCGTGTGCGCCCGCATCCTTGTATGAATTTTTTTAAAACGCACCTAGCGTGTGACGGCCGCATGCGCGTAGTAAAATCAAAAACACACCGTGTGTGTGCGCCGCAGTCAACGTGTTTTAAAGACCAATAATTAAGTAAACATCAATTTATTATACATTAACGTATCACAAATATGATCATAAGTAAATAAAAGAAGAATGCACAACAGACAAAAAGAAAAAGCTAATATCATTGTAGAATTTAAAATACCATTATAGTAAATACCTCAGTTGTATATTATCTCGTGAAAAACAAATACATGATAACTTTTATAGTAGCACTGTTAAAAAATAGTAAAAATCAGTAATTTTAATGCCCTGATGATGGTACTTTAAAAATAATTTTAGTGAACATATTGGTATATTTACATCGGTACTATGTAAGCACTTATTTCTTATATAACTACAATTAAATAACAATAAAAGGAATTGTCAAATATTACAAGAGTTAAAATTTATAGTATTCATAAATCAGATTCGGTTGCATGTATCAGTAGGTCCTTACTAAGTAATTTGTTTCGAATGCCTTTTATTAAGTGAGGTACGTCATACAACGGAATTATAATTCGGCTTTTAATACATATCATGTCATGACGCCATTCTTTTCACTTCCGCATATGTAGCCTTAATTTAATTAACCAATTCTGTTATGGCACTGAAATTTATAGGAGCTTGGTCACATATTGGACTGACTATTACAAACTCTGCATCAATTAAATGTTCAACTACAGTTTTATTAATATTGTAAGCTCTATCTTATTTTATCCATTAGAAAAATAATATGCTAAAGGCTGATCAAAATTACCTTGTATCATAAACACCAGAGCATGATTGGAAAAAGAACATTTTTAATTTGAAATAAATTTGTAATTATGTAATTCATCTTTGTATGGATCATAAGAAACTTGTGGCGTTATCAACATTTCGTCAAACATGAGACTACACAATTGATCAGTCTTTTCTTTTTCAAGAAGTGTCTTTTTAAACTTTTCGAAAATTATAGGGTTTATTCCAGGAGTTGTTATAATTTGGCTCAATAATCGTACCCTAGTTCTTGATAACGGCAAAGTAAAATATTTGCACAGAAGTATATAATATTTTGGACTCTTTTTATACAAGGACAAAGACAATAAATTTTCCTCTAAAGCAGTGGTTGGCAAACTTATCATCCACAAGAGCCAAATATAGAAAATACACAAATGAAATTTATTCAAAGAGCTATTTTTCTATCTTAGCTTTCCTTTAGTAGAAGACATTATTACGAAAATGATTAAGATTAAATGTACATTTTCAAGCTTGCCTTTGTCAAATAAGTCTTAGTTTAACTAACAGTAACTTAAATCAAATTTGGTAATTACGCGACTGCACTAAACATTTCGTGGAAGAGCCGTAGCCGAGGCGTCAAAGAGCCGCGTGGACTCGGGAGCCGCGGTTTGCCGACCACTGCTCTAAAGAGAATCGTCTTCCCTTTACATTATTTTTCGTCTGTAATTGCACGTGAGAAAAGAACAGCACCGCTTTTGACATATTCTTTGTAATTTTATGGTAATTCTAAATTATTTGACAACTTTTCAGCACTGAGTAGTTGCTGTTTAAACAATTTCTCTCTTTTGCGCAACCAACATAATTATGACATTATTTTTTCATATATTAATCCTATTTGCGTTTTGTAGACTGGTCCCACCTGGGTATATGTTGAAGACTATAATTATGTATGTTCATTTATAATTCGGTGTCCTCCTCCTGAAAAGATAATTAGAATATTTGTAAATTGTATAGTGACAAAGTAAAAGTGTTAAGTAAGGAGGGATAAATTATCTCTCGCTACTTGATACTCTAATTGGACGGCACTGCCTTTACCATCATACACAGTGTGGTAACTATGATGTGCCAGAATAAAAAAAAATAGTAGAATAGTAGCCGGTTGTGAAACGAGGTCGCGGGTTTGATCTCCGCACTGAGATAACTAATTATGCGATCCACACAATTTTGTTCAGGTCAGGGTGTTCTATAATCATAGATAATTGAATGCTGAAAGACAATAATTGTTTATAAAAGAAAGTTCTACATAGGATGTAGGCGAAATAAATCTAAAAATCTTTTTCCACATTAAATGAATAGGAAAATATTAAATTTGATGATGGAGCTTTTAAAATCAATATTATGAGCCCAAATGTTGATATAATTTTGTTTATAGCATAAGTAACGAGAATATCTCATACATTTGAAAACAAGATAGTTTTATTTTGAATCAGCGTAGTATTTATACTTCAGTATATAAACACTGATTTGGATGAATCTTTTTTATTTCACAAAATTTATTTTTTTATATTTGGTGAAGATCTGATAAAGGTCTTTAGATATAGAAAAAGGAATTCCTTAATACTAAAAGGATAGATTTTTCGGTGCGGTCTCGTATAAATTTAGTTTAGTCTAATATAATAGTGATATAATGTAATATAATAGATATTAAATTAAATGAAGAGTAGTATAGAGGATTTTCAAATATTATGCACCAAGAAAAAAATATATAATTATAATCTATGAAACAAAATGAATAACAAAATTCCAGTTAATAAGAGACATTAAATTAAAAACAGACTAACTTTTAGGCGATAGCAAAATCGCAACGTCTATTAGTTTAATATTGTGGTTAATACAGACTTTTTTACTTAAGGGAATAACTCGCCAATAACAGCAATGCATTAATTATGCTGTTATCGCAAAAATTATAAGGATGGTTTGCATAGAGCTTAAATTTCTTTGTAATATTCTTAAATGTATTTAACAAATTCATTTGGATGTACAACATGTCAACAAATTATATTATCTTTGTTGCGAAGTTAGATTTAAATTTGCTTAAATAAAAACATATACCTAAATTAACAGCACCTGGGTCCACTGACGTTGTTGGAGGCACAATACACTGTTTAGGAGCTAAGGTTGGTCCTAGAATAGAATTAATACATATATATTAATTAAATATTATGGAAAATGGAATATAGACAAAATAATTATTTAACAAAGATAGTGTATTGATTATCATTAGTCATGCCTAAACCTAAAAATTCTTGGTTATTGTTCTAGTTTTAATTTAATATTATGTTATGGACGCTTAATCTGAGTTTGCTTCAGAGTCATTAACCAGGTCAGTGGTTTTCCTTTAAGATGGTTGAGGAGGTTGATGGCTGTTGAAGTCTGATGCGTCATATACAAAGACATATAAATAAACATGAGTAGCAAAAAATACTACTGAAGTTGGTATAACATTGAATATAAATACCTAAATTAGAAGTGTCTGGATGTGATGGTGAACCAGGCATATTGTGACTAGGTTGATGAGTTGTATGTTGCCCTGGAAGGATATTAAAACATGTATTCTACTAAATGCTAAAAAAAACTTGTGTTATAAATCCAGATGTACATATTGTTGAACTCTGATGTCCAAAATAAGATTTAACTAGTATTATTGTGTACTTGTTCTTTCGTGTTTGAAAGTAACCACACCAATATTATGTACATAGTTATTATTAAGGCTCTGTTTATATGTATGTATGTATTATTGCTCTAAGTAAATAACAACTATCATATATTTTCTTCAATCCATATTTAAATCAAAATCAAATTAAAAGTAATTATTAATTATATCAATTACATAACATTATTTTATCTCTATATAATTATTTTTACAAAATGTGCTTTCTGTTTTCTTAATAAATATTGCACAATATTTGTTTTATTGTATTCATTATTAAAATTTGACAGCAAAAATGCTTACCAATATTTAATATTGGCACATCATTTTTTGTTAACCTTCTACTGGGCAATTTGTAACATTTTAAAAAATGTCTGTAACATAATACATATATCCCTTTTTTAATTGTACTTTCATTATGAATACTTTTCTTTTTATAATTTTTTTCATTTTGCCATCCCTCATATTTGTAACTGATAGGTCTCAGCAATGAATGGAGTGTACCTGAAATAGCATAAAGTAAATTTTATTTTGATATTTCGAAAGATATATTATATAATAATTTGTCACTCACTTCTATACTTAAAAAAATTAATATGTGCCTAAACACAATGTTTTTAAATTTAGTTTAATTACTTTTTAGATTTTATCTTATGATTTAAAATGGAATAATTTAATATATCATTTGATACAAATCTATATAAAAATAAACTGATATATAAAGTGAGCGATCTTTAGATACCACTATAATAGGTATTATACCGCAGAGTTTTGAATGAAAATAATGAAGGCCAAGTTACTATAGCGCCGATAGCGGTCACCAAACTTTTAACAAAATTTTTATGTTTTCTTACCGTCAATAACACATCCAAAGTAGCATTTTTAGACTTCTTCTTATGTTCTATTTTAACCAAGCCCAGTGAATCCAAATAGCATCCTCCTTCCATCCACCAATATTTCTTTATGAAAGCAGAGTGATGCGATAGAGAAATCCAATCCAAAAGTGAATCCGAGGGTGTAATATATAAAAAGCAGAGTTATCGAGTCCGTGAAAAGCCAAATCGTTAAAATAAAAAAAAACAGAGGAAATTTCAACAAAACAAACCACCAGCAATTAGAAACTTTATAAGTGGAAAAGGAAACGTCAAACGTTTTTTTTTTTTTTTTATTTTAATATTATTTATTCATGGCCATGGATACATGTCCTTCAGCCGGATACATTGTAATAATTGTATTTCACACGAATCAAATCACTGTAAATAGTTCAATAGTCTTCAGTATAAAATTTTCACTCTTACTCTCACTTCAATCAAGCCATTTATTTATTCCTTTATCAAAAGAATTTATCATGAATTCTCCGGCCGAAGCCACGTCTCTTATTCCCGCCATTCTCCATTCCTTTCCCATAGGTTTCTTATGTTGTTCAAATAATGTCTTCAGTATAAAATCTTCACTCTTCAATAACTAGGCTTTAATTAAGCCATTTATTTATTCATTGTCGTCACATTTCACTTATTTTACAGTCGGTTCACATTTACAAACGACGGAAATCGCGGGAACGTCTTTTCTCACTTAGACGTTCCCGCGCTCTCCAAACGAATTTAAATGACTTAAAATTGCCACTTATTACGGCAATATTCTACCACAAAGTGCCACAAATATAATATAATTTCGTCTGTAGTCATAATTTAATTAAATATTTGCATATTTAATTAAATTATGAATGAAATTAATAAACGAATGATATATTTTATAAAAAGAGCTTATTACTTTTTGTAAAAGAATGCGATATTAGAAAAAAAATATGAGAAAATAAATATTTAGTAGTAAACACCGTGGTTTGGGCTTTAGTAGCTTAGTACTAAAACTAATAGTTATAAAATATAAATAGGCTTTACTAAAATTAGAAAATCAACTTCAAAATTAAAACAATATCACTAATTTACTATTAGGTCAAATTATATACATATATGATATTTTATTAGTTCAAATATATTAAAATACATAATTGTAATCCATTGATTTCAAAGGAGAAATATTTTTAAAATATTGGTAATGCAACGAATATATATATATTTTTTCTACTATTATTAAAATTTTCAGATTTAAGTAGCAATTATAGATACATTCGTTGAAACAAAATTGGTACTCGGAGTGACGTCAAAATAAGAGAGTTTTACGCAGATGGTTTTCAAAACTAATAATTAAATATTTTGTTTTATTTAGCCAACAGTTTATCTCGTATGAATATTTGCTTAAAAATATACAAATAAATTATGTTTTGAATCTCTTTAAAAATGAGCTCTCCGATGATTTTAGATTATTGTTTACAGAGTCATCTAAAATTTGCAGAAAGAAAACTTCTGACAGCTTAATGTGACCATAGACGAAATTCTTTTTTATTCTAAGTGACACCCCCCTGGTGTTGAGTCACTATCAAAGAGTATTATACTACATACAGAAAGTCACTATCCTCCGCTAATAACTTTTGGCGCTATCTTTGAAATTACAACACTTGCTACGGTGGCGCCACCCTAATTTGTTGCTTTTCAACGGTCCCTTTTTTTTTATATGCAAAGATTGTGCTCCTCCTTGGTCTAGTCTCCATAAATGGCAAAAGATACGTCAACCATTTTGACATCTGAAGCGATGAATTAGTGTAGTATAAATATTTTTTATTGTTATCGATATATCGATAATATGGTTTGTGCGATATATTCATTTTATTATTTTAAACTTTTGTTATTTATGACAATCACTTCTCACTACCAACCAATAAATAGTTATTATTCAATTAATGTTTTAGTGACTCAGATATTTAAGAGACAATACCTTGGTCTTATCGGAAATGTTATTAACCCCTGGCAAGTTCATCTGCATTTAAACATTTCAACTGCCATATATAATACTAGCTTTTGCCCGCGGCTACGCCCGCGTGGTATTTATTTTTGGAAGAAAAGGTATAAAATAAAATCCATGGAGACCTCTTAAGCTCTTACATCTTCCTGTATTATCCCGTAGGAACCGTGCATTTTCTGGTATAAAAAGTCTACCTCTACAACCGTAAATTTTTCCGGAATTAACGTAGCCTATGTGCTATTCCAGACTATAATCTATCTCTGTGCCAAATTTCAACCAGATCCTTCGAGCCGTTTTAGCGTGATTGAGAAACAAACATCCATCCAACCAAACATTCGCATTTATAATATTAGTAGGATTATTGATAAACACCCGATAAAAGATTCCATAAAAACTTTCATACCCTATTTTACTCCCCTTAGGGGTGGAATTTCCAAAAATCCTGAAATATATATTGTTAGGATACTTTTTGCTAGTTATATACTTTTTGCTAGGTATTGCTAAATGGCGTCATTTGACAGCAGGCTATAAATGTCGTCGCATTCCCCGTTTACTTTTCGGGCAGATTTTAGGCAGTAAGATAGTCGTAAGTGGTCGTCGGCGCATTTTGCAGTAAGTCGTTCAATATTTGGTTATATTTGTGGTGACTCGTTTTTTACTAAGTTTCGTGCTGATTCTACTATAATTGTTTTCTTTGTGAACAAAGCTTGTTTGCTATCTTAAGTTTAAATAAAATTGTTATATTGAAGTAAATTGTTTTTAGCAGTAAGATTGATGTTATTTTTTTATTAAATTCCTCTTCTGGTTCTAAAATCAGAAGTGGGATTGGCCTTGTGCCCACGTATAATTGTTTTTATCTCGGCATAAAGTTTTTACATTGGAAAAGCAAACAACCGTTGTTCTCAAGTTGACGATGCACGTTCATCTCGTTCACGTGAGAAGTCTGACGACGCGCTGCGCCGAAAGGCAAAGCTGCCACGCAGCAGATTGCGCCGACACCACCATCGGTCTCGCTCGCGTTCTCACAGCCATGCGTCTCGTTCTCGTTCTCGAGATAATTCCCTCAAACACGTGTTAGGGTCAATTATGACTAGACTAAATGCTATAGAGGAAAGTACCGCGAGCGCTTCTCAAACCACGTTACCGGCTAATCATGCCAACGCTTCTCAACGTTTTGACAGTCCGGCATCCGCGACGCAAGCACTCGCAGATGCAATAAATGCAGTTAACAAAGTAAAATCGCATAACTATTACTTATCTAACTTTGATCCGGCTGTCAGTAGCTTTGAGGTGTGGTGTGACGAGGTGGAGCGCGCTAGGTTAACTAATTGTTGGGAAGACCAAGAATGCTTGTCGCGAGTTGCTTATTGTTTAAAAGGGGATGCTAAAACTTGGCTAAACGAGTGGACGACCAATGACCGCTCGTGGTCTAACTTTAAAAAAGAATTTATGTCTCTTTGCCCGTAAAAGATTGATTACGCTCAGACGCTTTTGAGGTTATGAATACAACTTCGGATAAATTCCCTACGTATGCTGAGTACGCACGTCGGTCTATACGGCGCCTGCGTATAGTTCAGGGTCTAAGCGAGGAACTAATGGTGCTTATAGTGATACGCGGTATTACTGACGCACAAGTTAAAGCCGCAGCTATGAACGCCAACTTAACCACCGAAACCTTAGTTTCTTGATTGGCAATATATGTAAAGCCGGGTCGTGGCAAAGTTGACAACCGTCCATCGTCTAGTACCTTATTTAAGAAACGGGTAAATACCGATCGTTCAGAGAACAAGTGCTTTAACTGCGGTCAATCCGGACATTTACGCATTAACTGTCACAAGAAGCGCAGAGTTTTTGAAGATAACCGCAGAATAGCCGCGTGTTCGTTTTGCAAAAAAAAACGGTCATAAAGAAAGTGACTGTTTTGCTAAAGTCAGATTGGAGAGTCAGAATGTAAATCAGCGTAAGGTTAATTTGTGTAGTGCGCCCTCTAATATCTCTCGCTGCAACGATATTATTACAGCTGTGATACAGGGTATACCAGTGGACGTTTTAATAGATAGCGGCGCGCTTAATGTCTCCCTTATATCGGAAGCTGTCCTCAAACATTTCTCTTGCTCACAAAACAAACGCGTTGTGTTCTTAAAGGAATCAGCCGTAATGAGGTCGTTGCCCACGAGTATGTCCCACTCACGATCGAGTTTAGTAACATTGCGCTTGATGTTGATCTCGTGGTACCCGCCTCGTGTATGTGTACACCTGTCATTATAGGAACCGACGTTCTCAATAGAGACGGTGTTACTTTTGTTCGAACAAAACACACCCAATATTTGACGCATACCCCCAAAATAGTTTCGATTGTGAATTCGGTCGCAATTAATGAGCAGGACAAAATTAATACGCCTCTTCAAGGCGAAGAGCTTTAATCTCTTATGCGCGTGATAAACGACTTTAAACCGTTCTTGATATCTGGCACTGCATCTACGACAGTTAAGACTGGCAAGATGCACATTAACTTGACTAGTGATGTCCCTGTAGCCTACCATCCGTACCTTACCTTACCAAGTTATCTTACCAAGAAAAACTTAAGGTCCGCAAAATAGTCCAGGACCTTCTTGATAAAGAAATAATCCAGGAGTCTAACTCAGAGTACGCAAGCTCGATCATTCTTGTCAAAAAGAAGGACGGCACCGACAGGATGTGTGTGGATTTTCGCGCACTCAATCGTATCACTGTTAAAGACCGGTATCCACTCCCGTTGATCGAAGATCACATAGATCGCCTTGGAACCTCTAAATTCTTTATCAGCCTTGACATGGCGTCTGGCTTTCATCAAATACCACTTGATGAAGCCTCCATGCACAAGACAGGGTTTGTGACTCCGGAATCAGATTACGAGTATCGTAAAATGCCTATTGGTCTTTGCAATTCTCCGACCGTATATCAGCTAATCATCAATAACACACTCCGAAAATTCATCGAATCGGGCCGTGTACTGGTGTATATTGATGACGTGCTGATTCTCAGCCTGACACTTAGCGAAGGGATAGCCCTGTTGCACGAAGTGTTGAAGACCTTGACAGAAGCAGGGTTTTCGATCAACCTTAAGAAGTGTTCCTTCCTTGACACTGAAGTTGAGTACCTAGGCAGAGTCATCAGTCATGGGCAGGTTAGACCGAGCTCTCGGAAAATTGAGGCATTAGCTAACTCACCTGTCCCAACTAACGTGAAACAGGTCCGTCAGCTGTTGGGTTTGGCAGGATATTTCCGCAGATACATTGAGGGCTACGCGGCGAAAACTGCATGTATTTCACGGTTTACCAAAAAGGACGTTAAGTTCGAATGGGGGCCTGAACAAGAGCGGACCCGCGTGTCTCTCATTAAGCAATTGACCAGTGAGCCTATACTTGCAATTTTTGACCTGAACCTGCCTACGGAGCTCCAGACGGATGCGAGCAGCGCTGGCTATGGAGCCGTGCTCATGCAAGAGCATTCTGACTGCAGCAAACGCGTGGTAGCATACTTTCGCAAGGTAACACAGGGGGCGGAAAGTAGATACCACTTATATGAGTTAGAAACGCTGGCGGTCGTCAGGGCATTGCAGCATTTCAGACATTATTTGGTTGGCCTAGAATTTAAATTAATAACGGATTGCAATGCCTTGAAGGCCACTGAGCGTAAGAAGGATCTACTCCCGCGGGTTGCGCGTTGGTGAATTTATTTACAGGATTTTAACTTTACCATTGTTTACCGAAAGGGAGTGATGATGGGGCACGCTGACTATCTCAGCAGGAATCCACCAACAGCGCAAGTCCACTATGTCGGGAGACCATTAAACTGGGCTCAAATGGCTCAGTCTGCAGATAATGAGACACAGGGTTTGATCCAAAAATTAAATGATGGTATTTTAGACTCGCACCGCTATATGTGTCAAAGGGACGTTTTGTATTATCGCCATACTCCTGTAGGCGAAGAGGCGAGATTATTGTGCTATATCCCGAAGGGGCATAGACTGAGTCTGTTGCGCGTTTTTCACGACGAGCATGAACATATTGGAGCGGACAAAACTTACGATTTGATACTGAAACATTTTTGGTTTCCTGGCCTTAAGCAGTTCGTACGAAAATACATTGCGCATTGCCTAATTTGCATCTCCAGAAAGCGAGTACCGCGAGCTCCGCGGCAACCCATTACGTCATGGGAAAAACCCGATGTCCCCTTTAATACTGTTCATGCGGACGTGTTGGGGCCGTTATCCCACGGCTATAAATTTGTCTTTGTGTTAGTAGACTCTTTTACGAAATTTTGTTTGCTGTACCCTATGTACAGACAAGACACTGTTGAGCTCAAACGCATTTTCAACAACGCAATTTCATTATTTGGCACCCCGAGACTATTAGTTTGTGACCGTGGTCGCATGTTCGAATCTTCGGATTTTGCGTGCTGGATCACGGAATTTGGTTGCGACATCCACTACGTAACACCGGAGATGCATCATGCAAACGGCCAAGCGGAACGATACGTACGGACCGTTCTGAACTTGATTCGTGTTGAGACCCGTAATAAAAATACATCTTGGTCGGAAGCATTGTCCAAAATTCAATTAGTGCTAAATGTAACTAAGCAGAAAACCACTCAATACTCAGCTTTGTATTTGTTGATTGGTACTAATGCGACCACTCCTGTGATTCGTGCTCTGATCCGTGACCTAGCAGTTAAAGACGCAAACCCGAATCACGAGGCGACCCGAGAGATTAGCAGGAGCCTAGCAGGAGCCTTGCTAAAGAAAAATCAGGACAGACAAGATGCTCATGTGAACCGTCATAGACACCCTCCCAGAGTCTTCAAAGTTGATGACCAAGTTTTCGTCGTAAAGTACTCTCAAGCTACCGGAAAACTTGACTCTGGCATGCGAGGCCCATACCGTGTAACCAAAGTCTTACCAAGTGACCGATATGAACTCAAACTGTTGAGTGGTGCCCGTGGGAAAACCACACAGGCAGCCGCACAATACATGGTGCCTTGGAAGGGGGAGTGGTGTCCCGAAAGTTGCGCCGCATTTTTTGCGGGTAAGTTTGCTTTCTGTTCCAGATGCTTACTTGCTTACATGGGTGAGTGTGATGCTGTGTACGATGCGAATGAATCGCTTCGTGAGGCTGAGCAGTTGAAGCGGTGCTGCCTGAGCGGTGCTGCTTGGGCAGTTCTGTTTGGGGCGCATGGTGGAGATGCGGTCTGGCAGACACACCGTGATGTGTGTATTCGGGCTTTAGCCTGGCAGACGCACCGCCGTGTGTGTATTCGGGCTACGGCCTGGCAGACATACCGCCGTGTGTGTATTCGGGCTATGGCCTGGCAGACATACCGCCATGTGTGTATTCGGGCTTTAGCCTGGCAGACGCACCGCCGTGTGTGTATTCGGGCTACGGCCTGGCAGACACACCGCCGTGTGTGTATTCGGGCTTTGGCCTGGCAGACGCACCGCCGTGTGTGTATTCGGGCTTTGGCCTGGCAGACGCACCGCCGTGTGTGTATTCGGGCTTTGGCCTGGCAGACACACCGCCATGTGTGTATTCGGGCTTTGGCCTGGCAGACACACCGCCGTGTGTGTATTCGGGCTTTGGCCTGGCAGACGCACCGCCGTGTGTGTATTCGGGCTACGGCCTGGCAGACACGCTTTTGTCGTGTGTAGGTTTTGCTGTTCAATCTGTACGTACAGAGGTATGAGAATGAAAGAGTCTGTCGAAGACACGTGTCAGATGATGTTTGATGATATGTGCCAGCGAAGGAGTCTAGAATCAAATAGCGGAGTGTGTAAGATGTGTGTTGTTGTTATGAATGAGGGCCTTGCAAGTAGATGGATGAAGATCATAGGCATCTTTTGCTTGAGACATTATGAATTAATTCTTGTTTCATCAACAGGCTTTGATAATGAAGATGACGGTGTCGAGGCTGGGCCATCTGTTGGTCCCGCTAACATCACGGATGCTCCTGATGAAGATATCTCCAAGGATGCGTCCGAGGGCGGCGCATGATCAGGAGAGGCCGTGTTAGGATACTTTTTGCTAGTTATATACTTTTTGCTAGGTATTGCTAAATGGCGTCATTTGACAGCAGGCTATAAATGTCGTCGCATTCCCCGTTTACTTTTCGGGCAGATTTTAGGCAGTAAGATAGTCGTAAGTGGTCGTCGGCGCATTTTGCAGTAAGTCGTTCAATATTTGGTTATATTTGTGGTGACTCGTTTTTTACTAAGTTTCGTGCTGATTCTACTATAATTGTTTTCTTTGTGAACAAAGCTTGTTTGATATCTTAAGTTTAAATAAAATTGTTATATTGAAGTAAATTGTTTTTAGCAGTAAGATTGATGTTATTTTTTTATTAAATTCCTCTTCTGGTTCTAAAAATATTTTTTATTTTTAACTGAAAGGCCAAATACCATTTTTATGCTTTTAACTTCAAAAATTACGGAGTTTCATACAAACTTTCTTCCCAAATTTTACCCCGTTAGGGGTGGAATTTCCAAAAATCTTGAAACATATATTTTTTATTTTTAACTGAAAGGCCATGATATAAGACTTTAAAAATGTCGATATGTATTTAACTTTTAACAACTGTGCGCTGCGCATCACTAGGCACTGGGCACCAAAAAATGTAAAGATTAAAATGATTCAAAATATTTTTTTTGGAAATTAGTCTCTTTTTATTGAATTTTTTAGTCACTCATTATTCCTCATAATGGCTCTTTGCCCTAGGAAGTATTTAATAAAAGACCTTCTCAATAAAACTCCTCCAGTGGATGTTTGGTTGCAAGGCACAATAGAACAAACTGTAGGAACTGATATTTTAATAATATCGGACTCATCTGGACGTGCCAAAATAACTAAATGTGACACAGCTGATGGCGTTATTAATAAGAAATCCTTACGAATAGGTAAAGTTTAATAGTTCTGTTTAATTTCAAATTAATAGTTACAAACAAACGGGCAAACAAAGGAAACTTGTAAGGAAATACAAGTTCTATTTTCGAATTATTTCCAAATTAAATTAGATTGTAAATGCTTTCCGTAATTTTATTGATTGCTGGTTTATAATAATTCCACAATTATAGAATAGTGTCAATGTTCTATTACCATTTAATAACTAAAAACACTAATATTAATATACTTAACTTGTATTTCTTTAAGAAAATATGCCACAAATTTACTATATATGACTATCTGTATATATAAAAGAAGAAACTGACTGACTGATCGATCAACGCACAGCCTAAATGGCTGGGGTTAGAGACTTGAAATTTTGACAGTAGGTACCTTTTATCACGTAGGCATCCACTAAGGAAGGGTTTTTGGAAATACCACCCCTAATGGGGTAAAATAGGGGATGAAAGTTTGTATGAAAATCCGTCATTTTTGAAGTTAAATTCATGAAAATTTGTATTTGGCATTTTAGTTAAAAAGAAAAAAATATATGTTTCAGGATTTTTGGATATTCCGCCCCTAAGGGGGTAAAATAGGGAATGAAAGTTTGTATGAAAATCCGTCATTTTTAAGTTAAACGCATTAATATTGGTATTTAGTATTGTATACTTTTTCTCCCAAACATGACCTCCACGCGGGCGGAGCCGCGAGCAACAGCTAGTATTTTAATAAAAGAAATTAAAGTAAACTAATAAATAGAACAGTTACATGATCCTGAAGACTAAAGCTTTAGAAACATTGGGACTAAAATGTAGAAATAAACCTTTATCTTTATTTTAAATATATATTATAAATATGATGCATAAGCTGTTATCCTATAACTTTTAACTCAATAGTAAGAGGTACACATGTATGAATGAGCTGAATTATCTGTCTTACATTTATTTTCATATAAATAATGAGTTTTATTATTTTTCCAGTTGTTTACTGGCAATATGTATTTTTTTCCCGATGTAATCACAAACAGTGATTGAAATTTTCAATCCAAGAATATCTCATGAACATTATGGTCTTAACCATAAGGGCACACAGAACCTGTGCCCAGGGCCACTATTCTCGTGGGTGGCCCCAAATGACCAATATATTTGGTCCCATTACACATTTTTGTTTATGCTAGGTAGATATTGCCCAACAAAATATTATAGTACATATAGCATTCATTTTCTTTACTTTTCACAAGCACCTCATATTTTTTTGTGACCAAGGGCCATAGCATGGCCTAAGAGGGCCCTGCTCATGAATTTGGAATATGTTCAAATTTTCTAGATAAACTTACTACCTATTACTACACCACAACATGCATTTATAGGTTCTGAAGACCATGGTTGGCTAAATTAGACCTTTGGCTGAAAATTAAACACAGGTGACATCACCTATGTTGCAAATGGAGGTTTTATGTATAGGACCTTTTCCAGGTGTATATTGCTGCATAATAGGAACGGCAATAAGAACTAAAGGTTTGCCAGAAGTGCAAGCCAGCAAATTTGTTGATCTGATGTCTCAACCAGAAATGAAGATTTCTTGGGAAACTGAAGTAAAAGAGGCCAATCTCTTTCTGGGTGGCAATTACAAGCCATCTATTTAAAATAAAATTAACTGTATATTCTGAAGTAAGAGCATATATTATTTGTCATAACATAAACCTTTACTCATAATAAGATTACTTTTAACTAGTTTTTTGCCTTGGCCAGGTAAAAATAATATCCAAATCCTACTAACATTATAAATGCGAAAGTTTAGATGGATGGATGGATGTTTGTTACTCAATCACGCTGCAACGGCTGGATCTGGTTGAAATTTGGCACAAAGATAGATTATAGTCTGGAATAGCACATAGGCTATATAGGATTTTTATCCCGGCAAAATGAACAGATCCCGTGGGATAGTTAAGTTTTGCACAGAGCAAGGGATCGACATGTTTTTTTGCATAGTGGTAGTTTAGGGATCAGAAAATTACATATGCCACTTTTTATCCAGAAAAAATGCGCGCATCCTATGGGATAGCAAAATACAGAAATGTGTAATAGCTTAAGATGCCTTTATGGATTGTATACCTTTCCTTCCAAAAATATCCTCCACAAGGGCGGAGCCGCGAGCAACATCTAGTAATATATAAATAGAAATAGAATTCAGTGTTTTGTTTCATTAAAGGTATTACATACATAAATACACAATCACACTTATAATCCCTGAAGATGTGGAGAGATGTGTAATCAGCACACCGACATTTCGCCTAGCTAATTACCGCCCCATGATGTGATGGAACCGAGAATATCACCATACTGGGCACAACTCTAGACTGACAGAGTATTTTTTGATATAAAAATCCAATATCAATTTAAAATTTATATTCTGGTGGTAGGATATTCATATCCGCCCGGATAGCGACCACCGAACACAGGGTGTAAAACCCGCCATAGTGGCACACGCAAGTGTGTCGCGTTCCGGAATCAGCCAGTGTACATCCGGATTCTGTCAGGGGTCTAGAGTTGGGGTGCGATGTTTGGCCGTTTTGCGGCTTTCTGAGTACTCCGATTACCATCAGGTGCAGTGTGGTCACTTTGTCGTGCCGGTATAAAAAAATAAAAACAAGACCTGAGTATAGAGCTCGACACCTCAGCACAGCAGTCTTACGACATACACAATGAAAACTGCATCACCGAGACAAAGTAAAAGATATTATTTGGTAAAATAAACTAACAATTATTGTGGTATTGATGTATATTTCCATCACCAAAATATAACAATCTTTAATCCTTACACTAATGGAATCAACAGTAATAAATTCTACACCAGAAATATCATATATAAACCATAATGATTATCACAGTTACAATTAGTGTGTATAAATAGAAAAACAATGCAATTCCTGGTGTTATAATATACAAATGTAAAGTTATTTTTCATCTTTAAAATATCCATTCCCATTACACTTCCAACTTAGGATATGATTTTCAATAAATTTACAACTTTGCGTCTGATTTCAATAATGGTCCAAGTTTCTGAGCCAGCATTAAGTTCCCAGCGATCTTGAGCTTGCCCTTCATATAAGCTATCTGTGGGTTTAGTGTGCCAGATGCCAGCTGTACAAGGTCATCGTCAGAAATGGTCATTGTAGTGTCAGCTTTGCCGCTCTTTGGTGCAGCACTGTACACCTCAGGGGTTTTCAGGTCGAGAGCTATAAAACAAACCAAAATAATTATTACATTGCTTGGACTATGTAACATATAATACCATTTTTTACAAAATCATTAGGAATACAATAGCCGGCTATGATTATTGTGTAGTATTTTATTGTTGTTATTTTTTGCCAAATTTAATGACAAAATATACTTTGAAATATAATAACCTCCTTTTCTTTAGTCAAACCTATCCATTCAACAGCTGATTATAAGAAATACCTGATTGAATAAAACCGTTAGTTATACTTCTTTTATACAATTACATTTATATATAAAAATATAAAGATAATGTATGTTCTTTATTATTTAGGCATGTGCCTGTAACTATCTCTGAAATAAATACCTATACTCTACTTTTAATTAGGTAGACTAAAATGACAGCTGCGGTCGACCTTTTCTTTCTTTAATGTTTCAAGCGTAGAACATAGTGGTGTAGTATGGCTGATTATGAACGATTCATCGATCTGTTGTGACATGACCTCCCGACTTAAATTTACTCTTAATGTTATTAAATGTTTCATTAATAAAAAAGTATAAAAAGAATATAACAAAATTAATAACTTATGTTATATTACATAAATAAACTTGTAATAAATAAAAATCAACAATAAAATAAATGCAATCGACAGAATAGTTTTTTTTTTGTTTATAGGTATGTGTGTTAGTTCTATTGCCTGAGTAGAATTTTACCATTATTATTAATATGGCAACAATGGTAGGCATCCGCCATTTTGTGCATCATTCGTCTTCCTTCTTCACTCGCGATTGTACGAATATTCCTTGCGCTCTTAACGCAACATAACTTTAAAAAGTTTGGTTTTTTATTAACTGATCAACGCAAATTCAAACGAATAATTTAAACAACTTGTTAAAGTTAAATGAATCACAATGTTCCGATTTTCTATCAAACTACTCGATAACTCAGGATACAACACTATTTTACTTTATTACACTATTTTTACTTTACAATAATGTGGCAACCCACCAGATGTCATTTTAGTCTAATTAAAAATCGGAGTATAGTTGATATTATGTAAAAATGACTACTTACTCCACTGTTTCGCATTCTTTCCATTAACAGTGATGTTGTAAACAAACACCCCACCGACAGACTTAGCCTTGTCGGGGTTTTTCTTCACTTCCTCTTGGATTTTGTTAAAAAGCGCGTCACTCTTCAAAGCACCACTGGAGGGAACGGACGTGGCGGTCGGTGCACCACCAGATGACACCTTCTTCAAGTCCACATAAGCTCCTATGAAAAATATAATAAATAAAATTTACAAATTCTGATCAAATATATGACAAATAAAATTGGCTGAAAAATTTAATGCTATAGAAGAGAACAATAAATGTTTTAAGGATCAAATACATCGGAATCGTAATCCTTACAGTTCATTGAATTCTGGATATTTTAAGGTTTTCAATTTTGTTTAAAGTAAATAAGCATTTACTGGAATTTAATCGATTTTAAAAACCTAGGTCTAATATAGGCAACGAGAAGTGAAACGAGAAGAAGTGGGTTCGATTTCCAAATGTTTGTGTGACAGACAGTAATTTATTTTGGGTAGTTGTTGATACCCACGATACAGGTCTTACCTAGTGCGGGGTCAGAACCTAGTGTGTGTTAGTGTTGGGTGTATTTATTTAAGCTAAAGCTCTGTTGATAAAGTTTAGTAGTGATTTTAATTTCAGCATGTATCAGTAGATGGTGCACGGTGCACCGACCTGCAATCACAACGTTGCCAGACTCCTTGGCCTTGGTCTGGAAGTGCACGCGCGTCCCCTCCACCCACATCTCTGTGAGGAGCGTCTGCCCCGGCAGCACGGGCTTCACGAAACGCGCTTTCAACGCCTTCACGTTGCCGGCCTCGTTGTTGCCGTATCTGTACATACATGATTGTGTTGAGTAGCGAGGGTTTGATTATCTCTCGCTACTTGATACTATAACTGGACGGCACTGCACTTACCATCAGGTGCAGTGCCTTGCCAGGATAAAAAAACATATACACTCATGCCTGTAATCCCCGAAGGGGTAGGCAGAGGTGAACACACAATACACCCACTTTTCGCCGAATTTCGGTCCCATTATAGGGGGCGAGCCTATCGCCATACCGGACACAAGTTCCAGACTCCAGGCTAATACTGAGAATTTCTAGATCGAAAAACCTAATGTCACTTTACCCGACCCGGGGATCGAACCCGAGACCTCAGCACAGCAGTCGTAACGCATGTGCAACCGAGCCAGCTCTGTGCACATTTCAGATCTCAATTATATAATTTCCGTGTCAGGATAGGGGCAAAATTACAGGTTCAGCCAAAAAAGATTAACAGTGACATCTGTTGACAGTAAAATTAACTAATCTGCTGTATTGTTAATTTATGATAACATGCGTTTACGATTTCAGGAAGCGCCATCTATTCTCGAATAAGACTATATTCGTTACTATTTTGCTGCACTGTAAATAGAAGAGCACTAAATACATTTAATAAATATACCAAAACCAACAATAATGATGAAATACTTTCACATTGTTTGTTGGTCACATACTCTAGGTTATACTAAATATACACACGCACATAATAGGGATCAGTGGAAGGAAATGGGGGTGTCCTTTGTCACGCAGTGGGACACAATAGGTATTTAAAAAAAATAAGGCGAGAAAGTATTTTCACCCAGAATACAGTAAAAGGCATTGCAGGGAACATTTACAATATCAATGATGTAATATGAAAAATAAAACATTTTCGCGGACTAAGCATTACACACTAAACAAAGATAATGCCAAACAGTTATTCCACAGTAACAATATTTTATGAACAAAACATTTTTTTATGCAGTTATTATTAGGTATTGGATCATGTTGTATTTAAATTTAATTGTATTTATTTGTCAAAATTATACAAACCATTGGTAAATCAAAAAAATTACTAATACTATGCTCGAAAACAACACATAGTTGCATCTCAGAATGACTTACTTAGCCAATACATGTCTGGCTGAGATTCCAAGCGTAGCCAATCCGTGGAGAATGGGTCTCTGGTGTCCACTGGCGGTCGCTACGTTGGGGTCGATGTGTAACGGGTTCAGATCACCGGACATTCTGTAACAACAAATGTTTCTTATCAAAGGATTCCTGTCAATTAATTAATGGACTATAAAAATAATAAATTACATATATGTGTGTATATAAATATTACAAGTTATGATAGGGTTAAAATTCAATCAGATTTTAATATTTCATACATAAACATATATATTTTTAATAATAAATTATTAAATAGTAAAATCATGAAGCCAATAAAATCCAGTTGCAGATATTAATATCTCCCGATTTTTCGGAAAATATAAGGTTTTTCCATTTCATCCTCCGATATGTAATTATAAAAAAATTTATGTCTAAGTATTTCGAAAGTTCAATTCAAATCGCAAGTAACAAGCCAGATTACAACATTCTACTAAAATATAAAAATCGAATACAGACCGAAAAAAATTAGGAAAACTAAAGTAAAGTAAACTAAATAAGCAAATCAAAGATTAATTATTGTTTAAGTCGCAAAATTTTGTTAACATTCGCAAAAATATATTCCTAAACATCGAAAGAGAGAGAAAAATAGTATAATTTATTTATATTTTTTTGTTACATACATTAATACGTAACTCAAAAAGTGTGTTGTGCCTGTTTGTTTTTTAATTTATCCAAAGCCATGGGTATGGGTCCTTCAGCCCACGACTTAATTTACACATGTCTTGTGCGCCTGGATTTATTTGAGATTCGGTGAGTCTCTTCTGGTTTTGTTTTTGTACTCTCTACTAAAGCGAGCAATTAGTTGCTGAGGTAAGAAGTGTAAAATTTATTCTGGTGCGGCAAAGTCGCCACACTGCACCTGATGGTAAGCGCAGTACCGTCCAATTAGAGTATCAAGTACCTATAAAGAGCGGCCTGGTCTTCCGCAGTGCGTTGCTCTACGACGGCGTCAGGAGTCCGTTTGGGCGCGTCCTTCACTCCCACTGCGAGTTTACTGTTGCGCGGTCCCCCGAATCCGCCCTGGCCCAACACGAAGATGTGTTGTTGCGTGCGACAGACCAGCTGTTTGTCCTGGAACATCTCACCTGGGACAAACAAATTACCTCTTGATTTGTAGTTTGTACCTTCGGCAAATTTATTTAAAAGTCTATACACCTAATATTTTTTACATTCGACATTACGTCTCGATTTAAGTGCTAACCGAATCATAAAAAGGCGGCTAAACCGGAGGTTTCTAGCATGAAATCCATCTGTTTTGATTGTTTTTATTTATAGTCATTTTTTTTGGTAATAGACACGAACTAGTTTCTTAGGATATCATAAACCTTGTTTTAGTATAGAATATAAATAGTAGTGTTATACTTAATACAGGGCTAGTATTATTATTATATTGTATAAGTGTTTTAGACTGTTATGCAAATCACTAATATTGCAAAAAGCACAGCCTGCTTATACTGCTTTTTTAGATTCTTTTACATTATTTTTGGAGTAAGGCCTAGCCCTCTCATTAGTAGAGGCGACCTGTGCCCAGCAGTGGGACAAGTTTAATACTGGGGCCTATAGCGCCTCTCCATTATGACTGAATATAAAATAAAAAAAACATTCACGCGGCAAACACAAATAATTAGACAAGGTACTCACTGTTAACGATCGCCACAGCACTGGAGCCCTTGTCCAAGATGTCTGCCACGTAGCAACGCGTCGTGAAACTACCCTCCGTGCCGGGGAAATCCCCGACAAATTCAATATATTGCTCTCCATGCAGGATCTATGCAACAACACATAAATATACAACCACATTCGAGTATCTATCGATAGTAATGACTTCCTTCAACTTGGATTGTGTTTGTACAGTGCCATATTAAACATATAATAGAAAAGTATTAGCCAATTTTAGATTTACATGCGCCGTGAGAGGCAATAAACCAGCCTTGGGTCTATAAGCATGCATCGATAATATTTCCATCAGAAATAACGACCAAACATAAGTCAGCTCCGACATTGGATTTAGAACTAGAGAAAAAAACTCTTCACCAACTCCAAACAAATTATTTATTATAACAGTATTTTATTGGACACTATCCAGTCATTAATTAAAATTTTATTGACACCATGAAATTAAGCTCAGCGTGTCTCTGGAAACACTAAGCTGTCTCCATAATCTATTCTGCCAAGAAATTAATCAAATAGATGGAAAGATGAAGAGGATTTAGATATTTAAATGTCAATTTTGGCAGTCTCCATGCCATAACGCCTGAGTAGGTAGTGAACCTCCACACCGAGTCATACATTAGTATGATCTACAAATATCCCTGCATCATATTGCTTGATACTATCGATACAGATTTGTGTGCGTGCGTACGTACGTGCGTGCGTGTTTGCGTGCATGTTTGCGTGCGTGTTTGCGTGCGTATGTTGTGTGTATAATACACATTATATTTACATTGGTGAAGTCTGCATGTTTGCCAGGGGGCATGGCGGCAGGCACGACGGGCGCCTCCATACACATGCCGGCGAGTATGAAGAACGTGGGCAGCGGCGAGAAGCTCTCGTGACTCTCGTACAGGAACTTCAAGTCACTCGGGTTTGATACCGACGCACCCACTAAGGAAAACTTGCGTTATAGAATGACCATTCTAGAAAAATTATCATGGATAGCACTGTATCTTAAGATACAGGTTGTCCTAGTTTGAGAGACAGGGTTAATTACACACACATACACTCAGGCCTGTTATCCCCTCAGGGGCGGTTCCGGCAGCAATTCTAGCACTCCTTAGAATACCCCGGGATCGCTCCGTAAGCGCCGAAGAAGGCCACGCGGGGTTTCAGCTGGTAGTGTCGGGTGGGGTGTACATAGGGGTTAGGGACTCGGCCCAGCAGCAGCACGGATAGCCATCATCCGGGCGAGGGGTCGTAAGACCGGCTAGTCCAGCATAACCGTTTTATTCTTATTCCGCTTCCCCCCAGAGCGGGCGGTAGTAATAAAACGCTTTCCCCGCGACAAAATAAAAAAAAGGCCTGTTATCCCCGAAGGTGTAGGCAGAGGTGTAACCAGTACACCCACTTTCGCCGAATTTCGGTCCCATAATGTGATAGGGGGCGAGCCTACCGCCATACCGGGCACAATTTCAGACTCCGGGCTGATACTGGATAATATCTAGATAGAAAAACCCAATATCACTTTACCCGACCCGGGAATCGAACCCAAGACCTCAGCACAGCAGTAGTAAAGCATGCGCAATTACAAGTGCGCCACCGAGGCAGTCAGGGTTAATTATCTGACTGACTGACTGACTGACTGATCGATCAACGCACAGCCTAAACGGCTGGGGTTAGAGACTTGAAATTTTTACAGTAGGTACCTTTTATCACGTAGGCATCCACTAAGGAAGGGTTTTTGGAAATACCACCCCTAAGGGGGTAAAATAGGGGATGAAAGTTTGTATGAAAATCCGTTAATTTTGAAGTTAAATTCATGAAAATTAGTATTTGGCATTTTAGTTAAAAATAAAAAATATATATTTCAGGATTTTTGGAAATTCCGCCCCTAAGGGGGTAAAATAGGGAATGAAAGTTTGTATGAAAATCCGTCATTTTTAAGTTAAACGCATGAATATTGGTATTTTGTATTGTGTACTTTTTCTCCCAAACATGACCTCCACGCGGGCGGAGCCGCGAGCAATATTGTATAAACAGATTATTTCAATAGGCAATGAGATAAATATTAGTATTGTTATTATGTTAGCTAGTCTAACTATTCGTTTATATTGTATTGCTTGTAACTGCTATTTTTGTTTGATAAATAAATAAAAAAATGGCTCACGAGAGTACATACCGCCAAGAGCGTAGATGACAAGGTCCTTAGCGGTGTAGTCGTATGTAGTCCAATATGATTCTCGATCGCCATCCAGTTTGGATCGCTCATCGAACTCCTGTTTTTTGTAACACACCATTAAATTAAAATACAAAATAATCAGTATTTTTTTCTACTCTACTGCTAGTTCAGAATGCAGTTACACTAGAAAAGAACGAAAGCTAGAGAGCTGAGAATTAAAGTGCTGTGAAAACGATTAAACGATTTCTAAACGGAAGATGTTCTCGTATCATGGCGTTTATTATGTAAATGACTCGTATGTCAATATATTTTCCGCTTTTAATAATTTTTTTCCGTCGGTCAGGTCAACATAGCTATAAATTTGATAAAAACCTTATAACTAATTATCTATAGTATATTATATGCGACTTTTTCTTTAAAGATAAGTTTTCTAAGACTCTTACAGGTTTTATAATGGTGTTGCCAAAATGCGTGCGATGTGTTCTCTCGATCCTGGCATACAGGGTTATAGGGACCGGAGTGTAGCTTTCAACTATATATGAGTCGTATAGAATCAAAGTTATATTATAGCAATTTAAAAAAAACTGATGACTTTTGTTTCAGTCGACAGACAATTTCGCTGAATATCTTATTTTAATCTGAGGAGATATTTAATTTAACCAATGACAACAACAATGATAAAAATTAAGCTTCACGGTGCAAAATCTTATTAAATTTTCTAGATTGCCGCTTTTGCTACTGTACTGGCAAGTTTGTCATTTTTGGTTGTCACTGACTTCATGAGAAATAAGATTGTTGACTTGACAGACGCTTCTGATTGGTTGATAGTGAAAGATTGCCGACTTTGGTTCTAAAGCAACTTTTGTTCTGTGTTTTAGAAGGGTTTTAGTCGTATTTAATTATATAAGACTGCAATAGTCGATGCAGATTTTAATTTCCTATACTCAGCCTGTAGCCGTCCAGTGTTGGACGTAGGCCTCCCCAAGTGAACGCCAACCATCCCGGTCTTGGGTAGTCCGCATCCACCCGCTACCCGCCACCTTCTTCAAGTCGTCGGTCCATCGTGCAGCAGGGCGTCCCACACTACGTTTGCCTAAACGCGGTCTCCACTCCAACACATGTCTGCTCCATCGGCCATCTGTCCGTCTGCAGACGTGACCAGCCCACTTCCACTTTAGCGAGCTAATTTTGCGAGCAATATCCACCAGAGAAACCCCAAGCATTGCCCGCTCCATAGCACGCTAAACGACTTTAAATATATGGACCAGTCCATTTGTGAGTGTCCACGTTTCAGCTCCGTAAGTCATTACGGGTAGGACGCACTGGTTAAAAACTCTTGTTTTAAAGCATTGAGGGATCGACGACTCAAGCAGGTTACGTAGTTTACCGAATGCCGCCCAGCCCAAACGAATTCTTCTATCTGCCTCTTTCTCGAAATTGTGCTTGCCTAGTTGGATTATTTGGCCCAAGTATACGTACTCTTGCACAACCTCGAGAATGGCATCACCCACGGCGACGAGTCTCGGGAGGACGTGACCGTTAAACATGACTTTCGTCTTGTCAAGGTTCATCCCGAGACCTATCCGTTTTGAAGAACAGTTAAGGCTGTTCAGCATGTCTTCCAAATCCTGCAGAGTTTCAGCCATGATGACTATATCATCCGCAAATCGCAAGTGAGAGATGTACTGGCCGTTGATATTGATGCCCCGTCCTTTCCAATCAAGCGTCTTAAATGCGTCTTCCAACGCGTTGGTAAACAGTTTCGGAGAGATTACGTCTCCCTGTCTTACCCCACGTCGCAGTTGGATTGGCTTTGTGCTTTGTTTTTGTACTTGGACGGTCGTCAATGCGGCATCTCTGCATAGCCTCCAGAACAGCCCAGGTCTCGATGGTGTCGAAGGCTTTCTCGTAGTCCACAAACGCTAGGCAAAGAGGTTCATTGTACTCCTCGGTCTTCTGAATTATTTGCCTTAGTGTGTGTATGTGGTCTACGGTACTAAAGCCTCTCCGAAACCCAGCCTGCTCCGGCGGTTGGAAGTCATCGAACCTTTGGGCAAGACGATTCGAAATAACCCTCGAAAACAGCTTATAAACATGGCTCAAGAGTGATATAGGGCGGTAGTTCTTCAATAGGGTGTTATCTCCCTTCTTGAAGAACAAAACAACCACACACCTGCTCCATGCCGCCGGTGTTGTACCAGTGCAGATGAACACGGAGTTGAACAGCTTTACAAGCTCAGTTAATACTGGCATACCGCCTGCCTTGAGTAGCTCTGTAGTTACTACGTCATCACCTGCAGCCTGCAGTAATTTCCTATATTGCCATATATTTTTTTAATTTTTGCCCAACTACCTACTTTGCCGACTTTGGTTCTATACGACTCATATATTCGCCGGCGCCTGTATATCCTTTGATATTGGAATGCTTTATTCCTACTTAAGTGTGGATATTTTTCGATATAACAGCACATAGCTTATCAACAGTTATGTTTTAGTTCATAAAATGTACGTATGTCTTGATATCGTTATTTACCAATACGATAATAGGTCAAGTGAGTCGTTGACTTCAAGAAAATGAAGCGTTTATTTACTGTGTACTCTTTTATTTCTAACTTAATTTATAAATCCAACGAGTATCGAGTTTCCATGTCCCATTGGAATTGTTGTTAACGAAATTTAAAATTATACGTAGCAGATTAGTAGTATCAGATAACTGTATTGTTTATTGACTTGTTTTTATATGATTAAAGAGAAGGCGATAACAATAATATATTATCAAAATTCTGGCGCGTTTAATGTTATAACGTCCATAACGCATGTCAAAGAAAGTATTGTAACCACCTTGGTTCCAATTAAATTATATAAGTTAATGATATCCATACATTTAAAAAATTGTTTGTTTATAAATAATCAAAAACAAAACAGTAAATAGTTTTTCTTATCTTGGCACGGCAAAGTGACCACACAGCACCTGCTGTTAAGCGCAGTGCCGTCCAATTAGAGTATCGAGTAGCGACACAATCATGTCGGCTTGCTGTGTAGCTTCTTCAAACTACGCCATGGGTAAAGAGGTACGCCAAGGAGGTGAATAAGCGGTCGAGGGTCTAGTGTCAGAATACTCAGAAGGCCAAACATCATACCCCGACCTCGACCTTACACCCTCAGTACGGTGGTCGCTATATTTATTTATACACTTTATATACATACATTGTATATAAAGTATATAATAAGGCGGACCTAATGCCAAAGGCATTCTCTCCCAGTCAACCTATACCGTCGTATATGAATATCGTACCACCAACAACAATCGGATAAAAAGAAAATTCACTTAATAACCAATAAAGATATATTTCTAAGGACAATACATTATGTAACAAGTACGAGAATGTCTTTATCTAAATAACAGGGATCATCTTATCGATGAAACCGATAAAAGAACAGTTGTTCATTACTACATTCTAACATATACCGACCAACAACGACTAGCAAAGGCATTATTTTCATCTTATTCATTTGTGGAATTTTCTTTCTTTTAACACTTAACATTCAGTAGCGATAGCTTAGTTTGTTGCGGTACGGACTGACAAGACGAAAGTCGTATGTTGTCGAAACCAGCCCACATGTTACGACATTATAAACAAGACGATTATTTGTCGTCTCACAACATCTATGTTGTGACAATAAATACGTCCTTATGCGGGGAAATGATAACTTTTTGAAGCTAATACTTCTTTTAATATATGTGTTGTGGGACCTATGTCCCTTGTTATTACTAAGCTTACGATTATTAATAATTGACTAGATTCATCAACATTCATCAACGATACAGATTATTTAATATGAGCTCAACACTATATGTGTGAATGAGTTGAGAAAAATAATAGTGTTATTATTACCTGTAATTTCTCCACAAAGTCCAAAGTGACATCAGAAATCTTCTCCAGATGTTTTGCACCCTTCATATCGACTACACGTGGCCAATGCTCCTTAACTGACTCGATGGTGACCTCGTCTGTAGGTTTCTTCCTATTTAGAAGGCAAGAAGGAAGTTAATTTTGGAGTTCATTAAGTTTTTACATTTGCAAGGATTTTCTTAATCTGCGATTATTGGCAGTGGTGTAGACAACCGTAACAAATGACAGAACTCATTGTATTAATGTATTTCCTTTTATTAGAAATACCGAAGGTATATCGAATGTGTTTTAGAAAGTAATTGCAGGTACATTAATAATTACAACCTAAGTGGGGAGTAGTAAATATTTGGGATAAATGGGAGCGCTTCCGCGCTCCGGTGTCCAGTGATGTATCAGACAAGTTGGTAGTGAGTACATTCGTGGTTCGTTCGTGGTGCAATAAGTGTCATCAGTTCAATTGGGCGCGTAGTTCAGCTTAGAGGTGATGCTGTCGGTACGCTTAAGAGATTAATTATAAAGATAAGCCTTTTGTAAATACTGACGTGCGGTTGTGTGAACATTACGCACTGAGATGTGTAACAGTGATAATTAAACCAATCAACAAAGTGTGAACCATTGCATTTGTGCATTTTAAAATATCCATCTTGCATAGTTTTGTTATGTTGCTAACAATTGTGAAAAAACCAGCATGTCTAAGAACTTGGAAGGTATAAGTTTACCAACCCGCATTAGTCGAAAGAACTAAGACTTCTCGTTTCGCCACGGAGGTTAACAAATTAGATGATAGTTATATTAGTCTGTTGCCGTTTCACAGCTAACATGGTACCTATTTATGCAACTGTTAACACAAGATTGTGCTAAGTATAAAGATGAAAGAGAATTGCTGATGTGTAAACTCAAATTAAATCGATATGATGTAGGCACTTTCATAAGTGTCTTATCGGAACCTAATTCAGAAGCGGCTAGTTCATTGTTCCAAATGTTTATGCATTAGTAAGGTATGTTTTAATTTTGTTATTAAATTTTTAAGACTGTATAATGTTCAGGGTACGATGGAACTGACATACCATTGTTGGGTAAAAGTTCCGAAATAAAAATAAAACTATTAACACAAAATGGCAAATATACAACATATTAAACGTTCACCTTGAATGTAGATTGTGAAAAATGGGCTGAACTGGTTTCAGTATTTTTTTAAATATCATAAATTTTGCCCTAATAGTAACTAGAGCTAAATAAATAACTGTCGATAAAATTGTCAAAACAAACAAAATTGGAACATAAATCCAGGCGATCACTCCTTTTTAAATGCGATAGTAAACAAAATCTTCTATCAAATAAAAATGAACTTTATTTCCAGGACGATAAAGGTTTTTCAACCTAAGTTCAGTAGCTCAACCATGAGTTTATTTCAAAAAGTTACTATAGATAAATGGAGTCAGTAGCATTGCAGCTTTGTTTTTATGTATGGAATGTTTCGTTCTTATACTACTCAACTTAGTTTCTCATGTAGCCCCTATAGGTGCCGTTCGTTTCGTCATACAAATATTTTATGTTGTCGCTAGCTATTTTACGTGAGAAAAACTCAGGGTTGAGCTACAGAAATTTATAATTTCAGTGTATGTTTTACGATTGTATGGTTGTTCGAAAAGTCATTTCGTTTTTCTTTATAAAAATGAAAGACTAATTTTTAATATTTAAAATAAATATTTGTTAATTTATATGTTGTCCATACTTATTCAGTACCGTTGCCATTTTATGTTTTTCTCCGGTTTGCGTCGATTAATGTCTTTATTGTGTATAAATCAGCCTCAACTGGCTTTCTAGACGTGGTGCATCTCTAACATCAAAATTGCCGGATCAAAATTTAGCAACCCAGTTTTGGCACTGGCGTTCTGTCAATACGCCTTCTCCATACTCATCGGATTTTTTAGTTGAACGGCATTTTTACCGATAGTAAAAAACTAAAATATGCCGAAATTTTTGCTTTTCCATTTCCATATTTTAAAGGGTACCAACCAAACTACTGCATAGAATCAACCGTTTTTTTCAGAAGCATGCCTTGCTGCATCTGCAGTCGAAATATATGATGATGACGCGGCTTCAGTGTGAAGTTAAATGTGAAAAAATGCAAGTTAGTCTTTAGCTGGGAAAAACGAAATTACTTTCCGAACAATCTTATAACTTTATGCTTTGATAGACTGTCCGTCGATGTACCATCAAGTCTAATTAATAAAGTAAAAATGATTAAATTAAATTCAACTTTAATACATAGGTATATAAGTTCGCTATACACTTAATATTGAGTCACATTGGGATTTCCACCATGTGGTCAGTATACACGCGTGTGCTAGATATATCTGACATGCCATTTGGACACATCTGCGGTAGGATTTTTTTTATCTATATCTAAAGCAGATTTCATTTTTTGTCGACATGAGCTGGATACAATCGATTCATGATTCCTTTAAACTTTAATGTATAAGGACATGATTAATAAGAAGAAGAATGCCTTATTTTAAATCTATATTCTATATAGCTGTTGCTCGCGGCTCCGCCCGCGTGGAGGTCATGTTTGGGAGAAAAAGTATACAATACTAAATACCAATATTCATGCGTTTAACTTAAAAATGACGGATTTTCATACAAACTTCCATTCCCTATTTTACCCCCTTAGGGGTGGAATTTCCGAAAATCCTGAAACATATATTTTTTATTTTTAAGTAAAATGCCAAATACTAATTTTCATGAATTTAACTTCAAAAATGACGGATTTTCATACAAACTTTCATCCCCTATTTTACCCCCTTAGGGGTGGTATTTCCAAAAACCCTTCCTTAGTGGATGCCTACGTGATAAAAGATACCTACTGTCAAAATTTCAAGTCTCTAACCCCAGCCGTTTAGGCTGTGCGTTGATCGATCAGTCAGTCAGTCAGTCAGTTTCTTCTTTTATATATACAGATAAGTTTCTGAGAGTTCCTGTGACAAGCTGTATATACTAATATAGGTTCTACTTACTTCAGGGCAACGCCATTACTTCTGACCAAGTGTGTCTTCATGGCAAATCCAAGCGTTGAGTCGATTACAACACCAGAATCCTCAAATGATTCGTGGACCATGTACGCCTGCAAATAACCGTTTATTATATTATATACAGCCTCCATGGCCCAGCGGGCGAGTAGCCGGTTGGGATACGGGAGGCTGTAGGTTCGATTACGGCACTGAGTTAAATGTTTTTTTTTATAGTATAGTCCGACAAACGAGCCAGTGGGTCACCTGATGTTAAGTGATCTCCACCGCCCATGAACATCCACAATACCGAAAGTATAATGTATGCGTTGTCGGCCTTAAAGCACAGGAATAGGCATTAGGGAAGGGAAGGGGGAATCTGGGCCTCCGGTTATCTCACTTACCATACGAAACGCGACAGTAAACTGTCACTTTACGTTGGTTTTCTGTGAGACAGTGGTACTACCCCGGTCGAGCCGGCCCATTCATGCTGTAGACACATATGTCTACAGCGTGGCTCTACCACTTCCACTGTTTGTGTGACAGACAGATGTTTATTTCAGGTCTGGGTGTTATGGGACCGTAGTCCTTAGTAAGTTCTTGATACCCACGACACAGGTTTAACCTAGTGTGGGGTCAGAACTATCTGTGTGACTGTTGGGTGTATTTATTTATTTGTATGAAATGTTTTGTTAGTAGGCTTAACTGTATAGAAGGAATTTAGTCCCCAAGATTTGTATGGATGGTCCATTTTATTCGTGTACAACTTGCTAAATGTGATTAAGTTTGTTAATAAATGGTTTGTTTGCGGAAGTGACGCGCTAGCAGCAGTCTTGCAGTTACACACAATAAAGTACATACAAATAGATACATAACGCATACAACGAGCGAAAAATTTATTGAAAAATCTACGTATTTACAAATATTTTGCTTACTTTTAATAATATTTTACACAATAAATATATATGCACGTTTTGTCTTAAAAGGACTTAAGATTTCCTAAAAGTATGGGCATGCAACTATCGACTAGTATTTCCATATGTTGTCCCATGAATAAGTCTACCACCATAACGAGGCTAAATTATAAAACGGATTCGAATTTAGAATTCCATGTGCTCTAGAAAATTATGATTGCCCATGCTGACTTCATCGGTTCCACAGTCAATGAACGCTACCCACATGGGAAGATAAACTTAATGAAGAAAATCATTAAGTTTTTTTTTCTAATACACATGTAACCCACTCAAACATCGATACATCATACACGGAAACATTCTATCATCGCAATACTGTATCTACTATAGTATAACTTCTAATATCTACCAACATATAATAATACTCGCACCAAATCATTCAATGCGTTTACGTATGCGTGACGCTATAAATAATATTGATAAGCTATCTTTACCACAACCGAAGAAATGATCCAGCGACATGCTATTCCTTTATCTAGCCTATCAGTAGCTCAACCATTTTTTTTATCGCGGAGTAAGCATTTTATTACCGACGCCCGCTCCGGGGGAGCGGATAAGAATAAAACGGTTATGCTGGACTAGCCGGTCTTACGACCCTGCATCCCCCTCGCCCGGATGATGGCTATCCGTGCTGCCGTTGGGCCGAGTCCCTATCCCCTATGTACACCCCACCCGACACTACCAGCTAAAGTCCTCGCGGTGGCCTTCTTCGGCGCTTACGGAGTGCTAGAATTGCTGCCGGAACCGCCCCTGGGCGGTGCCGCTTAGCAGCTCAACTATGAGCTTATATCCAAAAGTTACGACATGTAAAGGATGTATTAGCGTTGTTTTTTATGTATGCAATGACTCGTTCGTACCAAACTTAGTTTCTCACGTAACCGTTAGAGGCGCTGTATATTTTGTCATACTAATATTTTGCATTGTCGCTAGCGAATAAACGTGAGAAAACTCATGGTTGAACTACTGATAGGTGTGCAATACCAATAAACACAAACGTCATATAATTAAAGTTATATTATAAAGATTTTTCACACTCCGCCTTGGGGCAAGGAGATGAAGAAGCGGTCAAGGGTCTAGTGTCAGAGTACTCAAAAGGCCGGACACGACCAAAAATCGTACCCTAACCTTAGACCGCCGACAAATACCAGATGTACATTGGATGACGCCGGAACGAGAAACACTTGCGTGTGCCACTATGGCGGATTTTTAACCGACTTCAAAAAAAGGAGGAGGTTCTCAATTCGACTGTATGTTGCTTTTTTTTTTTTTTTTTTTTATGTTTGTTACCTCGTTTCTCTGTACTGTGTGAACCGATTTCGACCATTCTTTCTTTGATTGAAAGCTGGTGCTTGTCATTTGGTCCCATAAAAATATGGTGAAGATCTGATGAATATCTTCGGAGCTGGAGAGGGTAACTCCTTAAAATTAAGTAGTATTCCAGTGGTTCTTTTTGCATTACGTTCATTATAAAAATTAAGTTTCAGTGAGAGAGGGTAAAAGGGGTGGGGGTGAGGGAGGGGGGTGATAAAATTAAAATACACGTAAATTCTAATATCTTCAGCAGCTTTTAACCGATTTTATATAATTTACCACTAAAAAGCAAAAAATAAATTATTACTTTTTAAATAAAAATTAAACCGCCTTCAAAAAAACCCAGACACAACTAAAAAGCAAAAAATAATTGGTTACATTTAAATCAATTAGTTATATGCAATTTAAATCAATTATTTGGAGTCGGTGCCAGCCAAAACATGGAAAAAACAGAATAATCAGGCATACAAAAAAATATAAAATAGATCCAGACTTGGTTTTTATAAATCTAAAAGTAAAGAAAACAACACCGGCACCGACTCCAAAAATAATTGATTTAAATTTCATATAACTAATTGATTTAAATGTAACCAATTATTTTTTGCTTTTTAGTTGTACACAATGTGTACGGTGGTCGAAAGAAAACACAGAAAACGTGTACAGAAATCTACGCATAGCAGAGTCGCCAATTTCCTACGATACGGCGCGGCGCCTGCTCCAGATTTATACATATATGACTAAAAAAGTAAACTCACCACAACAGGTGCAATTAACTCCGGTTTCATGGCCTGGAACATCTCTGGAGGTAAGATGTCTTGAGTGAGACGAGACGCAGCCGTTGGCACTATTGTGTTCACTTTTATATTGTATTTGACACCTTCGAGAGCTAGAGTGTTGGCAAAACCGACCAGGCCGAGTTTCGCAGCGCTAAAGACAAATGTTCAATGTAATTATACAAGAATACACAAACGAAATATTTAACAAAAATTGCTGGGCTGATTTTATTGCGTTCGACTGTACCTAAACTAAATTATAGGTACCTGTAATTTGCCTGTCCAAAGTTGCCCAACAGACCAGCATTGCTGGACGTCATGATGACCCGACCATATTTCTGTTTCCTGAAGGTCTCCCATGCCGCATGTGTCGTCATAAACGCGCCTTTAACATGAACCGCTTGGATGAGATCCCAGTCCTAATACAAACATTAGGATTTTATAATTCATAAAACAACTAACTGACGCAAATATAGCCATTATCTCAGAGCAGAATTAGTATTGTATTTTTATACAAAGAACTATGATCTTATGACGAATTGTAATAAATGAATGGCAAAAACATTGATCACCAAGTATATGTTTTAACATATAGCCATAACTTAAGTTTATAGTAACAAAAAATATTGTTAGTTGCATTTAATTTAATAAAAACTCAAATATGTATTTAATTATTAGCGATGTTATAAACATTTTGTTCTCAGTGACCCTTGAACTATGTTCATAAATGCGTGACTTTAATGCTAAAGGTTACATTAAATTGAGTATTAAGGTCGATTGTGTTTTTTAAGCCGATCACATAAATTATATAGATTGCCTACTTCTTAAAGATCTTTAAGCTATTGTTTACTGCAGGAAAGTAGATAGGATCCTCCGACTTCAATCTTATTTAAGAAAGCAAGAGCAAGTGCCTCAGAACACGTTAATAATAACTGTAGAATTGATGAACTGATGTGTATGAAACACAATGTTAATTCATTAATTAATATTCAATTTAAATAATTGTCTTTTGTAGCTAAGTGTACTAAAAGTAGCAAGTCATATAATTTGAATAAGTACATACTTGTTCGGACATTTTTGGGAAGGTCCTATCGCGGAGTATGCCGGCATTATTGATAAGGATATCAATTCTACCAAAGTTATCAATTGCCGTTTTTATAATCTTGTCTCCTTCGACGACTGAATTATAATCGGCCACAGCCACTCCACCTTGTAGAAATAGAAAAAATATATAAATTAATGACATTACAACATATATACACTTACGCCTGTACTACCCAAAGAGGTAGGCAGCGATGTAACTAGTACACTCATATTTCACCAAACTTATTAGCGTCCCATGATGTGATAGGGGGACAAACCTACCGCCAAACCCAACACAATTCCAAACGGGAATTGCGCCCAGTATGGGCTGATACCGATGGACCGACATTACATCAGGAGGTGTTATAAATGTGTTATAAAGCTGTGAAATTATGCTTCTGCTAAGTAGATCGAAATTGATGACCTTTTATTTTGCTTGTCATCGTTTCAAATTAATTCCGAGCAGTTATATTTCATTTAAATTACTCGGATTTATGTAGTCACGCCAGGTAAACTTTTGGTAAAGTATTCATTATTTTTTTTTCTATTTTTTTCACTATTTTTGCACTAATTAAAGTACATACACTTTAATTTTTGAGGTTGATTATTTATGGCTCAATATGTATGATCTTACAATATATTGTAAAGCGCAAAATTTGGGACAAGCAATTGGAAAGAGGGACAGAGAAAAGTAGAGATGGAGAGAAGCCAGAGGAGAGGAGAGAGCCCATTTTTAACAAAATACTTTTTATTGTCATCATCATCATCATGTCAGCCGAAGGACGTCCACTAATATAAATAATATCGCGGTTTATTTTACTTGTTCAACCTGACATTTCAAAGGCTTTACAGTCACCAAAAGCTTTCAGAGCCACCAAATTATTTGTATAATATGATGACACATGTGACACATTATTATGTTTAGGAAAACACGTAATTTGAGTAAATACGTTTAATCAACTATGTAGATGATACAGTGACAGTTATTTACCAACTACCTACTTGAGTTGTACTTTTTACATAAAAAGCGTCAAACAAGTAAGTATGTACCAACATAATACACAACATACCTTTCCCCCAAGTATGAACATTATACATAGAATCTATGAATGCAACACAGTAATAAACAAATCATTAACTCAACTTTAGTTACATCAAAATCTAACTTAACACAACTAGAACATATAGTTATTATTATTAGGTCTCTGATAAGGAATGCTAGAACGTACATGTAGCCTATTTTTAAGTTTTCCACCTGCATAGCCTACTTCAGCATTTGGAGGAATGCCTAATATGTCTGCCAACTCAGTAGAGCTCGGTATTTGTACTAAGTCATGACTAGATGGCATATTTTCTACTTCTGTGTCGACACATCTGTTATCATTAGATTCAATAGGATTCCTTGTGCTATCACTTTGTTCTACCATTCCCTCCTCTATTGATTCTGAATTTACAAATTTCTTTTTTATTAATTGATCTATGTGTCTGTTTACAATAGAACCGTTTTCTGTTTCAATGTTATATTTCGAAGTTCCTTGTTTTTCCACTACCGTTCCCGAGGACCATTGTGGACCATGGCTGTAGTTCCTGTACATAACTTTTTGTCCAACGTCTGCATCTCTATGTTTCTGTTTATTATTACTGACAATTTGTCGTTCAGTCTTCTTCTGTTGAAGATTGTTCGGATGAATGGTATCTAAAAGTGTACGTAAGCGTCTATTCATCAAGAGTTCGCTAGGGGTTTTGTGTGTGCTTCCACATGGTGTTACGCGTAGTCCCAATAACATATTGGGAATTTTTATATCCCAAGGCACGTTATCCATCTTGCGTAGTTTGTCCTTGACAGTCTATACCATTCTTTCGGCGAGACCATTACTTGCAGGATGATATGGTGCCGTGGTCACATGTCGTATTTTGTTTGCCATCAAGAATCGTTTCATTTCAACTGAAACAAATGGTGTTCCATTGTCTGAAACAATGGTTTCACACAACCCATGAGTAGCAAACAATAATCTTAAATTACGTATGACAATACCAGACGTCATATTGTTAACAACTAATACCTCTGGCCATCTGGAATAAGCATCAACAATAATTAAAAAGTATTTATTTTGAAATGGCCCAGCAAAATCTATGTGGATTCGAGACCACGGATTAGTTGGCGTTATCCATGCGTGATTAGTTTTAGGTGGCATATGTCTGTTCTCCAAGCATTTTGTGCAATCAGCTACTAATTTCTCTATGTCTTCGTTCATATGTGGCCACCATACGTAGCTTCTAGCTAGTGCTTTTGTCGCAACAATACCACTGTGAGTAGAATGTAGAGCCTGTAATGTTACTTTTCGTAAATTCGGAGGTACAACCACTCGGCAGCCTAATAAAACACAACCTTCCTGTATGGACAATTCTGACCGATGTAACCAATAAGGGCGAAGACTGTCGTCCTTGTAATGTATGAATAAACCAGTTAGCAACCGACCGCTGTCTTTGATTGACGTACCTTACATTGGCGACGAGGCGGATTTTTTTATTGTCGTACCTACCGCGCGTAAACGGTGAACGAAATAAGTACAAGATGCCTATAGGAAAAATTGAACCTTTTGATTTGTTTTCGGGACAGTGGACGAAATATGTTCGTCGAATAGAACAGTATATTTTATTGAACGCCATCAAAGACGATTTAAAAGTAGCCACGTTAGTTACTTTAGTGGGTGAACGTACTTATAACCTTATGTGCGATTTGTGCTCGCCGGCTGTACCCGAAGAAAAGACATTTGCAGAGCTGGTGAAGGTAGTAGAAAATCACGTGGAACCACAACGTTCAGAAATAGCCGAAAGACAAGTTTTTCGTGAATGTAAGCAGAAAACTACGGAAACACTGACGGAATTTCTACAACAACTTAAACATTTGGCCACAACATGCAATTTTGGAGTCAATTTAGAAGAAAATCTACGGGATCAATTTGTTATAGGAATAGCAAGTGTGGAGATCAAGTCACGAGTTTTAGGGGAGCGAGTATTGACGTATAAAAGAGCGGTGGAGCTAGCTTTGGGACTCGAGGCTGCAGAAAAACACGTCGAAAAAGTGAACGGGCGCTGCAGTATAAGTGGCGCAGATATGTCGACGAAGTTTGGCGGCGGGAGTAGCGGGTGCACTGCGGGAGGCGCGGGCGCGGGCGCAGGCGCGGCGGGCGAAGGCCTGCATGCCGTGCGCGGTGCGGCGCCGGCCACAAGACGCCGCGACAGCGGTTGCAACGGTTGTTGGCGGTGCGGAAAAAGCCATCATTCAGATAAGTGTCGTTATAAAAATTATACGTGCGATAATTGTCAGGTTAAAGGACACCTGAAAGCGATGTGTAAAGTGCCGGAGTCTAGAAATAAGAATAAAAGACATAATTTTATTGTAGACAATGAGTCCGATGAAGACATGTATAACATACGAGCTTATTCTTCAAAAGACAAGCCATACTTTGTGGATGTTAAAATTGGAAATAAGTTATTAAATTGTGAGCTAGATACTGGGAGTAAAATCTCAGCTATTAGTGAAAATTGTTATAAAACAATGTTTTGCGAATATCAAATTCATAAAGATGAACTTAAATTATGTTCATATTCCGGGTCGCGGATAGAACCGATGGGCTATATTCTGGTGAAGGCTATCATTGAGGACATAGCTCGAGACAATTTAAAAATTTATATTATTAAAAATGGCGGCCGCCCGTTAATAGGTAGATGTTGGATTAGGAGTTTTAATATAAATAGATTATGTATAAATAATTTATGTGATAGCGGCAACGAGTATCGCCAGCAAATTGTTAGCGAATTAAGGAGGGATTTTCCTTCTGTTTTTCAAGACAAATTGGGCACATGTAAAAAGGAGATTCGCTTACAGCTCGTAGACAATCAACCGGTTTTCGTGCGGGCACGCAGTGTCCCATTGGCACTGCGAGCGGCGGTGGAGAAGGAGATTTTGCGTTTGGAACGGGAGGGGTCTATTTACCCAGTAGAACATTCGGAGTATGGAACCCCGATAGTGCCAGTCGTCAAGCAATCAGGGGATATTCGTATTTGTGGCGATTATAAGACAACTATCAATCCCAAATTAAAAATGGACCATTATCCCCTACCTCGTATTGACGAATTATTTTCAGCATTAAGTGGGGGTCAGGAATTCTCAAAAATAGACCTTACCACAGCCTATATGCAAGTGCCTCTCCACCCGGACTCCCAGGCTTGTACAACTATTTCAACACACGTAGGGACATTTGCATTTCGACGTACACCTTACGGTTTAAGTTGTGTACCTGAGAAATTTCAGAAAATAATGGAGGAAACACTGCGTGGCTTACATAATACAGTTGTTTTTTTGGATGACATTTGTGTCACCGGAAAAGACCGACACACACACATAAGAAATCTGCGAGCTGTAATCGAAAGGCTATCTGAAATGGGGTTAACAGTTAAAATTAATAAATGTACCTTTTTACAAGAAAGCGTGTCGTATCTCGGATTTATTATTGATAGGAATGGATTACGTCCAGACATTAATAAAATAGAGGCTATTGTGAAAGCTCCTCGGCCAAGTAATATAACACAGTTAAAAGCTTTTTTGGGATTAATTAATTATTACGGAAAGTTTGTTCCCAACCTTAGTTCTATACTCCATCCCTTATATGAATTATTGAAAATGAATACCGAATGGTACTGGTCTGCGGTTTGTGAGAATACATTCATAAATATTAAAAATATATTAGCAAGTGATAAAGTGTTATGTTACTACGATCCTTTATTGCCTTTGGTTTTGTCCGTAGACAGTAGTGCATATGGAATAGGGGCGGTTTTAGCGCATCAATTTCCAGACGGGTCAGAGCGGCCAATCAGCTGTGCGTCAAGGACACTGACGGTTACAGAAAAAAATTATAGCCAGTTAGATAAAGAGGCCCTAGCTATTTTTTATGGCATCCAAAAACATCATCAATTCCTTTTTGGCCGGAAATTTAGGTTAAAAAGTGATCACAAGCCATTGGTTTATATTTTTGGGCCAAAAGGAGGCATACCACAAACTGCGGCGAGTCGACTACAACGATGGGCCGCCAAACTCGCGGCCTACGATTTTGAAATTGAATATGTTACTTCGAAAAACAATGGCAACGCCGATGCGTTATCGAGATTACCATTGCCAATAGTCAAGGAGGTAAAAAGGGATGAGGTTTCGGAAAGAAATTATTTATTATTTTTAGACGATACTTTACCTATCAGTTATAAGGAAATAGGATTTGAAACAAAATATGATAGATTGCTTGGTCGAGTTTATGGCTATATCATGTTTGGGTGGCCCGAAAAGTGTGAGATAGAAGAAATAAAGCCTTTTTACTATCGTCGCAATGAATTGTTTATAGAACACGGGTGTATATTGTATAAGTATAGGATAGTTATTCCACAAAAGTTTCAAAAACAAATATTATTAGAAGTGCATCAAGGGCACTTAGGTATTGTTAAAATGAAGTCAATAGCGAGAAATTATATTTACTGGCCTACAATAGATAAAGATATTGAGTTGTTAGGACAAAATTGTAATGCATGCCGTAGTGTACGCGATGCACCTCCGCGTAACTCAATACATCCCTGGGAGTTCCCAGCAGGACCGTGGCAGCGACTACATGCTGATTTCGGACAATTGGCGGGAAAATATTATATAATTGTTGTAGATGCATATAGCAAGTGGGTTGAAGCACAAGAAATACGTAGTACTTCCGCGTATGAGACCGTTAAGTTTTTTAGATGTTTATTTGCGAAATTTGGGCTACCGTTACAACTCGTAACAGATAATGGACCACATTTTCAAAGTGCTGAATTCAAAGAGTTCTGTTCTAAAAACATGATTAGGCATACTACGTCATCCCCATACAGGCCACAAGGAAATGGAGCTGCAGAAAACTCAGTTAAACTGATTAAAAATTGTCTAAAAAAGGCTATGCAGGAGGGTAAAGATTTAGTTACTAGTTTAAGCCGGTTTTTGATGCAATATCGAAATACAGAGCACACCACTACGGGAGTAGCTCCATCTGTTGCATTACTAGGTCGAAGATTACGGACGAGGTTAGACGCGCTGCGTCCAAGTACCGCTAATAGGGTTTGGGAAGCTCAAAGTAAACAATCCGAGGCAGCAGGTGGGACGGAACGCGATTTTAAAATAGGAGATAAAGTTCTTGCAAGAGATTATTCTAATAAAAGAGATAAGTGGGCTGAAGGATGTATTATAAAAAAAACGGGTCCAGTTTCATATCACATTAATTTAGAAAACGGTTTAAGCTGTAGGAGACATACCGACCAACTATTACCTTTGAAGAGAAGTAGATTTTCTTATTCGTGGGATCAGAATCTGACTGGGGGTATGGAAGGCAATGACGTATCGAGTGACTTAAATAACTCGCGTAAGTCAATGACAAAAGATAGTGTAGGGACAAACGAGGCAGAAATAAATTCGGAGGCGCCGATTTTTTCGCCACCAGAACTTGTTTTAACCTCACCAGTAACAGCGCCAATTAAAGAAGTAAATCCTCTGTCGACAACCAAAACAGACTCACAGTCACAGCTGTCAGACATACTTAGTGAACGCGCCAAGCGGGCTCTTCGAAGGGAAGGTCGTAAAAAAGAGATGGATTATGGAACTATAAAATAATGTCTATAAGTTAAGAACAGTTGTTAATTATGTGGGTAAATAAGTAAGTTAAATGGGTTACATGTACTTAGTAGGTTTGTATACTAATAAAATACTATGTACCTAATAACTATATGTAACATACAAACATTGTTTAAAAAAAGGATATATATATATATGATAATTCCAAATGTCAAAAAAAAAAAATATATATTACATTATAGTTTAGTTAAATTGGTGGTGGGAAAGTGTTAATAATAAATATATTGTGCGTAGAAGGGAGATGTGTAATGTATGAATAAACCAGTTAGCAACCGACCGCTGTCTTTGATTGACGTACCTTACAGTCCTTAACTTTGGGAGGCCACCCAGTTAACATGTAATGTATAACACGTGATAAAATTTTGTCAATTTTTGTCTCAACTGGAATTTGATCAACATCAAATGGAAAATCTTCAGGTGTTTCTGCCATCAAAAGTACTTCATATAGTTGAGGTTCCGGCTGCTCCGGAACTGGCTGTGGCCAACGGCTGAGACCATCTGCGTTACCTATTTGTGTTCCCGGCTTGTATATTATATTATAATCGTGTGATGTAAGTGCAATAGCAATTCTGGTTAAACGAGGTGATAACATGTTAGGTATAGGTCTTCTTGGGTCAAAAATACCCAGTAGTGGTTTATGATCAGTTATGACCGTAAACGATCTTCCAGTCAAATAATTATGAAACTTTTGAATACCAAACATAATCGATGTGGCTTCTTTATCAAGCTGTGAATAACGTCGTTCATGTAAATGTAATGTCCTAGAACCCATGGCGATTGGACGCTCCTGTCCATCGTCCATCACGTGTGACAATACAGCGCCTACTCCGTATTCTGAACTATCACAAGTCAGCAATAAGGGTTTATCTAACTCATAGTGAACAAGCGTCAAAGATGATGATAATAAACTCTTTGCTGTATCAAAGCTGTTTTGTTCATGTTCCGTCCATTTCCACGTTTGAGGTTTATCTAATAAGCGGTGAAGCGGCTCTAATATAGTCGCCTTCTGTGGTATGAATCTCTCGTAAAAATTGTACAGTCCCAAGAATGCTTGCAATTCTCGGATGTTTTGGGGTGCGGGCGTTTTCTTGATGGATTCTACTTTACTCTGTGCTGGGTGAATACCCTCACCGTCAATCACGAATCCAAGAAATTCAACAGACTGTTTCAAAAACTTGCACTTATCTTTGTTAAGCCTCAAACCCGCTCGTCTTATACGTGCCAGTACCGTGTCCAAACGTTGAGTCATTTCTGTTACGGATCGTCCACTAATAATGATGTCATCAATAAGGACAACCACCCCTGGGATGCCTGCGAGTAGTGCCGTCATCAAACGTTGGAAAATACCTGGACATGCTTTTACACCAAAAGCTAACCTGTGAACAGTAAACAACCCTTTACATGTGTTTAATGTCAACAATTTGGCCGTATTCTCATCAACCACGACCTGTGTATATGCTCTCTCCAGGTCCAATGTAGTAAAATATTTACCACCAGCAATTGTGGCGAATACTTCACTAGCAGTAGGCATTGGATAAGTATCTGACTCGGTTGCCTGATTCACTGTACTGCGGTAGTCGCCGCATAAACGAATATCTCCCGATTTTTTAACTATAGGTACAACAGGCGTAGCCCACTCGGAGTAAGCGACGGCACAGAGCACTCCTTCACTAACTAAACGATCTATCTCGTTCTCGACTCTATCTTTAATTGCATACGGAACAGGCCTGGCCTTAACAAATTTTGGTGTAATGCCAGGTTTTAAATGTATAGCAACAGGATCCCCGCAGTAAGTACCGAGACCATCTTTAAAAACATTGCTGTGTTTAGAAACTATGTCGTCTAGCAAACCGTTATCACTGTCTGATACAAAATTAATATTTAAGGAAATATTAAGCGGTGTGAACCAGTCGCGGCCAAGTAAATTCGGCCCTGTCCCTTTCGCCACTATCACATCAAGATCACATACAATGTCATTGTAAATCACTTGCACTGTTTTCCGTCCAATAAGAGCAACGGGGGCTTCGGTCCATGTACGCAAGCGGTGTGTGACGGGGCGCAGCGTGGCGTGGGCGGCGCGGGGCTGACGTGCGCGCAGTGCCCGCCACGTGCGCTCATTGATGAGCGAGAAACTCGCGCCGCTGTCCACTTGCATCACCACTGGCTCGCCGTCCAACATCAGGTTCACGTTGATTGGTGGTGTTCGTCTCGACCCGCCGTCGCAACTGTATACTCCATTCAAATCACTGTCTGGTTTGTCGTTTGTGAAATAAATTCTTTTATTCAAACTTTTTTTCTTGGCTGTACAAATTTTCTCCAGGTGCCCTTTTTTCTTGCAAAAATGGCAGACTGCGTTCACAAAGCGACATTCTCCACTGTGCCTATCACCACATCGATAACACAGTCGAATATTCAATCTCGGCTGAACTGCGTTAATGTCCATCGGTTCCGAACTTGGCATTGTTGACGTCTCGGCACTACTACTAGAATTACTGCCAATATTAGTCACCTTACTGTATGAATTGTTATCACTATTGACACCGTGTATCATGCGAACATCTCTTCCTGCACTTTCCGAGGACAACATGGCATCTACGACATCTTCATAATTCAAACTGTCTTTCTTCAATAACTCATATTGTAATTTGTGGTCATGCATTCCACAAACGAGTCTATCTCTTAACATTCGTTCCAAGTTCGGAAAATTGCAGCCGACACTAATTGTTCTGAGCTGAGCGATATATTGTGAAGCGGTTTCTTCTTTTTTCTGGTCGCGTTTATAGAATTTATATGTCACCGAAATTTCATTTGGTTTCGGACTGAAATGTTTGGTTAGGATTTCTTCAATGTCCTTAAAAGTCACTTCCTTTGATTTTTTAGGCGTAATTAACGCCAAAAGCGTCTCAAACACTTGTGCACCACATATTGTGAAGAAATTCGCCCGTTGGGCAGCGTCCGACACGATTCCATTTGCCTCGAAACAGTACTTGAGTCTATCAATATAATTGTCCCAATTATCAACTTGTGGATTAAACTCCTGAAATTTCACCGATTTCGCGTCCATTTTAATCACTTTTACGCAACGTCGCCACTATTATGTTTAGGAAAACACGTAATTTGAGTAAATACGTTTAATCAACTATGTAGATGATACAGTGACAGTTATTTACCAACTACCTACTTGAGTTGTACTTTTTACATAAAAAGCGTCAAACAAGTAAGTATGTACCAACATAATACACAACACACATGATACCACTCGCCATTCTGTTAGCTTGAACTTGGCTTGACACACTACTGCGTGTCTAGATTACCACCTGCCAAGATAGTTCAACGAAGTCACGGTATGTGGGGCTCCTATTTCTGGGTGTAAAAATGAAAATATGTATATCTCTAGGTCCGAAACGATACTGTTCTATATGATTCCTAGTAGTTAACCTATAAAACTTAAATAAATTTCTCAAAAACTATAAGTTCCCACAGCAAATCCTACTATTATTTACTTCAATGGCCTACCTACCTGTACCAATTAAAATGATAACGAAAATCGTGCGACCGGATACTAAAGCAAAGCTGAATAACAAACTCCAACAATTCTAGTTGATATTCATCAAATCCTCACTCTTCAATTACGTACCAAATCATAATTCTTATTTGCCATAGCTTTGAGTTTTATGCCATTATACAATGTATGCCAAATCATTGTATGTATCATGTAACATGTCATGTTCAAAGCATAATAAATATAATCAAAATTCCTTTTTTTTTTTAATATTGTTAGCACATATGTTAATTTGAAATTATTTGTTAATAATCATGGTCCATTAAAATTCCTGTGAGGAAGTATTTGCATTATTATCATACAAAAATTACCTCCCTACCAACACCATTTTTTCTGTAACAAACATTATTTTGTTAGATTATATTTGAAAGATAATTAAGCCTGGGAATATGAGACATACATATGTTTAACATGGTTAAATAATACTCATTGTATGCTAATAAGTAAATAATATAATTATTACCATAGTTTTGTGTTAATTTAGTCAAGGCAGGGCTTCCCAAACTTATTTGTACTGACGCCCTTCAGAATTTGTCATTTTTTACGACGCCCGTCAACCGGCGACGCCGCAGGACGCACAGTTTGGGAAGCCCTGGACTAAGGTATGTATATATTTGAATTCAGGTTTTACCATACAAACTATTTTGTACGGCAACCTTGTTAGGCATTATTAACCAGTCATGACACATAGGCTCGCCGGCGGTGCAGAGGTGCATTCAAATACTGGCCAGTTTCGCCGTTCTTAAATGCTATTTTTAACTTTAATGTTATGGAAATAAAAATGATTTTGGCTTGTATTTTACTCCCTACTTTTTTTTATATCCTTACTAGACACAAGTGATTAAGTCCAAGGTGATAATTAGCCCATATTTGTCAGGATTTGAGTTCTACAAAGCCATGAAACGAAACCAACAAACTTTAGTTGAGTCATTGATATTGAGTTAAACAAGAAAAATTAACTGTGATAAATCAGTTTTATTTCAGTGTGTAATATTTGCATAAATATAAGAAAAAAAAACATGACTTGCAGGATATTCGGTATGAAACAAAACGAATAATTTTTGGGAAACATAGTTCTTCGGTATATACATATTTTATAATTATAACAGTAAGGCATTTATTTACCACTAAACATTGTGCTCCCAGTCTGTTTTAAGAATTTACTCAAATAAATTAAAGAAATTCTGTATGTAAGGATAAACAAAAAAAATACAAGCGGATAAAAGATACATACTTCAAAAATGTTTAAACATATCAAATTCATTATAATCAAGAACTTTTACCTTTGTCCTTAATTTCTTTGACGACAGCATCGGCCAAGTTTGATTTTCCAGCTCCATCACGAGCACCTCCGAGATCATTGACAACTACTTTGGCACCCCGGGAACCTAACAATAAAGCATAGGCCTTGCCCAGGCCACCACCAGCTCCCGTAACTACTGCGACGCGGCCGTCAAAACGTAACTGGTCCATCCTCGGCAACGAACGAAAACGAAATGAAATGAAAACACTTCACAGACCGCAGTTCACGCAATACACGAAACCGGTATCAAACTTCAAAGTCCAATCGATTGTAAAAAATAAAAACCGTATTCTTTTTTATACAACTTATCTGCCCTAAAGCCACTGAGCATGTAATTTCCTAAAGCAACAATAGGCAATAGCAATTCACGACTTGGTATCCACAGATTGTTTTTGAGATTTGATGACATTTGATGATGATTGAAAATTGAAATGGATAATATACAGATATGTGAAAACAAAGAGAATGAGAAGTACATTGACATATAATGTACCGATATATACATAGATATAGTATATACAACCATAGATGAGGCATAGGCGTGCACCCGAAAGGGACAGGTGAACTCTATGGGGTTACCAACTAACATTATTTTACCCAGTTCTTGAAATCTCAGGTGGGCGTGTTTCATGTTAAGATAAATTTTAAAATTTTATGATATATAGACATAATATTATAATAGTAATAATTTCTTGGAATGGAAACTCACAGTTACATAATAGGCACAATAATTTAGTAACAATGAACAATTCATTTATTCTCGAATCGGTCCAGGCGTTTTCGAGTAATCGGGGAACATATCTAAAAAAAGATTCCGTTGAATTGAGAACCTCCTCATTTTTGAAGTTGGTTAACAAAATAGTCCCAATACTAGAGTAATGTTGAAATGACTCTTTTCACTAACTTATGACAAATCTGAAGATGTGATAAATATAATGGTTTAAGAAACCGTTTGTTTACGCGAATATTATACATTGTAATAAAACGAAATTTACGGATTCTATCGCGGTTTATTTTACTTTTTTTAACCCGACGTTTTGAAGGCTTTACAGCCTTCATGGTCACGGGGGAGACTGAGTTGTATGTCGTCACGAAAATATAGTGCAATGTTTCTACCCTCTCCATATAGTTGATATTTAATTTTTATTTTGTTGTAGTCCGATCTACGCAGAAAGAGCTCACAATGTCTTAAATATTCCATTATATTTATGTGATAAATATTCCAAGTTAAGTGTACTACTACGCATAATAAACACACATATACATAGGTATATATCCTGTGCCCGGTATGGCAGTAGGCTCGCCCCCTATCACATTATAGCACCGAAATTCTGCAAAATGTGGGTGTACTGGTTATACCTCTGCCTACTCCTTCGGGGATTATAGACGTGAGTATATATATATATATTTATATACACTCACGCCTCCTAAGGGGTAGGCAGAGGTGTAACTAGTACATCCACATTTCGCCGAGCATATTACAGTCCCATGATGTGATAAGAAATAAGCCTATCGCTATACTTGGCACAATCGAGACTCCGGGCTAATACTGAGCATTACGTGATACCCATATCACTTTACTCGACCTCGATAAACCCAATATCACTTTACTCGACCCGGGGATCGTACCCGAGATCTCAGCGCAACAGTCGTTCCACGTGCGCATTTACAATTTATATAACAATCAGTGAAATATTTATATAAAATTAATTCATAACCTATACATAATTAAATAAAATAATGTTTACCTGCACCCGATTTTATTTGCAATAGAAAATTGCCAACAATACCAATTTCAATATTTTATAATTATTTTCTGATATTAATTAGTACAACTGTTCACACCACTGTTCACTTTTATTTTGTTAGTTAAACTGTATTTTTTTTATTAATATCTTGGGAAACGCTGAGACATTATCCATAAATAAGAGGTAATTAAATGTCGTAAACGTTGGTATCCCCATAATGTGTATTATGCAGCCATGTTAAATTTACCTAAAATTGTCATGCACAGTTAAACATCTAAACAGCAGCAAATGACATTTAAACAATTTCCGATTTTGACTAGGTAATACAAGAAATTTAAAATTGGTTTTATACAGATTTATTTTACTTCTGCAGCAAGGAATGCCTTAAAAATGGTATACCATCAATATTTTATAATAATTTTCAAGAAACATGATAAATAGTAACGTAAATTTGCTACTTACGAATAAAACATTATATTTTCATATTTTCGCTTATTTAGGCTTTTACAGCCAAGAACACTGCAATGTACCATATTCAACACGTTTTAAACACTTAAATACGACGCGAAATGTATTCAAACACAATTTATAATGATATATTTCCACAATCACGGATAATATATTTTGTTGACATTCGGACTATCTGGCCAGAACTAAAAGCCCAACCAAAAAGTTGTGAAACTCAGATAGTGACAGCAAATAATATGTCTGTTCCTATTGCTCTTAGCTTTTTCGTAATAAGTGCATCCTGCTCTTTCTGGGAATTATAAAAGGAATGTCAGCCCTGTCATAAAATTTTTTTTTTTTGTTTCTATCTCTCTTTTCATATATAAGAGAAGGCAAAGGTTCTCCACCATGCAGCCTTGTCTGTCGTTATTTCTTCCAAAAATTAAAAGTCTTCTTCTTCTCTGATTTGTATAAGTTAAAAGTCCAAAGCCATGTCTGTGGTTTTTATCCATTTAAAAGGAGAAAGCCATGTCTGAAATAGTCTTATATTAAAGGGCCGAAGCCATGTCTGAAATAGTCACATATCAAAAGGCCAAAGCCATGTCTGAAGTAGTCACAATTTAAAAGGCCGAAGCCATGTCTGATATATTCACAATATAAAAGGCTAAAGCCAAATGTCTGAAGATTTTTCCCGTAAAAGATCAAATCCAAGTACAATGTTTTCAAAGGTCGAAGGTAATGTCAAAAGATATATTTTTTTTTTAGCTTGACGCCATGTCTGTATATATTTTCTAAAGAATCTTATTTCCAGATCCAAACTATATTTCTCCAATAGTGGACCAGATATAGATGCATAGAGAACGATAACATTGCCGATTCTTCAAAATTTCTTGTAGAGAGCGCGGGATACTCTCAGCTTTTTTATAAATACATAAAAGATCATTGATCAACACAAGTCGTTGTACAGCAAATTGGTTGCATTCAAAAAATAAATGTTCCAGTGATTGGGATAAGCCACGATTACAATAAGTACAATATGGCGATGGTATTATATTCATTCTATGGAGATGCTCGTTGAAACGTCCATGACCAATGCGTAAACGACATATTGTTGTATAGAAACGCCTATTAACAAACTTGTCATTGCAGAACCAGGGGATTTTCAAATTTGAATTTACTGCTCTATACCACTTTCCTTTTTGTTGAATAGTGTCTTCCCAGTGAAGCATCCACATATCATAAATTGCTTTCTTGACTAAGGTGAAACAGTCGGAAACAGGAATTTTAATGTTCTTATAAGGTACGGCATCCGAGGTATTTGTGATTAGCCTGGCCAAATAATCGACTTTTTCATTGCCAATAACGCCTATGTGTGATCGGGTCCAGAATAAAACTATATCTATTTTGTCTAGAGTTGTTAGCTTGTAATATTTTTTGCGAATGTCATGAATAATAAAGTGAGTACCAGATGAATGTGATGGATTTGCTAAAGCTAGTAACACGCTCATACTGTCTGTAATTATAATCCATTTTTTCCATTCTAAATGAGATAGTACTTTATGTTCTATGTAATCCAAAGCTGCAAGAATAGCACATGCCTCTGCGGTATATATACTTGTGACATCAGGGAGCTTCAATCCGTATCCAGCTCGAGCTGACAAATCATAGATAGCCATCGAAACTTTGTCTTGAGTCTTCGCTCCATCAGTATAGATCTGTATATATTCTTGCCACTCAGAAATTCTGTTATAAACATCATACTTATTGCCCAATTTATTATCAATAACCATTTTCATATTAATGAATTTGCTTGCATAAACGCCATCATAACATGGTAAGGTGTGATTTTGATAAATATCATAACCTGTCGTTATATTTAAGATTTTATTTAAGTTATTGTTCAGATAAGTACCGGAAGTTAACTTAAGTTTAGAAAGTAAAAAATTGTTGGAAAAAGTTACCAATTTGTGAATGAATTTGTACAACAACAGTAGAAAGCGAAGTGATATAGGAGGTAAATTGCATTCAATTTGCATAGAAATAATAGGAGATGTATTCATGGCACCCAGAACCAATCGCATATTTTTGTTTTGAATTTTATCAATTTTATCTATCAGTTTGACAGAGGAAGCGTAGCAAAAGAAAGCGTATTCGAAATGACTTCTAACTAGTGATTTGTATAACATTAACAGAATTTTTGGATCAGTTCCCCATTTGGAGCCAACCAAAGATCTGAGAATATTTGTGGCTTTCATAGCCTTTACGATTAAATAATCAACATATTTTGACCAGCTTAAATTTTGTTGAAACAGAACACCTAAAAATTTTACATTTGATTCAATAGGAATTTTTAAATCATTATAAAAAACTGAAAAACCGGAAGATTTTATACTTTTTCTAGAAAATATTACTAACTTACTTTTATGTGTACTAATTTCTAAATCCAAACAATGAAAATATTGACGTAAGCTTTTTAAAGCAGAATTTAGTTTAGCCTCAGTTTGCACCAGGCTGTCACCGCTACAATAAATGACCAAATCATCAGCGAATTGCAGATTTGCAACATTAGATCCCAAAACTAAGTTTAATTTATGTATATACAACATATACATCAGGGGGCTTAGGATACCTCCTTGACAGACACCTTTGAATGAAAGCCTGGGCCCGTAAAGTTTATTATTATATTTAACAAAAACTTCCCTGCTATTGAGAAAATTGTAAATCCAATTGTGGAATTGACTGTTCAGTCGCTGCCTTAATAATATCACAGAATTTGTTATACGATTCAAGTGGTTTAGACGGTAAAAGAACGAAATTGTCGAGCATTTTATTTACTAATTCAGTAAAAGTTTCCCAGTTGATCATACGCAAGTTATATTTACGAAAATATTGAGTATCTTCAAATTCGCTGTTAATAGGAATACAACTATTATTCAACATCATTTTGGTCATGGTAGGCAAGTGGTAGCTGCCCAAGGGATCGTCATGTACCCACCATTCAGAGTGCAATGCTAACGAAGGACTAACCAGAGAAAGATCCAGTGCGTTTGGCCTCCAAGTATTTGTGCCAACAGTAGTAACTTGGCCATCATTTAATAACACCAAATTGCAGTCGTCAAGGGAATCAAGAATGTCTCTGCCACGAGAATCGGTTGAAACGCAACCCCATATAATATGATGTGCATTAAAGTCTCCCGATATAAAGACTGGTTTTGGAATACTATTAATTAAGTTGATAAATTTAGATTTAGAAAATGAAGGTGTGCAATTAGTAGGACAATATAAGCAAGCTATTGAAAGTGGGTTGTTATTTATTGTTATTTTAATTACTATATTTTGTAAAGAGTTATCAAAATAAGTATCTACATTCTGATAAGAAATACTGTTGTGAATTAATATGGCAACACCATTATGATTATTGCCACAGTCATTCCGTACAATAGAGTATCCTTTGATATTGCAGCGATGATGGGGTTTGAGCCAGGTCTCACATATAATAGCTATATGGATTGAATTTTCATAAAGAAACTGGGTAAAAATATGCCGATTACACAAAAGACTCTGTGCATTCCACTGTACAATATTTAATTGGTTATGGGTGAATTTTGAGGAGAAATATTTTTGTACTTGAATGTATCTTTAACTATATCTAGCACATTTTTAGAAGAAATGGGTGTGTCATTAGTTTTGTTTAATGTTATAATTTTAACTATGGATTCAACTAAAACATTCAATGCTTTGTTGTCAGAGTTAAGTATTGCAACTAAGTCCATGTTAGATTTTTGTTTACTCCAAGAGGAGGAAAGCTCTTTTTGTCAAAAATGTCGGCATATGATTTAGGCATGTATTTATTTCTATTCTCTTCAATTTTATTTTTCTTGATTGGGCAAGCTCCAGAAATGCTGACATGATTTCCCTTGCAGTGTACACACATAGCCTCTTGCAGTGTTTTAGTACATGACTTGTAATTGTGGCTTTCACTACATATAGAGCAACGTTCTGAGTTCTTGCAAAATTTAGATAAATGTCCATACCTTAAACAGCGGTAACATTGCTTAACTGGTGGCACATACATAGAAATATCGTGTCTCCATCCTGCCAAGTCGACATAGTCGGGAAGAACGGAAGCAGCGAATTTTTTTTTTTTTTTTATCCTGGCACGGCAAAGTGACCGCACTGTACCTGATGGTAAGCGCAGTGCGGTCCAAATAGAGTACTGAGTAGCGAGAGACGATCTATCCCCGCTACTCAACACTCTCATGCCGGCCTGCTTCTTCACACTACGCCATGAGCAAGAAGGTGAAGAAGGGGTCGAGGGTCTAGTGTCAGAGTACTAAGAAGGCCGCAAAATGGCCATTGTACCCCAACTCCAGACCCCCGACAAAAACCGGATGTACACTGGCTGATCCCGGAACGCGACACACTTGCGTGTGCCACTATGGCGGGTTTTTCGCCCTGTGTACGGTGGTCGCTATCCGGGCGGATATGAATATCCTACCACCAGAATGTGATGGCTACAGTCAGGGTCGGCTGTTGAATAAAATTATTATCAATATTTGTCTTTCGTAAAAATCTCCTAATGCAGATAATTTTTTTGTAAGTTGAGAGCATGGTAAAAATTTTTTTATTAGATAATTTTGCTGGCACATTTCTTATAATTCCAGTAACTTCAGTGGAGTTAGCAGGTATACTGGCTTTAAAATGGTACTCCTTCAGGAAAGTTTGGTTGCTTAAAAATGCATTCGCAAAACCAGGCTTTTCAAAGAAAACCCCGATTTTAAATTTATTAAGGCTTCTCAAATATTTAACACCCTTATTGAAGCGTTTTAGGCAACTTGATAAAGATAATAAGTCCCTGGATCCGATAGGCCTCTGGCTGTCAAGAGATTCAACAAAAACAACAAATTCTGTTGCAGCAGCATCTTCGGGATAACGCCGTGTATAGTCAGTGACATAGTAAGGGGCATATTTATCTGCATCAGACTGTTCTTCACAATCTGAATATGAAGAGTCTTCCGATGACTCCTCTGACTTTTCTACTACAGGGGCAGCAGCATCGGCGCCTTCTTTTTTTCGCTTTTTGGACGTTCGACCCATTGTAAAACAAATCCTTATGTGACGATTATCTTATTCTTAGCTGTATTTACAAATTAACGTAACAAATAATAAATAAAATTAAATAAAAAATTTCAAAGTTTGCAAAGCCCGCCTTTTCACTTAGAGGTTCCCGCCTTTTTTTTCCCTGTCATAAAAATCAGAGATTGCCGTTTTGGTTTTATTGGAATAGACCATAGAGTAGGTAACCAAATTCTAACAGCCATCGAATGGATTGCACTGCAAACGATAATAATCGATTGAAAATTTTAATTCCATAAAATCAAATGGCCAAGGAAATAATAAATTTTATTTATTTCATTACGATTTAGATTTGTTCAGCTGTTTTATCGTGAAATACCCTTTCAGCGTTTCACAAACAGAGTACTTTTCATTTATAATACCTATGGATATAGTATGGATTCGTTACAAAACACACAATAATGATAATACAGAATTTCTGTATTGCAAATACCCTTTATAAAAAGAACGCGCTAAATTAGCTTCAATACAAGGCTGTATGGTGGATAACCTTTGCCTTCTCTGTTATATAAAATAGGGAGAATGAAAAAAAAAGCTTTACGTCGTTTATTTAAAAACAATGTTGTTTAAGATTTGAAAGAAATTATTTTTATTTAGTAAGGGTATCGCTCTAAATTAATGCAACCGAAACTAATTAGTGTTGAATGTATTATATAAACATTAATATACAAATTAAGAATGCCTGCTTACCAACGGGAGCCCTCATGGGACCGGGAAGAAGATGCAAACGAAATTTACCAAGCTACAAGCGATCCTTTGGCGAGTGAGTAAAACTATAATCCATTTTATTTGTGGCATTAAATAAATACGTAAAACAAAGTCATCTTGAAGTTAATTTATCGTTTCAAAGGAATTCAAAAACAATGTTATAAAACTTTTCAACCGTATAAGATTCTCTATATTTGCAGTGATATATAATGAAGGTCTATGGAGAATATGCATGTTATCTCCGTTGCACAATTTACAATGCACAGCTGTGAAGTTAAAACAATACGCATCAAAAGTGCGACAGGCATTAGTTAGCTCTGTAAATACAAATAAAAATCTGAAGTATGCAGTACAGTTTGAAGAGCAGCCCTTATTGAAGTATTCAGAGGATGACGCTAATGGTTTGACGGTATGGTATTTGTCTTTACAATGTTTTTCCAGTTTTTAATAAAAAATACAACATGGTTTATTATTTTTATGCAAAGGAATTGGTGTTCATTGGCAAGGATTTGGAGTTTATTAAATCTAAGATAATGTTTGTAGCCTTCCTATGAATTGTATATTTATCTTTCTTCTGAATAGAATATTTAATAAATTGGTTATTTATATTCTTTAAAAAAAATTAATCTGGAAGACACTACAGAATGTGATGAGAATTCAGCCATTTCATATAAAAATTAAAGTAATATATTTAGTGGTTTATCATCAAATTAAAAATATAAGAGCCACAGTGCAACATAGCTATATATTTTGGGACTATTTTAGTGCCTATAGGAATGTAAAAGTAATGTTCCTGAATTTAAATGAGCTATTTTATTTTAGATAACAGTATCATCCAGTCAAGAAAACAACAGTAACAAAAAAGTTGTTTACGTAGCCATTCTTTTGTCCTGGGGTATGAGCATTAATCTGGAGAATGCCACACATTTACCATACATGCTAGAGAGAGGGGAACAAAAAATTGGAAGTGCAGTGCAGACGACTCTGCAGAGTCTATTTGACTGTAATATTAAACAATTTACTTTTGCCCAGGTATTGTATTTTTGTAGTTAATATGTTAACGAGCAAAACCTGTTGTGCTATGTATACATGATGACATTTGTCTCTTAAATTTTTTTTTCCAAAATAACTTGCCGAATGTCAGAATCATATATTATCTTAGAGTATTTAACACTGGAGACGCCATTGAGCGCTTACCCCGTATGACAAATGTAAGAGCACGGTGCTCATACACGTTCTATAAAACGAGTTGCGCTTCGTGATCCGCCACTAAAAAAGTGACATCACGTGCGAATGGAGCTCCCTGAAAACGCGAGCCTGTAGCGGTATTAACATGTAAAAATAGATCTGACACATCAAACTTACAAAAATACAAAATTATTTTTCACCTGGACATATTTTTTTAAAGTAATATTATCATTAAAAGCAACAAACATATAATCTCTAAAAATTATCATCGGGTAATAAATGTTGCCATATTAAACTTTTAGCCACAGTAGTGCAAAATTTATTTGCATTCAATATCTTAAACGCAAGTTGTTTTTTTAATATTCATTTTTAACTAATGTTGCCCGCGGCTCCGCCCGCGTGTAGGTCTTGGAGCATTTTAACCTTCTATATTTTGCTATCCCATAAGAAGCGTGCATTTTTTCGAGTTAAAAGTGGTCTTTGTAATTTTCTGATCCCTAAACTGCCACTATGCAAAAAATCATGTCGATCCTTTGCTCTGTGAAAAACTAAACTATCCCATGGGAACTGTACATTTCTCCGGGATAAAAAGTAGCCTATGTGCTTTTCCAGACTATAATCTATCTCTGTGCCAAATTTTCAGTAGATCCGTCCAGCCGTTGTAGCGTGATTGGATATCAAACAACCATGCATCCATCCATACATACGCATTTATAATATTAGTAGGATTACTTTATTTATGCTTCTTAATTTATAATTTAAAAATATTAGGAGAGTTGACATATCGACTAAGTTTACAATTTCATAAACTTTATGCCAGTGTAGCATTTTGGGTGGTTTATGTGGTAACACTGTCGTTTATGCAAGACTCAAATAGTGTTGTAGATAAACTTATAAAGGTTATCGATAAAATTACTAATCCATCTGGACTGTCTTCTAAACACATACTTTTAATGTAAATAGTTCTAACACACTAGGAATGTCACAAAATATGACAAAACCAGAATAAAGTGTTTATCCGGTATATTTAAAGAATATTTAGGTATGAATTTTGGCGCCATTCATTTATTACGTAAGATGATGTAGGGGGGGAGTCGATCAAGTCTTATTTTTTCTTACAAGGGGTGGGAGGGAGTCTTAATAGTTCTTACGTAAGATCACACAAATGCGCAAAGTTAGGATTATACTTTGAAAAAACGCGGGCCATGCCTATAATTTTAAAAACAAGCAACTTAGATTTTTTAAATTTTTTTTGTTAACCGGTATGACTTGCCTTTTCACCCGGTTCCGGCTTGACGTCGACTTTTGGGACACCCTGTATTCATGTCGAGATCTCAAGGCCTTTTTAAATGCTCTTCATAATAGATAGCCGTTAGCCGGCTACCACACCAAAACAGGCGATAATCGCTCTCAATGACATACAATAATTTCATTCACAGCATTTGCTAATCGCATTCGTTACCAGTAACACTGTATTTTTTGGCTCCGCTTATTTAATTTGAAATTTTATGGAATAACAGAACACTCCATTTTCTTACAAACTATATAACATTGGAAAGGTCGTGTTGTGTACTTTCCGGTGGTATATTTGCTGAGGTATAATCGGAATACCTCAAAACGAGTGAGTAATCAACATTTTAAAATAATTTGCAACGGCCGTCATTGTTGTGTTGCATGTGCTGACATACCTGAAAAACGCTACTCTACAATTAGTGTTGACCAAAAAAAAATGGAAGTGTCACAGATGATGTGCAAAGCAACCAAAAACTGATAACAGTAATACACCTTTACGTCCCATTGACTCACCCGGGAAGTCGAGGAACAATAATGACTCGCTACCTTTTAATAACAATATTACGCATCGAAAAAAGCCACTGTTGATACTAGCGCAATTAGTGGAAGTTCCGGCTTAAACTCTTCCGCGTCAGTTATTACAAAGATAGACGCTAGGGAAATAATAAGAGAAGAATTCAATGTCATGAAATTGGCTTTAGCACAGGAGCTTAACCAAACCCTTAAGCAGATGGTGAGAACCGAATTTCAATCTCGAAAATCAATTCATAAAACAGGAAATAACTGCTTTGGATAATAATGTTTGTTTCTGAATGAAAATTATGAAACCACCAAATCCGCCATCGCCAAATACCAAGACACACTGGGAGAGCTAAAGAAATAGAACGTTCAGTTAACATATACGTTACAGGATCTGCAAATCAGGCTTCAGGTTGCTGAGCAGCATAACCGTTCTAACAATCTTGAGATAGAGTGTGTCCCCGAGCACAAACAGTAAAACTTGCTATCTATAATTACTCAGCTGTCTAAGGTATCCTGCAACTTGAAAGAATCCGACATTCATCATTGCACTCGTGTGGAAAAAAGTAACAGAGACGACAAGAGACCTCGCTCAATCATTGTTAAATTGGCTACCTCTAGGCTTCGGGATACATTTTAGCGAAAACAATAAATTTTAATAAGGCAAATCCAAACGACAAGCTCAGTACTACTCACATAGGCATTGGAGGTAATAAATCGCCGCTTTACATTGTTGAGCACCTTTCACCTAAAAACAAATTACACGCAGCGGCTCGCCAGATCGTCAAAGAAAAAAAGTACAAATTCGTGTAGATTAAGCAAGGTCGTGTTTTCATTAGGAAAACAGAAGAAGACGAGTTTACTTATATAAGAAACCAAAAGACCAGAACCGACCTAAAAAAAATCTCTGCCATATCCATACTAGCTGTTGCTCGCGGCTCCGCCCCCGTGGAGTTTATTTTCGGGAGCAGAAGTATCAATGCAAGGAGTTGTCTTCTGCACTGAGACACCTATAGCGATCGTCCTGAATCTCAGGTGTTGTGACTGTCTAGATGGCTAGACAGGCACAACTCCTAACTTAAACTTCTAGCACTCCTTATAATACCCCGGGATCACTCCGTAAGTGTCGAAGAAGGCCACCGCGGGGTTTTAGCTGGTAGTGTCCGGTTGGGTGTACATAAGTAGTAGGGACTCGGCCCAGCCGCAGCCCGGATAGCCATCATCCGGGCGAGGGGGTGCTGGGTCGTAAGACCGGCTAGTCCAGCATAACCGTTTTAATCTCATTCCGCTTCCCCCCGAAGCGGACGGCAGTAATAAAATGCTTTCCCCGCGACAAAAAAAAGTGTTGTGCCTGAAGCTTTAAAGCCTAAAGCTTTTTAAGCTGAGATTACATTTAAAGAATACCTCATAAGTTAACTCCTCACTTCGCCCTTTAAGGGATGATTTGGTAAAAACGTTGAAACACGTATTTCTTTATTTTTTACCTAAAGCATAATTCATATTTAGGAATTTTCAGATCCCTAAGTTGAAGTATTACGGATTGCCCATACAAACTTTTAACCTCTATTTCACCCCTTTCACGATATTTTTTTGAGACAAAAGATACCCTATGTCCTTCCCTAGGATATAATCTATCCCTCTACTGAATTTCATTAGGATTTGTTCACCCGTTTAGTCATGAAAAGGTAAGAAACAGACATACAAACAACAATATTAATTTTGCTGCGGAGATATTTTAAAACTGTAATATCTCCTAAGATATTCATTGAAATCAAATGACGTAAAGGGCAACTTTGTTCAAAATTAAATACTTGTGATGAATAAAGTATTTATTTGGATAAGGATTAATACCATGTTTATAAAAACCCCTTTCCAAATAATACATTGTTTCAGAACAAATTCGATAACCATTAAAAAGGTTATAGTGAGCCAACCGAAATAGATAGACTTATGCTATCGCGGATTTTTTTTAGAACTTTTTAAGGGTAACAATTTCGTTGTACATGATTGTTATGTAACTTTAACCGTTAACGCAGCGTACGCAACGGAAGCTCTCAAAAGGAATCAATTTTCCCCGTTTTTGCAACATTTTTCATTGCTGCTCCGCTCCTATTGGTGATAGCGTGATGTTATATACCCTATAGCGCTCCTCGATAAATGGGCTATCCAAAGCTAAAAGATTTTTTTCAATTCGAACCAGTAGTTCCTGAGATTAGCTCGTTCAAATAAACAAACAAACTCTTCAGCTTTATATAATAGTATAGATTAAATAAATTAAAGGCGTATTATTTAAAAAAAAAAACTAAAAAATAAAGTTTTTATTTTTGCTTATTTGGCTTGTATTTTTCTCAGTACTCATTACCTTTATTATCTTTACAGTATTTCGATTAAATTAGAAATATTAATTTACACTATTTTTAACTATACCTCTCTACTTCTGTCCCTTTTCACGAAATCACACCCAGAGATTGCAAGAAAGCGATAGAAAAGATGATACACATAGAAAAATATCTTAAAACATTTAATAAATTATAATTGTTTTATTTTATCTATCGATAGATAAGGACAACGCTATCTATACCTCGTGTCGACATTGCTACGCTCTACTGTTTTTACACAGTTGTCAATATATGACACTGTAAATATATTTCACAACAAGATAAATTTGTAACTGTGTGCATAAATTTGCCAGTGTTGTATGAAATGGTGTAGTGTGCGTGCGTAGCGACGTGATTACATTTTGCATTTGTGTGCACATGTTTATTTGTAGTTGTACGAAGCCCCCCACCGACATTGCTGAATTTTTTGTTCAAGATTCGAGCGTAATGCCGTCTCCTTTTGGTTGCCTACTCTAAGTATATTATATATATCGCACCTCCGCTCAAATAACGTCACAACTCCAAAAACTACATTTTTCAGGAAAGACATTTAAAGTTTACCCTACTTAATTTGTTTACTTTTTGGATCATAATTAAAAAAGGAACTTTTTTAGAAGAAAACGTTCTTCTGCAAGTTATAATGATTTTTTAAGCTCTATAAATTCATATTATTAGTATTCTGAAAATCCTGAAAAAACATTGAAAAAAAATCGGGTTGTGACACTTTATGTATAAAAAAAACAAAGTTTTACTTTAATTTGTTTATTATAATGACACAAGTATGTTTAACTTGTTACGAAATACAATAATAATAATAATAATACTAGCCCTGTATTAAACATTGTCCCACTGCTGGGCACGGGCCTCCTCTACTAATGAGAGGGGTTAGGCCTTAGTCCACCACGCTGGCCTAATGCGGGTTGGCAGACTTCTCATACCTTCGAAAAACTCTCAGATACGCAGGTTTCCTCACGATGTTTTCCTTCACCGTTATAGCAAGCGATAATTAACATTTTAATACACACATAACTTTAGAAAAGTCAGAGGTGTATGCCACTTGGGTTTCGAACCTACGACTTTCGTCTTGACAGTCCGTACCGCAACCAACTAGGCTATCGCTGCTGTAATAAATACAATAAATTCTTAAATATAACGTGTAGTACACACAATATATCAGACTTTGAAATGCCTTATTATAAAGACAATTAAATTTTCAAACTTATTATTGAAAAATAAACAACATTCTATCAAAATTAAATAATCTATGTACTTCAACTACGCTACGCTACGCTTTTTAGAAGGCAATTTATAATCATGATCTTTAACAGAATCGTCTGTTTCTTCTCCCGTAGATTCGGGTTCTTGCAAATTACAGTCTTCATTCTCTATTCTATTACTTTTTACTTGTAAGTTGGAAATATGTGTAGTAGGTTCATTTATATAATAATATGTATTCTCTTTATTTGAGGTGTCACAATTTTCTTCTACATCTTTTGGTTGTGTGTATCTTCTGCCTCAATAGACAAGTCATCAGTTACTGTGTTATGTTGGTCATTGGGTTCCAGACATAATGACAATATTTATCTAGATCTGGACATAGTTACAAGTGAATCATACACTGCCAAACCAAATACCACCTGAGAACAAGATGAACAAGACGATAAGTTAAAAACAATTAAATACCTACCTAAACATTTTTTAAGATTTTAAACTAAAAGAAAAATTGTATAGGTCAGTATTAGTGATCAATAAATGTGTAAATTGAATTGTTTCAATCACGTATACTGGCATAACTCTGCATAAGTCAGTATTAGTGATAAAAAATAAGTTACTTGAATTATTGTTTCAATCACGTATACTGGCATAACTCGACTAACATCAGTTTAGTTGTAAAAAAAAAAAAAAATTTTACTTACCTCGTTAACAAAAACTGTCTTGATTCGACACAATAGGGTGTTTGACTGGTGTAACCAAAAAATATAAAACTGCACTAGGAGAAAGGATAGTGGGCAAACATATTTATTAAATACATTTTTTTATTTTAAATGTATTATAAACATTTTATTTTCGTCATTAAAATTTAGAATTTTTAATCTGTATCACTCGGTGCCAAAAACGTAGCAATACCGGCCGCCATTACTCGTGACGACGTCGCACATAAACATTGCATCCTACGACAAATAAAATTGTAAGGAAGAACATATTTTTCGATGTGTAAACGTGTGGAAACGTGTTAATTTCGTCTTCAAGTCTTCTATAAGAATGGAAGAAGGCATTACAAGGGCTGATAGTCGAAATCTGCCACTTCTTTCTTAAAACTTTGGATTTTGGCACATGGATGAACAATTTATCGTGATTTAGTGTCGAGTTTTTACACAAAGGCATTGAACAATATTTATATGCTAGCTCATTCATTTTTGTGGAAAAACTAGAGATAAATGCAAATAATTTGTTATGTTGTTAGGTGTCACGAATGTTTGTAGATGTGCGATGACGTCACATAGAGATAATGTCACGTGATAACGCGTTTTAGCGCGAAATTATATATGAAAAAATTAAATCACGGATTTTATATAAATTGAGTATATTTCAATAATAAAAATATTACGGGGGCTATAAGTGAAGAGTCCTCTATCGATGTCCATCAATCTTCAAAAATTGTCAAATACCCTATTCACTTTTACTGAACTACGCCCGTATGACCACCTCGCGCAAGTCGTAACATGACACTGTTCATGTTCGCCGCGGCACAACTTTCGGTAAACAATAGAACGTCACAAGTGCCATCTAGGGACAAATAATTGAACTACGTCTATGACGTTTTGTGAGCATAAAGTATGTGATATTCTAATACGAATGGTACAATTAAAGTCATTTAACATTTTATCGAGTTATGACGTTATTTGAGCGGATGTGCGATATTGTGTTTTAACCGCTGCTACCCACACAACAGGTTTTATAGGCCATATTCTTGTAGATTAACAAGTCTAAAGAAAAAAAAAACAGTTTTTAGTTTTATTATATTAGTATAAATTACTATTTTTTGAATACCAATTGAGATGTTTAATATATTACTTTCTTTTCAGCATCAAATATTACATTTTGGGTTTATGTTTGTTGAGAATGACACATCCCGATCCAATGACCCATTTACATTGGTGTACAAAGCACCTCAATCTGAGGTTAAAGATACTGAGAAGAGACTGAGCTTGTCTTTTGAAGTGGGTGACGTGCGTCGAATTTGGAATGGGTAATATTTTCAATTGAATTTATAATAATGTAATAAGTTTATCCTGATATTTAAATGTAATTTAAAGAATTTTCTAATCAATGTAATACAAACTTATAGTATGATTACATTTCTTCTTTTTCAGGGTAAAAAATGACACATCCAAGGCTTCTGAGCTAGTGTATATAGCTTATCAAATACTACAGAATCAAATATTTAACATGTGCTATTTAGATATTACAGTTTGTGATTTAAGTGAAGTAAATTTGCCAAAAGGTGAAATTAAAAGTACTGGAATAGTAAAAATGAAAACACCTGAAATCGTCAACTGTTTTTTCACCACCTTGAACGAAATAAGCAATAGTAATATTTGGAAAGACTTGAATAATTCTGAGCAAGAATAAATAAATTATATTTATATTTTGTAGGGTATTTCCTTCTGTGTGTTGTTGCAAATTGTGTGTAATAGTAACTATTTATTAGTCTGAAGTAAAAAAGTTAAAGCATTTTCATCAAGTAATGATTCATGTTATGTTTGTTACATCTGTTTTGTTTTGAGTGCATGTCAAAATCTGTAGATTTTTGGACCATTGCTTTTTAAGAATTTTATGTCACTGACAACAACTTGTCGGGTTGAAGCATGCCGCATGGATAAACAATCTATCGCATAAATATATCAAATTATAAAATCATTTATGATTAGGCCAGTGTGGGGGGCCAAGGCCTAACCTAACCCCTTCTCATTAGAGAGAGTAGAGAAAGTCATACCCAGCAGTAGGATAATATTTAATACAGAGCTTGTATTTATTTGAGATGCAGCTCTGTTTATATTATTTTATAACAGCTTTATTGTTCCTAAAGGGCGAAAAACCCTCCATTTTAAGGTAATTTCGTAGTCCAGTGACTTTGACAATACGACCTTCAATAAGCTAGTGTGTTTAGCAGATTCCTAAGAATTGGAATTCAAAGTAATTTTTAGCGTTTTGTGTGATGTTCCTCCTTAATGTTTCATTGCCCATTTCTGCTACCATGCAGCAATGTGAAAAAACTTGTATCTTTTGCTTTATAATATACTGAAGCTATTATTAGGGCTTATTGACGTCTCATGTTATAATTTAAGATGACTCGCGCAGTGTGAAGTTGCACTCGATATATGATTGGGCGGCAGTGCCGTCACATTAGAGCAGAGGTCCCCAAGTATTTTGTTAGTGTGGTTTTGATACTATAAACTGTTATTAACAACCATGGTAGTTACCACCAGATCAAGAGAGCGTCCTTCTCGTTGGTCATCCAAAAGGTTCGACCCGTCACCTCTATCTCAGTAATTCCCAATAGACTACTGCCAGTTTTTACACAAATTATAACAAACAATGTTTTTTAACATTTACTCTCATGAATTACACCTTACAAATGTGTCTGCATATTGTTACCTTACAAAATATTTTATCGTATCATTATTACAATGTGCTAAACTTAAAAATAGACTATTTCGTAATCATGTCTTTGAGTACCTTGCAAGCAGTCCTTTAGATTTCTTCTTCCCACACAATTTTATTTTACGCATTTGTTACTTGTGCAAACTATTCTAGGCCACCACCTTTATGCAAAATGTACGTAAAATTACACAAATTGTTTATAAAAGGGAGCTGCATGATGCATCGAAGTCTCGCCGAAGGACATGATGTCACTAAGTTTGTATTATGTTATGTTTATGAACAAGATTAATATTTCGATGATAAGCATACATTAAAATTGCGAGTACAAGGAATATATATACACTGTAAGGTATAAAAAGTTTGAATAAATTACAATAAAATAATTTTCACCGTTTAACTTTATAACACAAAATTAAACAAAGAGATCTACAAACAAATTGTTAAAAATAAATATTTGACAGAAAAATAATTTGTATAATATAATAATCTGAGTGTATTCTGTTGTTTCACTATGTAAGATACATTATATATGACGAATCCCGCACTGCTTGTATGTAGCAACATCAGGAATCGTATTCAAGGGCATAGCTGGCCCTTCATATTCGTCCATTATACAATACAATATTACATTAACAATGACCAAACTATGATTACATGACTTTTATGTTTTACAAATAAATGCTTCGATAATGACATTGTGAAGTATGATAACAAATAATACATAAACATACATACACATGAAATTACAATACATAAGCCTAATACATGAAATGGAGCTGAAAGACATTCTATATAGTCCGGTGTGTGTAGATTCATCCTGCGTACATTGAAACACTGAGAAACTTATGTCTATTTTACATAATAAGCATGGTCACAGTCAACACACTAGAGATAAATTAATGTTCAGAATATATAGACAGATAAAACAAAACAACATATAAATTATACGCTTTGGATTCTAAGGAAGCAAATGTTCGATCACAGACGTGAACTATTTGTAAATGACGCTACTAACTATTGAAATAGAATAACTTGTGGATCACTTTGTAGTTATACTGCCTCGAAGGCGTATATGTAAGACTATGTATTACGAGTTCTGACGCAAGCTTTTCAGCAGCTTATAACTCTTAATCCGGCATGTAAGTTTCGTACCAATGTTTGTTGCACACAGCTGCACCCCGCCTGAAAAAATACACAGCAAATTAAAGATTTGATTTGATTACCTAAAACCTATAAACGAAATAATTTTATGAATCGGAACAAAAATAAGTAAATCAGACTCGGTTCAAATCTGCTGGAAGGAGTAATTCTCAAATAGGGTTATATGAAGCAAGTTTTGTTATGTGTATCAATAAATCAAATAAATTATTTTGTAAATTAGGCTACTTGGGGTACTTTTTATAAGTTAGGATTATATTCATATACCAGTGCTTTGGAAATGCCCACTGGTCTGAGGAGAAGCACCCAGAAACTCAGCCATAGTTCTTTTATACTCAGCCGTAGGCGTTTTGTACTCAGCCATAGGTGTTTTGTACTCAGCCGCATGTGTTTTGTACTCAGCCATAGGTGTTTCGTACTCAGCCCCAAGTGTTTTGTACTCAGCCACAGTTCTTTTATACTCAGCCATAGTTCGTGAGTACTAGGAGGGCAGTGCACTCACCTCCATGGACTGGATGTCCGGCCCTGCCCGCCTGCCGCCTCCCCGCTCAGTGTGTGCAGTGTAACACCTAACAGCAGCCGCCGGGCGCCGCGCCCCCCGCGCCCGCACCCCCAGCACCACCCGCGCCGCCCCCCGTCGGGTGCTGAGGGCCGATCTTGATGCCGTTCGCCTGAACACACAAACATTTTTATATTCAAACATCTATTTTTTAGAATTTTAAAATGACTTTTTCGTTCATATCACGCTTTTATACCATAGGGGTAGGCGAAGATTATAGATTTTAACGGTAGGCAGTGGCTTTGCTGTGCCCTGACATTGCAGAAGTCTATGGGCGGTGGTGACTACTTATCATTAGGTGGCCGGGGTGGCCCGTCTGGTCGTCTGCCTATCGAGACACTTAACACAAAAAAAATTGTTTGGAGTAGGTACTTCTAACCTGTTCTTTATTAAGAATGTCGCCAATTTAGCCTCGTAATTACAGCGTCCTCTGCCAACTTTTCCATCCAGACTCGCCTTGTGTGTCTGCTTCATTAGTATCCTATCAACAATCCTCACAATGTGCTCAAACCACCTCAACATACCTATCTCCATTCTCGTCACTAATCATCTTTCGCTCTACAATGTTCCATTACCTCATTATTCCCTACTTTATTACACAACGTCACACCACATACAGTAGCACACATTTTTCAACAATTTCTAAACAACCTACTGCCAAATACAAGATTTTAAAAACAACATGCACGAATTAAAAAAGATAATAAGACATATAGAATAGGCCCTCACCTCGTTGTTGATATCAAACACACCCTCCTGAATCTTCTCGTATATCTCCTTGGCGGTGTTAATGAACGCCTCCTCGACGTTGGCGGCGGTCTTCGCGGATGTCTCCATGAACACAAGCCCGTGCTCGCGTGCAAATGCTTCGCCCTCTTCCTTTTTCACCTCACGTCGTGATTCCAAATCACTGGAGACGAATAATTGATCAATATATTATTGGTCACTTGGTATTTTTTATTATCCTGACACGGCAAATGACCACACTGCACCTGATGGTAAGCACAGTGCCGTCCAATTAGAGTATCGAGTAGCGAGAGATAATTTATCCTCCGCTACTCAACACAATAATGCCGTCCTGCTTATTCACACTACGCTATGGGCAAGAAGGTGAAGAAGCGGTCAAGGGTCTAGTGTCAGAGTACTCAGCAACATTGCCAAACATCGTATCCCAGCTCTAGACCCCGACAAAAACCGGATGTAGACTGGCTGATCCCGGAACGCGACACACTTGGGTGTGCCATTGTGACGGGTTTTATACCCTGTGTACGGTGGTCGCTATCCGGGCGGATATGAATAACCTAACACCAGCATATGGTATGGGCGTGTGATAAGGAGGGACAAAAGGCTGTGACAAGACTGGTTATCAATATGAATGTGGATGAACGAAAGAGTCGTGGGAGACCTAAAAAGAGATGGATGGATGCGTGAATGAGGACATGCGCATGAAAGGAGTGAATGCAGATTTGACGCATGATAGGACTGCGTGGAGTCTAAACCATTTGTGCCGAGCCCACTTAGTGTAGGCTAAGGGTCCAGCTTATTGATTGAAGAAAATGAAAAATGTGTATTAACACACGTTCATATACATTGACACACACAATGTTGTCAATGTTGTCAGTGTTCATTAAAAGAACTTATTGAAAATTACGAACATTATGACACTGTGAAAAATCGAAGATTACAGTTTGAGTACAGTATATACATATCGTTTTCGTAAATACCCGAATTGGTCAAATGGCACCTACAATCACTGGCATAGTGTTTAAATCATATACAGAATGTACATTTACTAAAAAGGCAGGCTGGCGGATATTTCCTTGAATTTGTTAAATCACTTTTTCCAGACCTTCTTATGAATCTATAGATTGTCTCCTTACTGTAGAATGTGAACGTACTATGCCATCGCATAACTTATTTCCAGTGTTGACTAAAAATTTTGTGCCTTGATATTCTTCAATCTCAGGATAGCGTGTCTTTTGATATAGGTGAGTCTTAGGTATCTGAGAGTGATGGCTTGTTAAATATTGTAGATACAATGAAGTTTGAAGCATGTAAACAAGTTTCAAGAGGGTTCTTACTTAACAGTTAGAGATCATGATATGTTTAGAGATACATTAAGTTTAGAAAATGTTGGTCCAACTTATCAAAGATTTTACCTTTTGTTGCCAATTAACATGATAACCATGTTAGAGTTGGAATGTTGACGCGCGTCCTCCAGCCAGGTTGTTAAGTGGTTGAACGTGTCCCGCCTGGTTATGTCGTATACTAACAAAGCGCCGGCAGCGCCTCTATAGTACGATCGCGTGATTGACCTAGACAATACAAACATAAAGTACAGATAACCTATAACAAAGAGTGCAGATAACTTCCAGCATGACTAAATGTTTACAAGTGTACAATGTATTAAAAACTTTTTAAACATTGGTTTATTCACCTCCTCCTACCTATAACCCATTTCAATGCAAAGCTAGCACAATATGCTGTATGCACAAAATGTTCAGAAAGGGTATTTTGTTTATTACGATATCTGTTCATAAATTTCTCATTAGGAAATATGTTCCACGTTCCAGCGTTACTAACGAGGATGCAGAAATTATTTTCAGAAGTATAGTTAAATTTTGTTGGCCTATTTATCAAAAGTTGTAACTTCTTTTTGGAAAAAAAATCCAGCGAGACAATAAACTGTTTGTTCTAGATATTTTACAAGAAAATGACTTATACAGAAATAGTCTATATTGTGTTATTTGCGGGAAATAAGAACTACTCCATTCGAATAGTTGAAGAAACGTGCACTGATGGCATTAAAAACCAATATCGAATTATTGTAGTTACGAATTTTGATAATTAGGCCGACGATTTTATTTTATTTTATTTGGATGGCTCACAGCTATCAAACATAGAAATATATGACAAAATGAATACAATACTAAAGACTATTACGAGCCACAGCAGATAGATAAAAAGTTTGTAGTCTTCAGTAATCGTATATACACCGATAATGTTGAAAACTACGATCACTGTCAAATTTCGCACACACAGCATCTAACCCAGTGATGTAAGTTAACTCGTAGATATATCATTCAAATACGGGGACTCCGAGTCAACAGCCTCCATGGTACAGCAGGCGAGTAGCCAGCTGTGAAACGAGAGGCCGTGGGTTCGATTCCCGCACCGAGACAAATATTTGTGTGACAGACAGATATGTTTTCGGGTATGGGTGTTGTGGGACCGTTGTCCCTCGTAGTTCTTGATACCCACGATACAGGTTTTACCTGGTGTGGGGTCAGAACTATGTGTGTGACTGTTGTCTGTATTTTTATTAAATCCGAAAGATTGGCAGTCATGCATCGAACTAAAGACCTACAGGGCCATAAAACAATATTGTTGTAATATCTAAAATTATCATTGTCCATTTGAAACTAATGATAGGTATGTAATTGATCAATATTAATATAATTGAATAAAGGTTGTTTCACGTGATGTAGTCAATGGAACTACTGAAGCAAGTCTGAAAATTCTTTCAATAATAAAAAGGTTTCTTAAGCGACTTCAGCCAACACTATTTTTAGTCTATTTTTGATACCTCTCCAGTGCATTCGCTTTACCGAGCTACAATTTTAAACAGAAACAAATATTGCAATAACCTTTCGAAATCAATGCTTGATAAATGAATAAAATACTCAGCCATCCGCTATTGTGTCTACACTGGTCAACGCCAAATAAACTTACAAAAAATACACTTTCGTAATTGCCTAACAAATACAATGTCAGGTGAATGTAATTTTCTTAGTAACCTAATTACCTATTTACTTAAAAATGTTAATTTTGATTGCTACTTTGAAGGCGTGATTTATGTAGTTTTTAAACTTATTTTTTTTTATCCTGACATGGCAAACTGATCACACTGTACCTGATGTTAAGCGCAGTGCTGTCCAGTTAGAGTGTATCAAGTAGCGAGAAACAATGTATCCCTCGCTACACAATCATGCCGACCTGCTGTGTAGCTTCTTCACACTACCTCTGGGGCAAGGAGGTGAAGAAGCGGTCCAGGGTCTAGTGACAGAGTACTCAGAAAGCCGCAATACGGACATCGTACCCCAACTCTAGAGCCCCGACAAAAATCGAAAGTTTTTTTTTACTGGCTCTCCAAAGTGACCAGTCCACACTGCACCTGATGTACACGGGCTGACTCCCGAACGCGGCACCCTTGCGTGTGCCACTATTTTCTTTCACCCGGGTTTCTTTGGGTTTTACACCCTATGTACGGTCGTCGCTATCCGGGCGGATATGATTACCACCAGCAATTTTAATTCTTTTAAGATGGACGTTTAATACAGGTTTATTAGAAAGCGTTAAAAGCGTTCTGAAATTAATACGGACAAGCAAATTATTTAAGTGATTAATATTTATGAACAACGGCTGTTGTCGTAATTTATGTCATAATCTTTTTGCATAATTTATATGGTTGCTTGGTGAGCACAGATGGGGTATTATTTGCTAAAGAAATCTATGATGAAAGTGTTGTACTGACCTGTAATTATAGAGGTAGGCAGGCCATATTTAACGTTCTTGTCGAGAAACGACTATAGCAAAACTAACATTATTGAAATAAAGAGACAATGGGGGCGATTAAAATGTGTGGTATATGTATAATCCTGTGGCGCCGCTTTAGGCCACAAAGGGTCCTTTGGGTACCTACAGAGTTTGGAATCATTTGGAAAATGGTAGCAGATCGCAATAATGATATTTATTTTTTCGTTATAAAATTTTTATGGTGATATTTTCTCTATTGGCTTTTAAATAAAAAATACAGCAATGTGTTAGCACGTTTTGAGGTCCCTTTAGTCTCGGAGTCGTGAGCTAGTACGTGCATTGCGTGTCTCAAAGAGGAAATTAACGAGCAAAATAAATCCATACTAATATTATAAAGAAAGTAATTCGGTTTGTTTGTAACCTTTTCACGACTAAACGGCTGAAGTGATCGTAATGAAATTTGGCAAGGATATAGATTATATCCTGGGAAAGGACATAGGCTATATTTTGTCTCCAAAATAATCTTGGAAAGGGTAAAATAGGGGCTTTGAGTTCGTATCGACAACTGTAATTCCTCAAGTTAGGGATTTGAAAAATCATATTTAAGCTTTTGCTGAGAAATAAAGAAATATATGTTATAATTTTTTGCAAAATCGATCATCATGGAGGTTCTAGGGTGCAGACCGCTTACCACCAAGTGACTCACTTGCTCGTTCATCAGCACCTACTTTATAGTAGTGATAATTATTTTTTCTCATTAAAACACCTGGGATACAGCTCAGATTGTATGTTGTGTAATGCTGATAGGTACATAACATTTATGGAAACAACTCACTGCACCATTAACTTTTGTTTAAAAATTCATCACTTACAGAAAAACTAAACAAAAAAATCACAATAATAAAACAAGCAAAGACTGCCTTATATAATCATGGTAAAACAACAGCTAATGACAATGCTGTGTACAGTAAATATCAGCATATTTGGATAAATATGCCTTTATTAATAGACTCACCTGAAAGCTTCCTGGCCAGCAGTGTCCCATATTTGCAGTTTGATCTGCTTGCCATCTATAGTGATCATCCGTGCACCAAACTCCACACCAATGGTGAGATCGTGTACGGGTTGGAACCTTTTGTCAGTAAACTGGAGGAGCAGGCATGACTTGCCCACACCTATAGAATATATGATTTATAAATCTATGATATTTGTTATAAATTCAGGTATTTTTATTATAATCATATATATCAATAACAATTTAAGGAATCATAGGATAGGATAGCTTTTGCCTTCTGCTACCTAGATATAAGTATGTCCTAATGCAAAATGTATATGCCAAATTAACAGCTTTGGTGAATTTGTGCAATATTTTAGAACAATGTTCCAGTTATTAGAAAGAAATGTTTTGATTTGATATTGTTTCAAAAATAGTCAAGTATTGTCTAAAGTTATAAAAAATTTGATAATTCCATATTTTCAGCAATAATAATCAATGAGAAAGACACTAGAGAATTGTGAATGTTTTTCATGAGAATAAAGAAAAGTCTTATATTAATATTGCTGAAACAGTAGATGAACTAATATTTTACTAGAAAAAACTAACAATAGTCAAAATCAATTATGGTTGAAATAACACAACCTTAGTATGTGATTAATTCTATGATTTTGGCCGTTAGGAGTATTTATCTAATGATTATGTTGATAAGTCAACTTAAAAAAATCTGGTATAATGTTAGCATTTAAAAGATGCTAGTAAATGTAAAAAATAACAAATATTTGTTTACTTTACTAACTCCATGTTATCTGTAATACATATTGCCATAATAATTATAAATATTATTAATTTAGTCTTCTTTATAGCAAAAAAGTTATCTTAAACTTCTTTTAATAATAAAAAACAATATTAATACTAATCACTCATGTTTTATGAATGAAAATCTTCAATCAACCAATATTAATACTATGAAAAAAAAAACAATTATCTATAAATTGTAATAGTAACTGTACTGTAGTAACTATACCAAGGTATTAGTAACACCACCTTAACAGATTAGATAAAATGTTCATTGTTCACAAAATCAATAATGTTTACAAGCTTTGTGCTGCTTTTAATTAGTTACTAGTAATTACAGATTACAGTTGTATTAATGACATACATAAATATATACTGTTAAATATGCTTCAAAATGTATATATTTTTTATTAATGTGTTAACATACATAGGGCGTAAAATACATTTTGTTGCAAAAAACAAACAAACAAAGAGAGTCCTTGAGATTACAACCTATAAACAAGTACATAATAAATTATCACAAGGCTTTGTGTTGGGTAGCTATATAGTACATCAGATGAAAAAATCTCCAACATCATATGATGTGCGCATCTGATTCTCTATTTGACGTAGTCTAAGAGAGCGTAGGCGGAGACGCAATGACATACAGTCTAATTACTCACACCCCATACACAACAATAATTATCAAAATACACATCCATGCATTGAACAATAAATCTCGTTATAAAACAAAGCAATTAAAGCTATAAACTAGAGAACGTTGAGATGCTATAGAGGAAAACACTAAAAGAAGGCTAAATAATATATCAGGAAATAAAATCAATACCTGTGTCGCCGATGATGATGTATTTGAATAAGTAGGCGTATGCCATTTTCACTGAGATTTATTGAAACAATACCAACTACGGTTGATACTACCGATAAATAATAGTATTTAGTATAAAAAAAACTGTTTTATTGTTAAAATAACCAAATTAATACGCAGTATTTAGTTATGCCACAGCTGGTTGAATCAATTTGTCATTGTGAAATTTTGACAATCACAGAGCATAACCATACTTTTTTTTATACTGGTAAGCATATTTTTTTATGGAATTAGAACACCGTCGTCATCATTTTTGTCTATTGGTCCGTCCCAAAGTATCTTACAGTCATAAAGATAGAGAATGGACTTTGCAATATCCTACCAAAATTCACCACTTTGCAGAAAGCGACTATGCGGCCAATACCTATTTCTTTTCGCTCCTACAAGTCTGTTACGTACCCCAATCAATATTCTAGAAAAAGACAACTGCTGGCCACACGTTCTCCTTTATATCTCTATCACCTTTTTCTGCTCGTGTTCATTCCGGGCTAGAGAGCACTCAGTCCATTCTCTATGTTTATGGGTAACGATAGACAAGGCTGCCTGATGGAGAACCTTTGCATGTCTATGGGTATTACCTACTGACCACTGACGTATATTATATGGACAGGATATCTAATACAAAATGACAGCTATTTTCTTGACTTATTTGAAGCGCCCCTCTCGAGTGTATTTGAAACTAAATTTGACATATAATAGGGATGTTGCTATTTTTTAAAATATCGGATTTCCGATATATCGATATTTTAAATATATCAATATCGGAGTTTGATATATCCGAAAAAAATATCGATTTTTTTATTAAAAATTTTTACTCGTCTACGGGTCTGATCCTGACGCCATACATCCTTTCTTCGTGAATCGGGGCGCCAATGAATTTATTAGATTCAAAGATCTTGGAATCATATTTGACGACACCTTAAAACGTGATATTTTTTAGTTTTTTTAATTATAATTTTTTGCCATGAACTTAATATTATTTTCTACTTTTTAGTTCGGCTAGCTATTAAAGCGATCTATTTTTTAAATATAATTTATAGTCCCAAAACAGCATCAAACCTAGTTATAATAAAATATTCGATTGTAAATTAAGACCCCATTAAAAAATATGATCTAAAATGATACCTTATATTTTTTATTATCTTGGCGAACCTATAGATCATAAGTCTTTGATACGTGTGTAAATATTCAAGTAAATCGGATGTCTTGAAGGTGGTGAACATTGCGTTGAAAGATTCCGTTACATATATACTTAGTCTACTGAGATACAATTGTAGCTAATATAAAGTGTGTAAAGACAATCATAATGGTAATGAGCTACAAAATTATTTAGCTACACAGTTTATAATCCACTATATTTATTATAAAAATTTAAGTGAATACTATACTAAGCAACTAAATTAAATAGGGAAAGAGGAAACACATATTATAGTGTAACTAAAGTACCGTAGATTAAGTTGACGATGATGTAGTAGTTTCAATAATTTACGAGTATAAATATCTATCTCCGATATCTATATTTCATTATCAAAATATCGATATATCGTCCAAAAAAATATTAGTAATAAATATCGATATTTCTAAATCATAATATCGATATTTCGATATATCGATATTTTATCAACATTCCTAACATATATATATATATATATATATGGCCGTTTTATTGTTTCGAGTGCGTCTGTCTTGACAGTGGCTTTTAACTGATTATTGCGTTGAAGACCTGAATTTGAAGAATTCTTTGTGTGTGGTTTTTGTTAATAAACCATGAGAGTTTGTGTTTTTTGTATGACCCGTTACCAAACGGAAAGTGGAGTAACATTTCACAAGTTAGTAAACATGCATCATGTTTTAGCTATGTATATTGTAACTAGTCATTTTAAAGATGAAATTATAATTTGTAAGCAAAAAATAACTCTAATAAGACATATTTTTATGTGAATTTGTTTTGTAATAGCAAATTTATATATAAATTATATCTAGGTAGGGTAGCCCAAGTTTAATTTCGACAATACATATCGATATATTATGTCTAAGGAATAGGAAATATTCATTTCAAATCATAAAATTACATTATAAAATTTCCATTATAGGTTTGTTTGTTTGTTATGGCTGAAAAACATGAATGTTGAAAATTTGTTTCCAAACATAAATAGCTATTTATGTTCTAAACATTTTATGGAAGATTGTTTTATTAGACATGTTTCACGGACCCAGTTAAAAAAAGGGCAGTGTGCCCACAATATTTTCCGGTGGGTCTAATATTATATTAAGCTTTTTAAACATAATATAGTAGATTAAAATATGTTTTGCTAAGGCGATGTTTTTATTATTTTTAAGATTTGTAAACCATCGACTGTTGTGTATCATTGTCGATATATCATCCTTCGTGTCTCAACTCTATCGTTAGTTCCACGGACGCTCACTGCTCGACTGCACTGCTATCAGCGCCAATATGGCGAAAATCAAATAGGCACACTTTCGCGGATCAAATATCCTGTCCATATAATATACGTCAGTGCTACTGACAAATGTTTTCCTCGATCTGTCATTACTGTAATGTCAAATGGTTTTAGATGTGATTTTTAGGCGAATTACTTTGTTTTTATTTCTGGTTGTAAAGTTGGTTAATAATATTCTTTATATTTGTAACAAAATACAGCAATATAGTTTAGGCCCATCACGTCTAGATAATTTTTAGGTTTAGTTTCCGTTGGTAACCTTAAAACTCAAAGAGTACAATGCCGACGGCATCGCCAATTTATATGTAATCATGGATTCTCGTAAAGAGTCTACTTCTATGAAAAACTCTAATAATGTAGATTGTGACAGTGAAAAAAATCGAAATTACAAAGCTAGTCCAAGACAGCCAAGTACAAGCGGTAACACCGAAAATCTGTTTACATCAACTCCAAGTCAAGGTTCTAGCTGCGGTCCACTAAACGGACCGCGATCAAGACTCACAAATCCATTATCAAACAATGATGTCGGGCACTCGAGCGCACATTCTGAAAGCAATACCGAGGCCTTTAAAAATATACCCGGCCCTAGTCATTCGCAAATGTATAAAATCAATTCACTCAACGAATCGGAGGCTACAGCGTCAACAAGCAGTAAAGCGAGCTCGAGCACATATGACAACGGCACAGAGTCCAACCAGGATGTGGTGTCATGCAATAAGCACAAGGTGTGTCAAGACATGGCAAGTAACAGCTGTAGTGGTCCATCAACAAGTGGTATGGCCAAAAGTAACGACTCCACTGAGAACTGTGCCTTTCGGGAGAACAGAAAAAGACCTTCGACTCTCAGACTAAACCGGTCTGATCTAGATGCAGATGACAGCTCCAGTGACACGGGAAATGATGACTACTCCCTAGGCTCAGAGGATGGTTGTATCTACACATACAGGGGTGGGGAGCATTTGGCTGACCTTCCTAGCTCATTCTTCAGTTTGGACATGGGTTTGCCATTGGACAAACATTTACCCATACTACCAAATTACGCAGTGCCACAGCAAGGGAACAGGGAGCATGGTTCTGGGGCTTCAAGTCCTGATATGGACTTTTTAGAGATGGATTTTGATCCAGGACCATCCTGTGAGGTGGACTCTGGTGAGGAGTCTACTCCAGATGCTGATTTGGATGAAGCCAATATGCCGGAAGAGAATGAGCCTGTGCTGAGAGAACCAACCCCTGAGCACATTCCAGCATCAAGATGTATCCCAAATGCACCGAATAGCTCAGCAAGTACACACAATGAGCCTGAAGTGTATTCCTACAGTTTACCCTCAACAAGCCAGGCTGGGGTAGGGCAGAGTGATGCAGCTGAGGTGACGCAGAGTTATGGCCCATACATCATGCACATGAACTTCAAGGGTGAGCAGATATTAGTGAGGAGAACTATGTCACATTGGCCACATACCATGCCTGTCAGTTTGCATGTGTCTAGTGGAGATCTGGTGTCACCAAAGGAAATGTTAAACTGTGAGTATAATAATATTGTGTGGTGGCATGTACACAAAAATACGAATTCCCATTATTAAAGTACAGATTAATCAGAATTCTGAAATAACAAACAATAGAGAAGATCTTTAATGGTTACTCTTCCAACCTAACCTAACCAAAAGGATTCAATAACAATTCTAAAATGAAAACATTACAGGAATGAGGAAAGCATCTGTCTGTCTGTTTATCTGTTAACTCCATCTGAAACCATCCAAGGCTATGTTCTAAATTTGACATTTGCACCAAACCTTACAGTTTACATAACTTGTTAGCTAGTTTGTTTTTGTGTTTAAATGCTTAATCATTCTATATTTGAAAGAAAACTATTGGTTTTGTATATGCATTTTTTTTTTTCTGGCACGGCAAAGTGACCCCACTGCACCTGATGGTAAGTGCTGTGCGGTCCAATTAGAGTATCGAGTAGCGAGAGGCGATCTATCCCCTGTTACTCAACACAATCAATATATTGTATGATTATGCATAACCATTGTATGGTGTTAATAAAATTGTGTATGTTTTTGTTTTTAATTAAAGGAGTTTGGTTGTTATTGTTTTAAATATAATATTACTATACTTTTACTGCATATGTAATATCAGGCTCTTCTTAAGCTTTGTCCTTGTCTAATGATCTCCGATAATACTGTTAAGATTATTATTATGAAATATTTTAGTTTGTTATAAAATATCAATCTGACCACCATGAAGGTGACATGTTATGTACAAATATTATTTCCACAAGTTTATTTATATTCCTCAATGCCTTCTCAGAGAAACATGTAAACACAAATTAACATTCTGAAATGTTGTTGGCGCTCATTAGATTCTGGAGTCTTGCCATTTAAAACTTGTTGCTGATTGTTTTTTTTTTGTTTAGTTTATTTGTTTTAACACCACTCTGGCCTCTTTAATAAGAGAGTAAATAAAAATGTGGATTGTAATGACAAAATGTTATTATTTATTAGCATTTTAAAAACTTATAAACTTTTGCTGGTGGTAGGATATTCGTATCCGCCCGGATAGCGACCACCGTACACAGGGCGAAAAACCCGCCATAGTGACACACGCAAGTGTGTCGCGTTCCGGGATCAGCCAGTGTATGTCCGGTTATCGTCGGGGGGCTAGAGTTGGGGTACGATGTTTGGCCGTGCGGGTATAAGCCGGTTCACAGTCGGTTGGAGGCGTGTTGATCCGTCGGCCAGGGAGACCTGTAGAAACGGTGGTACCGCTGGCCGCCCGCGGTACAGTACAGGGGCCCAATCGTGGCTAACCACCACGAGAGGCTGCCCCACCATGCCGCGCATAATCTTGGGTGGGTCCGTCGTGCCGGTTGGTGACCGGATGTGCGGTCCCGGCGGCCTATCCCGGGAGGGTACGGGGGCCCTTCCGTCCGGCGGATCAGCTCACCTCCTCTCGGCTCTTTTAGTGGACCGGCGCTTGTTACGGCCTTCTGACTACTCTGACACTAGACCCTTGACCGCTTCTTCACCTCCTCCTCCCATAACTCCATGTCAGTGCATACAAAGAGAGCAGGTTTTACAGCGGTGCGTAACCCCACCACCGCCTTCACAATGGAGTTCGCTAACATCCGCGGACTCCATTCTAATCTTAATGCCGTCCACCACCATCTTGAGACGGCCCGGCCTGCTCTGCTCTTCTTGACGGAGACGCAGATTTGTAGTCCGACCGATACTTCATACTTGCTTTACCCCGGATACTCGCTTGAAGAAAGCTTCAGGCCGAGGGCCGGGGTATGCCTGTATGTTCGGTCGGACGTCTGCTGTCGCCGTCTGCGCTGCATGGAGGACCCCTCCTTCTCCACCCTGTGGGTACACGTCGACCTCGGCTCCCAGAGTCGGGTTTACGTGTGCCTTTACAGGTCACACGACGGGGACGTAGAGACAACTCGGCTATTTAATTATATTAGCCAGGCGACAGACGACGCGCAGGAGCAGTTTCCAACAGCGGAATTGGTAGTTCTGGGGGACTTTAACGCACACCACGAGTTGTGGTTGGGCTCCTCCAGAACTGACCATGCCGGCAGGACTGCTCATGCATTCGCTTTGACGAATGGCTTGACACAGCTGGTGGACCAGCCTACCAGGATCCCAGATGTGGCAAATCATGCGCCCTCTCTGCTGGACCTACTGCTGACGAGTCATCCAGCCGGGTATAAAGTGACGGTTGGTGCTCCCCTGGGTACCTCCGATCACTGCCTGGTTGGGACGTCGGTTCCTTGCGCTTTGCCTCCACGTCCCGTGAAGGTCAAGCGCAGGGTCTGGCACTACTCGTCGGCAGATTGGGATGGTATGCGGGATTACTTCGCATCCATCCCTTGGCAGCAGCGCTGCTTTGATGGAAAGGATCCTTCAGCGAGTGCTGACGCCATTGCTTGCGAGATCAGAATAGGAATGGAATATTACATTCCTTCCTCTGAGATCGCAGGCAAGGGCCGAGGACGCTCCTGGTTCAATCGTGCATGCGCCGATGCTGTTGGCAAGAAACAGGCGGCGTATCGTGCTTGGATCGGGGGTCGCGCTACGAAGGATCCCAACCTCAAGTCACTCAAAGCAGCCTATAACCGTGCTGCCAAGGTCTGCAAGAGGGCGTATGTTAAAGCGGATGCCCAGCGCGTCTCCAAGATTGGATGTGCTTTGGCCGATAACCCAACAAGCAGTCGTGCTTATTGGAGCTTGGCTAAGGCCGTCCAATCTAATTTCTGTCGCCCTTCGCTGCCACCGCTGAGATATCGAAATGGAACACTAGCCCATAGCTCGCAGGAGAAGGCCGATTTACTGGCAAACCTCTTCGCGGCTAATTCGAGACTCGAGGACTGCAATGCTCATTTACCAACTACGCTGCCCGGTTGCGGTCAAACAATGCCTGATATCCGTATCAGGCATTGTGATGTGCGGCGTGAGCTGCAGTCTCTCGACGTCCGGAAGGCTAGTGGTCCTGATGGTATCCCAGCGCTTGTACTTAAAAAGTGTGCAGCGGAGTTGTCTCCTGTACTGACGCGCCTATACCGATCGTCCTACCTCTCAGGTATTGTGCCTGAATCTTGGAGGGAGGCTAATGTGCAGCCGATCCCCAAAAAGGGTGATAGGTCAGACCCTAACAATTATCGCCCAATCGCCATAACCTCAGTGATGTGTAAAGTCATGGAGCGACTGATAAACAGCCAATTAGTTCGCTACCTAGAGGATCACTCGTTGATCAATGACCGCCAATACGGTTTCCGTCATAACCGATCAACGGGTGATCTTCTAGCGTTCGTATTACATCACTGGGGGGAGGCGATTGACAAGCATGGCGAGGCTCTGGCTGTGAGTCTCGACATAGCCAAGGCGTTTGATAGGGTCTGGCATCGTGGCCTTCTCTCCAAGCTCCCGGCATACGGTCTGCCCGACAACCTGTGCAAGTGGATTTCCGGCTTTCTGCATGAGCGTAGAATGCGTGTCCTCGTTGATGGACACGCTTCGCAGCTCATGTCAGTAAATGCCGGAGTACCACAAGGTTCTGTGATTTCGCCCACCTTGTTTCTTCTGCATATCAATGATATGTTGTCGCTTGGCAACATTCATTGCTATGCAGACGACAGCACGGTTCATGGGCGTTATAGCAGCAAGCCTCCTGGTTGCCGGGCGGATACTGAGAGGAGATGAGAGGATCTTGTCGTTGAGCTCAACCAGACCTTGGATCTCATCTCATCATGGGGTACCAGGAATCGGGTTGAGTTTAATGCCAAGAAAACCCAGGTGTGCGCGTTCTCGTGCAAGAAGTCTCCGTTTTCTCCAATCCCCGTTCTTCAGGGTGTTCCACTCGCAATGCGGAATGACCTTAGTGTCCTAGGTATGGATATCCGCTGCGATCTTAATCCAAGGAGTCACATCGAGGGCGTAATATCCGCCACTTCACGCAGGGTCGGAATCCTGAACAGGGTGCGGCGGTTTTTCACGCCTGGTCAGCTCTACCGCTTATATAAAGCGCAGGTGCGGCCGGGAATGGAATACTGCTCGCACCTCTGGGACGGTTCCGCAAGGTACCTTCTCGATGCCTTGGATGGGTTGCAGCGGCGGGCCATCCGCATTGTGAATGATGCAGACGTGAGTAACAGCCTGGAGCCGCTACAGCTGCGTAGGGATATTTCCTCGCTTAGCGTGTTCTACCGTCTGTATCATGGCGAATGCTCTGAAGAATTGTTTGATCTTATCCCATCCTCTCCCTTCCATACCAGAACCACGCGTACTGGCTTGCGGAGCCACAGCTTCGTGGTGTCTACTACCCCGGCCCGAACCAAGAGGTTCGCAAACTCGTATTTTTGCCGCACCATCAAGCTGTGGAACAGTTTGCCAGCTACCGTGTTCCCTCCTTCCTATGATCCTGGGTCCTTTAGGCGTAATGTGAAGAAGCTAAACAGCAGGCCGGCATGATTGTGTTGAGTAGCGGGGGATAGACTGTCTCTCGCTACTTGATACTCTATCTGGACGGCACTGCGCTTACCATCAGGTGCAGTGTGGTCACTTTGCCGCGCCAGAATAAAAAAAAAAAAAAAAAATTTATTAGTTGTTATTCATTTACAGTTTCAACTGGTAACCTAATAAGTACACTAAGCGTAACAGTTTTTAAAATTACATACATACATACAAGCCAGTAATCCTCAAAGGGGTAGGCAGAGGTGTAAGAACTAAGGGGTGAGCCTATCGCCGTACCTGACGCACGTCTGAACTCCGGGCTAATACTGAGTATTTCGTGATAGAAAAATACAATATCACTTTTACCCAGCCCGGGGAGCGAATCTGAGACCTCAGCACAGAAGTTCTAGTGCGTACACAATTACAACAACGCAACCGAGGCAGTCTAATTTAACTACTAAATATACTTAATTGATTTATTTTAGTGGTACAGCTGTTGTCATTTAAGACATAATTGGCAAGATACAGATTGATTCTTTTTACATTGTACTAAGTTTTTTTTATTATTCTGATAGATAATTGTTTTAATTAGACAACAAAATCATAATATATCTAGAAACTCACATTAAAGAATTTCAATATTTTTAAAATTTATTGCAGATGATGAAGAGCCATCTGAAGGGCCTTTTGCACATCAGATTAACCAGGGAGAGAGACCTACATATGACTCTGCAAATCTCTCATCGGCATTATACCATGTCACAATGGCAAAAAAATTGATGGCAGAAAATAAGTCTGAGTCAGAAAGTCAAGCAGTAAGTTCTTTTTGCATATTTTATATCTGTAGTGCAGTTGCCTTGAAAATATAATTACACCAGTCAACAATGACACATTTCTGTTGCATTATAGTTATAAATATATATTGAGGAAGTAACTTTGTAACAATTTTAAGTACATGCTTGTTCATCAATTTTATATTGCTTGTAATTAAAATATATGAAATATTTCAAAATATGTCATTATAAGTTGTTATTATGTAGGAACAAAGGATATTCATTTTTATGTAAGGCAAAAGGCAACTAAAATTTATTCCAATAAATTGTTATATATGGTTGTTCATAAAAGGTTTTTGTTTCTGATCCGTTGATTCGTTGATATTTTTACTAAATATCTAATAAATAAAAATGAAATGCTGTTAATTGGTTTGTGCATCACATGACAATGGCTTGACCATTGTAAATTTTTTAGTTAAAGGTTTTTAGGGTAGGAATTATTAGAATAGTTTTACAAGGAATTTAGGAAGAACAGATTTATTTTTCTGTTAGTTGCGGCCATACCCATCTGCTTCAAAAAGCTAGTAAATAAAAAAAACTACTGCATCCAAATCAACAACAGATATCCTCATATTCCCAGTGCATGCTTTACGTTAGTGCTTTAAGTTTATTGAAAATACTCCTTGTTTCATGGCTGTCAATGGCGTAGCTATGATAATGGTTTCTTATGTTTACACGAATATTGAATTGAAATGAAACTAATTTTACGGATTCTATCTGATTACTAAACTTTTTTAATCCCGACGTTTCGAAAGCTTTACAGCCTTCATGGTCACGGGGCGGACTGTAAAAAAGTTTAATAAATCGCGATAAAATTCGTAAAAATAGTTTCATTTCAATGTACATATGATGTTTACTTCCAGACTGGGGACTCTGGGTCGGAGCCAATAGCGACCTCGAGTGTGAGTGCTGCCTGTGTGGAGCCCCCGCGGTGCATGGTGTGGTCGGAGCGGGAGGCCTGCGAGAGGCAGGTCACGCAGATAGGCACGTCTGCTTGCGGTGCCACAGCTGTCGTTAACGTTTTCGTAAGTTTCCTTTGCTTCTTCATACATGTACTAAGAAATAAACACATAAATAATCACACACAGGCTCAGCGTCCGCTAGATGGGAGGGTCCACCTGACACTGATTTTCAGGAGTGCCACACGAGGGCCACAGGAGTGTCACACGGACATGAGGCTGTATGGTCTTGAACCCTTCCCATTAAAAGAAAAAAATACATGCTAAGTAGTAAGCATTAAGCATTCTAATCTTTGGTTTGTAAACAGCCATGTAATATAAACAGTAGAAAGAGTAATAACAAGCTGAATATTTCCTTCAGTATAGAAGTATTATGAGTAAGTGCTAAAAATAAAATAATATAATTTTAACATAAAGTAAATGCATTTAAGCATAAAACATTCCATCAGAATAATTTTAAGCATTATTTTTATTGCTTAATTTGTAACGTCTTTTTCAGAATGCACTTGGAGTGCCTGTGAATTTAGAAAGAATAAACTCTGCTGTTGGAACACGACAAAGAGCTAATAATGCTCCGTTGCCAAGGTATTTAGCATTTATAACTCACGTAAAGTAGCTTACGGGTAATAATATTGTATTGATAGAGACATCTTCATAGAGATTAAATAACAAACTATGTAATCTATGTCAATCATTTAAAATAAAAAAAAATCATAATATACAAAACAAATATACTATTTTATTTGATAGGAAATTTAAAATGTGAAAAAAAAACATTTAATTCATGCGCTTTCACAGTACATCAAAATTGGATTTCATTCATTTCTGTTTTTAACTAAATGCACATATATATATTGAAATTTATACAATTTGAAGGCAATTTTCAAAAATTGCAGATCTGTTTACACAACACAAAAAAAATTGTAATGGTAATCAAAATTTATTATTTAAATTGTGTTATTACAGATATTTGCTATCGCGAGCGGTAGCGGGGTGCACGGCGGCTGACCTGGTGTCAGGCATACACAAGGCCTCAGGTGGATTGATCACGGCTCGATTTTTTCCCACTTATCCTGAACGAGCCGTGTCACTGTCACATTGGTTGGCTGATTGGATTTCATTGGGTATGTTATGAGTTCATACAAAGTTATATATTTTTTATTTGAAATATACAACATATAATATAAACGCATACCCTGAACGTAGTTTGTTAAAATTGCCTATTGAATCGATTTCGGTAATTTTTAAAATAAATATTTTTTCCTGAAATTTATTATAGCTAGTAAAATAACAGTTACAAACGAAATAAAAAAAAAACAGGTGATAAGGCCTTTTTAAATGCAACAGTAAACAGAATCCCTTATCAAGTCCCCTCACAAGCTTATCCCTACTTTTGGAAATCTATTACATAATTATTGGGATCAATCCCTGTTTATGATAATGACTGAAACAGAAATAATTGCAAGTAATTTCCAGGCGCGGTGCCGATCGTGACTCTGAACCTGCAGGCGGGATGCTTGGGATGCGCTGGGTCTAGTGTGGGTGGTGTGGGTGGTGGTGAGATGCCGGACGCGTGGCACCACCAGATGGTGTTCGGCGTGTGCGCGCGCGGCGTGTACGTGTGCAACCCGCTGGCGTGCGTGCGCGAGGGCGCGCTGTGGCCGCGGCTAGCGGCGCCCTCCACGCTGCAGGTGCGCGCGCGGGACCTGCTCGCTCGCTTCACGCCGCACACGGACCTCGCGCCGCTCAGCCTCGTGCCCGACAGACGGTTCCACACATTCAATGTGCTCGGTTAGTTACACCATATGCTCGTCGCTCATCATGTTCACTCATCCATATTACAGTAATCTCTATAGTAATTAGAGAAACGCCCTTATTTTTTTTTATTAGGTACACAAAAAATAAACAAAGTAATAATAACGTGCAACACTGTAACACCTTCTAGGAGTGAACACAACATGCATATTATGATATCCAAGATAACCACAAATATTCGTTTTGATGCTGGAACAGAAGGTACAGTTTTAACTTGAGAGTTAGTAGTTTTATTCAATGACTTTTAAAGAGGCAATGGATGTGTATAACATCAACGTCTACGACTTTGATACGAACAGCATTACAAGTTTGCCAATAGAATGCCACTACTTTCGGAAGATTATATACAATATGAGATTGTTTATGCTGTCCCCCTTTGTTCTGCTCTTAATTTAGGGCTTAATCTGGTAACGCTGATATCGACAAACTGAAGTATATATTCTATAAACACACTCAACAGTCACACACATAGTTCTGACCCCACACTAGGTAAAACCCGTTTTGGGGGTATCAAGAACTACGAGGGATTACGGTCCCACAACACCTAGACCCGAAACAAATATCTGTCTGCCACACAAACATTTGTCACGGTGCGGGAATCGAACCCACGGCCTCTCGTTTCACAACCGGCTACTCGCCCGGCTCTATATGTGTATACACTCATGGATATCGCTAAACTCAGTTATCATAATCAGGTATTAAGCTAAGCTAAGCAACCCTAAGAAATTGGATGGCAGAAATTGGATGCGTAGAACCGAAAATCGGGTTCAATGGCGAGCCTTGGGCGAGGTCTATGTCCAGCAGTGGACTGCGATAGGCTGATGATGTAACAACCCTATAGTATCATTGTGGTTGCAGGTCAAGTGGCGAACGTGATCCGCGAGTGGCGCGCGTCCGGGTGGGCGGAGCACCCTCCTCGCACGCAGTATGTGCGCATCCCCGCCGCGTACCAGGCCGGAGTCACCGTGGCCGCGCTCACCGGCACTGACGCGCATCGCCGGCTCACTGCCGCACCGCACCTGCCTCTACTGACACCGCACGCACACACGCACGCAAATATGCACGCATACACGCACGCACACGCAGACACGCACGCGCACACGCACGCACACACGCACGCACACACGCACGACCCCGCATGAGACGTCACACTCGTCGCTTGGGTAAGTAAGGTACGATCTGATGAAGATATTCCAGTTTCTGTTTGCAGTCTTGATAATTAAACACCAAACAGTTGCATAATCCTAACGCAACTGTAAGGCGTGCTTTGTCGCAGGTATCAGACAGAGACTCGTTCTCGGTCCCTGATATAAAAAAACTTTCAGTGGGAGGGTTGAACAGCTTCTCATTTCACATTAAATCATCGGCTGTCAAATGTCAAACTATTGACGAATATAGAGCGACGGCCCACTGTAAACTTAATATAAGTATAAACACGGGCACATAAACCAAGATATGCAAAGGTGAAGTAAAACAATGGTACCCGGGCAAATAGCCCATTTCTCACCGTACACACCGTATACACAGTGGTAATGCCGTGGCTCGCTCCAATGAGTCGCGTTCTAGGGTTAACTGGTGTATATGCAGTTACCTCAGGCCGACATAATTCTGGTGACCGCCGTGAAATGTTCCGTCTCGCGACATTTTTTTTACTCCACCATACTTATAATCAGGCGCAATTAAATCACTCGCTGTGACTAAATAAAAAAAAACGCATAGTTAATGAGGAAGACTACTGTCAAATTAGTTACATATAGATGGCGCTAAATGTTTGTTAAAAAAGCAACGTCAATTTACAAATGTCAAAAGTTTTTTTGGTGTAAAAAATAAAAAATCCCCTTCTCAATTAACACAGACAACTACTTTTCGAAATTATAATATTTTTCTATTGATAATCTCCTATCAATTGATTCAATTCAATATTCTATTAGAATTTTTAGCTTTCATCTCGCCTACATCAACTTTTCTTCCATGCAGCAAAACACTTCTTTTTCAATCATTCTTTCAATTGAAATTCCGTAAAAACTTCACAAAAAAGCTGATTGATTTGATAAAAAAAAACATGTATTTTGAATGAAAACAGCGCCATCTGGCATTATAGCTTTCTGTAATCTTCTTCATTGGCCAAGCGTTTGCCTTTTAAGATAGCAGTCTGGACGCACCGGTCAATTGGCAATTCCTAATTGTAGAATTCATAAAAAAATAATGCCTTAAAGCCGCTGATGTAAGGATGGCTTATTTGCACGCGTTTAGTGTATATAATTATTACAAAACCCTAAGGTTTTATATGACCTAAGTCAAAACGTTTTAAGGCAATAAAATATATTTAAAACTATTTGGCTGAATGTCACTGTCAAACAGTGTAGGTATACATTTTTTTCAATGCATTGTCCTCTTGAATTGACTGAGAATGCAAAAGACATTAATACTTATTGTTTTATATTTACTTTCATAATTTTAAGTAGAATTAACTGTAAGTTTGTAATTTTCAATTAAAAACATGTAGGAGCCGACTGGTTAATCTATGTATAAATGCTTTTTATATAGTTCATTACTGTTAAGCGATAGAGTTATGTACCACCGATGTATAAAAGTATATTATGATCTGAATTATCTGGTATTATACACTTATATTTGGTATACAACATGTAACATGATTAACGCACACTCTGAAAGTAGTTTGTTCAGAATAAGCGACTGAATCGATATCAACAATTTTGTAATAGACTATTTTATTTTCCAAAAATAATTAACACTCAGGTACATAATAGTCACCTTTAACTTAACGTTCAAGACAAACGAAACTGAAACATAACTCGATGCGATAAAGTCTTTTCTAAATGCAATAATAAACAAACACTTTAAAAAAATCAACTAAATAAAATTACGAACTTTATGTCGAAAATTAGTACTAATAATTTCATAAAAAACAATATTTATATTCATTGCAGTCTAATTTCAATACATGAATTATGATTGTAATAATATTTTTAAATTGGGGTGTCTGAGGATGTGCGTTATTCCCGTTACACGTAGTATAAGTGTTTATAAACGGTAGCAGCACAAAGTATCACATTTGGTGTAAAAGTAATTCAGTGTAATAACTTGATGGCTTGAGCTTGTGTCGCTCAAACTGTTCCCTACGTGTGTTGAGTATAGTCGGATGTCGGAACTTAGTTAATGTTCTTTGTGTAACAGATGCGAATGGCTAAATTTTATTAGCCACTTAAATGATAATGTAAATAGATTTTTGTAAGAAATATATAATATATATTAGTCAATTGGTGCTTACTAGTCAAAATTATATTAGCACATATAATACGTAGTCGTTACACAAATCATATGCGTAATTACATTTTGTAAACCATTGCACGGAACATCGTATGCCTGCATGCTGTATTCAATCACAATTCAATATATTTGTTGTATTAATTGAAACGCGACTACTTTGGTGTTATTTAATTATTCGAGAATTCCAATTTGCGTTGGCGTACCGAGGGTGTAGTAAGTGTCCCCTGCTTTAGGGTCTGTATTGTCATCCATGGACCCTTACTCCCTCCCGTATATTTAGCTGTCAATTATGACGTTTGTATGCCCCAGGTCACCGTGTACGCTAACGCAATGACCTTGTCGATTTAAGTCACTTTTATAAAGCATTAATTCTCTAAGCAATTAATCAATTAATAGTATATTTTGGTAAATGCTTTTCAAATTGCGAGTTAATGGCATTTTAGGTTTCTAATTGTAATTGCAATTAAAATGTTCGACTAACATGTTCTTTTATCTCGAATAATTATGAAACACGAATGTTCTGTTCATTTAGGCGTGTCTAGTTTGCAAAGTATTGTTTAACGTATAGATAAGTACTGCGGTGTGTATGGGGCGCGAGGATGGTCCACACACCTTCTGTAACTCGGTTATAATGAGAACAATGTTATTAATAACATTATATTTTTGGAATATACTATGATAGAATCCACATTTGGGTTTCAATCTAACATCTGAACTGTATTATGTCACAAACCTATTGCCGCAGGGTAAATTTTATTTTATTTAGAGTGCGGTGCCACTGGAGCAAAGAAAGCAAGCGATAGCCTAGTTGGTTGCGGTACGGACTGTCAAGACGAAAGTCGTATGTTCGAAACCCAAATGGCATACACCTTTGACTTTTCTAAAGTTACGTGTGTATTAAATGTTAATTATCGCTTGCTTTAACGGTGAAGGAAAACATCGCGAGGAAAACTGCATACCTGAGAATTACAATTACACAATACCACAACAATAATGAATATTTTCCTGGCTACAAAAGGAAGGTAAGGGGTATTTGGGTCTGCAGAAATCTCACCGCACGAAATTATAAGTTGTTATTTCAAATTTGTTTTCAGATACTTTTTTGATTAACCCGCTTATGTGGGGGCTTTTTTGTCGGGGTACGATGTTTGGCCGTTCTGCGGCCTTCTGAATACTCTCGACACTAGACCCTCGACTCCTTGCCCATGGCGTAGTGTGAGGAAGCAGGCCGGCATGATAGTGTTGAGTAGCGGGGGATAAATTGTCTCTCGCTACTCTAATTGGATGACACTGCGCTTACCATCAGGTGCAGTGTGGTCACTTTGACGTGCTAGGATAAAAAAGCCCGTTCATACTGTGTATGTTAAACTAATAATTTAAACATGAACACTACACAACTCCTTCCTGATCAGCTCTGTTTAGGGAAATAAATAAAAATAACACCCAACAGTCACACACATAGCCCCGACCCCACACTAAGATACGAGTCTTGTGTTGTGGGTATCAGGGACTATGAGAGACTTTCGGTCTCACAACACCCAGACCCCGGACACAAATATCTGTCTGTCGCACAAACATTTGTCCCGGTGTGGGAATCGAACCCACGTCCTCTCGTTTCACAGCCGGCTACTCGCCTACTGCGCCACGGAGGCTGTCAATGTATCCTGGTTATAACGGTGAATATTATTGTGAATCTTTTATATCACAAGTGATGAAAGCGAAAGTGTCCTAGAAAAAAGGTAAATATTGAAGGTTCCAGGCATAAAAAATGTCAACTAAAAATATCCAAATACCTTTATTAAAATATAATATTCATTCAAAATAACAATTTTTAAGGCTCATATTTATTCAATAATTAATAACAGACCTTCAAGCAAAGGTTCATAGAAATTCATACAAAAAGGAATCTTAATCAATATTAAAAACCCAGAATACATCAAACCAGATTAGCCCCATCAAGATTTTTTTTTTTTTTTTTTTTTTTATTCTGGCACGGCAAAATGACCGCACTGTACCTGATGGTAAGCGCAGTACGGTCCAAATAGAGTACTGAGTAGCGAGAGACGATCTATCCCCGGCTACTCAACACACTCATGCCGGCCTGCTTCTTCACACTACGCCATGGGCAAGAAGGTGAAGAAGAGGTCGAGGGTCTAGTGTCAGAGTACTAAGAAGGCCGTAAAATGGCCATTGTACCCCAACTCCAGACCCCCGACAAAAACCGGATGTACACTGGCTGATCCCGGAACGCGACACACTTGCGTGTGCCACTATGGCGGGTTTTTCGCCCTGTGTACGGTGGTCGCTATCCGGGCGGATATGAATATCCTACCACCAGCAAATCAGTATTTTTAGTACATTAATGCTTAGGTACATCAAGTGTTATCTAAATAGCATAAATATCTTGTGGCTTTGGTGACAATAGAGAACTATGCAAAGTTTTAAAGGGGCAAAACCTTTACTAACAAAATTCAGGTTGACATTAAATTTTATCTGGTATACAAAATTCAGTTTTAAGACAAAGTGATTTGGCGTTTATAGAAAATAAGATCAATTTTGAGGCATTTAACATTTTGATAAAATAATAAATAAATACAGCCAACAGTCACACACATAGTTCTGACCCCACACTAGGTTAAACCTGAACCGTGGGTATCAACAACTACGAGGGACTACGGTCCCACAACACCCAGAACCGAAACAAATATTTATCTGCCACCCAAATATATGTCCCAGTGTGGGAATCGAACCCACGGTCTCTCGTTTCACAGCCAGCTTCTCGCCCACTGCGGGAGGCTGTCAAAAATGCGATTACGATTTTGTTTTAATAGTTTTTTGATGACCTATTATAAAATGCATTTGTATAAATAAACCATATTGGAGGCAAGCCTCATTACACTTAAAAATACCGATAGTAAAATATACGACTACCGTAATTTACCAATGTTTTGGTAAAATAATAAATAAAAGTAAGTAAGTAGTTAATCTATAGGTTATAATACAATGTGTATGGTGTACAATAAAGGGTAACTTGTTATATAGTAACAATACTTGATTAGCAGCCGTAAAACTACCAACTAGTTACAATTTAAGTTCTTCCTAAGTTAAGTAAGTATATAACACAGTCATACCACTAGCATGGTACATAGCGGTGACTTCACATCACAACGAAGGTCTCGGCTTATATGTAAATAATATTATGTGACGATGTTGTATAACTACATAAATAATGTATATACGGTAAAAAATCGTCGAAGTTAAATGTTAATGTTGCAACCATACATAAATAATTCGACTTTTATTTGAAACCAGTAGAAATGTATTCAAACATTTGAATTGTAGATTAATTCACACTAAGTACCAGACTTTTAGATACTACTAGATGTTGCTCGCGGCTCCGCTCACGTTGAGGTTATTTTTGTAAGAAAAGGTGAAATACAATCGAGAAATCTGTAAATTCATCAGTGTTTCTCTACAATATTATGCATGTATCATACATATAAACCTTCCTCTTGAATCACTCCATCTATTTAAAAAAAAAACGTTGCGTAGTTTTGAATATTTAAGCATACATAGGGACGGACAGCGACAGCGACTTTATTTTATACTATGTTAAGATTAAAATAAGTAGATTCAATTATTGCACACGCAACTTAATATGTCATTAATATATTATGTCCATAAATAAGAATAGCATAAATTGTTTTAGGTTAAAGTAAGGTTTTCTATTGTCACTTCATTGACTTTAAAATAACGAAATGTGCGTTTTTTCTTAAATATGAACGCAAAAATACCGAGTATTCAAAATGTTCTTTTGTATATAACGTCTAGTACTTTGTAAAAGATAGTCGGCGGTATCTCTGATGGTAGCGCACGCATTTCTTCCAGTATATTGTTGTATATATCATTCTCTTCTTGTCTATACACTTCTGGTATTTGCAGTTGGTCATACAGCCTTTTAATCCGTTCCACTTTTTCTGGTTCTTTGGCTCCATAATTTTGTACAAAAACAACTCTTTGCTCCTCATTGCACCTTCGCAACGCGTGTACAGCCAACCACGAACATTTGCCTTCTTGAATGTCAGTACCGGCTTTCCCAGTCACCGATTCATCACCAAAACAATCTATGAAATCATCCTAAAACAACATGTCAACATGAGTATACCAAGAAAATTGCATTGAGTAATTTAGGCTCACAATTTTACTTAAAGTACAAATGATATAAAATAATACAAGAAAACGGTAAATATATTTGAATTTTCTCAAGTTTTTGTCGTAAATAACAAGCGACTGACACTAGAAAATAAATCTATGTACATTCTACAAGTATCTATACACATGTTGTAACTTTTATCAATACAATTCTGTATATAAAAACATACATACATATTCACCCACTCCTGTAATCCCCGGAGGGATAGGCAGAGGCGTAACCGGTACACCGACATATCTGCATTTATTACGGTGCCATAATGCGATAGGGGGCGAGCCTATCGCCATACCGGGCACAATTCCAGACTCCGTGCTGACACTGAGTATTTCTAAATAGAAATTTCTAAAAAGAAAGTGATATTGGGTGTTTCTACTCAGTATTAACCCGGAGTCTGGAATGGTGCCCGGTGTGGCGATAAGCTCGCCCCCTATCACATTATGGGACCGAAATTCGCCGAAAAGTGGGTGTACTGGTTACACCTCTGCCTACCCCTTCGGGGATTACAGGCGTGAGTGTACATGTATGTAAAATCCCGATATGATTTTACCCGCCCCGGGGATCGAACCCGAGACCTCAGCACAGCAGTCGTAACGCATGCGCAACTACAACTGCGCCACCGAGGCAGTGGTACATACATATACACTCACGCCCGTATCCCATGGGGGTAGGCAGAGACTATTGAGTGCCACAAGCTACGATCCTGACACACTTCTTTCGCCTCTTACACATTCATACATTTACGACGGTTGGAGGTACTTATGATTTTCCCTTTTAGGAGAAGCTCGTTTATCTGGCAGTGGTATATAAAAAAATTAAGTATATATAATTACCTGCATCTGAAACAACTTGCCTATGCCGAAACATATGTTTTCAATATCTTTGTGATGCGCTTTGTTCCCATTCTTCCGGAGCATCAAGCCCAGTGATATCGGCAGTTTGAAAGTGTAGTACGAAGTCTTGTACTTTACGATAGAGTCGTACCGCTCTATTGTGAACAGACTGTAGTCTTTCATACTGTTGTGGGCCATCGTGTAATCTAAGTGTTGGCCCATGGATGTGTATAGCAGGGCCTGTAATGAAATGAATAAATAACACCCAACAGTCACACACATAGCCCCGACCCCACACTAAGATAAGAGTCTTGTGTCGTGGTTATCAGGGACTATGAGAGACTTTCGGTCAGACAACTCCCAGACCCCGGTGTGGGAATCGAACCCACGGCCTCTCGTTTCACAGCCGGCTACTCGCCAACTACGGAGGCTGTCTATGTCTAGAAATGCGCTTTCGTCATATAGCTATTATAAAATATATCTGTGTGGACATTGCTTAAAACTTATTAGGACTGTCTTCTAGGGTATCAAAAAGTTAGTGACAAGAATATTCTTTAATATGTTGAAATGTAGCAGTTAACAGTAAACAAAATATTTAAATATATTTTTTTGTAATTGGATACTACATATTTTTAATCCCATTTAGGGGTATAAGAATTGTAAAGAAATATGGGTTAATTTGCAGTATAGCATAAATATTAATCAAGCCAAAACTTGTATTTTATAGTAATATGATTGAATTCAAAGATATTATAAGGAAATATGTGAGCACAGAAATTACACCTAGTATTTTTTTTTATCCTAGCACGGCAAAGTGACCGCACTTCACCTGATGGTAAGCGCAGTGTCGTCCAATTAGAGTATCGAGTAGCGAGAGACGATCTATCCCCCGCTACTCAACACAATCATGCCGGCCTGCTCCTTCACACTACGCCATGGACAAGAAGGTGAAGAAGCGGTCGAGGGTCTATTGTCAGAGTACTTAGAAGACCGCAAAATGGCCAACACTGTACCCCAACTCTAGACCCCCAAAAAACCGGATGTACACTGGCTGATCCCGGAACGCGACACACTTGTGCCACTATGGCGTGTTTTTCACCCTGCGTACGGTGGTCGCTATCCGGGCGGATATGAATATCCTACCACCAGCAACAATAACAGCATTATACTATAACAACAATTTTTTTTATAGCATAGTCCGACAAACGAGCCAGTGGGTCACCTGATGTTAAGTGATCTCCACCGCCCATGAACATCCACAATACCGAAAGTATCACGTATGCGCTGTCGGCCTTAAAGGACAGGAATAGGGATTAGGGAAGGGAAGGGGGAATCTGGGCCTCCGGATATCTCACTTACCATACGAAACGCGACAGTAAACTGTCACTTTACGTAGGTTTTCTGTGAGACAGTGGTACTACGCCAGTCGAGCCGGCCCATTCCTGCTGTAGACAAATGTGTCTACAGCGTGGCTCTACCACTATCATAAATTATCATTATTTAAAACGTATAAGGTATATGGACTAATATTTCAAAAATGACCATTAAAAAGTTCTTGCAAGGCTCAATACTGCGATTACTTTAAATTCATTATTACCTCATTAAAAATCTCAACCACTTCCGGGTAGTGCACGGTGTTTCCAAAATGCATTTTTAAAACTTCGAATATGGAACAATTGACTAGAATGGCGTCGTTGATAGCCCCAAGGCCCACGTCGGGTATCCGGTACCAGCACGGCATGCCGCGACGCGTCGGCGACCCGTCCATTATATCGTCATTCATCGTCATGTATGATTGTAGCTGCAATTAAGTCAAGCATATATTATGTATGTTCCAGGTTATTGAGATTTAAGGCTTAGAAAAACAGTTCTTTCTTGTTTCTGGTATGGAGAAATTTTGGTACAAGTACAATAGATGGCAATAAAAAAAAGGCATTAAAAAAGAATAATATTGTCAAAACGGTCTTTAGATTTTTGTATACTGGCACGGCAAAGTGACCACACTGCACCTGATGGTTAGCGCAGTGCTGTCCAATTAGAGTATCGAGTAGCGAGAGACAATCTATCCCCCGTTACTCGACACAATCATGCCGGCCTGCTTCTTCACACTACGCAATGGGCAAGAAGATGAGGAAGCGGTCGAGGGTCTAGTGTCAGAGTACTCAGAAGGCCGCAAAACAGCCAAACATCGTACCCCAACTATAGACCCCCGGACAATAACCAGATGTATACTGGCTGATCCCGGAACGCGACACACTTGCGTGTGCCACTATGGCGGGTTTTACACCCTGTGCACGGTGATCGCTATCCGGGCCGATATGAATATCCTACCTCCAGTACAATAAATGGTATAAAATAAACGATGGTACGTTAAATTATTAAAAAAACGAACAATAAATAAAACGAATAAAATATTATCTTTGAGCTTTGGGTAGTTGGTAATAAAAATGTAACACGCATTTCTAACATTGTGTTGTACACTTGATTTATTCAGATCTCTTATATTGTAGTATAATTTTAAATGTATTACAATCTACTCTTACCATTTCTAAACACCAGCCCGCGACTCGTGCTAGCCTCATCGTCTCGTCCGTTACATTTTCTGGTTTCTCTAGTAGTTCATGAGCGAGAACTGTGGTAACACCTCTGATTTTTTTGCCTCCTTTTAAGTTGTATTCTAAAACCTAAAAACTTTATTATAGTCTGCCTTTTAGAGATCTTCAGAATATCTTGATTTTAAACTGTACACATATTCAACTTTGCTGCGCCCTGGTATTGCAGAAGTCTATGGGCGGCGGTTACTACTTACCATCATGTGGCCTGTCTGCTCGTCTGCCTAACGAGGCACTAAAAAAAAAGTTTTCACATCTTACTCAAGATATTAAAGTACATAGTAAAGCAACGCTGCGCTATGTCTGCAAATAATAGATCAATCCTCGCCCTTACCTTTTTAACCCAACTTGCAAGTTCAGGTAGTTGAGCAAACTTAGGGTTGGTGACTAACGAGTCGATGATGTGCGGCCAAGCATCTTGAAAAGTCTCCTTTTCTTTTGATATTTCTGATAGAGAAGCATTAGCCGCCATGCTCCTTGACGATATATGTTGGATCGTACTGGAAGTTTAAAAAGGTATAATAAACTTATTTATTTTTCTGTTTTATTCCTTACACCCTTTCTTTTTATTTAACAGTTGTATTCTGCTCTTGTACCCTGTACATCGTATGTGTACAAACGGAATATAAAGGAACTAGGCTCATTTGTAAGTATCTATATCTGGTTTTAAGGTGGGTATTTTGAATAATAATAGAAATCATCCATACTAATATTATAAATGTGAAAGTAATTCTGTTTATATGTTTGTTTGTCACCCTTTTACGACTAAACGGTTTAACGGATCGCAATGAAATTTGGCAAGAAGATAGATTATATCCTGAGGAAGGTTAGGCTATCTTTTATCTCAAAATTAAATTTACTTATGTATGTTTTAATATAGAATACGATTTTTTAATTGAGATTTGTCCACCTATATTATTACATATTCGAGTGATTCTCCAGGTAGTGAATGAATTGGCTATTTAGTATTCGCTCCATGATTTTACACACCACTGAGATAAAGGTGATTGGGCGATAATTGTATATTGTCTTAACTAGTCACCCTTTTTGTTGATCGGCTGCGTATTGGCCTTTTTTCAAGATTCAGAAACAACACCTCAGAGGTAGGACGATCGGTACAGGTGCGCAATGCAACTACAGTGTAAACTCCATGTAACGTCACTTTATTTAACGACAAACTCTCTTAAGCGTCGAAATCAATTGGCTTTGGTTGGTTTAGCTTGTTTTTCATACAATGTTTCACTCTATATAGCATTACACCCACTCTCAATAACGACAACAATTAAGTTGCTAAAATTAGTAAAAACTGCGCAGCTGTGTACGATCTATTGTCGCTTTATTATCCTAGCCCGCAATAAACTCGACTGTCGGCATCATGCATACCGAACTTTCTAAGAAATTCATTCTTTTGTTTACAAATTGGGATTGCTTGCACGTGTAGACTGTTATTGACCATGATTCATAACTAGGAGTCATGGATTATCTATACCTTATCATATTCTTAGTTGCTCACAAACTTGCAAACTGTAAACATGGCTACTAAAAGAAAATCACTGTGTATTGACGAAAAAGTTTTACTGATACGCGCAATAGAAACGGGAGAGAAGATAAGTGATGTTGGCAAACGCTTTGGATTTAGTCGCTCTACCGTGTCCACAATATGGAAAAATAAAGAAAAAATCCTCCACGCTGCGGGCGAGGGAAAATCTTCCAAAAAATTAAAGAAACCTATATACGAAGATTTGGATAAAGCTGTACTATCATGGTTTCATCGACAGCGCCAGAATAATATGCCTATCTCGGGGCCGCTCGTGAAAGCTAAGGCGGAGAATTTTGCTGCTGAACTTGGTTTAACTTCTTTCAAAGCATCAGAAGGATGGCTCGGAAAATTCAAGCAGCGTCATCATATCAACTATGGTAAAATAAGTGGGGAAGCACGAAATCTTCAAACCTACATTGAAGTGGACGACCGCCTGCTTACAACGGCTTCACTCACAGACGAAGAAATTTTGGATTCAGTGAGAAAAACTGAGGATCAAGAACAAGGTGATGAAGAAGATGAGACGGATGAGCCTGAGCTTCCGCCGAGCATTAAAGAAGCTCTGGAAGCAGCAAAATTATTGGAAAAATATTTCCTTTATAACCAAGATGCCTCAGTATTGCTAGATATTAATAAAATAACTAAAAAAATACAACAAAATTACTGGTGCAGCAAAAGACGTCAGACAAAAATAACAGACTATACTCAATAGCGTTCAAATAACATTCTTTTTTATGCACATAACTACTAACAATAGTCAGAAATAAACTTTTTATTTTTCTAATTCTGATGTTTCTTCTCTCCATTTAACGACAACTCTCTATAACGCCATAAAATGCACAGTCCCTTCAGTGTCGCTATATAGAGTTTACACTGTATTTGGATTGCATACTATATCTCCCAAAAATAACCTCCACGCGGGCGGAATCGCGGGCAACAGCTAGTATTGTATAATGCATACAGGAAATGCATATTTCATGTATATTAAATGAATATGTAAATAATAACTTGTGACATGAATCTTATCAAGATTGAAAACGTTAGAAGTGTGTAAGAAAGAAATATCTTATTTTAGTTATAACTTGCATGAAAATAATGAGTAGCTTTCACTGTTGTGCAACTACTGATGCGCATTTGGTCTTAGATACTAGGGCAAATCTTGAGGAGTTAAAATTTAGCACTTGCTCTGCATGACAGGAACCGAAACATCATATATTATAATAAAAGAGCAGCAAAACTATTACATGCTTTAATTGCTTTTGTTAATACAATATTATGATGGTTCAAAACTTATCGAAAAGCAAAAGCAATGCACATATCCTAATAATGAACACAACCATTGATTGATTAATTGAGAATATTGTGTTAAAACATTTTTATATGTCAATAAATACTAGGGGATTACACTTTTCGCCGAAATAATTAGGGTCCCATAATGTGTTAGGGGACGACCTTATTACCATACTGTGCTCAATTCCAGACACCAGGCTGATACTGGGTATTTCTAAATAGAAAAACCCAATATCACTATACCCAACCCAGAGATCGAATCAGAGACCTCAGCACAGCAGTCGTAACCCATGCATAATTACAACTGCGCCACCGAGACACTGAAGAGATTATAATGTGAACATTAATAATAACTCTCAAATTTAAGATAACCAGGTAACAACGGTTTACGAGTTCATTAAAATTTAATCAACATAAGATTGCATTTTTATTAGTATTCATTGTTAAATTTTTAAACTTCCATTAACATAGCCATAAACTAAAAGCCACAAAACAATTTACAACAAATTCATCTATGATAAGATGACTTTTATAATTATTGACCAATTCATTGTGTAATGTTTATTTCAAAATATTCCAACTGCCTTGGTGGCACAGTTGTAATTGGGTTATGACTGCCGTCTTGAGGTCTGGGGTTTAATCCCTACGTCGGGTAAAATAAAATATATCACTATTAGGCTTTTCTATTTAAAAATACTCAGTATCGCCGTCAGGAGAGACTGGCCCCGAGGGAGATTGCGGCCCGGTTTCGCAGAACCGCTGTGGAGGAGTGGCATACCAGGCTGGAAAGCCCAAGTGCGGGCTTGAGGACCGTCGCGGCAGTGCGTCCTGTCCTAAAGAGATTGCTAGACTGGCGCCACGGTGCGCCAACGTTCCGGCTGACGCAGGTGCTGACGGACCACGAGTGTTTCGGTTCGTTCCTGTGTCGGATCGGAAAGGAGGTGTCTGCCGTGTGCCACCATTGTGGCAACTGCCGTGAGGACACGGCCCAACACACGTTGGAGGAGTGCCCAGCCTGGGACGAAGAGCGCAGCGCTCTCAGTGCAGTCGTCGGAGGAGACCTCTCGCTGCCGGCCGTGGTGTCGTCCATGGCCGCTAGCCGGAGGTGCTGGCGTGCGGTGGCCCACTTCTGTGAGAGTGTCATCTCGCAGAAGGAGAGTGCTGAGAGGGATCAATTTGATCCCTCCCGCCGCCAGAGGAGACGTAGGAGGCGCCGGGTGGACGACTGACCGGCGTCTCGCGCCCTGTGGAATGAGGGCGAATTTCACCACGGTAACCCCTGCCTGTCGTACGAGGCGACTAATTGGGGCCATCGGGGGACGCGGGTGCGCGGCGGGGGGCTGTCAGCCCATATGGATGCACTCCAATTTCAGTGCATCGTGCGACGCCGAGATGGACGGAAGTTCGGGTGGTAAGGCCTCGTTAGCTGTCGTTGTTCGGTGCACGGGGGATCCTAAGCCCCACATGGAGATGGGCCTGTACAAGGCACCGCGCAGGGGCGGTTCCGGCAGCAATTCTAGCACTCCTTAGAATACCCCGGGATCGCTCCGTAAGCGCCGAAGAAGGCCACCGCGGGGTTTTAGCTGGTAGTGGGTGGGGTGAACATAGAGGGTAGGGACTCGGCCCAGCGGCAGCACGGATAGCCATCATCCGGGCGAGGGGTATGCTGGGTCGTAAGACCGGCTAGTCCAGCATAACCGTTTTATTCTTAATCCGCTTCCCCCGGAGCGGGCGGCAGTAATAAAACGCTTTCCCCGCGACAACAAAAAAAAAAGGTATGGCGAATGGCTCGCCCCCTATTACATTATGGGTCCATAATAAATTCGACGAATTGTACCGTGTACTGGTAACACCTCGGACTACCCCTTCGGGGATTACAGGCGGCAGTGTATATGTATGTAAATTGTTCCTATCATAATTTGTATTTATGATTATGATAATTTAAAGTCATGATACACAAGCATTGGTTTCCAGAAATATTTAAATAGGTATATTTGTGGAGTTGTGTGCAACTGTTGGTAAACAGTCAAGAGACAGGTCTTATGTTATGATTATCAGCAACTACAAAACAACAAAGTTTCAAGACACCTAGAGCCCAAGAACAATATTCATACTACAAGTTTATCTCTAAGTAGGAAATAGTTAAAAATACATACATATACACTCACGCCTGTAATACCCGAAGGGGTAGGCAGAGGTGTAACCATTACACTCACTTTTCGCCGAATTTCGGTCCCATAATTTGATAGGGGGCGAGCCTATCGCCATACCGGGCACAATTCCAGACTCTGAGCTAATACTAAGAATTTCTAGATAGAAAAACCCAATATAATAGAGAGCACTTTCGTAACAATAATGATAGCCTATTAATTATATTATATATTACTAGCTTATGGCCGTGGCTTCAACCATTATTAGTTATTTTTGAAAGAAAGGTATAAAATACATGAAGGCATTTTAAGCTAATATCTTGTAATAACATCTTTCAATATTATGTTATCCCATAGGAACCGTGCATTTACCGGGATAAAACGTAGCCTATGTCATTCTCAGACCCTCAACTAACACTATGCATGAATGTTGATTAAATAAGCTGTTTTCTCGTGGTTGCAGGTATGTTACTGATGCGATTAAACATAATAATATAAATGTTATAAAATTTGATAGACGCTAAAAGAGTTTACAACTTTTAAATGGCTGAACTGACTTTATGTAACTTACTGTGAGTTCTAACATATTTATATATATAGATTGTTAACTACTCCATAGATGGTGCCTACTTAGTGGTGAAAATGTGTCACAAAATGAATGCAAACTTTCTATTTCAAATTAATTCATATACTGGGCTGATAAAATGGTTATTAGAATTTCCTGTTACTATAAATGGGAAAATTTTAATAAACTTATTAACAAAATTTTTAAAGTTATAACAAAACTATAATTATGAAGAATATGAAGTATTTAGGAAACAATAAAATCTATTAGACATACACTACAGTCAAATTATTTTTAATTAAGAATTAATCAATTATTTGATTGCATTATAATATAAATACCTTCTAAGATGTTCACAATTTCCGTAAATTCTCCTGGTCCCGCCAATAAGCCGAAGAAAAATCTTATTCGAATTCATGTTTATTGTGTTACGCGCTCAAACTTTCTCTGACCGAATTCCTTACTGCACTATCAAACTATGTGATTTTGAACCACTTTTAAACCATGTTTATTTGATAAAAAGTAAAATACGTGTATATTGAATATATTTCGGTCTATGTCAATTTATAGGTTTTAAAGTTTTGACATTAATCAGTAATCACAGTCCAAAAAATAAAAGTGAAAATAAAAATTACTGTTACGTAGGCTTGAGTAAAATTAATCGATATATCAAAATATTGATTTTTTCTTCCAATAATCGATAAATACCGTCGATATTTTTAATCTTCTAAAAATAAATCGAAATTTATTTTCGAGTATGGAATTCGATGTTTTTAATTCAGATTTATATAATAGTCTATTTGACAACATTGAAAATACACTGCAAATTGTGGTCATCCTGTTAGACAATAGCTTAAAAAACCATATTGCACTTAATTTTAAACAAAATAATGTATATTTTTTGCAAATTAAACGAAATAAAATAGAACTTTTTTTTTTATTTTTATATGTGATGTGAACACTCTGTGATTGGTTGCAACTCTGGTGACGTCACACGCAAGTAAACATAGTTTCTTCGAGTAATTTTATTTCGCGTTTTATGTTTTATGGGCGATACATTCTATTGTTGATCTATTTTTGAAGCAGTTTTATGCTTAGCTTTGCTTATCAATATTAGCTTGTTTACTTGCATGTGACGTCACACGTATCATATGATCAGCGCCATTACAGAAATAGCGGTTTTGCCGCGGTTTTGGAGATTTAAACTTTAACATTGATTTTTATTAATAATACAGTAGATTTCCCGGAAATATCAATATAGAGTGCTTATTATGTGATAAATAATAGTTTTAAATCATTTTCGAAAATTAGTCAAATATTTTATTGCTAAGTGTCACTTCATACTGTTCTAGCCATCCTCGTTATAGTTAAATTTTTGGGTTGAAGAATGCATACACCCTCGGGCTTGTTATATTTTTGGCCACATGATCCTCTAGTGCCAAGAACCACTTACCAATAGTCAATATCACGCGTTGCATATATCCGATCTCCAAAAATGTAGTCTATGCTATGTGACATATTGTGCGTTTGTAAAAACCATTGATTTATAACTATTTATTCCTTTATCAAAGGAAATGGCGGCGAACAAAAGCAGTTTGACGGGTGAATTAAGTTTAATTAATTCTAGAGTTTTTCTGAAATATATTTCTGACGAATACATCTTTTACTACAATTGTTTCATTGAAATAGAAACTTATTTTCTACATGTATATTTAATTATTATTAAGTAAACCCAAAATTTTCAATGTGTTTTGGGATAAGTTTTAGGTCACGAAACACGCATTTACCATAAATATTGATATTTATTACTCGATAATAACCAATACAACTAACTATCGTTTCTATATTTATGGGTATATTTTTTCAGTTGCTCATCCCTATTGTTACGAATAACATGGAAGCATGGAGACTAGAGTTTAAGGAGTACAATCATATATGGCGGTCATGTTGAAAAAGTGTCCAACTGTAGCAGCAAATTACAACATAAAAACTGACCATAATACCACTAGCATAGTAAGTGTTTTTATATGAATGTAGCAGTTGCAAACGGAGAAAGTGTGCTGATTACACCACTTGCTACAGTGGCGCCACCCTCAGTTGTCGCTCGACGGACATTGACATTGTGACATTTTTCATACACAGATTGTACTCCTTATACTCTGGTCTCCATGCACGGAAGTAGAAAATTCAATAGATAGTTTTTTTGCGGTTATTTTACAGCGCCGAATACTGTCATTTTGGTCCGGAACCTGTCTTCATCAATGACGAAATAATATACAAGGACTTGAAGTGTTTAGCTATAGAATCACTAGGTTATACAAATATATAATAATTCGATATTGTATACATAAACAGAGTGCCATCTCTATCAAGCCAATAGAAATTTATTTGCATAAAAAACAAAGCAGCCGTCAACACATTTTATTGTAATAATATTAATTTATAACAGTAAAATAGTTATATTACTTTAAAAATACGTGAATCGTATTTGTGAAAACATGCTTAATTATATCAATATTGGTTGCGGCGATAAAAGAAGTAGGAATCGTCCAAACTTAACATTGCACCGGTTCGTACTGTATTTCTTATAAGCTGGCACAAATGTTATGTTCATTTGAATTAAATTAGTCATTTATTGTGAAATTTATCATTATTTTACTTTTTGTAACAATTATTGTAATATAGTTTATGAAAAATGTTATATCTTTCATTTATTTATTTATTTAACTAACATATCAATTTTATTATAGAATGATAAAAAGTTAAAATTTCCAAAAGAAACTAGACATCTTTAAAGAAATCAAGGGCGAATACATTTTATATTTTTTATGAATGTATATTTGTTACTTTTCTAAGCTGTAACGGTTCAACGGATTTGGGTGACAGTCGCAACGGAGATAGCTTTTACCCTGGATTACATACATGCGCTACGTTTCATCTCAGTTGCCAGATCGATACTTGGCTCGGGGAAAATATATTTATGTAGGTATTTATTAATTAGTGTAGTACACGATCTTCTACTGCGTGGTGCCGACAAACATAATAATTATTGCATTATCGCGCATGCGTGCAAAAGCTAGTATTACGTGGACTCTAAAAGTACATCACAGTTTTTGGTTCGTTCTGTACAATAATTTACTTGCTTTTCATGTTAATTATTTATTTATTCAAGTAGGTAGTTACACATAAAGAATAAAGACTCATAAAGGCACTATTGTTTTCTCTTATAAGTGGTATTAAGAATATGACGGTATAGTTTTTGAGAGGCTTGTTCAGTGATTTTATTGGTTTGTTTTAATATGGATTCATATAGCGAGTTTTCTTGCTGTTGGTACAACTCCGGTAAATGTAGCTGAATATAAAGCTGCTTGATGCGCTCGACATGTGCCGGTTCTTTACTTCCATAGCAAGCTTTGAACACAATACGCTGTGTTTCGCTGCAGCGCAATAGCGCGTTTACCGCCAACCATGTGCATTTTCCTTCTTGAATGTCTGTTCCTATTTTACCAGTGACCGATTCATCACCAAAGCAGTCTATGTAATCGTCCTGAAAATTGGAATGAAAGTTAATAAAAAAGAAAAATTTAACGAATGTCGAAGTTTGCTATGAGCCAATGCAAACAGATTGCTTTTATATTTTTGAAGGCGCAGAAAGCAATCAATATTATGTTAATTAATTTATAGAGAAGGCAAAAAAATGGATTCTCAAAACACGTACGATTTGTCTACGATTTGGTTTTGTGCATATTACCCAATGGATAAGATATAAAAAAGCTCGCCGAACCATAGCATTATTGCAACTTGCAACTCTCCCTCCCCCATTAGTTAAATGCAGGCCTGCATACAGCCAAATAAGCATCCCCTGCTTTTTTGAAACCGCTTTGTTTCAAATATTAAGCCTAAATTATTATATTTTATAGTTTTTCATTTAAGTATAAAATAGAATAATTTAAATTTTAATATGTATTATTTAATACAAGATTATTAAATAATAAACACGGAATATCTTCCTGAGTACAAACGTTTCTATGGGTACTCACCTGAATTTGGAAAAGATTGCCAATGTCTAAACATATATCATGGGCTTGCTTAATCACTGCTTTGTTAACATTATCCACAAGGAGAAGGCCGAGTGACACAGGCAAATAATACGTATAGTACGATGACTTATGTTTTATTATCGTGTAGTATCGGTCAAGAGTAAATAAGCTGTATTTTTTTTGTTGTGCTGTTATATAATCCAAATGCTGGCCAAGTGCGGTGTACCATAGAATCTGAAATATCTGGACTTACAGCCAATTCCAATACTCTTCTCAAACCACATGTCCAGATCGATCCCGAAAATAAACCAATCAAATAATGACGTGGCATTGAAACTTAATTCTTATTGGCCCATTTTTGGAAACCATCTGTAGACCAAGATTAAGATTGAAATTGGCCGTTAGTCAGTAACAGTTATTAGATGGTTTTGCTTGCAATCGTTTCATTGGTTTAGTGGCTGTGTATTTAGGCTGAGAAAAAGGTAATATCCGGTAGGATTAATCCGGTAATCATAATATGGGTCAGAGTTTTCGTTAAGAATAATCATACATGAATTGCCAATGATTGGAATTTGTGATCTCTCCGCGTCCTCGGAAATAAGCTCCGTAAACCGTGGATGCATTAGTTACACCTCTCCGTACTCATTTACAACACAGGCGTGATTTTATATCATTATTGGTCGCGCATCCGCCCGCGTCCTCCACGTAAAAAAAAATATACACTACAATTTTTATGCGTTAAACTTCAAAAATGACGAATTTTCATACAAACTTTCATCCTCTATTTTACCCCCTTAATGGGTATTTATGAAATGGAAAAAAATGATAATAGAAAATGGGTATGGGTGGTATTTCCAAAAAACCGTTCCTTAGTGGATGTCTACTTCATAAAAGGTACCTACTGTTAAAATTTCAAGTCTCTAACCCCAGCTGTTTAGGCCGTGCGTTGATCGATCAGTCAGTCAGTTTCTTCTTTTATATATACAGATAATATTTTATGTTTATGACCCAATGTTCTTATAGTATATTAAATATAAATAACAGTCAGCAGTCACATAATTTCTACACTAAGATACTAGTTTTGTGTTGTGGGTACCAGGAACTACAAGATACTTTTGGTCTCAGAATACCCAGACCCGAAATAAGTATTTGGGAACTATAAAAACATTTACCTCGGTGTGGGGATCGAACGCGTGGCCAACCGTTTCACAGCCATTTATAAAACAGTATGAAAGTATATGGTGATAAACACATGTTTTTAATTATTTTTCTAAAGACTGTCTCGGTGGCGCAGTTGTAAATGCGCATGCGTTAGGAGTTACGACTGCTGTGCTGAGGTCTCGGGTTCGATCCCGGGTCGGGTAAAAATATATTGGGCTTTTCTATCTAGAAATTGCTCAGTATTAGCCCGGAGTCTGGAATCTGTGCCTGGTATGGCGATATGCTCTCCCCCTATCACATTATGGGACCGAAGTTCGGCGAAAAGTGGGTGTACTAGTTACACCTCTGCCTACCTCTTCGGGGATTACAGGCGTGAGTGTATGAGTGACGAGTGAGTTCTAAAGAGAGACTTATAGGACAGAGTTTCGAATAAAAATAGTTATTAGGGAGTTTGCTAGATTTTTAGTAGTCTGTGATAATCCTATCAAGAATCACAAATTTCACTCCAATTAAATTTATTTGAACGTATATATTAGTATAGGATATTATATTTATAAAGATTTTTCAAATTGAGGAGATTTTGTCTTTAAGCTATGAAAACTTAGTTAATTCAACGATCAGATTCAAATGTTTAAGTCTGTTTCCGATGACATTCGTAACCTTAAATTTTGTTAAAACCTTAGCATTATCTAAAAATTTTGTTAAAACCTTAGCATTATCTAAACTTTTAGTTGAAATACTCTACTTACTTCGTTAAACAGATCAAGTATGTTGACGTAATTAGGTGAATTCATAAAATTGTATTTTAAAATTTGAAACATAGTGCTGTGAACTACAGTCGAGTCGTTTATGGCACAAGGAAGGCCGACATCAGGTTTGCAATACCAACATGGCATCCCTCGTCGTATCGTGGATCCATCGATGATGTCGTCTAATATAACGCAATACGCCTGGAACTGAACATGAAGAAGTACTTTTATAATTTATAATAAAATAAATAACACCCAAAAGTCACACACATAGCCCGGATCCCACTCTAAGATACGATTCTTGTGTTGTGGGTATCTGGGACTACGAGAGACACACGGTCTCACAACACCCAGACCCGGAAACAAATATCTGTCTGTCACACAAACATTTGTCCCGGTGTGGGAATCGAACCCACGGCCTCTCATTTCACAGCCGGCTACTCGCCAACTGCGCCACGGAGGCTGTAATAATAATAATACTAGCCCTCTGTTAAACATTGTCCCACTGCTGGGCACGGTCCTCCTCTACTAATGAGAGGAATTAGGCCTTAGTCCGCCACGCTGGTCTATTGCGGGTTGGTAGACCTCACACACCTTCGAAAATTCTTATGAGAATTCTCAGGTATGCAGGTTTCCTCACGATGTTTTCCTTCACCGTTAACGCAAGCGACAATTTACATTAAATAAACACGTAACTTTAGAAAATTCAGAGGTGAATGCCATATGGGTTTCGAACATACGACTTTCGTCTTGACGGTCCGTACCTACTACAACCAACTAGGCTATCGCGGTTTTTTTTATTTACCATTATAATAATATTAGCCCTATATTAAACTCTGTTGGGCTTGACAAAGCTTAGGCCATAGTCCACCATGCTGGCATAATGTGGGTTGGTAGACTTTAAAGTATTACTACGGAATTTTTGAGGTAGGTACACAGATTTCCTCACGATATTTTCTTCTCCGTTAAAACAAGATATTTGACAATAACCAATGACGAAATAAAGGTTTCTATCGTCATTGACAATAACACATGTAATTCCACAAGCCAAAAGTGTATTCCATTATGGGTGGCATTGAATCTGAGATATCGTCTCGGCCGTGGCAGTCCATACTCCCCGCTAGGCTATCGCAACCTTTTGTTACAGAAATGTCAAATACCATTTAGACAGGCTGATTGGACTTAAGATATTCTTCATTTAACCTATTTGTCTTATTCTGGTACTAAAAAACTCACTGAGATCATTATTTTACTGGCTTTTACTCGCAGCTTTAAAACGCACTTTAACTTTTTCGGCTATACCAATTTTCCGGGCACATTTTACAATTTTTCTTTTCTTAAACCTATACCTGTACCTAAGAAAATAAAACTGGACTATTAAGATCATTAAGAAAATATCTTCTCAAGTGATGTCAACAAACAGCATTTATTTTTTATTATGTATAATATAGATAGAACCGGATTCCTACCTAGATAAATTGTTATGAGACATAGGAAAATCTATGTTCGGCTAGAAAATATGTACCAAATGATGCCATTGAAGCTAGGTATAACAGAAAACTTCTTAAAGATAATGAATTTAGGCTTCTGGCTGGTATTGTCATTTGCAAAAGAGATCATTAATGGATGACCCGATGTAATACTAGATGTAGGCACAGAAGATCGAATGGCGAATAAAGAGGTCTCAACAACGGGTTTATGAATGTGGGCTAGTTAGTTAGATATTGATGCTTACCATTTCGACACACCAACCAAGTGTACGGGCCAATCTTAACGATTCATCTGTTATTTTGTTTTCATTTTCAATAATTTTATAAGAAATCACCGTCGTTAATCCTCTAGTATGTTTACCTCCAATCAAATTGTATTGCAACATCTACAGTAAAGAGAAATCAACCGATGTAATCTTGCATTAGTAACTTGTTCGATGTTAAATATTTCCTTCGAAAACAAACCTTTTGCATCCAGCTTCCTACGTCTGGCATTTCGAGTAAATTTGCGTTTTTCTTGAGTGAATTTATAATATTAGGTAATTCTTGACTAAATGCTTTCTTTTCTTCTTCTGTTTCAATATTCAACGAGTTGGTGGATGTCATATTATTAATAGACCTAAGTGGGTTTATAAAATCCAAATTATTTGGTACATAGCAAAAATTATATCTCGTTTTAATTTAAGTATGAGATATTGTTTTAATTAAGCAGTGGTAAATGTATATACACAGGCAGGTAGTAGGTACACAGAAAAATAATGTACCTAGGTAGTAGGTACTCAGTATAATGTTATTCAATTTAATAATGTTAAAATATCTAGGAAATTTGTATGATCTATAAGTTTGCTTGTCTTAAATAAATAAATACATCATTCCTGATTTTAATTTAAATAAAAACCTATTGTTCTTAAATAGTCTTAAATTATAATTATGTGTACCTGTAAAATATTGTATTCTTCTGTAGATGTTGATTGAAACAGGTAAGGCCTTTTAATTGATAAATTCTTCCACAAATATACATTACTTTCATTTTACTGTTTCTTGTAGCGAACACTAAAAAATACGTAATTCAAATGAACATAACCCGACTGTTGTGCGTGTGTAAATCTTTAACATATTATCTGATGCTTACTATTCTTTTCTATAGGTGATTCAAGAACTAACAATTCATATTTTAAATTGTTTGAATAACAAAGCATTCGTATATCGTGAGCATCTTATTTAAAAAAAGATGTAATTTTCCTCAATGTCTTGCAACTCAGTTACCTCTATTTAAATAAGACAAATATTATTTATTTATATTATGCTAACTTTCATCCGCTATTTTAATTACCAAAACTATAACGTTTGGGGAACAAAATGAAATCTACAGAACAAGAAGGTTAGATATCATTATATAGGTACAGTTGGTTTGGGCTCGCATAGACTCAGCGGTACTGTAGGAACATTCCCTTCTCATTATAATAGGTATTTAATGTAAGGTTTCATAGTTTTTACCGAACCACTATTACTTATGTTTTATAACCATTAACAACTATACATCCATACTAATATTATACTTACATGCGAAAGTAACTTTGATTGTTTGTTACTTTTTCAGACCAAACGGCTGAACGGATCGTTATGAAATTTGGCAAGGTGATAGATTATAAACGACATAGGCTATCTTTTGTCTCAAAAAATAATCTTGAAGGGGGTGAAATAGGGGTTAAATGTTTATATGGGTAATTGCTCAAGTTAGAGATCTGAAAATTCATATTTAGGCTTTTCGTAAGAAATTAAGAAATATGCGAAACACCTAAAAGGAACGCAATCGGTACAGGTGGGTCAGTGCAGGAGTCGACTCCTTGGATTGCATACTTTTTCTCCGAAAAATAACTTCCGCGGAGCCGCGGGCAACAGCTAGTATGTAAAACACATAGACATAGAAAATGGACTGAGCAATATCGCCACAAAATTGACCACCTTGTAGAAAGAGAAAAAGCGACTGTGCGGCCAATATCTATTTATTTTCGCTTCTGCAAGTCTGTAACGTAGACCAATCAAAATTCTAGAAAAAGCCAACTGCTGTCCGCACGTTCGTTTTATCTCTCACATTTTTCTGCCACTATTCACTTTAATAGCTGGATATAGATACTGGTTCCATTCTCTGTGTCTATGATAAAACATAAATCATTTTTTATCATAGAAACAGAAATAATAATTAATTATTTAATAATAAATTAAATAAATAAATAAGTTTGGATTAGGGATAGCGAGACACTCGGCGCCTTCTTTATCCGGACGTGTGGCCGGTTGTTGTTTAAATAAGAAATAGCGCCATTTTAATTGGGATTGTGGTTTTGCTGGTGGTAGTATATTCATATAGATTGTCTCTCGCTACTCTAATTGGACCGCACTGCGCTTACCATCAGGTGTAGTGTGGTCACTTAGCAGTTTGCCGTGCTAGTGTAAAAAAAATTGCCATGGTAATTGGGAGAGAGATGTTGTAAAACTGACGAAAATACAAATAAATATAATTTGGTGTTGTTTTATTTATTTTTAGGAATTACTCGATTTTTATAATATACATAGATGAAGTTTTGTGATTTTTTCTAATAGGTTTCGGTACCCGGTATTTTCACTACGAAGATTTTTCTAAAATACTATATCTAAAATTAAAAATGTTACTTATCGCTTGCTTTAACGGTGAAGGAAAACATCGTGAGGAAACCTGTATATCTGAGAGTTTTTCGAAGGTATGAGAAGTCTGCCAACCCGCATTAGGCCAGCGTGGTGGACTAAGGCCTAACCCCTCTCATTAGTAGAGGAGGCCCGTGCCCAGCAGTGGGACAATGTTTAATACAGGGCTAGTATTATTATTATGTTATACTATATTATTTATTTTGTACTTCATGTAAATAAAACCAAACACATATGATATATATTTCATTTAATATTAATTGGAAAACTTATTATAATACAGATAAATGCTTAAGTTAACGCTACCTACAATATTTAAATAGGATTACACTTAAATCTCAAATGGCTCGTTTTTTTAAAACTTCTTTTACTTAAAACACATATAACAACATTATTTTCTTGCAAAATATCAGTATGAATTATTATTCTAGAAGTTACATGATATACTAGTAAAGCAACAATTAGGATAAACATTTTTTTTTCTTTGTAAACAAACAGTAAAATAGTTACTTGTGCATATTAACAAGCAAAGAAAAATTAAATTTATGCAGATATATCCCTGATCATGTTTTTCTACATAATAATTATTCGTAGTATTAATACTAATATTTCGAGAAATTTCACTTAACAATCTTCGTTTTCATCTAGTTCTAAAAATGAATTTTATTATAAGTGTGATTATTGAGATCGTCATCTAATGTTTTTGAAAGATTTATTTTTCTTTAAATTTTTAATTCACAATCCTAACAAGATTCCTTTTATACATAACAAAATCACAATGTCTTATATTTAACAATCTTAACTTGTTTAAATGCTTCGCCTGAAAATGTTATCTAAAATTTTGAAGAATAAGTCATGGGGCAGTCCTCGTGTGACTTGTTGTATTTGCGTTCTCAGGAGATCGTATGTAGCTTCTTCGAAAACGGAATACGTGTGTGGTAATTGTAATTCTTCGTATAAGTCTTTGATTCTTGCAACGGCTTCTGGGTTGTTAACTCCATAATTATCTTCCATAATCCGTCTCTGTGTGGGGGTAGCTCTTTGTAGAGCCACGACTGCAAGCCACGTGCACTTTCCGTCTTGAATATCTGTCCCTGGTTTGCTCGTTACAGCTGGATCTCCGAAGCAATCGAGGAAGTCATTCTGAAATTGATACTTGTTTATATAATATGTATAAAATAACACGGTGACTGTCTCGGTGGCGCAGTTGTAATTGCGCATGCGTTACGACTGCTGTGCTGTCTCGGGTTCGATCCCCGCGTCGGGTAAAGTGATATTGGGTTTTTCTATCTAGAAATTCTCAGTATTAGCCCGGAGTCGAAATTCGGCGAAAAGTGGGTGTACTGGTCACACTTCTGCCTACCTCTTCGGGGATTACAGGCGGGAGTGTATATGTATGTATGTATAAAAGAACAATATGTAATAGTGAAATGAAATATCTATATAATATTCCTACGATTTTGTTTGATAATATGCAGTTGTGACTGTTGTTTGGTGTACGCAAGATAAAAATAGAAGATAAATGTGTACTAACTTGAATTTGGAAGAATTCTCCCATTTCAAGGAGGATACTTTTAGCTTGTCTGTGCATCTCAGGGTCGTTGATACCGGTCATGAGCATAGCCAAGCTAATCGGCATTTGGAATGTGTAGTATGAGGTCTTGTACTTGGTGGTGGCTTCGTATTTATCCATCGTGAACAGTGATAGGTCTGGTTTATCTGTTTTGAACATAAGCTTCTGCAAGTAATGCCCCATTGAACACTTCATCAGCATCTGTGAAGATCGAAAGTAGTTTAGAAATAAATAGATTGCTTAATGCGATCTAACACACTGTAAAAAAAGAATGGGGGTTATTATCGGAATATAATAAATTGCAAAGTTTTATTATCCTGATGATCCTGGTTAGGATATAAGGCCAAAGTTATGAAAATATTGTATTGTCACCGGTCCTTGACACGTGTACAAATTTTCAAGTAAATCAGACGTCTGGAAGGTGGTGAAAAGTACATTAAAAGATTCCGTTACATACAAACATCCATAGATACACGTGAAGTTAATATAAAGCGTGTAACAATCCTAAACATTTGTTGAATATACGATAATAGTGGTCCAACATTTGTTTTGATTGAATATTTACATCGAAGTATGTATGTGTGGGTCACTAATTCATGTTTCAGTACAACGTTACTCAAATGAAATCAAATAGTATACAACTTCTGGAATTACGATGACATTAGTAATGTTTTGGAAGATATTATTAGATGTTGGAAACGTGATAATGATCCATTAATCGTGTATATATTATTCGCATTGTTATAATATAATCTATTATGTACAAATTTAAGATAATTAGGGATACTATAGCTTCGATAATTATGTAAGCTTTGATATAAGTATGCTAAGATAATTTGTTTGGTAAGTAATTTTCTTCAAACATCAAAGATATTATGTTATCGTTTGATAATCGGTAATAATGACTATAATCGTTCAATGATATAAATTATTTTTTAATAGCAGATCTGGATTTATAACGCATAAAGCCATTCTATTTATATTAATGTCACACGGCGAGCGCCATGTCCGTGGGATATCAAGGTCAATGAACTATAGACTGCCTCGGTGGCGCAGTTGTAATTGCGCATGCGACTGCTGTGCTCAGGTCTCGGGTTCGATACCCGGGTCGGGTAAAGTGATATTGGGTTTTTCTATCTATAAATTCTCAGTAATAGCCTGGAGTCTGGAACCTGTGCCTGGTATGGCGATAGGCTCGCCCCCTATCACATAATGGGACCGACATTCGGTGAAGTGGGTGTATTGGTTACACCTCTGCCTAACCCCTCGGGGATTACAGGCGTGAGTGTATATGTATATGCACTATAGACGTATAACTTACCTCACTGAAAGTCTCAAGCACGTTCTTGCAGTAAGGTTTGACACTGAAGTGTCGTTTGAGTGTAGAGTACATGGCTGATTGTATGAGCGCGGCGTCGTTGATGCCGTCGAGACCCACGTCTGGGCGTCGGTGCCAGCACGGGGCGCCGCGACGCATCTCTGTGCCCTCCATTATATCATTCAGCAATAGTTGGTGAGTGTGGAACTGAATAAAAAAAATCTGCTGTTAATTGATGGCAACAATGGACACCAAGTCTACATGAAACTTTTTTACTGCCTGTATAGTCAGACGAGCAGACGGGCCACCTGATGGTAAGTAGACACCGACGCCCATAGACTTTTTCAATACCAGGGCACAGCAAAGTCGCTACCGTTAAAACTTCCTGACCGATAAGCAAATGGACAAAGGAAGGAGCGAGGAGACCCGGGAATTGTTTCTTTGAGATTTGTTACCAGTAAACATCTTTATGCAAAACATAATATTCATGAATTAATCGAGAATTACACCTCCGCCTTCCGTCATAATATGTGCCATTTAAGCCACTATAAACTTTGACTTATAGGAATTATAGTGCTGTTTTTGTTTTAATTTGTTATTTGATACATCTGCTTAGTAAAACGTGCAACAACAGTGTGCATTTCATAATGTAATTAAGATAGCTGCACGTTCTGACAGCTGTTTTCGTTACAAGTATAATATATTACGAACAATATTACGAAAATAGCAATGTAAATAGTGGCTTATTTGATAAGACCAGCTAGTAGTGCCTAATGTTCACTTGATATCTCCGCTTAGCAACGTTCCAACGACTTTATTAGTGAACCCAACTGATTGTGCAAGAGCATAGATAAGGCTCGTCATCTGAGGTTTAAGGTTCTTTAAAGTAGTTGAACCTGGCTTTGCGGCGTTTTAACCAAAACGAATTACGCCTAATCTAAATATAAATAAATTTTAAATTTTAGTGAAATAATCTTAAAATTCCTATTTACTCTGAATATATATAAGTTACTAGCTGTTGCTCGCGGCTCCGCCCGCGTGGAGGTCGTGTTTGGGAGAAAAACTATACAATACAAAATACCAATTTTCATGCGTTTAACTTAAAAAATGACGGATTTTCATACAAACTTTCATCCCCTATTTTACCCCATTAGGGGTGGTATTTCCAAAAACCCTTCCTTAGTATCCACTAAACCTTTTGTGACGTAGGCGGATGCCTACGTCACAAAAGGTTTAGTGGAAAGGTACCTACTGTCAAAATTTCAAGTCTCTATCCCCAGCCGTTTAGGCTGTGCGTTGATCGATCAGTCAGTCAGTCAGTCAGTTTCTTCTTTTATATATACAGATGTTTATACAAACAATAATACGATACAATGCTACGAACTGTGTTTTGTATCTATACTACAGATGGAATGCAAATATGAACTGATTTATGCAAAACATGAAGATTAAAAATATGTTTTAATGAGATAACAGAAGTTCCTGTTGATAAAACAGCACATCTATCATACTTCGAACCGGTTATATGGAAAACATCCAACTTACGATATTACTTTGAAGTAAATGCGATTTATAGCTTCGAATTGAAAAGAAAACTCAGGCCACTCAATAGGTCTTATTTGTGTAGGAAATATCAAACCTTTTACGCACAGGTAAGTTTTAATAAGAATCAGATTACCATGATAATTTATGATCAAAAAAATCTATTATGTATTGTTCATTTACACGGTTTTTTGATGGTTGCAATCCTATTAAGTTCTTTTATATCTAATAGTCTGTTCTATTCAACAAAAGTTAGACTGTGTAATCATGATATTTAGTTAGGTATAAAGCGCCGAAAATCTACAAGGACATCCCTACAACATGGTTTTCACACACTATTGCGAACTACGCAATACGGTTTTTATACGGAGTTATTTAACAACGCCTTATGTTATCTTGTTTATTTTCTATGCGTATATATCCAAATTTTGATTCTGGTCAATGTTACCCAATAAGTAGCTATTATAATTAGGAACTTACCATTTCTACGCACCATCCCATAATATTCGCCAAGTGGATATTTTCAGGGGTTAAATTTTCTTGTTTTTCCAGCATTTTGTATGCCAGGACTGTTGCTAAACCTCGATTCTTTTTTCCATTTGGCACATTGTATTGCAACAGCTGCAACAAAATGTTTTCATTCGATAAATATTCTTTACAGAAAAAGATAATTACTATTTTAGTAAACACATATGGCGGCGTAGACACTGTCTCAAACTAAAAACAATGGCAATGATGTTGTCAGGAATGATATCATCAATACGAGATATACTACTAAACAAGGTACTTGTAGGTATCTATTATAAAAACACCTGTTTGAAGTCAGCCTCGAAATACTGCGACGTAGTTTAATTCGTGCTTAAAATTAACATGTATAATTTAAAACTCCATTACGACGCAGTTACAAAATCAAGCCAATGGTTAAATATTACCGACTGCTTGATTTCACGTATGCGCCATGAGTTTGTCTTAAATAAATGTAAGATAAAAATATCTCGGCAAGACTCCTGGAATTTTGGACGTTGAACTTTGAACATTGTTCAAAATCGATTAACGAATGGGAAATTAATATAGACCCATTCAAGTTGCAAATTTAGTTAAAGAAAATAATCAAACTATTATCTATTTCACTTTATTGTTCATATTTTGTTGTTATAATGCCTATGCCAAATTCTGAAAAGCTAGAATTATAACTTAATACATGTGGCGTGGACAGCTGAAAAATGTAGGTGCCTATACTTTGTTTTTGGATATATGTGCAGATTTTTTTGTCCTAGTTACCAATTACTTTTTTAATATTGAGAGTTGAAACAACAAACTAAACACATCACTTACGACTGACGATCGCAACACAACGTACCTTAGCCAACCACTTGCTGGCTTCCGGCACATCGGTGTGCTTGCCAGTCTCAGTGAGGTCCCTCACGATGTCCGGGAAAACAGCCATAAACTCCCGGGACTGGTCTTTAGTAACCGCCAGTCCTCGGGTAGCCATCGGCATTTCCTGAGGAGTCAGTGTCGACAGGAATCTAGAGGTAAAAAAAAATTGTTTGGCAACTTTTTCTTCGGCTGACTAAGTAAGAAATGTTGCTACTTATTAGTAGATACTACTATAATAACAATGATCTATCGATTAAGGTTTTTTATTTATTATTGTAATTATTATTTAATACATTTGCTACATATCACGAATATGATTTAATTCTTCTTAATTCAAATAAATCATTCACTTCTAAATATATAGACGAGGTAAATTAAGATGTGAACATTTGTGCATTTTTTACAAATTTAATATTCTAAAGAAAGATATTGTAGGACGTAACAGAGAAAGTTTGTCGTTTATTTTCTTTTTAAACAGTTAAATGAATATTTATGTCATTATCATCATCAAGCTTGCATCAAAAGGGTCAAAAGGTGTAAGTTTTGATATCGACGGCCATTTTATGATAGATTTTTAAGTATCCGGTTAAAATGCTATTGCTGCAGTAGTCTTACAAATAGAAGAGTTTAGACAAATTAATGAACGTAGGTGAGAGACGCGAAAGTAGTTGTATGGACACTTCGTTAACTAGTTACATATTACGCAAACTTTCTGTTCCCGAGTTCAATCGAGTTCACTGACCTGTGATATTTTTGCAGCTTGAGGAGTCTCTTCGGCCCAGTTTCATCGTTTTGTGGTGACTTACTTGTCGCCTGATCCAACCTCGGCACCATAGAATCAGAATTAGTGACACTGGTTGTCTTGCTGATTTGCCGGTGAATCTCCTTCTTGTAGACTTTCAAAAAGTTCTCCAAACTCTTCTTTGTAGCGAACATTTTGAATGTTAATCAATGCTATGTCTTAATTTTTTTGCCAAATATAAGTTTTAATGAATTATATTTGTCTCTTTAATATAAATTCTATCAGTTGTGAGCGTTTGTGAGACGTTACTGTGTGTCGCCTGATCGCTGCGAGTGTATACGATCAACTGATTCTTTGTTGTGTTTTGCTTTGCCTCGTTACTAATTCTAGTGGCGCGTGAGGGAAGGATATAATGTTTACATTTGTTTTGTCGATATCGATAATATTATTTTTTAATTAGATTCAGTTTAAAATCCATATTTACAGAATAGTCCATACTATATCTAAGTAATATTGATGAATTTACGTAAAGTTGCAAAGTGCAAAACTAAGATCATTGTTGCTACACTTCTTTTTGAAACATTTTATTCCAGGTTTGGTTTCCGCGAGACAAAGCTGGCGATTTCTGTTGGGCGCTATACTGCCATGAAAAATTACAGTAGTTGTTTTTATTTCTATTCCACCAAGTCCAGCACAGCAAATTCATAACATTCTATGTTAATGAGTATTTAGTTGGCTTATCTTTAAAAAACACGAATCTGTTCTAAAACTGTGCCTTGCTTTTCAAGAACTGTCAGAACACAGAGATCAAGAGTGAAACACGGGGTTCTGGATCCGGCTATACTCGGTATTTTTATATGTTTTCCGTGAGGAATGAGAAATCTTCTTTTCAGCTTTAGCATAACTCCTCAACTTAATATACAGTTTTTTAATTTTTCTTAGATTATAATTAATTATTATTATTTTTTACCAGCATCCAGCTTGTCATAAGAGCTATGTAATTGCCTACATGATGAAAAACGATTTCAAAGAACATTTTGTTCCAATAAACAAATTTATCGACAATGGTGCTGACATCATTAGTCGATGCGCACGCAGCAAAACAAACCGGCCCAGCTCCCGCCTCCCCTTGCCTCAGCCACGCCGCCGGCGTCACGTAGGCACCCAACAACGACAAGAGTCGAATCTACACGCCAAAACACCATGCTCACCGCCCCTCCACCCGTACCGCTCGCGCTGTACCCACCGGCCATGTCCTAAAACAAGTATACAGATTACTATCTTCTGATCTAGCTTTCAGATTTATTATGTGTTAAGTCAGGATGATAAACAGATTCAACCGACGGTTATAGCATCTTTAACCACCAACCACGTTGTACGCGAACATTTAGAAATAGTGCTTATTGCGATGTAGCCAAAAAAATTGGCCACGCTATGTCTCAACGTTTGTATTTTGGACGTAGGTAAACTAAAGCTAAGCAAAGCTCACTAAAATCAAGCATAAATAGCAAATTAATTATGAACTAATACAATGTAATGTAAATAATAACATGTGAATGTTATCACAATGGAATCCAATGGTAATAAATGTTTAATTGCTTATCAATGATGTTATGCAACTCAGCATTAGTGTAAAAGTACAGTTTGCTATTTTCGTAGTTGTATGTATGCACAATATCACGAAGTGATCACATGGAAAGTGAATGATATCATTAATGGTTGCAATGAAAACCGATTAGACGAATGAGACGATCGTTTGACTTGTAGCATCTCAATTAAGTAGGTACCTATTATAATAACAGCCGATATAGGTATACACTTAGGTATATAGTACAATCATTTTATCGCAACAGTTGCTGTTAAAATTGACGAAATTGATGGAATGTTCCAGAACTGTATCTTTTTGGTACAAGGTCTGTGTATTTTCTTGTAACCAATTAGAATGGAAAATAATCATTTCACAAGATACAAATGGTGAAAAAAATTAGAAAACTAATGTTGTAATCGAGCAGGGGACGTACTTTCGTAACCTTTATGCAATTTCTATTTGGAAACGTGATAACAAATCTCTGCAATGTGATCTTTATTCTTCTAAATTACATATTTGAAGAAACAGTTTGATATACATATTTCCCTCCATACCGTTAGAAGTGTTTTTAGGCTCATTTGCCGACAAGAAAAATAAAGTAATCGAGTATGTAAAGTACATCATTCTTACGATATTTTTAATGTTAGAAATACAATGAGTCCCTGTGGTGCACCGAGGTCATCGATTCATCAGTAGAGGCGATCAGAATATCGTCTTCCTTTGCGAATATGTAGGTATATCACCAAATAAAAATATATTCTTGATATATTCAATAAAAAATATATATTTTTTTTTATATAAACTTAGTATTTAAAGATGGGGGGGATAAATAATGAACAGTTTTATTGACGACCATTTAAAATAGTAGGTAACATTTGATTTTGCATTCGTTTTTATCATGGTATATGTGCATGCGGGCACTTAGTTATTCAATGTCAAGTTCAATGTTAGCATATTTAATATCATAGGAATGCCGAGTGAATTGTAATTAACCAGTTTCGCTATTATTAAACGTATACAGTGTTCTGTGTTATGTAGAGTTTCTATTTACGCAATATAAACATATTTGTTGATTACATTATTCCGTATCTTTTTGTTCCATTTTGGTTTCTAGGATTAATAATTTGAAGAGATAAGATTTATCTAGGTACTTTTTTTTACACTGGATACCTACTTTGATAAAATTCTATTATAAAATGTAGATTTTGAGGTTTAAATATATTTTCATTTATGTATATGAAAAGTTGTGATTCGTTGCAAGCTCCATAAAAAATCTTTTAAACCAGTAAAATTACATAGCATTCCGCGTCACCTAGAAAATGAAATCTCTTAAGATAAGTCTGATTGAGGTATTAAATTATGTTCTAACAAATTGCGAGATCATCAATAATCACAAGGAGATTTGTAAGGATTCAAGGTGATTTCGCTGCATCAAAACGATGCAACAAACATGGGAACAAAATTGCTAACAACCTTATTATTGCTCTACAAATTAAATATTATTCTGCTATGTTAATTTATAAAGGGTTTTTTTTGTTTGGAATCTGCATCAGTAGGTAATAGAGGGTAAAAAGTGCATAATATATGTTATATTTAGGTATGACATAATTTAAGAAAATATTTAGAAAATAAATCTTATAATACCATTATTTCTAGAATTCCCTTGCTAATTGCACTGTTTTCAGCTTTATTATTAACTTCGATGATGCTAATTTTAGCATATTCGTTTTCAGAATCTGATTCATTACAATATATAGGATCAAATAGAACCTTAAAAATGTTTCTATATAAATATTTGTGTGATGTCGTAAATTAGCATCGAATAGTGTGAATTGATGTGAGTTTTTGTTCCTCAATCTAAATTAACAACTTATTGTGATATTAACGACTAACTGACGACTTATAGAAAGTTTATTATTTATAGTAGATGGTTAAACGAGCAGGTAGGTCATCAGATTTGTAAGCGATTACTGCTGCCCATGAACACTTATAAAACTGGGGGTTTTTTTATCCTGGTACGGCAAAGTGACCACACTGCACCTGATGGTGAGTGCAGTGCCGTCCAGTTAGAGTATCAAATAGCAACTCGCTACTCAACAGAATCATGCCGGTCTACTGTGTAGCTTCTTCACACTACGCCATGGGGCAAGGAGGTGAAAAGGAGGCAAAGAAACGGTCGAGGGTCTAGTGTCAGAGTACTCAGAAGGCCGCAACACGGCCTAACATCGTACCCCAACTCTATACCGCATTTACACTGGCTGACCCCATCTGGATCATTGGAATGTTACAAATCTTTGAGAATTTCTTGTTAATAAAGACATATTTACCTAAAAAAATTTTATGTACTCATATTAAAATGGCACAGTAGGTAAGTAGCCAGCTGTAAACCGAGACGCTGGGGTTCAATTCCCGCACCAAGCCAAATGTTTCGGGTCTGGGTGTTGTGAGTCCGAAAGTCTCTCGTAGTTTCTGATACACAGGACACAAAACTCGTATCTTAATGTGAGGAATTGTGTGTGGCTGTTAGACGTTGTTTCTTATTAATTACTAGCTGTACCCGGCATGCGTTGAAATGCCACGTGTAATTTGATTAATTTTGTTCGGTTGAATGGTAGGTAAGTTGATGTTCTGCAGCGCCATCCAGCGAGTCTTTTTATTTTTTCAGGCTTCGTGGGCGTATGCATATGAACAGTAGGCAGCGGCTTATCTGTGCCTAGAAGTCTATGGGCGGCGGTGACTACTTACCATCAGGTGGCCCGTCTGCTCGTCTGCCTATCGAGACAGTAAAAAAAAGTATGCAGAATAACTCACCAAAGTTTCATCATAATCGGATGAATAGTTTAAGAGTCCATTGAAGACAAACATACTTACATTGATTTTTATTTATATAGATTTATTTCATAGAGACCTTTTTTATTAGATACATAATATAAGTAAGTTGTATTGTCCAGACAATCCCGTTAGGTCGCAGTAACTGCCTACAGGGAGAGCGAGCGGAATGTACCAAGTTATTGTCGGGATCAACACAAAAAGAACATTCTTTTTTGCCTTTTGTTTCTTTTTTACGCTAAACCGGCTCTGGTTCCATGAAGCTCGAGAGATGATAGGTACAAATATCGTATTACGGTTGGGAATTGTACAATGTAATTATTTAGTTAAGATTTATTTTTGTGACTGCCGCGTTAGCTTAGTAGTAATTGCGCATGCGTTACGACTGCTGTGCTGAGGTCGATGTGGATGTCGGGTTCGATCCCCGGGTCGGGTAAAGAGATATTGGATTTTCTATCTAGGAATTCTTAGTATTAGCCCGGAGTCTGAAATCTGTGCCCCATATGGCGATAGGCTCGCCCCCCATCACATCATGGGTCAGAAATTCGACGAAAAGTGGGTGTACTGGTTACACCTCTGCCTACACCTTCGGGGATTATAGGCGTGGTATCACATACACTCACGCCTGTGTGTGTATTTATTTTTGTGATGAAACTGGTCAATTAGCCGAATTTGTAACTTTAAGTCTTTTATTCAAATCGCGTTAATTATTATATGTATTTACTGAAAAAAAAAAAACAAGGAGACGTATAAAAATCATTATGAATATAATTAGCAAGTGTAAATAAATTTTTGTTAAAAAATTTATACTTTTAAATCTTACAAGAATTTAGCCAAACAGGTTTATGTGTGTAATAGCCTAAATTGTTTGCTTATTACTATTTTTGTTGTAATACATATATGTAGTTTTAGTTATGAGATCGATTTTTATACCCTGTGTTTGAATGTAAAGTATGAATGAAAATAAAAATATATACATTTTTAAATTATTCCTTACAAAACTTTGTATGTTGATCAACATGTTTTGTGTTTCTATAGCACTTGTTAATTTAAGTTTTAAAATTTTATTAGTATTCTTTTTCTATTTAGAATTTACTGTATTGACACTCTACTGTATTATTAAAGACAACGCAACTATATAATGTGTCTATTTAAATAAATATACCCATCAGTCACACACGTAGTTGGGCACACTGGGTCAAACCTGTATCGTGGGTATCAAGAACTACGAAGGACTTCGGTCCCACAACCCGAGAAACGAATATACGTCTGTCATCCAAAAATTTGTCTCGGTGCGGGAATTGAAGCCACGGAATCTAGTTTCACAGCCGGCTACTCGCCCGCTGCGCCAAGGAGGCAGTCCATTTATATATAAAAAAAATTACTCCATGTATTTTCGTTCAGCATTAAACATTAGATCTATTTTTTAAGAATAAAGTTTTTATTGTCCTAGTGAAGTAAGCTATTATTGTTCATGGTAATTTGAACCTAATCTCCGTTGAAAGAAAAAATAAGCAGACAATACAATAATGCAAGGCTCTTTGTGTTACGTTTAACCACTTGCCCGTTTACCTGATCGCTTTGTCTGGTATACTGGCCGGGGCCAATTTATTCTATAAATACGACAAATTCTTGTGCCATTATACTGCCCGCAGTTTCACAAATAGAATGAGTCGCTGCTGCAATATTAGACGTATCTAACTGCAAGTTAACCGTTGGACAGAACGTTATTTTATTATTGTCTATTCTTGAAACTAATAAAACAAGTGAGATATATAGAGAGAGAACTCTTTGCCGGAGTCTATATCCCCCGGCCTGGGTATCTTTAAGTCAAGAGTTAATACGTATCTTCTAGGCAAGCGTGCTCCACCGTAGTCCACATCATCACTTACCATCAGGCGAGATAATGGTCAAACGCAAGCCATGTTAAAAAAAACAAGCCCCATTTTTTTAAATCAACCAGTTCATTGTACAGTCATATTATTGTTCTAAGAAACTCATTCTAACTTCTAAGAAATGGCATAGTCAGTCTCGATTTGTTTATATGTCTGTATATATAAAAGAAGAAACTGACTGACTGACTGACTGATCGATCAACGCACAGCCTAAACGGCTGGGGTTAGAGACTTGAAATTTTGACAGTAGGTACCTTTTATCACGTAGGCATCCACTAAGGAAGGGTTTTTGGAAATACCACCCCTAAGGGGGTAAAATAGGGGATGAAAGTTTGTATGAAAATCCGTCATTTTTGAAGATAAATTCATGAAAATTAGTATTTGGCATTTTAGTTAAAAATAAAAAATATATGTCTCAGGATTTTTGGAAATTCCGCCCCTAAGGGGGTAAAATAAGGAATGAAAGTTTGTATGAAAATCCGTCATTTTTAAGTTAAACACATGAATATTGGTATTTTGTATTGTATACTTTTTCTCCCAAACATGACCTCCACGCGGGCGGAGCCGCGAGCAACAGCTAGTCTTAAATAATAGCGCACATTTTCTCACTGCATTTATGGGTCCCAGGTCAAGTCATGGTTAATGCTTATGTTCCAAATGAATAATGTATATTGAAGTCTCTGATAACATCCATGCTTTCTATAAATTGAAAAAAATCTATAGATGTGCTGATCTATAGATGTATGTAGATGGTAGGATATCCATATCCGCCTGGATAGCGACCATCGTACACAGGGCGGAAAACCCGCTATACACGCAAGTGTGTCGCGTTCCTGGATCAGCCAGTGTAAATCCAGTTTTTTGTACGAGGGGGTCTAGAGTTGGAATGCGATGTTTGTCCGTTTTGTGGCCTTCTGATTACTCTGACACTATACCCTCGACCGCTTATTCACCTTCTTGCCCATGTGTTAAGGAGTAGGCCGGCATGATTGTGTTGCGGGGTATAGATCGTCTCTCGATCTATCCCGCTACTCCATACTCTACTCTGCCAAGATAAAAAAATGTTGTTTACCATAACATTATTCTGGAATATTCTTATCTTTATAGATATACACGGAAAATAATCCTTAATATATCTGATATTATTCAATTTGTCCATGAATATATATCAATGATATACATATTTGTTTTCAGTAAAATTTAGGTTATCGCATTTATTGCAATGTACTTTGTGTTAATGTTTAACCTTCATGGTATTATGTAAGAACAAAAGGAAACTGTTTTATTTTTTCAAGGTTTTGTGTAGATAATGTAGGTAATGTGGTCCCCGTGTGGAGTTGCTGGTCTCCCATCGGGCGCGTCTCCCTGGGTGGCGGATAGGGGACTCCCCCCGATTTCGGGGGGGGATTACCGGAAACGGCGTGGACCAAAACCAGCAAAGAGGTTTCCTCCGCGTGTCCCTCTGATTAGCAGAGGGCACAGTGGAGGAACACGGACGGGCTTCGTGTGCACTAACACTGCCGCGAAGCAGGCTGGGGTAGAACTCGTTCTCCCTAGTCACCGCCGATCTCGGAATCTCAATGAGGCGCTGTGGTCATGTCTCGCGGCGTCTTCTGAGGCTGAGGGTCTTGGCTTAACCGCCCGGGCCGCGAGGGAGAAAACCTCTATAAAAAGTCACCCCGAATCCCAAGCGGCGGCGCACCGCGAGGGGATGCATGGCCGATGGGTAGTTCGGTCTCTAGTGCGAACCACTCCGCTGCCACTTCAGGCTTACCCAGGTACAGGGGGCTCTGCCTGGGTGGACTATTTATATCCCCCATAATCGTGGGAACAAAATGGATACACATATAAATAAAAATGATAAAAAAGAGGATGCAGAGCTCGTATATGAATCTGCATCGAGTGTGATGAGTGTGGAGTCTGGTCCGAACGGGAAACAATGGCGTAAACGTCTACGCCCGAGAACAAGTGAAGCGACACTGGGGACAGCTTCAAGTGACGAGGAACTGCCGGCTCCTAAAAAAGTCGGCAAATCTAAGAAGGGCAAAAGTCGGGCAGAGAAATCTGACCAGCATACGACCAAAGTCGAGGCCAAGACCAATAAGGTGACCGAGGAGATGGCTAGGATTTTAGCAGAAAATACTAAGCTCCAAGCCGAGTTGGCGCAACTTCGAAAGGAGTTCGCTGACATGAAAACAGAAAGATGCCAGTGCAGATGTAGTAAACAGCCTACACCTCCTGCAGTCTCTTCTTATGCAGATGCTCTAACAGGGATAGCGCCAAAGGCAGGCAATATCCCTCCTACGGATATGGCACTACTTGTGCAGCGCATCTTAGAGGCATTGGTGCCCCCACCACGAGTGCGCCCTCCGCTGGCCGCTGATGGTAAGGCAGCCAGTACAGATACAGGCATGACGACTTTTTCAGTGAAGAGGAAAAAGGAGTTAAACGAGCCAAAGGTAGCGACTCTCTCACAACCTATGCAGCCAACAACTTCCAAACACTCGCAGGGCGAGTGGGTAGTCGTTGGCAAAAAAAATAAGAAGAAGTCCCGCCAGCATGCCAAGACCGACAGAGTGCCCAAGCTCCGCGTACCACGCTCCGCTGCAGTGGTTATAACATTGCAGCCAGAAGCGATAAACCGTGGCCTCACCTATGAAAAGGTGCTCGATGAAGCAGCAGCCAAGGTAAATTTAGATTCACTGGGAATTACAGAAGTCCGCTACAAGAAGGCAGCAACAGGAGCGGGCGTCTTCCAGCTGCCAGGTGCAGGTCCCGAAAATGAGGCGAAGGCAAACGCCCTAGCTGATAAACTGAAGGAAACACTGAACACAGAAGGCATTCAGGTATCGAGGCCCGTTAAACGTGCTGATGTACGTATTACTGGCCTGGATGAGTCTGTTACGGTGACGAAACTACTAGCTGCTGTCGCTCGTGTAGGTGAATGTTCTTCTGAACAATTAAAGTGCAGTGGCGTTTGGCCTAGCTTTAACGGAACTCTCACAGGTGTAGTCAGCTGCCCTGTGAGAGTAGCCCAGAAACTTGGCGACGGCCGAAGAATCCTCGTTGGGTGGGTATCGGCACAGGTGAAAATTATGCGACCCAGACTGCTACGGTGCTTCCGCTGCCTGCAAAACGGGCACGTCGCAGCAAAATGCACTTCAGAAGTAAATTGCAGCGACCTCTGTTTCCGTTGTGGTCTAGCTGGGCATAAATCTGCAGAGTGCTCTGCTGCACCACGCTGCATGGTATGTGCAGCGGTCAGTAAACCGGCAGATCATCGTTTAGGAAGCAGCACTTGTGCCGCACCAAATAATAAAAAGAAGAAGAAGAAGCGGTCTAAGGGAGGCAATGCTCTCTCTGAACCAGTCCGCTTACCGGGTGCCACCCAGGCGCCGGAAGCTGCGGCTCAGGGAATGGAGTGTCAATAAATATGGCTCTTCGTTTCTTACAAGGTAACCTCAACCACTGCGCTAGAGCTCAGGATCTTTTGATCCAGAGCATGGCGCAGTGGTTGATTCATATCGCAGTAGTCGCTGAACCGTATTTTGTCCCGCCAAGGGCTGACTGGGTGGCCGACCATGACAGTTCAGTGGCCATCGTTTCCCAAGCCTCTGCTGGCTCCCCGCCTTTCGAAAGAATAGAGAAGGGTAGAGGATGTGTGGCGGTGCTTCTTGGCGACATAATAATAGTAGGAGTGTATTTCTCCCCCAATAGATGTCTCGCCGACTTTGAAGCATTCCTCGTAGAATTAGGTGTTGTCGTTGGTCGCAGTCGCCCCAACCATGTGATTGTCCTCGGGGATTTTAACGCCAAGTCCTCCACTTGGGGTTCCCCCCTGACGAATCCGCGGGGTAGAAGGTTAGAGGAGTGGGCTCTGCAAGCAGGCTTGCTTGTCCTGAATCGAGGTTCAGTCAACACGTGTGTGCGACAGCGGGGCGGGTCCATAGTAGACATTACGTTTGCTAGCCCTGCTATTGCTAACCGTGTTCACGACTGGAAAGTCTTGAAGGAAGTGGAAACGTTGTCGGACCACCGGTACATCCGGTTCAGCGTTTCTACCCAGACCTTGGACAGACCAGTTGTAATAACCCTCACAGAAGACGGTCCACGCTGGGCACTGAAACGTCTCGACCTGGAAGCCTTTCGAGAAGCCGCCCTAGTGCAAGCCTGGGTGTCTCAGGGGACACTCTCCAGGCCTCTCAGTGTCGATGAAGAGGCGGACCAATGTCGAAAGGCGATGTCACACATCTGTGACACGGCCATGCCTCGGGTAAGACGTCAACCCACAAAACGTCAGATGTACTGGTGGAACGATGCTATCGCACAGCTGCGATATGCATGTGTCACGGCCCGTCGCCTATACGCCAGACACCGAAGAAGACGTCAGCGGGGACAAGACGCAGAAACCAGGGAGGCGGAGCTCTACGAGGGGTACAGAGAAGCCAAAAAGACCCTTCAACAGGCCATCGCCAGTGCAAAAGCCCAAGCCTGGGAAGAATTGCTGGAGACACTAGATCTTAATCCATGGGGTCGCCCGTATCTCATGGTACGCAAGAAAATCCGTCCCTGGGCGCTACCAGTAACTCAGTGTCTCCAGCAACAGCAGTTGGAAGATGTAGTAGGCTCTCTGTTTCCTTTGAATGTGGAGCAGACGCCACCTTCAATGGTATCAGCTGTAGAAGCCAACCCACTCAACCTGAACGACTGCGATGGCAATGTACCTGAAGTGACACGGATAGAGATGAAGGTGGCGGTGCGTAGGCTTCAGGCCAAAAATACCGCCCCAGGACCCGACGGAATCCCAGGTCGAGCATGGGTCCTGGCTCAAGACGCTCTTGAGCCCCGATTAAGGAGACTATTTTGTGCATGTCTTGAGCGAGGCCAGTTTCCACGTAGTTGGAAAACGGGTAAGTTGGTCTTGCTCAGGAAGGAGGGCCGCCCTACGGATTCACCATCTGCATATCGTCCGATTGTCTTGTTGGACGAGGTGGGCAAGCTCTTTGAACGAGTAATTGCAAACCGCCTTGTCCAACATTTGACGAGAGTGGGACCGGATCTAGCGGATAACCAATTTGGTTTTCGCCAAGGACGATCCACTATACATGCGATCATGCGCATTAAAGTTCTGGCGGAGGAAGCTGTTTCATGTGGTGAGGTTATGTTAGCGGTGTCTCTTGACATCGCTAACGCTTTTAATACCTTGCCTTGGAACTGCATTAGGGAGGCACTTCTATACCATAGAGTCCCGACTTACCTCCGCCGCATCATCGGGGCTTACCTGTCAGAAAGAGCTGTCATCTTTCCAGTCCGCGAGGGATGGAGCCGACGAGATATGGTATGCGGTGTTCCACAGGGTTCAGTTTTAGGACCTCTGTTGTGGAACATTGGATACGATTGGGTGTTGCGCGGTGCGTTCGCTCCAGGCATTAGTGTGACCTGCTATGCTGACGACACGCTCATAGCTACTCGAGGGAAATCACACCGAGAAGCGGTAATCCTAGCAACAGCTGGGGTGGCTGACATCGTTGCTCGGATTCGGCGTTTGGGACTCGAAGTGGCACTCAACAAATCCGAGGCCATGTTCTTTCACGGACCTCGGAATGCACCGCCTCGCAGTTCCCACTTAATAGTGGGAGGTGTTCGCATCGGCATCGAGTCGACGATGAAGTACCTCGGACTCGTCCTCGATAGCCGATGGAATTTTGTCGAGCACTTCCGGCGGCTTGCTCCCAAGCTCATGGGTGCTACTGCGGCGCTTGCACGGCTCTTACCTAATCTTAGGGGGCCCAATTCTGCCAGCCGAAAGCTCTACGCAGGGATCGTACGGTCAATGGCCTTATATGGGTCACCGATTTGGGCGAACCACCTGACGGCTCGCAATATCGCAATATTGCGCAAACCACAAAGAGCGATGGCTGTCAGGGCAGTCAGAGGATACCGTACGGTCTCCTACGAGGCGGCTTCCCTCTTAGCTGGCTTCCCCCCTTGGGATCTAGAAGCCAAAAGCCTCGCATCATTATTTATATGGCGCGAGGAAGCGCTAGAACGGGGCCTGCGACCCGTGCCCCGAGAAATAGACCTCTGCAGATCCCGGCTCTACCAAGTGCTGGAGACAGAGTGGAAGCGACGTCTAGAGCACCCTAGCTCTGGCGCGGCGACAATAGAGGCTATCCGGCCTATGATGGCGGAATGGCTTCATAGACGGCATGGCATCTTAACGTTCAGGGTGACGCAGGTGCTCTCGGGACATGGTTGTTTCGGGAAGTACCTGTGCCGCATTCGTCGAGAGCCGACACCTGAGTGCCATCACTGCTGTTGTGTTGAGGACTCCGTGCAGCATACAGTGGCCGCTTGTCCCGCATGGGACTTGCCGCGCCGCGACTTAACCGCAGTCGTCGGCAACAATCTGTCACTCTCAGCATTGGTAGGGACCATGATCGAGAGCGAGGACGGGTGGAACTCAGTTGCTTCATTTTGCGAGCACGTCATGTCCGCAAAAGAAGCAGCCGAGAGGGAAAGGGAGCGGACTGTTAGAGTACCCTCCCTAAATCGACGCTCTCGACGCCAGAGAGATGATCTCCGGCCTCCATAAACTGGCCTGCAGGTGACGGTTGCACAGACCGGTCCGTCACCATGCAAATAAAGGCCTAAGGTGATAGCGTGAAAAAAAAACACACACGCATTTCCAGTGCTCTGTCTGAGGGGTCTATTCCTTAGACCGTGATTGGCCCTGTATAAGGGCCGACTCCTGCGGAAGTTGCGGCTGCATGCAATTGCGTACCCCGCGACTTTCGACATAAAGGAGAGAGTGGAACATCGCGGGGTTTAGTCGGTAGGACGGTCTAGGCCGGTGAGTCCGACATACTTCTTTGGAAGATCCGTAAATGGATTCCCCGTGAAAAAAAAAAAAAAAAAAAAAAGGTAATGTGGTCAGGTTATAACGAACGAATATCGTAATAAGATTTAGCCTATTAGTATAAACTAGTGGGTCCGGACCATTGGTCCAGCCAGACTTCGTCCTGCCACAGAGTATAGACCGACTTCTATATAGACAAGTGTTTTACAGAAACCTGGCTGAAGGCGCACCATATGAGCTTCAATGTGAATGGCTTCAGGGTCGCCAGCTCGTTCAATAGAGCGTCGGCAGAGGGTGGGGGAGCCCTAATATTAGTTAGAGATAATGTTAAATTTAAGGAAAGAAGGGATATCTCTCACCTTTCTGTTGAGCGGGTTTGTGAGGTCGCATGTGCAGAAACCGAATTATACATTATTTTATGCGTATATAGGCCTCCGTCATCTAACTTTTTGAGATTTATGACAATAATGGAGGATATCCTTAAAAAATTTAATGACAATAAAAAGATATTAGTGTGTGGAGACTTTAATGTTAACATTCTGGTTGATTCCTTAGATAAAAGTAAATTTATATCGTTGTTTGGCTCATTTAATTTAAAATGTTTGTTTTTTGAGCCAACTAGGGTAACATATGCATCGGCAACATGCATTGATAATATTATAACCAATTTTAATATAACAAATAAATGCGTAACAACAGGTGTTCGGTCAGATCACAAATGTCAGTTGGTCAAAATAAAAAACAATTCATGCAGTAAAAACAAATCTATTACATGCAGGCAATTGACAAAAAAGAATCTAGATAATTTTAGTAATAATTTGAAGTCTATATTATATTCTTATACCCCAAATTCTTCTAGGCCTAACGACTTGTACAATATATTGTTTAGTAACATTTGCAATGAATTTAACAAAACTTGTAAAATAAAATCGCTTAAACTAAACCCTAAAACTAATTTTAACGCTTGGGCTACTAAAGGCATACGACGTAGTAGAGATATTTTATATGACTTGTACGACAAAAGGTCCTATACACCTGATGTCAATTTTTCCAAATACGTCAAAAATTATTCAAAAATATTTAAAAAAGTATGTCTCTAAGCTAAAGCCGCACATCTTAGTGAGAAATTAAGACAGTCTAATAATAAAATAAAAACGACTTGGAACATTATTAATACTGAAACTGGTAAAATTAGAATAAATGACTCTATAGCTTTACTTTTAAATGACGAACTGGTTTCAGATAAACTTAATGTAGCCAATTATCTCGAGCAGTATTTTACTGATATACCTGTAGAGACCACTAAATCCCTGCAGTCATCGGCGACTTTAGCAGAATCATTGTTAAAACAAAATGTTAAGGGAAATATGCCCAATTTTTACTTTGAAAGGGTAACATATTACGAAATAGTTAAAGTTTTTAAGACTCTAAAAACAAAAGGTACTGAAGATTTATGGGGGCTATCCATTAAAGCTATAGATGCGGTCATTGTAAATATTGCTCCTATTTTAGCAGATATATTTAACCTTTGTATAATTAATGGTATTTTTCCTGATCTAATGAAAATTAGTAAAATTATACCCATTTTTAAGAAAGGTTGTGCACATGACGCGGTTAATTACAGACCTATATCTATATTACCAACTCTTAGTAAGGTCTACGAAAAAATCATGCTCAACTAAATGCTAGTTCATTTTAATAGGAATATGATATTGCATCCTAACCACTTTGGGTTTACAAAGGGTCGGTCTACTCAAGACGCTGGTTCAATTTTAATAAAAACTGTGTTGGAGGCCTGGGAGGGGTCTCAGGATGCTCTTGGAGTTTTCTGTGATCTTTCTAAAGCTTTTGACTGCGTCGACCACCGAACCCTCATTGTAAAACTCAAATATTATGGAATTCCTGGTTCATCTCTGGATCTTGTAATGTCCTATCTATCGGGTCGGGAACAAAAAGTTTCTATAGATGGCGTCACATCAATAGGATCTACAGTAAAAATAGGAGTTCCACAGGGTTCCATTCTGGGCCCATTTTTGTTTTTAGTATATATAAATGACCTTCCTTATATGGTAGAGAGGATTTCAAACATTGTCTTATTCGCTGACGACACATCTTTAATATTTAAAGTAAATCGTAAGGATAAAGACCTAGTTACGCCCAATAATGTTTTAAAATTAATTTCAAGTTGATTTTCTGCTAACAATCTCTTACTAAATGCAGGAAAAACAAAATGCATTCGGTTTGCATTACCTAATGTACAAAATATTAATTCGTGTATTAAATTAAACGGAGAATCACTAGATTCAGCCTCTTCAACTGTATTTTTAGGAATAACTCTAGATAGTAAATTGCAATGGGGTCCTCAAATAGAAAGGTTATCCGTTAAATTAAGTGCTGCAGCTTTTGCAGTCCGGAAAATAAAACGCCTAACAGATGTTTCAACGGCTAGGTTGGTATATTTCGCATACTTCCACAGTATTATGTCTTACGGCATTCTATTGTGGGGATCAGCTGCTGATATAAATACTATATTTATTTTACAAAAAAGAGCAGTCCGAGCTACATACGATCTACGTAGTCGGGATTCTTTACGATCAGTATTCAAGGATAGTAATATATTAACTGTGCCGTCTGAATACATCTATCAAAATATCATGTACGTTCGTAAAAATATAAGCAATTTCTATAAAAATAGTGATATTCACAAGAAACAGAAACAAACTTACAGTACCCTCCTTTAGAGTAGTAAGATCTAAAAAGTCTTTTATGGGTAACTGTGTTAAATTTTATAACAAAATCCCCAATAACGTAATTGATTTGCCCAATAAAATGTTTAAGACTCATATTAAACGTGTTCTTATGGACAGGGGCTATTATAATGTTCAACAATATCTAGAGGATAGGGATGTCTGGCATTCGGTTCCTTCCTGCACAGTGCGACCTGGCGCCCTGTAGCTTACACTATGTTAGTATATACAAATCGTATAACAAAATAAAATAAAAACTAAATTCATAAAATATGAATAAATGACATGTTGTAATATTATATACACTTAAAAAATAATAAACTATGTTGACCGATCGCGTATAAAATAAAATAATAAATTGGCAATGTAATTTGTGACAGGTCATCTACTAGAAATAATGAACCGGACCAAAAACAAGCCCGCTGAGTTTGATTTGCTGGATTCTCTCAGGACTGGGTCGCGCCGCGTAGTATCCAGCGGTAATGTAAGCCCGCTGAGTTTGTTTCGCCGGGTCTTCTCAGGCGGGGTCGCGTTTGGATCCGGTGGTAGCTTTTAAAACAAGCGACGTCTCGGAAATACCCATGGTCCATATCAAACCCATTTAAATATATATATATTTGACCGGTATTACCTTGAATAATATTAATTCATAATATAAAAATAAAAAATAATTAATAATAAATAAATAATAATTATAATGTTAAATACCTTATGAATTATTAATTGCTAGTGTATTGATGATGCTATGTATGTTATGTATACATAAGCTGATATGCTTTTCTTAAAATTTCTTTACTTTTTTTAATGTTCTGACTTGTCATAAGAGCTATATAATTGCCTACTTGATCAATAAACGATTTCATTTCATTTCATTTCACAATACGTTTATAAAATTTGTGAGAAAACTAAAAACAAATAATTTGACTTCGACAACAGCGCCACCCATTGGATTGAAAACTATCCTATCTTTAAGCTGGAAGTCAAACACATTTACAATAACACTCAACATAAAATCGGGGGGGTGATTTCGGAGATAAACACATACGGACATCGTGACTCGTGATTTTTATATATTAGATAAGATTAATGCACTTAAACATATTGTTCGTTATATCTATATAAATAAAATTAAATGCTATTTGTTGGTTGACGAATAACTTGAAAACCTTTTCAAACATTTGTAATAGTCTAAATAAGGTTCAGAGGCAAAGAAAAATTTAAAGAGTTCCCCGGAAATTAGAAAATATGAAAAAGCAGAAAGTATTTTTTTTCAATGGGATTTCAGTCTACTAGTACTCTATCAGGTACCGATCTTTATTAATTGCCAATTTACGCATACACACTCACGCCTGTAATCCACAAAGGGGTATACAGAAGGGTAACCAGTACACCCACATTTCGCCGAGCTGATTAATGATCCATAATGTTATATGGAGCAATTCTAAACCCCGGGCGGACTGAGTAATACTGAGAAAAACCCCATATCACCCTTCCCAGGGATTGAACCCGGGACCTCAACACAGCAGTCAGTCAGGGCTTAATTTATATGAACTTAAGCATGAATCTATATTGTAAATTGTAATATAGTTACATAATGTAGATTTAGAAACACATCAGAGTGCTATTTTAAGGTGGATACATTAAATGCCACATAAACGACGATCACCACTATTGATCAATTTAATGGTTTAATCAATTTAACTCCATGTCAAGATGTACCAAATACCAATTAGTCACAAGTGCGCACGGACAGCATAACGCTCTATGCTGAACTGCCACTAGACCAATAGTGGTATAGGAAGATGGGAGCTGATGCTCACCATACGTCCGTACTGTAGACAGTCCCAGATGGGACTGTGCTCTAGAGCGCCCTAGCGCTCCTTTTAAAGCAAACCTTTACCCCCACTCCATTGGTAATTATCAATCTACCCACAGATATTTATGAAATGCCCTCGATACGTCTCATAAATGGGTCTTACCCTCACAATCTACCCACAGATATTTATGAAACACCCTCGGTATATCCAATAAATGGGTCGTACCCTAACTGTAGATTAAAAATAAATAATAAGTACGGCAACGCATCGATGATTCTGCTAGTTTTGTAGGTTTTCATACTGGAAGTTATCACTTTCTTCATTTGCTTGTTTTCACCCTCTTCAATTGAGATTGCAATCACAATTTGCAATCATCTGTAATCGTATGATAAGAAATGATGCAATGCACTGAAGTAACTTGACAACAGTCGATGTAATATCAATATAAAATCTCATATTATATCGAAATAAAATATTGAACTTAACTTTCTTCGATTATATATATTTTTAAATGATTTTTACTCGTGTGAAGCTCCATTCTGGATTATCATGAATCATCAAATCATTGTAAATATTCGTTATGGTCTACGAGTGTTGTATGCGGTTTATTTACAAATCTGACTCATAATTTTTCCGACACAAAATTGTAATTCCCAGGATTGAGAACCTGAAAAATCCCTAATTCTGACATGATGACGTTCGTAGGAAACATGATTGAAATAAGTTCATCAACAAAACTAATATCACGACTTCGCGTTCATATTCGCTTCATCAAATTCTACTATAATCTACTCATATTATAAATGCGAATGTTTGGATGGATGGATGCTTGTTACTCAATCAAGCTACAACGACTAGACGGACCTGGTTGAAATTTGGCACAGCGATAGATTATAGTCTGGAATAGCACATAAGGTACATTTATCACAAAAAAATACAGTTCCTGTGGGATACTATAGTTTTCCCCAGAGTAAGGGCGCGACATGAGTTTTTGCATAGTGGCAGTTCAGGGATCACAAAATTACATAGGCTGCTTTTATCCCGGAAAAATGCACATTTTCGATGGGATAGCAAAATATAGTGTAATAAAAAATAATAAAGTGTAATAGCTTAAGTAGCCCCTATGGAATGTATACCTATTCTTCCAAAAATAACACCCAAACGGGCGAAGCCGCGAGCAGCATCTAGTAAATAATAATTGGTCAAGTAGATACCATAGTCAATTAATTGATGATCGCTACTGCACATAAATAGAAAAATGTTAGCGGAATCTAGATAGCGTTGCGGGCCGTTTAAGAAAGGAATTGCATTAGACCCTCTAGCTATCTCTCCGAGAGCCAGCAAACGTCTCATATGGTTCTGGGAGACAGTTGTATTTGGTAAGTCATTTTCGTTATAGGTAAAAATGAATAGAGCGCGGTTCTACTACTAACAACAATACAATAAATATGCATATAATAATAATAAATACACCCAACAGTCACACACATAGTCCTGACGTTAGACGTCAAACCTGTATCGTGGGTATCAAGAACTTTGAGTGACTACTGGTTCACAAACCCACACACGATAATGACCACACAAACATATGTCGCGGTGCGGGATTCAAACCTCTAGTTTTTCATTTCACAGTGCCCGTTGCACCAGGGAGGCTGTCAAATCAAAATAAATACTAGTGGTCGCGGACAGACATTGTCCTGCCATAAACCACCTTCTCTGTGGACTGAATTTTCGTTGAAAAAATAAGAAATTCAGATCTCGACAACACCGCCACCTATCGGCTCTAAAACTATACTATCTTTAAGTTGGACACAACCAATACACCAAATTTCATTGAAATCGGTTGGATGGTTTCATAGTCTACAACGAACTTAAGTAGAAACAATTTTTGTGTTTTATATGTACAGATTATAACCATAGAAAAAACTTCTGCATTACATAAATGTACATCATTTTGTGCGTCATTTTGCTGTATCATGATAGTAAAACAATAAAGCGTGAATACGCGGTGATACGAGTATAGCACTCAGCTGAAAATCACACGGTCGGCTCGTGTTCGAATAATACAAACAAGAGGGAAATGTTTAGGTTGTGAAACTTTCAAACAAATATTTAAAATAATTTAAACTACTACTCCTTCTAAGAATTAAACAAACAAGCATGATTGGAAAGAAATATACAAATACAACAAAGTCCTCTAATTTTTGTCTCGTTTGTTTATACAGAACAAACTGTTGCCCGCGGCTCCACTCGCGTCGTGGTTATTTGTGGGAGAAAAAGTTGTGATTAATTATTGAATATATATAATAGTATACCTTTCCAACAGTGATAGAATTTTCAAAATCGGTTCAGTAGTACCGGAGATTACCACGAACTCGTTCGAATGTCGAATAGTTGTATTGACTGATATTTACCATGATACAGAGTCTTTCTGATCTCACATCTCAATAATGATGATTGATGAGGCAAAGTCGAGAGTCCAAACTCTTATAGTTTAGTCCGACAAACGAGCCAGTGGGTCACCTGATGTTAAGTGATCTCCACCGCCCATGAACATCCACAATACCGAAAGTATCACGTATGCGCTGTCGGCCTTGAAGGACCAGGAATAGGGATTAGGGAAGGGACGGGGGAATCTGGGCCTCCGGATACTCCACTTACCATACGAAACGCGACAGTAAACTGTCACTTTTCGTTGGTTTTCTGTGAGACAGTGGTACTACCCCGGTCGAGCCGGCCCATTCATGCTGTATAGATGTAATAATAAATATGTCTACAGCGTGGCTCTACCACTTCAAAACTCACAAACTTTACCTCATTATACAATAGTTTGGATAGTATATAGAATGGATCTTGCATGTTTTTTTTATTAAATGTATTCAATCATAATATATTGTATCATTATGTTCATAAAAGTAATAATTTCTCATCAATTTCTTTATTATTTGATAAAAGAAAAAATATTATATTTAATGACTGCCTCGGTGGCGCAGTTGTAAATGCGCATGCGTTACGACTGCTGTGCTGAGGTCTCGGGTTCGATCCCCGGGTCGGGTAAAGATATATTGGGTTGTTCTATCTAGAAATTCATCAGTATTAGCCCGGAGTCTGGAATCTGTGCCCGGTATGGCGATAGGCTCGCCCCCTATTACATTATGGGACCGAAATTCGGCGAAAAGTGGGTGTACTGGTTACAACTCTGCCTACCCCTTTGGGAATTACAGGCGTGAGTGTATGTGTATTATTTTTAATCCCTTTCATACCGCAATAGTGCGAAGTGTAGTCAATACCCATTAACTATTGGCCTAGAAATAACAATACCTGAGCTCAATTTGTAACTAAATTGGACGCGGTTTCCACTAGCAGTCACAGTAACGGTTGTAAATTTTCCATGGTGATTCTGGATTAAAATTGTTATAAATATAAGTTTGCAATGTTTAACAACATTGAGATATTATCGCTTTTCAAGCATCCTATGACATTCCGTGACTGTGAATCCTCTCCATTATTCAGGGCGCTTTTTAACGTATTCTCTGAACCGACATTCCGACCTCTAATCGTTATATTTAATCTGAGATAAGGCATGACCATCACTCCGCGTACAAGGTCATGATGACATAAAATAATAATTAAATCATTAATGATTTTATCTATACCAGAGGTATTTTCGCATCGCCTGCAGCGCCCCCAAACATGGCGGTGGGCGTGCGAACTATCCGAGCAGCGTTAGAACACGTACGACGACGCAAACCGATGCCATTGTACTTGACTTCCGGAAAAGTATAATGTTTGGGGTCAGTGGATATGCTTATTAATGTAAGCATAGGCTAAAATTTTCATAATATATTCTTGTTATTCCTAACATACTGGTATTACTTGTTTGTTTGAATCATACGTTTGATTTTATGACTATTCAAATATCTTAATCTACATTTTCTTGCTATTTCCATCGCAAAACAATTTCTGTATTTACATAAGTGCAATAGCCTCCGTGGCATAGTTGGCGAGTAGCCGGCCGTGAAAAGAGATGCCGTGGGTTCGATTCCCACACCGGGACAAATGTTTGTGCGACAGACAGATATTTGTAGAATACAAGACTCGTATTTTAGTGTGTGGTCGGGGCTATGTGTGTGACTGTTGGGTGTTATTTTTATTTTTTTTAGTGCCTTGATAGGCAGACGAGCAGACGGGCCACCTGATGGTAAGTAGTCACCGCCGCCCATAGACTTCTGCAATGCCAGGGCACAGCAAAGCCGCTGCCTACCGTATTTATTGAACGTATTATGTCGTGCATTTATTTATTAGTTTTTGATACTAAATAATTATTTTTAAATGACGATGGCAGGTCAGTCGCACTGATTTGGGTCTAACAATGGTCCACGCAGGCTCGTTTAATATAATATTCGTTCGGTCACCGACGTGGGTAAACACGAACACTATGGAAAATTAGCGATGCGTAGCGATGGTGCGATTCGCCCACATCAATGCTCTCCCATTGTCGTCCCCCCCGTGATGTGATTTAACTGAATTATTAGGTAGAAATGGACACAATTTAGTTTCGGCTGTCCAGTTGTGCACCCGTGCTGTGATCCCGTGTGGTCTAAACTTTGACGTGTGTGGGGTGCATCTTGTGTGAAGTGCTACGCGCCGCTCGCTACAACTCGTAGAGGCCGCCAGTAAATCAGCTCAAGTAAGCTTTGTAAGTTTCAGTTGTAGAATATCTGAAACAACTACGATATAATATTGTATACATCGTTTTATGTGGGCGTATTGTAGGCTATTACAACATTACATAGAGTATGTCATAATATTCTTATGACGCTATGTAGAGATTGTTTGTGATATTATTGCTCTGTTAGAGTATTTTTAAAAGCGAAATCGTTAAAAACTGTATTTTATGTAGTTAAATTATTCTGGCCAAAGATAAACAGCAACACCAGGATAGCGTCTAGTATATAATAATAATAATACTAGCCCTGTATTAAACATTGTCCCACTACTGGGCACGGGCCTCCTCTACTAATGATAGGGGTTAGGCCTTAGTCCACCACGCTGGCCTAATGCGGGTTGGTAGACTTCACATACCTTCGAAATTCTTATAAGAATTCTCAGGTATGCAGGTTTCCTCACGATGTTTTCTTTCACCGTTAAAGCAAGCGATAATTAACATTTAATATACACATAACTTTAGAAAAGTCAGAGGTGTATGCCACTTGGGTTTCGAACATACGACTTTCGTCTTGGCAGTCCGTACCAACTAGGCTATTGCTGCTATCTATCTAGATAGATAAAAAAGATTTAAAAAATATATACTAGATAGATATCTAGTATATATTTTTTAAATTCATATAAAATTAAAAAAAAACTAAAACCGACTACTGAAATATCACGCAATAAAAAGTATGAAACAAGAATGTAATAAATATTTTATTGTATTTTATACGTATTCATAGTGGTGTTCAACAAGACAGACAACCCTACCTTTTGCTTTGCCGTAGTCCGGTAATAAGTAATGAAGCATCACATTGAGCCAAGCTTTATTTTTATTTCATTCTATACTTGGTAGAGTCGCGGTAACTTTCAAATAACACCATATAAGCATGTTGATTTATACTTGCTATTGCTACTTGATTTCTTAGCAGAATAGCATGCTAATTTCAATCCCTTAAGATAGATTTTCGTATATCATAGCAAGCTATAGACGCGCTTCGTGTGGGGAAGGCAGCGTCATGCGCCGCTCTCTGTCTTTTTGTCAGGGGTCGAGAGTTAGAGTACGATGTTTGGCCGTTTTGCAGCCTTCTGAGTACTTTGACACTAGACTCTCGACCGCTTCTTTACCTTCTTCCCCATGGCGAAGTTTGAAGAAGCAGTCCGGCATGATTGCGTTGAGTAGCGGGGAATATATTGTCTCTCGCTATTTTTTAATAGCATATGTACTTCAGTCCAAAGTAAATTTTTTACTGTACTCTTCTAACATACTGCATTAAACGAAACGTTGTAGTGATAAGAATATAATCATAATAAAAATATATGATCGACATAAAATATGCAGTAATCTACGAATACTTATAAAAATGATGATGCATCGAACTATGTTAAAATGGTGTAAAGGTAGTCATTAGAACAAAACTTAGTTAATATTATTCAGTATCACAATTGAATTCAAAGTCTAATTAGCTATGTATCAGCCAGTATTATACATAAACGCATAAAAACATGTTGAAAACAAACACATTAGGGTGGAGCCGCGTCGCGCTGTAACCACTGAGTGTCAACCACTGTTGTGTAACATTACGCAACATCATTTATCACACGTAGATTTTTAACCGACTTCAAAAAAAGGAGGAGGTTCTCAATTCGTCGGAATGTTTTTAGGTATGTTCCCCGATAACTCGAAGACGCCTGGACCGATTCGAGAAATTCTTTTTTTGTTTAAAAGGGTATACTTCTCAGGTGGTCCCGTTGGCACAACTCAGGATCTGATGATGAGATCTCAGAAAAAATCGAGGGTGCACTTAAATTTTATAGGGATGCATAATTTGTTTTTTATTGAAGTCGCTGTACTTTTTATGAATTAAAAGACTTTTACTTATATACATACGTCAAAGTAACGTGTCGTACTTGGACAGTAATTTATTTCAAACTACCTCTTATCCTTATGTTTGTTGTTATAGAATTTAAATGCGTGTTTGACGATTTTTTGTAATTCTAAGTGTAAATAATTCGAACATACTTTAATTGTAATAATTTGATTATATTTCCTATGTAATTTCACATAATTATATTATTATTACGTAACCAAATAATGAAACATTTACACCCTGTGTACAGTGGTCAAAATAAAAAGTCAATTGTGTTAGTTGCTTTCTAGTTAATGACACATAACCTACTGGACTTTATTGAAATTTTAAACGTTCTAAAACGTATTCGAAGGATGTTCAAAGAGATGTACAATGTAGAGAGGTACAAATCTATATTTACAACTAGCTTTTAATCAATTATTATTAAATATTAAATACCGATGTGTCTAGTTTATACTTACACCGTAGACCACATCATCACTTACCATCAGGCGAGATAGTGGTCAAACGCAAGCTTATTTAGGTAAAAATAAAAAAATGAAAAAAAATAATTACTACTCTAAAAGGTCAAAAATAATCCAAATTATATAGTATTACTAGTTACTATTCAGGATAAAAATAAAATCAATTGGGTATACGTATCGGATACTGTTTTATTCAGCTTTGTTGTACAAAACACTTAGAACTCATTACTTACTCTAGAATTAAGAAAAAAAAATACCTTATTTATTTATATCACAAGTACCAAATTTGATCAGTTTTATCATTTGAAAGAAGATAATGTACAAGGATTATTTATTTATTATGTATATATTTTGTTCTGACGTATAAGCTACAAGTCATTGATTCATTTTAGATTTGTGTTACTAACCTAACCTATATAAAAGAAGAAACTGACTGACTGACTGACTGATCGATCAACGCATAGCCTAAACGGCTGGGGTTAGAGACTTGAAATTTTGACAGTAGGTAACTTTTTTGACGTAGGCTACTAAGGAAGGGTTTTTGGAAATACCACCCCTAAGGGGGTAAAATAGGGGATAAAAGTTTGTATGAAAATCCGTCATTTTTGAAGTTAAACTCATGAAAATTTGTATTTGGCCTTTTAGTTAAAAATAAAAAACATATGTTTCAGAATTTTTGGAAATTCCGTCCCTGAGGTGGTAAAATAAGTGATGAAAGTTTGTATGAAAAGCCGTAATTTTTTAAGTTAAACGCATGAAAATTCGTATTTTGTATTGTATACTTTTTATCCCAAACATGACCTCCACGCGGGCGGAGCCGCGAGCAACAGCTAGTTTTATATATATCAGGTAAATTTGTATACAAAATTATAATGTTAAATAAACTTTGGTTTTCGATGTTCGTTCGGAACTTTATCGAATGGCTTTCAAAGTAACTGAAGTTGCTGTTTTCTATAAATAGGGTATTTTGAATTTCTGTATTTAACAACCGCAAAAATGGTTATTGTGTGTATTTTTCATATTTGTTGTTAAATTATATTTACTAGCCAATATAGTCGTAAATTCGAATGTTCCTAGAAAAATACGCATATATTAAAAAAATATGAGCAATACTTGCACAAAATTAATAAAAAGTATTTTTTAATGTAGTTCCCTTAGAGTATTTAACACTGGAGACGCCATTGAGCGCTTACCCCGTATGACAAATGTAAGAGCACGGTGCTCATACACGTTCTATAAAACGAGTTGCGCTTCGTCATCCGCCACTAAAAAAGTGACATCACGTGCGAATGGAGCTCCCTGAAAACGCGAGCCTGTAGCGGTATTAACATGTAAAAATAGATCTGACACATCAAACTTACAAAAATACAAAATTATTTTTCACCTGGACATATTTTTTTAAAGTAATATTATCATTAAAAGCAACAAAACATATAATCTCTAAAAATTATCATCGGGTAATAAATGTTGCCATGTTAAACTTTTAGCCACAGTAGTGCAAAATTTATTTGCATTCAATATCTTAAACGCAAGTTGTTTTTTTAATATTCATTTTTAACTAATGTTGCCCGCGGCTCCGCCCGCGTGTAGGTCTTGGAGCATTTTAACCTTCTATATTTTGCTATCCCATAAGAAGCGTGCATTTTTTCGAGTTAAAAGTGGTCTTTGTCATTTTCTGATCCCTAAACTGCCACTATGCAAAAAATCATGTCGATCCTTTGCTCTGTGAAAAACTAAACTATCCCATGGGAACTGTACATTTCTCCGGGATAAAAAGTAGCCCATGTGCTTTTCCAGACTATAATCTATCTCTGTGCCAAATTTTCAGTAGATCCGTCCAGCCGTTGTAGCGTGATTGGATATCAAACAACCATGCATCCATCCAAACATACGCATTTATAATATTAGTAGGATTACTTTATTTATGCTTCTTAATTTATAATTTAAAAATATTAGGAGAGTTGACATATACTAAGTTTACAATTTCATAAACTTTATGCCAGTGTAGCATTTCGGGTGGTTTATGTGGTAACACTGTCGTTTATGCAAGACTCAAATAGTGTTGTAGATAACTTTATAAAGGTTATCGATAAAATTACTAATCCATCTGGACTGTCTTCTAAACACATACTTTTAATGTAAATAGTTCTAACACACTAGGAATGTCACAAAATATGACAAAACCAGAATAAAGTTTTTGTCAAAAAAAGTGATCCTAAAATTGTATCCGGTATATTTAAAAAATATTTAGGTATGAATTTTGGCGCCATTCATTTATTACGTAAGATGATGTAGGGGGGAAGTCGATCATGTCTTATTTTTTCTTACAAGGGGTGGGAGGGAGTCTTAATAGTTCTTACGTAAGATCACACAAATGCTCAAAGTTAGGATTATACTTTGAAAAAACGCGGGCCATGCCTATAATTTTAAAAACAAGAAACTTAGTTTTTTTATATTTTTTTTGTTAACCGGTATGACTTGCCTTTTCACCCGGTTCCGGCTTGACGTCGACTTTTGGGACACCCTGTATTCATGTCGAGATCTCAAGCCCTTTTTAAATGCTCTTCATAATAGATAGCCGTTAGCCGGCTACCACACCAAAACAGGCGATAATCGCTCTCAATGACATACAATAATTTCATTCACAGCATTTGCTAATCGCATTCGTTACCAGTAACACTGTATTTCTTGGCTCCGCTTATTTAATTTGAAATTTTATGGAATAACAGAACACTCAATTTTCTTACAAACTATATACCATTGGAAAGGTCGTGTTGTGTACTTTCCGGTGGTATATTTGCTGAGGTATAATCGGAATACCTCAAAACGAGTGAGTAATCAACATTTTAAAATAATTTGCAACGGCCGTCATTGTTGTGTTGCATGTGCTGACATTCCTGAAAAACGCTACTCTACAATTAGTGTTGACCAAAAAAAAATGGAAGTGTCACGGATGATGTGTAAAGCAACCAAAAACTGATAACAGTAATACACCTTTACGTCCCATTGACTCACCCGGGAAGTCGAGGAACAATAATGACTCGCTACCTTTTAATGACAATATTACGCATCGAAAAAAGCCACTGTTGATACTAGCGCAATTAGTGGAAGTTCCGGCTTAAACTCTTCCGCGTCAGTTATTACAAAGAAAGACGCTAGGGAAATAATAAGAGAAGAATTCAATGTCATGAAATTGGCTTTAGCACAGGAGCTTAACCAAACACTTAAGCAGATGGTGAGAACCGAATTTCAATCTCGAAAATCAATTCATAAAACAGGAAATAACTGCTTTGGATAATAATGTTTGTTTCTGAATGAAAATTATGAAACCACCAAATCCGCCATCGCCAAATACCAAGACACACTGGGAGAGCTAAAGAAATAGAACGTTCAGTTAGCATATACGTTACAGGATCTGCAAATCAGGCTTCAGGTTGCTGAGCAGCATAACCGTTCTAACAATCTTGAGATAGAGTGTGTCCCCGAGCACAAACAGTAAAACTTGCTATCTATAATTACTCAGCTGTCTAAGGTATCCTGCAACTTGAAAGAATCCGACATAAATCAGGCTTCAGGTTGCTGAGCAGCATAACCGTTCTAACAATCTTGAGATAGAGTGTGTCCCCGAGCACAAACAGTAAAACTTGCTATCTATAATTACTCAGCTGTCTAAGGTATCCTGCAACTTGAAAGAATCCGACATTCATCATTGCACTCGTGTGGTAAAAAGTAACAGAGACGACAAGAGACCTCGCTCAATCATTGTTAAATTGGCTACCTCTAGGCTTCGGGATACATTTTAGCGAAAACAATAAATTTTAATAAGGCAAATCCAAACGACAAGCTCAGTACTGCTCACATAGGCATTGGAGGTAATAAATCGCCGCTTTACATTGTTGAGCACCTTTCACATAAAAACAAATTACACGCAGCGGCTCCTCAGATCGTCAAAGAAAAAGAGTACAAATTCGTGTAGATTAAGCAAAGTCGTGTTTTCATTAGGAAAACAGAAGAAGACGAGTTTACTTATATAAGAAACCAAGAGACCAGAACCGACCTAAAACAATTCTCTGCCATATCCATACTAGCTGTTGCTCGCGGCTCCGTCCCCGTGGAGTTTAGTTTCGGGAGCAGAAGTATCAATGCAAGGAGTTGTCTTCTGCACTGAGACACCTATAGCGATCGTCCTGAATCTCAGGTGTTATGACTGTCTAGATGGCTAGACAGACACAACTCCTAACTTAAACTTCTAGCACTCCTTATAATACCCCGGGATCACTCCGTAAGTGTCGAAGAAGGCCACCGCGGGGTTTTAGCTGGTAGTGTCCGGTTGGGTGTACATAAGTAGTAGGGACTCGGCCCAGCCGCAGCCCGGATAGCCATCATCCGGGCGAGGGGGTGCTGGGTCGTAAGACCGGCTAGTCCAGCATAACCGTTTTATTCTCATTCCGCTTCCCCCCGAAGCGGACGGCAGTAATAAATTGCTTTCCCCGCGACAAAAAAAAAGTGTTGTGCCTGAAGCTTGAGATTACATTAAAAGAATACCTCATAAGTTAACTCCTCACTTCGCCCTTTAAGGGATGATTTGGTAAAAACGTTGAAACACGTATTTCTTTATTTTTTACCTAAAGCCTAAATATGAATTTTCAGATCCCTAAGTTGAAGTATTACGGATTGCCCATACAAACTTTTAACCTCTATTTCACCCCTTTCAAGATATTTTTTGAGACAAAAGATACCCTATATCCTTCCCTAGGATATAATCTATCCCTCTACTGAATTTCATTAGGATTTGTTCACCCGTTTAGTCATGAAAAGGTAAGAAACAGACATACAAACAACAACATTAATTTTGCTGCGGAGATATTTTAAAACTGTAATATCTCCTAAGATATTCATTGAAATCAAATGACGTAAAGGGCAACTTTGTTCAAAATTAAATACTTGTGATGAATAAAGTATTTATTTGGATAAGGATTAATACCATGTTTATAAAAACCCCTTTCCAAATAATACATTGTTTCAGAACAAATTCGATAACCATTAAAAAGGTTATAGTGAGCCAACCGAAATAGATAGACATATGCCATCGCGGACTTTTTTTAGAACTTTTTAAGAGGAACAATTTCGTCGTACATGATTGTTATGTAACTTTAACCGTTAACGCAGCGTACGCAACGGAAGCTCTCAAAAGGAATCAATTTTCCCCGTTTTTGCAACATTTTTCATTGCTGCTTCGCTCCTATTGGTGATAGCGTGATGTTATATACCCTATAGCGCTCCTCGATAACTGGGCTATCCAAAACTAAAAGATTTTTTCAATTCGAACCAGTAGTTCCTGAGATTAGCCCGTTCAAATAAACAAACAAACTCTTCAGCTTTATATAATAGTATAGATTAAATAAATTAAAGGCGTATTATTTAAAAAAAAATCTAAAAAATAAAGATTTTATTTTTGCTTATTTGGCTTGTATTTTTCTCAGTACTCATTACCTTTATTATCTTTACAGTATTTCGATTAAATTAGAAATATTAATTTACACTATTTTTAACTATACCTCTCTACTTCCGTCCCTTTTCACGAAATCACACCCAGAGATTGCAAGAAAGCGATAGAAAAGATGATACACATAAAAAAATATCTTAAAACATTTAATAAATTATAATTGTTTTATTTTATCTATCGATAGATAAGGACAACGCTATCTATACCTCGTGTCGACATTGCTACGCTCTACTGTTTTTACACAGTTGTCAATATATGACACTGTAAATATATTTCACAACAAGATAAATTTGTAACTGTGTGCATAAATTTGCCAGTGTTGTATGAAATGGTGTAGTGTGCGTGCGTAGCGACGTGATTACATTTTGCATTTGTGTGCACATGTTTATTTGTAGTTGTACGAAGCCCCCCACCGACATTGCTGAATTTTTTGTTCAAGATTCGAGCGTAATGCCGTCTCCTTTTGGTTGCCTACTCTAAGGTAGTTCCATATTACAGCATCTATTAATTTGATTATTTCAAATTAAGCATTAATAAAATATATGTGTACATAAATAGCAACAGTTTGTGGCTATGCTTAAAAAATTGTGGCGTCACGATTTGACTAAGGAGTATTTTTGTGCGGGCGTTTAGTAATATGAATGTTATTGACGATTATTTTTGTAAAAAACAGACAAAGTAAATATAAAATGTGTTTTAATATAACATAATGAGCTATTAATGCTATTTCCTCAGCAGTGAAATACCCTATTTGTTTAAATTAATGCATTGAACGACTAAATGAATGTTGAATTCTTCATTGAAAATAACTTTATTGTTGTTAAATACTGAGACAGCAGTTAATAATCCTCCTTTTAGTGAAGAAGCTTTAATTAAAAATAATGATATGTTTTATTTTGATATGCTTTTCCTAATAAAGTGTCAGTATTCTTATGAATAACAGTAGGTATTAGAAATGTACTAATACACTGGAAAACTAATCCAACGGTAGGCAGCGGCTTTGCTGTGCCCTGGTATTGCAGAAGTCTATGGGCGGCGGTGACTACTTACCATCAGGTGGCCCGTCTGCTCGTCTGCCTATCGAGGCACTAAAAAAAAAAATCTATTACTAACTTAGTAACATTCATATAAGACATAATTAATATTACGTGTTCCACCACTAACTCTTTAATATCTTATCGTGAACGCAACATTTTTATTGTTGATCATTAATGTTTTATCATTGATACAGAGTAACGACTAACATGATTTTGTCACGTAGCGTAGGTGACGATTTAATCACTTCTGTGCACCATACCAGTAATGTTTATTGTTATTTTATAGTGGTAGAGCCACGCTGAAGACATATTTGTCTACATCATGAATGGGCCGGCTCGACCGGGGTTAGTACCACTGTCTCACAGAAAACCAATGTAGAGTGGCAGTTTACTGTCGCGTTTCGTATGGTAAGTGACAGAGGAGGAGGCCGGAGGCCCAGATTCCCCCTTCCCTTCCCTAATCCCTATTCCTGTCCTTTAAGGCCGACAGCGCATACATGATACTTTCAGTATTCTGGATGTTCATGGGCGGTGGAGATCACTTAACATCAGGTGACCCACTGGCTCGTTTGTCGGACTATGCTATATAAAAAAAAATTATAGATTAAAATTGTACACTAAATGTATTACATCATAGCCTTTGTATACATTGCCCCTTCAATGAATGCTGAATGCTGCTGGTGTACCTAATATCCGTCCGGATAACGACCACCGTACACAGGGTGTAAAACCTGCATAGTGGCACACGCAAGTGTGTCGCGTTCAGGGATCAGCCAGTGTACATCCGGTTTTTGTCGGGCGTCTAGAGTTGGGTACGATGTTTGGCCGTTTTATCCTTCTGTGTACTCTGACACTAGATCCTCGACCGCTTCTTCTTTTCGATGGTGTAGTGTGAAGAAGCATGATTGTGTTGAGTAGCGGGGGATAGATTGTTTCTCGCTACTCGATACTCTAATTGGACGGCACTGCGCTTACCATCAGGTGCAGTGTGGTCACTTTGCCGTGCCAGGATAAAAAAAATAATTGGGTGTTGTGAGACGGAAGTTTCTCGTAATGTCCGATACCTACGACATAAGACAATTGTATCTTACAATGAGTCGTAGTTAAGTGTGTGACTGTTCGTTGTTATTATTTATTTATCCTCGTGATTCTGGGAAATACAATGCTAGTAATCAATCTTAGGAATATAATATTATGAACTCATAGAAAGGATATACATTCGTCATATTTAAAACTAGCTGTTGCTCGCGTCTCCGCCCGCGTGGAGGTCATGTTTGGGAGAAAAAGTATATTATACAAAATATGAATTTTCATGCGTTTAACTTAAAAAATTAAGGATTTTCATACAAACTTTCATCCCCTATTTTACCCCCTTAGGGATGTATTTGAAAAAAAATGTGAAACACGTATTTCTTTATTTCCTACCAAAAGCCTAAATATGAATTTCCAGATCCCTAGGTCAAGGAATTATAGATTTCCCATACAAATTTTGAACTCCTATTTGACCCCTTTCAAGGTTGTTTTTCAGAAAAAAGATAGCTTATGTCCTTCTCCAGGATATAATCTATTCCCTTACCAAATTTCATTACAATTCGTTCAGCCGTTTAGTCGTGAAGAGGTAACAAACAATCAGAGTTACTTTCGCATTTATAGTATTAGTATGTAGTATGCACATTTTCCCGTAGGGTGCGTCCATCCTGTTATCATAGTATACTATGTTGAAAGCTCTTGTGTCACTGATCATTTCCCACGGCCGAACCTAGCCCTTCCCACTTTCCTACAATAGTTCAGCTGTTTCACACCACGTGGATATGCCTCACTGATCACAATTAAAAGTCCTGTTACCTTTGATGGGTATGAACATCCGCATTGCTCTTTCAATTTGAGGAAATGTTGAAGCACAAAATGAAACTTTCACATAAATAGGTCGATACTTTGTCATTATGTTATAGTATCCAATCGAATGCTATGTATGTAGATTATCAATTATCAGTAGGTATACAATTACAATGAAACCCTGTTATGTTATTTATAAAATGTTATTTCCATTGCAAAACATATTATGTTATTATATAGCTAATAGTAGTATTAGCTGTTTTGAGGAATTGACAATTTTACGGAAAATGTGTTCTTGATCTTGCAACTTGCAGGTTAAAACTATAACCTTAGCTTGTTGTTATTCACAGAGATAACAATTTGCATTTTATTGTTGATTTTGTAAGTAATTTATATCTTATTTACTGTTCTTTCTTTTCAAAAATAACATTTTTGACAATATTTTAAACTTATATTGAATATGATACGGTGTTAGATAAAAATAATAAATTTTTGAGCCATGTATGTGGCTATATATATATTTACCAACAATTGGACACGGACTTTTTCTTTTCAGATTTCTTTACGTTGTATTTTTCATTACAACTTACTTATAAATATATACACACAGAACCTTTTTTGTTTCGATTTAATTTTCATTTTCGTTTATATAAAGTTTTTGATTAACGTTTTGAGTTTATGTTTTTATACGTAATATTATTACTTTGTCGGCGAGGGCTATAGTAGTTTTTTTTATGATTGGTAACATTATTGGTCTATGAGCTAGCTGTAAGTATGTATAATTATTTAATATATTTTAGTACTGTTTGTTTCCTACACTAATATAACATAAAGAAACTTGATAAATGGGTTGGGATTCGCGGCCTCTATCTCGGCAGTCAGTTCCCTCTCCACTAGATTCATGCTTTTTTTTAAAGATATTAAAATACAATATAACAACTTTCCCTATGTCATTGTTTTAAATAAATACCTTCATACTTGACCATACATAACACTGGTGTGAGAAGACTATTCGAATAACAAGACCATTTTCATAATTAATATAATCTATTCACAAGGCTTATAATTTATGCGTCGAGTATTGTTCCAAAACAAAGAGCCATTTATATGCAATCTTCATGAATGCATATAAGGTTCCTTAGAGATATAATTATGAAATTGAATCGACTTTGCCTCATCAATTATCATTATTGAGTTGAGAGATCTAAAAGACGCTGTATCACGGTGAATATAAGTCAATACAACGATTTTTATTAGTAAGGGAGATTTTTAGGTAGTTTGCCTGATTCTGTTTCCAAGATCTATACAAGATTAGTTTTTGTATACCATAAAGCCGAAACACCCAAATTAGATTTGGGTATAAAAGATCAGATAAATATATGACATAATAATAATAAGGAAAACTCACGCGGTGACATGCAAAAATAATGTATCCCGTTTCTTGAACAATGCATGGGCATATGCGCGCCGTGCGCTGTAGTTAGTTTAAAATGTCCACCCCTTTCCCTAATACACAAGCGGGCCCGTTTACGCATATTGAGCCGCATTTTTATTAAGTAATAAACAAGGTAACCAGGTTGTCAATTTTTTTTATATGTTTTTGGGATACCAATATAACACGTTAAAAATTAGGGCAATGGATTGTACTACTGATTCTCAACAAACTACTTTCGGCTTTGTAGTATACTAAAAATAATGTTGTATATATAAAAATGAATCCCTATTTCCCTTTGTCACGGCATCACCCGTGAACGGCTGGATTAATTTCGCTAATTCTTGTTGTGTTTGTTATTGTTAGGTTCTTAAGCAAAAAAAAGAAGATAGTTGCGCAGAAAATCAGAAAATTTAAGAAAACTTGACTAAAGACTCTATAAACTTTTCTAATATAACCTTAGCGCGTTTGAAATAACTGACAGTCTTTTGACAGTTCGCAAAATAGAGTAACACGTAATAGCTTAAGATGACTCCATGGAATTTATACCTTTATACCTTTTCTTTCAAAAATCACTACTACGAGGGTGGAGCCGCGGGCAAAAGCTAAATATAAAATTGTTTTTCGTGTGAACAATGACCATCGATTAGTCGTTCTGCAAATTTATTCAAACATAGATTTACGCTATAGATAACTGTATCAAAATTTGGATCCTACGTCATTTGGAATTGGTCAGACGAGGACATCGTTCGTAGCACAATACACCGGAAGTCGGGCATCCGCTTTCCATCAGCACAATTTTCGGAAACGTCAAAATTTTGTGGTTTAGGCCTTCGGCACGCTTTGTCATGTAAATTTTACTTCTGTTTGTTCTAAATCAGTTAAACTGTATGCTTACTTGCTATGTTCGTATGTACCCGCATAAGTATACAAAATAGACACAGCAAACTTTTTACTTAAAAAGTACACCGACTTAAAAAAAACGAATTATGCGTCCCTATGAAATTTGAGGGTTGCCCTCGATTTTTCTGAGATCCCATCATGAAATACTGACTTGGTGCCAATGGGACCACCTGGGAAGTATACCCTTTTAACAAAAAAACAATTTCTCGAATCGGTCCAGGCATCTTCGAGTAATCGAGGAACATACAAAAAAAAAGATTCCGACGAATTGTGAACCTCCGCCTTTTTTGAAGTCGGCTAAAAGACAGTTGCAATGGTGGCTGCTATAAATGTGGGCTATAAACGCTGTTTGGGCTTTTTAATCCTAAATTGAAAAAAATCGTTTTTGTTTACAACACGCACTAATACCAATACAAAATTACTTGCCCCGACTGACTGACTGATTCATTAACGCAAAGCCTAAACCGCTTGGGCTACAAACTTGAAATTTTGGTAGTTGATGCTTTTTATGTTGTAAGCATCCACTAAGAAAGGATTTTCGTAAATTTTACCCATAAGGGGGCAACATAAAGGAAACACGGTTGTATGGAAGTCCGTAATTTTCAAAGGTAGAAGCACAATATGGTACCCAAATATTTTAGTGTACGTACAAATCAATACTCTTCACACCACACACACTCTTTTTATTATTAACACTCACAAGGCTCTATTACAATACGTCATATTACAATATTATGTTATTACATTTACTTTGTTTATTTACTAAACTGATTTGAAAGGTAATTATCACACTTACGACAATATTTTCAGCTAGCAATACCTTACGTTACCTTTGCAAAATCTCATTGCTACTTTGAGTAATTTTCATCGCACCTATGAGAGTCATGAAATGAATGGTAAATAGGTTCTGATTTTTTTGCATGAAATACAATTAGGCATCTTAATCAACATACGTGAGCTACTCTAATCTTATGTAATTCAATTTAATTTGTATTTAACTGTATTGTAACCAGTTTTAGAAAAGCGTAACGTTAAACTTTCTTGCCCGTTCTTCTTTAGCGAAACGAAAAGTAAAAAGATTCGCTGAATCTAAATAATGTGTAACATTTCATCGATTCAATAAATATTGTGAATTTAAATCGTTCTATATGCGATAACTTAGAGGTAAATGTTTGGGAACTTATCAAAGTAATATTATTGGTGCTGTAACCAGAGGCGTAGCGTGGGCTAATATAGACGTGGGCGAAGTCGCATGAGCGAGACCGCTTTTCTTTCGTTCCCAATATCTACCTATCTATCTTACCAAACATGCTTTGACACGACTTACCTACTCATGATAGTGAAAAAATATAAATGCGCGTAGATGCTTTAAAATTTTTGTGACATCCTTTTTCGAGCGTAAAATTGTTCAAATTAATTAGGTATCGCATTTAAAGGGGCTTCACGCGGCCCCGCTATGTGCCAGGCCGTGGGCGAAGGCCCACTTCGCCCACGCCTAGCTGCGCCACTGGCTGTAACTCGTAAACCTATGATATCAAATACGTGCCCGACGCGACGTCTAGACGTGGCACTATTCTTTGTTTACATGGATATAATTGGCTTAATTAATAATAATTGTTGCCATATTTTATCCTGTTTTCGAAATTAAACTCGTTAAGGACTTTATCGTCGTCTGTGTTGTTATTTTGGTATGTTCAATTACTGATAATGATGGGTCCAAGCAAATATTTGTACTCTTTTAGCTGTATAGAGTTTATCGTGTCCCTTGTGATTGTGGGTATAACATATTGATGTTGTAAGTATAAAATGGTATTATTAGTAAAAGTAAAATTAAGTACGAAAAGTTTTGATCTACAGAGCCTTTATAAGAAAGTTTTAAATTGGGAAACATATCATTTCGAGCAGTTAAACGAGATGGTGATATAAGATGAGTAACCAGAGAACTAATTGTAATTGTATTATGTCCGATTTTTATTTGAGACCCTATTTCAGAAAGTAAAAATTAGCTCGACGGCCAAAAAATTCCTGAGAAGCCTGTTGACTTAACAACTATTTCAAAAATATATTAATTATGGCCTCATTCCGAAACTTTCTGTGTCAATTGAATTTCTGTAATTATTTTGAAATCTCAAAGCAGATAATTTCGGCTTTTAGTGCAAATAGTCTTAAAACTGCTTATTCTATTTACGAGGGTACACTAAAAGAAGTGTTAAAAAACGTGGCTACATTTTCAACATTCTTAACAAAAAAAAAACTTATACATAAAAATCAATCACTGTTCGTTTGTCTCTGTCAACTCGAGAACGACTGGACCGATTTGGCTAATTTTGATCTTGAAATATTTGTGGAAGTTCAGGGAAGGTTTAAAACACAATTGGACCAGGTAGGTGGCGCCACTGTCAGTTTGTCACCAAATATGATTGGCTGGGATTTGTGAGAGAAATACTAAAGATTGTGATCTTTAAATAAAAATATCATATTTAATGTGGCGCTGTTTTTTCGGACAGGGCGACGTCTGCCAAGCCCACTAGTAACAAGTAAAATCCATCACAAACGCTGCACCTGGGATGCCTGAAACCTGTAGTCGCTTTTTGTATGGGATGGTCAGCGCTCAAACTGAGACCTTTTTTTTATATAAATACTGTCTGTTGCCCGCGGCTCCGCCCGCGTGGTGGTTATTTCTGAAAGAAAACGTATATTCCATATATTATCCATGGAGGCATCTTTTTTCGTGATAAACAGTAGCCTATGTCATCTTCTGATCCTTAAACTGCCACTATGCAAAGAATCATGTCAATCCCTTGCTCTTTGAGAAACTAAATTATCCCACGGGAACTGTAAATTTTTACGGTATAAAAAGTAGCCTATGTGATATTCCAGACTATAATCTATCTGTGCCAAATTTCACCCAGATCCGTCCAGCCGTTGTAACGTGATTGAGTAACAAACATCCATCCATCCATCCAAACATTCGCATTTATAATAGTGTAGAATGTAGTGTGTAAGATCTAAACTATTTTTATTCGCCACTTATTAGCGCAGTTCACTCCGCCGATCTAAATGTTTTTTTTGTCGGGGGTCTAAAGTTGGGGTTCGATTTTTGGCCGTTTCGCGACCTTCTGAGTACTCTGACACTAATCCTCGACCGCTTCTTCACCTTCTTGCCCATGGCGTAGTGTGAAGAAGCAGGCCGGCATGATTGTGTAGAGTAGCGGGGGATTGATTGTCTCTCGCTACTCGATACTCTAATTGGACGGCACTGCGCTTACCATTAGTCACTGTGGTGTTTTTGTCGTGGATAAAAAACTCTCTAAAATGGTCTCGAACAACCATTTATACATCCTGTCACGTAATTATTTCTAATGGTCATAAGCGTTACCCCTAGTTTCATTCGTTTCGACTGCGTGCAATTAACGAGCGAAAACTAACGGTATCGAATTCAATGGTAGATCCATTTCATACATAGACAACGATCAATAAATCACCTGTACTGTTATTGTTAAATATTAAAATACTATTGCTTTGTGTGTTTTGTGTTTTACAGTAAATAAATAGCCTTTCCGTGCTCCGATAGTTTGCGATCGTGATGTAGAAGGCTTGTTGATCCAAATACTGACAGATATTAGCAGTTTATTTAGTTGATTATTATTATTCTCTGATTTGATTATCATGTATGTTATGGTTATTATAGTAAGACTGCGTAAAGTGTTTATTGTTGATATTTCAGATGTTTATCTTTCAATGCAATCGTTCGAATGTTTACGCGAATATTATACAATGAAATAAAAGTATTTTTACTGATGTTTATTTTTACTTTTTGGTATTTTAGTCACTATCCTTTTGGAACGACATCAACTCTCAGTCCGCCCCGTGACCAAGAAGGCTGTAAAGCTTTCCAAACGTTGGGACTAAACTGTGAAAACAAACCGCGATAAAATCCGTAAAATTAGATTTCTACCCAAATGTATACCTAATTTACAAGAATGTAATTTTGGTATTGAAGCTACAAAGAGAGCTCAAAATATGGTAGAGCCGCGCTATTGCCAGTGTTTTGTACGTAACTGGGATGACTCTACTTTTGGAAAACTGAAGTACCGTTGTATTGTTCGGGTAAAAATTCATGCAGACATGATGATTCGGAGATGATATTTATACAAAATTATATAAACATGATATAATATGATGTTGTATACATGCCACAAGAATAACATACAAGAAATGGATATGTCATTCCTGTGACATGCAAGCAGGCCGGCATGATTGTGTTGAGTAGCGGGGCATAGATTGTCTCTCGCTACTCGATACTTTAATTGGACGGCACTGCGCTACCATCAGGTGCAGTGTCGTCACTTTGCCGTGTCAGGATAAAAAAAATATATGGAAATCTAGATTTACACATAAACACTAATTACGTGGAAGTAATCATATACGAGGTAACAGACTAAACACCATAATTTTCCTAGATGAAGGTCGGAAAATAGGCGTTTAAAAGTGTTTGAATGAATACAGATATATATTTTACAGCACCAACCTTGCTCTCAATTGTCTCATCTCATTCATTCAGTGCAACGAACCGATGATTGTTTTGCAAATCGCTCCAATACAGCTATATGGACATCGGACAAACTCTTTTTTTTATTATTCTTGCGCGGCAAAGTAACCACACTGCACCTGATGGTAAGCGCAGTTCCGTCCAGATAGAGTATCAAGTAGCGAGAGACAATCCATTTTATTTTAACTCTGATGTTAAAACATTAAATGAAGATATAGAACTGCACGTCCAGTCCAGTCCACCCAGACTAACTATCATATTAGCGTGTAGATTAACCCTGTAGATAAATACATAACAGTTAATACCGTAAGTTACCATTATCTAGCATCATCGTCGAAAACTACGAAAGCCTTTCGGTCTCATAACACCCAGACCGAATACAGTTATTTGTGCACATAAGCATATCTCTTGGTGCGAGAATCGAACTCACGGCCTTGTGTTTCTTAGCCGGCAGCTCGCCAATTGCGCCCCAGAAACTGTTAAATCTGATGAAAGGCTAAACAACGCTATGATCATTCTCTTCTTAGTCTGTATGACGATACCTATATTTAATACCCACGAATATTCTTATGTCCTACGAGCCCAAAACTACGAAAGACTTTCGGTCTTACAGTATCCTGATCTCAAACAAACAGTGCTGATGCTGTTATTGAATCCTTGACCGTTTGGTTTATAGTCAGCTACTTGTCTATTGCGCTACAGACATATTTATATTTTGTTTTTATGATATAGCATAGTTGACATGTAAGTATTGTATGGTATGGTATTGTTGCAGAAGAAAGTGCGAAACTGCACATGACTGGTCGGTGACGCGGGCAAGCAGAAGCCAATAGCGACGTAAGATGAAGCCGCGGGGGGCGAGCGTCATGCACGCCTTCACAGCGCTCACCATGCTTACTATGGCAAATGGTATCATACTTCTTTATATAACTATTTTTAATTTATTCTAGAAATTACATATACATACATACATATATACTCTCGCCTGCAATCCCCGAAGGGGTAGGCAGAGATGCAACCAGTACACCCACTTTTGCCGATTTTCGGTCCCATTATGTGATAGGGGGCGATCCTATCGCCATACCGGGCACAGGTTCCAGACTCCGGGCTAATACTGAGAATTTATAGATAGAAAAACCCAATATCACTTTACCCGACCTGGGGATCGAACCCGAGACCTCAGCACAGCAGTCGTAACGCATGCACAATTATAATTGCGCCGCGGAGGCAGTCAAGTTTAGAAATAAGGTTCGTAATTACTAGTCTTTTCCGTGTTAGTGTTAACACTAAAGTTAAGTAATAAATTATACTGAGCCTTAACATTCGTCGTCAAATTTTAATCACCAATTTAATATATTATGATACTCCAGCCTTGGCTCTAATCAAATGATTATAGGATAACAGCTACCACCCGGAGGGCATTCTAAAATGCGTATTAAGATTGCTTATCTTTTAACCCTATTAAATGATTATACATTTTTAATAAAAACAAAATTGTTTAGTACTCGATAGCGGTGATTAGTCTTTAAAAACTATAATTCAAATTTGTTACATGGAATTTTATAGAATTATGAATGAAATTTTTGAGATATTTAAGCTCTTTTCGTAGTTTTATAATGCGGAGCCTTACGCCACATGCTTCCATTTATCAATGCTCCTTTGTCGTATAATAAACATTGTTCATAAAATAAAATAATCAAATTACAAATGTTACGAGCTGCGAAAAATAATGTTCACATTTGCAATTTTATCGATTAAACAGATTCATTTTTACGTGGTCCCCTCACTAGGCAAGCCTGTATCGAGGTGTCCCAGGCTATATTTCCCAAGTCATTTATTAGGGTATGTGGTAACAATATTTAAGTTTGACTATAATAATAGTTATTGCTATAAAATTTTACATCTAAATAATATTAACAGCCCAATGCAGTAGCTAAATTGCTGAGACGCATTTTGATTGAAATTGAATCCACAATTTTACAACAGAAATTAATTTTATGTAGAAAATTTTATAACATAAATATAAATAATATATACCTAATATTATATTTATATTAATATTTTAAATCAGATAATCAATTTAGTGATTAGTAATTGTAAGATTTGTGTAAATGATTAATTATATTATTTGTACACGCGTTTATCGAATATTTTAGACTTCCTCAATGTGTTATCCCTTCTTAATAATAGGTCTTTACCTATGTTGCCGTTCTGGCCATTTCAAATCAAAATAAATTTTGTTTGGCTAAGAATTCTAATTTCAAATTAATTTAATTTTATAAACATGGAATTATTTTTCCACAATTAGTCATTTGTTCATTGATTAGTGTTATGTAAAGCATTTAATACAACAATTTTGTAGGTAAAGATGTAATATCCATTATGTTTCCCAAAGTATCTTCTCACTTATTAGACTAACCTTACGATGTGCAATAAAACGTTTCTTATCATTCAGCCCAAACAACTTGCAATCAAGGGATGGGCCGAGTTATGTATGAACGTCTGCCAAATCAACAGCTACATGGGTTCGACGATGACGTTGTAAGTATTGATCGTATTTAGTCTGCTAGTTAATGTTGGTTTATACTTTTATCTATTAAGGCATGTAAAAACAAAACACATCTTAAGTACATATCTTGATTGTTTAACGATAATGTCATTCGTCATTGTCATTTTAATTAGGCCTATTGTTATTCTTTATACAAGTAAGTATTATAAAATAAAGGAAAACACACTCACGCTTGAAATCCCTGAAGGGGTAGGCAGAGGCGTAACCAGTACACCCACTTTTCGCCGAATTTCGGTCCCATAATGTGAGGCGAGCCTATCGCCATACCGGGCACAGTTTCAAGACTCCGGGCTATTCCTATTATACTCTGGACTGAGAATTTCTAGATAGAAAAAACTCAATATTACTTTACCCGACCCAGGGATCGAACCCGAGACCTCAGCACAGCAGTCGTAACGCATGCGCAATTACAACTGCGCCACCGAGGAACTCAATAAATAGTAATATGTATTATATATTTTATAGAAAACTAAAATGTGATTAAAAAAACCCTATACATTTCGTGGTTGAACCCATAACAAAAAATAATCATTTGTTAGGATGAATCGATTAAGACCCATTTCAAACCTGTTGGTGGGTGGGGACACTTCACCCATTGTCCTTTACAGAATAAAAGTATTTTGATAGTAAATAATTATTCACGTGCTGTACAGGTTCGTGAAACAGCGCCGCCGTTCCGAGTGTTGGAGAAGTGCCAAGACTTGTGTTTAAGAGACCGTTCCGGGAATGGCTTAGTCAGGACGTGCAACTCTATAGACTTCCAGCCAGGAGCTCGTATCGCTGCGTTTAGCCCGGAGCCAGAGTACGAAGAGTCTACATGCTATCTCACCAGGGAACAAGCTACTCCGGAAGGAATAGGCACGCTCATGATCGTACCGAACAGTGTTCATTTCAACGAAATTTGTCTAACTTGTGAGTTATTTTTCATATTTTTACAACCACAATTTATGAAGATGAGAGGTGTGAATTATAGAGGAATTACCTAACTTCTTTTTACTGCCTGGATAGACAGACGAGACCGGACCACCTGATGGTAAGTAGACACCGCCACCCATAGACTTATGCAATGCCAGGGTACAGCAAAGCCGGTGCCTACCGTTTAACCTAACTAATAAGAAGTGGCGAAGTTCATATGTATATATTGGCAAAAAGCTTGGCCGTCGCTAGCTAATTATAGATAATATGGTTAGATACGCTAAAGTGTTGCCATTTTTCTTATGAAATGCTGTAAATATAATGAACTAAGACTTCTATTTTCCGCTTAGTTATATTAATTATATAAAATTATGGAATATAGTAGTTCATACTATATACTTACGTTTTGACAAATTTATAAAGGAAAGGTGCAGGGAAAATGTTGTATGGCGCCTTCGCAGTTGTTAGTAAATAGGTATCAAAGATCTAGAAAAATCTGTTTCGTCTGAGCGTTTTCTTACTCTGCTGTATTTGTCATTAAATGTTATGATATGTGTTATGTGGATTAAAAACATATCATCTAACATAATGCTCTATATGGATGCTATGATAGATAGATATTATCTAGCATAGCTCATAAAAGGGATGGGCAACCGATCGACTGCAGTTGACAGGCCAGCGATCGCAACAAGGCTAAGTTTAATACCTGACTCTTAACATGTCTTTAATGTCACAACACATTCATGCGTGATAGCGAGTATGAAAATTGGCCAAACGCTCTTTTGGTAATCAACTGCGTAGTTTTTGCAGCAAAAAGAAGATCTACTATTTATTTATTTATTTGTCCACTCCTTCTATAATATACTTTTTTTTAGCAAATCGTCCTGAACGGGAGTGCCCTTCTCGTCGGTATGTTTTCGAACGTCATAGCCGAAAACGCCTCAAACTCCCGCCTTCAGATCTCAAAGAGATGATGGTTGCCAACCGCACTGAGTGTGAAGACAAATGTCTCGGAGAGTTCAGCTTCGTATGCCGTTCTGCTACCTACGACTCAGCTCTCAGGACTTGTTCCCTAAGTCGCTTTACAAGAAGAACCCATCCTGAGTTGTTAGAAGATGATCATAATGCGGATTACTTGGAGAATACTTGTCTTAACGGTGAGTGTGGCAACGTATAACCTGATACAAAATTGTTAAAAGTACAATTTTAGTGAACTTAAACTTCGTCTATAATCATATATTTTTCTATCTTTTTTTTACCTATGTTACGAGAACAGTAGGTCGGTCGCCTGATGCCGCATCTGACTATTAACAGTGACACCACACAGTATTTCGAATTATAGAGTACTGTTGGGCCATATTACACTGTACTCGTTACTCTAAGACATAAGGTGTTCCGTCATGCACATAATGATCTCAATATTCCTGATTCGATATTCTTTAAATAGGAACACAACATTGTTTTTACATTGTTGTTTGGCCGCAGAAATAGATAAAGTAGATACCTGTGTATGTTTAGACAGACACGGTATCTGACATATTGCTGTTCTCATTACAATTTCTAGTACTTTTGATATTTATATTATTTTGATTTTAAGTAACCTAAGTCTAATATCCGGTTCTAATTATGTCAGTTGTCCTATCAGTGAAAGCTTTTGTATGTTGAAACAACACAGTGGCAATATCTAATCAGTGTTTTGTTTTCCTCATGACAGCCGAAAGACGTTGCGATGGCTTGGCCGTGTTTATCAAAGAAGAGAATAAACGTCTAGGAGGGCCTTTCGAGGCTGACGTCTTCTCCAATATGACTTTGGATGAATGTCAAGCTATGTGTGTCCGGGCTGAAAAGTGAGTGCATAATAAACTACAATAAAACTGAAGAGGCACTTTGTCTGTACATTAAATATTTTTGCAAAATTTTGATTGTAACCTATTATATTATCGATATAGAACCCAAAACAATTGTTTTTGGAATTATCGTCTGTCTGTCTGTCAAGGCATCACGTCCAAAGTACTGTATTACAACAAAAGAATAGAGAATAAAATCATAGAGTGTAACTCGAGGTAACATTTAGTCTATATTTCATTTCAATCGGCGCATTCAATCAAAAGTTATACATGTTTGAACGAATATCTGTATTATGCAAAGAGTAATTGTGAGAGATGAAATGATTTTATAAGATAACTTCCACGCCGGCGGAGCCGCAGGCAACAATCATAAATAATGTGACTCTTTGTTTCCCTCAGAGAGAGTGTAGACCTGGTTTCATAGGGCAAAGACCTTAAGTAATTGAAAATAAGCATCATTTATAACAAAGTAGAGTGAAATAAAATGTTTATGACAACGAGTATTTTTAGTCCAGATATATTTGGATAGTGATTACTGCTGTTCAACATTAAGTAGTTTATACTGAATGTTATCTTTAGTTCAAAATGAACAAAGAGATTTTTACACGCTTTATATTAGCTTCACCTGTATATATGTATGTTGCGGAATCTTTCAGCGTAATTTTCACTACCTTCCAGACGTCCGATTTACTTGAAATTTTGAACACGTGTCAACCGACCGATAAAAATACATTGTTTTCATAACTTTAGCCTTATATCCTGACCAGAAGCACCAGAATAGTAAGAAATATGAAAATTATAGATACCTTTTTTATCATGTGGTCTTGATTTGAAATCGAGTCCTTTTGACACTGTTTTGGAATAAAAACAAGAAAATAACTTATAAGCGGGGGGTTCTTATCAGAATATAGTAAAAAGCAAATTATTCTCTGCTTTTTAGTTCAGCTAGCTATGAAAGCGTGTTTTTTAAACTATAATTTATTCCAAATAACTACGGTAATATTTAATGCAAAATTGAGCTATTGAACTTTTCAGATACTTCTGTCGGTCCATCGAGCACGATGCCGTGACGCGCCAGTGCGTTCTCTCTGAGGAGGACTCCGTGTCGCAGAAAGACGACGTGACTGTGAGCGCATCGCCTACTCATCATTTCTACGACCTTGTTTGTTTGGACAATCGTGAGTATTGTCACATACTAAACTTGCTAACTTACTAAGACTACTAATATTGCTTAGCAACTATACATAGGTATTGTTACGAGACTGAATTTATTAAGACACCATTATGTTATTACATTTATTTGTAGAGTTACAATATTGTTTGCTATCGTAAATTATTTTTAAATGCTTATTAATGTAAAAAAATCCATAATTCCAATTAGAGCAAATTAATAAATAAAATTTATTGCACGTATTAACAGCAGTATCTTTATACCCAGAATTAACTTCTTTACCATAGCTAAAATCCTTACACTTGTACAGTGCACGGGAGCTTAATAAGGTGTTTCTCACGATTATGATCAGTCTCTCATCGGGTGACAGCTCGTGGCACGGAGTATCCGGATAACAGCGTGACCTCTCACTTGTTCTCCCCGGGCAGACGGCCCGACACCGCCTTCCAGAGGTACAGGAACAGCCGGATCACCGGGGAGTTCCACTCAGAGATCACGGGAAGGTCGCTGAGTGAATGTCTTGATGAGTGCTTGAGGCTAACCAGCTTTCAATGCAGGTAAGAATTTAGTTTTAATTATAAATCTGCGTAGAAATAGTTATATATATTAGAAGCTTATTAAGACGTTGCTTATACGAGGAGAAAAAATAATGTCGACTTAATTTAATTCAAATTATTATTAGGCATTTCTTTGCTGTTGATATGTTTTTTTTAAATATAACGCTGGAAAATAACTACAAACAAAAATTTAATATCATAAATGAATAAATAAAAAAATAAGTCCACGGCTGTATCTCCGAAGGTATAGGCATGGTGCACCATCAGATCGCATTACTTATTTTGATGTAGTGGCAAACCTACAGTCATTTCGGGTATAACAAAAAAAAAAACAATTTGCCGGACGCGCAATTTGATCCTAGAGCCTCAACCTAGTAGTATCGTCTAATGACCGTTGAAGCAATAAAACACAAAAAACTAGGTCACAAAAACAAACACAAGCGAACTCGACATAGATAGTCATTATAGTATGTAAATAAATATAGACGTTGGCCTCAAAACGTCCGCCAGCAGACCGGTGTCTGATGGACCAGTTTAGCTATCTCGAAGTCAGAACCTGATTATTGTCAATCTAGTTACTAGAAAGGCTTCTAAGTGCAGTAGCACGTTATAGCAAACAAGTAATCAAACAATTGATAAACTTATAAAATATGTATCATCCGATGTTTTGGTGTTTCTATATCTATATTAATATGATGGATGGATGAATGGATTATGATAAACACTTTATCTTTGACCTATAAAATAATGTGCACAAAATTCGGTTGATAAGAGTTCGTTACACGATATTGTCTCAAAAATGGGTCATTCGGTTTTTCACTGTTTTGTTATGAATATTTCTTTAATAATCTATTACACGCTCTTGACGGATTGTTTTCCTCATTGTTATTTTGTTTTACGGAAAAATTATAGCATAACGTGATAGCTTATCTTATTATCCTGCGTCGATAGAAATGTTTGGTATAGATACTGGTTCGGTGGTGCCTTCCCGCCCTTTAGCCGGTATTAGGGGTCAAAGCTTTTTGTTTTTATAACTTAGAACCGCAAAATTTTGCCTAAAATACTATTTAAAAACACAATCATTTAAATTTTTCATTTATAATTTTATTTGTTTATTTTAAAAGCTACATTGTACATCTGTCAACTTTATACATTATGCTCTGGACAACATTTTTACGGAACCATTATAGTATAGTTTTCTAAATAAACGAAGAAATGCTCATTATAAAATCTTGGATTTATACTCAACAAAAGCCATTAGCCAAAAATAGCTGTTTTTTTATACTGGCACGGCAAAGTGACCACACTGCACCTGATGGTAAGCGCAGTGCGGTCCAATTAGAGTATCGAGTAGCGAGAGAAAATCTATCCCCCGCTACTCAACACAATCATGCCGGCCTGCTTTTTAACACTACGCCATGGGCAAGAAGGTGAAGAAGAGGTCGAGGGTCTATCTATTGTCAGAGTACTCAGAAGACCGCAAAACGGCCAGACATCGTACCCCAACTCTACCCCCGACAATAACCGGATGTACACTGGCTGATCCCGGAACGTGACACACTTGCATGTGCCACTATGGCGGGCTATCTATTCAAATGTACGGTTAAATACAAATTTCCCTGTATCATCTTACGCAAAACATAGTTTATTATAACTAATAAGTCAGTTTATAGTTTTTAATATGTGTAGTAATCAAATAATTTCTTCCAAGGTCGGCCGTGTATAGCGATCGTGCAAGGACATGTCGACTCAGCAGATATAACCAGAAGGATGGCATGCGATTACTTTACGATCCTGACTTCGATTACTATGAAAATCTTATGCGTGAGTATCGACCCGAATATAATATAACCGATAATTTAAAAACAACTGAGGAAAATAAATTCTTAGTGATAAAGACCGCGTGATTCAGCTCTTTATGTTTTCGTTAATAACGTCTGAGGACATGATAAGACGGTTTGTGGTTTATCGTACACGTGATGAATTAAATTATAGGACTTAACTTTTAAATGCTTAACTGCGATGTTGATAAATGCATGCCATTGTCGATCCTAGTTTTATTAAAGTAGTTACTATGGTATTTGTCAGGAGAACATTTAAAAAAATCGGTGTTCTCGGAATTTTCACACAATAATCTCTTCTGAAAATGGAACGTACATTAATGTTATTATTAGAACTGTAGCTTCAGCTATAGTCTATAATTGTTTTAAGGATACACGGCTCCCTAGAATTCGAGTCAAACGACACAAACGTTCGATTAAACGGTTTTGTTTATTCTTTAGTGATAGCGTTATAAAATTAATCATCAATAATTTCTCAAAGTTTAAAAATATTTTTTACCCACTTCGTCATTAGCTAGAAATGTAAGATTTAAATGTACAGATTCAGTGTACTTGTGTACTTGGGCTTGTGTTATTCTTAAACTTTGTGTATTATCCAACATATAATATAACCTATAATTAGCGTTTGGTAAACAAATATTACCGATATAATTTGTGTAAGATATAAGTTCATTGACCTATTTCCGCCACCATATATGCAGCTGTGGTTTTCTTTAAATATGTATTATGTTATGTAATCTAACTGCTCGCTGATTCTTGATCTCATTAGGCCTTTTGTTATTTTTTTTGGATTAATTTCAATATTTTAAATTAAAATATAAATTACTAACTTAACTCATAATTAAGCTATATTCATGGTCTTGACAGCCTCCGTGGCGCAGTTGGCGAATGGCCGGCTGTGAGACGGAGGCCGTGAGTTCGATTCCCACACCGGGACAAATGTTTGTGTGACATATTTGTGTCCGGGGTGTTGTGAGACCGAAAGTCTCTCGTAGTCCCTGATACCCACAACACAAGACTCGTGTCTTAGTGTGGGGTCGGGCCTATGTGTGACTGTTGGGTGTTATTTATCATTATTAAATAAATATATTGGTGCCCAGATCAACTAGTGAGTGGGGAAAGCGATGCTGGGGGTTCAAGTTCCGGCTCTCAAGCGCCTTGGGGAAGACCCACTACCACAGGTTCCGTGCATGAAATATGATTTATTATCGAGTCTAGATACATTGCCTCGGCGACTGTTGAACATTGTAACTCTATAATATTGATATTTGAAAATAATATAATGTCAATAGTCGCCTTTGACAATGATGTGGTGGGAATTCATAAAGTAGAGCTATATGTAGATTTGTATATACTTGTTTGTATTTTCTTGTTTGACGTTGTGTATTTTAAGATTATTCAGGTAAGTTTACATTTATAAGTTCGCATGTAAGTTAAGTTATCAAAGATACCTATTTTGTTTTGTAGTTATAAAGAGAGATATATAATATAAATAAAGGTAACGCCTAGTTGATGGTTTGGACCCGGATGTAGAACTTGTTTTTAAGATGCATGTCTAGTAGAGTAACGCGAAGCATGCATATTTTATTAGATATAGTTTGGATGACTGGCTTTGCTTGTATCTCCTTAATACGTTTTATATGAGTTTCTAATATATACCCACTTGTTTTGAAGGAGGCAGCAATGGTGGTGATCGGGACAGATACCCGCAAGGCGCTGACCGCTATCCCGACGATGACCGCTATTCAGACGATGACCGATATAACGACCGGCCGGATAGATACCCAGATGACCGGTACCCGGCTGGTCCTGACCCGGACAGATACCCACCGGGCGATCGCTATCCTTCAGATAGATACCCTGATGATAGATACCCTCCCGGTGTTGGAGCCGACAGCTACCCTTCCGATCGATATCCACCAGGAATAGACCGCTATCCTCCCGGTATTGATCGCTACCCAGCCGGTCCTGATCGTTTCCCGCTCGGCCCAGATCGTTACCCGCCTAGTGGAGACCGTTATCCATCTGGCCCAGACCGCTTCCCATCTGGCAGTGATCGTTACCCGGCCGGCGGTGATCGTTACCCAGCTGGCGGTGATCGTTACCCAGCTGGCGGTGATCGTTACCCATCTGGCCCAGATCGCTTCCCAACTGGTAGTGATCGCTACCCACCTAGCGTAGATCGTTACCCTCCGGGCATAGATCGCTACCCACCTGGTGTTGATCGCTACCCATCTGGCGCTGACCGCTACCCACCAGGTGTCGATCGGTATCCTTCCGATAGATATCCCAGTAGTAGATACCCTGCACCCAGTGGCGATCGATACCCTCAAGACGGTGGACGATACCCACTTTATGATTATCCTGTATCCAATGACATTGGAAGATATCCAACTAACGACAGATATCCGATAAGTAAATATCCTATTGATGTTTATCCGGAGCGATACCCAAATGATCGGTACCCGGTTCGAGATAGATACCCAACAAGACCTTCGTGGTATGCTAATCGCTATTCTGACAGATTTGATCAGGACCGCTACTCTGGTTCTGATTTTGGACGTTACCCATTTAGCCGGTACCCAGTTGGTGTCAATAAAGACCCGGCACCATTGGGAGGTGATCGTTACCCCGATATGTATGACAAGTATCCGCCGACCGGATCATCATACCCGGGTAAGCACTAACAACTAACTCAATCTTAATTTTTTATTGTAAGTATATTATTTTCTTAATGTTGTAGTTAATGTTTTTGCAGCAGGCTACGGACGTGGTGGTTATTATGGATCAGACTATCAGGGTCCTGATCGGTATCCTAATAGGGGAGTGCGACCGGAGTTAGACAGGTATCTAATAATTCCAACAAATGTTATCATTAAAGTAAATAATTTAATAGGTTATTTTAAATGTTCTCCTTCTATAGGTATCCGCTAGAACCTCGACCAGGCTTTGGTGTAAGACCAAGGCCTTTGGAACGACCAGGAGGATACCAAGGCTCTTACCCGCCACCTGGTTTAAACAGACCTATTGGTAAACTTATTTGCTTTATATTCTTTACTTGTGTCTATTGATTGCACTGTAGCTATATACGGTGGTATATTTTTAGGAGGGCCCGCTTATGGTGGTTATGCACCAGATGGTCCAATCGGTCCTATTGGAGTATCTACTGGACCAGTGATTAGTCCCATTGGAGGTTCAATAGGTCCCGTGGGTGGACCAATAGGAGGGCCAATTGGCGGTCCTATAGGTGGCCCTCTAGGTGGACCTATTGGTAGACCAGTAGGAGGAAGACCGCCACTTCATAATAGGCCTTGGCAAGGGACAAGATGTGAAGAAGATAGTTTCAGACAAGTAGGAAGACAACGAATGCAACGAAGATTCGTTAGACGGTTTACTACAGCTCAGTCATTGGCGCATTGCCAGCGAGAGTGCATAGAGGCCCGTGACTTCATCTGTCGGTCGTTCAACTACAGGTATTATTTATTTTTATTGCATTTTTATGTGTTTCATGAAAACATAATGTCTTTCAGAGCGAACTCAGACTGTGTGTTACAAGACTCGCATTTTATCATAATATCAACATTTGTTCTCTAAATATTTGCTGGTACTATCATTTTAAGCGGGTAAAGTATTAGGTAGAAGAATACCCATGTCACTCTGCAAAAACATGATGCATATTTTTCAGGGATGGAGGATTTAATAGTGAACCAAGAGATAACTGTGAACTAAGCGATCGGGACACCCGGGAACTAGATGCAGCAAATCCAGCACATTTTGACAATACAGCTAATGAATATGATTTCTATGAAAGAGCTTTAGGACGTATGGCTGACGATTGTTTGGACGGTAAATATCGTTTATTTGAAGTTTAGTTATCGATAAACATTAAAAAAGTAGTCTTGTGTCAAACCCTTAGTAATAATATTAGCCTTCTACTATATGCATTCCTATTTCCTACTGCTAGACTCAGACCTCATAAATTAATAAGAGACATTTTGATTCCCGTAATAATCCAGTGTTGTAGACCATGAGGCTTGGTAAACATCATAAATAGCTAACACAGGACAAAATGTTAAATAAAAAAAAAATATGAAAATCGAGAAGGTTTTATTGTACATCATTTAAATTAACTATTTTTACACCTGACATAAATGTACTCGTTGTACTCCTATGTATTTATTTTAAACTTACCCTATTTATTTACTTTAGCTTAAGTAGTGTTTGCGTATTACATATCAGCTGCCTTCTTATCTCATATTTCCTACTAATTACTTCAATTGACCACTCTAGGAGATTAAATAATAAAGGAGTCACTATTTACAGTGTCTCAAGTATGCAACGAGGATGGCATGGAGTTCACGTTACGACTTCCCGAAGGATTCTATGGACGTATATACACTTATGGCTTCTACGACCGTTGTTTCTTCAGAGGCAATGGTGGTGTGGTTAATGCACTTCGTATTACTGGAGCCCATGGGTATCCTGAATGTGGCACACAACGAGTACGTATTTAAAATCAGAAATTAGATTTTAAGATTGGCTGCCTCGGTAGCGCAGTTGTAATTGCGCATGCGTTACGACGGCTGTGCTGAGGTCTCGGGTTCGATCCCGGGTCGGGTAAAGTGATATGGGGTTTTTCTATCTAGAAATTCTCAGCCCGGAGTCTAGAACCTGTGCCCGGTAAGGTGATAGGCTCGCTCCTTATCACATTATGGGACCGAAATCCGGAGAAAAGTTGGTGTACTGGTTACACCTCTGCCTACCCCTTCGGGGACTACAGGCGTGAGTGTATATGTATGAAATTAGATTTTAAATTCCAAACAGATTAGGTTCTTCTATTTCGTAGCTATGTTTAAAGTGGTTCCATATAAATTGTCGTTCTTACTCCATGAACGTGTTGACAGTAGTCTTGATACTAAAGTAAACAATAATAAGTACTAAGATTATACTATATGTTGCCTTCGTCAGCTTAGATAATTTAAAATGTTTACAAAATACTAATCTTCCTTATTTCCTAAATAACCTTGCTAAAAATACGTGAGTGTTTTGCAATGTGTTTTTCTCTTCGTTGCAAATGCAATTAACCTTTAAGAAAAAAGAATTCTTATTAGTAAAATACGCGGGTTCGCGAATTATTACAAATCGTAAATGCAACTTTACTATACAAACATCTGACATAGAGTACAATTCATTAATGGCCACTTTAAATATCTCAATCCGCATTTACAGATCGAACCAGAAAATAAACCAATCAAACTGTCATTAGTAGGCGTGGCATTCAAACTTAATTCTCACTGGCTCATTTGTCGGATCGATCTGTAGTTTCGGATTAAGATCGTTTATTGAAATTGGTCGTAAAACAGCTGACAGTTTTATGAAAATATTTATTTATCATCCTAAGATCACTACAAAATACAATTCAATTAATTTGTTTACAGTACGGCGATACAATGACGAATATAGTGGTGGTACAGTTTAGTGACAACGTGCAGACTTCACGAGACAAACGATTTAATCTAACTTGCCTTTTCCGAGGGCCAGCTGAAGCCGTTGTCACGTCAAATTACATCGGAGCCGGGTGAGATTTGTATATCAACGACGTGTTTGTGCAAAGAAAATGTCATAAAACAATGCCCGTTCGCACTGAAGTAGCTAGGTCAGACCTAAACAATTTAAACAAAGGCAATATTAAGTTTCATATCATCTATCCTAAACTGGCTTCTATGGTTGGTGCAATGCTTGTTATAGCTAATTAAGTGCTTCCTAGAGAGCTAGGAATGAACTTAGGCGTTGTCAAAGTTTAGTGCAGACGGGCATTTTAAGGTGTTACAATAATAATCAACATATAATTTTGAAAAGTTTTCATTTAACAACTTGTGCATTTTGCGTGATCTTGGTAGTTCTAACTTTTATTTTGAGTTTTGCGTGAAACAGTTTGGATCATTTCCAAAATATTCCAGTGAGTGGATTTTTCGTCGAATCAGTTTTTGTTGTCTTTATGTTTTGTTGTAACTGGTTTATTAGTATACCTGGTGTATTTTGGGATATTTGTTTTAAATTTTTAATTTAATACGTTTTATATACTTAGTTGAAACAAACGTGAAATGGTTTTAGGTAGATATTAATGAATGTTTTGAGTGCTGTTATTTCACTAACAGCTACTAACGTATGATTTTGAATGACTTTTAAATTATTTATAAAATCTCTTTAAATTAAATTGGAACAAACGTTATGAATATTATTGAGTAAACTGAAGTTTAGAAAACTCATTCAAAGTCACTAATGAGTCTTCAAAGCAACGAAATGTCACGTCTCACTGTAGTTTTCCGTTTGACTTGGTCGATAGGTCTGGAAGTCCCATCCCAATAGAATATCTACCGGAGGAGAGCTCGCTTAATTCAAAGGTCCGCCTGATGATCCTGTATCAAGGTCGACCAACCACCACGATAGCCGTGGGAGACCCACTGACTTTCAGACTGGAAGCACAAGACGGTTACAATTACGCCACGGATATATTTGCTACAAATGTAATTGCAAGAGATCCGTACTCCGGTCGATCTGTGCAGCTCATTGATAGAGTGGGGTAAGTCAATAATCAGACACTTGGTGGTTGATGTATATCATAGTTGACAGGCTAGTGGGTCGTAGGTAAACATATAACATCTTAAGTAGGTACCGATGCCAATGTTTTTTTTACTGCCTGGATAGATAGACGAGCAGACGGGCCACCTGATGTTAAGTAGCCACCGCCACATATAGACTTCTGCAATGCCAGGGCACATTAAAGCCGCTGCCTATCGTTTAAGTTAAAATGTAAAGATATTGGTGATTTATAATATTTACTGACGCCAATGTATTGTAAAATTAACTTTATTTGGTTCATTTTACCCCTATGTTGGTCGGGTTTATATTAAGTCTATCGGCCCAGTGTTCTGTAGAAACACAGACTTGGCTTGTTTTTGGATTCTCTATTTGTTGTACAAGTCTGCCTAATAATATGAAAAGAAAAAGTTGAACTAAAGGTTACATGGAAATGTCATAGCATTTATGTCAACTACAAAAAAACACCTAATTAGTTAATCTGCATCACAAAATGACGACCTGCAGAGAATGTCCCATTATGTCCGTCTTTATACAAGTTAGTGTGTAAGAGTTTTACATAAACAAATGAAAGATAGACTGTCTCTCGCTACTGGATACTCTATCTAGAAGGCACTGCGCTTACCATCAGGTGCAGTGTGGTTACTTTGCCGAACCAGATAAAAAAAGAAGGAAATTGTGTCATATAATATAAATTAGGTCAATTTTAGGTAAAATACTTAGAGTTGGCAACCAAATACTCTAAGGTAAAATATAATAATGTTATATATATGTTTAAACTACTCCAAGTAGATATGAGTATTTATTACTATTTATCGTTTAATTTTATTTATCTCGCGCATCGTATGATCTGATGACGTTTTTTAAAGACGTAACAGTTCAATACGTCAGTTTATTGTTATATCAATTATATTATTATCTCTACAAAATTCAACATTTTATTTTTAATAATATTGCTGTTAGTTTTTAATAATGAATATTTTAAGCCACTGAATAAGGTTATATGGTTGTTTCGTACCAATAAAGTTGTGTTTCAACTTTGAAAGGTCAATATTCACGTGTATAAGCACGGTCGTGTTGTCTAATGGTGTATAATATGTATAAAAAGACTTTAGTCTGTATATATAATAGAAGAAACTGATTGACTGACGGACATATTAACGTACAGCCTAAACGGCTGGGGTTATAGACTTGAAATTTTGATAGTGGGTGCCTTTTATGACGTAGGCATCCACTAAGGGAGGGTTTTTGGAAATACCACCCCTAAGGGGGTAAAATAGGGGATGAAAGTTTGTATGAAAATCCGTAATTTATGACGTTAAACTTAACAGAAAAGTATACAATACAAAATACCAATTTTCATTATTGGTACGTATAAGCGTACGTATAAGCAAGCTTTGAAAATATGACGACCCTTATATAAACACAAATTACGACCTCGAATACTTATTATGTATTATTATCATGTGCCATAAAAGATAATATGATATCTGAAATAATGACGTACCTATCTATTACAAAACAAATAATATTAGTTGAGTGTATGAAAAACAATAATAATCCGTGGCGCATTGGGCAAGTACCTACGCGGCTTTGAAACGAATTCGATTCTCGCACTTAGATAAATTGTTGTTGTGTGTTATATTACGTTCGGTTCTGGGCATAGTGGAACTATTAGGGAGCATCCATTAATTAAATGAGGCAATTTTGGAGATTTTTCGTCCACCAAGCATTTTGGTGTGATGTCGTGAGATTTTGCTTGACCGCCTCCCCTCCCCCAATCTCACGCGAGAAACATATTTAACTTAATTTTACCCAGTTTTCTCATAATATTACACTTTTTGTTGCGAAAAATAAATTACGTGAGTTTTGCCGAGAGCATACGTGAGATTGGGTGAGTGATCCCCATCTAAGAGTAATTAATGGATGGACCCTTAGTCCTGTTACTCAATATATCCGGGACACAAATCTATTATATTTATTAAAAAATAATGTTATTTACGTTAGATGTCCAGTGGATCCCGACGTGTTCCCTGAACTTGATAAAGGCCGCAGCGGAGACTCGCTCGAAGCGAGGTTCAATGCCTTTAAGATACCAGAATCGAACTTCCTCGTGTTCGAAGCCACAGTCCGCACGTGTAGAGATGGATGTCAACCAGTGAGTGTTAATTATAATTTATTTTTCAATGTTGTTATTATAAATTCAAATTATAATTTAACAGCCAACAAACAAAACAGGAGCTTAACAACAGGAGCAGTGGGCGAGTAGACGGCTGTGAAACGAAAGGCCGTGGGTCCGATTCCCGCACCGAGACAAATGATTGTGTGACAGACAGATATTTGTTACGGGTCTGGGTGTTGTGGGTCCACAGTAACGCGTAAATCTTGATATGTAACACTCAGGGATGTCAACATACCACGTTTAGTAACATATGGTACAAAAACAATTTATTACGTCAATACATGTAAAAATATCTTTATCAGGCTGCTACCAGTTTGCAGGTTATCTGTAGGTTATCCAGCAATAATGGACCTTTGTTTTGTATAGGCACTTGTATTTATGCAATTTTATTGCTTAGCATTTGTAATTGAACTATCTGACCTTCTCTATTATATATTCCATGCACGAGACTAGGTGATGATTCGTTGCCAGCTAAAGAAAATCTAATATAGGAAGTTAACATTGATAATTTAAATTGTGGACACTAAGTTGCTTCATTCTATTACATGTTTTAGATATTAGATATTTCTAAAATCGTATTATAGTATGTTTTCTAGATTCAATTATCACTATATTTACGGATGTTCTTTTTGTATAGGAATCAATTAATGAGCTTCGTATTGATTAGATTTGAATTTTATTTTGTATAATATGCAAATAAAGCTAAAAACATAAGCAATTTTTTTATATTCATCATTCACTTTAACGGCGATGGAAAACTTCGAGACCGGAAGAAAGAAACGAATGATAATTCGAAATAACAATTTTGAAGTTCTATGAAGTCTAACATCAGACATTAAGTCTAAATATGATGGATGAGGTGTACCTATCTCTCTCATTAGTGGAGAGAGACAGTGCTCAGCAATGAGCCTGAATAATAGAGAACTGATATATTTATATGTATGTGTGCACTAAAGAGATAAAACCGACCGTTGACCGTCTTCTTAACAACTGCATTCGATTCATTTTTAATCTTAGTAAATATGACCACGTTTCTGTCTATCGCTCGCAGTTAAAATGGCTACCGATTCGCCAGCGCCGATCTATGCGAGCACTAACTACTCTTTTCTCGTTACTTACGTCTGCTACACCCCCCTCTTATTTATCTTCACGCTTTCAATACCTTTGTGACAGTCACAGTAGAAATCTTCGCTCATCTAGCAATCTTCTCCTTAAGTGTCCCCCTCACAGCTCTGACTTCTTACACTCTTCTTTCACTATCCAATCAATACTTCTCTGGAATTCGCTCCCTCTCGATATCAGATCGTGCACTAGCCGGTCGACTTTTAAGCTGAGAGTTCGCCAATTATTGCTGAATGGAGTGGCAGAATCATCTCACAATTAATGTATATTATACATAAGTATATATGTAGTTGAAATATATTTTATATTTATGTCTATGTATACATATGTTATGTATTTGGATTTATTTATGTATGTATTTACATATTATTGTGTTAATTAGTTTTTTTTTTGTTTACCATTTTCCTCTATATCTTATGCACCTACCTTGTTCATCTCTGCATCACCCTAAGGTTGACTGGGAGATAATGCCTCTGGCATTAAGTCCGCCTATATACCTTGTATATGAAGTGTATAAATAAATAAATAAATAAAACATGACCCCTTGTTTCACAGTTGTTAAATCTTCCGTTGCACCACGAAAATTATTAAGATGCCGTTAGGTACAGTTGGCGTAATACTAAATACCGGCTCTTATACACCGATCTCTTTTGTAGTTAACCTATGTGACATAATATATGAACAGTTATGAGCATATTTGGGTCGACAGAGTAAAATAGCGTTTAGATTTGAGAAATATTACACCTAAATCGGACAAAATGTATAAATTATTTTCTTTCAAAGGCATACTGTCCAAGCCACACAGGAAGATCGGAACCTTCATTCGGCCGTCGTCGAAGGGACGTCAATGCAACTATTGAAGAAGTGGCCGATGATGAAGCTAAGGTTAATGACACAGCTAGCAACAAAACAGATGTTAAAGAAATCGACACGGTTTACAAAGTGTCTTATGAGGAAGCGACCGTCGATAAATATCTCAAGGATGAAGTAGAGACTCCGAGTCACGTACGAAAAATGATAGAAGTGAGTATTCACATATGAAATTACCATAAACATTATTAGCATTCATATGTGAACTTTAGACTGAGTGTAGGCGAAGCGGAACGTAACAACAGTTTTGATACTTATTAATTTACTCCTACTAATATATGAATTGAAATAGGTATTTTTCCACTGACTTCTAAGGATAGATTACGTTAAATATTTTACTAAGACTTTGAAAAGTTATTGCTATACTAAATTATAACTCTTATCTAATATTGAGTTAAAAAATATATTAAAAATAAAAAACATGTATCTAGTTATCTATAAATTATGAATAGTTTGCCTGCAATAAATCTCCCATGGATTGTTTTTGATTTTCCTACCTACAAATCCATGTGTTGATTCACGTTATATAATAATGTACTTGTTTATTAAAAACAGTAATAATTTAAATTACTTCCAAAAAACATAAAAATAAGTGCTCAATAAAAGTTATTTTATATAAATACGTACCTTAGCACGTTATTTTAAGCAAAAACAACTTACTGCAGAATGGCGTTTTAATTTATGTGCACTTTTTATAGAGTAAGTTATCAATACCTACTACGCACGTGCTTGTCATTATGCCTATAAAAATCTATCAATCATACACAAAAACAAGTTAATATTCTAAGAGGGTAGCTACTTAATTATTTAATGACACAAACATATAAAATTCTAAATACCATTAACTCGAATGACGGCGGGAGGACTTTGAGTTTGTTTTAAATTACGTAACATAAACTTATTATTCAAGGTGTTTGATAACCGTAACGAGCTGTTAGAAGAGAACGGATCATCAGATTCATCGCCCGTGGTCGCCGTCGCTGGGGTGTGCGTGTCTCCTTACCACTACCGGGCGCTGTTGGTAGCTCTGTGTGTGCTGCTATCGCTTCTGCTGGCTATGTTGACTGCTGCTCTGTACATATACAGGTAATAAATTTATACAACTTATCCAGCTGGTTATTTATAATATAATGCAGTTGCAGCATGGTCGTATTGCCGTGCCAGTATATAAAAAAATAACCTCTCATGTATCACAAGGACACCGGTGTTCGGAAAAAGGTAATAAGTAGTGAGTAAAAATACAAGCCAAAATCAACTTTATGTCCATAAAATTAACGTTACAAATATGCTTAATACGCACGACAATAAGGACAAGTATTTCCAGTTTAGGGCGGCGGCGGTAGGCAGTTTTAAATATGGCCAGATGATACTTGAGTGGCTAATTGGTAATTAATGGGCATGTGAAAAAATATTGTAAACTAATTTCTGATTATAGTTTAATTTATATAGAGTTGGACAGTATTGGTAAAGCTGTGTACCATCAAGTCTTGGATTTGGTTATCAGTGGGCGAATGTATTGTAATCTTTTTTGGTTCTGTTTACTGTTATTCATTTCAGGAAAGTGGATTTCAATCATTCATAAACCATGGTATAAAAATACATATTTTTATGTCCAGCTTATGTTACTACGACAATATTCATCTTGAATTCTTTTAGAAACTTTGCTTTGTGTTATTTTGCAGGCGATATTGGCGAGTGTTGCGTAAAAACATTCAGGCGTCTGCCGCGGCTCCCACACTAAGGCCGGTCACTCCAGGACCCAGACCAACACGAACCTCTTTGTTTTCTGCCTCTCACTTACAGAAGCCGTTCTCTTTAAGGTGAACATTTGTTATAAATTTGCTAATTATCTATATCGATACGAATTGATAACTTGCAGTTCCACTTTCAATGAATGTACTTTCTCTTACATACACATATACGTGCTTAGTTGGTTACTTCTATATAGCGAAAAATTTCTTTATTTAAATACAATTTGTTGTTTAATTACATTTTTCAAGTCTCACTGAATACGAGTAGAATAGAATAACAGGCATATAGTTATCTACTAAGGCTCAAAGAAACCACTATAGTTTAAGGTTCAAAAGAACATATCATATTTGGCAAGTATGTTCTATATGCAAAAGAATATACTTGTCAGGAAGGCAACATTTATGTGTTACTTAAGAATGTTGTTTCAGGCTGGCATGATTGTGTTGAGTAGCGAGCTTAGAGTATCTAAGGTAGCGAGGGATAGATTGTTTCTCGCTATTTAATACTCTGATTGGACGGCACTTTGCCGTGCCATGATAAGAAACCTAGCCTGATAGTCTTCGCTAAAGAAAACAAGTTATAAAAGTTTAGTCTTGTGGTATGTGCGTGTTGTTAGCTGTGATAATAAAGTTTTTCATAGAAAGACATGTTCTACAACTGTTGTCATGCAAAATAAAATTACATAGATTTATCATATTCAATATTCGTCTTCCAATATTTCAGTGGTCTCGGAAGAAACTTCACAGAAATAGGCGAAGAGGCAGGTTCGTCCGGAAGACTGGCCAACGCATTCGACGACGGCAGCGAACCGATCTACACCGACCCGTCTCTCTTCGAGCGCTCGCGGTCTCTCCGGTCCTTGCATTCGTTAGACTTGAAACCCGAACGACGTGATAACCGCGCCTAATTGATCTATGTTATTCTCAATAATGTAACTAAAATTGATTATTTTTTCGAAACATTTCATAAAATCAGCGAAAGCATTACCGTGTATTTAAAAATGCCATGATTAATTTAGATTTTTTATCCGGAATCATATTATATCAAATTAACGAAAAACAGTGGTGTCATTTTTCGCGAATAGATTGTATCTGTCGTATGTTTAAGTTGAATTAATTTCGTCAAACTGCCATAAGTCTGCTCAGTTTTCAGCAATAGAAAAATATAATTTAGAAATGTAGCAATTTCGAAGAATACGTCTAATGTCTTCTAATGATTAAAACCATATTATAAAATGTTTAACTTAAGCTGATACTAATAAATAATTTCCAGTGAATAAATATTTATTTTCTTTTATTAATAAATAAATAATCTGACTTTATAATTAAAAAGCTTTTTATTTTAAATATTTAAAACTTGATAACATTATTATAAATGATAAGGCGCAGGTGTGGGTACACTCATGAGTGGTGAATCCAGATATTCCATTTCACTAGTGCTAGGTGCTGGTTCTACCTGAGCATTCAGTTTTTGCTGTAAAGATTCATATAGCTTGTGCACAGATTCGTTATGCTGGGTGCCTGGCTGTAGTGCCTTCATTAGCGTCTGAATTCTTGTCTCTGGTAGCTTTGCATATATGTACCAAAGTAATTTCAATAAATGCCGTGTAACATTGTCTTTTGAAAGACCAGCAAAGAAAAACTCATCAAATAATACTGTACTGAAGTCTTCTCCTTGGAATTCATCAGGTAGTTGCACCAATAATGAGACTAGAGCATGTAAGAAAGGATCTTCGTATGCTCTACCATCTTTGCAACTCCCTAAAATGCTTAGTATTCGAAGCAACGCTCCTCGGTCACGTAATTTAGCCGCATGCAATGTGTAGTACATTGCTAAAACACCACACACTGAGCTCTCTCTCATATAAGCTTCACAGGCATCAGGGGGAGGTCCAGAGTGCTCAATAGTAGTAATAGCAGATTCTCTTTCGTCTGGAGGCAGTTTGTTATGAAGAGCTCTAACTTGATCATCCACCATCAGAGACATCAAAGCTGGAAGATATTTTGTGACAACTTGACTGTCTAATTTAGGCTCTTTGAACTCCTGAGAATCAATCATCACCCAAGCACTAAGTCCAAGTGCTAACATTCTTAATAAAAGGATCAGTATTGTGTTATCTCTTGGAAGCCCTTCAGTATTAATTAAATGTTGCAAGATTTTAATTGCTGAGGTCGCTAGAAAGTTTATAGCATAAGGGTCACATAAAGTCATGGATAAATCACCCAGAACCTGTTCTTGACCCCTTTTTATACTGTCCAAAAATCCTTGCAGTTCTCTAGACCTTTTGATATCAACATTTCTTTCTCTAATACATGCATCTAAGCACCATGTAAATTTATGACATGGATCTACAGATATAATGTCTTGAATTTCAAGATCATGCAGGGCCATGAGTAACTCTGCTCTCAGAGTGCAGTAGTGAACATTTCTGGTCCGTAGAAACAGTGTTCGAAGAAACTGCAACACCATGTCATACAACTTGACACTATTGCCAATCATGTGTGCAAGTTTTTGCACTACAGCACCCTGCCTCCTGACTTTAGGTGATGGAGAGAAAAATAGATTGGTTAGATTTTCATGATCGAAAAGTACATTTTCTTTTTCTCTAATATATTGACTGAGTAGTGGTGACACTTCATCACCAAATAGTGACTGGTTGTCCTGCCATATCTGTCGCTTAACTTCAGTATCTGTGTCATTGTATAATTCCCGGTCTCGCACTAACACTCTTAGATATTTGTCATCAATATGTGGAATGTTTTTCAGAATACTCATTATAACTGGTCTCAGAGCTTTAACTCTGACTACAGAAAAACTTTTGTTTAACAATTCTTTTAGTTTTTTGTCATTGTCCTTATTCTCTTTAGTGCCGAGTTCGTTAATGTGCGTTATGAGTTTGTCACGCAGTTCCTCCAACACTGACGTATGAAAGTCGAGTCTACGCACACCGTGCAAGTCTAATAGAGGTAACATAGGTCTTAATGAAGGTAACAAAATACCATTTTCCAATTGAAATTCTTCGATTGCTTTTAGAGGATCTGTGCAGCTTGTAAGGGCATCACGGAGGTATGCTTGCCCAGGCACTCCAACATCTTCAAGGCCGGTGCCAGGTAATTTGCTTGAAGACGCCATATTATTAACTTAAACTATCATGTAAGGGGAAAATAATTACAAACTAATGAAAAATCAAGAAAGTAAACAATCCAAAGCAATATTCGTAATTCGACTTATGTCACCTGAAATGTCAGTCTGACAGATTTTTTTTTTAATTTATTTATTCAACGCCATGAATACATGTCTTTCAGCCACGTCTGACAGAGACCTATTTTTGGTCCCCACTTAGTTTTGGTCCAAATACCTGATACCTAGAAAGAAGCCTAAATAAAGTTTTTTTTCTATCAAATCTGTATATATAAAAGAAGAAACTGACTGACTGACTGACTGATCGATCAACGCACAGCCAAAACGGCTGGGGTTAGAGACTTGGAATTTTCACAGTAGGTACCTTTTATGACGTAGGCATCCACTAAGGAAGGGTTTTTGGAAATACCATCCCTAAGGGGGTAAAATAGGGGATGATAGTTTGTATGAAAATCCGTAATTTTTGAAGTTAAGTTTATGAAAATTAGTATTTGGCCTTTTAGTCAAAAATAAAAAATATATATTTCAGGATTTTTGGAAATTCCACCCCGAAGGGGGTAAAATAGGGGAAGAAAGTTTGTATGAAAATCTGACATTTTTGAAGTTAAATGCATGAAAATTGGTATTTTGTAGTGTATACTTTTTGTCTCAAACATGACCTCCACGCGGGCGGAGCCACGAGCAACAGCTAGTTAAGTAATAAAAAAAACTGAAACTAAACTGCCCTCCCCTTTTTTCTTTTCTTTTTTTCATACTTTTCCATCCCATGGTTGTCTTGAAAAGATCGCCGAGAGCGATAAGACCGCCAATTGTACTTTAAATCATTTTTGTTCTCCTATTTCATGTATATTAGTGTATAAATGTATAAAGAGTAAAAATAAATAAATAAATAATAAATAATAAATAATAATGATAATGATTCAAGATTTGAAATCAAATATAACGATAAAAATATTTTATTTCATTGCAAAGGCTTTAAATTATAATAGTCTGTACTCAGTGCAGTAAAGCAGTTGTTGTTTCACTTATGTAGTATGGTCGAAAGATTATAGTCTCCCCTCTGGGTGCTTAAAAAAAGTACAGTTGACAGCGATTAGAGCATAGAGACTAGAGTATAAGGAGTACCAGTTGATAGGAGGACAAGTCGAAAAATTGTTCAGCTGTAAGCAGCAAAACGAGCACAATAACGCTAGCATAGCAACTGGTATAACCTTTTGGTCGCATTATGATACGATTGTAGCATTTGTAAACGGAGTGAAGAGTACTGAGTCACTATCCTACTATAATAATTTTTGGTATATCTTTGAAATTATACTACTTGCTAGGCTTAGGGTGCGGTGGCGCGGGCGCCACCCTAATTTGTCACTTTTCGACGGACACTTTTGCATACACAGATTTTGTACTCCTTATACTCTAGTCTCCATCGGTTAGTGGTTGTCCTTGTCAAGTTGACAGTTTAATAACCTAAAAGTTAGGATAACAAAATGGATAAACAAAAAACGTAATTTTATTAATTATTTAGTAATTTCTAATATATAGTTCAGTTTCAAATTTTAATTTATGAATGCTTTTAGATTATTATGTGGAGATGTGAACGGAAATTTCACTGCTTTGTTTTCCCGCGTCGAGACAATTGTAAAAAAATCTGGACCCTTTGATGTGCTGCTTTGTGTAGGCACATTTTTTGGAGATGATAATTCGCAGTTGGACGCGTATAAAATGGGTACTAGAAAAGGTAAGCTCTTTATAAATAATGCTGTCTTATAATATAAATTTACAATTCACTGAATTAGACGAAAACATGAGAAAAACATCAATATTTTGTCTTGTTTTGCAGTCCCAGTCCCTACATATGTTTTTGGGCCTTCAAGAAGTGAACACACTTCTTATTATTGTGAGGAAGGATCTGAAATAGTGCCTAATGTAGTGTATATGGGTAAGTTAAATATTTTATAATAATGATTGAATTTAATATTAGTTTCTATAATGAAATATTATTATAGAAACTAATATATGGCTACGAAGTTCTGGCACGACATAGTGACCGCACTACTCCTGATAGTAAGTATAATGCTGTCCAGGTAGATTATTAAATATAATTAAAATTATAGTTTAAAAATACTCTAATAGTTTGCTGAACTAAAAAGTAGAAATTAATTTGATTTTAAATAAAGTGTGGGGTTATTATCAGGACATAGTAAGAAGCACCCCATAGTTTTTTTTCAACCAACTTAATTACATTATTTTATACTTTAGTTCAGTGGTTTGTTTGTTTTTTTTAACTATAATTTATTTTCTTGTTTCTGGTCTCAAAACAGCATCAAAGTACTTATTATAATTAAAGACTCAATTTGAAACCAAGACCACATGCTATAAATATGATGCAAATTTTCAAGTAGATCAGTAAAAATTAAGCACATAAATAGACACTGTTTGATATCCCCAATATTGAAAACCATCAGTTTAATATAAAATATTCTTACTGATTTAGGAAAAAGAGGTCTGTTCACAACTAGTAATGATGTAAAGATTGCATATCTCACTGGTCTGTCAAGGAGAGAGCTCGGCAAGGATATTCCTATGTGTAACTTTGAGCCAAGTGACTGCAGTGCAGTCAGAGATGCATGCTTCAGAGGTCAGAGTGAATACAGAGGTGTAGATGTACTGATCACCACTATGTGGCCTTCTGGTATAGAACAAGATGAGTGTCAAAAGGTAATTTCTTAATTTTTAACTGTTATACTGTATTTCTGGCTTTTGTTATTATAGTGAGATAACATATACAAATTTGAAGTCTAATCACAGTGTGGGAGTGAAGGACTGTGCAAAGTACTGAATACCCAACTATACATCTCTGTCTTCTCAAGGTTTATCGCTTATATTAGCAGTTTCTTTAACCACTGCCTGGACTGCCTCGGTGGCGTAGTTGTAATTGCGCATGCGTTACGATTGCTGTGCTGCGGTCTCGGGTTCAATCTCCGGGTCGGGTAAAGTGATATTAAGTTTTTCTACCTAGAAATACTCAGTATTACCCCGGAGTCTGGAATAGTGCCCGGTGTGGCGATTGGCTCGCCACCTATCACATTATGGGATCGAAATTCAGCATAAAGTGGGTGTACTGGTTACACCACTGCCTACCCCTTCGGGGATTACAGGCGTGAGTGTATATGTATATGTATGTATGTTTCTTTAACCATGATGGAAAACATAGTAATAAAACATACTTATTGGAGAGTTCTTCTAAAATTATTTTGAAGGCAGTTTACCAGTGTGCCTTAAACGAAAGTAGTGGCCTGAGAGTTAAACACCTTAATTAGACGAATATAATAGAGGGCTGGTATTAAATTGTATTGTAAATTTTTTCACACTCTTAAAGTTTCATCAAAATCAATCCAGTTGTTTTTGCATGGAAATAAACAGGTACAGTTTAGTAATATTTAGAATTGATGAGAACTTTAAATATTATTTCTGTTTTAGATAGATGTTGAAAAAGAATGTCTGTCGGACTTGTTGGCTTGGCTTGCCATACAGATAAAGCCTAGATATCATATTGTTCCATCAGCAGTGAAGTTTTATGAACGGCAACCATACAGGTATGTAGTAGATTTATCAAATCATCAAATAGTCAAAGTAACAGAACAAGTTGTCTGCATATGTAGCAAGTACAGTTGTTAAATTGTTGGTTATGATTTCTAATTTTTATCAAGTGTATTTTCATACTAATTCGTAAGAAATAAAGATGGCCAAGGCACATAAGTTTTATTATAGTACTATACTTGTGCCTAAGTGCATTAAATGTACTTAGCCACTGCGAAAATAGTTCGCTAGCATTTATCATTGGTTACTTAGATCATAAAACAAATGATTTCACAAAAATTTCAAATTACAATTCCTCAGATAAGACGAGGTTTACTGGATTTTCAACTTTATCGATATATTACTTACTTATCACGAACTCTATACATGTGCTTTCAATAGTACCCCCTTTTGCAACACCCTGTATATAAAGTACTTGTTGTTTAATATTGTTTAACATGTTCAATTGCTTTCTCAGAAACCAGAGTGTACACCTAGACTACAGAGAGTGTGCCACTAGGTTTATAGCTGTAGCTCCAGTTGGCAATAAAGCTAAGGAAAAGTGGATCTATGCATGCTCATTACAACCAATTATCAAGATGCGTATGACTGATTTATTGCAAGGGACTACTGATGAAACACCTTGTCCATACAATCCTGATTTGTTAAAGCAGCATCATCCTGGGAAAGTTGTAAAGGTAAATATTAAACATGGATGAAAATCAAAAATACCCAACCTATATGGGCCATCATTTAGAAAAACAATCATACAATCCATAGTAATGTAGTATAAAATACATGTAGTACATAATAATTGGACTTAATTGATTCGTTTATTAATCTACTAGCTTTCGCCTAGCTCTTCGGCGTATAAATAAATATAAATACTTTATGGCACATAAATACATTAATGTCTTACTGTGGTAATGTCAAATGAAGATTAAATCGATTTGAACTTACAAAAGGTGTACCAGTCTCTAATTTCGTCTCTGTACATGAAGTAGGCACACTTGCGATACCCATGTATGATTTACATCTAAAATAAATTGGATGTTATAATTTATATATAAATTTTGAATCAGCGGAATACCCTCAATCGAGAAGGTTAATAGATAGAAATGGTAATCATCATGTTAAGGAACTATTATATATAATTCCCAATGAGGTCTTGGATAGTCTATATTGAATTTATATATGTAAAGTGTATATGTAAATTCTTTATTATTTAGGTATCTGGAAATGGTCAGTTCTTTTTTGATATGGACACTCCAGATGACGACCAAGGCAAGAGAAGGCGAGGTGGTAACAAACCAGAACACAAAAAGAGAACAATTGATCCAGGTATGTTTTCTCATTGTTTTGCTAACCATGATAAAGTAAACTTAGGTGTAATAGGTATTTTTATGAATTTCTTCATTGATCTGGTGATTGTATATTTAATTTGAGAAATTAATAAGGATATTTTCGATTTAAATTATATAAGTTGCCTAGCTGGTACTGTCAAAGCAATATTAATTATTTGCAGTTTTAATTGGAGAGATTTGGCTATTTGTGAACTCCATTTAACCAGTAGACATTGTACATACGGTTTCTGTCGGGGGTCTAGAGTTGGGGTGCAGTGTTTGGCCGTGTTGCGGCCTTCTGAGTACTCTGATACTAGACCCTCGACCGCTTCTTCACCTTGTCCCATGGCGTAGTGTGAAGAAGCTACAGGCCGGCATAATTGTGTTGAGTAGTGAGGGATACATTGTCTGTAGCTAAAAGATATATAATGACCACTTTTTCGTCAAAATCGTAATGCTTTTTATCTTTTAATATGAAATTTCACAGATGAATGCTGGTTCTGCCTGTCGTCGCCCAAAGTGGAGTCGCACCTTGTGATATGTGTGGGTAGTCATTGCTACCTTGCGCTTGCTAAGGGCCCACTCACACCACTTCATGTCTTGATATTACCCATAGAGCATCATCAGTCTAGTACGAAGGTAAGTTATGTTTTATACATGCAATTTAATATACAGTGTAAACTCGATATAGCGAACTTCTATTTAACGAAAAACTCCTTAAAATAGTATGTATCCATGGCGAGTGAAAGAAATACTTTGTCTATTAACGAAAATATTGTCCTAAAGTCTTACGTAGACAAAAATGTATGCCCGCACTTATACCAGCATGAAATAAAATACTTAATGTAAATAAACCGTCGGCGGCCACTACTGTAAATACGCCTTTAATGTTAATAAGGGCGACTTTCGCCTGCTTTGGGTCCGGCCAAATTCGGCCGGGCCGGACCTGAGAGGTTAATTCCTGCGATATAAAATAGAGAAAATAGTGATGTTGCGAAATTATTTTGTTATCTTTTACTCTCTCCGTTTAACGGAAACTCTTTATAATGTAATTAATTATTTGGTCCCTTCAATTTCGCTATATAGAGTTTACACTGTAAATCATTAATTATTGTAATTGTCATTTCCTTGACTCTCAACAACTAATTGATTGCAGTAGATTGTAGCCGTAACGAAACAAAATAATAATATCGTTAAATGTGTAAATCTTATGTATTAGAATACTAATATTAATACACTTTTAATGTATTGCAATATATTGTTGATTGCAATAAGATATTAAGATATTGATGCGTTAGCCTAGAGATTAGAACTGTAAATTACATGAATTTCTATTATAATATTCCTTAACATTAACATTCATTAACAGTAGGCAGCGGTTTTGCTGTGCCCTGGCATTGTAGAAGTCTATGGGCGGCGGTGACTACTTACCATCAGGTGGTCCGTCTGCTCGACTACCTATCGAGGCACTAAAAAAAAAACCTGTGAGATAGATAACTATTACTTATGTATTCATTACTCAATTTTCTTACCAAATACCAAAATGAGTAAGTGTTAATTATATAATATTATTTAATAATATAATATGTTATTTACAGGCACCGGATGGAGTGATAGAGGAAATAAAGAAATTCAAAGATGCGTTGAAGAAAATGTACACATGTATGGGCATGGCCGTGGTGTACTTCGAGAGGAACTACAGGACGTCCCACATGCAGATACAGTGCGTGCCTGTGCCGAGGCAGTGTGAACCAGAGTTGTTGGAGATATTCAAGGTAAGCCACAGTTATCTTACTAATATTATAAATGCGAATGTTTGGATGGCTGGATGTTTGTTACTCAATCACGTTACAAACGGCTGGATGGATCTGGTTGGTCGCACAGAGATAGACTGAGGCAGTCACTACACTATATTTTCTGTAACTAACAATTATGATATCTGTATATGTAATTAATTTATTTACTATAGTCATAAGTATAGGCTGCCTCGGTGGCGCAGTTGTAATTGCGCATGCGTTACGATTGCTGTGATGACCCGGTATGGCGATAGGCTCGCCCCCTATCACATTATGGGACCGAAATTCTTCGAAAAGTGGGTGTACTGGTTACACTTCTGCCTACTGCTTCTGTGAGTACATATGTATGTATGTAAGTATATGTTAAATAGTATTATTGGTTTATCCGTACTAATTGATACAAATAAATAAATAAATGAATGTGGTATAAAAAATTAAAAAATGGGTGCGTGTACTTATGTACGCGCGTGAGAAGTTATACTTCTTTGGCATCATTAAAAAATAGTTTTTAATTGCATTCAAATATTAATAATTTTAATAATTAATATTAACAATATTTTAATTTATATCAATAAATAATACATACGGATAGTTAACCTCAACTATATTGGAGCACTTGAAAAACTATATAAGCACAATTTTATGAGTGGTTTAGCGGACAGCTTCAGAGTGTTACTTTTGTGTGACGGTATGCGCGCGCATCTTAAAATTTCACTATCATATTTTTTTCATAACGCGCCTAATGAAGTATAACTTCAAAAACTGTTTAATATAATTTAGAATGTGGTGTGCAGGACGAGGCTGGTATCAACAGCATCGAGATGGAGGTGCTGCCTCCGTTCTCCGACATCCGCCAGGTGTCTCTGCCGGGCGCGCCCTACTTCCACGCGGAGCTGCCATCCGGGGACCAACTCCTAGCCACCACCAAGCAGCACTTCCCGCTGCAGTTTGGCAGGTATTCTCTTTCCTGAAAGGCCGGCAACGGCAAGCACTCTGGTGTTGCAGATGTTCATGGGCGGCGGTGATCACTTTCCATCAGGTGAGCCTCCTGCCCATTGGCCCCCTTTTTTCATAAAAAAAAAATTATCATCCAGGCCCCGTGATGGGTCGTAAGACCGGCTAGTCCGGCTATAACCGTTTCATTCTTATTCTGCTAGAAGTTTGGGAAGCCCTGGTTTATGTATTACAAATACATAAAACATATATTTCCATCAATATAAAGCTCTTTATACATTGATAACGGATTTAATTAAATGTTCCATTTGAATAGATCGTATCGCCTGGATTTATGTTTCAATTTCGTTTGTTTTGATTGTTTTACGAAGGATGACTGTTATTTCTAATTTTTTTAGGAATAAATTACATATTTACAAATAATTGAAATCGATCACGTCGACCATTCTTAACAAACTACTTTCAGGATGTATCTCATTATGCTATGTGTTGTATATCATCTGGATAGTTTACTAAACTATAACTAGCAATACAACTTATTTGACTTTTAGTAGGAAACATAAAAACATTGAAAGTAAATTCTGAAGAGTTGGACCTTCAATAATAATAGGGTTATCGACCCAAAAACAAAAATTGAATTGGAACCCCACACAGACAAATCTTTGTGTGTCAATTTTGTTTGGTCTAGATCCATAACTTATAAATCTAATTACAAAAAAATGGTTTCCAGGGATGTACTATCCAGTCCACACATACTGAACTGCGAAGACAAGGCTGACTGGCGACAGTGTCAACTAACTAGGGAAGAGGAAGTGTCGCATGTGGCCAACTTCAGGGCCAAGTTCAAACCGTATGACTTCACAGCAGACGAAGACAGCGACAGCGACTGAAACTATACAGTAGGAATGTTAATCCATACCAGGGGTGGCCATTTTTCAAAATTTAACATTCGTGAGCCGCAATTAAATACGTTTATTCTTAACTTGGACGGAAATGAAATTTGTTGCAACGTTGCATTCAGTCATATTTGTCGTTAGTAATTTATAAGACATTTTGAAACACATAAGGAACGATAATATTTTTTTTAAATATAAGCGTACTTTGGTAACAAATCTGTATATATAAAAGAAGAAACTGACTGACTGACTGACTGACTGACTGATCGATCAACGGACAGCCTAAACGGCTGGGGTTAGAGACTTGAAATTTTGACAGTAGATACCTTTTATCACGTAGGCATCCACTAAGGAAGGGTTTTTGGAAATACCACCGCTAAGGGGGTAAAACAGGGGATGAAAGTTTGTATGAAAATCCGTCATTTTTGAAGTTAAATTTATGAAAATTAGTATTTGGCCTTTTAGGTAAAAATAAAAAATATAGGTTTCAGGATTTTTGGAAATTCCGCCCCTAAGGGGGTAAAATAGGGAATGAAAGTTTGTATAAAAAATCCGTCATTTTTATGTTAAACGCATGAATATTGGTATTTTGTATTGTATACTTTTTCTCCCAAACATGCCCTCCACGCGGGCGGAGCCGCGAGCGACAACTAGTAAGATATAATAGAGATGTTAAAGCATTTGACTGAAAAAATATTAGTTGTTTTAAAGTTTTTTTTACATAATAGTAAATACTTGTATTAAATTATTTATACCCTTATAATTATATCACTGAATTTATAAATTAAAAAATAAAGTTAATGGAAGTATCCTGTTGATTGTTTGCCAGTCAGGGTCATTGGTGTTGCAAGCGTCCATAGCTACGGTAACCGCTAACCGTCAGGCGGGCCGTAAGCTTGTTTGACGCCATCGTGGTATAAAAAAAGACAACTGAAACAAGATACCATTGGCACAATCCTTGCACCGATACAAATCGACGGTTGGGAGGTAATTCTACTAATATCATTAAATAGATTTTAGTTAGTGTTTTAAAAAAAATAGAAAAGCACTATAGCGAATTAACATTTCTCCTGTAACTTTTGTAAAATATCACTCAGACAGTATCAAACGAAATATTGAAAATAAAACAATAAATTTCAAGTAAATGAATTTTTATTTTTCGTTCACATCATACAATCCTATAATAACTCATTTTGTTTGCATTATAAAAACATATCTGTAACAACATGATCAACTAACCCTTACAATTATTACATGTTTATTTATTATTATTAACATAACCATTAAAAATGATATGGTACATTGACTAGAATAATTCAAAATGAATGACTAGTGTAAATTAAATTCGGACTTATTACAAAACATAACCGTCATAATGACTAGTCATGTACCTAGTATAGTTAGTCAATATTTTGAAATAAGGCCGATTAAATTTTTGCCACAATACGTGAATTCTTCTAATGTTATAAATAGAGTAGTGGAAATTTGGAATTCCGGGAGCTAATTACGTATTACAATTTATGTAATATTGATGATTGTAATTTCATATGTGCCAGGAGAGACGTCGTCAAATTGTGTTCAATGTATAAAACAATATTGACTACAAAAACCTACGTAATATTGACTAGGTTATTTGTTAGATTATATAAAATAGATTTCAATTAATTTAGGGCAGTCTTCGTTGGAATCACTACAGAGTCAACGTAAACGATCGTAGAATTGTTAAAAATCACACAACTTATTTTAAAACTGTTTTCACGGAGCTCACAGTATTGGACTTACTGAGTAAGGGTAAACGATAAATGTGCGTTTGTTGCGACATCGACAATTTATATCGACAATCGATATCGACAATCGCTATCGACAATCGCTATCGACAATCATTATCCCTATCGACAATCGATATCGACAATCGCTATCGACAATCGATATCGCTATCGACAATCGATATCGCTATCGAAAATCGATAATCAATATCTTATCGATTATCGATACTTGGATAGAACCTGTGCTAACATGTTCATGTAAGCACACGCCGCCAAATAAAAAATGCAGTCCAAAACGTAAACTACGACGTGATACAATCGAAATATACAAAGTGAACTTTCTGCCATATTCACCAATCTATAGGTAAGTGTATTGTCTTGTGTTACTGTTTACTGAGGATTGTATATACTAACATTCGATTAATTTACATTGATTATTTTAAAAAGCATAAACGGTAGGTAAATATCTATAACAGTTTGATCTTGATCACTTCAACAGTTTAGTCTTGCCTTAGATGCGATCATAATTTATATATATACGCGCGAAGTACAAGAAAAAACTCATACGTTAGCGTGTATTAGTCGATTTTAATTAGATAACTGGGTAATTACTCGATTGGATATAGGTTATATCAGGCATAAATGAATATGTTATAGACATAGAAAAAGGACTGAGCAATATCCTCACAAAATTGACCACTTTGTAGAAAGAGATAAAGCGACTGTGTGGCCAATTTCTTTCCTGGTCTTACAAAAGCCTGCAAGTCTGACGTAGACCAATCAAAATTCTAGAAAAGGACAACTACTGGATGCACGTTCGCTTTATCTCACTCACATTTTTCTGCCTGTATTCACTTAATAGCTGGATAGAGAGAGCTGGTCTGTGGGCTGTGGGCTCTGTCTATGTACAAATATGTCTATGTATATGTAATGCAGTTCTGTGTTCAATCTTACACTGTGCTTCATTTACAGCAATTTCATTCAACAAATAAGACAACACTGACTTATTTTTCTAATTCGTCAAGATTTAAACGCGTTGACCGTTACATGTACGAACTTCAGATGAAATGACATGTATTCGTACGTAATGGTTTTGTACACAAGTATTTGTATTATACATTTATTATGCGTGACGATAGCTCGCCGTTGGCACTTCACAAACGTTTATAATATTTCTAAGACATAAATATGTACTTGAAAATTTTAATTTACATCAAATCTTAATGTTCTAGACAGTGATAAGATTTGTCAATGAAAACATACTTAGTGTTTTCATAAACTTTACAACAATCAAACAATTTGTATTTAAATATGGGAGATAATTTTACAATTACATCCGTAACTAGTTTTAAGACTTTGGTCAATAAGGCATTAAGTTTAAAATATATATTTTTATTTTAATTATTGTTCTCCTTACCTTTAATTTCGATAGTACTTATTATTATTATACAGTAGTATTTACATAACGATAGAGTTTAAGAACCTATCTAGACCAATTTCATAATATCGTTCCACACCATTTCAAAATCTGGATTCCAGTCCAGAGTACGAAATCATTGTTATTTGGCTAATCTTGGCACTAAAGTATAAATGAAGGCTATTCCTAGCTATCTACAAATATTCACAATCCAATATGTAAAAATGTATCGAATTTGGCAACATTATGCAATGTGGGTAGTTTAGGAAAGCAAGAAACATTTTTGACTATGGTATCTGCAATTTGCCAATTCTTCTAGAATGATATTTTGATCTAGTTGCGCTTAATTTGAAAATTGTTTAAGACCGGTATCGCATAATCTAAGACCCGAAATATAAATAGCGAAAAATACGTTATCAGTATAATGTGGAATACAGTGTTAACCTCAAAATTAAGATAATGGTACAAGGTAGGTATTAAAATAATACTAACTATAACGGTAGGCAGCGGCTTTGCTGTGCCCTGGCATTGCAGAAGTCTATGGGCGGCGGTGACTACTTACCATCAGGTGGCCCGTCGGCTCGTCTGCCTATCAAGGCACTAAAAAAAAACTTTAAAACCACCTCATATACATTTTTCCGTTGCGGCGTTTTCAAAATTTGCCAAGAATTCAGTTATCAGACTTTAACTACATTCAAACAATAACTGCTGCTTACATAAAAGATCATTAATATTGATCCACTTTGTCCAAAGAGGCTGTGTAACACATAAAAAGCTCATCGAATTGAGAACTCCCTCTTTCTTAGGTCGGTTAAAAATTTATTGCGCGTAGAGGCGTCATTCTAGAATACACGATCTGTTTAAACTGTATTCTTATATAAGTACTATTCTTTATTGTCCGTGCGCAAGAGCTAATCAATAAAAAATACGATTTGAATTAAGAACATTTTCCTTTTTCAAACTCTGTCCGACTTCGGTCGCCATCTTGAATTTCATATTCGTTGCTCTTCTACACATCGGTTCTGGTAAGAATGTGCGTCATTCATTCCGCTTGCGTTTAGTTGCGTTCATACGTTAATCTGAAAGGCTTCCCGCGCCATCTTGTGTTCTTGCGGCGCGTGGTGGTCGGGGCGAGTGTGCGGCAGGTGCGGCAGGGGGAGGTGCGGGAGGTGCGCGGGCGGGTGTGGCGCGCGCTTGCGTCGGCCGTGCCCCGAGCCCTCCGTGTCGTCTGAGAACCGAGACGGTGGGTGGATGTGCTCGTTGAATGACGGGTAGTTTGATATACTGGAGAAGCACATCGATAGTTAACGCATAATTGACTCTTGCGATTAAGGAGTGACTTCAAAATGAGTTATTGCCATTTTAACTATTTTTTTACTCTGTGAATGTAGTTCTATTGTAACAACTGTTTGCTTAAGTATATTGTTCGAAATATACAGTAACAAATTTCAACTTGAATTCCGAATTACTAGTCTGAGCGTTATTGGTTGTAAATAATACTCAATAAGGCCTTTCGAAAATTCACTCCCCAGTTTAGGTACTCTGCCCATGTAGGTATCTACGTGTCGAACGTTATGAAGTTTGCGTCAACTACACAATACTTTTTAGTAATATGGTAATATGGAAGTGGTGAAATTAATATTAGATGCCCTTTATTAGATACGACGTAGATACTAATTTTAATAATAACAGCTAATAAAGTTACTGAGTTATTATGTCTTTTATATAAAGCACCAGTAGATCGAACACCATGTTTTATCATCCAATCCAAATCCATCCAATAATACATACAACAGTAATGTGGTAAAAGCAATCGAAAAAAGGTTTGCATGTCGAGTTTTAACTTAAGTTTAAACTCAAGATGTGATAATAGTGTCAAAAGATATCAAATCAGTCACAGCTATTTCTATAGTTTATTATAATATAAGTGCTTGCTTTAATGAAATACCTAAATATGTCAAAATACGTTGAAAACATTTTCACAACATCGGATACTGTCACTTTTTCGAGTTCGAAGTTCTAGTGATGTCCTGAGCTAAGCACGTGGCGAGTCGTGAGGGTAGTTTTAAACTCGGCTTGCATCACTGCCGCTCACATGTCGAAGGAAATGACTAGCACTTAGACAATAAAGAATAATAGTGTACAAGGACATGCTCGTCTAACCTAAAATGACGCGATATCTCCGCCAAATCAAAACCGGTTTTGATGTTATTTTGTAGTCGATACATACCATAACAGTGGTCCTATATAAAAGTCATCGTATCGAGTAGCGAGAGACAATCTATCCCCCGATACTCAACACAATCATGCCAGCCTGCTTCTTTACACTATGTCATGGGCAAGTAGGTGACGAAGCGGTCGAGGGTCTAGAAGGTCGCAAAACGGCCAAACATCATACCCCAACTCTAGACCCTTGACAAAAACCGGATGTATACCGGCTGATCCCAAAACGCGACTCACTTGCGTGTGCACCGTGTGTATGGTGGTTATGTGGTAGCTATCAGGGCTATAATATGATTATCCGACCACCAGTAGGCCTTAGCATTTCTAATGAAAATTTGTATTAAACCGGTTAATACAAATTGATTTTAAGGTTGTGACTACATTAATAAAGAACACCTATATCAATTATATTAAGACAGAACATTTTATAACGAAGCCATATTTATGAGAGAAAAATTGGAAACCCCTCGGTGGTTTTTTTCTTTTTATCCTAACACGGGAAAGTGACTACACTTGATGGTAACCGTAGTGCCGTCCAATTAGAATATTGTAAGAATGCAAAAGAGAGGGCTATTAAAGGTGGATACCATAAGAGCCACATAACTGACGGTTACCACTTCAGAGATCAACTTAATGATCACTGTCCTACAATTCAGTGCAGGTCGACAACCCCATGTCAGGATGTACCAAGTACCACTATCCAAGTAGTCTCAGTGTGCACGGACAGCATAGCCCTCTAAGCTGAACTGCCACCTAGACCAACAGTGGTATAGGACGATATGAACTCTGCACAACACGTCCGTACAGTGGACAGTCTGAGAATGGACTGTGCTCTTGAACGCTCCCTTTTATTGCAATCCTTTACCCCCACTCAATTGGTAATTATCAATCTACCTACAGTTATTTATAGAGTACCCTCGGATATCTTTAAATAAATAAATAAATAGGGACTACCTATCAATATCGTTTCTCAAGTTATTTTTAAGTATTCGTTTTCAGTAGGTATGATTAGTGCAATGCGATATAAAACTAGGCGGGCGACGCGTCATTTCAGCTCGAACGGTGTTTACCTGAAGGTTGTTTCGTCGTTGTGGCTGCTGTACCCGCTGGAGGAGCGCACGTGCCGCTTGCCGAGCGCGCCCGCCTTCCCCTTGCGAGACGGGAACGCCTTGCGCACCACGCCGCCCACAGAGTTCTCGGACGATGACGAAGATTCCTCACGCTCTACGCTTGGATCTGCGGTCAAAAGATACTGTATTGCTTTTGATTGTATTGAGAAAGCAATGGCGTTTTGAGAAAGAATGATGAGGAAGAACCGGCTATATAAAAAGCAGAATACGCGCATAATTACTTGGCCGTGCTGAAGATAGATTCACCCGTACTCTGCGAACAATTTCCAATGCCGTTCATAATCAACCATGTAAATGAAGTAAGCTTCAAGTAGGCCAAGTAAAATTGCTTGTACCTGTTGTTTAAATGATATTTTTCAACAGTAATATTAAAGATAATAAAATATTATATTATGTTATAAGAGAACAAATGTATTATATATTTCAAATAGTCAGTGTAAGAATGAGTGTATGGGTGTATATGAGTGTCATAGAATAAATGTGTAAATGTATATATGCTTGTGTATGAGAATATAGGTTCAGGCTTTCTCCTTTTAAACTGCAGACATGGCTTTGGCCTTAAGATTTATAAAAACCAGAGAAGAAGAAGACTTTAAATTGTACCTAGTCAGGTCATAAATTCTGTCACATGTTTAATATAAAATAATTGAAACAAGTTTATTCATTATGTAACCATTTATATACCAAAATGAACTTAACAAAACATAGATTCTTATGACACTAAAGTTTATTCAAAATGACCTCCGTGATTTTGAATACAGGCCTTCAATCTGCGCGGCCAGTTGTCTATCGCAGCACGAACGAGGTCCATGTCAATATCGGCGGCTGCCTTAATCAAGGATGTCTTGAGTGACTCCAAATTCGGATGAGGCTTTGAGCACGCCTTTTCCTCCAAGTGTTGCCATATCTTGTAATCTAACGGATTCAAATCTGGACTGGAGGAGGGCCAGTCTTCGTGCCGGATGAAGTCGATTTCACGCGCCGCCAGCCAGTCTTGTGTGCTCTTCGCTCTATGAGCTGGCGCCGAATCTTGTTGGAATACCCAGTGCCTGTTATTGAACATGGTATGAGAAACAGGTTCCACAAGGTTCGTCAGGACTGTATTTTGATACACAACTGCATTCGTTTTTACACCTTTCTCACAGAAATGTACCTCTGTTAAGCCCCAATAAGAAACTCCCAACCATACCATGAGCGAGGATGGAAAATGACCTCGTTGGACACGCGGAATACGGTTGCTCGCTTCTTCACTACTGTGTGCGTACACCTTATCATTTTGTTTGTTGTAGCTCTCTTCTACGGTAAAAATTTTTTCATCTGAAAAAAGAATTTCCCGATATTTTTTTCCCGCGTACCGCTTCAACAAAGCGCGGCATCTCTTCAGTCTCAGGTCCATTAGACGAGCATTCAAACGATGTCCTGTTTTTCTTCGATATGCCCGAAGCCCTAAGTCTTCATTTAACACCCTTTTCACCGTGGTTCTGCTTAACCCCATCTGAAGGGCCAACAGTTTCTGCTTACGTTTGGGATTTCTTTGAATTCGCGCCTTCACAGATTTTATCACTGCTGGAGTCCTAACAGACCGAGGGCGACCACTTCTTGACCTGTCATCTACACTAGAGTCTTCATTGTATCGTTTGATGGTACGATAAACGAATCTTTTGGTTATATTAAAATTTTTCAGTATGTAAAAAATTTGAATTGGCGCGTAACCGCAACGATGCAACGCAATTACTGCAACACGGTCTTCTTTAAGCGTCCACTCCATATTCAAAAATGAGTAAAATTCTAAAAAGTATACATTTTTATTTTCATGAACAATTTGAAATTCGAATTCAATAAACTTTTTTGTGGCCAGCATTCTAAAATAAAAGTTTTTACTGTGTGACAATACTTATGACCTGACTGTGTATATGCTCGTGTCTGTGTATGTGTGTACGTGTGTGTATGTGTATGTGTGAGCGTGGTGTAGCGGTGTGTGTGTATCACTGACAAGAGGCGGGGTGGTGCGGTCGCAGGCGCGCGGCGTGCTCGCTGTCCGAATGCGGCGCGCTCGCGTCGTCGCTGGCGTCGTCCTCGTACTCTGTAATGGGCAGGTGCAGCGTTAATATCTTCTTCACCTCAGAGTCCGTCGAGCCCAAGTTGTCTGACTCTGTAACATTATTAGAAACACTGTATTAGTACACATGCTAAGATTATGTCTCGTTAGTGAAGCTGAACATATGCCACGAAAACAGAATGAGTATGAAATAAAAAAGTTTTATAGATTGAAAATAATTTATTGAAATTATCTAAGCTTAATAATCTTTATATTAAACATATTGGTATATACTTATTTAGTGATAAATGAGTGTTGAGTATCTTTGATTTTTTTTTAAATAAGTCATTATAAAAGCATCTAATTGATTGAGACGACGTGTGGACAATCTTGTTTTTCGTGACATAATTATATCAGCATGAAGCTTGTGACAGATTGATTAAATAAATTCACAATGTCATAAATGCTTACATAGATGACAACGATATGAGAATGAAAAAAAACATTGTAGCAGGGGTCATTACTGCGTTAGTTCTATATGACAATGATAAAGCACATATATAACAGAAAAAAACGAAATATGTATGTTACAATACATACTGTGTGCATGCTTACCTTTCAAATTTAAACACCATTTACGCTCCCATGAGGTTGCATAAAAGGCGATCATTATGTCAAATACCAATTCATTTACTTAAACATAAACGGGTTAAGAAAACTTAATCGAATAGAAAGTGCCATCTACGTAAAATAAAATCGATATAGCTAACTACTTTTATAAGCTTTTTTATATAACGTGGTAAATGTTGGATTAGTACCTTGGCTTTCTGAATGGGGGTCTCGTAGTCTGTTGCCTTTTCTTCTCACTTTTGTGTATTCTGGTTCTTTTCCCTGTTGACCAAATTATTTTCTGATTTTTTATTGTAAACCGTAACAGACAGAGTGATCATTAATTATATGACAAATTAAATAATTATGATCATTGCATCAACTGTATTATCAATAACGCTGGAATTTAATTTAATTTTTATTTTATTAAAATAATGAGACATAGATACTTTATAGAGATTCAGTTAGAGACTATCCAGCCCAAACATCCGTCATTGTAACTCCTGTTCAGCCAGAATTGACAATGGCACGCATTTTTTGACACCGAGTAATGAAACTCGGTGAGTCTCTGGGAATGCTTAACTGTCTTTAATACCGCAACGAAATTAATTAAATAGAAATATAGGGAGGAGTTTGAAATATAAATTTTCCTCTTCCATCCATAGCAAAGCGGGAGACAAATAATCAACTAAAGAGGTTTTAACCTCCAATAAAATACATTTTTGTCTGGAGAAGCTAGACGTAAAGCACCACGGAAGTTACTTAATGGGTCCTATCATGCGAGCTGTTTGTTACGCTTGATTCCAATAATAGGCATGGCAAAAACGCCGGAAAGCACGGAAATTCCTCCTAGTCTCCACAAGATCCATATATTATACAACTTCAGATGTTATCTAGATTCAGTTAATTAAATCGCGTTATAGTCTGTGGGGTCTAGAGTGCAAAGGCCAAGCTAACCAAAAGCGTAGAAGTTTTCGTATTCGATTAGATATCGAACATGATTTGCTTGGGATTAGAATTTGTGCGAAGTACCGATACCGATCTTTACCATCACTGCAATAGTTGATATCGAGTAATATAAGTTGTTATCGAGTAATAGAAATTGTTATCGAGTAATATAAGCTGTTATCGAGTAATAGTTTCTATCAAGTAATATAAGTTGTTATCGAGTAATGTAAGTTGTTACCGAGTAATATAAGTTGTTATCGAGTAATATAAGTTGTTATCGAGTAATATAAATTGTTATCGAGTAATATAAGCTGTTATCGAGTAATAGTTTCTATCAAGTAATATAAGTTGTTATCGAGTAATGTAAGTTGTTACCGAGTAATATAAGTTGTTATCGAGTAATATAAGTTGTTATCGAGTAACATAAATTGTTATCGAGTAATATAAGCTGTTATCGAGTAATAGTTTCTATCAAGTAATATACGTTGTTATCGAGTAATATAAGTTGTTACCCAGTAATATAAGTTGTTATCGAGTAATACAAGTTGTTATCGATTAATATAATTTTTTATCGAGTAATATATATTGTTATCGAGTTATATAAGCTGTTATCGAGTAATAGTTTCTATCAAGTACGTTGTTGTCGAGTAATATAAGTTGTTACCCAGTAATATAAGTTGTTATCGAGTAATATAAGTTGTTATTGGATAACATAAATTGTTATCGAGTAATATAAATTGTTATCGAGTAATATTAGCTGTTATCGAGTAATAGTTTCTATCAAGTAATATACGTTGTTATCGCGTAATATAAGTTGTTATCGAGTAATATAAGTTGTTATCGAGTAATATAAGTTGTTATCGAGTAATATAAATTGTTATCGAGTAATATAAGTTGTTATCGAGTAATGTAAATTGTTATCGAGTAATATAAGTTTTTATCGAGTATAATAAATTGTTATCGAGTACTATACGTTGTTATGGTTAAATGAAATTATTCATTTAGTTACGCTTAAAAATTCCCGTTACCTTGTACTTGTCGTTCTGTTTGAGGTCGTGGTATACGAAGGAGCCGCGCACGGAGTGGTACGGTCCGCTGTACACGTTGCCGCTGTAGCTGCTCTCACTGTACGCCGTCGGCTTCGTCAGCTGGAACGTCGCGTACGGGCAGATGTCTTCTATGTACTCTAAAATAATATGTAATATATTCTTTAATAACGAACAAATAAATATTTCTATTATTTATCAGTTTAAGAGAAATATTGTAAAATTGATGAGCTGCGAACGTCACGTTTCCTTAGACCCCCCGACAACCTTATGGATGTAAACCTTGTGGTTGTGGTGTGGTTACCATTTGATGCGTGCTTGTAGTGATGTGTGGGCGCGGGGTGCTGCGCGCGGGCGGCGAGGTACTGCTGGTCGCGGTTCTGTTTGTTCTGGAGTTGCGCCACCGACGGAGACTCTCCCACGCCGCTCTCCGTCGCCACGGTCTCCGTGCCGCCCGTCTCTGAACGTATATCTTTAAATTACACCACAACGTTGCTATTTGGAATGTTTTACTCGTTTTTATACAATGAAATTAATTCGTGGTGTCACCGAACAGTTCAAAAGTTAATTCAATTAACGTACCAGATTTGTATCTTCTCGGTTAATGCGTAATACGTAAAATGTATTGTCGAATCGCGAGTCAAATAAACGACTTAAAAGAAATGATCTTGAATCGTAATTTATGTAATTATTTAAAAAAAACTAACGAGCCTTACAGTACTCGTATACTATATGTACATCTGACATCTCACCTTAATTTCATTAATTTGATTCCATTCAGTCGCTTCCATTCTATACCTTTCGATTCAATTACAAAATCAAACCTCTCACGAAATGGGTTGATACCATCCAACGGCCAATTCTAGCACCCCGCGCTCATTGGTCAAATCAAATAGCGCGCGCTTCCCCTACTTCCTGTTAGACACTTCCGTCCCTTTTCACGAAATCACTCCCAGAAATCGATAGTGAAGATGTTACACATCAAAAGCAATTTCAGGTTATATGTTTGCTTAAATACACGCCATTGTTCTTATGTGGTCAAATTAGACTAATCGAATACCAATAAGTCGCAATTGTTTTATACAAATTTTGACGATCATCATCCATACATATAAATATACACTCATGCCTCTAATACCCGTAGGAGTGAGCAGAGGTGTAACGAGTACAACCACTTTTCGTCGAATTTATAACGGTCCCATAACTTCGTAGGGGGCGAGCCTATCGTCAACAACAACGATCAATTGTGTACTAAAATTAAGCCATTTTGGACATAAAATCAATACTTACTATTTCTCCTGACAAGAAAGACGATAGCGACAAGCGCTCCCAGAACAAGCAGAGATAGAGCCGCGGGCAGAATGACGCGCGCGCCGCCTAGAGACCGCGCGCCCGCCGCAGGCACCGGCGGTGACAACTCGCCGTCCAACACTACAGTAACAATAATAACATCGTTGTATTATACACTGTTCAACTGCTGGACATGGGCCTCGTCTGCTGATTATACGCCACCAAGCTAGCTTAATTTGGATCGGTCGCAATATCCTCACAGTTCTGTAGGTTTTACGTTGTCCGACACTAAAATATCATTGGAATACCACTTACTGCCGCTGATAGAGTGCGTGGTGAAGTTGTAGAGCGCGACGGCGTGTCCGGCGTTGTTGTGCGCCGTGATGCGCAGCTGGTACTGCGTGGCGGGGGTTAGGCCCGGCACGCTGAACACGCGCTCCGTCGCTTGCACGCTGTTCGACACTAGCGCTACTGTGACTACACTTACTGCCGCTGATAGAGTGCGTGGTGAAGTTGTAGAGCGCGACGGCGTGTCCGGCGTTGTTGTGCGCCGTGATGCGCAGCTGGTACTGCGTGGCGGGGGTGAGGCCCGGCACGCTGAACACGCGCTCCGTCGCTTGCACGCTGTTCGACACGAGGCGCCACTGGATATACAGATGAATTCGAAATTGAGAAATGGAAAATCGTAGTAATATTTGAACAATGAATATTTTGGCACTTCTAATTGGCAACTGAAAAGGGTGATTCTGAAACTTTATGTATTAGTGATATAGTGATGTAACGACAGCTATAAAAGCAAGTGCATTTTGGTTACCTGCGACTGGCTCATCTCTCGGTATTCTATAACGAAGTACAGTATGCCGCAGCCGCCGTCGCCCCACGAGTCTAACCACACCGTCACCGTCGTTGTGTTTAATGTTATCATCTGTGAGTGCTTCGGCTTCACCGGCACTAGAACGTAAACAAAATCATTATGTCATGTCGCTGTATATTCAATTTCTATGTGTTGCTAAAGCAGGATAGATTGGCATCAAAAAAGTTTTATATAAATTGCAAATTCTCTTGCTGACTGTACATTTTTACAAATTCGGTGAATGTGTTTGAAATTTTTTCAATAATTCAGTCTTTATAGGACGTCCGCCGTCACTCATGTAGAGTAGTTTTTGTAACTCCATTGTTATAGATATTTATAGTGCTACTAATAATTATTGTAGTACATGTATGTGTAGTGTACTGACCCGTGCCCTTAGTGTAGGCGTGCACGATGTCGCAGGGCAGGCCGGTGCCGATGCGGTTGAAGGCGGTGATGTAGAGTTGGTAGCGCGTGCCACACCACAGATTAGGTAACACGTGTTCCGAAGCACCAGCCTCTACCTGCAGCTCTTCCCAGTCGCCATGCTCGCGCTTGTAGTTTATCACGTAGCCTGTATATCATTTACCGCGAATTTGGAACACGCTACATAATATTATCTTACTCCTCGAAACATCTCATCGTTCTCTTCGAAGTGTACTTAGGCTGAAGATCTATTGATTTCTTAGGTTCATCAAGGGTCAATCGCTTAGGGGAAGCCTGCTCAGGTGGTCAGATTTAGCTCTATCTGGCATTTCCGATATTTGTTTGAGTTCTCGGTTTGACCTACCAGTAGCTCGGGATTTTTTTTCCCGATATAGCCATAGGCGTGCAACTATCATATCATTGAACATAAATTGGTAGACTGATTTTAACAACGATGCTTCTTGTTTTTGATAGAGTTAACATCCTGGGTAGTCTATTACATATTAAATTGAAATCTGATGATGAAGTATGTGGAGATATTGGGAAATCCCTTCCACGGACTACAGCAAAGGCCCGTGAGTTGGATTTTACATTATTTAAGTTTTAGTACATTTTCTGATTATCTTACCAAGAATAGGACTGCCTCCATCACCCTGGTCACTCCACTGCAGATGCAGAGAGTCTGCGTACGAGTCAACGACGGCCAGCACGGGCGGCTGCGGAGGGACCTTCACTTCCACGCTGTAAGTGACTTCGTCCCGACCGTGGATGTTCTCTACTGAGCATGTGTAGTTACCGCTGTCCGCTGATTGTGTCATGCTATTTCGACCATTAGAAATGTATTCAGTAGAAATATATTCAATTAAAATATTATTAGGTTGGGTTTGTTTTGTTATAAGCATTCGGTTATCATCTAGTTCAAAATCATTTATTTTATCGCATTTTTTATCTATTACCACCTGATATACAACTTTTTATTTAGGTTCTAGATCAGGTGGTTTCTGGCGGTTGAAACCCTAATAGATGATGGAAGTGAAAATACCTTCAACGATCCGTCAATACACTTGTGGCACCTGTATGTGCAACTACGGGCATGAGGTTAAACTATGTCACTTAAATAATTTTATTTTCTGATTGTAATTAGTCCTCGATCAGACACTATAAGGAACTATTTGTCCTTACAAACTCTGTCACATTAACAGCATGAACACGCAACTATTGAAGCATTTGTGTCTACGCTGCTTCTTGGTCTACATTTACTTGTTCTCAATAAAGTTAAGTTTTACTTACATTCTGATAAGGTATAATAATAATTACCTGATAACTAGTGTTCCGTCGTTGCTAACATTTTTCCTTAGCGTTGACTCTATAGTGACTCCATTCATACTCCACGTGGTAGAAGGCGAGGGCACTCCCACTTTGTTACAAGACAACGATATGTTTTCCTTCCATGGCGTTACTATATTTCTGCTGAACGATGTTATTCGAGCTGGCACTATATCAAAAAATGAAATTTGTGGTAGACGTCAGTGTTACCAATGAACAGAAAGACAAGGGACACAACAAGGATTTAGTAAGTGGAAAGTAATTTACTAAATAATTAACACAGCTCTCTATTTAAACAAAGGTGTGTAGCAGTAATAAATTTTTATCTATAAAGGAGTTTTTCGATTTTTACAATAGGAACCCTTGTGTAGCATATTGTTAATTTGAGAATGGTCTCTAATCGCTATCGATTAGATGCATCTATATGCATTATAGTTTAAACTTAGCCAAAAGAAGTAAAAGCTAGAAATTAAAGTTTGTAGGACCAAATTAATTTGCAAACGTTATGGATGCAAATAATAATACAAATCAAGTGGATATGTAAAATATTTTTTGTTTGCTATGTGTACCTGATTCAGACGGTAGTACAGTAACAACCCTAGTAGTTTCTCCTTCTCCGAGTCTGGTGGAGGCAGACACCCAGAACTGATGAGTGGCTCGAGGAGGCGATCTTGACGTCTCGTGAGAAAGTGTACTTGGTGATAACATGCGCTTGTGTGTTCCTTCCTACAAACAAAAGGGGCTTATTGATGAATTAGCAATAGTTAAAGTCTAGTATTGGTGGAGTCGAAGATCAAGTTCTGTAGTGGTCTTTAGAGGCATAATTTGTTATGATATTAGACTGACATTGTTTGGAAAGTAACAGCAATAATGATAAAATAGTTGTTAAAGTAAAATATGGAACTGAATGATGATTTTGTCAGCCTCCGTCGCACAGTGGATAGCTGGCTGCTGGCAAATTTTTGTGTGATCCAAAAATATTTGTTTCGAGTGTGAGTGTTGTAGAATCGTAGTCCCTCTTAGTTCTAGATACCTACGATACAGGTTTAACCTAGTGTGGGTCAGGATTATGTGTGTGACTGTTGGGTGTATTTATTTAATTTGATTTGAGAGTTCATGCATCTATGAAATCACTTATCAATTATTTAGTAAATATAATCCAAATGCTAGTAGTATTTACCTCTCGCCCATCTTCAATGACGCTCATATAAAGTGTGTATCCAACTAAAACACCGTTAGGAGAAGCCGGAGGTAGCCATGATACCAAGATCTTATTACGTAACGACACCACAGCTTTAATATCGGCTGGAGATGATGGTACTGCAAAAGAGAAAAGATATTTTGAATGAGATATTTAATGCCAACCACTCAATCTGTTTGGGTTTTTGCTAAAAGTAGACAAACAATTTTTGTATTTTCACTAAAATGGCAGAAGGTGTTTGTTAAATTAGTACACCAAAAAATATGAGATCAGATCTAAGCCAGAATGGGAGTAACCGTTAGGCAAGGGCTAAGTACCTACTGTAATCAACCTGACACCACACACATTTACTTATCATTCCTAAGGAACTATTCATATCCTAAAACATTTGTGGAGGTCAATTCATTTTTTACTTATTGAGGAAAAACAAAAACTTTTTTAAATTCTCCAAATTTTCTACTTCATCTACTGTTTTTTTTACTTTTACAGTACGACATTTACCATCTTCCTCAGTATGGCAGTAGACAGGCGCGGCTCGCACCCCGTCCCCAGCCGCGGTGAAGGCGCACACCGTCACCGAGTAGTTCGTGTATCGACGCAAACCAGACAACGTCGTATGTAACCCAGATATCTGCTTTGTAACTGCTTCTTCATTTCCTAGATAGGGATAAATTTGTGGCTTAGCACCTATTACAATTCTGTTATTTTGAAGTCATGTATATCGAAACGAGTATTTAAAACTAAATAGAGATATTTTTCAATAAAAAAAAAAACTATTATTTTCATATAGAGAACAAAATTTTAATGACTTATGCTAATCAATTTTCTTTATAGCAAGTTCATATAAATTAATGGTATAATAAGGTAGCGGTTTTTAAACTATTTTAATTCAAAATTTACGTTATCGTAAGTTTTATTTATAGTTTTTATTTATAGTTTTATTTATAAGTTTGCTCAAAATTACGTCAGTTAGAAAGAAGCCATTTCAATCGGGTGGAAAGGGTAGTTGTCAAATGTTAGAAAAGGATGCACGGTGTGATTTATGACGACACCGCCCTGAATGGCCATTACACTGAAGTCGTACGAGGGAGATAGTGAGATGTGCCCACTACTACCCACTTTTGCTCATACCAATATTTAAAACAATAATTGCAGTCTCATTTTTAATCAATTTTGATTCTAATTTAATTCTAATATCGAAAAAGGTTTCTTTTTCGAAATATTTATATTATAAATCAAATAGTACACAAAATAATCTAAAAAACCTAAATCATTTTATTTAATTTCCTTACCATACCAGTCCGTGACGGGGGCGTATGTGACCCTATATCCTTGTAAGATTCCATTGCGGCCGCGCACTGGAGGCGGTTCCCAGGACACACGAACTGATTGAGAACTTAGTGCTGTACACTGCAGTGCACCCGGCGGTAGACTCGGCACTGATGGTAATACAAGGATAGTTGATTTTAATCATTAATACGCAAAAATATCTGAGTACGTTAATAACAAAACAAAAAATGTATACGTATACACATATACATATATTTATGCACACTCATATACACATATATATATTATATACATTCACGCCTGTAATCCCTTTTCGCCGAATTTATTAAGGTCCCATAATGTGATAGGAGGCGAGCCTATCGCCAAACCGGGACAGACTCCGGGTTGATACTAAGTATTTCTAAATAGAAAAACCTAATATCACTTTACCCGACCCGGGGATCGAATCCGAGACAGCACAGCAGTTAAAATGCATGCGTAATTACAATTCCACCACCTGTGAAGAACATAACTATCCCACGGGAACTGTACATTTTTCCGGGATAAAAAGTAGCATATGTGCTATTCCAAACTATAATCTATCTCTGTGCCAAATATGTCAAACAGATCCGTCCAGCCGTTGTAGCGTGATTGAGTAACAAACACCCATCTATCCATCCAAACATTCGCATTTATAATATTAGTAGAATTAGACGTACGTGTACTGTGTAGCGTTATTCCAGTCAGTCTTACTACTCAGACACTTTATCATTTACTAGCTGTTGTTCGCGGCTCCGCCCGCGTGGAGGTCATGTTTGAGACAAAAAGTATACACTACAAAATACAAATTTTCATGCATTTAACTTCAAAAATGAAGGATTTTCATACAAACTTTCTTACCCTATTTAACCCCCCTTAGGGGTAGAATTTCCAAAAACCCTAAAATATGTGTTTTTAATTTTTAACTGTAAGGCCAAATACCAAATTTCATGCGTTTAACTGCAAAAATGACAGATTTTCATACAAACTTTCTTCCCCTATTTTACCCCCTTAGAGTTGATATTTCCAAAAACCCTTCCTTAGTGGATGCCTGCGTCGTAAAAGGTACCTACTGTCAAAATTTCAAGTCTCTAACCCCAGCCGTTTTGGCTGTGCGTTGATCGATCAGTCAGTCAGTTTCTTCTTTTATATATACAGATAAGCACTAGTTCTAACTTACCATCTTCCATAGTAGTCGCCGTAGTGGGTGGTGAGGCAGGTCCGGCGCCTCTGCTGTTATACGCTTGGACTACAACTGCATAAGCGGCGTGCTTCTGCAGGCCGGAGAGAGTTGTCCTCGCCCTCGCTGTGCCGGCACCTTCAACTGTCCTCACTGTGTAGGACGCGCCGCCCGGACCACTGGCGCTTAACACTGTGCTATTGCTGTTTAACTGTGTGGAATGTTTTGGGTTTTGTTATCCTTTTCTACAGTGTATATACATTTTTTTTCGATATGTCTTTTAATTAATTTAAAGTAAATTTTGACTTTAAGTAAATTCAAGGGAGAAATTTGATTGACGTACTCGCTAGATGCTGTGTGGTCACTTTGCCGCGCCAGGATAAATAAAACTTAATAATAATCTTAAAATTAAATACACGTTTCAGGGCTATTCGATGTATATTCACTTACATGGCCATAATTTAGACAATTGTCGTAAAAATACATTGCATCTTACTTTTACAACAATATTACCAAAAGGTAAAAAAAAGAACCTCTGCCGCTACGCTGGATTGTGGCCGTACATATCTTAAAAATGTAGTTTCTTTGTATGAGCGCACGGAGCTTCAACCAATGTTATTGAGGTGGGTAAAAACCAAAATAATTTCACTAAAATTGCTCTGTCATATAATAGTAGTAATATGTACCTCCTGAAATCCCACATAGTACCCAAGTATGTTTCCGTTCCACAAATCTCGTTGCGGCGGTTCCCAGCTCACGATTAGTTCGGTTGAACTTTTGGCTTCCACTCGCACGTCTACAGGCGGGCCACTTGGAACTGAAAATATTTATCAGAACTGTAAATACAAGAGTTTTTTTTAACTGCCTGGATAGACAGACTAGCAAACGGGCCACCTGATGGTAAGTAGACACCGCCGCCCATAGACTTCTGCAATGCCAGGGCAAGGAAAAGCCGCTGCCTACCGCTAAAGAGAGAACAGAATACTAAGCAAGGAATTTAAAAATATAGGTTAACTTCTTTATACCTAATCAGTTTCACAAATTTTTAGCTGCGCAAAGTCTTCCTCTGCTAAATAGTAATAAGAGGGGATAGGCCTCAGATCAACTCGCTGGTTCATTGGTTGGTAGACATTAGAAATTTTCATGGAGCATTTGTATGCATTTGCACACGTAATCTTTATAAGTTAGAGATGTGTGCCCAAGACTACATTGTTTCAAAACTGTAGTCAATGTTACAATTTAACTTCTTGTTAATAAAACCAAAGCTTTAGAGCATATAACATAAAAACATGCGCTATCTCCTGATATTTAAGTAAATGACTGAATGGTATTATGATTGCCTATATATAATGTTATCTACAATAACTTGTTGCAGATTGTCAAAATATATATATGTATGTTACCTTCCTCAGTCGTAGTAACTTGTATGAGTTGGCTCGGCTCACTCTGGCCCAGTCTGTTTTCGGCGATGATCCTCAAATGGTACGACGTGGCTGGTTGTAGGTTCTGTACATTTGCTGACGTCACGCTGCCGGGCACTATCACTTTTTGCGGAGTCGTCGGCCATGGTTCTAAAAGATGAACTTTTGTTCAAGTGTAACAAAGTTTTAAGAATGTGAAAGACGAACGATAGTGAATGACTTAAAGTAAGGATCGAGCACCCTTTTAGTAAAACTTGAGAAACAAGTGTTGTAGTTGTTGAAAGGATTTTGAAAATAAACTTCACTTTGGTTTTGTTGTAAAACATGAAACTCAATAAATAAATTTTAATACCTGGGGCTTCTTTATATTGGACGATGTAATTAATAATAGGGCTGTTGCCGGCATAAGGTTGTGTCCAAGATATTTGGATCGATCTAGATTGCTGATCTATTATTCTTATGTTTTTAGGCATTTCCGGAACCTGCAAAGATTAATTTACCAGTTTTAATACCATTGGTACAAAATAGTTAACGAGTGCACATATTTTTCACTAAATACGAATGCAACAACATCTCAAATTACTAATAAAAAAATATATATGAAACAGTACCAAAGATATAAAGGTATAAAGGCAAGTTTCTACTTGGAAGATTTAATTCCAATCCAGCCGAAATTAGCTTATTTTATTGCTGTTTCTTCATTATTTATGTTTTCGTCATCTCCTTTAAAACTATTAGAATGAATTACCTCCTGCACAACAAGATGTATAAGCATTTCATCCTGGCCGTACGCATTGGACGCTCTACAGGTGAGCGCGCCCGTGTCCTGTCTGTACGTCTGCAGAATGCTGAGCTCCGAGACCAGGCCGTCGTCGAGTACTTGTTCGCGGATCGTGTATCTAGTGATGAAGATGAATTATCATAAATAAATAAATAACACCCAACAGTCACACACATAGCGCCGACCCCACACTAAGATACGAGTCTTGTGTTGTGGGTATCAGGGACTACGAGAGACGCACGGTCTCACAACACCCAGACCCCGGAGACAAATGCCTGTCTGTCACACAAACATTTGTCCCGTTGTGGGAATCGAACCCACGGCCTCTCGTTTCATAGCCAGCTTACTCGCCCGCTGCGCCACGGAGGCTGTCTATCATGCTTTATACATAAGTAAAATTTTAGTATTTTTGGTAGTCCACCTCTAGTGGCTGTCTCTGTCGCAGTAGAAATTGCATACGCGGTACACTGTTGTGCTGAGACCTTGAGTTCGGGTTTGGTTCGGGTAAACAGATTTTTTTTTCTATCACTAAATGCTCAGTATCGCATCGCGTGGGCAACGTACTTACAATCACTTGGACCTTATCCGTGGATGATTGTGATCACTTACCAAGAAGTACTCGGTTGCTTTATTGCCAGCCTGTTGCTATGAAAAATCGTGGGCACCAAAACTAACCGACTTCAATAAAAACACATTATGCGTCCCTATAAAATTTGAGGGTTACCCTCGATTTTTCTGAGATCCAATCATCAGATCCTGATTTGGTGCCAATGAGACCACCTGGGAAGTATACCCTTTTAAACAAAAAAAGAATTCTTGAATCGGTCCAGGCGTCTACATGTAATCGGGGAACATACATAAACAATTTAGCTGGTGGTAGGATATTCATATCCACCCGGATAGCGACCACCGTGCACAGGGTGTAAAACCCACCATAGTGGCACACGCAAGTGGGTCGCGTTCCGGGATCAGCCAGTGTACATCCGGTTTTTCTCGGGGGTCTAGAGTTGGAGTACAATGTTTGGCCATTTTGCGGCCTTCTAAGTACTCTGACAATAGACCCTCGACCGCTTCTTCACCTTCTTGCCCATGGCGTAGAAGCAGGCCGGCATGATTGTGTTGAGTAGCAGGGGATAGATCGTCTCGCACTACTCGATACTCTAATTGGACCGCACTGCGCTTACCATTAGGTGCAGTGCGGTCACTTTGCCGAGCCAGGATAAAAAAAAAAAGATTGAGAACCTCCTCGTTTTTTGAGTCGGTTAAAAATACTTATAATTCATCACCTCTGGTCCAAGTGATGTGCTATGGTGTGGTGGTGTGGACTTCGCCAGCTGACTTCAAGCGGCGCGTCACCTGAAGCGGCGCACTGTAGGTGTGCCGCCTCCCCCGCTGTCACTTGAACTGTCTTGCTTTTCATTGGAAATCTTGCCGGTGCTAATTCAGAAATATATTAATTATTTTCACTAAACCAATAATGATAACCATGCAATAAATAAATAAATAACACCCAACAGTCACATACATAGCCCCGGTCCCACACTAAGATACGAGTCTTGTGTCGTGGGTATCAGGGACTACAAGAGACTTCCGGTCTCACAACACCCAGACCCCGGGAAGAAATATCTGCCTGTCACACAAACATTTGTCCCGGTGTGGGAATTGAACCCACGGCCTCTCGTTTCACAGCCGGCTACTCGCCTACTGCGCCACGGAGGCTGTCTAAAAATAGAATCCGGTGTATTATTATAATTGTCAAATAAGTTATTGTAAAGTTAAGTCAAATGAATATTAGCGCAGAAAATTAACAACCGTATAGCGTATTGTCCCACAAATGTATACAAAACATAAATGTCATAATAAAATATTGTAAGTAAGATACAAGTAGTATCTTAGTTAAGTATGTATTAGGGTATTTCCTAAAATTAGAAATACCGAAAGTATATCGGAGGTATTTAGGAGACTAGTTGGGGGTACATTAATAAGGACAACCTAAGTGGGTAGTAGTAAATGTTTAGCATAAAACGGAGTGCCTTCCGCGCTCCGGTGTTCAGTTGAGTAGAAGACGAGACGATAGCCAGTATATTCATGGTTCGGTGCAGTAAGTGTTAATGGTAATCAGCTCAATGGCCGCGTAGTTCAGCTTAGAGGGTAAAGCTGAACTACTAAAGCTGGTAGATTAACTATAAAGAGAAACCTTAAGTGAATCCTGACATGCGTTTGTGTTAATATTAAGCACTGAGATGTGTAACAGTGGTATGTAAATCAATCAATAAAATGATAAACATTATATTTGTGCCTTTTTAAATATACATCTTGCAAAGTTTTGTTAATGTTGCTTACATATGTTAGGGAAGTTGAAACATACTTATAGAATATTACTCGTTAACAATGTTAAATTGTATCTGAAGGCATAAAACCGCCCCCTATTTTCGTATCGTGATCGCGTAACTACTTTTGCAAGTTTGCCCAGGTCTAAGCGAACGTCTACAAACTTATACTGGGTGTAAATCTTGGCCGCCCTGTGTCAAACCGATGTAAACAAGCGGGAAATACGATTACGGTTAGCAGCGGAAATGTTTACAAAGTGTATAGGGACGTGCCTTAGAGCCCATAATAGGCCTCACGCTCTATTTGACACATTGCAATAGGATTTTTTATGGTTATTAGCGTATGTAACACATAAATCAGATGTTCACCACCAGGCTCGATCCACGTCAAAACAGGAAGGGTTTGATTAAAAATATTATAAATAACAGTCGGTCAGAGCAGCGATAGCCTAGTTTGTTAAGACGAAAGTCGTATGTTCGAAACCCAAGTGGCATACACCTCTGACTTTTCTAAAGTTATGTGTGTATTCTTTGTTAATTATCGCTTGCTTTAACGTTGAAGGATAACATCGTGCGGAAATCTGCATACCTGAAAATTCTCAAAAGAATTGCAAAGGTATGTGAAATTTACCAACCCGCATTAGGCCAGCGTGGTGGACTAAGGCCTAACCCCTCACATTATTAGAGGACGCCCGTGCCCAGCAGTGGGACAATATTTAATACAAGGCTAGTATTATTGATAACAGTCGGTGTGTAAACTTCATCGGACAGATCTGATATATCACGATATTTGCTTTCTAACAAAAGCCAATATCGGCGAACACGTATACCGCGGGGTTATTCCCGTGAAAGCCAACTGTCTCGTTTTCCAATAAGGAGGAGACGTATTGCGACGTTCGGTCGTTCAGTTTTCTGCTTAGACGCGCTCCCACGCTAGTTCACCCACAATCGAATAAACTATAAAAACATCGACCCTTTTGTTACGTCTCCAGTTTCTTCACGGTTCGGTAAACGATCTTTCACTTATTAAGAACTGTATTCTGCCTTTTCTTCGACTGGATCACGTATTTACGTAAATCATCAAGGTACATTGAAATATAACGATGATTTGATCTTCACCATGCGTGATATATTACAATTGTTAATAATGAACAGGGATACCGAGATCATGAAAGAAAAAAGATAAATATTATTATTATAAGACAGGTCGGCACGATTGTGTTAAGTAGCGAGGAATAGATTGTCTCTTGCTACTTGTTACTCTAATTGGACGGCACTGCGTTTACCATTAGGTCCAGTGTGTATTTTGCCGTGGCAGAAAAAAATACATCCTAAGTGACATTTTGTGTCTTCCTAGAGCCTGCAAATTACACAATCTCCTATATTACTCTTTAAATTACGATTGAAAATGCAGGATATATTCTATTAATAAATATCTGGGTAGTGCAAAATATTGTGAAGTTATTAATTGAAAAAGTTACGTCTAATTGGTTTTCATGAAACTTCCCGATAGAATGCCCGACCGCGTTATGACTTAAATTAACTTTAAAAAGTATAGACGCCTAGTCTCGGTAGTCTTAAGTGGGGAGCGAAATGGACTTCCTTTAATTTTACGTAGGTACAAAAGAATGCCGCTGTTCAGCAATTTGAGCGAGTTAGCTTGAGTGTCGCGCAATTCTATAGAATTAAATAAAATAAGATGGAAGTGATAAAGTGTAAGTTATAGAAGTTCCCGACGCTTTCGTGACCTGACTTGAAATTCGATAAAGTTATATTAGTCGTTGAATTTTTATGAAATATTTCCAATATCGTTGTCGATTTTCACTGGTAAGTATGTTTCTTACGAATTCATATTAGTATCACGTTCCTGCGTAAACCGAAAGCCTAGTTGGGAGTGGTACGCACTATCGAAATGTAGTTAGTTCGAAACCAGCTCAAATGGCACATAAATACTCTAAGGGCACTTACCACTTTCTATCTATTATTAATTGTTATTGGTAAGAGGAAACATAGTGTGGACACCTGCATATCTGACAATTCATTTTAAAAATTTCAAAGATATATGTCGTCTAACATGCTCCGGGATAGTGTGCTGTCTCATTGGTAGAGGAGGCCCATAACTAGCAGTGAGACAGTGCATAATACAGAGCTATTATTATTTTATTATTTATATATCACGTTATGTTTAATTCAAAATAATATTAATGAACACTAGACCTGTATTAAACATTGTCTCACAGCTGGGCAGGGGCTTACTCTACTCATGACAGGAGTTAGACTTCAGCGCACCCGCGCTGGCCTAATGCAGGTTTGTAGACTTCACATACCTTCGAAATTCTTATAAGTATTCTCAGGTAGGCAGGTTTTCTCACGATGTTTTCCTTCACCGTTAAAGCAAGCGATAATTAACAATGAATACACACGTAACTTTAGAAAAGTCAGAGGTGTATTCCATTTGGGTTTCGGATATACGACTTTCGTCTTGACAGTTCGTACCGCAACCAAGTAGGCTATCGCTGCTAGAAAATAATATTTTTTCTCTTCATTCTGTATTGTCATTTTTTCACCCTAAAATATTTTTTTATCAGTGGTCAGGAAATAACAACGGGCTATCATAATGGTTTCTTAACAACGGGCTATCATTAGAATAAATTAAATTTTTAATTGTCGTGAAAGACAGTAGACCAGATGTTCATAAACAATATGATATGTACTTTGAAAGAAAAATACGGTCCTATGGCAGCGGAACAAAACAATAATGACGCCAAAGAATTTTCATTTGAGAACGGTTGGATGTCGCGGGGAACTCATCGCTGCGTCGACTGCCATCAAGACATTCCACAACTTTTCACAGACCTTCGACAAAAAGTTCCGCTTTTCTTTTTATGCATTGTATAGAGATATTAAAGAATTTCATCGTGGTACGAAAATTCCTTTTGAAAAGTATACCATTCAAAACCATAGGATTTTTAGCTTTAATGTTTTGAGTTTTATAATATGTTAGAATTTGGCTGTATTCATTTCATTTTTAATGAATTACTCCTCGACATAATAAGTAAGTATAAAAAAACAGTCGTTTTCCAAGCTATCTTCGGTGTAGGTACATTTATCTGAAAACACTTACTTACTCAAATATGAATGTTTATTAAACTATACTACAGAATTATTATGAATAATATATGAGAATAATAAATGAAATATATTAAATTTTTATTGTTAATATATATAAAAACATTAAACATGACGAAAATCTGAATACTATGGATGTTTCATAAGATTTTCATTAAGGATATGTCACTTACCGTTAACCTTCAGGAAAATGAGCTTGCTAAGTCCAGCGCCGATGTCGTTCCGAGCCTCGCAAAGGTAGTGTCCCTCGCTATCTTTCACGACGCGTTCGAATACCAGCGACCCATTCTCTAAGACTCTAGAACTCCCTTCAAACATGAAGTCCTTGTACTCGCCGGGAGTGTTGCCTAGTTGAAAATGTATAGTTTAAGTGAATAAGGTATTTAATCATGTATATTGTGTATTGGAAAATCGATGGGTCCTAGGTATATGGGCCAAAGTTCCATTTTTTTACTGCCTAGATAGACAGACGAGCAGACGGGCCACGTGATGGTAAGTAGACACCGCCGTTATAGACTTCTGCAACGCTAGGGCACAGCAAAGCCGCTGACTACCGTTGAATGACTAACCAACTGATATGACTAGCCAACATTTTATCGATATTAACTTTTTGGCAGAAAATGATTCTTTTCAGCTTTATTTATTAGGCTTTTAAAAATATCCTAATTTCCGTTGGAAACACTGCATTATGTAGCAATAAACGGTTTTACCGTGTTAAAAACATACTAGAATTAAACTTCGGAAAACTTTCTTGTAAAGCTTTTCTATTGTATATGGCTCTTCTACATAGGATCCATTGAAATATGAAAGCAGAACAATGAAGTCACGTGAAAGGCCGAGGTAAATTACAAAGTTTTTGTAGACGTATACAAATGTAGAATACCTAATACGCAAAGTAAGGTTGTAAACTTCTAACTTGGTAACTTGGTATTTGTCTACAGCATGAATGGGCCGGCTCGACCGGGGTGGTATCACTGTCTCACAGAAAACCAACGTAAAGTGACAGTTTACTGTCACGTTTCGTATGGTAAGTGAGATATCCGGAGACCCAAATTCTCCCTTCCCTTCCCTAATCCCTATTCCTGTCCTTTAAGGCCGACAGCGCATACATTATACTTTCGGTATTGTGGATGTTCATGGGCGGTGGAGATCACTTAACATCAGGTGATCCACTGGCTCGTTTGTCGGACTATGTTATATAAAAAAAACGATTTACTTGAATGGAGAATAATAAAACAACATACAAGAAAAATTAAAAACTTTACACAGGTAACCAGCTCATATCTAACAAAAGATACAAAAAGTTTTCTAATGTAATACAACACTTTATAAAGACCAGCTGTATTTTATTTTTATCTAAAAGTCTTTGTATTTTAAAAGTTGGTTTTATAAGAATCAAAAGTTGTCAGTGCATCGTTCCCTTTTACTTCGCCCCTTGTTTACAATGTGGGATGAACAATGGACAAAAGTTAGAAACTTCATCCAAGCACAACTCGCACGCGGGATCAGCGGGCTTATTCATTCGATTTAATTAAAAAAATATAGAAATAAAAATATACAAAATTAGTTTTTGTATACCATAAAGTCGAAACAACCAAATTAGATTTTGGTATAAAAGATCAGATAAATATATGACATAATAATAATAAGGAAAACTCACGCGGTGACATGCAAAAATAATTTATCCCGATTCTTGAACGATGCATGGGCATGCGCGCGCCGCGTACTGCTGTTTGTTTCCCGCCAAAGTATTATGTAGGCATAGGTATACCACCAACACGCGTCGCATTTCCATTAAGTAAACAAGGTAACCAGGTTGACGAGAATTTTTATATGTTTTTGGGATACCAATATAATATGTTAAAAATTAGTGCAATAGATTGTGCTACTGATTCTCAACAAACTACTTTCGGCTTTGTAGTATAATAAAAATAATGTTGTATATGCACTCATTATTGGCAAATAGACATTTCCCATTATTAATTTCATATTATGAGAAGCGTGGCGTAACGAAGAAATTACTCGTACACCATCATCGAATTTTCGATCTTTGGCTTTACCATACTGGGCTTTACAAAATGTAAAATATAAATGCGATAAATAAAAAAATATAAGCATAGTCAAAGGTGACTCACATAGTTTTTCTTTTACATCTCAAATAATATAGACAAATATATTCAATGAAAATATACGTAAATTTGATTCCGTCGGTTTCGTATTTTGGAGATTGACTAAGACATAGTCCAATATACAAAGAGATGGCACATTGTAAAAATTTACATAGAATTGGTGTCGACAAATTATATGGTAATAGAAACAGAATATAACAATAGTGTTCTCGTTCGAATTCAAATATTTATGTACCTACAATAAATATTTTTATTATATTTAAAAATTTGGCTCGGTAAAGTATTAGCACTTGTAAGTTAAAATCAAGAATACTCAACTACAATCGCAACTACAAAGTATTCATAAAATATTTCCTAAAATATATATTTGTAGAGGTACTTAAGGGCAAACGATATAACACAAAACTTACAGGAAAGGCAAAAATGCGCGTAAAACTTTGAATACAATATTAGACAGGGCAAAAAGTTATTGCAATGTACTAATCATTCACATCGTATGATTTAATGCTTTTTACCATTATGGTTACAAGGGCACGGTATGGTTTTTCCATTTCATTGACACTAAAAACAAGAATTAAAAAAAACTCTAATCCCTAAACTGCCTCTATGCAAAAAATCATGTCGATTCCTTGCTCTGTGAAAAACTTAACTATGCTACGGGAACTATAAATTTTTCTGGGATAAAAGTAGTCTATATTCCGGACTATAATCTATCTCTGTGCCAAATTACAACCAGATCCGTCCAGCCGTTGTAGCGTGAGTAACAAACATCCATCCATCCATCCATCCAAACAATCGCGTTTATAATATTAACGGTAATTTAACGGTAGGCAGCGGCTTTGCTGTGCCCTGGTATTGCAGAAGTCTATGGGCGCCGGTGACTACTTACCATCAGGTGGCCCGTCTGCTCGTCTGCCTATCGAGGCACTAAAAAAAAAATATTAGTAGGATTAATCTTCTGTGTTTAAATATAATCATATGAAGTAATAAAAAATCTAATACACACCGACCGCCTTCTTCCACGTGATGCCAGGTTTAGGATAACCATCCGCTTGACAATGTAGCGTCACGTCTTGTCCTGCAGCCACTGCTACATCGTTCGGCTCCAATCTCCATCTCGGAGGTACTATTTGATAATATTCACAATCAATAATATAAGTGTATATTTTTATATACTTTACAGTCACACATAATCCTGATCTACATGCAAATATCGTTAATTATCAAAATTAACTGCTTTGAAGTAAATTTTACAAGAGAGAGAATATACTGTTTGTCTATTTTTAGATATTCTACTAGAAAACGGATTCACGTGTTTTTATTTTACAAAATATATTGTTGTAATACGAATACTTAGAAAACCACCAAGAGATGGCAGCACAGTCGAGTTACATCGCGCTATGGTTTACGAGACTGCCGTTGTATAAATGTGTCCGACGCCAAATATAATGTATCGAGTAAATACTTGTAATCAAAGAGCTTTCAAGCAATTGGAACTCTCGCAGCGATCATATTATTGTAACCGAATCTTGTACTTGTCTTACATTTAATAAACTATCTTTAAACATTTTATATTGTGTTATTTTACGGTAAAAAGACTTCTCTATTCAAATAGATGAAAAAATGTGCACTGATGGCATTTAAAATAGAGTTGCCTAACTATCGATAGTTTGGCTATCGATAGTTGACCTCGAAAACTAGTAACAATATCGATAGTGCTATCGATAGTATCGATACTATCGATACCATCGATACTATCGATATCACGAACTAACTAATACTATTGATTGGAAGCAACAGTATCGATAGAATCGATACTATTACATGATAATACTATCAATAGTATCGATAGTATCGATTTTTTTATGTAATACTATCGATACTATTGATACTATCGATAGTATCGTTGTATTAAAATCAAAAAACTATCAATACTATCGTAATAGATATTTACTGGCTATGTAATAGATTATTGGAATAGTGTGTGCTATCGATACTATCAATACTATCGATAGTATTACTTCAAAACATATACCGGTCTTCGATAGTATCGATACTATCGATAGTATTGATACTATCGGAGCTAATACTATCGATACTATCGATACTATTTTTGTATATCAATACTATTGCCCTGTATCATACTATCAATAGTATCGATACTATTGATAATATCGATACTATCGATATGCTATCGATACTATTGATATGACGTCAAATATCGATAGACTATCGATAGTTTAGCGATAGTCGACTATCGATAGGCAACTCTAATTTAAAACCAATATCGATTCTTTCGGAGTTGCAGTTGGGTTTTGATAATTAGGCCGACGTTATAATATATTTCGCGTCATAGGTATCAGGACCTACTTACGGTTCCACGACATATAGACCCGAAATACTTATTGCGGGTCAACTCACATATAATTTAAGTATATGCTCTACAAAATTATATTTGAGTTAACTCTATGGTATAATAATATATAGTGGGTTTTTGTATGTGGATTTCATACATTTAATTGTTTTATTTCTAAATAATAGGTATGTCCTGCTTGGGTGTTGGACATAAGACTAGGTCCAATGAGATATTACTTAAAGCGTATTAAGCTAGACTAGAAAATTAGGCTAAGTGAGTCGGGCTTCGCTCTGGTTAAAGGTTTTTACGGATAAAACTAGCCTATAAATTTTTCTCGTGTTTACTCGCGTAAACAATACAACATTTTCTACTGCCCTTCTTGTTTTTAAAATTGAGTTTTGATAAATGTTGACTTATTATTATTATCAGCCATGGTCGTCCCACTGCAGGGCAAAGGCCTCCCTCTTTCCACTCGTCTCGACTTTGAGCTGCAGCACGCCATTCCCTTTAATGGGAGTCAAGCTCATCTCGCCATCGCCTTCTGGGCCGTCCTCGTCGCCGCTTTATCAATGGAACCCATTGTGTGGTGATCTTTGCCCACATGTCATTATTCATTCGGCAGACGTGTCCAGCCCAGTTCCATTTCCGATTAGCGACTTATTATGTGATTCATTAATTGTTTTGAAGAGCAAATTTAGTTAGGTAAGAAAACATTTAATTTCCGTACTGCTATAAAGGAGTATGTATTACTCAGGTAGTCAAATTAAAGATTTTATTGAATGAAACTTACCATTAACAGTAAGCGGTACAGTAAACCGTTCAGATCCAGCAACATTTGACGCTATACACGTATAGTTTCCACTATGAAGTGACGTCACTTGTTCTATCACTAGAGACGCACTATACTCGTCCATTCTCCTAGTAATGATGCCGCTCGGAGCGTACGGTGATGACGTCACAGGCTGCCCGTTCTTTTCCCACCGAAACGCGACGGGCAAATCTCCCTCTAAGATTTGACATGGTATCGCAGCTCTCATACCTTCGCGAAGTAAATTCGTCAAAGCTGTTATTGGCAGGATTTTTGGTTGGACTGAAACAAAATGTATTATATAAATTCTGTTTTTAAATTCGTAAGTTGTGTTCGTAAAATATATGCTTATTGTTGTTTTCAAATTCCAGGAACAAATGTCACATAATTATCTCATTAATTTCGTTTTCCTTGTGAAGTCCTATGTTGTGGCGGATAATGAATCTTTTGAGGATGTAGCTTTATTTACCCCGCGCATAAAGACAGGATATGACAAAGAAATAAGGCCACACAAACATTGTTACAAGCTTCATTATTTCTTCTTTAATCTACGTCATCACCATCTTATCAGTACTCGTCATAAGGCTATTTATCTCGCAGAAAAATGAAAATATAAGCAGTCTTGCGGTCTTGGCCAAATTGGAGCACCTCGATGGACCGAAAGAAATGACTCACAGAAAATTATTAAAAATCTAAAAAGTTTTTGCGAGAATTTTTCACGTAGCGGCACTTAATTTGCAACGTTCTTGTTACGTGGTGGGTAACTTAATTAAATTAAATTCGCCCTATTTATATTCAAAAATGCCTATCGCCAAGGGTTGCCTTATGAAAAAAAATTATTAAATTTTTCAATAATTTTATTTTATTACCCTATCAACTCCGCTAAGAGTTGAATTTTAACGCTGCTCGTAGCTGCTGCGGTAATGGTGTACGCGCTAACTTTAATGAATTACGGATGAGTAACTCCACCCCTCTCTTGAATTCGTGATTTTATAGCACATTAAATCTCACTAAAGAAAATGAGAAAGTTTATCCGCTCTAATTTCTCTTAGGATGAGGTATTACTTCGGTCATTCATTATGTTTATGGGCAATATGTCTTCAGCTGTTTTACTTTTGGAATGAGCTCCACTATATATGACAATTAACATACGTATTGAGATTCTATTTACATAAACTAAAATTATATTAATTAGTGTCCCAAGATAGCTGAGAATTGAGTAAAACATCTACATATCGTCTTTATACGATGTCAAGGCGTATACAACCTGAATACAAGACAATACGTTAATATTTTAGTAACCTCATAGATTAGAGCAATCAATCTTGAATGTTATGACAGTAATAACATCTTATTACTGCGGTGATTTGTATTTTATTCATCCCCAAGTTTACGGTATTAAAAAATAGAAAATAATATTCTATAGTGTTATTATTAAATACAGAAATATGCAGAATCTAACTATAAGCATCTGATAGGATTTTCAATACTGTCTTTGTTTTTCCTCAGTAAAGACAAAACTGAACAGGCCTTTTTGCTGGCGTTACGTATTTAGAATTAGGCCAATCTAAAGTTTATACATAGCATACAAATAGTCCAATAAAATTATATATAACATAAGTGTACGCTGTTACTGCGAACTAAAATACTTAACCCAGTCAATTGTTTAGTTATGAGATGTCAGTTTTAACATACAATATGTCATACTTAGAAAAAAGTTGATCGAGTTCGAATCATAACTGGACACAATTAAAAGGTATGTAAAGTTATATATTTTGATTCAATGATGTGCAAAATCGACGCTATCTGTATATATAAAAGAAGAAACTGACTGACTGACTGATCGATCAACGCACAGCCTAAACGGCTGGGGTTAGAGACTTTAAATTTTGACAGTAGGTACCTTTTATCACGTAGGCATCCACTAAGGAAGGGTTTTTGGAAATACTACCCCTAAGGGGGTAAAATAGGGGATGAAAGTTTGTATGAAAATCCGTCCTTTTGGAAGTTAAATTCATGAAAATTAGTATTTGGCATTTTAGTTAAAAATAAAAAATATATGTTTCAGGATTTTTTGAAATTCCGCCCCTAATGGGGTAAAATAGGGAATGAAAGTTTGTATGAAAATCCGTCATTTTTAAGTTAAACGCATGAAAATTGGTATTTTGTATTGTATACTTTTTCTCCCAAACATGACCTCCACGCGGGCGGAGCCGCGAGCAACAGCTAGTACTAAATATATTTAAGACACGTTGTACTTATTTTTAACCAACGGAATCGGTCGGAATCTTTTTTTATGTATGTTCCTAGATTATTCATAGGTTCCTGGACCGATTCGAGAATACTTTTTTTGTTTAAAAGGGCATACTTCCCAGGTGGTCTCATACCAAGTCAGCATCTGATGATAGGATCTCAGAAAAATCGCGGGCAACCCTCAAAATTTATAGGGACGCATAATTTGTTTTGTATTGAAGTCGGTGTACTTTTTATGAATTAAAAAACTTTTTCGATTCTAAAATAAGTATTCAGTAAAGCGTAACTCACCCAGTATCTGTACTTCAACGTCCCTCCTTGCCGCATGTCGTTGCCTATTAGTTGCCTGACATGTGTATGTGCCCGCATCCTCGCCGCGTTGCGTCTGTTCCACTATTAACGTCCCGTTTGGAAATACCTTCTGTCTTCTATTTAGTGGAAGGGTTTGGCCATCTGTAACCGGGGTTATTGCAAGGTGATTGTAGTTAGTGATCTTATCGATGGAACATTACGCCACTTGAACGGTAAGATCAGAGAAAACTAAAAATACATACGAAATGTATTAGATTAGTCCAAACAAAAATGATATCGACAGCCTTCATGGCGCAGTAGGCGAGTAGCCGGCTATGAAACGAGAGGCCGTGGGTTTGATTCCCTCACCGGGACAAATGTTTGTGTAAAAGACAGACATTTGTGTCGGGTCTGGGTGTTGTGAGATCGAAAGTCTTTCGTAGTCCCTGATACTCACGACACAATACTTATATCTTAGTGGGAATACGTGTGAGTGTTATTTAGAACTTATTATATTTTTAAATACCATCCTGTTAGAGTTGCATTTAAGATAATTTTTAACAAATAAACCATGAGCATAGACACGAAAGAATTTGCTCAAATACGACCAACCAGTGACAACTTAGCCAACCCATGTAGAGACAATACGCTATGTAATTGTTCCAAAAACTTCATACTACTCAAATGTTAATGTAGCAAACTTGCGACTTATTGTTGAACAAGTATGTGTTAAGCATTCATGGTAACTCTCAGCGGGATTAGTTTTGAAAGATTTAAATAGTTTTGAGGGAGAATAACCGCTGCGAAAATTGGAGCGAGCTATTACGTTGTACATCCTACTTTACCAAACTAAACTTTCTTGTGTATGACAAGTTGAAATTTGGTCGTAAATTTTTTTTTAACACAGCCGCTACTGCCTGTTAAATCATAGTATAATATCTGTTTTTTATAGGTAGGTTTTATGCAAGACAGCTAGATTTTAGGTGACGGTTGAAAATACAATTCTATTCTTAAAGTTATTATCACTCCGCAACCGCCTGTCGTAGACAATATATATTCATCTTTTATCAGCTCGATTTATAGCTCGTTGAACCCATTCATTTTTCACCAATACATATTACGGAACCCGATTTATATAGTTCAAACTACTCATTTCCGGCCATTGTCTGAATGTGTTCGCTGTCTATCTTAGACTAACCCATATCAGCTACCCAAGGTTTCATCACCTCAACCTAATAAACATCTATTGACTACGTAGTACACGTATGATAAGCTCAATTGAGATTGCTAGTGTTTTGGGCTATATCGACTAAATTTCCTTATTGATTCAGTATTATTTCTTTTCAATAGACTTCCACAGCATTCTTAATACCTCGATCAGTGACGTTAGTTATGGAATGAACCATGTTAAAAGCTAAGATAACTTGCGGAAGCTGCACTAGCCAAGCTGAATCATTCGGGGCCCGAAGATGTGTTTGATGGTCAGCATTTCAATAGTCAATAATATCAAAGTAGTTTAAATTGGGTTGAATATTCTTGTTGCAAAAATAACAGCCTAAAAATAAAGAGATATTCAAGCGTTAACAAAACTGTCAACCACATGTCCGTTTACTTAAGCCCATCGTTTGAGACGTGTATTCAGTAATATTGACAATGTTTCTAGTGTATTTACTTTTGTCATTGGGAGAGAATAAAAATAGGTATTAAAACGAAAAAATATTCATTTATATTGCGTGGGTGAGATATTTTTTGATATATTTTAGATTAACATAACTATTAATGTAGTGAAGTATACAAGTTAATATTCCAATAAACTGTTAAATATTACATATGTAAAGTGGAAATAATTATATCAACATTTTAACACCGTGTTCAAGTTTGTGTTTCGCGCTTACACGAATCAAAAACACTTTGGACGATTTAATACAAATTAAGTAAATATATTGTAACGTTTTAATCATATTAAACAGCGATATTTAATTTTTATTGGGACATTGTCTGAAAAAGTTGTTCCGTGAGTTCTCGAGTGACCGTGTTAAATAAAATTTCAACAGTGGGTGGAACGGCCGAAAGTTCGTGAAATATGCCGCACTTCCATGCTCCGAGTACACGCCCATTTTTCAATTTAAATATCGAATTAATAAGAACTGGGTCAGTATTTAGAATTACAAAACTTGAAACTGGATGGTATTTAACATGGACGGGGAGATATGACAGTTAACATATCTTTATTTAGTATTATATCAAATGGTATGAATAAAATGTATGATAGTTGAAGTTGCTTCTTGACTCATACAAGTAAGTTAAAATTTTATGATAAATAAATAAATAACACCCAAAAGTCACACATATAGCCCCGATCCCACACTAAGATACGAGTCTTGTGTCGTGTGTATCAGAGACTACGAGAGACTTTTCGGCCGGTTCACAAATAATCATGTGTTTATATGAACAAAAGCACAGTAGAGTTTTCTAGAGTCGGTGCATATTCAATTTACTGATACTGGCAAAACACACTAACCGATCAGGTTCGTGAGCCTATAAATAGAGTACATTTTGTACCCCTTTTAAGCATATTGCGCGCATGAATGTGTATGAGATTTGGCATTGTTAAATTATATGTAGAGAAGGAGTGCAGAAAGCAAAAATATCTGCAGTGTTGCCAACATTAATTTTTCAATCCCGTCAACTTAAGCATGAAATTTCGTCAAAAACCCGTCAGTTTTCCGTTCCCTCGTCGAGTACCGAATTCCGAAAATATGAATCCGTCAAAAAATCCGTCAGCTGTCAGACCATATTGTTTCCCGTTTTCCATTCGTCCAACCCGTCAGAACTGGCGGGAAATCCTTCAAGTTGGCAACACTGAATATCTGTATAATATGAGTTACAAATACATTGACTAACATAAACATTGGCATTTCGTCCACTTCATGACCTCTAGTAACATTTATTTTACAAGAACTTTCTACGTTGTTCTACGTAAATAAAATATACAACTTTATATAAAGGTTCGGCCAAGAGAAAACTATTGCAACTTGAGAGATGTACATACAATATTTTAGTGTAAGTTAGTTTAAAGCGAGTTCCCTGTACCTTCAGCTCGTGTTCCTATTTTAAAATAACATTATACTTTAGAGATTGATTTTTAATTACATAAGTCAGTATTCAAAACTACCACGTTACGAAAACCTCTTTATAAATCTTAGATTACTCCTCATAATCTACCTTTAAGAGTTAAAACAATGATATTTAGAGTCAACTATGTAGATTTTAACAGTTTAGTCAGCTTAATTTCCATGTAAAAGATAAGCTAGCATAGTTGACACGGGTCGGGTGGGCGAAATTACGTGGGCTTAATTTATCCATTTCGTTGTATATCAATTTGAATTGGAGATCTTATTGTCTGTTGCTATCTATTTTTAGAACTCCGCTCATGATTTTATTTTCACTATAAATTTAATATTATACCCAACAATTAACGGTACTATTTATCGATTTTGCTACTTTAGAGTTAGATACTAGCGGGCCTGGAAAAGCAACGCCACATTAAATATGATCTTTTAAACATCACGATCAAAATTGGTGACACATCGACAGCAGCGCCACCTATATTTTCCACTGTATTTTCAAACCATCCAGGAACCCATTGAAATATACACACACAATTTCATCCAAATCGGTCAAGCCATTTCGGAGGAGTTAGGTGCCAAACATACGTTCAGAAAAATTATATATATTAAGATATATGCTACTACTATAATCTTAATAGTTTAAGCGACGTCGTGGTAGGTCTAGATGGCCTGATGATGGGATCTCAAAAAAATCAAGAGAAACGCTCAAATTTTATAGTGACGCATAATTTGTTTTTTATTGAAGTCGGTGTACTTTTTATGAATTAAAAAACTTTTATGCCTAATAGTGATATACAATAGCATGAAAACAGGGAAGCTGGATGATATGTCAGTCAGGACTATGTTTTATAACAATTTATAGATAAATAATGACGATGTCAAATACAAAATAATGCCAAATCGATTCAGCTCGTATTGGCTGTAGCCCTCAATAGACTTCTACATTTTATAAATTCACATATTTCAATAGCTGAATGTATAATTTATCGGTGGAAAAGCATTGCGAAGGGAAACTAAGAGCTGAATGAGGTAAATTTGTCCTTAATTGGATGCACTAGGTGTCTAGGGTATTAGTTTGCGCGTGGCAATTACTGCAGTAACGATATTACGGAGCTCGAGTGAAACATCAACATATTTCCAACACTTAGCACTGGTCAGGTCAACGATCGTGCCTATTGACATTGCGTTTTTGCATAGTATCGTTGCAACTACTTTTATCAAGTGATGTAATAAGAAAGCTTGTATTATGCTCTTATGCCGTACCCAGAACTACGAGAGACTATGATCCTGATCTTTTAAGTTGGAGCCAACCACTCACATACACAAAATTTAATTGAAATCAAATTTATAGATTTATGTTTATAGTTATATAGGTATAGCAAAAAAAAACATTCATAAAAAATGCTTGAATGTTTAAAAAAATATATAGATGTATTTTTACGGTTTCACCTTATATTCTAGTTCTTTCAAGAACCTGTTGCTGAGCGAAAAGATGAAGTAACTCGGATACTCCCCTGAGATCTTTATTCAATATTTGACCAAGTCTCGTTTGTTTCATTGAGACCCGGTTTTAGAGATATTTGACATGAAACTGACGGGTCTTTTTATTTGATGAAGCGTTAAACATTTTTGTTTATGCTCAAGTATTTTTGATAAAATTATTTTTCAATTCATTCGCATAAAGCTCGTATTTCGAGTAAAACACGTAAATGGTCCCGTAGCCCGTCGGATCTGTCATTATGGCAGAAAAATTGCGTAATACATCCATAAAGTAATAGCTCGCTCGAGGCGATCCGAAAAAGATATTCAAATTGCTACAATTTCGCCTATTCGTATTTTTTATATTATTATACCTTAAAGCTAAGGATTCATAGAAACTGTTGTATATAATATTAAAGTTTATTAGGTTAGAGATATAAAAATAAACTGGAACTTTAAGCTGTGATATTGGCAAAGTTCTAAAGCGTCTATTGTTAATGTGTTGTGTGTTGTGATGGTTACTATTCTATTGATTTTTAGTTTACCATCGATGGAATTATTAATTTCATATATTTTCGTAATATAATTATTCCTCGGAGCTCTTTCCTATCTTCTTATCTTTTTTATAAAAGTTATTTTTTTTACAACAATGGCTATGCTTTGAGGCTTAGGAAGGGCTGTGTTCTTTTCGACACTTTTTTATACTTTTTTACATACTCGCAAGGGTGCAAAGATCAATAAACTCAGAACGAAATTATTGCTCATAATATTTTTTAAAAGCCAAATAAAATAATTTGGACAATACATATGTGTAGATTTACAATGCAGAGCACATTATGGCAGATCGCAGATTGCTACCTTGTTTACACTAATATTTCATTAATCTTTATTAAGTTTAAAAATATTACACTGTTGCTTAAATTGGCGTGTATCAATGAATATGAATTAATGAGAGTGTGTGATATGTAGGTAATAGTGTTAAACTTTAAGTTCTATTGTTGAAATGCGGGAAAGTGTACTACAGCTAGGCACTTTAAGCACAAGTATGTATTGTCGCCCCATATCCGATCAAAAATATACTTAGGTACAGACCTCCCCTTGTGATTTGTCGTCAATAGAGGGTTATTTACCCTTGCGACTGAAGCTTGTTTAATTATACTCGTATAAGCATAGCCAATAGCAGCGATAGCCTAGTTGGTTGCGGTACGGACTGCCAAGACGAAAGTCGTATGTTCGAAACCCAAGTGGCATACACCTCTGAGGCTCTGACTTTTCTAAAGTTATGTGTGTATTAAATGTTAATTATCGCTTGCTTTAACGGTGAAGGTAAACATTGTGAGGGAACCTGCTTACTGAGAATTCTTATACGAATTTCGAAGGTATGTGAAGTCTACCAATCCGCATTAGGCCAGCGTGGTGGACTAAGGCCTAACCCCTCTCATTAATAGGGGAGGCCCGTGCCCAGCAGTGGCAAAATGTTTATTACAGGGCTTGTATTAAGCATAGCCAAAGTTCAACCACTTTAGGTAGTAAATATACAGTTTATTCTTCCTTGACAATCCACAATCTGTCTTATTATACTCCAAGTACTGCATCGCAAGTGCCGATTCATCGAGCGCTCCGGTTCGAAAGCCTCAACGGCGGCCTACGCGTTCTCCCGCCTAAACTTTTTTTTAAATAACATCCAATTGGCACATGCATAGCCCCAACCCCACACTAAGATACGAGTCTTGTGTTGTGGGTATCGGGGACTACGGAGACTTTCGGTCTCACAATACCCAGACTCCGACACTAATATCTGTCTGTGACTCAAACATTTGGCCCGGTGTGGGAATCGAACCCACGGGCTCTCGTTTCACAGCCGGCTACTCGCCAACTGCGCCGTGGAGGCTGTTAAAAACAATTATGCCGGAAAAACTAAACCGGAAGCATATAAGTACAAATCTAGAAATTATTTGATGTGTATAATTCGATTTTACCATAATAATTTGAAGTACAATAATGACTGCAATAAAAAGGGTAGGGTTAGTAGATTAAGTCGGAAGTCACCAAATAAATGATAATTGTATTTAAAAGTACCTTTACACTCCTATATATTCAAATAATAAACGAATCAAATTTATATTGCAACACCGTAAAATAGTGTACGTTAACAGGATTGGGAGATTATTTTATTACAAAGAAATAAAGTCATCAAAGATCTCAGGCTGTGCCGAATCCAATTAGGCTTACACGCGCGTACGTGACATAGGTCAGGATAACACACCGACCGGAGCAATGTGACAAAGAATTTAAACCCAATTATTTCTCTCCTACGCATTATATTTCTATTTCTAGAGAAAACCTACACCCTAGCCTATATTAATTCAATAATATTAAGTATTTAAAAATTACACACAGCAGTTGCTTATCCCTAAGCCCGCAATAAGATCCTTGTGAATAATGTCCTTTTTTAATATATTGAAGCAAGCGAAATTACTGAGTTACCTTGCCACTATTTATGGTCAAACGTGTCGCTTATCAGCCGAAGGACTTGCTCGTCTCGTATAAACAAAAAGAAAGTAACTCGTTCCCAGACATTTCATAGTTGGGAATAGTTTGCTTAAATCTATAAGCTTGAAATTATAGGCCACATATTTTATTAGTGTGATGCGTGATAAGGTTGAGAAAAAGCAAATCTATCTCTAATAGATAGACACATGAAACTTAGATCAAAGTTACGTTTGAAACTATTATTTTATATAATTTTTGTAGGTATATATAACAACAGAGTGACGTTTCACACTTAATCTTGTAATATATTTGATGTAAAAATTTAAATTTTTTCCGATATTATGAATTACACCTAATAGGCTATTTATAGAGAAAAATATAAAATAGACAAATCGCCTGATATTTTTTTAAATAATAGTGCCTACAACAGATGACTAAGGATGTTATATACGACAGAGATAGAAAACAGGTAAACGGCAGGCAGCGGCTTTACTGTGCCCTGGTATTGCAGAAGTCTATGGGCGGCGGTGACTACTTACTATCAGGTGGCATCAGGTGGCCCGGCCCGTCTGCTCGTCTGCCTATCGAGCCACTAAAAAAAACAATAACTAACCTCTTTCCCACGTGATCGTCTCTATGGGATAACCAGCAACAGGGCATTTGATATGCAAGTCACTGCCAGCGACGGCAGTCACCTTGGGCATCTCTCGTATATAAGGCAGTCCATATACGTTCACTCTGGCTGCATGAAACGCTTTTCCCGCTGTGTTTGACGCGACGCATGTATACTCGCCGCCATCTTGTTCTGTCACGCGGCTGATGTTAAGATGGCTGACCACGTCGTCTTGTAGCGTAACGTGCTGGCCGACTACAAACCTGATAATAAAATGTTATATTAGTGTATCATAGGTACTACATTTAATAGGTATATATATACTTTATTGCTATACTACAATAGAAATTAAGACTTTAAATTAAATTGCATAGGTAGTAAAAACCGTGATCATGAGAAAGTGGATAATTCGAGTTCTCTCAGTAATAATATCGTCATTTAGTGATATTCATTCTTGGGACAACAAAGAAATTAGCACTAAACTGACAGTAAAAACGTTTTTTAATTCATAAAAAGTACACCGACTTCAATAAAAACCAAATTATGCGTCCCTATATATTTGAGGGATGCCCTCGATTGTTCTGAGATATACCAATGGGACCACCAGGCTAGTATATCCTTTTAAACAAAAGAAGAATTTATCGAATCGGTCCAGGCGTCTTCGAGTAATCGGGGATCATACATAAAAAAAGATTCCGACGAATTGAGAACCTCCTCCTTTTTTTGAAGTCGGCTAAAAGTATTATTCTACTTCTTCTATTTACCTCGAATTGGTGGGAATGGGAAAGCCGTCCAGTAGCCACGTGAACTGAGGCGGTGGGTGACCCATTGCGACACATTTGAGAGAAACGGTGGGTCCTGGTTGTAGTGTCTGCTCGGAGAACCAATACACTAATTCTGGTTTTGATTCTGCAAAAAAGAGTTCGTTTTAATATAATAAATAAATAACACCCAACAGACGCACACATAGCATTGATCCCACACTAAGATACGAGTCTTATGTCGTGGGTATCAGGGACTACGAGAGACTTTCGGTCTCACAACACCCAGACGCCAGACACAAATATCAGTCAGTCACACAAACATTTGTGCCGGTGTGGGAATCGAACTCACGGCCTCTCGTTTCACAGCCAGCTACTCGCCTACTGCGCCACGGAGGCTGTCGTATATAATTTATATGTAAGCATAGATTTCAAAATCAATGAGAAACTTCGGTGCCTTGTTACTTAGACTCAGAATTATCCCATTATGGTAATTAAACCTAGAAAAGTCAGTTTGTCTGTCATATTTATATACTTTATTACCTAAATACTGAATATCAGCCCGGAGTCTAATATTGCTCCCGGAATGGTGATTGGCTCCCCTCTATTAGATCATGGGACATGGGATATGGGGTAATAAGCTCGACAAAATATGGGTGTACTGGTTACACCTCTGGCTACCCCTTAGGGGATTACAGATGTGAGTGCGTGTGTATGTACGTATTATTAAAAAGAAAAGGACTTACGGAAACAGAGGCAGATGCCAGAGAAGTTGTTTAAAAAATGCATTTCTACAGTATTAAACTTTATTCATTTTATAACCTGTTTGAATTCTCCTTTTCTAATTCAAACAACTCGCCGAAACTTTAACAGTAAAATTTTCGCAAAAGGAATTGAAAACGTGCCGTTAACGAATTTAATTTTATGTAAGGATTTCTCAAATGGATTCGAGATTTCCTTGTGAAAATGGACCTGCGAGATTTCTTTTACTAAAATTAACGTTTTGCACGTGTATCCCTTAACAAGGAACATTCGTACATACCTTTAATTGCAACTTTATTGGCGACAAAGTAAATTTCTTTAACCCATTCAATCTTTTGCAAAAGAGCCACAACGAGTGGGCAGCCGACCGTAATCCTTCAATTACCATAGTTGCTGTCGTTAGGTGGAACAATTTGCATAATTTGTGTGCATAAAACGTTTTTATATAACATGGGTTTAATAAAAGCGGCACAAAGCGTTACGTGCCGGTTGCACTACCGATATGTAGCTACAAATTATTTCACCTTTACAATTTTCATATGCTTTTATTAGAGAAGATTTTTCATTAAACTTTTAATTGAGCGAGTTTGGTGAATATAATAAATTTTATACTGACTTAGAACTTTCTATAAAAAGGTTTCAATGTAACAAGAAAAATATGCGAGCAAAACGTAAATAATTTTATAAACAAGTTGTTCCTTTGCTTGGAAAGTCTTTATCAAGAGATTGCCGAGCCGTCACAATGTATACGATCAGCAAAAAAACCTTACGATTTTTAGTAAATTAAAATCAATATTTAATTTAAAAAGTTGTCCATTATATGTCACTTAGACTTAGCACTCTAAAATCACGCCATAATAGGGTATTTGACAATTTTTGAAAATTGATGGACATCGATAGAGGACTCTTCACTTATAGCCCCCGTAATATTTTTATTATTGAAATATACTCAATTTCTATAAATCCGTGATTTTATTTTTTCATATATAATTTCGGGCTAAAACGCGTTGTCACGTGACATGATCTCTATGTGACGTCATCGCACATATACAAACATTCGTGACCGATGTGACACCTAACAACATAACAAATTATTTGCATTTATCTGTTAGTTTTTCCGCAAAAATGAATGAGCCAGCATATAAATATTGTTCAATACCTTTGTGTAAAAACTCGACACTAAATCCCGATAAATTGTTCATCCATGTGCCAAAATCAAAAGTTTTAAGAAAGAAGTGGCAGATTTCGACTATCAGCTTTTGTAATGCCTTCTTCCATTCTTATAGAAGACTTGAAGACGAAATTAACACGTTTACACATCGAAAAATATGTTCTTCCTTACAATTTTATTTGTCGTAGGATGCAATGTTTATGTGCGATGTCGTCACGAGTAATGGCGGCCGGTATTGCTACGTTTTTGGCACCGAGTGATACAGGTTAAAAATTCTAAATTTTAATGACGAAAATAAAATGTTTATAATACATTTAAAATAAAAAAATGTATTTAATAAATATGTTTGCCCACTATCCTTTCTCCTAGTGCAGTTTTATATTTTTTGGTTACACCAGTCAAACACCCTATTATATTCGCATATTTATCACCAGCATTATTACTAATATTAGTTTACATACAAGAGACTGCCTCAGTGGCGCAGTTGTAATTGCGCATGCGTTACGACTGCTGTGCTGAGGTCTCGGGTTCGATCCCCGGGTTGGGTAAAGTGATATTGGGTTTTTCTATCTAGAAATTTCCCAATATTAGCTCGGAGTCTGGAATGTGCCCGGTATGGCGATAGGCTCGGCCCCTATCAGATTATGAGACCGAAATTCGGCGAAAAGTGGGTGTACTGGTTACACCTCTGCTTACCCCCTAAGGGATTACAGGCGTGAGTGTATGTGTGTGTGTAGTTTATATACAACAAGTTTGTTTAACTATTATATATCGATAGAGATTTCACTAAACAATAATACACCTGTATAAGTATAAATTCTCCATTACAATTCAGTAAAGGTACGCGGGCACAAATCATTGTTTTCGCCATTAACAAAGAGGGCAGGACCAGAATTAAATTTATGAGTAGTGTGCCGGTAGGCTCATCGTATCCGGCCATGCCGGAGAAACGATGATAAAGCCCTATCCTCTCATTACAGTCCACACCAAGTTATTATTATATATTTGGCTTTAATTGTTAGTTTCGCTTTTTCTGTATAATTTTATGTGGGTGTAGTCAATTTTTAATGAATAGGATCTGGAACGTCTGCTAACGAGGGAATAATAAATGTTACTATTTTCTAAAATGTTATTTAATTATGTCTTATTCATTTAGAAGAGTATCAAAAGTGTGCGGAAATCAAAGCTTTAGTCTACTATTATTTAAAAAGAGATTAAATTATATAACTAAGAGCAAGAAATATATGAAACATTTCATAAATCACGAAATCACTTTCTGGACTGTTGAATTGTTATATGGATTATTGGCAGATAGAATTCAATAATACAAGCGAACCTGGATAAAACTATAACCGATACAATCAAATTACTCCCCACGTCTGCGGCTTAAACGAACTCTATATTGTAAAAGAAAACTTTGTTATGAGTCGAAATTAAATTCTATTCTGTCTTTTCATATTGTCGTTGTTACCAGATTTTACATCTCTTTATAATTTCATGCCCTTAAATATCATTACGAGTATAACCTAAATATGATTATGCTAATGCAAGCAATCCATGATTTTATTTATCGGCTCCATACTTCTCCATTTTATTCGATTCTCTATTATTCCATCAAGGTACATGCATAATATACATATAATTGTCTGTATATCAGACTGTATTTATTCATTTGATTCTACATTGGGAGTGCACAATGGCTGCTATTTTCCGAGCACTCGCATCTGTTCAATGCACTGCACGAGTAAGGGCATATAATAGGCGCGTGCAGCCGGCGGCTAGCGTATGTATGTTCATCGTCTGCAAACTTGACATTTTGTCTGCAGTATGCTAAAAGGAAATGATCTGAAGGCTGAAGGCAATAAATGTATGTATTACAGAATAATGTTATTGTTGTAAATTTCAATATGATAGTAGCCTCATGCCTACTCTCTTTGAATGCGATGTTTATTGTTTATCCTATTAATATTATAAATGCGAATGTTTGGATGGATGGATGTTTGTTACTCAATCAGGCTACAACGGCTGCACGGATCTGGTTGAAATTTGGCAGGGATACAATAGCAAATGGATCATTCTCATTTTTGGATATTTTATTTGTGCATTTGTATCAAAAAATGAAATACTCGTATTATTTGTAGAGTTCCCATCCACAATTTATAGTAGAACATTATATTAATAGAATTGTCATTTAAATTTACACAATGTAAACATTTTTTTTATTTATCGGTAAGAAAGTGACTGCTAAAAAGTCACCTCCATGTCGTGTGCAACATCAATTTCTGACACTACAGACAAAAATAAAGCAAATATATCAATAGCAAATTAATAAAATTATATTATTATACGACAAAACATAGAATAAACTTTCTAAAAACACCAAATAAATATAAACATGAGTAAACTAATATATTGTAAATATTTTATAACCTTTGTGCATGGAAGACTTGTCACCTCCATGGATTAACTTAATAAACGCAACCAAAATTCTATAAATAATAAAAAACAGCTTCTGAACGAATAAAGGCATCAAACACAACGCCATCTTGAAAAAAATTTACAGTTTGCCATTGCTCGGATAATCGTTTTGGAGTAAAGACCTACAAGGTAAGATTTTTTACTAATTAGTATGCTATTTCGGTCACTTTTGTGGATTACATATCAAAAAGTATTTATTTTAATCGAGATCTCCGGATATCGTAAAATGATGGGCCATTGTAACCGTTATCTTGCTATTTCGTCATTTTCTGTAATGAGCATTTGAGGTTATGAAAAATAGTATGTTTGTTTAAAATGTCACCTCCATGGATGTCACCCACGTGGATTACAGTTATCCACGGAGGTGATTTAATGTCCATGGATGTGACAATACTATGAGTCTTTAGTAATTTAAAAATAATAATTAGTGTAATTATAATATGTGAATATTTCTTGAATCAGGGATATTATGGCACCCACTAAATAAAATCAAGAGGAGATCTTTTGGATGAAGGTTGAAGATAATTGCATATATTTAAGACGACTTAGCTGCGCAAAATGTAAGAGACATTGTTCTCATTATGCAATAGGAAAGCATATTTATACACGAAGTGTAATCGATAAAGAATGTCTTCCTAGCTAGAGTCATGATATCCCACATAGTGTACCTGTAAATACTGTGATAGTAACTGAAGAACCCAATCAACCTGACTTCCATCCTAACCATCCATTTTTGAGAATGGCCCAAATAGGCTACGTTTTATCCCGGAAAAGTGTACAGTTCCCGTGAAATAGTTTAGTTTTTCACAGAGCAAGGGATCGACATGATTTTTTGCATAGTGGCAGTTTAGGGATCAGAAAATGACATAGACTACTTTTACCCCGGAAAAATGCACGCTTCCTATGGAATAGCAAAATATAGAAAGATGTAATAGCTTAAGATGCCTCCATGGATTGTATACCTTTTCTTCCGCGGGCAACATCTAGTAAAGTAATATGTAATCCATAAAAGTTCGTTTATTTGTGAAATTGTAAGACAGAAATTGCTATTAATGATCAAATGAAACTTTATAGTTGTTTATAAATCCTCATTTGTTATTTGAAAAAGTAAAGAAACAACCAAGCCAGGAGTCATTCTTTCCCGTCTGGTCGGGTTTATTTTCTAGCGAGAACAAATGAACCTTGTTAACAGAAGGTCAGCCACTTGTATAATTTATGGTGTGCGCCCGTCCCCACACAAGCTTCCTAACTCTACCGATTCAGACATAATTATTTCTATTTCTATTATTTTCCGATATACAACATGTAACATGATTAATGCACACTCTGAAAGTAGTTTGTTCAGATTAAGCGACAGAATCAATATCATAAATTTTTAAAAGACGATTTTTTTTGCAAAAATAATTTACACTCGGGTAAATAATAGTCACCCTTTAATTTAACGTTCAATCAAACGAAACTGAACCATAACTCGATGCGATAAAGTCTTTTCTAAATGCAATAATAAACGAACACTTTAAAAAATCAAATAATTAAAATTACTTTATGACGAATATTGGTACAACTAATTTCATAAAAAACAATATTTATATTCATCGCAGTCTAATTTCAATACACGAATTATGATTGTAATAATATTTTTAAATTGGGGTGTCTGAGGATGTGCGTTATTCCCGTTACACGTAGTATATAAAGTTTTACAATGAACATTAAAAATACAAAAGCATTTTTAAAACTCAGTAGTTTATCGATAGTATTTTCAACAAGTGAGAATAGAGTAATAAAAAAAATCGACAAAGAAATAAGTGGTTGGGTGTACGTCGCGACCCTACTTATACTGAACCACTGAAGTAACACCAAATAGCGGGGAACGAATTAATAATGAAACAAAGCGGCTTATATTTCATCTCCGTCTCGTGAAAAAGCGACCTTACGATCTGCAAGATAGGATCTTAATTGAGAAATTTGTGATTTAGTATTTAGTGCGACGGGTTGATGCGCCCGCGGCAAGCGTGCCTGCGTCACTGAAGCTCTTTGTTTGAGCTGAAGAGCTGACTCTAATAGCTTGCAGCGGATCCGCGCTTAAAATGGACTTTTAAATATTTTATGGAGAAGTTGGGCGGAGAATGAATAAAAAAGTTGCAAATTTACATACCATACATCGTGTCTCACGTTTAAGAGAACATCCAAGTGTATTTTAATTAAGGAAATGAAAATACCTATATTACTGATGGTTATGGATAAATAGAGTAAATGAGAATGGACAGCAGTGTGAATTGTGAAAAAAATATAGTTACGACACTTGTTTGTGGGTTTGTAATAATAGCAACCGACATAGAATTATTGGATATTCATACAAATATTTATCCACAGCAGCGATAGCCTAGTTGGTTGCGGTACGGACTGTCAAGATGAAATTCGTATGTTCGACACCAGACCAAATGGCGTACACGTCTGACTTTGCTAAAGTTATGTGTGTATTCATTGTTAATTATCGCTTACGATTCATTACAGTGAATATTCAAAAATGTTTCTTATAGTCCCTCAATCGTATCCCATTATAATTATACATACATATACGCTCACGCCTGTAATCCCCAAAGGGGTAGGGAGATGTGTAACCACTTTTCGCCGAATTTCAGTCCCATAATGTGATAGGGGGCGAGTCTATCGCCATACTGGGCACAGATTCCAGACTCCGGGCTAATACTGAGAATTTCGAGCTAGAAAAACCCAATACTGGGTTACTGATACACCTATGCCTACCCCTTCTGGGATTACAGGTGTTAGTGTATGTGTGTGTTATTTTACTCATCGGAATTTAATCAATTCGAGATCCAATAACATTTTCCTTATCATATAATAGGCGTGTCCGTAAATTATTCCGAAAAAAACGTGGACCGCGCCTCGTTATAGCTCACTGTCGAAAGTTTGTAACATTTTGTTTATGATAAAGTTGGGACCGGTCGTGTGACACCGCGCGTAAGTGGAAAAGTTATATAGGACCCTTGTTTATCTCGCAAATAGTTGTATTATTATTAATAAGCCGACTCTACCGCCCGGTTCGAGTTGGTCTCAATTACATTGTAACTTAATAAGCGTTTCGACAGTAATTATGGAAGTTTACTAATATACTGTAATCATTTCGAGCAAGTTTCTCATGGCTTGGTTTCATTGATAGAAGGTCGTTCTGGGTAAAAAACGGTTATTGTGTTTACAAAGGATGTTAGATTGGATTTCGTTGTAAGACTATCCATAACTAAGGACTAACGTTTATTGAAACAAAACCTTATTATTATTGACGATGATCCTGCGGTATAATAATAAAACAAATAATAAATAACACCCAACAGTCACACACATAGCCCAAACCCACACTAAGATACGAGCCTTGTGTTGTGGGTATCGGGGACTATGATAGACTTTCGGAATCACAACACCCAGACCCCGGACACAAATGTCTGTCTGTCACACAAACATTTGTCCCGGTGTTTGAATCGAACCCACGGCCTTTCGTTTCACAGCCGGCTACTCGCCTACTGCGCATCGGAGGTATGTTAACGAGAATGTATCTATACAAACAGCTATATGAATATAGCGTGGGAAAACAAAATTTGTGGGTTTGTATGTAATCTATGCCAATGCTGTTCCGAGACTAAACATTATCTAGGACCTTCACCATGCCTGAGTTTCATATATATAATAATATGTTGTGATTAAATTTTTATTACCATATAAAAACCAAGTCTTAAGAAATAGCGGTGCTTAGGTGCTTTATCGACGTGCGCTGACCAACTAGTTAAATATAAGGCATGTTCGTTTTAAATTCTGATGTTATTAATTATATCTATCATTTGTGACGATAGTACTCTACATATATATATATCAATTTGAAGCTAATTACTCACTCAAGTGTATCATCGAATCTATGGTTTGTGGCGAAGGTGTCCCCAAATATCGATTTTAAAGTCAATCGGCCTTAAAACAACAAATCATCAACCAATCGTTGCGACAACGTTTCATTGGATTTAAATAATAATAATAAATACACCCAATAGTCACACACATAGTTTTGACCCCACACTAGGTAAAATCTGTATCGTGGGTATCAAGAACTACGAGGGACTAAGGTCCCACAACACCCAGACCCGAAACAAATATCTGTATGTCATACAAACATTTGTCCCGGTGCGGGAATCGAACCCACGGCCTCTCGTTTCACAACCGGCTGCTCGCCCGCTGCGCCACGGAGGCTGTCATTTGCCCATTTATTAGTTTTTTTATTCTGGCGCGGCAATGGCGCTATCCCTCGTTACTCAACACAATCATGCCGGCCTGCTGCTAATTTAACTACTAATTGAAATATGAATGAACAAGATAGTACATTTCTTACATATAAATCTCTTGCTAATGATACATAGTAAGCACTTTCTTTGAGAAGCATATAGTTCTAGCAAGGTAAATAGACTCAGGACTGACCTCTGGTCCCTGTGAAGTTCCAATCTGCGTCGTGTGTGTGTGTGCTGCGGGCGTGGGGCGTGCGCCTCGAGCGGTTGCCCGTCGGCGGCCGGCCCTCGGTCACTACAAACAACCACCTTTACAGACCTGTTCACAAGGGACTTCTCAAAAACCACGTGGAAACGTTTTCCAAGTTGATTGTTTCGAGGCAACACGCAAATACTTTCCAAAAGCAAAATGTGTCTAGCACGTCCTATTGTAATCCTGGCACGGAAAATTGACCACACTGCACCTGATAGTAAGCGCAGTGCCGTACAATTAGAGAATGGAGTAGCCAGAGACAATATTTTCCGCACTACTCAATACAATCATGCCGGCCTGCTGTGTAGCTTCCTCACACTACGCCATGGGAAGAAGGTGAAGAAGCGGTCGAGAGTCTAGTTTCAGAGTACTCAGAACAACACGGCCAAACATTGTACCCCAACTCTAGACTCCCGACAAAAACCGGATGTACACTGGCTGGCCCGGAACGCGACACACTTGCGTGTGCCACTATGGTGGGGTTTTACACCCTGTGTACGGTGGTCGCTATCCGGGTGGATATGAATATCCTATCACCAGCAAATATAATCAACTTGAAAAGAGAAGTCTTTAGATATTACTATAATATTACATGATGTCAGTAATTTAACAAATTGAAATTGTATGTCTGTTTAGTTATAAAAACGTCCTTAATCTCAAAGCTTATTCAAAACTATACAAAAGCAATATAAAGGATGAGAAAAACTGCATACTAAACACATATTTCAGAATTATTTTCGTTTGCTTATTGTTTTAGCGCAAAGAATGATGTTTGTTATATTTCTTTCATGTCTATTTTATAATAGTTTTTTGTGAAAATTAAATTTCGGTAGCAAGGTTTCGTGTTGTAGTTAAAGGTTTTGTGTAGTTTAGCAATGAAAATGTAAATGATGCAGAGAGTTTTGATAAAACCAACTCATGCAACAGTTTACTGCTTGCTGTTTTGTGTTGTTTAGGGTACCTTCAAAGTTGTTTATGCGTAACCTATTTTTGATATACCATATTTCATATTTGTGCACTTTAATAAGACTCTTCGGTGAGTATTTATTACAAATAAGGGAAACGAAACTTATGTAGCTTTGTAAAATGATTTCCGAGTTTTATTTTGGCTACAAATACGCTGTCGGACTCTTCTGATCTTTAAAAGATAAATAATATGAAACCAACTTGTTTTCTGAATATTTTTCATTCGTACTTTTATAAAGGCCGTCCGCCGGGATAAGTTGAGACCCTTGGGAATAAATCAAAAACTTCTAGACTTTTGATGAGAAAAACTTACCCAATCAATTTGTTTAATTACATTTTTTACGAGTTTCTATAATTCAGTTCTTTTTCAAACGAGGCAATGCAAAATTTTTGGTATTTGGAAAATATAAATCACATCGTATTAAATATGAGTTCAAAGAAAATTGAGTTTTAGTTTTTAAGACTTGTAGACTGTTGTATGCATGTTGATATTTTGCATTTTACTTACTTTTAATACATACTATATTACAGTACATAAAAAACTATTATTTGTAGCCTTTCTACCATACTTACTGTTCATTAAGTACTCCGATATCCCGTAAGCTTGATCTCTAGTATTGCTGCCGAAGCACTGATAAATTCCTTGGTCGTTTTTCTGTGAATTTTTGATATGTAATCTTAGGCCGTCTTCTGATATTTTTATCCTATCGTTTGGATTCAAATCATTGCCGTTGTGTACCCAATAGACGAGTTCTATCGGATGTCCGGACACTTTACATTCGAAACTGAGGTCGGAGTTTATTTTCGATCGTTGAATCTCGGGTTTTATTCGGACGGAGATTGGCTCTGTAACAGAAGTTTTTAGTACAAGCGTTGCATTGAAGTTGATTATACCTTTATTAACATCGTAAAATCGAAGTATGATTTGTTTTTATTTTCTTTGCCCTTTGATAGCTGCAAGGGTCTTCACTTTTTACTATTCTATTCTTATTATTCTCATTTTATACTCTTTAGATACTGGTGCCTAATTTAAGGTTTTATTTTGTGTACCTATTGAATACTTCATCATCATCATGTCAGCCGAAGGACGTCCACTACTGGACATAGGCCTCCTCCAAGTGTACTGCATGGGGGGTGAATGCCGTAATCGCCACGCTTGGCATGCGGGTTGGCGATCGCAGTGTCTCCACCGCACTCCAGGGATGCTGCTGCCCATCCCCCGGTGGTCTTGGTCGTTATTTTTGGGACATACCCGGGTCCATTGAATACTTATATTTATTATATTATTTACTGTAATTTACAATTTTTAATGTTATTGAAAGAAATCTATTATACTCATAACGAATATACCTAGTCAGGTCATAAATTCTGTCACATGTTTAATATAAAATAATTGAAACAAGTTTATTCATTATGTAACCATTTATATACCAAAATGAACTTAACAAAACATAGATTCTTATGACACTAAAGTTAATTCAAAATGACCTCCGTGATTTTGAATACAGGCCTTCAATCTGCGCGGCCAGTTGTCTATCGCAGCACGAACGAGGTCCATGTCAATATCGGCGGCTGCCTTAATGAAGGATGTCTTGAGTGACTCCAAATTGGGATGAGGCTTTGAGCACGCCTTTTCCTCCAAGTGTTGCCATATCTTGTAATCTAACGGATTCAAATCTGGACTGGAGGAGGGCCAGTCTTCGTGCCGGATGAAGTCGATTTCACGCGCCGCCAGCCAGTCTTGTGTGCTCTTCGCTCTATGAGCTGGCGCCGAATCTTGTTGGAATACCCAGTGCCTGTTATTGAACATGGTATGAGAAACAGGTTCCACAAGGTTCGTCAGGACTGTATTTTGATACACAACTGCATTCGTTTTTACACCTTTCTCACAAAAATGTACCTCTGTTAAGCCCCAATAAGAAACTCCCAACCATACCATGAGCGAGGATGGAAAATGACCTCGTTGGACACGCGGAATACGGTTGCTCGCTTCTTCCCTACTGTGTGCGTACACCTTATCATTTTGTTTATTGTGGCTCTCTTCTACGGTAAAAAATTTTTCATCTGAAAAAAGAATTGCCCGATATTTTTTTCCCGCGTACCGCTTCAACAAAGCGCGGCATCTCTTCAGTCTCAGGTCCATTAGACGAGCATTCAAACGATGTCCTGTTTTTCTTCGATATGCCCGAAGCCCTAAGTCTTCATTTAACACCCTTTTCACCGTGGTTCTGCTTAACCCCATCTGAAGAGCCAACAGTTTCTGCTTACGTTTGGGATTTCTATGAATTCGCGCCTTCACAGCTTTTATCACTGCTGGAGTCCTAACAGACCGAGGGCGACCACTTCTTGACCCGTCATCTACACTAGAGTCTTCATTGTATCGTTTGATGGTACGATAAACGAATCTTTTGGTTATAATCAAATTTTTCAGTATGTCAAAAATTTGAATTGGCGCCTAACCGCAACGATGCAACGCAATTACTGCAACACGGTCTTCTTTAAGCGTCCACTCCATATTTAAAAATGAGTAAAATTCTAAAAAGTATACATTTTTATTTTCATGAACAATTTGAAATTCGAATTCAATAAACTTTTTTGTAGCCAGCATTCTAAAATAAAAGTTTTTACTGTGTGACAATACTTATGACCTGACTGTGTATAGCTGTCGTCTGTATAAAAAAATCATTTCATCCTTCACACACTCTTTGGATAATACATATATTCGTTCAAACAGATATAACTTTTGATTGAATGCACCGATTTAATTGAAATAAAGACTAAATGTTATCTCGAGATACACTCTATGATTTTATTGTCGATTCTTTTGTCGTAATACGTACTGAATTGGAATGCCTTGACAGACAGACAGTTTCAAAAACCATTGTTTTGGGTTCTATATCGATAATATAACACGTACATATACACATACCTATACAGGCGTGAGCCTGTAATCCCCGAAGGGGTAGGCAGAGGCATAACCAGTACACCCACTTTTCGCCGAATTATCGGCCCTATAATGTGATAGGGGGAGAGCCTATCGCCATACCGGTATCACTTTACCCGACCCGGGAATTGAACCCGAGACCTCAGCACAGCAGTCGTAACGCATACGCAATTACAACCACGCCACCGAGTCAGTCTAAGTCTAGTCATAATATAACTCGTTACAATCAAAATTTTACAAAAATATTTAATTGATAGACAAAGCGCCTCTTCAGCTTTATTACATAGATTATTCTAGTAGTAAGAAGTACCTGTAACAATAATGGTGAAGTGCACAGACTCGCTGCCGACAGTGTTGTTGAGCCAACACACGTATCTGCCAGCATCTTCACGCCTCACTTTCTGTATGTGCAGCAACCCGCCGCCGAGCAGCCGTATACGCTGCCATTGCGTCGTCTCCTCAATCGGAGTCAGCTGCTCGTGGTGCTCGCGAAACCACCTAATAGAAATGAAGTTTTTTTTTTGTTTTTTTAACCGACTTCAAAAACAGAAGGTTCTCAATCCATCGGATTTTTTTTTATGTACGTTCCCCGATTACTCGAGGACGCCTGGACCGATTCGAGAAATTCTTTTTTTGTTTAAAAGGGTTTCCTTCCCAGGTGGTCCCATTGGCACCAAGTCAGAATCTGATGATGGGATCTCAGAAAAATCGAAGGCAACCCACAAATTTTATAGTGACGCATAATGTGTTTTTTATTGAAGTCGGTGTAATTTTTATGAATTTTTATCGAGGCACTAATAAAAAAAACTTTTATTTGTGTCTCGATAGGCAGACGAGCAGACGGACCACCTGATGATAAGTAGTCACCGCCGCCCACAAACTTCTGCAATGCCAGGGCACAGCAAAGCCGCTACCTACCGTTAAAGTAGGTAAGCCGTTAATAAATAATCAATATTTTCGTTTTACTGTGGGACAGTTGCATATTACTCATCGCCCAAACTATCCTGAAAGTGGTGTAAAAAACCCAAATACATATAGTTTTGAGTTTGTACGCTGGATATTTAGTCCCATAACACTTAGAACTAAAAAAGGATATCAAAATGTATTAAGTCTAAGTTAGGTTTGGTAGTCTGTTTTATTTTTTAAACTAAGTAGTCACTATGGATCTTCATATCTCCATAAAGCGGCTAATAACATAGTAACTAGAATAATTTATAACATGGAATGCATTATAATATTATTATAGTAGGTATTATAATAGTATACCTACTAACAATAATATTTACACGCTTAATAGTTTAAACCTACATTTTGGTGACTGTATTCCTAAAGATAAGTCCATAAAAAAATTGATAAAAGATTTTGGGCAGGATAGGAAATGTAATTGGCCTATATGTGCCGTCGATCTAAAGGCATGGCAACTACGCTGAGAAACTAGTGAGAGCAAATATCAAGTCAGACAATCATAATTAGTGTCGGAGCGTTCTAGTCGAAGTATCAGACAGGTTGCTCGGGGTTAGATTTTGCACTCGTATAACGATAACCAATCGAAATATTATACCAAGGGCTCGGCGACGCGTGAGTACTTACCTCTGCTTACCCTTTCAGAAATACAGCCGAAGTTTATTTAAGAGTGGCAGAAATGTCAAAGATACAAGAGAAACATCGTGTTATCATTTTGTATGGATGTGCCATATAAGATTTATCAGAATCAATGAATTTTCAAAATGTCCAGCAGTTTCGACAGCCTAATGAGAAATTTATACTCACACTTCACATATGATCAGAGATTACACCCGTTAGTTATTTATTATTTGATTTTACAACAGGAAATTGTTAATATCGAGAAATAGATAAATTGTTTTATAAAACTTCTATAATTGAAGATAATTGTATCTTGTACAACAAAACTTAGTAATTATAGAATACAAACATTAATAATGTAATCAGAAAAAAATCACTACAAAAAACATAAATTATACATTATGCATGTTGGCCGGTAAGATATACCAATCCCACTGCGTTATAAATGGTGGGTTCGCCGTTGAATCGGACAGTTAGAAAGCTCAACTAAAAGGAAGGGTTTTAATAACCTCATCTCGCAATCTTATTCCTAGGCTCTTAGAGTTCATTGCCGAAGTTCAATACACGGAATTATGATAATTCTATGGAACATTCTAACTACAACTATGTTCTAGAATAAAATATGTTGTTTGCAGAATTCAAACAAAGAATTAGTTATTGATGATTCAAAATAAACAACAAACTTGGAACTAAGTTTTAAACATTTGGGATTACAAAAGATATTTTGAGCATCTCGCTTTGAATGAAAACTTTAATATAATGGTTTGGTACGCGAATATTACATAAAACAAATTTTAAGGATTTTATTATGGTCCAGAAAACGTCGAGATTGAATAGTAATATAAACCGCGATAAAACTCAGAATACTTTAATATTTCTTTGTGAAGATTGTTCCTTTCAAGAATTAATATTCTAACTTGAAAGTTTAAGAATGCGTAAACAATATTAATAATGCTTAGTTTGTATGATAATATTCTCGTTATTACAAGGATGTTTTAGTTAAACACCTTACCAAAGTGATAGCGATCACGATCCTTTTAAATAAAGGTTTAATAGTCGGTAAATTCAGTTTACGTCAAGAGAAATTTATTTCGTATCGAATTACAAAGGGTTGAAATGGGTTCACTTATTTTTCCTATAACGAAATTCCGTCCCTTGTCCTATAAGTTAATATTTATTATATACTATATATCTACATAATGTTTGGTGTTAATAATTGAAAAGATAGCTCAATAAAAAAATATTATAAATTTAGTCTTCTCTAATATTCCGTAACGTTTGTAGAGACTCGTTGAGCTAAATAGTTCCGTGTTTAAATTTGCCAAAGTACAACATTACACGATAATGAAAGACCTGGAAATTCAGGCTGTGTTAGAGCAAACGAAATGTGGCGGAAATCTTCAATGTTCTTATAGTACCTTTACAGGAATAGTTTTGAAAGGAGTTGAAATGCACTAAGACATTTGCATTTTGAAAGGTTTCTGTGTAAGGAACTTATTCGGCCAGTACTAACGGTGATGCAATATTTCGTGAGAAACTAAAATGACATTAGCTGAATATCAAATTTTCATAGTTATTGAAGTCTACAGCGATAGCCTAGTTGGTTGTGGTACGGACTGCCAAGACGAAAGTCGTAGGTTCGAAACCCAAGTGGCATACACCTCTGACTTTTCTAAAGTTATGTGTGTATTAAAATGTTAATTATCGCTTGCTTTTACGGCGAAGGAAAATATCGTGAGGAAACCTGCATATCTGAAAATTTTTCGAAGGTATGAGAAGTCTGCCAACCCGCATTAGGCCACCGTGGTAGATTAAGGCCTAACCCCTCTCATTAGTAGAGGAGGCCCGTGCCCAGCAGTGGGACAATGTTTAATACAGGCCTAGTATTATTATTATTATTGGAGTCTACGTGGTCTTTATAGCCCTTAAATTGGTAAAAAATGCTAAATATCCAGTAGTAATATAATGCCATTGCAGGAGCTAGAATGTAGTAGAATTATTTAAATAAAAAAATAATAATAACCAAATAACATTCAGTTTAAACTGAGCGAGAAATTAAAATTTTATAATTGATGAAGTTATTTTCATGTTCATGATGGAGCATCGCTAAAATATTGTAAACAATTCTGAGTTTTAAACACTTTTATAAAGTCCTTTATATTAATTTGCAAGAAAATACCTTTATTTCATAATTATTATGCACAAATTGAAAGGAAATGGTTATTATTTTAAATTTAGAACAAAACAAACGATCTTATTTAAGAACGAACAAGAGCTTTGCAAGAAAACAAACGTTGTGCAGAGCGGAGATTGAGCTTGTGGCACGTAGCGGAGGCAGCAGTCTTACCGCCGATTAAATAGACAAATATACATACATCTGTATATATAAAAGAAGAAACTGACTGACTGACTGACTGATTGACTGACTGACTGACTGATCGATCAACGCACAGCCTAAACGGCTGGGGTTAGAGACTTGAAATTTTGACAGTAGGTACCTTTTATCACGTAGGCATCCACTAAGGAAGGGTTTTTGGAAATACCACCCCTAAGGGGGTAAAATAGGGGATGAAAGTTTGTATGAAAATCCGTCATTTTTGAAGTTAAATTCATGAAAATTAGTATTTGGCATTTTAGGTAAAAATAAAAAATATATGTTTCAGGATTTTTGGAAATTCCGCCCCTAAGGGGGTAAAATAGGGAATGAAAGTTGGTATGAAAATCCTTCATTTTTGAAGTTAAATGCATGAAAATTGGTATTTTGTAGTGTATACTTTTTGTCACAAACATGACATCCACGCGGGCGGAGCCGCGAGCAACAGCTAGTGTTTAATATAAAACAGAGTGCCTTCCGCGCTCTGGTGTTCAGTTAAGATGACTTGTGGTGTAGCAGTGAGTTGGTAGTGAGAACATTCGTGGTTCGTTCGCGGGGCAGTAAGTAATTGTAAACGGTTCAATGGCGTTGTTCAGTTTAAAAGGCTAATGCTGATAGATTAATTATAAAGAGAAGCCTTAAGTGAATCCTGACATGCGTGTGTGTTAATATTAAGTTCTAAGATATGTAACAGTGCCGTGTAAATCAATCAATAAATTATAAAAATTGTATTTGTGCCTTTTAAATATCCATATTGTATAGTTTTGTTGATGATCCTAACAATATGTATAGTGGCATGGCATTTATAATTTTTCTAATTTGGAAAGTCATTGGTTGTGTCGTCGATTTTATTTCCCATTACTCCGCTATATAGACAAAACCAATACTTACAAGCGTTAAGTACTAAAATATACAACACACAACTGAAAGAAAGCGCGTCTACTGGTTGTATCGAAATACAATTTTCTCAATTTTTCTATATTTTACGCACACCCACACTTATACACGCCCTTGTCGATACGAATTGGTGACATCGGTTGAACAGTGATATGATAAACGGAACTTTCCACCGGTGTACATTGATTGTGCGCTTTACAGAGGATATACTGGCACGGCAAGGAGACCAAACTGCACCTGATAGTAAGCGCAGTGCCGTCCAATTAGAGTATCGAGTATCAAGAGACAATCTATCCCCCGCTACCAACACCATCATGCCGGCCTGCTTCTCCACACTACGCCATGGGCAAGAAGGTGAAGAAGCGGTCGAGGGTCTAGTGTCTAGAGTACTCAGAAGGCCGCAAAACGACCAAATATCGTACCCCAACTTCAGACCCCGACAAAACCAGATGTACACTGGCTGATCCCGGAATGCGACACACTTGCGTGTGCCACTATTGCACACTATATTTAAACCCTGTGTACGGTGGTCGCTATCCGGGCGGATATGAACATCCTACCACCAGGATATATTTTCCACACGCTTTATTTTGCTACTGTCTTAATTTACCTATTTAAGTATTTGTTTAACCACGGCCGCAGCGTGCTTGCAGCACCTATATTAACCTTTCAATTTGCTTCATATCTTAGAAGTATAAACCTAAGATAATAAATAATACCAAGTAATAAACCAGCCTAGTAAATACTATGACAAGATATGGTATGATAATACTATGATGACAAGATAAATTATCTTGTCCCACTGCTGGGTACGGGCTAGGCCGCTCCTCAACTAATGTGAGGGGTTCTAAGTTCCAATTTGGTCATTTAATGCTATTATTTCTTACTTAGTCTGTTTTAACCAATTAGTGAACAAATAAACAACATACATACATACATACATACATATACATATACTCTCACGCCTGTAATCTCCGAAGGGGTAGGCAGAGGTGTAACCAGTACACCCACTTTTCGCCAAATTTCGGTCCCATAATGTGATAGGGGGCGAGCCTATCGCCACACCGGGCACCATTCCAGACTCCGGGTTAATACTGAGTATTTCTAGGTAGAAAAACCCAATATCACTTTACCCGACCCGGGGATCGAACCCGAGACCTCAGCACAGCAGTCGTAACGCATGCGCAATTACAACTGCGCCACCGAGGCAGTCCTAAATAAATAACCTTTGCCTATATTTATTTTATCATAAGAAAATATACACGTGTTGTTAAAATACGATGCCAGATATAGTCTTAATAATACTAGCCCTGTATTAAATATTGTCCCACTGCTGGGCACGGGCCTCCTCTACTAATGAGAGGGGTTAGGCCTTAGTCCACCACGCTGGCCTAATGCGGGTTGGCAGACTTCTCATACCTTCGAAAAATTCTCAGATATGCAGGTTTCCTCACGATGTTTTCCTTCACCGTTAAAGCAAGCGATAATTAACATTTTAATACACACATAACTTTAGAAAAGTCAGAGGTGTATGCCACTTGGGTTTCGAACCTACGTCTTTCGTCTTGACAGTCCGTACCGCAACCAACTAGGCTATCGCTGCTATGATATAGTCTTATTGCCATCATATTTTCATTAAGGTTACCTAATGTTCGTATTTGCTTGTATGTAGTTAGACTTGTTTATGAATATGTGATCGGTGAAACTAGATTATGCTACAAAACAGCATTATGCTGATCTGGTCACTGGTACACGCACAAAACATTCAGATGACAAATACTACATCGGCACATAAGATAACAGGCGCTTCGGTATTTTACTTACAAAAAAACTTGGTGTCGAATAGCTTAAGTTTTTTAAAATCTTTTACTACTTCTACAATAGGCAACTTAACACACATTGAGCTGCTCTAATCTAATGTAATTAAAAACTTAAATCGTATATTAATTGTTTCGCCAAATATTGTTAACCAGTGTTCGGAAAGAGCAACGCTAGAGTTTCTTGCCCGTTCTTCTCTAGCGATACTGCATTCCGAACTGGCGGTAGAGTAAGAGAATTGACTGAATCTAAGTGATGTATAACATCGTCGTCTCATCCTACTCGATACTCTAATTAGACCGCACTGCGCTTACCATCAAGGTGCAGTGTGGTCAATTTGCCGTGCTAGGATAAAAAAAACATGGATTCAAAAAATATTTTATTTAGATTTTTTACATGAGAACCATAAAGTTTATCTATTACATCGGTAGCAGCACCACTTCTTGTATGCTATTTGTATACTTAACTCGTGTTTTCTTTGTCCGCAGGTTCTTCTATCTGTACCACTTCTCATTTTATGCATACCACTACCGTTTCAACGGACAATACAGCAGTTTGGCGCTCGTGACATCATGGCTTTTCATTCAGGTGCGTAATATATTCATTACTTTGTGTAGTACTAATATTTGTATTTTTTTGTATTGAGTTACCCGATGGTAATTAATTACTACGCACACCCATAATTCCAGAGGATTTTAACATCCACGATGAGTTAGCAACTTTTGCGGACGGGGTATTTTGTGCCTACACAGTAGCTGAACAACAATTTAAGAAGTAATAATATTAATCAATAAAATACTTCGTTCCAAATGTAATACGATGTATCGTTAACTAGCACACTAGCACAACATGAACTTTTTTTTTATCCTAGCATGGCAAAGTGACCTCACTTCACCTGATGGTAAGCGCAGTACGGTCCAATTAGAGTATCGAGTAGCGAGAGACGATCTATCCCCCGCTACTCCACACAATCATGCCGGCCTGCTCCTTCACACTACGCCATGGGCAAGAAGGTGAAGAAGCGGTGGATGGTCTATTGTCAGAGTACTCAGAAGGCCGCAAAATGGCCAAACATTGTACCCCAACTCTAGACCCCCAAAAAACCGGATGTACACTGGCTGAGCCCGGAACAAGACACACTTGCGTGTGCCACTATGGCGGGTTTTTCACCCTGTTTACGGTGGTTGCTATCCGGGCGGATATGAATATCCTACCACCAGCAAAACTATCATAAACGTTAGAATAAAGTTTCCGAAGCATATTTTTATTGTATACAAACAATTTGCAGAGGTAAGGTAAACGTAAAGCTCGAAGATTAACAAACGTCAATATAGGTTATTTATGAAGAAGAAAGAATGACGCCCATAAAAAAACATAACTCTCGAATGTGTATCCAACCGCGGTGCCTGTTTTCATTTTTTATAATTGCGGGATATACCGATTTTTCACCCAGAGTTTACGGTGAAGGATGCTGTTTTGCAAATATTGTTGATAAAACTCACCATTGGGGTCTTATTGTCCATACATAATGTATAATAATCCCAGACTTATGTATATACTCATCATTCTCACGACGGTCATATGTAGCACTAGGTCTTGTAATGAGTTTTACCTAGTCAGGTCATAAATTCTGTCACATGTTTAATATAAAATAATTGAAACAAGTTTATTCATTATGTAACCATTTATATACCAAAATGAACTTAACAAAACATAGATTCTTATGACACTAAAGTTTATTCAAAATGACCTCCGTGATTTTGAATACAGGCCTTCAATCTGCGCGGCCAGTTGTCTATCGCAGCACGAACGAGGTCCATGTCAATATCGGCGGCTGCCTTAATCAAGGATGTCTTGAGTGACTCCAAATTGGGATGAGGCTTTGGGCACGCCTTTTCCTCCAAGTGTTGCCATATCTTGTAATCTAACGGATTCAAATCTGCACTGGAGGAGGGCCAGTCTTCGTGCCGGATGAAGTCGATTTCAGCCAGCCAGTCTTGTGTGCTCTTCGCTCTATGAGCTGGCGCCGAATCTTGTTGGAATACCCAGTGCCTGTTATTGAACATGGTATGAGAAACAGGTTCCACAAGGTTCGTCAGGACTGTATTTTGATACACAACTGCATTTGTTTTTACACCTTTCTCACAAAAATGTACCTCTGTTAAGCCCCAATAAGAAACTCCCAATTATACCATGAGCGAGGATGGAAAATGACCTCGTTGGACACGCGGAATACGGTTGCTCGCTTCTTCACTACTGTGTGCGTACACCTTATCATTTTGTTTGTTGTAGCTCTCTTCTACGGTAAAAATTTTTTCATCTGAAAAAAGAATTTCCCGATATTTTTTTCCCGCGTACCGCTTTAACAAAGCGCGGCATCTCTTCAGTCTCAGGTCCATTAGACGAGCATTCAAACGATGTCCTGTTTTTCTTCGATATGCCCGAAGCCCTAAGTCTTCATTTAACACCCTTTTCACCGTGGTTCTGCTTAACCCCATCTGAAAGGCCAACAGTTTCTGCTTACGTTTGGGATTTCTTTGAATTCGCGCCTTCACAGCTTTTATCACTGCTGGAGTCCTAACAGACCGAGGGCGACCGCTTCTTGACCTGTCATCTACACTAGAGTCTTCATTGTATCGTTTGATGGTACGATAAACGAATCTTTTGGTTATATTCAAATTTTTCACTATGTCAAAAATTTGAATTGGCGCGTAACCGCAACGATGCAACGCAATTACTGCAACACGGTCTTCTTTAAGCGTCAACTCCATATTTAAAAATTAGTAAAATTCTAAAAAGTATACACTTTATTTTTATTTTCATGAACAATTTGAAATGACAATACTTATGACCTGACTGTGTATTTCACAATATTTCAATAAGGCAACTTAACATACATTGAACTGCTCTAATATAATTAAACTTAAATCGTATATTAATTGTAGGACCAAATATTGTTAATCGGTGTTCAAAAAAAGAGCAACGCTAGTACATTATAAATATACACACACTCACGCCTGGAATCCTCGAAGGGGTAGGCAGAGGTGTAACCAGTATATCCTCTTTTCGACGAATTTATTACGATATTATAATACGATATACGATCCCACAATGTGATAGAAATCAAGCCTGTCGCCATACACCAAATTCCAGACTTTAGGCTGACACTGAGTATTTCTAAATACAAAACCCCAATATCAGTTTACTTGTCCTGCTTTTAGTCTGCCGGGCCCGCTAGTTATATTTAAAGAGGGTGAAATGTAAGTGGATCATGTGGCCATTGAATATAGGTATTGTCTGTCAATGCCCAGTAGGAATTTTATATCAGGAGTTATATTAGGAAATCATCAGTAACTCTCGATCTCTGGAAAGAGGATTATATATTGTCGATCCTTCAATAACCTCACAAAGCTGGACAGTTCAATAATGTCTTTAAATCTATGCCGCATGAATCATCATAAACGCACACCCTGAAAGTAGTCTGTACAGAATGAGCTACTGATTCGATTTCAGGACTGTTACGGAGAGTAGTGTTTATCTCTCGGCGCTGTGGGACAACTTGAGGCCCACAGATTAATTATTAATATTGTAATTTTTATGTTTTATCTTAATTGACGAAATACACTTGATTTCAAAAAAGTAAATATACGGATTATTGAAGATATCCCCCTTCCTCTCCAACAAGACTTTCTAAATAGGTAATTTTGTTTCCTATTAATATTTAGACCTGAGAATATATCAGGCACCATCGTAAAACAGCGTTTATACAGAATATTACAAAAGGGTGGTACTAATGAAAGCACCATGGATAGTCTTATTCCTTTAGAGAGATTTATGTGTACCCAAATTTTCCCACTGAGGATTGTCTAGATATAATTGCATCCTGTATGATGTAGGCTAAACTTTGTTAGTAAGCAGAGTATACCTAAGTGCAACCAAACCAAATATTAATTAACTACAATTTTAGAAGATATAACGATAAGTAAATTTTCTTCTTATCTAGGAGTATACGAACCATGTTCATAGAGGCGAGTACTACTATCACGAGAAAAAACCAGTAGTAATGTTGCTATAATCATACACAAAGTAAATATATTTTTTTAAATTACGAACTTTAAATTTTATAGTACTTTTACGTTCAACGAAACATAATTCATATTTGATAGAGTTGGTCACTAGAGAGTAGATGTAGTTAAATAGAGTTTAATATAGTGAGAAAGGTCGAGCGAGAGGGCGGGAAAAACACGCCCCCGGTTTTTGTTGGACACCAAAAAGTAAGTCGCAACATAAATTTAGTGCAAACTACGTTTTTAACCAAGTAATGTGGTTTAAGCGTGGTGGGACTAAATTTAAGATTTTACTTACTCATGTATTAAGGGTGAGATTTTTTATTCTAACATGTGTTATAAAAAACTTTTAATTTATTACACACTTATTAAGTGTGTAAGAATTATATGTCAGTATGAATAATACTTGCTGGCATATTATCTCATTGTCCGCGATACTTTTTAGCACACTAGCCGTAAAATATAAAAGAAATATATGTTATTTACAGGAAACACATGATTTTATACTGAAACTAAAATAATTGAACATCGCCTCAAGCCTTAGTAGCGACACACGAGTATATGTTTAACAGGAATTCGAACTATCTGTATTCGAGTACTCAATTGAACCGGATCGTAACTACTTGGCTTCGTGAATCCAACTGTAATTTGCGTTAGACTTACGCCAGCTTGATTAGTTACATTCCATTCTTGCTTTGATGACGAAAATTAGAGCGGAATTTACCCTCCATGCCATAGGTATAAAGTAAGTATCTGTGAAACTATCCCACTCATACATCTGCTACTGTAACTTCTGTATTCTAGTATCGAAAATGGCACTCATTTTTCGACACCGAGCATCGAATCTCGGGGAATGTGCAATTGTCTTTATTCCGAAACGAAAACGAAATATTGGGACAGTTGGAAATATAAATTGTCCACTCCCCTCCAAGACAAAATGATGAACTAAATAGGTATAATTCTCAAGCATAAAGAGACATTTACATCTGAAGAAGCCAAAGATATTACTAGTAATACTACTGTTAGTACTACTACTTAGTAATACATCACGGATGTTGATAGGTCCTACCATGTTTAAGAAAATGTTTAGCTAAAAATATTCGCAATAATATATTTAAATTATCCGTCATTTTTATAACCAGCAAGGTGTAGGCGGGCACTTTCCCGAGGACATAATGCAATTTGGCGGGTTTTGCGGACCCAAATTGCTCCTTGCCAGTTAAAACGAATCACGTCGCGGGGGGATTATAAAATTGCGGCAAAACGATGTGTCATCAAAAAGGTTTCAGCTGAAAAAGTTCAATTTTATCGGCACGTACCTGCGTTATCTGATTACATGTTGCTTAGTCACTTTTTACTTTGAATACGGTTTATTCTAGAACGTTCTTCATGAATAGGTAATTACATTATTGAAAAAATCTAATACGTCAATTGCATATCATTGGACTAATGGCGTCGAACGTAAGCTGAGAAATCCAAGAGGTCTTGGTTGGAAATTCTAGGTCTTGTAATGATAAGTATATCTGGTAAACTATTGAAATGGATCAAATCTTATCTTGACGATCGCACTTTCTTTGTTGTTATGAATGGTTTCCACTCACGTTCACGAAATGTAACATCTGGTGTGCCTCAAGGGTCTCACTTAGGTCCCATTCTTTTTAATATTTTTGTTAATGATATTCCTGAATATATAAATTTTTCTGAAACGTTTATGTATGCAGACGACCTAAAGTTATGTAGGGTAATTGAAACTACACAAGACTCACAAAAACTTCAAAAAGATCTTGACGCACTTGTTAATTGGTGCGATATTAATAGTATGGACCTCAACTGTAACAAATGTTTTTACGTTCGATATGCTCGGAAAACAAACGTTGTTTCGCATAATTACCATATAGGAAATAATCACTTACAGGAATCGACAGTAATTAAAGATCTAGGGGTTATCTTTGATAATAAGTTAACATTTATACCGCACATCGAAAATATCATAAAACGAGCCTCAAAATTGTTAGGATTTATCATTCGTAATAAGGGATTTCGCAGTTGCAAAACCAAAATTATGTTATACTACAATTTAGTTCGAAACATGTTAGAATATTGCTCGATAGTGTGGAGACCGCATTACTCTAGCCATTCCTTGCGCATTGAACGCATACAAAAAAGGTTCTTACGGCATCTTTTGTACTCTAGTTTCATTCCTAAAAATAATTTTCCCTCTTATAAATCTCAATTACAACGTTTCAAAATGACCTCATTATCGGATCGCCGATTAATAAATGACCTTGTCTTTGCATCTAAAATTTTTAATAATAGAATCGACTGTCCTCAATTGTTAAAAAAAGTTAAACTACGCGTCCCAGCAAGATATCCTCGTTACAGAATAACTCCATACGCTCCACCCCTTCGAAAAACTGTATTCGGTTCAAACTCCCCTATTTGCAGAGTTACCAAATTATTGAACGAATATAGTGACTTAGTGGATATTCACAATGACTCACCTAATGGGCTCCGTAATATTATTCTAAAACATTTGAATGTATCCGTGTAATACGCATATTTGATTTCTTTTTTTTTATATTTAATATTAATTGCTTAATAATTAGTTTGTAATTTTGTCATTTATAAGATCATTTTTAAATAGTTTTTTTTATGCTTTTATTAATATGTAATGGATCATGATGTATTTACCTGTAAATGTTTCGTTACATTTGTCCTGTTTTCTGTGTTTTTATTTGTCAATGTATTAATGTATACAAAATGTTGGTAAATCAAAAAAATAAATAAAATAAATAAAAGTAATCGATTTAAAGCTCGGCCAACCGTGGGTGTCCCTATTACATACCTCTAACAATAGGGTAGTTGACAGTAACTTAAAAACTGATAGATTTTTGTTTTTTCAAAATAGATTTAGTCTAAAAATATCGAAAATTAAACCAAATTTGTTAATTTATATGTGACTAGCTGTTGCTCGCGGCTCCGCCCGCGTGGAGGTCATGTTTGGGAGAAAAAGTATACAATACAAAAACCAATATTCATGCGTTTAACTTAAAAATGACGGATTTTCATACAAACTTTCATTCCCTATTTTACCCCCTTAGGGGCGGAATTTCCAAAAATCCTGAAACATATATATTTTTTTTTTAACTAAAATGCCAAATACAAATTTTCATGAATTTAACTTCAAAAATGACGGATTTTCATACAAACTTTCATCCCCTATTTTACCCCCTTAGGGGTGGTATTTCCAAAAACCCTTCCTTAGTGGATGCCTACGTCATAAAAGGTACCTACTGTCAAAATTTCAAGTCTCTAACCCCAGCCGTTTTGGCTGTGCGTTGATCGATCAGTCAGTCAGTCAGTTTCTTCTTTTATATATACAGATTATTTAATATTTTCAAGATAGAAATATGTAAAAATAAAGCATTTTGTCACGTGACATGAAACAAATCAGTCATACATGACGTCACCGTTCGAAACATCTATTAAACGCTGAGCCAAGCGTCTATTAGTTTCGCGGATGGTCACGTCACACGAGAGGCCATGACAGTTGGTAGCGTTTTGGTGGGAAAATAAAGTTGGTTTATAAAAATGCAAATTAAATCTTGAACACTTATGTTTTATTTTTATTAATGATATTATTTTATTAACATAGACCATGAAGAGTAAAATAAAACGGTTTCCCAAAAACAGTCAACTAGCCTATGAGTAAGTTATTGCTTACATAAATATTTTTAATCTAAAAGCGGCCCTCAAAACAGCCAATGCGTATATCTTGGAGACCAGAATATAATAATAATACTAGCCCTGTATTAAACATTGTCCCACTGCTGGGCACGGGCCTCCTCTACTAATGAGAGGGGTTAGGCCTTAGTCCACCACGCTGGCCTAATGCGGGTTGGCAGACTTCTCATACCTTCGAAAAATTCTCAGATATGCAGGTTTCCTCACGATGTTTTCCTTCACTGTTAAAGCAAGCGATAATTAACATTTTAATACACACATAACTTTAGAAAAGTCAGAGGTGTATGCCACTTGGGTTTCGAACCTACGACTTTCGTCTTGGCAGTCCGTACCGCAACCAACTACGCTATCGCTGCTATCAGAGACCAGAATGATGAAGTTATATATTAGGTAACAAAGTTAATACAACACAGCGTGTACACAAAATTGTCTAGCTAGCACTTACTATTAATAGCACAAGTGTATTGTAAATTCCATTGGCGGATACTTTTTTAAAGGTAAAAGACTTGAAACGGTTGACGGCTTTCAATAACGCAGTGGCTCGCGCCGGGTGTTTGTTCAGCATATGCAACCTTTTAGCTGGCGGACAGACAGTTTGCACTGGTTATGTCGTCGAGTATCTTACAAACTTACACGAGATGGGAAATGATATCAACACCTTATTTAGAGATTTATGTTAAAAAATCTAAACACATATACATTAACTCTATCATTGGTTGGCTGTGCACGATGTGCGCAACGACAGACTGGCAATTATCAATTTGGACAAATTGTAAATGTGTTAAAGTCTCGTATTATTGTTATTAAATGGTTTCTTATGTTTACGCGAATGTTATACAGAAATGAAACTAATTTTACGGATTCTATCGCGGCTATAGTTTTTTTTCAATTCTTGTTATTTCTATGTACACACACATACACTCACGCCTGTAATCCCCGAAGGGGTAGGCAGAGGTGTAACCAGTGCACCCACTTTTCGCCGAATTTCGATCCCATAATGTGATAGGGGGCGAGCCTATCACCATACCGGGCACTGTTTCCAGACTCCGGGCTAATACTGAGGAATTTCTAGATATAAAAACCCAATAGGTATCATTTACTTCATCATTATATTATTATTTATCATTTACTGATATTACCTGTATGTGGGCACGGGCCACGCGTGAGCGGCGCACGGCAGCCGGACATCTTGTCCTGCGAGGACGCGGCGCGAGCGTGGCTCCACAGCCACACGTGGCCTCACGCCTCCCTTTGGCACTGTCACTATTATGTGACCTGCCAAACATCTTTCATTAGTACATACCATGAGAAATTACTATTTAGTAAATACTAAAAAAAATATGTGTGTATAGTTCATAATGAAAATAAATCATAATAAAATATTTGTAAATGTAAAATCTACTTTGTAATTTGATAAATTATATTATTATGTTTTGAAAATAAGTGGACAATAATAAAGAATTAACAGAATATTCACTTTGAGATAACTTTTTTACAGACTTTTATTTAATAGTTTACAGTTTTATAAGGTTTCTACTCACCAAAATATTGACTTCTATGCGTATTCCCGGTGATGCGGTCGCGCACTCGGCACCGGAACCTGTTGTGCCGATCGTCTGGACTCACGGCGCTTATGTAAAGCGAGCCTTCGTCTAGGCGATGGTACTTTAAACCTACCAACATATATTTACGTAAAACATTTATACATAACTTATCATGCCTTGATACCGTAGACATATGTTTCGTAAATCTCCTATCATACATCCTCACAATGTGTGTGTGTCTAAATGAAAATCTAAAAACATTTTATCTATATTAGGCAAGGCAAAGTGACACTAAGTACGACGCTAAGAGAGACGTCAACTGCCTTGATCGGCGAGAAAATCATGTTTCTTTATGCATGTCACATAAACTGAAAATACTTGAGGTATATTATAATGCAAACAAATCAAATAGTCATGTACTTTATTTTATATATAATTTATTTATCTAATTTTTATTGTAATTATTTATTTAATTCATCAGTACCTAATTACATCCACAATAGTGAAAAATCCGCCTTTTATTATATGTAATCAAAATTGTTCATACATCATGTAACAGTAAAAATAGAAAATGTTTTGTATGTACCTATTAATATAGAAATGAATATTTGTATACGCAATTAAATATTATATGCCTCAACATCTATTTAGTCATAGATTCTTAAGGCTTCAACTCAAACAGCAACTGAAGGTGTAATAAAATTCCATGTTTATTTCGTGTAACGCGGTGAATTTTCATTTGCTACAAATAAGATTTTCTGATGAAAATGTAATTGCACGTGTCGACTTGACAAGTGTTTTGATGAGAAAAATTCGCGATGAAATTTTCGCCAAGTTTTAGACAGTACAGTGAGGGAAATATTTCAGGTACACGACTACACGGATTCACGAATGAAATAGGCGTGTTTTTAATAAATGAGATTTTTGAGATTCGTTTTTGTAAATTTAATAAAATACTTTGGAAGTCAGTATTTCTATACTTCTTCTCCCTTGCGGTTTTAATTTTCTATGTGTTTACTAAGAAGTAAGGAACAAGCGAGTTTGCTTGCTGTGTGTTAAGAACATTGTGTTACGGCCTTTGTGCAAGGATCTTACATAATTATTTCTCCTGTGACTATGCTTGCGTAGACAATTTCGCGAAATTCTTTCTTGGCTGTAATGTTTGTTTTATAAAAACTATCTATGTTTTTCGGGTTTCAAAAAAAACTATCAGTAAATATTTATATTTCATAGCTGTTGCTCGCGGCTCCGCCCGCGTGGAGACCATATTTGGTAGAAAAATGATGTTCATACAAACTTTCAACCCCTATTTTAACCCCTTAGGGGTAGAATTTCAAAAAATCCTGAAATACATATTTTTTGTTTTTAACTAAAAGGCCAAATACCAATTTTCGTGCGTTTAACTTCAAAAATGACGAATTTTCATACAAACTTTCATCCCTTATTTTACCCCCTTAGGGGTGGTATTTCCAAAAACCCTTCCTTAATGGATGCCTACGTCATGAAAGGTACTTAGTGTCAAAATTTCGAGTCTCTAACCCCAGCCGTTTCGGCTGTGCGTTGATCGATCAGTCAGTCAGTCAGCTTCTTCTTTTATATATACAGATATGTGGTAGATTAACAATGGTTAGTCTTTCTGCAATGGTTATTATTTAATTTCTGTTAAACTATTTATACACGACAGCCTCCGTGGCGCAGTGTGCGAGTAGCCGGCAAAGAAACAAGCGGCCGTGGGTTCGATTTTCGCTCCGGAACAAATGTTTATGTGACAGACAGATATTTGTTTTGAGTCTGGGTGTTGTTGAACCGTAGTTAATCGTTAGTAGGGTGTCTGTGTCTGTGTCGTGGGTATAGTTCTTGATACCCACGACACAGGTTTGACCTAGTGGGGTGTACTATGTGTGTGACTGTTGGGTGTATTAATTTATATTATTATACAACAATCATCTTTCTTAGCGTCAAGTATTACAAGCTGGTGGTATGATATGTATATCCAGCCGTATAGCGACCACCGTACACAGGGTGTAATCCCGCTATAGTGCGTCGCGTTCGGGATCAGCCAGTGTACTCTGACTCTAGACTCACGACCGCTTCTTCACCAAGAAGGTGAAGCATGACGTGGTGTGAAGAAGCAGGCCGGCATGATTGTGTTGAGAAGCGGGGGATAAATTGTTCCTTGCTACTCGATAGTCTAATTGGACGGCACTGCGCTTACCATCAGGTAAGGTGATAACTTTGCCGTTAAAAAAAAATGTGCATAAATACCCAAGACTGATCATCAGATTGTCTAGAAACGCAAATAAACCTTACCTAAATAATGGAACACACTGACATCATCATCAGTGAACCAGTCTGTGCTGGCGACGCGTTCGGCGCAGTGTGGCGGCACCACGCAGCGTAGGACCGCCGCGTTGCCCGCGATCACGTACTCGTCTGGTACGTGGACCTCCCATCCGGTGCTCAGGACTAGTACAAACATAAATAATAGATAAAATAATATATTATTAAATAAATAACACCCAACAGTCACACACATAGCCCCGACGCCACACTAAGATACGAGTCTTGTGTTGTGGGTATCAGGGACTACGAGAGACTTTCGGTCTTACAACACCCAGACCCCGGACACAAATACTGTCTGTCACACAAACATTTGTCCTGGTGTAGGAATCGAACCCGCTGCTCTCGTTCCACAGCCGGCTTCTCGCCAACTGTGCTACGGTGTTATTATCTCAACTTTCCACTTATAAAAAAATACAGGTAACTAATGACCCATATTATGATTCTATTAACATTTTACAATTATCAATAACTATTACAAACAAATTAAGTATTATTAAAATATAACGTGCTTTTCACAACAATGTCGGATATAACTGTACGAACTGTAGCTCAACCCCCAGTTTTTTACGTATATTCGCTAGCGACAACCTAAAAAAATTATTTGAGAAATATACAGCGCCTCTAGCGGTTACGCCAGAAACTAAATTTGTTACTATAATCACTCGTGTCTAGGATATAAAAAAAAAGTTGGGAGTAAAATACAAGCCAAAATCATTTTTATTCCATAACATTAAAGTTAAAAATAGCTTGTAAGAACGTCGAAACTGGCCAGTATTTGAACGCATCTCCGCACCGCCGGCAAGCCTATGTGTCATGACTGGATAAGAATACAAAAATAACGCTACAACGCTAGCGAATTCGTTTGCGTATCGTAACTTTTTGACATAAACTCATGGTTGATATTGTAAATATTTGGGTATGGCAACATTGTATATCCTTTGAAAGTTCTGCGCTTCTTATGATCTTCTTATGATAAACCGTAATTTCCCACTTCCGTACTTTTCCTTTAAGCTCAGCAGAGCCCCATGTATCTTTTAGAATTATAGGTGGTACTGGGCAAAGATTATTTATACGTACCATCAGGTGACCCACAAGCGCGTTTGCATAAAATAAGTTTTTACTGCAAAGTCCTTATCTAAAATAGAATGTGAACCACCTAATAAAGTATTCAGGTTTCATAATATTAACACAGCTGGAAAATTAATTTCCATTTACATATAAACATTTCATTTCCTAAGTGAATACAACTAGTTTTAATTAGAGAATCCAAACGTTGAAATTGAAGTAAATATTGTCCGGTAATAATATTCAATGAATGAGTTTCTTAACTAACGACATTGAATTATTTGACATTTTATATTCACAATTTCAAGATCTTTTTATTAAAAAGCTCTGATGTAAAAGGTTTTGTAGAGAGTTTTATGCTGAAAATGTTCTTTTTATTTAAAATTCTATGGTCGAAGCGTAATATTATTATACAATAACTAAAAACTCAACTACACTTTACGATCGTGCGTAGCCTCGCTAATACTGGAGAAAATTAATTAAAACCTCATAGCCTAGCCTCGTAGGACAGTAAAAAAATATTGTTATCCTCTTAATTATTTAGGTCAGCACTTCATTCCGACACACAATTAAAAGTGTGCCGGCTACGCATCGTAATAGCCCCTTTTATATAAACGTGGGATTTCTTCGTCCGTCCTAATTGTAGGCGACAAATGGCTTTCATCTACGCTTCATTTGCCTAATTCCTGTAGAATCGTAAAATGGATCCCATTTTATATGTTAAAATTATAATTTTGAGTTGTTACCCATGATTATCTATGGAGCTATTTATGGAGTTTATGTATGCTAAATATTACAGGTTTTTGTATAGCAAATTACTTAGTGGAAAGGTGCCTTATTCCGTAATCAGCGTTAATTCAGTTTCCATTATGCAATGTCGTAGAATTAATGGTATTTAACGCAGAGTTATGACGCAGTAACCGTTGATTTATCGTAAATTTTTTGATGAATAATAGGCTATTTGACAACATTGAAAATACACTGCAAATTGTGGTCATCCTGTTAGACAATAGCTTAAAAAACCATATTTCACTTAATTTTAAACAAATTAATGTATATTTTTTGCAAATAAAACGAAATAAAATACAACATTTTTTTTAATTTTATCTGTGATGTGAACACTCTGTGATTGTTTGCAACTCTGGTGACGTCACACGCAAGTAAACATAGTTTCTTCGAGTGATTTTAGTTCGCGTTTTATGTTTTCTGGGTGATAAATTCTATTGTTGATCTATTTTTGGAGCAGTTTCATGATAATTGTTGATAAAACAATTACCATAAAACTTAGCCTTGCTTATTATTATTAGCTTGTTTACTTGCATGTGGCGTCACACGTGTCATATGATCAGCGCCATTACAGAAATAGCGTTTTTGCCGCGGTTTTGGAGATTTAAACTTTAACATTGATTTTTATTAAAAATACAGTAGATTTCCCTGGAAATATCAATATAGTGTGCTAATTATGTATCTAATAAATAATAGTTTTAAATCATTTTCGAAAATTAGTCAAATAGCCTATTGTCGCTATTTGTTTAAAATCTTCCTGCTTCTTTGATAGATGACAATAGGTATTTACATTATTTTGTTCTTTGATATGGAGTAACATTTTAATAACAGTACCTGAACTGGTATTATACACTGTTCTAGAGCTGAGCACGGACCTTTCTAATGGAGAGAAATTTGGCCAGAGTCCATGCTACACTGTTCCAAAACGGGTTGGTAGACTTCAAATATTTACAAATATGTACAATCTTCAAATATGTACAATCTTCAGGATTAACCGTGAAAGCAAGCCATAATTAACATTGAATTACGTAACTTCAAAAAGTCAAAGGTATTCTATTTGAGCTGGTTTCGAACTCGCGACTTCCGTCTCGGCAATTTGTATAACTTCTAACTAGGATATGGCAACTTAACAATTTACATCTAAGAAGAAGGTCCTCTGACTTAAAATATCACTCAATTTACTAGGAAGACATATGAAAGAGAGTATAAGAGAGAAATTTAAGAATTGGATATTCACAATGATTAAAAAACTTAAAACTGGTAAAGTTGATTCTTGCGCCGGGAAATTATTTTTGTGAACCAAATTTAATTGTTCCTTATTTTATGTTCTGTAAAAATCTGCCTGAAGTAAGATCGAGCCTGGATTGCAGCCCACAGGAAAAATAATGTGTATGGTAGCTGCTATCCAGTATCTAGTCGGATACACGTATGCATCAGGTACACTACAGCAAATTTTATACGGACATATATTATAGCATCTAGTACTAAATTACATAACTTTCAATTGACCTGTAATAAAATAATCCGAATTCCTTTTCTTATGTTGATATAGACTGTAGAGTGCGCAATACCGCCTTATATAGTAGATTTCTGTGTTTTGTACATTATTTGATATGCAACCAAATATAATACGCAAAAGAAACCCTTTTCCGAAAACAAAATCAAAATTTCAGGTCACTATATTTATTATAAATATTGGTATGAGCAAAAATGGTTGCGTATTGGGAAGATATCACTATCTTCCTTGCACAACGGCACAGTAATGGCCATTCTGAGAACCATGACGTCACGGGACATATGCATCCTTTTACTGTCATTTGACAATTACCCCTTCCAGCAGATTTGAATGGTGTCTAATTTACTTATTTTTGTTCAGATTCATAAAATTCTTTCAATAATAGGTTTTAGATAATCATTATATTTTATTAAGTTAATAATAAAAATCGTGACAATTACTAACTACTAATAATTGAAAGTTATTTTTAATTCAACCAAATATGCTGTCCTCACCTGCATGCACATGGATGTTTCTGGACAGCACCGCATACCCACTACTTAGCCGAAGCCGGCACCGGTAGATTGTAGCATGCACGTCCCTCCTGAAGAATTCTCCTGCGAACGGCTGCAGCTCCAGAGAGCCGTTGGCCAGCACACGCCGCAGACCTGCCAGTGACGTCACCGGCGAGTTATCGGAGAGCAGCCAGTCCAGCTAAAGAAATAAATGCTTGTAGTCATTGTTGCGGCTTAATACTGGTGTAGACGATTTTGGTTGTTTTGAAATGACTGTACTATTTTCTTGAATTAATTTATTAGTCTAAATTTTGCGTTACAAATCCGAAAAGCATAGAAACAAAAATGAAAAAAGGGAAGGGAACAATCCACAAATCACATGTCTTAAAATATTGCTCGTCGCCGCTTAGGTCACGCATGGAAGACTAGATGTCACTAGCAGTTAATTGTTTTGCAATCTTGAAGTCATATCTTTATATATATAATTCTACTGTACATGTGTATGCCACTGAACTCCTCCTAAACGGCTATACCGATTTGAATGGTTTTTTTTTGTATGCGTTTGGGTATGGATGGTTTAGATTCCCAAATCAGCCCGGCAAATGGCGCCGCAGTCGGTGTGGCGTTGCTTTTACGGGCAGGAGGACGTCTGCCGGGCTCGCTAGTATGTATATAAAGGTCATGACTGTCTCGGTGGCGTAGTTGTAATAGCGCATGCGTTTCGACTGCTTTGCTGAGGTCTCGGGATCGATCCCCGGGTCGGGTAAAGTGATATTGGGTTTTTCTATTTAGATATACTCAGTATCAGCCCGGAGTCTGGAATTGTGCCCACTATGGCGAAAGGCTCGCCCCCTATCACATTATGGGACCGAAATAAATTCGGGGAGAGTGGGTGTACTGGTTTACACCTCTACCTTCCCTTCCGGAGATTTATAGGTGTCAGTGTATAATATACACAAAGGTCATATAAAAATGTCATGTATAACATCTTCTGAACCTTGGCTGATTTAGCAACACTCATTCCAAATCATAGTGTCTAATAATCTAATTGTCTCTTGCAGTCTTACTTACCTTTCACGTTTAATTCAAGCCATTGTATAGATTATATTTTAGATTCACACAATAATCTTATTGAAATAATGGTACTGAAGTTAAATTAGTTTTCGTAAATGTTTCACCAGTAAGTTACAAACAAAATGTTAGGCACTAACTAACAACAATAATGTTTCTGTTTAGGTTGGTTATAATAGAGCTCTAAATACTAAGGAAACAGTTATTGTAGTATGTATGTAGTATGTTTTAATAGACTTCATAAAACCAGAAGGTTCTTAATTTTTTTATTTACCGACTTCAAAAAAGGAGGAGGTTAACAATTCGTCGGAATCTTTTTTTTTATGTATGTTACCCGATTACCCGAAGATGCCTGAACCAATTCGAGAAATTCTTTTTTTTGTAAAAGGTTATACTTCCCAGGTGGTCCCATTGGCACTAAGTCAGGATCTGGTGTTGGATCTCAGAAAAATCAAGGAAAAACAAATTTTATAGGGACGCATAATATGTTTTTTATTGAAGACGGTGTACTTTTTACTACCGTTTTATGTGCAGCGATATTGCGGCAAAATCGGTAATGAAATGTGTAAATGAGAGTTAGCCATGTGGGGCGTTTATTTTCTCGTATTAGAAAAGAAACCTTAAGCCCTCAAATTGCTTTGTCCTAAAGTAGCTACCATACAACATATAACCTCACATTATATAGACGTAATTAATATTTTAAAAAAATATGACGGCAATATTGCAAAATTGGAAAATGATATTATAAATTAAGTAACAAAAATTGTTACATAGCCAATATTTTCGGGTTTGAGCCAGAAATTCATTATACATTTATAGATCTGTTGCGAGATTTACTGCTTTTTTATGTGAGTGGTTTGAGTCCTACTCTAAAATGTATCTTGGCTTTTATTCGGTATAACATTTATTTATCCTGGGTAAATAATATTGTTTATTAAAAGAAAGTCACAATTTTTTTAATAACACCCAACTGTCACACACATAGCACACGATCCCACACTAAGATACGAGTCTTGTGTTGTGGGTGTCAGGGACTACGAGAGACTTTCGGTCTCTCAACACCTAGACCCCGGACACAAATATCTGTCTGTCACACAAACATTTGTCCCGGTGTGGGAATCGAACCCACGGCCTTTCGTTTCACAGCTGGCTACTCGCCTACTGCCCCACGAAGGCTGTCAAATGCCATAATATTAAAGGAATATAATAATAATAATAATAGAAGCCCTGTATTAAACATTGTCCCACTGCTGGGCACGGGCCTCCTCTACTAATGAGAGGGGTTAGGCCGTAGTCCACCACGCTGGCCTAATGCGGGTTGGCAGACTTCTCATACCTTCGAAAAATTCTCAGATATGCAGGTTTCCTCACGATGTTTTCCTTCACCGTTAAAGCAAGCGATAATTAACATTTTAATACACACATAACTTTTAGAAAAGTTAGAGGTGTATGCCACTTGGGTTTCGAACCAACGACTTTCGTCTTGACAGTCGGTACCGCAACCAACTAGACTACGCTCCTACTTCAAATTATTAAAGGAATATATTTAAGGAAAACGTACAACAATAACCTGTACAAATGAGAAGCTTTATAATAAGATAATTTAATAAAATACGAAATAATATACGAAAGTAATGTGCCCTTACTCATATACACAACCACTTTCATAGAATTTTAAGTCAAGATATAACCGTTTGCCGAGGAAAAAAGAAAAAATTGTATAAAAGTGGCGGTTTTTGTGACAGTTAATACGCTACTGCGTTATATTTATAACACTTCAGGGAATATTCCGGAACGCTATAAGCTTCGAATTTCACTCCCTCGCGTATCTTTCTAGTGGCCGGCGTCTTAGGTTTGTTTTCCAAATATTGACCCATCTGATAAAATACACGAGTGTCCTTAGTGTTTTGTGTACTATTTTCTGAAACGGTAATTGGAGTGCCCGATAACGAGCAGTAATAAATCGTCGTTCAGTGCCTACGTATTGCCATTCAATATATAAATAGAAAAATACAATACAGCTCAGCACCTTTTATTTCTCTGTTTGTCAACTGATTTTCTATGTTCTTTTCTCAGTAGATATTCAAGGGCTAAAGTGCTAACAATAAATAAATATTAATACAGATTTTATGATTTACAGTCTAATTTCCATCACTAGGGCACCACTAGTACATTAAAACACGCTGAATAGGTTAAAGGGTAACAAAAAATGTAAATGGAACACTGTCCGGTATTGACCTAAGAGTTAGTGGTTTTTTTATTCACAATATGCTATAATTTTATGGCACATTATTAAATATTGCTTATAATATCAGAATTTTTTATTATGGAGCCACGTGCTACATTGATTAATAATAATAATAAAATAATACTGTTGTCATAACTGACATCCTACATTATTTGACATGGTACCCATGATACAATTTGTTTTTGACTGACTTGATTGACAGGTAAATTTACAATAAAAAGAAACGAACTTGACCTAGCCCGGATTTCAATTGATGTCCGATATGGCAAAAGGCTCGCCACATATCCCATTATCGGGGATGAAAATAAACTTTTCGAACCGTACTAGTTGTACATCTGCCTACCCTCATCAGGCACAAGAGTTTATGTATATATGTCGCGAATAGTTGCGAACTGTGAACAGGCAGTAACCGATTAAATCTTGGTGTGAGGGTAGTCTCTTTTTATTGGAAATGTGGTGGGTCTCTTACAAAATAAGTACGGGTAGATTTGTAATTTATACTCGATGGATTTGCTATAAATAGGAGCGTCTCTGTGTTCTCGAGTCAGTCTCGCTCGGTTTGGATCAGTGTGCAGTGGTCCTCAGTTCAGTGTGTGTGTTTAGTTGTGTTACTACCAGTGGGCAGTAGACAGCGGTCAAGGAGAAACAAATGTAAGTCAGTTAAAATGTATTTATTTTCCGTTAAACAGTAAAGCAGTAAGGTTCTCGTTATTGCATGAAGCCATTATGTTTAGATTCAAAGATCAGATCATACTGATGTACAGTTACCACACCCAGGTGACACCAATGGTCAGAGGTGTCTTTAGATTGCAAAACCTGACCTGGTGGTTAAATGGTAAGCTGAGTGCCTTAAGCGAAGGATTTTTTCCCTGATAGTTCACGAATTACCCTCGTAGTTAAATTACGTAAACTCAACCATCATAACCAACATTTCATTAACCATTGCCCATGGCGTAGTGTGAAGAAGCAGGCCGGCATGATTGTGTTGAGTAGCGGGGGATAGATTGTCTCTCGCTACTCGATACTCTAATTGGACCGCACTGCGCTTACCATCAGGTGCAGTGTGGTTACTTTGCCGTGCCAGTAAAAAAAACTACAAATGATTTTCTTATCCAAATTGTGCTCACGGGAACGCATTCTGTGATTTTACGTCTATACGAGTATAGCAATTTAATATTCAGATAAAAATCATTTAGTCACACCAAGGCATGAACCAGATAATACCTACATATAAATTATATTACAAAAGGCCGCAGATATCATGCCGACGATAAGTCGCAAATAAATCAAACCATGTGACACAATATTTTTCTTCGAAAATCACTTTATGATCAATATAATCAGATAGACAGCCTCCGTGGCGCAGTTGGCGAGTAGCCGGCTGTGAAACGAGAGGCCGTGGGTTCGATTCCCACATCGGGACAAATGTTTGTGTGACAGACAGATATTTGTGTCCGGGGTCTGGGGGTTGTGAGACCGTGCGTCTCTCGTAGTCCCCGATACCCACAACACAAGACTCGTATCTTAGTGTGGGGTCGGAGCTATGTGTGTCGGTTGGGTGTTATTTATTTATTATTTTGTTTTACATACATACATATACACTCACGCCTGTAATCCCCGAAGGGGTAGGCAGAGGTGTAACCCACCCACTTTTCGCCGAATTTCGGTCCCATAATGTGATAGGGGGCGAGCCTATCGCCACACCGGGCACAATTCCAGACTCCGGGCTAATACTGAGAATTTCTAGATAGAAAAACCCAATATCACTTTACCCGACCCGGGGATCGAACCCGAGACCTCAGCGCAGCAGTCTTAACGCATGCACAATTACAAGTGCGCCACCGAGGCAGTCAGTTATTTTGTTTTATTTATAGATAATATTATAAAATCGGGAGATAACAGTTTAATTGTACAATTATTAAAGTAAACCAGCAAGTTTCAAAGTGCCTGATTCATTTTGGCCGCAACTATGCTCATTACTTCGCTTCTTCTCATTACCAATTTAAATTTTGCTACTTTAATAAATTTACTACCTACATATGTAGGTATGTGACACTATACAGTCACAGCTAGTTTTGAAGTCCCTATTGTACGTAAGCAGTGATATTAGCATTAGGGTATTTACTATTATTAGAAATACCGAAGGTATATCGAAGGTATTTATCGCTGGTGGTAGGATATTTATATCCGCCCGTATAGCGACCACCGTACACAGGGTGTAAAACCCGCCATAGTGGCACACGCAAGTGTTTCGCGTTCCGGGATCAGCCAGTGTACATCCGGTTTTTGTCGGGGGTCTAGAGTTGGGTACGATGTTTGGCCGTTTTGCGGCCTTCTAAGTACTCTGTCACTAGACCCTCGGCCGCTTCTTCACCTTCTTGCCCATGGCGTAGTGTGAAGAAGCAGGCCGTAATGATTGTGTTCAGTAGCGGGGATAGATTGTCTCTCGCTACTCGACACTCTAATTGGACCGCACTGCGCTTACCATCAGGTGCAGTGTGGTCACTTGACCGTGCCAGTATAAAAAACAAAATTTAGGAGAGTAGTTACAGCGGGTACTTTAATAATGACAACCTAAGTCGGGAGTAGTAAATGTTTAGCATAAAGCGGTCCAATTAGAGTATCGGGTAGCGAGAGACGATCTATCCCCCGCTACTCGACACAATCATGCCGACCTGCTCCTTCACACTACGCCATGGGCAAGAAGGTGAAGAAGTGGTCGAGGGTCTAGACAGAGTACTTAGAAGGCCGCAAAACAGCCAAACATCGTACCAAACTCTAGACCCCCCGACAAAAACCGGATGTACACTGGCTGATTCCGGAACGCGACACACTTGCGTGGGTCACTATGGCGGGTTTTACACCCTGTGTACGGTCGCTATCCGGGCGGATATGAATATCCTACCACCAGCAAATTTAGTGATAAAGTCAAAATACTGACATGAAACATAGAGACAATATATGAATATACCAATATTATCGACATATACCAGTACATTAATGCAATTCATTTCAACAAAATGTTTTAGCTTATCTAAACAGTGGTGATTGAGCGGACAAATCTGACCGCTTGGTAGTTCACGGTGCGTGGTCGGCAAATTTGCATTTTTCTGGACCATTAAACCTGACTATCGCAGGGCTACACACGTGTAGCGTTAACTCCAATTTATTCACGTTTCATTTACTTCTTTCAGAGTTTGTTTTATGCTTTATGTAGGTATATAGGACAATATGTTGCTGATGAAAGAAGACGCATAGAGAGAAGTGAGTAAAATATTTTTTAATCAGTATTTTTTATACCTTCTACGAGTATATACACAGCATATTTTGTATTAAAAGTTCACAAAACTTTTATTTGTGCAATGTGTACTTTTCTCTTTCAAAGATATTCTTTATATAAATGTTTAGACCAATTCTATTGCTAAAGAAAAACCTAACTCTCATTTAATTAAAACCAAAGCGTCTCATTCAAAGCGTTTCATTAAGCAAAAGACAAATTCCTCTTAATTAATTAAATAATATCTCGGGCGGAGCTTATTTTTACGTTTTCGCCCCTAATGATGTTTTGTTTGTCTCCACGGCTCTGTCTCGCCCCCTACCTCCCCGAGGCACCTCGATGAATATTTTAAAAGGCTCAACGTATGCTAACTGACACATTAAATCCTAGTCCTCAATACTTTTTATGTTAAACTTGTTTGGATAGGCTAAAAATTTCGTTAAAAATACCAGCGATAATATTTTTATAAAGGTCGATACAATTAGGAATTTCAAAATGATATTATTTTGATATTATTTATGTAAACAAGACAAGTTATTTTATGATTATAAGTATTTAGGCAAACTGCACTTAATGCCTTGGTGGCGCATTTGTAATTGCACATGCGTTACGACTGCTGTGCTGAGGTCTCTGGTTCGATCCCCGGGTCGGGTAAAGTAATATTATGTTTTTCTATCTAGAAATTCCTCAGTATTAGCACGGAGTCTGGAAACTGTGCCCGGTATGGCGATAGGCTCGCCCCCTATCACATTATGGGACAGAAATCTGCAAAAGTGAGTGTACTGCTTGCACCTCCTACCACTCCACCTGCCTACCCTTTCGGGAATTGCAGGCGTGAGTATATGTATGCATTCAATATTACTTATTTACCAAATATATTATTTATCATGGTTATTTACTGCCTTCTCAACGGGCTGTGTGCGAAAAATTATCAATTTCCTACATTCACTGAGTCGTACCGACGCGGCGGAAATGTAGAAAAATATTGAAGAGAATTTTGTGAATGTGCAGGAAATTAAAAAATGTCTAAGGTACGTGTATTCTCCTTTATAAGACTTAATAATCTATATACTCTAAGTTCATTTTGAAGATTATCAGTCGTGTTATTTATTCATGTTATCAGTATATTCTCAATTCATTTTATGTTAGGAGTTAGTTTTGACACTCGATTCCAATTTAAAATTAGGATTGGTTTCGACGACTGTACATTTGGCACTCTTGAACGCAACACCAGCGCACGATTTAACTGAATACGACGGAATGTTTAGTAACTAAATGAAATAGAGTATTTACTGTCGCTAATTCGTTAATATTCTAATTCTTCTAGATTCGAATTGAAACTGTATCGAGATTGGAATTGAATTCAAATTACTCTGTAACACAATTCCGATCGATCGGTATTGGATTTCGTATTCTGAGTGCGACCCTAGCGCCATATTATTTCAATATTGCATAACCATTCATATGATAATCTTAATTCCAATTACTGCATATTAATGAATATACAATATTGAAATAATATGGCGTTCAGGAGATCGAAAACTGTCAAATCCAATACCAATCGATCGGAATTTTATTAGAGTAGACCGGCTGGTCTTACAATTCGATAAATATATAGTATTCAGAGTACATTTGAAATTATGTGTTTTATAACCATTTCACAGATACGAACTTGTGCAGATGATGTAATAAATATTTATTACGTTACGTTGCGAATTTCTCTCTAGAGTCGCTGACGAGGCGTGGATGGCCAGTAATTGTTTTTTTTTTATATAGTATAGTCCGACAAACGAGCCAGTGGGTCACCTGATGTTAAGTGATCTCCACCGCCCATGAACATCCACAATACCGAAAGTATCATGTATGCGTTGTCGGCCTTAAAGGACAGGAATAGGGATTAGGGAAGGAAAGGGGGAATCTGGGCCTCCGGTTATCTCACTTACCATACGAAACGCGACAGTAAACTGTCACTTTACGTTGGTTTTCTGTGAGACAGTGGTACTACCCCGGTCGAGCCGGCCCATTCATGCTGTAGACAAATGTCTACAGCGTGGCTCTACCACTTCCATTGCATATATATATTAATTATTGAACAAACTAAACGAATATTTAAAAAACGAAGATTGCCGAAGGGATAGGTTTAATCACATAAGGCCATATGATTATAGAATAAAATTGTAATTTTTTTTAGCAATACAGTGTTGTTTAAAAATATAAATAATTAGGTCAGCTTTGAATAAATGAAACGCTTCGTGGTATTAATTGAATCGCTAGCATTTCCAAATGAATTGTTGAATAGCATAGACGCTAGAATTGATTCGGAGCTTATCATGTCAAGGATTTGTATCAGTGAAATAATGATATAAATTTGAACATTAATGCGTCTTTGTATGTATATTTTGGGATAAAGGTTGTAGCGTTTCAGGCAATTGGAAATATCCTTTTTGTTATTCAGTCATGAGCCATAGTCTGCATATTAAGCACAATGAGATTTAAACTAAAACACACTAGCCTACAAGTTTGATCAGAAATGATTTTAGTTTCTTGTTGAAGAATATTATACATCTTAACATGTGGTTGGTAACATTAAGCACTTAATTGTGCAACAGTGATCATTAAATAAATCATTAATTAGTAATTGTCGTTTATGTGATTTTTAAATACCCACTTTAAATAGCGAATCAGTTATGTTACTGAAATCAGAAGTGACATCGGCTCCATAGCCTATCACTATTTTTTTTATTTGTAAGTAACACCCGCAGAGTGAATAATTAATTGCTGGTTACAATTACGTAATGACTTTGGTGTGTTTACGTGCGTTGTTCGTGTTTGCCACGAGCGTCACTAATAGTGCTCAAGTTGTGCTGAATAGTGTCCAGTCATGTACAGATTCCTTCCGAGGTTCGAGTTACAGGATGTGGTATGTTTTTAACATTTTTAATATTAACAAATACGCAGATTTCATGCATCAAAGTACCAATAAATTCTTGTACGAAAATTGGCCTAATTTTATAAGAACGTGACGGTACTGGAGAAAAAGTGATTAGATGTATGTGCGTGAAATTATATTGCTGATCCACCGTGAGAAACGCAGTATTATTAGAGTATTTACTATTATTAGAAATACTGAAGGTATAACGGAGGTATTTAGGAGACTAGTTGGGGGTAGTTAATAATGAGAATCAATGTGGGAGTAGTAAATGTTTAATATAAAACAGAGTGCCTTCCGCGCTCCGGTGTTCAGTTCAGAAGACTAGTGGTGTAGCAGTGAGTTGGTAGTGAGAACATTCGTGGTTCGTTCGCGGGGCAGTAAGTAATTGTAAATGGTTCAATGGCGTTGTTCAGTTTAAAAGGGTAATGCTGGTAGATTAATTATAAAGAGAAGCCTTAAAGTGAATCCTGACATGCGTGTGTGTTGATATTAAGCACTGAGATGTATAACAGTGTCGTGTAAATCAATGAATAAATTATAAATATTGTATTTGTGCCTTTTAAATATCCATCTTGCATAGTTTTGTTGATGTTCCTAACAGTATCAAATTTACTAATTGATTTAAAAACTACAAAACCACTATACAGTTTTACAAAATGTATTTTTTAAGACTCAATTGTTGCGTAATACTGTTATCATCTGTTTGCGTTACTTGTGTCAATTCATTTGATTGTCTCGGTACTCAACATAATAAAGGGCCAATACCTACTTGGAGATAAGTCGATGTAAAATATTTTTGATTATTATTTACACAAAACCTTTATTTGGTATTAAATAAATGCCTAATCAGAATTAATGTGTTTATTAGTGTGAACTTGTAGATACAATTTTGATCTTAATCATTGGAACACATAAAATATTATGGATTGCATCCTGTCTACTTGTACGTGTACAGTGAATAATCTCTGGTGTCTTAGAAGTTCTGTTGGCAGGATTACTCGAGCCACTGTTCAATATTTGGGGGCGCTACTAGTTGAAGCTCTTGGCCAGTGATTATGGGAAGACTACACAAACCGTAACTCAGTTTGAGATGCCTTGGCAAGGACATGGTGTTCTGACGCGGCGACTGGACGCCGATTGCTTGTTGAGCCTTCTCTGCGAGTGGTGAGCTGTCACGTAAACATTACCGGTTACCTACTCTAAGACATTACTAACTGCTTATGGGTGGTTTCGTTTACAATGTGTGACGTGGTTTGCGAGTGCCGTGTCATACAGTTGCCGTCTTTTTTTATTACGATGTGCGACGAGTTTTAGAAGTCCAGAATTCTGTAATCCGCAATACATTTCTTTTTCATTTTGAAGTATATTATTGCGGATTATGTTACTCACCGCTATTTATTCTTACCCTTATGACATTGAAATATGATTTGTGAGTTAAATTACTGTTGTAAAAAATTTTGTTATTTGTGAAGTCTGTGCTGGTGGTAGGTACTTGAGTGTACGCTTGTGCTTTTGACACAGTTGCTTCACTCTTCTTTTGCTGTTAATGTTTTGTAAAGTACATTGGGAGGTCATGCGCCCTTGCATTCGTGAGGCTGCTTGCGGCATGGACCTTTATTTCCTGAGCTTGCCCACAAACAGCTACCTAATGGCGTGTTTAGTTTTATGTTCCAGATGCTTACTTGCTTCCATGTGTGCATGTGAGTGTGATCTTGTGTACGCGGCGCACGAGTCACTTCGTGAGGCTGACCGGTTAAGGCCGAGCAGCTTTGTTTGAGCATCTGAGGCTGAGCAGCTGAGCCGGTGCTGCCTGGGCTGAGCTGTTTGGGATATGCAGTGTGGAGAGACAGCCTGGTAGATGCACCACTTTTTGTGTATGTGGGCTCCGGCCTGGCAGACACATCGCTGTATGTATATCGGGGCTTTGCCTCGGCAGACACGCTTTTGCCGTGTATAGTTTTTGTTTACAGATTTGCGTACGATATGCTCATTATGCGATCGGCATGCTACTGCGGGTACCGTGCACCGATGCGTGTTCGCTGTGCTCGCCGCGCGAACAGTGCGCCTATACGCGTGCGCCGTGTTCTCTGCAGGATCAACGCGCCAATACGAGCATACATGTGTATGATAAGATAACCAATGTCATGCATATGTAGATTTTACATAATACTCGTCGTATCTGCAACATGTGCGTATGTGAGAAATAAGCTAAAGCAGTGCCTAAGTTTCTCGTTAGAAGAGATAGCTAACGCAGTGCTTCCTCCCTGGTGTTTGTGTGAACTATGCTAACGTAGTACTTATGGTTCACTGTGTAAAAATGATTATGTTCTCAGGCACAAATAGCAATGATGATAATGATGCAGAGTCCACACCTGAGCGCACTGCCGTATCTAGCAGACTAAGATCCTATTGACGAAGGGACGACCGAAGCTGTGCCTGGCACCTCCAGACCTGCAGAAGTACAGCAGACCGAAAAACTGGGGAAAGGGGACATACCTCTGGGCAGCGGACTGCGGGACGTTTGCCGCGTGTGTTGTTTTGGAACATGACTCATGTAAGCTTTATTGGTGGCCTTTCAGGCATGCAAGGCGGCCCTACAAGAAATCGGTACGTCACTCCACGATCGACGTGCCGCTGCACGTGTCATTTGCCACTGAGCGTGCTCTGCTTGCTTCGGATCAGCGCGCCATTGCACGTGTTGCGGACCAGTGCGCCACTGTGCGTGCTCTACGCGACGCACTGGCGCGTGGTTTGTGCACGATCAGCGAGTGCCTTGCGCGCCACTGCGCGATCAAGGCGCCAATGGTGCCACTGCACGATCAGCGCATGCTCTGCGCGCCACTACGCGATCAGTACGTCACTGCGCGTGCTGTGTTCGCTACTCGTCACTGCGTGTGCCGCTGTGTTCGCTGCGCGATCTGCACGTCACTACGAGTGCTGTGCGTCGGTGTGAGACCACCGCTACGCGTGCCTTAATATCGCAGCAAGAACACTTTTCAACATACCGGATTTTGGTTTGATTTCTAATTCATATTCACTTAGAATTGTCATTATTACGATTAGTTTTAAATACATCTGTATTTAATAAGCACTTCGGCTGTGAAGTGAGAAGTCACGGGACCGATCCCTGCGCCATTAAAGTGTTGGCGTATTTTTTAACCGACTTCAAAAAAAGGAGAAGGTTCTCAATTCGACGTGTATTATTTTTATGTATGTTACCTCAGAAATCTGTCATTTATCGACCGATTTGGAAAATTCTTTTTTTATTACAGTGAATATGCTTCCAGGTTGGTCCCATAGAATTTTTATCAAAATCGGTTGAGTAGTTTGGTTTTAAAACCAAAATAACTTGAAAACATATGTTGTCCAAATATACGACAATGCGAATTTTGCTTTTCTGTGACTTTTGAACAGACTTAAAAAATTAGGATGTTAACAATTCGTCGGAATCTTTTTTTTATGTATGTTACCCGATTACTCGAAGACGCCTGGACCGATTCGAGAAATTCTTTTTTTGTTTCAAAGGATATACTTCCCAGGTAGTCCCATTGGCACCAAGTCAGGATCTAATGTCGGGATCTCAGAAAAATCAAGGGAAACCCTCAAATTTTATAGTGACGAATAATTTGTTTTTTATTGAAGCCTGTGTACTTTTTATGAATTAAAAAACTTTTTCAGTGGTGTTTTCTTTTGGTACTCTATCCAACGTACCTATTTTATATTTGTACCACTAAAAAGCAAAAAATAAATTATAAGGTCAATATCCCGGCGAGCAGCAGGGCTGAGATCAATGAGACAGTCCTGTAGTCCTTCGTAAGCTTTTGCGCAAAGCCTCTCTGCACTATAGCGAGCCACTTCCTCACTCCCAGTTTTTGTGTAGCTGGAGCCCACACACTTGCACCGTATAAAAGTATTGGGTCAACTACAGCCGTATACAACAATTTTATAACTTTAGAGCCCAGCCCCAACTGTAGCCTTGCCGCCCTGGACAGTTGGTCGTAAAAAGCAGCTGCTTTTCTACATACGTCTGACACCTGAGCATTGAAAGTCAGAGCACTGTCTATTGTGACTCCCAAAAATCTTAATTTGCTTTTCCAGCCCAATGCCCACCCCACCCATGTGAAGGATTGGGGAGTCATATTTCAGCTTCCGTGTGATGATTATAGCCTTCGTATTTTGTGGAGCGAACTTGAGTTTAATTTTGACCTCCCCGTCCCTCACATAGGCTAGCGTATTATTGGCCTGTTCCTGTATCTTACCCATCTCGTATCCATTGCATGCGAGAACTACATCGTCTATCAAGCTCCGCTAGTAGTGGGTCGACGAGCAGATTCCAGATGACTATTATTCTTTTTGCAGTATTCTATCTTCTCCAGTATTTTCCCCATCACCGGCAACAGGCCTATCGGTCTATAGGATTTCACGTTCGTGTAGTCCTCCTTGGCAGGTTTTCAGGACCATGACCTTTGCCTCCTTCCAAGTGGTCGGGAAGTGGCCGATTTCTAGGCATTTGTTCCCAGTGATATGTACAATTCTGAGTACTTATCTATTGCTTGCTTACAGATATCGGCCGTTAGGCCATCTGCTCCCGGGGCTTTCTTTGGGTTGAAGCTATTTACAACCGCATTTAGTTCGTCTAGTGTAAATGGTGGGTCATGGTATTCAGCATTGACTTCGTCATTTACTCGTTCGGCTGTTTCCTCATCTGCTGGTGTTCTGCACTGTCTTCTTCCTCACTCGTACTTAGGGGCACTCCATTTCTAGTTAATGGCAGGTCTTCTTGTCTCTTGGACACCTTTCTGATCACTCTATATACCCCTTCCCATATGTTTTCCTTGTCTTGTTTACTACAAAACTCCTTCCAGCTCTCTAGTTGTGCCCTCTTGGCTTCATTCTCTTATCTTTCTTTTGATTGCAGGTACTCATCGACGAGCTTGGCTCTCCGGATCGGCGCTGCGCATCGGATTCTCCTTCTCCGGGTGTTGACCTCCTGCTTCATCTTGGCGAGTTTCCCGGACCACCGCGGTAAGTTCATACTATTTTTTATTTTTATTAATGGAATCGTATCATTAGCTGTTTTTATAATTGTATGTATATATTAGTAATAGTCAATTATCAATAATCTATGATGGATACATACTCGATTATTGATAAGAATCATAGCTCAGTCCAATGCGAAAAGACGTATAAATACGCGCGCATCGCATGATCGGTCTCTTTTGCATTAAAATCCCACTCGGGTGAGTTGAACAGTATACTAACCACTCGGTGTATTTCCGTGCTCTGGACTCGTGAGCTGTCATAAGGGTCTCTGGCACGGAATGTAACTGTTTCCAGGTTCCTAAGGTGCGGTAGGTGGTCGATGGACACGCTTGCCACATCACGACGCGGAAGCCACGCCACGTCTCACGGAACGGCGAGCTGTTGCCGAGCCTGTGACCTGAACCTCAAGCTGCTACGAGGCACGCCAGAAAGCTGCTGCGCAGACACTCACTCCGCTGCGCTGACGCGCCGCCATCGCCGCCAACGCACGTGGACCTAGGCGTGCTAACTACATGCACACGTGAACGGGGAGCTAACCCCAAGACCTCGCGCGCTAATGCAGACCTCGTGGCGTGGGTACTGCGCTGCGCCGAATCAATCGCCGTGCAACAACTACGTGTGCCAACATCGTGCCGTCCACCTGCAACGGTACCACCAGGCCAGTACCCCAAGTGTAGCATATCCATCAGCTACCGTGCTGTGTGTGAAGCGGTTGATTTATTCTGCTCTACCAATTGTTCTAGTTTTATATCAAAGTTTATCCAATTGGCCTTTTTGATGTAATATTTTTAAGTTGTGATTGTTCTCTGTTCAAAAATAAATCAGACAGACAGACAGACAGACAGACAGACAGACAGACAGACAGACAGACAGACAGACAGACAGACAGACAGACAGACAGACAGACAGACAGACAGACAGACAGACAGACAGACAGACAGACAGACAGACAGACAGACAGACAGACAGACAGACAGACAGACAGACAGACAGACAGACAGACAGACAGACAGACAGACAGACAGACAGACAGACAGACAGACAGACAGACAGACAGACAGACAGACAGACAGACAGACAGACAGACAGACAGACAGACAGACAGACAGACAGACAGACAGACAGACAGACAGACAGACAGACAGACAGACAGACAGACAGACAGACAGACAGACAGACAGACAGACAGACAGACAGACAGACAGACAGACAGACAGACAGACAGACAGACAGACAGACAGACAGACAGACAGACAGACAGACAGACAGACAGACAGACAGACAGACAGACAGACAGACAGACAGACAGACAGACAGACAGACAGACAGACAGACAGACAGACAGACAGACAGACAGACAGACAGACAGACAGACAGACAGACAGACAGACAGACAGACAGACAGACAGACAGACAGACAGACAGACAGACAGACAGACAGACAGACAGACAGACAGACAGACAGACAGACAGACAGACAGACAGACAGACAGACAGACAGACAGACAGACAGACAGACAGACAGACAGACAGACAGACAGACAGACAGACAGACAGACAGACAGACAGACAGACAGACAGACAGACAGACAGACAGACAGACAGACAGACAGACAGACAGACAGACAGACAGACAGACAGACAGACAGACAGACAGACAGACAGACAGACAGACAGACAGACAGACAGACAGACAGACAGACAGACAGACAGACAGACAGACAGACAGACAGACAGACAGACAGACAGACAGACAGACAGACAGACAGACAGACAGACAGACAGACAGACAGACAGACAGACAGACAGACAGACAGACAGACAGACAGACAGACAGACAGACAGACAGACAGACAGACAGACAGACAGACAGACAGACAGACAGACAGACAGACAGACAGACAGACAGACAGACAGACAGACAGACAGACAGACAGACAGACAGACAGACAGACAGACAGACAGACAGACAGACAGACAGACAGACAGACAGACAGACAGACAGACAGACAGACAGACAGACAGACAGACAGACAGACAGACAGACAGACAGACAGACAGACAGACAGACAGACAGACAGACAGACAGACAGACAGACAGACAGACAGACAGACAGACAGACAGACAGACAGACAGACAGACAGACAGACAGACAGACAGACAGACAGACAGACAGACAGACAGACAGACAGACAGACAGACAGACAGACAGACAGACAGACAGACAGACAGACAGACAGACAGACAGACAGACAGACAGACAGACAGACAGACAGACAGACAGACAGACAGACAGACAGACAGACAGACAGACAGACAGACAGACAGACAGACAGACAGACAGACAGACAGACAGACAGACAGACAGACAGACAGACAGACAGACAGACAGACAGACAGACAGACAGACAGACAGACAGACAGACAGACAGACAGACAGACAGACAGACAGACAGACAGACAGACAGACAGACAGACAGACAGACAGACAGACAGACAGACAGACAGACAGACAGACAGACAGACAGACAGACAGACAGACAGACAGACAGACAGACAGACAGACAGACAGACAGACAGACAGACAGACAGACAGACAGACAGACAGACAGACAGACAGACAGACAGACAGACAGACAGACAGACAGACAGACAGACAGACAGACAGACAGACAGACAGACAGACAGACAGACAGACAGACAGACAGACAGACAGACAGACAGACAGACAGACAGACAGACAGACAGACAGACAGACAGACAGACAGACAGACAGACAGACAGACAGACAGACAGACAGACAGACAGACAGACAGACAGACAGACAGACAGACAGACAGACAGACAGACAGACAGACAGACAGACAGACAGACAGACAGACAGACAGACAGACAGACAGACAGACAGACAGACAGACAGACAGACAGACAGACAGACAGACAGACAGACAGACAGACAGACAGACAGACAGACAGACAGACAGACAGACAGACAGACAGACAGACAGACAGACAGACAGACAGACAGACAGACAGACAGACAGACAGACAGACAGACAGACAGACAGACAGACAGACAGACAGACAGACAGACAGACAGACAGACAGACAGACAGACAGACAGACAGACAGACAGACAGACAGACAGACAGACAGACAGACAGACAGACAGACAGACAGACAGACAGACAGACAGACAGACAGACAGACAGACAGACAGACAGACAGACAGACAGACAGACAGACAGACAGACAGACAGACAGACAGACAGACAGACAGACAGACAGACAGACAGACAGACAGACAGACAGACAGACAGACAGACAGACAGACAGACAGACAGACAGACAGACAGACAGACAGACAGACAGACAGACAGACAGACAGACAGACAGACAGACAGACAGACAGACAGACAGACAGACAGACAGACAGACAGACAGACAGACAGACAGACAGACAGACAGACAGACAGACAGACAGACAGACAGACAGACAGACAGACAGACAGACAGACAGACAGACAGACAGACAGACAGACAGACAGACAGACAGACAGACAGACAGACAGACAGACAGACAGACAGACAGACAGACAGACAGACAGACAGACAGACAGACAGACAGACAGACAGACAGACAGACAGACAGACAGACAGACAGACAGACAGACAGACAGACAGACAGACAGACAGACAGACAGACAGACAGACAGACAGACAGACAGACAGACAGACAGACAGACAGACAGACAGACAGACAGACAGACAGACAGACAGACAGACAGACAGACAGACAGACAGACAGACAGACAGACAGACAGACAGACAGACAGACAGACAGACAGACAGACAGACAGACAGACAGACAGACAGACAGACAGACAGACAGACAGACAGACAGACAGACAGACAGACAGACAGACAGACAGACAGACAGACAGACAGACAGACAGACAGACAGACAGACAGACAGACAGACAGACAGACAGACAGACAGACAGACAGACAGACAGACAGACAGACAGACAGACAGACAGACAGACAGACAGACAGACAGACAGACAGACAGACAGACAGACAGACAGACAGACAGACAGACAGACAGACAGACAGACAGACAGACAGACAGACAGACAGACAGACAGACAGACAGACAGACAGACAGACAGACAGACAGACAGACAGACAGACAGACAGACAGACAGACAGACAGACAGACAGACAGACAGACAGACAGACAGACAGACAGACAGACAGACAGACAGACAGACAGACAGACAGACAGACAGACAGACAGACAGACAGACAGACAGACAGACAGACAGACAGACAGACAGACAGACAGACAGACAGACAGACAGACAGACAGACAGACAGACAGACAGACAGACAGACAGACAGACAGACAGACAGACAGACAGACAGACAGACAGACAGACAGACAGACAGACAGACAGACAGACAGACAGACAGACAGACAGACAGACAGACAGACAGACAGACAGACAGACAGACAGACAGACAGACAGACAGACAGACAGACAGACAGACAGACAGACAGACAGACAGACAGACAGACAGACAGACAGACAGACAGACAGACAGACAGACAGACAGACAGACAGACAGACAGACAGACAGACAGACAGACAGACAGACAGACAGACAGACAGACAGACAGACAGACAGACAGACAGACAGACAGACAGACAGACAGACAGACAGACAGACAGACAGACAGACAGACAGACAGACAGACAGACAGACAGACAGACAGACAGACAGACAGACAGACAGACAGACAGACAGACAGACAGACAGACAGACAGACAGACAGACAGACAGACAGACAGACAGACAGACAGACAGACAGACAGACAGACAGACAGACAGACAGACAGACAGACAGACAGACAGACAGACAGACAGACAGACAGACAGACAGACAGACAGACAGACAGACAGACAGACAGACAGACAGACAGACAGACAGACAGACAGACAGACAGACAGACAGACAGACAGACAGACAGACAGACAGACAGACAGACAGACAGACAGACAGACAGACAGACAGACAGACAGACAGACAGACAGACAGACAGACAGACAGACAGACAGACAGACAGACAGACAGACAGACAGACAGACAGACAGACAGACAGACAGACAGACAGACAGACAGACAGACAGACAGACAGACAGACAGACAGACAGACAGACAGACAGACAGACAGACAGACAGACAGACAGACAGACAGACAGACAGACAGACAGACAGACAGACAGACAGACAGACAGACAGACAGACAGACAGACAGACAGACAGACAGACAGACAGACAGACAGACAGACAGACAGACAGACAGACAGACAGACAGACAGACAGACAGACAGACAGACAGACAGACAGACAGACAGACAGACAGACAGACAGACAGACAGACAGACAGACAGACAGACAGACAGACAGACAGACAGACAGACAGACAGACAGACAGACAGACAGACAGACAGACAGACAGACAGACAGACAGACAGACAGACAGACAGACAGACAGACAGACAGACAGACAGACAGACAGACAGACAGACAGACAGACAGACAGACAGACAGACAGACAGACAGACAGACAGACAGACAGACAGACAGACAGACAGACAGACAGACAGACAGACAGACAGACAGACAGACAGACAGACAGACAGACAGACAGACAGACAGACAGACAGACAGACAGACAGACAGACAGACAGACAGACAGACAGACAGACAGACAGACAGACAGACAGACAGACAGACAGACAGACAGACAGACAGACAGACAGACAGACAGACAGACAGACAGACAGACAGACAGACAGACAGACAGACAGACAGACAGACAGACAGACAGACAGACAGACAGACAGACAGACAGACAGACAGACAGACAGACAGACAGACAGACAGACAGACAGACAGACAGACAGACAGACAGACAGACAGACAGACAGACAGACAGACAGACAGACAGACAGACAGACAGACAGACAGACAGACAGACAGACAGACAGACAGACAGACAGACAGACAGACAGACAGACAGACAGACAGACAGACAGACAGACAGACAGACAGACAGACAGACAGACAGACAGACAGACAGACAGACAGACAGACAGACAGACAGACAGACAGACAGACAGACAGACAGACAGACAGACAGACAGACAGACAGACAGACAGACAGACAGACAGACAGACAGACAGACAGACAGACAGACAGACAGACAGACAGACAGACAGACAGACAGACAGACAGACAGACAGACAGACAGACAGACAGACAGACAGACAGACAGACAGACAGACAGACAGACAGACAGACAGACAGACAGACAGACAGACAGACAGACAGACAGACAGACAGACAGACAGACAGACAGACAGACAGACAGACAGACAGACAGACAGACAGACAGACAGACAGACAGACAGACAGACAGACAGACAGACAGACAGACAGACAGACAGACAGACAGACAGACAGACAGACAGACAGACAGACAGACAGACAGACAGACAGACAGACAGACAGACAGACAGACAGACAGACAGACAGACAGACAGACAGACAGACAGACAGACAGACAGACAGACAGACAGACAGACAGACAGACAGACAGACAGACAGACAGACAGACAGACAGACAGACAGACAGACAGACAGACAGACAGACAGACAGACAGACAGACAGACAGACAGACAGACAGACAGACAGACAGACAGACAGACAGACAGACAGACAGACAGACAGACAGACAGACAGACAGACAGACAGACAGACAGACAGACAGACAGACAGACAGACAGACAGACAGACAGACAGACAGACAGACAGACAGACAGACAGACAGACAGACAGACAGACAGACAGACAGACAGACAGACAGACAGACAGACAGACAGACAGACAGACAGACAGACAGACAGACAGACAGACAGACAGACAGACAGACAGACAGACAGACAGACAGACAGACAGACAGACAGACAGACAGACAGACAGACAGACAGACAGACAGACAGACAGACAGACAGACAGACAGACAGACAGACAGACAGACAGACAGACAGACAGACAGACAGACAGACAGACAGACAGACAGACAGACAGACAGACAGACAGACAGACAGACAGACAGACAGACAGACAGACAGACAGACAGACAGACAGACAGACAGACAGACAGACAGACAGACAGACAGACAGACAGACAGACAGACAGACAGACAGACAGACAGACAGACAGACAGACAGACAGACAGACAGACAGACAGACAGACAGACAGACAGACAGACAGACAGACAGACAGACAGACAGACAGACAGACAGACAGACAGACAGACAGACAGACAGACAGACAGACAGACAGACAGACAGACAGACAGACAGACAGACAGACAGACAGACAGACAGACAGACAGACAGACAGACAGACAGACAGACAGACAGACAGACAGACAGACAGACAGACAGACAGACAGACAGACAGACAGACAGACAGACAGACAGACAGACAGACAGACAGACAGACAGACAGACAGACAGACAGACAGACAGACAGACAGACAGACAGACAGACAGACAGACAGACAGACAGACAGACAGACAGACAGACAGACAGACAGACAGACAGACAGACAGACAGACAGACAGACAGACAGACAGACAGACAGACAGACAGACAGACAGACAGACAGACAGACAGACAGACAGACAGACAGACAGACAGACAGACAGACAGACAGACAGACAGACAGACAGACAGACAGACAGACAGACAGACAGACAGACAGACAGACAGACAGACAGACAGACAGACAGACAGACAGACAGACAGACAGACAGACAGACAGACAGACAGACAGACAGACAGACAGACAGACAGACAGACAGACAGACAGACAGACAGACAGACAGACAGACAGACAGACAGACAGACAGACAGACAGACAGACAGACAGACAGACAGACAGACAGACAGACAGACAGACAGACAGACAGACAGACAGACAGACAGACAGACAGACAGACAGACAGACAGACAGACAGACAGACAGACAGACAGACAGACAGACAGACAGACAGACAGACAGACAGACAGACAGACAGACAGACAGACAGACAGACAGACAGACAGACAGACAGACAGACAGACAGACAGACAGACAGACAGACAGACAGACAGACAGACAGACAGACAGACAGACAGACAGACAGACAGACAGACAGACAGACAGACAGACAGACAGACAGACAGACAGACAGACAGACAGACAGACAGACAGACAGACAGACAGACAGACAGACAGACAGACAGACAGACAGACAGACAGACAGACAGACAGACAGACAGACAGACAGACAGACAGACAGACAGACAGACAGACAGACAGACAGACAGACAGACAGACAGACAGACAGACAGACAGACAGACAGACAGACAGACAGACAGACAGACAGACAGACAGACAGACAGACAGACAGACAGACAGACAGACAGACAGACAGACAGACAGACAGACAGACAGACAGACAGACAGACAGACAGACAGACAGACAGACAGACAGACAGACAGACAGACAGACAGACAGACAGACAGACAGACAGACAGACAGACAGACAGACAGACAGACAGACAGACAGACAGACAGACAGACAGACAGACAGACAGACAGACAGACAGACAGACAGACAGACAGACAGACAGACAGACAGACAGACAGACAGACAGACAGACAGACAGACAGACAGACAGACAGACAGACAGACAGACAGACAGACAGACAGACAGACAGACAGACAGACAGACAGACAGACAGACAGACAGACAGACAGACAGACAGACAGACAGACAGACAGACAGACAGACAGACAGACAGACAGACAGACAGACAGACAGACAGACAGACAGACAGACAGACAGACAGACAGACAGACAGACAGACAGACAGACAGACAGACAGACAGACAGACAGACAGACAGACAGACAGACAGACAGACAGACAGACAGACAGACAGACAGACAGACAGACAGACAGACAGACAGACAGACAGACAGACAGACAGACAGACAGACAGACAGACAGACAGACAGACAGACAGACAGACAGACAGACAGACAGACAGACAGACAGACAGACAGACAGACAGACAGACAGACAGACAGACAGACAGACAGACAGACAGACAGACAGACAGACAGACAGACAGACAGACAGACAGACAGACAGACAGACAGACAGACAGACAGACAGACAGACAGACAGACAGACAGACAGACAGACAGACAGACAGACAGACAGACAGACAGACAGACAGACAGACAGACAGACAGACAGACAGACAGACAGACAGACAGACAGACAGACAGACAGACAGACAGACAGACAGACAGACAGACAGACAGACAGACAGACAGACAGACAGACAGACAGACAGACAGACAGACAGACAGACAGACAGACAGACAGACAGACAGACAGACAGACAGACAGACAGACAGACAGACAGACAGACAGACAGACAGACAGACAGACAGACAGACAGACAGACAGACAGACAGACAGACAGACAGACAGACAGACAGACAGACAGACAGACAGACAGACAGACAGACAGACAGACAGACAGACAGACAGACAGACAGACAGACAGACAGACAGACAGACAGACAGACAGACAGACAGACAGACAGACAGACAGACAGACAGACAGACAGACAGACAGACAGACAGACAGACAGACAGACAGACAGACAGACAGACAGACAGACAGACAGACAGACAGACAGACAGACAGACAGACAGACAGACAGACAGACAGACAGACAGACAGACAGACAGACAGACAGACAGACAGACAGACAGACAGACAGACAGACAGACAGACAGACAGACAGACAGACAGACAGACAGACAGACAGACAGACAGACAGACAGACAGACAGACAGACAGACAGACAGACAGACAGACAGACAGACAGACAGACAGACAGACAGACAGACAGACAGACAGACAGACAGACAGACAGACAGACAGACAGACAGACAGACAGACAGACAGACAGACAGACAGACAGACAGACAGACAGACAGACAGACAGACAGACAGACAGACAGACAGACAGACAGACAGACAGACAGACAGACAGACAGACAGACAGACAGACAGACAGACAGACAGACAGACAGACAGACAGACAGACAGACAGACAGACAGACAGACAGACAGACAGACAGACAGACAGACAGACAGACAGACAGACAGACAGACAGACAGACAGACAGACAGACAGACAGACAGACAGACAGACAGACAGACAGACAGACAGACAGACAGACAGACAGACAGACAGACAGACAGACAGACAGACAGACAGACAGACAGACAGACAGACAGACAGACAGACAGACAGACAGACAGACAGACAGACAGACAGACAGACAGACAGACAGACAGACAGACAGACAGACAGACAGACAGACAGACAGACAGACAGACAGACAGACAGACAGACAGACAGACAGACAGACAGACAGACAGACAGACAGACAGACAGACAGACAGACAGACAGACAGACAGACAGACAGACAGACAGACAGACAGACAGACAGACAGACAGACAGACAGACAGACAGACAGACAGACAGACAGACAGACAGACAGACAGACAGACAGACAGACAGACAGACAGACAGACAGACAGACAGACAGACAGACAGACAGACAGACAGACAGACAGACAGACAGACAGACAGACAGACAGACAGACAGACAGACAGACAGACAGACAGACAGACAGACAGACAGACAGACAGACAGACAGACAGACAGACAGACAGACAGACAGACAGACAGACAGACAGACAGACAGACAGACAGACAGACAGACAGACAGACAGACAGACAGACAGACAGACAGACAGACAGACAGACAGACAGACAGACAGACAGACAGACAGACAGACAGACAGACAGACAGACAGACAGACAGACAGACAGACAGACAGACAGACAGACAGACAGACAGACAGACAGACAGACAGACAGACAGACAGACAGACAGACAGACAGACAGACAGACAGACAGACAGACAGACAGACAGACAGACAGACAGACAGACAGACAGACAGACAGACAGACAGACAGACAGACAGACAGACAGACAGACAGACAGACAGACAGACAGACAGACAGACAGACAGACAGACAGACAGACAGACAGACAGACAGACAGACAGACAGACAGACAGACAGACAGACAGACAGACAGACAGACAGACAGACAGACAGACAGACAGACAGACAGACAGACAGACAGACAGACAGACAGACAGACAGACAGACAGACAGACAGACAGACAGACAGACAGACAGACAGACAGACAGACAGACAGACAGACAGACAGACAGACAGACAGACAGACAGACAGACAGACAGACAGACAGACAGACAGACAGACAGACAGACAGACAGACAGACAGACAGACAGACAGACAGACAGACAGACAGACAGACAGACAGACAGACAGACAGACAGACAGACAGACAGACAGACAGACAGACAGACAGACAGACAGACAGACAGACAGACAGACAGACAGACAGACAGACAGACAGACAGACAGACAGACAGACAGACAGACAGACAGACAGACAGACAGACAGACAGACAGACAGACAGACAGACAGACAGACAGACAGACAGACAGACAGACAGACAGACAGACAGACAGACAGACAGACAGACAGACAGACAGACAGACAGACAGACAGACAGACAGACAGACAGACAGACAGACAGACAGACAGACAGACAGACAGACAGACAGACAGACAGACAGACAGACAGACAGACAGACAGACAGACAGACAGACAGACAGACAGACAGACAGACAGACAGACAGACAGACAGACAGACAGACAGACAGACAGACAGACAGACAGACAGACAGACAGACAGACAGACAGACAGACAGACAGACAGACAGACAGACAGACAGACAGACAGACAGACAGACAGACAGACAGACAGACAGACAGACAGACAGACAGACAGACAGACAGACAGACAGACAGACAGACAGACAGACAGACAGACAGACAGACAGACAGACAGACAGACAGACAGACAGACAGACAGACAGACAGACAGACAGACAGACAGACAGACAGACAGACAGACAGACAGACAGACAGACAGACAGACAGACAGACAGACAGACAGACAGACAGACAGACAGACAGACAGACAGACAGACAGACAGACAGACAGACAGACAGACAGACAGACAGACAGACAGACAGACAGACAGACAGACAGACAGACAGACAGACAGACAGACAGACAGACAGACAGACAGACAGACAGACAGACAGACAGACAGACAGACAGACAGACAGACAGACAGACAGACAGACAGACAGACAGACAGACAGACAGACAGACAGACAGACAGACAGACAGACAGACAGACAGACAGACAGACAGACAGACAGACAGACAGACAGACAGACAGACAGACAGACAGACAGACAGACAGACAGACAGACAGACAGACAGACAGACAGACAGACAGACAGACAGACAGACAGACAGACAGACAGACAGACAGACAGACAGACAGACAGACAGACAGACAGACAGACAGACAGACAGACAGACAGACAGACAGACAGACAGACAGACAGACAGACAGACAGACAGACAGACAGACAGACAGACAGACAGACAGACAGACAGACAGACAGACAGACAGACAGACAGACAGACAGACAGACAGACAGACAGACAGACAGACAGACAGACAGACAGACAGACAGACAGACAGACAGACAGACAGACAGACAGACAGACAGACAGACAGACAGACAGACAGACAGACAGACAGACAGACAGACAGACAGACAGACAGACAGACAGACAGACAGACAGACAGACAGACAGACAGACAGACAGACAGACAGACAGACAGACAGACAGACAGACAGACAGACAGACAGACAGACAGACAGACAGACAGACAGACAGACAGACAGACAGACAGACAGACAGACAGACAGACAGACAGACAGACAGACAGACAGACAGACAGACAGACAGACAGACAGACAGACAGACAGACAGACAGACAGACAGACAGACAGACAGACAGACAGACAGACAGACAGACAGACAGACAGACAGACAGACAGACAGACAGACAGACAGACAGACAGACAGACAGACAGACAGACAGACAGACAGACAGACAGACAGACAGACAGACAGACAGACAGACAGACAGACAGACAGACAGACAGACAGACAGACAGACAGACAGACAGACAGACAGACAGACAGACAGACAGACAGACAGACAGACAGACAGACAGACAGACAGACAGACAGACAGACAGACAGACAGACAGACAGACAGACAGACAGACAGACAGACAGACAGACAGACAGACAGACAGACAGACAGACAGACAGACAGACAGACAGACAGACAGACAGACAGACAGACAGACAGACAGACAGACAGACAGACAGACAGACAGACAGACAGACAGACAGACAGACAGACAGACAGACAGACAGACAGACAGACAGACAGACAGACAGACAGACAGACAGACAGACAGACAGACAGACAGACAGACAGACAGACAGACAGACAGACAGACAGACAGACAGACAGACAGACAGACAGACAGACAGACAGACAGACAGACAGACAGACAGACAGACAGACAGACAGACAGACAGACAGACAGACAGACAGACAGACAGACAGACAGACAGACAGACAGACAGACAGACAGACAGACAGACAGACAGACAGACAGACAGACAGACAGACAGACAGACAGACAGACAGACAGACAGACAGACAGACAGACAGACAGACAGACAGACAGACAGACAGACAGACAGACAGACAGACAGACAGACAGACAGACAGACAGACAGACAGACAGACAGACAGACAGACAGACAGACAGACAGACAGACAGACAGACAGACAGACAGACAGACAGACAGACAGACAGACAGACAGACAGACAGACAGACAGACAGACAGACAGACAGACAGACAGACAGACAGACAGACAGACAGACAGACAGACAGACAGACAGACAGACAGACAGACAGACAGACAGACAGACAGACAGACAGACAGACAGACAGACAGACAGACAGACAGACAGACAGACAGACAGACAGACAGACAGACAGACAGACAGACAGACAGACAGACAGACAGACAGACAGACAGACAGACAGACAGACAGACAGACAGACAGACAGACAGACAGACAGACAGACAGACAGACAGACAGACAGACAGACAGACAGACAGACAGACAGACAGACAGACAGACAGACAGACAGACAGACAGACAGACAGACAGACAGACAGACAGACAGACAGACAGACAGACAGACAGACAGACAGACAGACAGACAGACAGACAGACAGACAGACAGACAGACAGACAGACAGACAGACAGACAGACAGACAGACAGACAGACAGACAGACAGACAGACAGACAGACAGACAGACAGACAGACAGACAGACAGACAGACAGACAGACAGACAGACAGACAGACAGACAGACAGACAGACAGACAGACAGACAGACAGACAGACAGACAGACAGACAGACAGACAGACAGACAGACAGACAGACAGACAGACAGACAGACAGACAGACAGACAGACAGACAGACAGACAGACAGACAGACAGACAGACAGACAGACAGACAGACAGACAGACAGACAGACAGACAGACAGACAGACAGACAGACAGACAGACAGACAGACAGACAGACTTAATTTATTATATCTCTATAAAAAACCATACAATACATACATCACCTAGAAATAAAAAACCGTAAAATTTTTCCACCATGCGATCTAAAGTACATCTGACCGTTGTTTTATTCGTACTTTTATTTTTGCGAAGCTCGGTACTTATTCACAAGTGCTCTATTGTGCTGTGAAGACATCTGAGAAGCAATAAATCTAATCTCGTGTCGGAGCAACTTATTAAAGGAAAGCAGCTCAATGCTGTCACTAGTTCAAACGCGATGGTAATCAGTGCAGGCTTTGTTGCTGTATATATGTTGACAGCCTCCGTGGCGCAGTGGGCGAGTAGTCGGCTGTGAATCGATAGGCTGTGGGTTCGATACCCGCACTGAGAGAAATGTTTGTGTGACACAGATATTTGTTTCGGGTCAGGGTGTTGTGGGACCGTAGTCCTTCATAGTTACCCACGATATAGGGTTTCCCTAGTATGGGGTCACAACTATGTGTGTAACGGTTGGGTATTAAATATTAATTATAGGTCCTCATTCTATTGCGCTACATTTCCGTATATTAATCTTACATACGATCAATCTGCGAGTAAATAATTATGTTATTTACCAAAACCTAAAATAAAATGAAATAGAAAGTGTTATATTACAACCATAGTTACATTTTGAGGTTGTAAAAATAATATTATTATTGAAGATTCAATACATTCCACGAAAAAGAATACTACAATTATATTTTTTCAATACAAGTTTTTTGTAAGGTTTCATATTGTATAAATAATAAATCATATTAGGAATATTATTAGATATCTACTACTTCATACAGCCTACAAATAATATAGTTTCTACTTAGACCTTTCGCGATGTGGGCGTAAGCCATATTTCATATTACTTCATCTAAAATATATTCAAATAAAGATTCATCATCCCTGAATGTCAAACAAATCTCAATCCATTTAGCGTTGTTTCTCATAACGCTACGAACACAATAATTCATCACCGGTATTCCATTTCAATGTAACAAAAAGCGAAAAAGGATGATCCCTTTGAAACTTACAAGTTTTATATTTTTCTTTGTGCTTCCATCTTTGATGGAAGTTAGGCTTTGTTTGAGGGCCGGCCTTTAGTCAAAAGTTCAAGAAACCCTTAGTATTAGCGGGCTCGTCGGAGGGAGCCGTGCCGGCCCAATTTGAAAGAGCTACACACTCTTTGTCTCCTTACTTACTTACAGAGGCGGATAATAAAACAAATATTTAGCCGGATATTATGCATTTATATTTGGGATAAAATGTTTTGTCAACACGTGGAACGGGGGTCTTGGCCTTGTCTCTGCATTAGCTGCCAATGCCTTACTGTTACAATTGATCAAGAAGTATGAAAAAAATTGTAAACGTTATGAACAGTTGGTATATAAACAGATTCCAATTACACCAAAATCTATTTGATTTTTTATATGAAACTCTCAGCTCTGATTCGAAATGTGTTACTAAGGAACTAGTTCTTGAAATATTGAAATAGGACCAGTATTTGCGCTGAAGTATTGAGCGTCCGAACCCTACGCAAATAGGACAGCATCAGGGGAGATACTCAAACGTTTTAAGATGCTCAATAAGGGACCTCTTTCATTCATCCATATTGCTGTCCTGATTTATATGTACAACCATGTAGTATTATTGAAGTATTATTATATTAAGAGATAGAGATAGTGTAGCATTATACATGCGGAAGAAGTTGTACTTTAAATGTGATATGAAAATGAATATGAATCTTCATTTGAATAAATGTTTATTTATTTATTTTATTTAGGAAGGCTTACAGACTAATAACAACAACGACTAAAATCTATGATATAAAGAAATAGCTAATTACAAGCCCCCACTGACTTGTAGCCATATTGGCACCACTTACCTTTTTTTCTAACAATTATACAATTAATCTAAATATAAAGATCTAAAGATTAGTAAGTTGACATATTTTAGTGTGAGCTATGTGCTGAACAATTTTGTGTTGTCAGTACAAGTTTAACCTTTTCTATTTTAGTATAAAACAAGTCAACATCCAAGTCCGAATGCAGTCCATTGAAACTATTGAAGCTACGTATTAAAAATGCATTATGTCTGTATTTTGTGTTTGTAGAAGGCGTGCGTAGTAAAGGCCTTTGCCTAAATCATAACTGATTAGTGCGCAATGATAACTTTGAGAGAAGTTCAGGGCAATCGATAGATCCTCTAGCTAATTTCATTAAAAAACATATGTCATTTATACTTCGCCGATTTTCTAATGGTAGGAAATGATACCTCACACAACGATGATGATAGTCAGACGTCACTTGTTTCTTTAATCAGTTCGCATTTAAAAAGTTCAAGACATCGAAGTTCTAACTCAAAAATCTGTAGTAATTAACAAGAAAAAGTAGTACAGACAGAAAATGCAAAACAAATGTTGATAAATAAACAGTGAGCGAGATTTAAGCTCTAGGAAAGATACACTTTCAACAAGATACAAACTTCAATGAATTATACAAACAAATCCAACTATATGTTCTTTAAATAATAAGTAAAAGTTTTGTAATTCATAAAAAGTACACAGACTTCAATAAAAAAACAAATTATGCGCCACTATAAAATTTGAGGGTTGCCCTTGATTTTTCTGAGATCCCATCATCAGATCCTGACTTGGTGCCAATGGGACCACCTGGGAAGTATACCCTTTTAAACCAAAAAATAGTTTCTCGAATCGGTCCAGGCGTTTTCGAGTAATCGGGGAACATACATAAAAAAAACCGACGAATTGTTAACCTCCTCCTTTTTTGAAGTCGGTTAAAAAGATAAATTTAACTACAAAGATTTAACAAATTTTATTGATAGTAAATTATTTATATGTAGTTACTACACATGTATAATAATCCAAATATTTTGGATTCTTTGTTAATTTCATCTCGGACAAAAGGGACTAAGACTTAAACAGACTAAATAAAGTTATCTTTGACTTTGAATAATAAACAAAATAATGCTAAAGATTTGCTTAGTTGTCGTGTGTTCCTATGTTAAAATTTTGAAATTACCAGACGCTACTAAACTATGACGTATCTCTTTGATGAAATCTCTTTGTTAAATCGATTGTCTACAGATTTCAAGCTAGTAGGGTAAAACACCCTACTTTATGTGTCTTTGAAGATTAATGGGTGCCTGAAAATCAAGCTTATGGCCATACAATACCAAAGTATTGTATGTTACCATGTACCAAAGTATTGTATAAAGTTGGTTGAAGGCCAAAGCCAACTTTAGAGTTCTATAGCGTGCATAACATAGGCGAATTCATATATTATATTGGGATTTCGCAACAATTTTTGAGAAATCTGCTGACTAAACAGCTGTTTAAAAGTATACGTGTATTATTTATTCATAAAAAGTACACCGACTTCAATAAAAAACAAATCATGCGTCCCTTTAAAATTTGAGGGTTGCTCTCGATTTTTATGAGATCCCATCACCAGATCCTGACTTGGTGCCAATGGGACCACCTGGAAAGTATACCCTTTTAAACAAAAAAAGAATTTCTCGAATCGGTCCAGGCGTCTTCGAGTAATCGGGTAACATACATAAAAAAAAGATTCCGACGAATTGTTAACCTCATCCTTTTTTGAAGTCGGTTAAAAAGTGCTAGTACATTAGGGCTTAGAAGTTTAATTTGTACTTTTGTTGAATATATCTTATTATGAATCAATTTATCTATTCAAATAAATCTTTAGCCATAAAATATTTGATTCATAGATTCTTATCATTAAATAAAAATACGCCACATTTTACTTTTAATGTAGCTTAACTAAACGAACAAACAATAAATTAAAAAAATCTGGTTTATATTTTAATTAAAACTCTACCACCATGGCCGTCCGGTACCTCATTGTAGATGTTTGTATGAGGATATAGAGCTTAAACCGTCAAGGTTATTGGCGTGGTAGGATTACTTAAGTAGGAATCAAGATTTGGTTTATATTGTTGCTGGTCTATATGAACCAACTGAATAGCAGAAGAACTAATGGAGTTCATACTGCTTAGAAAACCCAATCGCCATTGATTTTGGTTTTTAAAACTCACTGTAGCGATTTTAGCACTCATTTTTTGTGAATCTTCATTGAATCATACATGATATTTCATTATCATCATGATATTTCAATATTTTTTATGGAAATAAGATAAACTTAAAGCATTAACGAACATAAACATATTAAAAATTTGTATCCTTAAGTAAGAACTTAAGAAGAGCTGTAATGAAAGGACGTGATTACGGTAAATACTGAAGTTAATAAAATTTTGACTGGTCTTGGATTGTTCAATTTTTGAAGCGGAATCCATGGAATGATGATGCAAGATGTTAATGAATGGACTTACTAATGGCATAGAGAAGAGACGTATAATTACAATGTCGTTTTCCTCGTTTGATTCGTGTTCCAATGGTAATGTTCAATTTCTTAAAAGCGCCACAGCAGCACTTCATTAGTTTTTCCCCGCCATCTGCGACCCGCATTTTGCGATTGTTTGTGCTACGACTCATGCCCTGCAATGCCTCTGCCTACACTCTCTTCATTAATAAAGCGGAATATTCAGATTTTGCTACTGCCTTTTGTTTTACTTTTTCTTTAAATTTCCGTTCTAAGAAAAGAGGAAACAGAAATAAAAGTAAATGAAAATGAATTATTTAATCAATTTTCTTGAAAAGAATCAAAAGAAAAAAAGTTAAACGTTTTATCAATTGAAACGAAAATGGAATACGTGTTTTAATTAGTAACCGTGGAGTTTTGTTGAAAAATTATATAATAACTAGCGAACCGTGCAGATGTCGTCCTGCCCGTAAAAGTAGCGCCACACCAAGGGAGGGAGCATATCGTTCCCGATCCCTCTCGGCACTCTCCTTCTGCGAGATGACGCTCTCGCAAAAGTGGGCCACCGCACGCTAGGACCTCCAGCTGGCGACCATGGACGACACCACGGCCGGCAGCGAGAGGTCTCCTCCGACGACCTTACTGAGAGCGCTGCGCTGTTCGTCCCATTCTGGGCACTCCTCCAACGTATGTTGGGCCGTGTCCTCGCGGCAGTTGCCACAGTGGTGGCACACGGCAGACATCACCTTTCCGATCCGACACAGGAACGAATCGAAACACCCGTGGTGCGCCAGTACCTGCGTCAGCCGGAATGTTGGCGCACCGTGACGCCTGTCTAGCCATATCAGACGGGTCACCTGATGGAAGTAGTCGCCGCCACCCATAGACTTCTGCAATGCCAGGGCATAGCAAAGCCCCTGCTTACCATTAAAAGCGTTAGCTGGTTCAAAACCAACCCAAATGGCTTACATCTCTGGATTTTTTAAGCTAAGTGTGTATTCATTGTTAATTATGATTAATCGGCGAAGGAAACCTGCAAGCTTGAGAATTCTAAATAAGAATTTTAAAGGTAGTGGATTAGTGTCTAACAGAGAGCTGTTATTTGTAGAGGAGGCTTGGCCCAGCAGTGAGACAATGGATAATACAGGGTTGGTGTTATAGATATTAATCCTTAAATATTTCAGTTAAAACGTGGATGTGACTGCGTAAATTAACTTTTGATCCTGCCACAACGGAATAAATTGAGGCAACAAATAACATTTTCGAAACTTATGAAATTAATCGCGTTGTTTTGGCACTTCCCATGTCAGGCAGGTATTGAGCATGCCCAGGGGCCCGATCCGCTGCCAAACACCGCCTAACTCGGCTGAATGTGAAAACTTTTAGAATACCGTCGCGCATTATGGACTTTTTTATTTCGCCATAAAGAGTTTAAAGATGGTCCCGATAAACCTGCGTTCTATTGACTAGCTTTATGACTTCAAGGTCGGAAAGTTGATCTAAACGGATGTTTGAAATTGAATTTTTGACTTTGCTGAAATTGACCTCTTTACTGACTCTTCTCTTTGGGGTAAAACGATGGAGATTTAACTTTATTTTCACAAACGAAATACCTGGCTTGCAAACCAATAGCATTATTATTATATTTGACGTCATCCGAGGCACAGCGGGCGAGAAGCCAGCTGTGAAACGAGAGGCCGTGGGTTCGATTTCCGCACTGAGGAAAGTATTTGCCGTGCCAGAATAAAAAAAAAATTAAACACTAACGACATTATAACGACTAATCTAAGTTATTTGTAGCACTAAATGTTTTTTTTAAATAAATATACCCAACAGTCATACACATAATCCTGAATCACGAACTAGGAAGATCTACAGTCCCACAAAACCTATATCTATCTGTCATACAAACATTTGTCTCGGTGCGGGAATCGACCCCACGGTTTGTCGTTTCACAGCCGGCTACTCGCTCTGTTATTTATTCACCGTTGAACATGACTAGACATAGTAGCTCCGAAAAACATTCTGTTCTCATGTCCTATCTCACATTTCAGGGTATAAAGAAAAGGCCGTTGGTCGTAAAGTTGATCCTTACACATAAAAAGTATAGGACGGTACATTTTCTTTTCATCATAGGCTGTTTCATCTATCGATACCCTATGGCTATAAAACATTTACGTACTAGGGTTCAATATAAGGCAGGCTTCTCTACAATTATAATCCCCTTTTATATTTTAGATAAAATATGTATTAACAGCAGCGATAGCCTAGTAGGTTGCGGTACGGACTGTCGAGGCGAAAATCGTATGTTCGAAACCAGCCCAAACGGCATACACTTATGACTTTTCTATTGTATAATAATCTTTTCTCGTGTATAATATACGCTTGATTTAGGTATGCAGGAAACCTGCATACCAAAAATATATTATAATATTGGTAGGTATGTATATAAATAACATAGGCACTCACGCCTGTAATCCCTGAAGGGGTATGCAGAGGTGTAACTAGTACACCCTCATTACGCCTAGCTTATTACCGCCCCATGATGTTATAGGGGACGAGCCTATCGCCATTCCAGGAACAATTCCAGACTCCAGGCTGATACTGAGTATTTCCTGGTAGAAAAACCCAACATCACTTTTACTCGACCCGGGATCGAACCCACCACGAATCGAAGACCACAGCACAGTAGTCATACCGCGTACGCAATAACAACTACGCCCCCGAGGCATTAAAAAGTATATTTAGACTAATATACAAAATCTCTGTCTGGGATAATTAATGAGTCTATCGTGAACTAAGGGAAACTAAGGGAAATTACTATTTATATTAATAATAAAATATTAATTTATATGTCAAACATTTTATTTATTTTCCAAACAAAGTTACTTATTTGGCATATTTTCGTGATAAAAATATTTTTTTTACTTGAAATTCTGTAAACATTCGCAAAAACCGCACGAGTGCCTCGCCGGGTGAAACATGCCGCGCGGAAAATTTTAAAATGTTACACAATATCAAAATGAACCGGGTTGCGTTAATGAGCAGAGCAACCTGGTATTTTTCCATATTTATAAAATAACTCCTGGTACGTTTATCTATATTTCCCGGTAGGGCCTCAGCGACCGTAAATTTTCAGACAACTTCGTCGAATGGAAAAACTTTATTTATATTTGAGTTGGGAGAGGGTTGGTGAATACTAAATCAGATTTCTCGGGAATGGCGGTGCTTGAGGACAAAATGTTTACGTCCTTAACACTCGCTACATCTGTCGGGTATTTACGTAATTTTTTCCCAAAGAATAGAATAATGACGTGAATGTGGGAGAGTTCGTCGAATGTTAATGATATATAATGTTATTTCAAATGTATAGGGTGTTTGACTGGTGTAACCAAAAAATATAAAACTGCACTAGTAGAAAGGATAGTGGGCCATCATATTTATTAAATACATTTTTTTATTTTAAACGTATTATAAACATTTTATTTTCGTCATTAAAATTTAGAATTTTTAATCTGTATCACTCGGTGCCAAAAACGTAGCAATACCGGCCGCCATTACTCGTGACGACATCGCACATAAACATTGCATCCTACGACAAACAAAATTGTAAGGAAGAACATATTTTTCGATGTGTAAACGTGTTAATTTCGTCTTCAAGTCTTCTATAAGAATGGAAGAAGGCATTACAAGGGCTGATAGTCGAAATCTGCCACTTCTTTCTTAAAACTTTGGATTTTGGCACATGGATGAACAATTTATCGGGATTTAGTGTCGAGTTTTTACACAAAGGCATTGAACAATATTTATATGCTGGCTCATTAATTTTTGTGGAAAAACTAGATATAAATGCAAATAATTTGTTATGTTGTTAGGTGTCACGAATGTTTGTAGATGTGCGATGACGTCACATAGAGATAATGTCACGACAACGCGTTTTAGCGCGAAATTATATATGAAAAAATTAAATCACGGATTTTATATAAATTGAGTATATTTCAATAATAAAAATATTACGGGGGCTATAAGTGAAGCGTCCTCTATCGATGTCCATCAATTTTCAAAAATTGTCAAATACCCTTGCATTTTGCGGCTCATATATTTCCCCGAATGCTTATCACTGATTATGATGTGGGTTTTTTCCTTCCAGTAACAAGATGGTTGAACAAATTTTTAAGCTTAATTATTGTATTTAACATTTATATCTTACATAACTATAAAACACCTTTACTCTATAACGTAACTACACTAGATAACTGAGCGATTTATAATATAGCAATCTTTATCTAAATTATTAAATAACATAGGCTGCCTTGGTGGCGCAGTTGTAATTGCGCAAGCGTTACAACCGCTGTGCTGAGGTCTCGGGTTCGATCCCCGGGTCGGGTAAAGTGATATTGGGTTTTTCTATCTAGAAATTCTCAGTATTAGCCCGGAGTCTGGAACCTGTGCCCGATATGGCGATAGGCTCGCCCCCTATCACATTATGGGACCGAAATTCGGAGAAAAGTGGGTGTACTGGTTACACCTCTGCCTACCCCTTCGGGGATTATAGGCGTGAGTGTATATGTATGTATTAAATAACAATAATAAAATAATTGTATTATACATTGTCCCTCTGCTGACGAAGCAGACGAGCAGACGGGCCACCTGACGGTAAGTAGTCACCGCCGCCCATAGACTTCTGCAATTCCAGAGCACAGCAGAGCCGCTGCCTACCGTTAAATGTATTGATATTAAGAATAGTTACTTCAGATAATGCTATTGCTTACGTCATAAACGTATATAGGCATTCCAAAACAGAAAACAAATATAGGTCAACGACGTGAAGCTTTCGCTTTTAGACGATAGGAAAAGAAAGAAAGAAAAAAACGGATTGGTTTATTTCATTTCAAAGAGTTACGGATGGGGCAAAAAATTGGAAAGTATATTCTTTTCTCAAACAAAAGTATATGCAGCGATTATGTAATAAGGGGAGGTTCGAGATGTAAGAGAACCTAGGTATGTATATAAAATTTTATAAAATTATAAAAGTATTTGGTTATAGACAAAGTCTTGAAACATCATAGAGCCTCATTGGTTTTCTATTTAAATGGCATATAAGCTTTATATGCTATTCAATGCTTATATGACTTATTATTCGTTTAATTTAATAATGAATATTTAAAAAAAATAGATCCAAAAAAAAATATCGGAATATAAAACTTCTAAGTTATATATAGTTGTCTAAAATTATAATATTGTATATTAGTTTTTAATAGCAGAGATAGCCTAGTTGGTCGCCGTACGGACTGCCAAGACGAAAGTCGTATGTTCGAAACCCAAGTGGCATACACCTCTGACTTTTCTAAAGTTATGTGTGTATTAAATGTAAATTATCGCTTGCTTACCGGTGAAGGAAAACATCCTGAGGAAACCTGAATATCTGAGAATTCTTATACGAATTTCGAAGGTATGTGAAGTCTACCAACCCGCATTAGGCCAGCGTGGTGGACTAAGGCCTAACCCCTCTCACTTGTAGAGTAGGCCCGTGCCCAGTAGTGGGACAATATTTAATACAGGGCTAGTATTATTATTATATTAGTTTTTGTATATATAATCATAAATAATGCGATGACTATAAAATAAAAAGGCATACTTATAAGTAGAGAAACTATTACTCAAGTAAATTCTATTTTACAAGCAGAACAGGGCCAGTAAGTAACTAGTACAACAATAAAAATAAAGGATTATAATAAGGCAGTTTTATTTGGCGAAAGTTCACGTGAAGGCTTTGAAGTTTGCTTGTTATGTGATATTGTAGTGAACGAATAAAAGAATATTATTACTTGGTACTATACGAATTGTTGGAACAGTAAAATAAACGAAAATATTCAAAGATCCCTTCAGTACAATTTATCTGTATTAATTTATTAATGGAATACACTAGTAATTTGTTTCTTTTTGTACGTAGGGAGAAATCTCTAGAATTACTAAATTGATTTAAAATAATATTTCACTAATAAAAAGCTACGCTATTCCTCTATACTCATGTTAAATAATATTATAAAGCTGAAGAGTTTGTTTGAACGCGCTAATATTAGAAACTACTAGTTTGAATTGAAAAATTAATTAAGTATTGGATAGCCCATTTATCGAGGAAGGCTATAGAAAATATAACATCACGCTATGACCAATAGGAGCGGAGCATCAATAAGGCGATAATTGTATATTGTCTGATCGGTCACCGTTTTATTTTTGACTAATACAAACTAGTCTATTTATGAAAAAACTAATTTTGATCACAGAAAGTGACTTCCATGTGGGCGTACCGGAGAGCAAAAAACAAACAAACAAAAAGCTATATTTGTACTGAACTTCTGACTTATGTATATTTATATTAATGAAATGTATATGTTACATGGCACTTGAGACACGTTCCAGAAATATAACAATAATGTTTTATAGTACATCTGTCCGACGTATGGTATGCGTCAAGACCTGTCTGTGTCCTTAACATAATTGACCAAAACAAACGACTACCTTACGTTACTCTTAAATATATCGAGTACTCCTTACTAACGTGTAAGTAGAAACTATATTGACTTATTTTATGTTACTTTATACGGGTCACAAAGGTCGTCACATTTGCATAACCCTCATTTTTCAGAAGTCCCTTACGCAGCATACGGTATCGATAACACATTTAAGAGAACCCTTTAATATAGACGAAAATGTGTCTTTAGCGAATCTTTTAATAAGGAAAAATTTGGAATTTGATCACAGTTCATGCAACGCTTAAAAATTATAAAGTTTACTTTACTTTGTCAAAAACATATTAGCACACACATACACGGGCCTGCAATCCCCGAAGGTGTAGGCAGAGGTGAAACTAGTTCACCCACTTTTCGCCGAATTTGTTACGGTCCCATAATGTGATAGTGGGCGAGCCTGTCACCATACCGGGCTCAATTCCAGACTCCGGGCTGATACTGAGTATTTCTATATAGAAAAACCTAATATCACTTCACCCGACCCGGGGATCTAACCCGAGACCTCAGAATAGTACTCGTAACGCATGCGCAATTACAACTGCGCCACTGAGGTACAAATTAGTAAGTATGAAGGTTGTTTTATAGAACACAGGTGCGTAATTTGTGTACTGTAATTGGCAAGTACACAGTCTCATTTGGGACCTAAATGTAAATGTGACGAAAGTGTGTGAACTCATTACACAGGGTAAATGGTGACATTAGATTTGGTCTGTGACTTCAGTTGTGCTCTGAAAAACTTTTCGATGTTTCGTAACGTACTAGTGTTTTTACCAGAGAATAACATTGTATTAGTTATTCAATCTAGAGTTAGATAGACGCTTGACTGTAGTGAATTTGACGATAACTGTCTTGGTTTTTTTTTATTGTTATTCTTTTAGATATAAATTTTTTCAGCTTTTTTTTTATTACTTACACCCAACAGTTACACACATATTCCTGACTAACTACGAAAGACTTTCGGTCTCAAACAGACAAAAAAAAAATTTGTAGATCAAAGCCTTGCCCTGACATTTTACAGCCGTTGAGCCCGTTTGCCCATAGAGCCATGGAGTATTTAAAAATGGACATATAAAGTGAATTTTGGTGCTATTATCCAATGAAGGTTAAACATAGCTTATTTCAAGATAAAAAAAAAAAATCTACTCAAATTGCTCTTTTGCGAGTTCAAATACGAACCTGGTACTGCCCCTTGGTGGCGCAGGTGAGTATGACGCCGGTGTCATTGCTGAACTCCACGTGGTGTGGCGGCTCCTGGATGTTCAGTGGTCTCCGCGGCTCTGGGGACACTCGCACTGCTGTCAACAAAAGCAGACTTTAACTTTGTTGTCCAACAATTATTGTCATTTTTTTATCCTGGCATAGTGACCACACTGCACTTGATGGTAAGCACAGTGCCATCTAATTACAGTATCGAGTAGCGAGAGACAATCTATCCCCTGCTACTCAACATAATCATGCCGGCCTGCTTCTTAACACTACATCATGGGCAAGAAGGTGAAGAAGCGGTCGAAGGTCTAGTGTCAGAGTACTCAAAAGGCCGCAACACGGCCAAAAATAAAAAAATAAATTATCAATTTACTTTCTAGTTTAGGTTTATTTACTCAATAAGGTTAATTTTAAATTGGCAGTAATTTAAAATATCACTACTTTGGTGCAATATTGTGTTAAGGGCCAAATTTTAATGGCATCCATGTGCATAAGTTGATAATTTTATCGAAAATCTGAAGCGAAGCATTATTAAATCTGACGTTCTGTTCATATGCATAAATTGGTGTAAAAACAGCTATACCATAACAAAGGTGTAGACTATATCGATTAAATCTTCACTCTATTATGATCCTTAACGTGTGCGAAATAAGGCACATATAATAGATTGTTTATTATTTAATTTCATTCTCTATATATGAAACCTGGATATAAACCAATTGACTCTAACCACGACACAGAGAGACGAGCTGTTTTGGCGGACTTTTCACCACCGTACGGAGATTGCTATCCAGCCTACAAATATATGTATCATGCAGTCACTCCACCAGCGAATAAGTTATCTGTAGAAATAAAAATTAAACGCTATTCGTTGGTAAGCGCATCATTTGAGGATGGCTGGATTGATTTGGTATTTTTTTTATATTTATAATACTCCGAATAAGCTAAGAGCAAAAATATAGAATTTGACGGGAAAATAGAAGAGTTCGTGAAAATCTAAATATACGACATTTCAGTCTCTTAAAATACTGATAAACGTAAGCACGTGAAACTGTCAACAGGAGATAGGATATAGTTATGTCATAGGTAGTAGGTATAGTGATGCAGCATATCCGAATTCTAAGTATAAATGAATTAGTGAAAAGAATAATTATATAAGCTGAACCTAAAATAGTATTTGTTTTAGTATATATTAGAACGTCATATTAAGCGAACCTTTTTTATTACCTTTTCGGCTAATCATTGTATATAACAGTCTTTGCAATATGGAAAAACTATTTTTTTATTAAACAGAAGTATTTGAATTTATATAAAACAAAAGACTATTTTGTTTCGTTATGTTTTCAATTTCGTTTCTATACATTGCCAAATTATTTGAACATTATTTAAAAACCATTTCAGCGTTGGCATAAAAATGTAGTGATTTACGCAATATATATGTAGCTAAACACACGTGGCCACAGTATTTTAAGGTAATATGAGCAGAATGTATACAGGAAGTACGGTCTATCGCTCGTGCAAGCGGCGGAAGTAGAGCCGAGCTTTGATCAGCAGGTCAATGTGGCACTGACCGCTGATTTTCAAAAGCTTCACAGGCCTGGTTTACTCATTAAATTATATATACACTCATATACACTAGCCTGTAATCCCTAAAGGGGTAGGCAGAGGTGTAACCAGTACATCCACTTTTCGCCGAATTGCAGTCCCATAATGTGATAGGGGGCGAGCCTATCGCCATACAACATAAATACTCATTAAATTAGTTTCATATTTGCAGGAAATAATGATGAAAAATCTCATTTAAGTATCATTCGACTTGCCATCTACTAGAGCAGAGACATTTAAAAATGACATATTATTGTATTTTCGATTACAACAATTTATTGATTCGACGTGCTATAAATTTACGCTGACTCTATTCTTGTATTTCGTTCACGTGTATCAAGTGACATGTAACATAACGCGATAATATAAGGTAATCGAAAGGAAATAGAATCTTACTACTATTATAAATGCGAATCTTTGGCTGTATGGATGGATGGATGTTTGTTACTCAATCACGCCAGAACGGCTGGAGGGATCTGGTTGAAATTTGGCACAGAGATAGATTATAGTCAGGAATAGCACATAGGCTACTTTTAGTTTTACACAAAGCATGGGATGGACATGATTTTTTGCGTAGTGGCAGTTTAGGGATCAGAAAATGATATAGGCTACTTTTTATCCTGGAAAAATGCACGCTTCCTATGGGATAGCAAAATATATAACGGTCTAATAGCTTAAGAAGTCTCCATGGATTTTATACCTTTTCTTTCAAAAATAACTACCACACGGGCGAAGCAAGAGCAAAAGCTAGTATAATATAAAGCAGATAATTGAACTACACTTCAAAAACAATGAGATATGAAGGCAAATGTCTTGAGATGAAGATCTTATCTCCAAGAAAGAATTACGTAAGAGTCGATTTACCTCTAACTGAAATAATATCTCACAATAACGTTGCGAATGTAGACGTGCGATTATCTTCGACCCTTTATAAATTATGTTTTATCTAAGCAACAATAGTATATTTCATGGCGAAATTAAGGTTGTATCGGTTACCGAATCCGTGGAGACGCGTTTTGAATATATCAACGTATATTTGGTATTATAGTCTGATCCAATTAAGCTACATAACTAATATATATAATATTACGTATGCAGCATAAAATATATAGACGTAAATCTGTATATATAAAAGAAGAAGCTGACTGACTGACTGACTGACTGACTGACTGACTGATCGATCAACGCACAGCCCAAACGGCTGGGGTTAGAGACTTGAAATTTTGACAGTAGGTACCTTTTATGACGTAGGCATCCACTAAGGAAGGGTTTTTGGAAATACCACCCCTAAGGTGGTAAAATAGGGGATGAAATTTTGTATGAAAATTCGTCATTTTTGAAGTTAAACGCACGAAAATTGGTATTTTGTAGTGTATACTTTTTGTCTCAAACATGACCTCCACGCGGGCGGAGCCGCGAGCAACAGCTAGTGTATTATAAATAAGTCTTATAATGTACAATACAACCTATCCCACTAATATTATAAATGTGAAAGTTCGTATTTTTGGTTGTTTGTTATTCAATCACCCAAAAACTGCAGAATAGATTCGGATGAAATTTAGCACACAAATAGTTAATCAGCTGTTAATTTATCAGCTAGATTAACTCATAGGATTGTATTTTATCCCACAAGTATATTTTTTTTTATAAATTCACAATTAAACAGATATAAAAAGATGTAATAGCTTAAGATGTCCTATGGATTCTATTATATTTCTTCCAATAATAAGGTTGCATGTAGAAAGAGCCGCGGGCAACAGCTAGTATGTACATAACATATTAAAAATTAATAAAGTATGATTTATAATGTTGGTAAACCACAAGCAAGCCCAGTGTGTATCATCAATGCAGTTAAAAATGTTAATATTTTCTAGAATTGTTTGTCTGGATCATTATGTACAGTCTGTGTAGCATCCGTCCACCGGATATATTTCGATGTCTGCTTTTAAACCTTTGTAGATGTGTTCATATTTGTGTACCACTTATAAAATATAGTTTGAATTTAAATTTTAAAACATACGCATAGAATGGTCCATAACAATACAAGTTTAAAATTCATAAAATGTGCCAAATACAAAGTACCTAAACACAATAGGTATAATCTTACTACTATTATAAATGCGAATGTTTGGATGGATGTTTATAACTCAATCACGCCAGAACGGCTGGATGGATCTGGTTGAAATTGAGCACAGATATAGATTATAGTCTGGAATAGCACATAGGGTACTTTTTATCACGGAAAATGTATGGTTCCCGTGGGATAGTTTAGTTTTTGTTTTACACAGAGCAAGGTCGCGACATGATTTTTTGTATAGTGTTAGTTACGGGGTCTGAGAATGACATCGGCTACTTACTTTTTATCCCGGAAAATGAACAGTTTCGTTGGGATAGCATAATATAGAAAGATGTAATATCTTAAGATGTCTGCATAGATTTTATACCTTTTCTTTCAAAAATAACAACCACGAAAGCGGAGCCGCGGGCAACAACTTGTATGTTTATAAAAATCTTCACAAACTACTTATAAATAATCTTTCAAAGCACGTCAGCAATTCCATAACAGGCAACGTCACATAACTATACTACTCTTGAGGTGTCGCCACTCGTTTCCGCTTCAATTCATCTATTATGACACTATTAGTCAGCAAAGGGGGTAAACACCACCTTCCTCCCATTCCCTACGCAGGTGCACAGACAGTACACATAGACAGACGACGCTCGCGGTTATCGTGAAATTAAACGGAAATCGAACGTTGCGGCTTGCGGTCTCCGCCGACTGAGGAACCTCTACTTATCCATTGTATGTAGTGCACAAATCTGGTCAGGACTGATTGCAACTCCAGTGCCGTGCAAAATGTAGATGTAGAAATGTTCATTTTTAATCTAAATAGTGCTGAAGAAAATAACATTAGAGTTAAAAGAATTGATAAAATATAAAAATTTCAACTTCTTATAATTAATGAGGAATAGTAAACACAATATAAAATTAATACATAATACACACATACGCTCACTATAATCCCCGAAGGGGTAGGCAGAGATGTAACCAGTACATCCACAGATTTTTTTTGCCGATATACTAATTGGCTTTCCGCCCTAATAAGTCTTTCATCATTACCAGACTCCGCGGTGCAAAAGGCAATGGGTAGCTCAGAAATTTAAAGCCACGGGTTCGATCACGCACTGAGGTAAGCACTTGTGTGACCTACAAGTATTTCTTGCGGGTCTGAGTGTTGTGAGACTGTAGTCCCTGTAAATTCTTAATATGCTATAGGTTTTACACAGTGTGGGGTAAAGACTATGTGTGTAACTGTTACTTATGCAGGTACAGTATTTTAGTATTTCAGGGGCGGTTAGAATACCCTGGGATCGCTCCGTAAGCGCCGAAGAAGGCCACCGCGGGGTTTTAGCTGGTAGTGTCGGGTGGGGTGTACATTAGGGGTAGGGACTCTGCCCAGCGGCAGCACGGATAGCCATCATCCGGGCAAGGGAGATGCTGGGTCGTAAGACCGGCTAGTCCAGCATAACCGGCAGTAATAAAACGCTTTCCCCTTTAGTTAGGTTGTAATAATAATACATTGGTTATATTGAATGAAGTAACAATTTAAGTATAACCAGGGTACAGTAAACTTATATTGCGATTTATAAATATAAGTAGTAAGACATAGTTAATAGGTTAATGGTTTATTAACGGTGGTCGAAATAAATTCTTAATTTTGAGTTGTATTTTCGCGTTAGAAATATATTAGCTGGCTGAATATAAATTACTAGCTGTTGCTCGCGGCTCCGCCCGCGTGGAGGTCATGTTTGGGAGAAAAAGAATACAATACAAAATACCAATATTCATGCGTTTAACTTAAAAATGACGGATTTTCATACAAACTTTCATCCCCTATTTTACCCCCTTAGGGTTGGTATTTCCAAAAACCCTTCTTTAGTGGATGCCTACGTGATAAAAGGTACCTACTGTCAAAATTTCAAGTCTCTAACCCCAGCCGTTTAGGCTGTGCGTTGATCGATCAGTCAGTCAGTCAGTCAGTCAGTTTCTTCTTTTATATATACAGATTATATTCAGCCTCTGTGGCGCGGTTGGCGAGTAGCCGGCTGTGAAACGAGAGGCCGTGGGTTCGATTCCCACACCGGGACAAGTGTTTGTGTGACAGATAGATATTTGTGTCCGGGGTCTGGGTGTTGTGAGACCGAAAGTCTCTCGTAGTCCCTGATACCCACAACACAAGACTCGTATCTTAGTGTGGGGTCGGGGCTATGTGTGTGACTGTTGGGTGTTATTATTATTATTATTTATTATTAGATCAAACATTAGGCTATAAGCCCATTAGTATTCTCAAGTAGTTTAAGAGCTCTTTCGACGCGTTTGTACAATAAAATTTGTAATGACATTGAAAAATTAACTAAAGCAATTAAGCGAAAGTTGCGTAGTATAAGCCTGTTACATTTTCAAAGTAATTACTAGTCAAAAAGTGTCGGCACGCTTTGAAATAATTGTAGTTGCCTTTATAATTATTAATACAATTACTAATAATTTTTGGGAAGAACAATTAAAATTTCTAGCCATTATTTCTGTGTGGATTTTATCCTCTGAACCAGCCAGTGAAGTTAAACACGGCTAAATTCATAAAAAAATATTTCGCAAAGATTCAAGTGATAGCTTAAAATTTATAAATATTTAGACACACACATTGTCCTAACCCCACACTACCGTCCCACAACACTCAGACCTGAAACTTCGTGGTACGTCTTGGTGCGGGAATCGAACCTACGACTGCTTTTCACATCATCAAATTTGTCAATATTCGTAATCAACTAACCCACAGTTTTAACGTAAGAGTTAATATCATCCAAGTTAATTTTAGATTTAATCTTCATTTAAATACTAAAAAGTGTAAATAAATATATTTTTCAAATTGATCTATCTTGTTTATTACAAGCAATATTTTTTTAAGTTCTGGAATATATAAAGAATAGGTAATTATAATACATGCGAGCCGGTGCTATGATCTTACAGAACTACAAGTCTGATTGCGTCTATTCAAACATGCGAGCTGTCGTAAATATATTTCAATGTACTGTGGACGGCTGGGTTTATTTTTAAACATTTCAAGTGCATGTAGTTATACATAAAACAAAATTAAACTTAACTACTACTTGTTACATATAACGTAATGCTAATTTTTATATGTAAATTACAATACTGGAAGAGTGGGTACAGGGCGCCCAAGGCGAACGTTTACGAATCATATCTTCTCCTAAAAGGGCAAATCAGAAGTACCTCCAACCGTCGTAAATGTATGAGAAGATGTATAAATGTGGAAGAGGCGAAAGAAGTGTGTCAGGATCGTAGCTTGTGGCACTCAATAGTCTCTGCCTACCCCCATGGGATACGGGCGTGAGTGTATATGTAAATTACAATTTTCATACACAATTTGCGTTACATAGCGTTATATTCGTTACATCGAAGTAGTTAAAATTGTTTGTTATGAATTATGAATTTTAATTAAATCACCACCAATAAACATTTAAAAATAATAATTGATTTTATTATTATTATAACAGTAATTAATCACACGAATATGTACAGTAAAAAACAAATAACGATACGTGTTTGATAAATGGTAGTTCAATTTTGATGCTAACGACAAGCACGCTTCACCGTAACGCACGGACCTTGTAATTACCGATAAACAAACAAAAGGTTCCTTATATTAATTTTATACTTAATTGATTAAAGTAAAACAAAATGTTTCTCTATACAATTATCAACCGACTTCAAAAAAATTATTACTTTTTAAATAAAAATAAATCCGCCTTCAAAAACAATTCAGACACAACTAAAAAGCAATAAATAATTGGTTACATTTACATCAATTAATTACATACAATTTAAATGAATTATTTTTGGAGTCGGTGCCAGCCAAAACATGGAAAAAACAGAATAACAGGTATACAAAAAAATATAAAATATATCCATACGTTTTTATGAATCTGAATGAAGAACTCACACCGGCACCGACTCCAAAAATAATTCATTTAAATTGTATGTAATTAATTGATGTAAATGTAACCAATTATTTTTTGCTTTTTAGTTGTGTCTGGGTTTTTTTGAAGGTGGTTTTATTTTTATTTAAAAAGTAATAATTTATTTTAAATATTAACCTTGCAAATATTAATTGGCTTATTAAGAAGCTACACAGCAGGCCGGCATGATCGTGTTGAGTAGCGAAGGATAGATTGTTTCTTACTACTTGTCACTGTGCTCGCATAAGACAATGAAAGCACATGATTACATTTTATATGATACCAGTGGTTCCGTGCAGATATTTCCTGCTATAAACCGCCTACTCTGGCGATCAAATTTACGTTGAAGAAATAAGATATTCAGATCAAGACAACAGTGCCAACTATTGGATCTAAAACTATCCTATTTTTTAAGTTGGACCCGACCACACACACAAAATTTCATTGTTATCGGTTGAGTGGTTTCAAAGTCTACAACGGATAGATAGAAACAATTGTTGTGTTTTATAGATATAGATTTTATTTTTGTAGGAGCCATTAAACGGTCATGGGGGTCAGCATTATAAGTGAGTTCTACCGCCTATGAATACTCACAACATCTAAAGAATCATGGGCACGTTGCGGACTGTAAGAAAAACAGCCAGATAAATAGTATAGAAATAAAACAAGTTTTATGGATTAGTTTTATTAACCAACTTCAAAAAAAGGAGGAGGTTAACAATTCGTTGTTCGTTCGTTCGTCTTTTTTTTATGTATGTTACCCGATTACTCGAAGACGCCTGGACCGATTCGAGAAATTCTTTTTTTGTTTAAAAGGGTATACTTCCCAGGTGGTCCCATTGGCACTAAGTCAGGATCTGATGATAGGATCTCAGAAAAATCAAGGGCAACCCTCAAATTTTGTAGTGACGCATAATTTGTTTTTTATTGAAGTCGGTATACTTTTTATGAATTAAAAAACTTTTACTTATTTCAATGTATTATATTCGCGTAAACATAAAAAACCATTAGCCAGCTGTTACTTTATGACCGTTTTTTGAGACAGTGGTAATAACACAGTCGAGCTGGGTCATATAAAAAGGCTAGTAGGCAAAACTGTCTACACCCTTTTTGTACCACTTTGAAAATTTTAACGAATTGTTTAATTTTAAGCATATTTTAACAATATTTTATTTAACAAAAGGTTAGAGAAGCAAATTGTGATTCTATATTTAAATTCTCAGATCACGTTATCATATTTCATTAATATTTACCTAACATTTAATTTAGGCTCTCGTAAATACTCCGGATAAATTGTTTATTTATTTCCAGAGTTTGTTTTCCTTTACTGTGCTCTTTCAATGCTTAATTACGGAAAAAAATATCAACACTTTTATTATCTGGAATCTAGGAATTTTATCTCCTTGTAGATTAAATAAATACCTTGTTTAATATTCGTTGAATATTATTTATATCATAATATTGTTATTTTATCCAAAATGTAAAATCTTTTGTAGCTTTTTTTTTCAAAACTGTAAACAATTGATGAAATACTAATATGTATATTTTGGCATATATTATTTTCAATTTAATTAATTGCTTTATTCATGATATATTTTTCATCTAGCAGATTAAAGAAAGATCATGCTATGTTTATTTAATAATAAATATTGACGGATATCGGAAAAATGTGAGCGCAACGGGTGAGAGAGAATGTGAATGGGGGGCGGGAGACGGCGCGGCTGCGGCGGCCCTCAAGCAATATAGCTCCGATGACATTCTCGGCGTTTCCGTGCACTGACCTCTTTATTATTAATCGCAATATATCAAACAACCCAACTATTGACAATCTTTACTTTTATACCGATCGTTAAAAAATGATAAAAGCGTGTTGATAAGGTCAACATGGGGTCAGGTGAAAACCAACGCTAAGCACTTAGTAGGGTTGCACACATACTGATCTGGATCCATTTGGCACGTTTGCGGTAAGACATTTTTTTTGTTTTAGTGCCTCGATAGGCAGTTGAGCAGACGGGCCACCTGATGGTAAGTAGTAGCCCATAGACTTCTGCAATGCCATGGCATACAGGCACACCAAAGCCGCTGCCTACCGTTTATATTCCGTCTGCATGGGAATACCGTCATCGTTTACTTTCCTTAAATGGATATCCAGGTTCCTACCTTCTACTTTTTTTCGTACGTGTTTGTGCTGTTACCTCATAGGTTTACAGCTTCACCTAACATTGTGGCTGGCGCTTATGGCGCCCAGAAAATACAACATTTGTCAACGGCTAAGCTCAAAGACGCCTTCTAAAAGACCTTCAATTAAGCTGTCGCGTCGCTTGGAATAGTTACAGGGCCGTCTCGATGCATGATGTATCGAGAGTCTACGAAGCTACTAAGTATTAGTAATGAAATCATACAGTGCTTGCCTGTAAATGATTTCTTTTTAGCTTTCTGACAACAACTAAAAATTTATTGTACTGGTTTACATACATACATATACACTCACGCCTATAATCCCCGAAGGGGTAGGCAGAGGTGTAACCAGTACACCCACTTTTCGCCGAATTTCGGTCCCATAATGTGATAGGGGGCGAGCCTATCGCCATACCGGGCACAGGTTCCGGACTCCGGGCTAATACTGAGAATTTCTAGATAGAAAAACCCAATATCACTTTATCCGACCCGGGGATCGAACCCGAGACCTCAGCACAGCGGTTGTAACGCATGCGCAATTACAACTGCGCCACCAAGGCAGTCTTGTACTGGTTTGAATTACATAAATATATCTATTGTATATTTTAATACTACAGGTTGTCTCTATTGTCTGGCACTTAATAGGGTAGTTGACTCGATTTTGTTTATTCATTTAATCAACCATTTACATTACCTAAAACCTATTATCGAAAGAATTTTATGAATCCGAACAAAAATAAGTAAATTAGACGCCATTCAAATGTGCTGGAAGGGGTGATTGTCAAATGACAGTAAAAGATTGCATGATATCTTAGAGTATTGGTTGCCTACTCTAAGCATGATATGTACCGTGACGTCACGGTTCTCAGAATCCCTATTACTGTGCCGTTGTGCGAGGGAGATAGCAATATGTTTCTAATACGTAACCATTTTCGCTCATGCCTGTGAGTATTCGCTCAAACCAATATTTAAAATAAATAAAATAAGGTGGCAACTCATTTTTAAAGCAATTTTGATTCTGTTTTCGCATAGGAGTTTCTTTTGCGTACTATATTCTGTTGCATATATATGTTAAAAATAAATAATTTATTAGACACACGACTACCAACCTTTCTGATCGGACTTAAATTATTGCAAAATAATTTCAAAACAGGCCCGCTGTCTAGCCGATAATGTAAAGGGGTGTGTACAATGCGTTAGTTGTGTACTGTGCATTGTGTCTTGATCCATTGTGCCGCTAATGAGCAATCACCGCAGCTGAGTTCACGCAACTCCATGGTTTCAATGGACCCAGAGCACTTTGTTATGCCGGTTTTGTGCTTGCAGTTTTCTGATACGTATTTTGTATTAGTTATTTGCAGTGCTCGTTCGGTCTCAGTCTTTCGTTGAAACATTTCAGTCTGAAAAACTAGAATAATTTTATTAATTTTGGCAGCCACCGTGGCGCAGCGGGCGAGTAGACGGCTGTGAAACGAGAGACTGTGGGTTCGATTCCCGCACCGAGACAAATGTTTGTGTGACATACAGATATTTGTTTCGGGGCTGGGTGTTGTGGGACCGTACGTCCCTCGGAAACTCACGATACAGATTACCTAGTGTGGGATCAAAACTGTGTGTGTGACTGTTGGGTGTATTTATATTATAAACAGTCTTTATGATTACTATTAGAGAACGTCAGCTGGAAGCACTGTTAAACTCAAAAAGGTTATCAATAGATGTGGTAATAATAATAACTATATTCATGCTAATTTATATAGATTAAGCTCAAGTTTATATTATCATAACACATCGTTTGCACTTTACTGCTAATCTAGGATAAAGGATATAATCTACCATCAAATGGCCGTAAGTTATAGTACGGACATAACGGTATACTTTTATGCTAACGGTAGGCAGCGGCTTTACTGTGTCCTGGCATTTCAGAAGTCTATGGGCGGCGGTGACTACTTACCATCAGGTGGCCCTTCTGCTCATCTGCCTATCCAGGCACTAAACATGCTATTTGTGTATATAAAATCGTGAACCCACGTGTATATAAAGCTCCGTTTTCACAAAGGTTAGTCTTACCTCGCACGGTTGCAGTATAATGGAAATTGTGGGCGGTGACGTCACGATTGAATCATATGGTACTTCTTTTTCTGTCAATGACGTTCACCCTTTCTATCCGATTTGATTGAATTCTAACTTACCTCTTTTTGAGCTTACAATTATTCCCATAATAGGTTTTAGGTAAAGTAACTTATTGAATTTTTTTTTTATTCTGGCGCGGCAAAGTGACCACACTGCACCTGATGGTAAGCGCAGTGCCGTCCAGATAGAGTATCAAGTAGCAAGAGACAGTCTATCCCTCGCTACTCAACACAATCATGCCGGCCTGCTGTTTAGCTACTTCACACTACGCCTAAAGGACCCAGGATCATAGGAAGGAGGGAACACGGTAGCTGGCAAACTGTTCCACAGCTTGATGGTGCGGCAAAAATACGAGTTTGCGAACCTCTTGGTTCGGGCCGGGGTAGTAGATATCACGAAGCTGTGGCTCCGCAATCCAGTACGCGTGGTTCTGGTATGGAAGGGAGAGGATTGGAATATAAAAAACTAAATAAGAAATACACCCAACAAACACACACATAGTCCTGATCCCACTCTAGTTTAAATCTGTATCACTACGAGGGACTACGGTGCCTTAATGCCCAGACCCGAAACAATTTTGTCTGTCATGCAAATATTAAATTGTTTTGGTGCGGGAATCGAACCCGTGACCTATTACCGCACACTACCGTTAACATTGTGATAACTTAAACTATTAATGGTGTTAACGAGGCTTAAAATCTATCACAGTAGTCACTTCCATTCATCTCACCACGTCCGATTACAAAAAAATCTGTATTTAAACTGTATAAATAACATAAAAATTTAATTAATTAATTGGCAAATTAATTAGCATGCTCGGTTAACTTGGCGCACAGGCGAGGTCTATTTTGTTTTAATTGTTAAATATCGGGGGAAATTATTTGTGAACCGGTGTAAATTTATTGCTGTCGATAACCAGAATTGAGAACAAAATACTGAATGAATTGATGCGGTGCGCTCGGCGGACTCGGGCGTAATTGGCCGACGGGCGGCGGGCCATGCGTCCAAGATATCACCCGTAAGCTAGCTAGTTTTATAAATAACTAGCTGTTGTCCGCAGATTCACCCGCGTGAAGGTTGTTTGGAAGAATAGGTACACAATACATGGAGGCATCTTAAGCTATTCCACCTTTCTATATTTTGCTATCCCATAGGAAGCGTGCATTTTTCCGGGATAAAAGTAGCCAAAGTCATTTTCTGATCTGCCACTATCCAAAAAATCATGTCGATCCCTTGCTCTGTAAAAATCTAAATTATATCACGGGAACTGTACATATTTCTGAGATAAAAAGTAGCCTAGATATGCTATTCAAGACTATAATCTATCTCTGTGCTAAAGATCCGTCCAGCCGTTGTAGCGTGATTGAGCAACAAACATCCATCCATCCTAACATTCGCATTTATAATATTAGTAGGATGGTTACATAGAAAGAAAAAAGAAAGAAAACAAAATAAATTTTATTTGGTCACACAACACTTAAGATGACATATAAATTAAAAACACAAGAAGTAATAAAAAAAAACAATTATAGACCCTAAGTACACCGGCTACTCCTCAATTCGGAATACCTGTGTCTAAAGTTTGACAAAAAAGGCCATAGGCTCAGCATTTGCCAGGTAGTGCAGAATACCAGCGCCAGGCGTACTGCCTGGCGCTGGTATTCTGCATAGGCCTTATGTTTTGTCTTTAATTCTTAGTGACATCTGTTTGAAATAAATAAACCTAAATCATAATAAAGATTTATATTTGATCTTTAATTTTAACAAATATGGCACGAAATAAGCAATATATCTTTGTACTATAAAATATCGGATCAATTTATATTTACAAACGTATTCTAGTCGGTACAAATGTGTACTTATAAATCACCCACCGTACAGCCGATAATACCTACAACCATTCATAAATTGTTACATGAATAGCAAATCAACAATTCAGTCATTCATCTTCCGACGCTTATTAAAATACACGTCGTTGAGACTCAGCTATTATAATAGGTAAAATATGAGATTTCCACCTAGTCATATCCGGCGAATTACTCGTCTGAAGTAGACAGGGGATGGGGATAATCGCGTCGCGTAACGCGTACTCCGCTCCACAACTACAATAGCTTCTTGAGATGATGAACACGCAATTTCGGGTGGTTATGCGGCTAAAATGTCGCCGAGATTGTAATATACAGCTCGCGCCGCATAGTTTCAAACCAAAATCTTGGCGAGACCTTCTGAGCCATTAAAAAGTTTAAAAAATTATCGCCAGTATAATTTAACAGTCCTTTTTATTTCTTAGAAGAAGTCGTTTGCGAAGTTTAGGTTATCAGCAAAACGTTAACATTCATCCGAGATTAAGCTTATGTAAGTGTGAATGAAAATGAGTCTATATAATCATAATAATTAAATACAACCAACAGTCACACACATAGTTTTGACCCAACACTAAAACCTATATAGTGGGTATCAAGAACTACGGTCCCACATTACCCAGACCCGAAACAAATATCTGTCTGTCACACAAACATTTGTCTCGGTACGGGAATCGAATCTATAGCCTCTTGTTTCCCAGTCGGCTACTCACCCGCTGCGCCACGGAGGTAATATAATATAGCTTTACGGTATAGTATAGCTGTAATGTAAGCCAAATAGTAACACTAGTACGACGGATTTGATAAAGATATATAGATAAGCTTGCATCGTCTTTTTAATGCTAGATGTTATTGCTTTGTTCTAGATACATCACATAGCATTAATTTTGATAAGACATAACAGTTTTAAAAAGCCTCAAACATTAACGTTATAGTATCTTTTTATTTTCTGTGAGTTAACTACGATGAGTTGTCTACGTAAAGTAGTGCTACGCGCGTGTTTTTGCTACGAAAACAAGGCAAAGCGAAGATCTTAAACGAATACTTTATTTTACTGATATTTATTTTAAGTTATCATAGAAATGCCTAACTGAAATTTTATCTTAAGACTCCGAGGATTTCACACTGTTGACATTATCAGTATCAAAAATATAATGTCAGATAAGAAAACATTAGACGGAAAATTAAATAAGATCACACACACACACAGAAAGAGAGAGAGAGAGAGAGTTAAGAGGCATGGAGAAAAACATTAAGATAATTAAATAGGACGGATATAATTTAAGGAGTTTAACCAAAGGATGTTTATGTATAAACACACAAATTATTTAATGCAACCTGATTGATATAATGTTACAAAAGTAATTCGGTAATGCGAAACATGGCGCATTTTTGGGAGTTTTTTTCAGTATTTAACAACATAAAAGGCATATGTTGCGTCAAACGAAAACAAAATCAGACATTTGCGTAAAATGTTGCGCAAGATTTTATTCTTCGCCTCAGCATGCGAAATGTCTATTTTCTTATCTTAAAAAAACTTGAAAACTTCTTTAGGCACGTTAGGCAATTTTGGGATGAGAAAAAGCACTGAACTTGCGTGACGGTCATGCCTAGATTATTTTACTTTTGACATAAGCAGGACTATGATGTTCTATAATTATTGATAAATAATCATTAACAAAAAAGGCTACTACTTCATGGACGCTGTTTCAAAAAAGAATACAGTGATTCCAAAGTTTGAAATTCTCACTACTGCCTATTTTTTTGTAGTAACTTTTAGGTTTCGGTCCATTGTCAGATACTAATATTTCTAAGTTATACTAATATAACTAAGATACTATGCAATATCCAGTACAATATTATTACAATTTCATATTGTAAAAGACCAATATTGAGTTCAAGTTTTCATGAATCACATTTTAATATCTCAGTTCAAAAGGTATTTTCTGGAATTTATTCCTCAAACAATACACACGGAAGTTGTATTAAAATGTACGTCAATATCTGTTTACTGGTTTAAGTCCCAGCATTTTCATTTCACAAGGATTTTCCCAAGAATACAGACCAATACCCGAGGGAGGTCATTTGATTTTACTACTGCGATATCTAGCGACATTTTATCCACCAGGGGCGTGATAGCACTGGTGTGGTTTCGATGTGACATCTCAGAGCGTGACAGCCGACATCTCACGTCTGCCCTTAATCTTAACAACATTCCTGAGCCGAAATTAATCCGCAGCCTCTGCGATGATGTCTTAGCGAAGAATATAAGCGATAACGCGTGAACGTGACTTTAAACTGTAATTTTGTTAAACACTTAATTCCTAGTGAAGTTATAAAGTTATACAATCCAGCACGCAACCTTGCTAGATTGTATAACTTTGAACTTAACCAACGTAATTCTTAATTATTAAATGTCTAAGCAAGAATAAGCAAATAAAGCATTAAATTTTTCCGAATAGGAACTGGACTCTAATCGATAAAGGTCAACCGATAGCCTCCGTGGCGCAGTAGATGAGAAGCCAGCTATAAAAGGTGAGAGAACGGGTTCAATTCCCACACCGAGACATAGTTTGTATGATCCATTAATATTTGTTGCGGGTCTGAGTGTTGTGAGACAGAAAGTCTCTTGTAGTTCCTGACATCCACGACACAGGATTCGTACATTAGTGAGAACAATGTATGTGTTATTTGGGTGTTATTTTTTTTTATTTGGAAATGAAACAGTTACAAGGAATAATAGAAGAAATATCAAACCCTGGCAGACCAGAGAAGAATAAGAATATCATTCTTAAATTCAAAATAAAAGTGGCTTAATATGTTGAGATGACCCGATAACCGCTGATACAAATGAGTTTCAAAGTAGTTATTTAGTTAGTAGACAATATCATCTAATGATACGATGTCTGGAAAACTTGCATTGCAGAAAATAGATGTTTAGTGTAAAAAGAAACGATAAGACAAAAGGTAAAGAAGTAGAAATTACTGTATTTATGTACCGAAAAACGAGAAACGTGAAATAAGTTTCTGATGGTTATGAACGTGAAATAAAGGAAATTACATTAAGTTTAGAATTATATCGAAAAGACATAGAATTTCTTAATTGACAGTGAATTTACTATAAATACCATATTGTATTCGTACACTAAATAAATTAAAATTGCAAATGAAACAATAAACGAGATTGCTTCCTTTAAAGCCCATAAATTACCTTGTTTGAGTCCTACTGTTTTAAACTGAATGCAACATTAAAGCAAAATCCATAAAGCGAAATACAAAAATATTTCATGTATATTGTTTTATGGTTTGATTGTATTATCATTTTATATTATGGTTGATGTAAAAAAAACTAAAGATGTATAAATATTATATAAGTAGCTATGCTTGGAATAAAATATAGTTCATCGAACAGAATTAAAATTCAGCCACGCTAGGAATTATACTGGTAGTGTGTGTAATAAAATATATCTATCTACAAACTTAAGTATGTGGTAACAATCAGTATGGTTAATAAGGCCTGATCGCGTTTTATTCTAAGGCATCACACCTAAAGACCATTAAGACTTTCATAATTAACTTCAAGTTCACAATAAATAGAAAAAAAAGAAATGTGTTGATTATTAAGTAAATAATTTTTCGAGTATAATAATATAAAATAATAGATGTTGCTCGCGGCTCCGCCCGCGTGGAGGTTACTTTGTAAGAAAATATATACAATCCATGGAGACATCTTAAGCTATTATATATATATATTACACCTATCTATATATTGCTATCCCATAGGAAGCGTGCATTTCTGATTCCTAAACTGCAAATATGATGTCGATCTCTTGCTCCGTGAAAAACTAAACTATCCTCCGGGAAATGTACATTTTTCCGGGATAAAAAGTAGCCTACGTGCTATTCCAGATTATAATCTATCTCTGTGCCAAATTTCAACCAGATCCGTCCAGCTGTTGTAGCGTGATTGAGTAACAAACATCTATCCATCCAAACATTCGCATTTATAATATTAGTAGGATAAATAGCCACACAAATAGTCCTGACCCCACTCTATGTCAAACCTGTATTGTGGGTAATAAGAACTACGAGGTACATGGTCCTACAACACCCAGACTCGGGGCGGGAATCGAATTCATGACCTCCCGTTTCACAACCAGCTACTCGTCCGCTGCGCCAAGGAGGCTGTCAATCAATTATAACCTCATTGGTTAGGTTAGTAAATAATAAATAATACTAGTCCTGTATTAAACATTGTCCCACTGCTGAGCCCGGGCCTTCTCTACGAATGAGAGGGGTTAGGCCTTAGTCCATCACGCTGGCCTAATGCGGGTTGGTAGACTTCACATACCTTCCAAATTCTTATGAGAATTTTCAGGTATGCAGGTTTCCTGACGATGTTTTCCTAAGCAAGTAAGTAAGCAGCGATAGCCTAGTTGGTTGCGGTACGGACTGTCAAGACAAAAGTCGTATGTTCGAAACCCAAATGGCATACACCCCTTTTTTTTTTTTTGTTATCGCGGGGAAAGCGTTTTATTACTGCCGCCCGCTCCGGAGGGAAGCGGATTAAGAATAAAACGGGTATGCTCGACTAGCCGGTCTTACAACCCAGCATCCCCCTCGCACGGATGATGGCTATCCGTGCTGCCGCTGGGCCGAGTCCCTAACCCCTATGTACACCCCACCCGACACTACCAGCTAAAACCCCGCGGTGGCCTTCTTCGGCGCTTGCGGAGCGATCCCGGGGTATTCTAAGGAGTGCTAGAATTGCAGCCGGAATCGCCCCTGCGCGGTGCCCTGTACGGGCCCATCTCCATGGGAGGCTAAGGAGCCCCCGCGCACCGAGCAACGACAGCGAACGAGGCCTTACCACCCTCGCTGCGCGCCCGTGACCCCCGATGGCCCCAATTAGTCGCCTCGTACGACAGGCAGGGGTTGCCGTGGTGAAATTCTCAACACGCCCCCATTCCAGGGCGGGAGACGCCGGTCAGTCGTCCACCCGGCGCCTCCTACGTCTTCTCTGGCGGCGGGAGGGATCATATCGTTCCCGATCCCTCTCAGCACTCTCCTTCTGCGAGATGACGTTCTCGCAGAAGTGGGCCACCGCACGCCAGGACCTCCGGCTGGCGACCATGGACGACACCACGGCCGGCAGCGAGAGGTCTCCTCCGACGACTGCTCTGAGAGCGCTGCGCTCTTCGTCCCAGGCTGGGCACTCCTCCAACATGTGTTGGGCCGTGTCCTCACGGCAGTTGCCACAGTGGTGGCACACGGCAGACACCTCCTTTCCGATCCGACACAGGAACGAACCGAAACACCCGTAGTCCGTCAGTACCTGCGTCAGCCGGAACGTTGGCGCACCGTGGACGCAGGACGCACTGCCGCGACGGTCCTCAAGCCCGCACTTGGGCTTTCCAGCCTGGTATGCCACTCCTCCACAGCGGTTCTGCGGAACCGGGCCGCAATCTCCCTTGGGGCCAGTCTCTCCTGTCGGCGACTGGACTCCTCCTCCGGCCAGAAGAACGCTGACGAGAGGAGTTTTGCGTCCAGCTCCCAAGGGAGTGTGCCGGCCAATACGCAGGCCGCCTCGTGGTAGACCGTGCGGTAGCCCCTTACTATTCGCTGCGCCACCAAACGCTGCGGTTTGCGCAGCAAGGCGACGCATCGGGCTTTCAGGGACTCAGCCCATACGGGACATCCGTACAGGGCCATTGACCGCACGACTCCAGTGTATAAACTTCGGCAAGGGTTACTAGGTCCCTCCAGGTTCGGCAGCAGGCGTCCGAGCGCGCCCGCCGCCCGCACCAATTTCGGCGACAACTCCTGGAAATGGGCACGGAAATCCCATCGGCTGTCCAGAATCAATCCCAAGTACTTCATTTTACAGCCGATGGGAATCCGCACCCCCTCCACATCGATGTGGGGCCCTAAAGGTAGCCGAATCCGAGGCCCGTGAAAGCAAAGGGCCTCGGTTTTGTTCAGGGCCACCTTAAGACCCAGTCGCCGAATCCTGCCCACCACCTGTTCTGTTGCAAACGAGGCGAGCAGGGTGGCCTCCTGGAAAGACCTGGCCGACGCTGTCACTAGTGTGTCGTTTGCATAACAGACGACAGCGACGCCGCCTCGGGGAAATGGCATACACCCCTGACTTTTCTAAAGTTACGTGTGTATTAAATGTTAATTATCGCTTGCTTTAACGGTGACCAATTTTAACCCTAGTTAAATTGCAATGGCAATGATTTGAGTAAGCTGTTCGATATGGCATAAGCTAGCAACCAATCATGGGGTGGAAATATGCTTAGTAATAATGCTTGATGAATCGTGGATGTACTAGTTGCAACTTTGTCTACCTCTTCGGAGATAAAGACGTGATCTTATTTTGTGTCATTCTTTCGAAAGTCTTTTTGAACATTGCTTTGAGGAGGAGAAATATCCAAATTACCTTCGAAAGACGGTTTTTGTTTTTCATACCAAGCCTTCGAAATTATTTGAATGTTGCTAGATCAGCACGTTGTTTTATTTTCAAGTAGCTGAGTCAGGCTTCTTTTTAGGGTTCATTATGTTAAACAGTACAGTGTTTTATATACTTTTTACATTTATAAAAGCATCGATCTTTAAGTTTTACTCGCAATTGATTTTTACTCTTGAGTATTTTCATAAAATTGACTTTTAATGTTATCATTAACCCGTTATTTGTAGTTACAGAAGTCTTGTTTCTATTTTATGACATTTTATATGCATATTATGAACCTTGAGTAGATCAATCCAAGTAAAAAAACTAATTATGTACATTTGATTTTAAGTCCGTAGAAAACTGCCTCGGTGGCGCAGTTGTAATTGCGCATGCGTTACGACTGCTGTGCTGAGGTCTCGGGTTCGATCCCCGGGTCGGGTAAAGTGATATTGGGTTTTCTATGTAGAAATTCTCAGTATTAGCCCGGAGTCTGGAACCTGTGCCCGGTATGGCGATAGGCTCGCCCCCTATCACATTATGGGACCGAAATTCGGCGAAAAGTGGGTGTACTGGTTACACCTCTGCCTACCCCTTCGGGGATTACAGGCGTGAGTGTATGTGTGTGTGTCCGTAGAAAACACGATTTTGAGTGATTATATCATAAGTTATATTACTGAGAAAATAAAAAAAGAAGAAGAATAATTATGATTCAAACTATACCAGAGTACTGATACTGAACGAGTAAGAGTTAAAAATATTTTCTTAAAAAAACACTTCCTCAATTTTTTTTTTCTTTTAAAGTTGCCATCTCAGTTCTCCGTCTAGTTATCTGTTGCGAAGTTCTACGTAAATACGTTGGTTTTTTTTTACATTTTGTTATTTAATGAATAATACCTAGTTGTAGTTTATTTTGTCGTTTATATTTTCGTATAAAGTTTTCTATAACCTTTTCTCTGAGATTATCAAAATCTATTAATAACATTAAGTTACTTGTTTGCGGATTTTTGGTGTGTGATTAAGTCAGCTGAGCATATTATTAACAACCATATTAATTCTTCTAACAGATCCAAAAAAAAATGTGTCAATCAAAGACAAAGGTGGGTCGAATGCCAGACCTGCTTGTATACTCGTATTCTCTGGTTTATTTAGAGTAATCTTTATTAAAAAAAAACTTGTCTTCGTGACCCCTTGAGGGCGCCATATTCAATTTAATGTTACGTCACATAACTTATAACCAGCGGACAGACAAGACGCTTCCAACGATATCTCATTTGTTAAATGATGTTAAGTAGTTTAGAAGTTATGAGTGAACAGATAAACATACATACATACATACATACATACTCACATACCGGTCAAAAACATAACCTTCCCCTTTGCTTTGCCGTAGTCGGGTAAAAAAACATAACCCTCCCTTTTGCTTTGCCGTAGTCGGGTAAAAAGAGAAGCAATTTGGGTGAACATTATTTACCTTTCTAGTTCTGATTCTTAGAATTCTAATGTGCTCCGCCAGACAACCCAAGGCTCACATTAGACTGGTTTATGTTGTTTTCGACACAATCATATTAACCTGTTATCCTAGAATTTTATAGACGTTATTGTATGTATATAGATCGGGCTCAGTGGCGCATCTTGGGAGAGGCCTACGTCCAACAGTGGACTGACACCGGCTGATGATGATGATTGTATGTATATGACAAGCTGAAATTGAATAAATTTAATTTGAATTTTGGTTACTGTGTAAGATAAATTTTTATAGTGGTATGTATATTTTTTTTTCTTTTGATTTGATTTTGTTATTTTATTGTATTAATTTGCATCTTAGTTATAATTTTAAGGATTATTTGTTAGTATGCGCATAGATTAAATGAATGCTGTGTACTCTTTAAAATAGTTTGTGCATCAAAATCTAACCTTTGTTAATACACCTATATTAATTTAATGTACAACCTGTTCGAGAACCATAAAATAAATAAATAAATGGGCACTAGGCAAAATATTGTGAAATTATTAACATATAAGTATAATTAATTAAAAAACAGTTGATAAAAAATAAAATTTGATCCTATCCAATCATTGTAATCTAACTAATTGCTAGTCTGTTGGCAGTTTTATTTGTCAAATAATGATAGCATCGATTGAAAAATGGTGACATTAGACTAGGAGCTAAATAGTGATAATTTACTTTGAACACAGTTTCTATCCAATGCTAATTTGGTTAAATGTAATTTTATATTACGGTTCAATCGTTGTATGATAGTTTTTAACCGACTTCAAAAAAAGGAGAAGGTTCTCAGTTTTATTTATTTATTTAACACACTTTATACATTTAAGTAAAGGCGGACTTAATGCCGGATTTTTTTTTTAAATTCTTAAATTTAATTTTATGTTTGTTTCTGTTTTTTCTATGTTCATGCCAGCCAAAATATAGAAAAAAACAGAATAATCAGGCATACAAAAAAATATAAAATAGATCCATACTTGGTTTTTATGAATCTAAAAGTAAAGGTAACAACACCGGCACCGACTCCAAAAATAATTGATTTAAATTGTATGTAATTAATTGATGTAAATGTAACCAATTTTTTTTTGCTTTTTAGTTGTGTCTGGGATTTTTGAAGAGGGTTTTATTTTTATTTAAAAAGTAATAATTTATTCCAATAAAAGAGTTTGAAATAACATACAAATTGAAATTTGTTTCAAAGGCAGTCGGCAAAAATTATTACATCCGCTAAAAGCTTAAATCAAAGTTAATTTTGTAGTAAAATATAAATCGTCATTTTTCAACATCTATACTCACTTTGCAGGAGGCAACGGAATAAAAATAAACTTGACAACGTGTGACGACCACCGCGCGACCGATCTCTCTGACCTACTTTATTTGGAACCTGCCCATCCGTTTTTTGTACGGCCAGTTGGGTTCAACTTTGACCGTGTTGCCGATTATTTGAGACATGCGAGGATAGCGACACTTTATTTATTTTATATTAATAACCATTAATAATAATACTAGCCCTGTATTTAATATTGTCCCATTGCTACTAATGAGAGGGGTTAGTTCCACCACGCTGGCCTAATGCGGGTTGGTAGACTTCACAAACCTTCGAAACTCGTATAAGAATTCTCAGGTATGCAGGTTTCCTCACGATGTTTTCCTTCACCACACAACTTTAGAAAAGTCAGAGGTGTATGCCACTTGGGTTTCAAACATACGACTTTCGTCTTGGCAGTCCGTACCGCAACCAACTAGGCTACCGCTACTACTTCACAACCATCATAACATAATAATACCAGCATAATGCAGGATTTCACACTATCCTACTACTTGGCAAGGGCCACCTGTATTAATAAGAGGGGTCAGGCCTTAATCCACCACTCTGGCCTGATCTAGATTGGTAGATTTTACACATCTTACATTCTCATTGGATGGCACTGCGCTTACCATCAGGTGCAGTGTGGTCACTTTGCCGTGCCAGAATAAAAAAAACCTTCGAAATTCTTATTTAGAGTTATCAAGCATCAGGTTCCCTGTCCATATTTTTCAAGCAAATGATCGTTAACAATGGACACACGTAACTTTGAAATTCGGAGGTGCCTGACATTTGGGATAGCTTCGAACCAGCGACTCTCGTCTTGACAGTCTGTACTACTTCCAACTAGGCTATATATAGCTGCTTGGGTAGCTTAGTAGTATTCAGTGATTATAAAAAAAAATATGCAATAGCAGAAGAGGATCTGAAAGCAAAGAGTCGTTATTCAATTCCAACACAAATTACTGGCTATAAGATCTACAGTAAGTTTATATTTATGTTATATTTACATACATCCCAATGGTGTTTAAACTTTATCTATTAAGAGTGTATCCGTATATTTAGTAAACAAACATAATTTAATTTTATTTTTATTTTATTTATCTTAGTACAGGAAACAAACAGTATTAAGTATATTAATAATTAAAGATACATATAACTAAATCTTGGACCAATAAAGTTTCCAACAATAAAGAAAAAACAAATACAGCCCTCGTCAGCAAAGTATACAATATTAAAATTAAAACTAAGAAAATAATTGAAACAAAAACTTAATATAAATACAATAAAAAAATAGAATTAAAACGAAATAAAAAAAAATCGTTTTACTAAAATAAGAAATATAGATAACAATCTTTATTATAAAAAAAAAAACAAAACAAAAAATACATTTATTATTTAGTTAATCCACATTATTACAGAGCAATGATCGGAACTTATGTATTTTTTCATGAAATATATCTATGTTGCTAAATTTCTCATTGTAGCAGTTGCACACGCGTATAACTAATCTGTTTTTGCCATGTACCGTTCTCGCGTATGGAACGTTCAACACGTCCTTACATCGAGACGAAGGTCTTCGGCATCGTAGTCCTATATTGCTTAATAAATATGAGGAGTCAATTCGATTATTCAAAATTTTGTACAAGAAAACTACAGCTTTTAAATCGCGGCGTTTTTTAAGGACACTAAGTTGTTTTCATCTTACTTCTAGCATACTTTATATTCTATTATATTTCAAACTCTGTATTTTACAGAGTACAAAGTTGCTTAAGATCACAAGAATTTAATTAAGGTTTAGTTTACACTGAGGAAGTAAATGTCGCTATAGCTTACAGCCGCTACAATTTGATGTTAAACGTCGTTCCGAAGATTAACTTTGAATGTTCCTTGTAAATATTATGAGAGTTTCCATATCAGTGACGGCAGGTCAACATTTTCAAATGGGATGCCGAGGTTAGTTAATTATAAGTAGGTACTTAGACGATTGTGTTGAAATTATTTGTCTTATAAATTGTTATCATTATTATCTTGTTATTATTATATATTTAATTTGTAATTATGTATACTTAAATTCGGTACTATATTGATACTGTATCAGGTTTCAGTATTCAGGTTTGGTTGTAAAGCCAATACTCCTGTCAACATTGCTATTGTATCTACTTTAGGATACTGATTATTTTAGGCTTTTGCGGATAATTAATTAAATTTGCAGCTTCTCTTGTAACTAACTACTTCTCTTGTAACTAACTGCCTACTAACAAAACTTAACAGCTCGCATCGGACCTATTAAGTAACTAACTATGGAGGGAGGTGGACAAATAATATTTCCAACTCCTCCCTATATTTCTATTTTATTAATTTTATTCAATAAGACAGTGAAGCATTCCTAGAGACTCGCCGAGTTTTATTACTCGGTGTCGAAAAAATGCGTGCCATTGTCGATCCTGGTAGACAGTAGTGGGTAGTCTCTCTTCTCTTGCCTATTAGTTAAAGTGATTTAGGTATATATCACAATATATATTATATTGTTAATTATTCACTTATTATACAACTTAATATAAAATATTTTAGAGCGCTTATGAAAAACGTAAAAACAAGATTTTAATTGTTCATCGTGGAATACGTGCATTATGATAAAATGCAATGGGTCATTTTCTAGGAAGCCGGAACTTTAGTAATCTTTGTCTTCAGATCATTACGAATATTTACTTATAATACGCCTTACTTAGACTGAAAACAATTTAAGTCATTACACCATGCTGTAATTTCAATTTCGCATTCTAAAACGTTAGTGAAATGAAATGTTAACAGCATTGCCCGCTATAAAAATATAATAGAGGGCATTTCAGACATTTGGCCGCAATAAAGGAAAGGAAAGTTGTAAGTAAGCTGTAAATAAGTAAAACGCCTGTTGCCTAATGGGCCATTGTCGAACTGAAGTTGTTTCGCTGAAAGTAATGCTCCGACGAAACTTTATTAAAGGTAATAAGGGAATGGAAACATCTGGAATAATCTTACCGGATGATACGGCCGTTTGATTCTTCACAAAGAAATTATTGGAGCAGTCCTAATATAAATTACAGTTACCACAACGTTGTCAAATTGCCTATTAATTTACACTTGGGTGTTTATTTTTAGAAGAAGTTTTAAAAGTGGATAAATTATTAGGTAGATGTGTATAGGGGGATTTATGGTGTCTAAAATAATGCACGTTAAGGAAATCTATTTTTGATTAAATCCATGTGACCCACATAATCATTATTAACACACACATATATACACACATTATACACTCACGCCTGTAATCCCCTAATACTTTTCGCCGAATTATTAACCTTTTAATATAAATTTAAAGTATATTGAAATAATTGCGTTTTAAATAATGAAATTAATCAATAAAATTCATATTTAAAATATATTAAGTAAATAGTACACCATTGAAACTGAAATATATTTCAGTGTGGCGAATAAAATACAACAAATATCATTGTGTGGTTTTAGCGAGGTCACCGTGTTTGATCCCAGTAAACATTCGGGTAAGTCCAGGTTTTTATAGGTTTAAATTTTGAGTGTTATAATAGTGCTACTTAAACAGATTTCATATCGCCGGTAGGATTGTTTGCGATTTTGAGTTATATACATACTCGAAATTGCATCTTTTGAGCATATAAAAAAAAATTGCACATTTTTGGCGCTCAAATCACCTGGTAAAACCTTAGGCTTTTTTAAAAACTATGATAATGCTCCTATTATTTTATTATAAATAATATAACAAAATATCACTAGTCCTCTATTATACATTGTCCCACTACTGGGCACGGGCTTCCTTTACCAACGAGAGGAGTAAGGTCCTAGTCCCCTGCGGCTTGGCAGACTATAGATCAAAGTTCTTAATCAGAATTCTCAGGCACACATGTTTCCCCACGATGCTTTTCTTCACAACTTAAGCAGCGATATATAATAAAAAGTGAATACACACGTAACTTTGAAAAATCTGAGTATATCATTTGGGTTTGTTTCGAACCAGCAACTCTCGTCTTGACAGTCCGTACCACTTTCAACCAGGCAATAAAAGATGTAAAATTTGAAAACCAAGATAAGGCGACTAGTAATAAAATAAAGCCAGAGTTTCATTCATTTTACAAGTAATAAGGATAAAATTATAGAGAAACATTCTTACATCCCCAACTTAGTAGATCGAGTCATCGACATAGCGTTGAATAAAAACCGATCGGCTGCGGCCGGGGTTGAAATAACCGAGGCCCAAGTGAAATGGGTCAACGAGCTCTTAAGTAATTGTTCGATAGAGGCTATTGACTTTAAGCTTACGGTCTGAACGTACGTATTGCCCGGAGCAATTTATTCAAAGTGAACACGGCAAATACGCCACACGATAGATTAATGCTTAGTTTTTGTGATGAATTTTGCGGGCTAAAAGAACAATCGTGAATATTGTTTGTCTGATTTCTAATTAACTTGTGTTTTCTGAAAGGATTTGCGGACCGTTTTGAATGTTTGATTTATTATCGTGCTTTATGTTTCATGTCATTGATAGTATCTTCTTTTATTTTCCTATTAGAAATATTGGAAGACAGACCGTTTCCGATAGCTCTTTTCTTGCTCATACATGTTATTTATTTTTGATACGTTGAGTATATAACCATTGACCTTTCTTGTTGGGAAGAGAAGAGAAAATCAGCCACTAGTTTATATCCAAACCAGCGCGTGAATTCCAAGCTAATGTTGAAAGCTATGCAATTCCAGTATTACACTCTTTGTAATAAACCAACGTAACGTGACAGTTTACTGTCGCGTTTCGTATGGTAAGTGAGATATCCAGAGGCCCAGATTCCTCCTTCCCTTCACTAATCCCTGTTCCTGTCCTTTAAGGCCGACAGCGCATACATGACACTCTCGGTATTGTGGATGTTCATGGGCGGTGGAGATCACTTAACATCAGGTGACCCACTGGCTCGTTTGTCGGACTATACTATAAAAAAAAATGAAATCATAAATTTTTGGACATAATCTGTTGTTTAAGCTATAACTAAAGCTTCCAACATAAATTTTACACCATACGTAATTGACAGTGGGATAATATCTATGACTCTTCTCTCTTGTATACTTCTTCTTTCTTGTGTTCTTCTGTTTTGTATTATAGCTTACAAGCTTGATAATATGTCTTAACTTAAATCCACTGCATTCAGCTAAACCTCCAGACGATATTAACTATTTATTAACGGGATCCGACTCTGCAAAATGTAATCTATTTTAAGACACATCGCAAGCGTTGGCACGTTACACGGAGTGCAGAAATACTTCCATTAGGGTCACTCGCTTACGTCCAAATAACTGCCTCACACGTGTTTTTACAGTTAATATTAGTAGCAGAGCTTATTTTAAGCTTGTAAACGGTTATGATACAACAAAGGAAAGGATTGTTTTGTTATGGGTTCTCTGTACTTATGGTCTTCTTCTGGTCTATTTTACTGATATTAAAGGTCGTTAAGACATTTGTTGGTTTAGGTGATAGTATAATAAATAGTCTTCGAAAAGCCTGGGACTATAGTCTCGAGATTATGCTACGACAATAATAATAATACACGAAGTAGTTACGCAAATAGTAATGACCCCACTAGGTCAAAACTGTATCGTGGGTATCAAGAACTACAAGGGACTACGGTCGCACAACACCCAGACCCGAAACAAATATTCGTGGCTCACAGCTGGCTACTCAGTACACGCATCTGTATATATAAAAGAAGAAACTGACTGACTGACTGATCGATCAACGCACAGCCTAAACGGCTGGGGTTAGAGACTTGAATTTTTGACAGTAGGTACCTATTATGACGTAGGCATCCACTAAGGAAGGGTTTTTGCAAATACCAACCTTAAGGGGGTAAAATAGGGAATGATAGTTTGTAAGAAAATCCGTCATTTTTTAAGTTAAATGCATTAAAATTGGTATTTTGTATTACTGAATACTACTGAAACTAAATTGGTATTTGTGTACACTTTTTCTCCAAAACATGACCTCCACGCGGGCGGAGCTGCGAGCAACAGCTAGTTTAGTATATACAGAAAAACTAGAAAAGTTAAAGTAATTACTTAGTCACGCCATGGCTAGGCCAAAGATCCTTTCATTCTCTATTTCCAAAATAAATTGACAACGTAGAACTTTCGGTAAGAAATATTTAAAAGCTTAGACTAGTTACTGGTACTATTGTTTTTAATCTGAAAATTAATAATTCACTGTATTTAAAGATTTCGTTTCAATCCATATTATTATGAAAAGAAAATTTAACACAGCGAATAGTTCATATTATTAACCCGAATAAGGCAATCGCTCTGGGTACTAAATCAGATTGACGACATTTCAAAGCTGAGGCATACAAAGCCATAATATATGAACCTCCCCATTTCCAGTGTCCTCTGACTAAGACAATGGATGAAGATTGGATGACTTCCAGCCGATAACTCAAATGAGGTCAAACTTGCCTACAAAGTTTTTCATAACCGACAAGGCTTGCACTTTAGCAATTTATTGCTTACAATCTCTATTATTATAATAAATGTGCAAACTATTATGTTTGTCTTATTGTTTACGACCTTTTCATGGCTCATCTATAAACTTATTCTGCTACAGAGGTAACTCAAAGCCCAGAGAAGAACATAGTTATTTTCTCCCGGAAAAATCTTGATAAACTTGATCTCTGCCCAGGCGTGCTCCGGGCAATTTCTTATTAATAAATATTGCACTAGTCTTACAAGGATATCTAGTGTACAATAAAATAATTTGGTGTTAAATTCTTCCATGTCTTCCAATGAAAAGAAACATTGACTGGCAGAGAATGCCTCCGGCATTAAGTCCGCCCATACATAAATGTATAAAGTGTTAAATAAATAAATAAACATCACTTATTAGTTATACTTTAACAACTAAGCCAATGCATCCCAAATCATACAGTACTATAAACCTTCTGAAAATAGTAACTCAATCCAAATTCTTTTTAATGTGTTAATTCCAATGACGGTTAATTCTGACACAAATAAAGCCAACATTGCATTCCCGCATCGAAATGTCAATGAAATTGATTATTGTAGTGTAACTGAGGTCCTTGGCCCCTAAGTGCGTTCTACTGATTCCGCTCCATCTAGATACTCTGTTCCAAATTTTACAATTGTGAAATTTGACACCACGTATGACAAAATACGAAGACGTTACAAGGATTTTAAAAATAATACGTTAATCTGGTAAGACTCATTTTTTATGTAACTATTTTACAGACAACCATGTGGTGTTAATGTGTAAGTAAAAAAAGGCAATATAGTGCTGTCCCAATTTATATCGGTATAAAATCGTCACTACTCACTACAAGTTACTCAGTACCAGTTTGAGTTTGCAAGTCATTTACGATTATGAGGTACGAAGATGAAACCACCGCTTATTATGAAACAATAAAGTAAAAATATCTCAAAAAGACGCGATATTGTTCTGTATAAAACCTATGTTTTCTAAACTGCAAAAATACATATTAATGAATTTTTTTTCAAGTATAAGACCAAGGAACTAGCGGGCCATTGGTAAATGTTCACAGCCAGCCATTAACAGCTCCTGTTAACGGGACATACTATACGCAATACTTATGCATGCTCCTGTTTCATAAGTGCATTGACAACCTTTGAAATTGAACTTTGATAATATTAGATCTACTCAACGCCCAAGCTGCGATTTACATTATTTTTTTGTGATATATTGTCACCATCTTGGTCTGCTGTAGTCCTGGCTAATTTATAAAACAGGCCTGTGCGCGTCTTTAGCACAGATAGAGAAAAATGAGAACAATTGGATGTGCAAAATGCGTGCCTTATTGAAGTCCACGTGGAACAGATGTGCACATGCATGTTTTGATGTCACAAAAACCCACTTGAATTAGTGTGGATCGCGGGATTTAGTTGTAATAATTCTGACCTTTTATATAGGAACAGGATTTTCCCGCGACTTTCTTTCAATGAGTTTGTTCTTCTTTTTTTCTTCCAACTTGATTTACAAATATTGAGAATTGAAATTGAAAACTTGATTATATCAAAATAAAATATAGCCTATATTAGTCACGGATATTGCACCTTTCTATTAGTGAAATAATTTTAGAATCGTTTGAGTAGTTCCAGAGATTACCCCCTACATACAAACAAACAAATTTTACCTAATTATGTAATGATAAATAAATAAATGTTAAGTAGGTACCTTTAGATTAAATCATAGCTCAATTTATGCTAGACAGGTACAGACACTGACGTTATGATCTAATAATGTTTCGAAATATCTCTAGGCGATAAAGCAGCGATAATCTGATTGGAAGTGGTGCAGACTACCGAGAGAAATGGTTATTCATTGTCAATTATCGAATGCTGTAACGACAAAGGTAATTGTGAGGAAACATGCATGTCTGAGAATTCTAAATAAGAATTACGGAGGTTTTTAGTGCCTGGATAGGCAGACGAGCAGACAGGCCAACTGATGGCGAACGAAACACGAATGTACTCACTACCAACTCGCTGCTACACCACTAGTCTTCTTCACAACTCAACTGAACTGAACACCGGAGCGCGGAAGGCACTCCGTTTTATGCTAAATATTTACTACTCCCACTTAGGTTGTCATTATTAATGTACCCCCAACTAGTCTCCTAAATATCTGCGTTATACCTTCGGTATTTCTAATAATAGGAAATACACTTATACTAATAATGAAAAAGCCTATCGCCATGCTAGGTATAACTCTAATCCTGCGCAATATATTTTATTGAACTGTTGCATAAATATACCACAATTTAAAAATCGAATACAATGCCTCTTAGTGTACAGAACAAGCTGCTACCAGCCACAACGATCGATGCTACTCCCACACTAAAGGTCAAATTACGCTATAACAAAAAGAAATGGTACAAACAGACAGTTTATGTCCCATTTAATTGTGGTATATTTTTATAAGGCAAAGTTTCGTCGTATTGGGGAGATAGTACGGAACGTAATTTAACTTGGCTCGTCATGCCGTGATCTCTCTATACGTGATTAAAGTCGCGGAAGCTCATTTGCGACACTAATTAATGTATTTAATGGTTATGTACTTTACTCACTTGCTTCAGAATAAACATAATATGTTGTAAAACTCAGAAACTAATGGTGTAATATATTATATTGGTGGTGGTGCGGTCTAACAAGAAGCCGTGGTTACGTTTCCGCTCCACGACAAATGTATGTTACAGACATATATTTGTTTCGGGTCTGGATGTATATATGTTTTTCTTCAAGATTTTATTTCTACAAGATTTCATCAAGCTTTTGTATCTTTTATTTTATTATTTAATAGATCCAATAACTACCTATTTTTTTTTTATATTTTTAAAATGTTTGCGTATGCTTTCCAATGTGATGTTGTAACAAGATATATACCGTGGCACCTGACAGTTTTTTGTATAGGACGTGTAGGACCATTCATAAATGCTAGGTGCCATGTATTTTTTGTTAATGGAATCAATATGAAGTGACTTTATTTAATTTAATTTGACTCTCCGCCTTAAAATCGCTACAAATAACTCACAGCAATTATTCTGATTGGTTATATTTAGAGCCAGTAGCTATTATGGTTTCGTTCAACAAAAGTTGTAACAGTGTTATTACTTCGTTACATTTTATCTGAATAATCTATATATATCTTAAGAATATATATAATCGTTCGTTAGTCTCGCTACAACTCGAGAATAGAAGGACCGATTTGGCTAATTTTGATCTTGAAATATTTCTGGAAGTTCAGATAAGGTTTAATAACACAACAAGACCCGGTATATGGCGCTACTGTCGGTATGTCACTAAATTTGATTTGCTGGGATTTGTGGGAGAAATGCCAAAGATTGTGATCTTTAAAATATAATATTTAATGTGGCGCTGCTTTTCCGGGAAGGACGACGTCTGCTGGGCCGGCTACTACATAGATAAATATGTACAATACACACATTCCACATCCTGGATGAATACTGAATGTCTGTATTAAGTTGGCTTATATTTTTTAACGTGTAATAAAGTTTAATAAATTTAAAGAAGTATAAGGTGGGAGTTTCTTGTTTATGAATGATTAATTAATTGTAACACTATAACCTAAAACTTAACAACAATGTGAAACAATCCAACAAATGCAACACGTGTACCTAAAAAAAATGTCGTCACCAAATTTTGGCGTTTAGATTCATGCATAACTCTCTAGATGGCCTTTAGCTATAAAAATGTGTTGCATGGATCATAACTGCTTAGGATATAATAATATGAACTCCACAGTACCACTTACATCTTTAGTAGATACTTTTAACATTCTTACAATTCATTCCAGTAAATAATACCTACATACATCATGGAAGTGGTAGAGCCGCGCTGTAGACTTATTTGTCTACAGCATGAATGGGCCGGCTCGACCGGGGTAGTACCACTGTCTCACAGAAAACCAACGTAAAGTGACAGTTTACTATCGCGTTTCGTATGGTAAGTGAGATAACCGGAGGCCCAGATTCCCCCTTCCCTTGCCCAATCCCTATTCCTGTCCTTTAAGGCCGACAACGCATACATGATACTTTCGGTATTGTGGATGTTCATGGGCGGTGGAGATCACTTAACATCAGGTGACCCACTGGCTCGTTTGTCGGACTATACTATAAAAAAAAACATAATCAATTTTCTGAACTGACATCAAAGCTAACATTTAAATTTAAAGATAAATATATCTTTGGTACTTCTTTGTTTGTTTCAAATATTGCAATAATATAATCTCTACTTTCAATATAATATCACACAATTATATATAAATTCTAGATGTCTATTCACTGTTGTCGCAGTGTTCTCGGAGATATGTGAATATCACAGCGATATAGAGCGAGTGCTCTCATCTCTTCGCTAAGATTACGAGGGCTTTGACGCTCCCTGTGATATCTGCCTCTGGGATTTACAATTCTAAGGCTTTATTCACATATTGCCCCGTGAAATCTATGAAGGATTTTCATTAGGGTATCTTGTGAAGGGGAAATCTTGTTGGAAAACGATTTTATATAGGACTCACTTTATATCTTCCTAGTAATGCATATTGTACTTTTATCTATACTACGTGTAACGGGAATAACGCACATCCTTTTTTAAAGCGTTCATTTATTATTGAATTTAGAAAAGACTTTATCGCATCGAGTTATGTCTCACTTTCGTTTGTCTTGAACGTTAAATTAAAGGGTGACTATTATTTACCTGAGTGTTAATTATTTTTGGAAAAAAATCGTCTATTAAAAAAATGTTGATATCGATTCTGTCACTTATTCTGAACAAACTACTTTCCGAGTGTGCATTAATCATGTTACATGTTGTATATTTAACTCTACATACACGATTAAGTCTACTTAGCACGAACTTCCGTCTAATAAGTACTAAGTCGAATACATCAGCATTTATATGGCATTTAAAACAAATGGTAACGTTTTCGATCCAAATAATTATTTCTAAATGGTTTGTGCTTGATGCTTTGATGCCATTCTAGCGAGAATAAATCATTTTCAAAATTAATATTTGTGAATAATTTGGAAAGTTTTGCTATGAATAACCATTTTCGTAGTTTGTTTCATCAGAAATACTTCTTGGAAGAGTGGTGCCGTAATGATTTGTGCAAATGAATTAGTACTGTTTTCTGTTAATTCGTTTTATCATTCGTTACAGCTGCCGTGTTACAGCGGGTGAGTAGCCGGCTGTGAAACGAGACACTGCTGATTCGACTACAAGAACAGAAAAAATCTTGCTTCTTTGTGCGATCTGCAAATATTTATTTTAGGTCTGTGTTATTTTAGTAGACTGTATTTCTTTAGAAGAGACGGGCCTTTAAGGCGCAGGGATGGTTCCGGCAGCAATCCAAAGTAAATTCAGGATCCCCCGTCCCACATGTGCTACAGAAGGCGGCGGGGGTTTTCGACGGTACATCGGTGTAGGAAAATTTGTTAGGGTCCCGATCTAGTAGTCCTTCGCGTGAACTGGGTCGGAAGGTCAGGGAGTCCGAACCACTCTCCTCCCAGAGGACCAGAAGGTATCCATAAGATGAATTTCCACGCGGGAAAATAGACTGTATTCCTTAGTAGTTCTTGTTATACACGGCATAGATTTGACCTAGTATGATCAGGACAATATGTATCTATTATTAATTATTTATTAAACTGCTGTCTGTGAATATTAAATGCTATGCTTCTTGTGAATATATGAATAAATAATTCAAAGACAAAATGACTGAATAATAATATCACTGAGCTAGAATATTGTTCCTGATCAAATAAATGGCTACCATTGTCCACAAATTTTATAAAAGGTCAAAACAAGCAACAAAAAAATGTAGCAACAGATATCTATGCAAAGGAATTCTGGTACCTCACAAGTATAAAATAACAATAACTGAAGTGTCTTCCGTACAATGCATTTCTCTTGTTTCTAGACATAGAACACGTCTCAGGCAGTAACGAGGCGGGCACATTAAAATTCACTAGACACAACTACGGCACATATATTTTTCTCAGTTACAAAACTGAATACTGAAGAAGTAAATAAAATGATATTCACTCACAAGATTTTTAACGTATTCCATTACAAAGTGTTATATTGGATAAAACATTTTATTCCTCTATTTAAGATTTCTTTTTGATGTTCTGCTCAAAAGGAAAAGAGTCTTTGTGATATTCCTTTTAGAGAAATAATTTTCAATGTTGCGCGGTTCATAGCTTCGCAATAATAAGAGCGAGTGATAAAACTGCCGCCCATACTAAAGATGCTCATGTATGGCTCCAGGTGCCGGATCGGTCTCTTCCTTGTAACATGGTTGAGGAGGCCGTGTGGACTGGTCTGCTCGGAGTGTTTTAATAAGCACCAACCGATTCAAGGAATCGATTTTTCATTTCTTTAATGTGTTTTGTAATACATTTTATTTCAGGATATTTACGATAAGGTAACTTATTTTTAATTATTAATATACATTGAGCTGCTCTAATCTAATGTAATCAAACTTGAATTGTATATTCATTGTATGACCAAATATTATTAACCAGTGTTCGAAAAGAGCAACGCTAGAGTTTCTTGCCCGTTCTTCTCTAGCGAAACTGCATTCCGAACTGGCGGTAGAGTAAAAAAGATTGACTGATTCTAAATAATGTATAACATTTCATGGATTCAATAAAAATTTGATTATGATTTTTTGTTGATAATCAACACAAAAATACATGCACTGACCGATGCCACAAGGCCCTAGCGAAACTTCTGGACCTTTAAAACGTAATTTTGATAACGTATTGTTTTGATAACTTGGCGATCGCCACTAAAAATATTTCGTTATTCTGTCCCTACGGGGTCACAAAATTTCTATGCCAAGTATATAAGCATATGTTTTGGGTATTTTTTTTTTAAATGGTGTTCATGCTTCGATACAGATTCTGAAGCAAGTATTTCTGCGTTTGTGAAAATTAGCACACTAAGAAGAGAATAGGCATGGAAATGTTTGTATCGAAATAAAAAATCGAACGTCTAAGCCTCTAGCAACATAGAGTAAACAACAAACCGTCAATAGTTATGACGAGTCCCTAACGGATGATAAGTTACACTATCGCTTTATCAGCATATTGTGGCGAAGTTTCTCAACAGCACCGACATGAAATAAGACATCTTGAATAATATATCTATGTTCTAGCTCTGTAAAAAATATCCCACTGCTGGTCACGAGCGACCTCTGCTTATGAGAGAGGTTAAGCCTTAGTCCATCACGCTGGCCTAATGTGGATTAGCAGACTTCTCATGCCTTTGAAATACTTATGAGAATTCACAGGCATGCAGCCGCCGTTAAATCAAGCGATAATTAACAATAAATATATACGTAACTGTAGAAAAATCAGAGGTGTATGTCATTTGGGATGGTTTTGAACCTAAGGCTTTCGGAAGTCCGTACCACTACCAACTAGGCTAACGCTGTTTAACATTTTGAATAATTTAAAAAAATACTGGGTGGCGCAGTTGTAATTGCGCATGCGTTACGACTGCTGTGCTTGAGGTCTCGGGTTCGATCCCCGGGTCGGGTAAAGTGATATTGGGTTTTTCTATCTAGAAATTTTCAGTATCAGCTCGGAGTCTGGAATCTATGCCCGGTATAGCGATAGGCTCGCCCCTATCACATTATGGGACCGGAATTCGGCGAAAAGTGGGTGTACTGGTTACATCTCTGCCTACCCCTTCGGAGATTATAGGCGTGAGTGTACATGTATGTAAAAAAAAAGTTCTTATAATTTATTTATCAATATACTACTAGGTTATTACAATAATTGTAAAGGAAACAGTATAAAATCGTATATAAATATAGAACAAGTAAAAACAACACATATAACAGATGAGTGACCACTAAAAGTCCACGCTGTGTCGTGGTTCACGATATAGCACAACATTATGCGAGTGGACATTTACAACACGTCAGCATTGTTCAACTATTTAGTATAAATTGTTTCACAGATTATAACGGTTAGATCATATTAAAGATATATTTTGTATAATTTGGTTTGTTTTGTATTTTTGTGTTTCGGTAGTATTTTGTCTAGAGCAAATAGATTATTTTTCTAGAATCTAATCTGATTATCAATATCGTTTTTCTATTATTAATTTCAACATGTCTGGACAAAACCAGTTTGAGTCATCAGAAAAATAATTTTATATTACATCTGCAAACGATTCGTTATATTATAGATTATATATTTTTTCTTATCCTGGCACGGCAAAATGACCAAACTGCACCTGATGGTACGCGCAGTGCCGTCCAGTTAGAGTATCAAGTAGCGAGAAACAATGTATCCCTCGCTACTCAACACAATCATGCCGGCGTGCTGTGCAGCTTCTTCACACTACGCCATGGGGCAAGGAGGCGAAGAAGCGGCTGAGAGTCTAGTGTCAGAGTACTCAGAATGCCGCAACACGTCCAAAACATCGTATCCCAACTCTAGACTCTAACAAAATAAAATATATAACGTAGCTAGACGTTATTTTTTTACTGCCTGGATAGACATACGAGCAGACGGGCCACCTGATGGTAAGTAGACACCGCCGCCCATAGACTTCTGCAATGCCAGGGCACAGCAAAGCTGCTGCCTTCCGGCTGTTATATAATTTATACCTTGTTTTCGTAAATACCTACACTATGACTATAAAGAGGTCTACTTAAATTGATACTTCTCATTCTATAGAAATAGTTGTAAGCAAACTTTGAGACTCTTGAGCAAAAGCTGTTTCAAAATACTCTGTTAAAGTAAACAAAACACGAAAAGAAACACAAAGCCCCGAACTTAAGGCAAACAGAAAAACATAATGAGAAATTTATTTCTTCCAATTTGTTTTTATTGGCTAATTCATTGGTGGTGGAAGGCGGGCTGTGTCGGCTGTTACAGAAAATGCTTGCCGAATCCCTGATGTACGGACAGTGGATGTGAGTCTCACAGCGCTATTCATGAGTTTTATTGCGTTTCGTTTACATATAGATAAAGCTCGGCGAATTACTGTTTTATTAGTCGTAAACATCCCCCGGGTTGATAAGTATATAAATAAATGATGAGTGTTGAAGATGTAGTGGAGTTGCTCCCCACACCCTAGGAACTTAACGTAAACGTATATAATCCTCCTCAATTATCTATAATTGACAAGCTTATCGTTCTTTCTGAAAAGTCTACACCATAGCCGTATACAGCAAGCTTAGCTGGTGTTACTAGTCATATATTGCTAGCTTTTGCCCGCGGCTTCGCTCGTGTGGTAGTTTTTGAAAGAAAAAGTATAAAATCCATGGAGACATTTTAAGCTGTTGCATCTTTCTTTATTATGCTATTCCATAGGAACCGTGCAATTTCCGGTATAAAAAGTAGCCTATGTCAGACCCCTCTACTAACACTATGCAAAAATGATGTCGATCTCTTGCTCTGTGTGAAACAAAAACATAACTATCCCACGGGAACCGTAGTTTTTCTGGAATAAGTAGACTATGTGCTATTCCAGACTATAAACTATATCAAATTTTCAAGCAGATCCGTTCAGCCGTTCTGGCGTGATGGAGTAACAAACATCCCAACATTCGCTTTTATAATATTAGTAAGATTAGCAAACAGTAATACCTTATATCTTTCTGTAAGCCGTAAGACGCAATGTTACCGCGCAGGGAGTCCATTACTCCAGTCATTGGCCCAGTAATACCACACTTTATTATTTACTTTTACACAGAACACATGTATCGTCTATTTACCTAATAAAACGGAGACTCAAAGGTGAGTAACGCGTCTAATTTTACGGGTGAATAATGGGGTCCGCTTTCCGTGCAGACACTTTTTATGAGATACGTGCTTCCGAGATTAACCGGCATTTCGCGAGCGTTCGCACATACGTTGTTTAAAATATTCAGCACAATGTATCGAGATTTTGTGGGCGTATTAATAATATTTATTAATACGTGTAATGCTAACGGTCTTATTCATAATGAGTTATCGGAGTTAAAGATAAGGCCGTTAATAGGAGCTTGTTAATTTTTTTGTATTCATAATGGCTTACTTGAGATAAGACGCTCAACATTTTTTAACAAGCTCCTATTAACGGCCTTATAAAAATCCGATAGCTCATTATGAATAAGACCGTATATATATATTGATACTATATATCACGCTATATTGTAAATCCTATCCTATAATCGTTATACATACGCACCGTATATTACAAGGACATGACAGGCAAAATCACTGTAAATTTAAAATCAACAAACTTTTTTTTTTTAGTTTTTTTTTTATTAAAAATATTATGGTAATTAAATTCAAAACGGCTAACTGATAAGTTAATTAAATTATGTTGTTTTTACGCACTCAGAAAAATTCTTTAAATACTTTTTATTTTATAAAACTGCACGTAGATCTCGTGTTGATATAACGTATTTCCATCTTTTTTTAATTTAACGCCAGCTTTTATCCATCCTGTTTTCGTTTAGAAAATGAGCAGTTTCGTTTTATTATCTATTGGGAATCATTTAAATGACTGTAATTTCCATTTCTTTTTAAAACAGCTTAATAAGTATTCAGTGTTCAATCTGAAACATTTTATTTCGAAGGACAAGAAAAAGTAAGGAAAATAAAAAGTCCTTACACATTAATTTGTTGAAGCTGAGATGTGTTTAGCGATAATTAAATTTGAATAAGTGTTTATTTTGATAGTTCAAAGTGCCTCGGTGGCGCAGTTGTTATTGTTACGACTGCTGTGCTGAGGTCTCGGATTCGATTCCCGGGTCGGGTAAAGTGACATCGGGTTTTTCTATTAAGAAATACTCAGTGTCAGCCCGGAGTCTGGAATTGTGCCCGGTATCGTGATAGGGTCGCACATCACATTATGGACCGTAATACCTTCGGCGAAAAGTGGGTGTAATGGATTGTCACCTCTGCTTACCCCTTCGGGTATTACAGGCGTGAGGGTATATGTAATGTAGGTATCGTTTTACTGAAACTTTTAACAATGGAGAACTGAGGTCGTCTTTGTTAAAAATGACGGCCATTTTTAATTACTCGCTAGGGGTGTTGGCGGGGAGTCGGTTCGATATTCCTATGTGAATTCCGCTGGGGGAAACTCCTGACAGACTTGATCAACGCTACCTCTGCGGCCGCTTGGAAATATCACTATCGGTATTGTGAGTGACTGATTGCCGTTCCAACTGTTTACATTGTAAGGTATTTCCATAATATTCCATTTATATGGAAACTATTTTATGTTGTGTTAAAGATACAAAAATTCAATAAAATGTGGAGATCGGTGTCGAGGAGTGTAAGGAATGAAACTTAAATAGACAACGAAACAAAAATAAAACGATTTAAATATAATTTTCTAGATAAACACATAAAAATCTTTGAAAGAATATGTTGGTTTGTCGTTATAATAATCTTAATTTCAATATTATTTGCCTTCTTGCCCATGGAGTAGTGTGAATAAGCAGACCGACATGATTTTATTTTTGTAGCGGGGGATACATTCTCTCGCTACTCGATATTCTAATTGGACGGCACTACGCTTACCATCAGGTGCAGTGATCACTTTGCCGTGCCAGGATAAAAAAATATATTTATTTACACTCGTCATTATAGTAAAATTATTTACACAACATCCAAAAACATTAGAAATAAGGCCTGGATGACAAAAAAGTACTGCATTATATGTTTATCTAATGCAGTATTGTAGTCAGTTGAGGAAAAAGAACGCAGAGCAACATCTCAACTCTTATTATATGCCTTTTCAATACTGTTATCGTATCCTGTTTCTCGTAGTATGGCAGAATAAACAGGAAAAATCCATCGAATAAATGATCAATGCGAATAGATATCCAGATTCCATAAAAGTTATTACCAATAGAAATTACCACGATTATACTGCCTATTTAGATTCAGAACAGAAAAATAAACAAACAGGCTGACAATACAACATTTATATATCAAGGATAGAGTAACTTGAATTAATTACATTTAACAACAACTATCTGTATATATAAAAGAAGAAACTGACTGACTGACTGACTGACTGACTGATCGATCAACGCATAGCCTAAACGGCTGGGGTTAGAGACTTGAAATTTTGACAGTAGGTACCTTTTATGACGTAGGCATCCACTAAGGAAGGGTTTTTGGAAATACTACCCCTAAGGGGGTAAAATAGGGGATGAAAGTTTTTATGAAAATCCGTCATTTTTGAAGTTAAATTCATGAAACTAATTTTCATTTTACAATTCATTTTTCAATACTAATTTTTTATTTAGCATTTTAGTTAAAAATAAAAAATATATGTTTCAGGATTTTTGGAAATTCCGCCTCTAAGGGGGTAAATTGTATGAAAATCCGTCATTTTTTAAGTTAAACGCATGAGTATTTTGTATTGTATACTTTTTCTCCCAAACATGACATCCACGCAGGCGGAGCCGCGAGCAACAGCTAGTCGATAATATTAGAAATGCATTGAATACCGAAGTATTTAAGATACCTGGATATAAAGAGATAGTTTAATTCATACACATTTTTGGTCAATCAATATCTTGCTAGCCCAAGACAACATTGCGATCTAACCTAACCTAAATAAGATCAGCGCGGTTAGTTAGTGGTCAAACTTAGATACACATTAAAATACCTGCGAGTCGAAGTCGATTAAAAAATTACGAAGCTGCTTACATTTTAAATTATTTTTTTGTGCCTGGATAGGCAGACGAGCAGACGGGCCACCTGATAGTAAGTAGTCACCGCCGTCTACAGTATCATAATTTGTGTTTTTGTTTTCAATTCGAAAAATTATACATAAGTTGTGCGGGATTGAGATTACTGCCTGATATGTTGACAGGCCCAACACCTACCGCATCAATAGATGGAATCAAACTAGGCGAATCGCGGTTGCACCTCTGCCCATCTTTTCAAGGTTGTAGGCGTGAGCTTATAAATGAATTATGTCTTACATATCTTCTGTGTCCAACTATTTAACATTATTCATTCTTGATGTTTTTGTTTACACAAAATGATTTTGTATATCTCTTCTGTAATGTAGTCTTTGATCCCCATATTGGTTTCCACATTATTTGTTCACTTAAAATAATCGTGAGAATTGTATGTTTTGTTGCGGCAACAGTAAATATTTGGGAAAGAAACATGGCCGACAATATTGCTATATTTAAGACCTTTACTGAAGAAGATACTGGGCCAAGGTATTTAACAGCTTTCCGAGTTTGTAAGATTTGTTTATAGGCTTGTTTAAAAAAATATGTTCTCCTTTATTTCAACTTGGAAAAAAGGAAAATATGTTATTTATGTATTGTTTAGTTTATGAATAGACAATATTGAGTAAAATATATTTTTATATATCTGAAGGCGCTGTTATAATGTCTAGAACTGTTGTAAACAATTATAATCAAAACATTTTGCAATTTTACTCGTTTATTTTAGTATAGATGTTGCTCGCGGCTCCGCCCGCGTGGAGGTTATTTTCGGGAGCAGAAGTACAATACAAGGAGTTTTCTTCTGCACTGAGGCACCTGTAGCGATTGTCCAGCCTCTCAGGTGTTGTGCCTGAATCTTAAAATTGCATCTAAAGAATACCTCATAAGTTTAACCTCACTTTGCATCTTTTAGGGATGATTTTCTGTGCCAGGAAATAAAAAAAAGCATTATGGATTTCCCATACAAATTTTGAACTCCTATTTGACCCCTCTTAAGGTTGCTTTTGAGAAAAAAGATAGCCTATGTCCTTCTCCTGGATATAATTTATCTCCTTGCCAAATTTCATCACAATCTGGTCAGCCCTAAGGTAACAAACAAACAGAGTTACTTTCGCATTTATAGTATTAGTTTGGATGGCTGTAACTGTTTATTTCATTTTATAGTTTAAAATAAACATTATGTTGTAATTACCTACGTAGCTAACGTTTCAGTAAACCAGTAAGAAAATTTATTTACGTTAGTTCGAAATAAACTTGATTAACAAAGAGAATTTTCTGTTTTCCAGATAAAACATATGTAATGTTTACCATTGAATCATTACTTTTCCTACCGTGATCCATTATTAATGTAGCATTTACATAGTAATAATATCATATATCATTTGAAGTCATATAGACCTTTCTGACAAATATTTAATAAACACAACATTTCACAATCTGTATTTGTAATTGAATTAAATAAACTGTGTTTAAATTTAGAAAAAAATCTTTATTGCAATTTTTTTACTGCCTGGATAGACAGACGAGCAGACGGGCCACCTGATGGTAAGTAGACACCGCTGCCCATAGATTTCTGCAGTGCCAGGACACGCTGCTTACCGTTGCTATTACTATTTTCTATGTACATTCTTGATCACCACTATACTATAAAATAATACCAGCCCTGTATTAAACATTGTCCCACTGCTGGGCATGGGCCTCTTCTACTAATGAGAGGGGTTAGGCCTTAGGCCACCACGCTGGCCTAATGCGGGTTGGTATACTTCACATACCTACGAAAACTCTTATGAGAATTCTCAGGTATGCAGGTTTCCTCACGATGTTTTCCTTCACCGTTAAAGCATGCGATAATTAACATTAAATGCATAACTTTAGAAAAGTCAGAGGTGTATGCCACTTGGGTTTCGAACATACGACTTTCGTCTTGACAGTCCGTACCGCAACCAACTAGGCTATCGCTGCTTTTACTATACTATAATAACAACATATTAATAATATTAAAGCCGGAAGCAAACACTAATCAAATAATGAAACACAATATACGCGAATGTCTTTATTTGGAATTTCTCATATCGGCAATCATGGAGAATATTAGTCCAATAATTCTAAAACTGATCAGACCCACTAAATTGCCTGAAACCGAAGTCAATGATTAAAGGCATCGGAGGTTTAATTTATTAGCCTTGTAATAACTTTACCAATAATCTATGTTATATTAGGCTAGGTTTATTTATGAAACAATATTGTGATAGACAATTGTAATGAATAATTTAGTTTATATTTTAAACAAATTTAAATTTTTGCGTTGCTTTTGATAACGACATATTTGTTGTGCATATATATATACCTAGTCAGGTCATAAATTCTGTCACATGTTTAATATAAAATAATTGAAACAAGTTTATTCATTATGTAACCATTTATATACCAAAATGAACTTAACAAAACATAGATTCTTATGACACTAAAGTTTATTCAAAATGACCTCCGTGATTTTGAATACAGGCCTTCATCTGCGCGGCCAGTTGTCTATCGCAGCACGAACGAGGTCCATGTCAATATCGGCGGCTGCCTTAATCAAGGATGTCTTGAGTGATTCCAAATTGGGATGAGGCTTTGAGCACGCCTTTTCCTCCAAGTGTTGCCATATCTTGTAATCTAACGGATTCAAATCTGGACTGGAGGAGGGCCAGTCTTCGTGCCGGATGAAGTCGATTTCACGCGCCGCCAGCCAGTCTTGTGTGCTCTTCGCTCTATGAGCTGGCGCCGAATCTTGTTGGAATACCCAGTGCCTGTTATTGAACATGGTATGAGAAACAGGTTCCACAAGGTTCGTCAGGACTGTATTTTGATACACAACTGCATTCGTTTTTACACCTTTCTCACAAAAATGTACCTCTGTTAAGCCCCAATAAGAAACTCCCAACCATACCATGAGCGAGGATGGAAAATGACCTCGTTGGACACGCGGAATACGGTTGCTCGCTTCTTCACTACTGTGTGCGTACACCTTATCATTTTGTTTGTTATAGCTCTCTTCTACGGTAAAAAATTTTTCATCTGAAAAAAGAATTTCCCGATATTTTTTTCCCGCGTACCGCTTCAACAAAGCGCGGCATCTCTTCAGTCTCAGGTCCATTAGACGAGCATTCAAACGATGTCCTGTTTTTCTTCGATATGTCCGAAGCCCTAAGTCTTCATTTAACACCCTTTTCACCGTGGTTCTGCTTAACCCCATCTGAAGGGCCAACAGTTTCTGCTTACGTTTGGGATTTCTTTGAATTCGCGCCTTCACAGCTTTTATCACTGCTGGAGTCCTAACAGACCGAGGGCGACCACTTCTTGACCTGTCATCTACACTAGAGTCTTCATTGTATCGTTTGATGGTACGATAAACGAATCTTTTGGTTATATTCAAATTTTTCAGTATGTCAAAAATTTGAATTGGCGCGTAACCGCAACGATGCAACGCAATTACTGCAACACGGTCTTCTTTAAGCGTCCACTCCATATTTAAAAATGAGTAAAATTCTAAAAAGTATACCTTTTTTATTTTCATGAACAATTTGAAATTCGAATTCAATAAACTTTTTTGTGGCCAGCATTCTAAAATAAAAGTTTTTACTGTGTGACAATACTTATGACCTGACTAGGTATTTGTTACGGGATTAAATAAGGGTTCTAGTCTATCATTTTTATTCAAACACAATTATAGAAACTGATGTCATTTTTCACAACCATTTTTGTAGACGAATGTGATGTACAGTTTATGTACATCCTACTATTACTATAAATGCGAACGTTTGGATGGATGTTTGTTACTCAATCACGTCTGGACGGATCTCGTTCAAATTTGGCATGGAGGTAGATTATAGTCTGTAATAGCTGTGTAATAGCACATTCTTATACACATTTTTATTCCAGAAAAATGTACCGTTCCCGTGGGATAGTTTAGTTGTTCACAGAGCAAGGGATCAACATGATTTTTTGTATAGTGGCAATTTAGGGATTAGAAAATGAAATACGCTACTTTTTATCCCGGAAAAATGTGCGCTTCCTATGGGATAGCAAAATATAGAAAGGTGTAATAGCATAAGATGCCTCCATGGATTGTAAATTTTTTTTTCAAAAGTAACCTCTACGTGAGCGGAGTCACGGGCAACATTTAGTATTACTATATTTTCTTTCATTTCCTAAAGTTTCCTTTACAACAATATGTGTTATCGCAGTTTTCCTTGACAAAAATAACTTTCAAATTATTTTCAATATTATTTTCTGTACATAATATGTTTCATACCTTCAATTTATGATGTAGATACTAATATATAGAGTGTATACAGCGTTTACATAACTCATTAATATATGTCAGCATCTCGAATGCTAGCAATCTCGCATCGTTCGCAATTACTTATATCAACTAAAGTTACGCCGCATCACGCATGTTTAATACGGCACAGTTTGGAACATACGATATTTCATTTGGATAATTATAAACGTAAACAAATACAGTACCTAATAATCTCATTTTTTTTTTTCTCTTTTTTTAATGCTAGTTGTTTTGATTTTTATTTCTTTATAATTGTAATTAATTAGAATTCATTTAATTTAATTTTTTAATTTAAGTGTTTTTATTTTTGTATTGAAGCACGCAGTGTTTACCTGTAATTGTTTCGTTACATTTATCTTATTTTGTTTTTAGTGTGTTTTTCTTGGAAATGTATTAATGTAAAAAAACGTTGGTAAATCTAAAAAAAAAAAAAAAAAAAATAACAACAGTAGCAAATGTGTCTTGCTATTGGTATGTAAGATTTCGAGGAATATCCGGTTAAAACCCACAGTCACACACATAGGCCCGACCCCACCGTACGATACAATTATCGATATAATACTAGGAACTTTCAGTGTCACAACACCCAGACCCGAAACAAACATTAATCAGTCACACAAATATTTGTGTCGGCGCGGCAAATGAACTTGAATTGATTGTCTTTCGTTTCAGTCAGCTACTTGCTTGCTGCGTCGGATGCTACATTATAAGACTATACCATAAGTATTTATTATAAGATTATTATAAAGTATAGGCAAAAGTTATCATATACATTATCCATACCAATACTATAAATGCGAAAGTAACTCTGTTTGTTTGTTACCTTTTCACAACTAAACCGGACCTGACCGGATTGTAATGAAATTTGGCAAGGAGATAAATTATATCCTGGAGAAGGACATAGGCTATCTTTTTTCTCAAAAAACAAACTTGAAAGGGTTCAAATAGGAATTCAAAATTGGTATGGGAAATCCATAATTACTCGACTTACGGATCTGGAAATTCATATTTAGGCTTTTGGTAGGAAATAAAAAAAGAGGTGTTTCAACGTTTTGAAAAATCATCCCTAAAAGGGGCAAAGTGACTCAACACCTGAGAGGCTGGACAGTCGCTACAGGTGCCTTAGTGCAGAAGACAACTCCTTGGATTGTATACTTCTGCTCCCGAAAATAACCTCCACGCGGGCGGAGCCGCGAGCAACAGCTAGTTACTTTATAAATCATCCCCACATGTACTTAACAAAACAAAGTGTTAGTAGACAATTTATTTAAGCCCACCGCGTCCTTTGTGGCAGCGGTATCTGCCTACGTATAAAGCTTGGTCGTCCGGAAAACGCTTTCGAATATGGGCGCCCACTTTAGTTCCACGTTACGGTTAATAAACGTACTAGGTACGTATGTAAGGAATGTAAATGGCCCTTAAAAGATATTCGGCTACGATAGGTCGGGCACCGCTTGACAAGCTCCCTCGATCGGTGATAGAGCACGCTAAGACTCTTCTACTACCTTCATTGCGGAACTCTGAATTGTTAGGATAATTTTGAATAAGGTGACGCACCTTTCGGGTGGGTTGTGGGGTTGAAAGTACTTGCTTCCCTAACTTGAAGGAAGAATATAAGTTTTTTTTAGCAGCCACATTATGTGAACTAAATATACATGCATATACAGTCACGCCTGTAATCCTCGAAGGGGTAGGCAGTGATGTAAAACCAGTACACCCACTTTTCGCCGAATTTATTACAGTCCCATAATGTGATAGGGGCGAGCTTATCGCCATACCGGGCACAATTCCAGACTCCGGGCTGATACTGAGTATTTCAGTTACAGTTTTGAAGTGGTTTTAAATTTAACCTTCTCTAAAACACGTAAACATAGGTATACGTGTTTTAGTGAAGGATAACTACGTGTGGAGAATAAAGAATTTTAAAGCAAACTGTATCAAATTTATATTATTCATTATAATTATACACCTATCATGATATTTTTCATATAAATTAATGGCATCTTAAGAAATGAAAGTAGCGCATGTAGTAAGCAGCTAGCGTAAGCTGTAAGAAGATATTATGAGACTTATAAAGACCAGAGAAAATACAGTCAGTGCTTTAACAAAAGAGATTACAAGGTTTCATGTTAAGCTTCAGATATCTAGTGTTCTTACACGAAGGCCAACGCTATGAATATCCTTTCCTTTAATTACGACAAAATAAAAACCAAGAAACAAATAATCTGCTGTACAGTAATATGTTACATACTATTATATTTAACGGCTACGTATATTTATTTATTTATTACTTGTGAGTTTACCTTTGTTAGTAAGTGTATTAAGCACTAAATATAACTAGTTAGTGCTTAATACCCACCTTAATAAGACAAACTTGACCCTCACTACAGGGTCAGGTCTGTTTTCTGACTGCTCGTAAGTCAAAGCTTATTATATTCCCACTAGCTGTTGCTCGCGGCTCCGCCCCCGTGGAGGTCATGTTTGGGAGAAAAAGTATACAATACAAAATACCAATATTCATGCGTTTAACTTAAAAATGACGGATTTTCATACAAACTTTCATTCCCTATTTTACCCCCTTAGGGACGGAATTTCCAAAAATCCTGAAACATATATTTTTTATTTTTAACTAAAATACCAAATACAAATTTTCATGAATTTAACTTCAAAAATGACGGATTTTCATACAAACTTTCATCCCATATTTTACCCCCTTAGGGGTGGTATTTCCAAAAACCCTTCCTTAGTGGATGCCTACGTGATAAAAGGTACATACTGTCAAAATTTCAAGTCTCTAACCCCAGCCGTTTAGGCTGTGCGTTGATCGATCAGTCAGTCAGTCAGTCAGTCAGTTTCTTCTTTTATATATACAGAAGACAGAAGATATAAGATTGGTATCAGACGATCTGCCGTTGATTTGTGTCAAAGACTTCGTACCTCAATTTTGAATACCTAAATGGTGTTATGTATAAAAAGTAGTGCCAAAAATATGTCTGGCTGTTCTTGAGTTCCTGTCGGTGAGCCGATTTTACGCTCTTAGTAAAACTGGTGATATTATAGAATACATAAACCGTAATTAGTGTGGTATATACATATAGTGGTAGAGCCACGCTGTAGACATATTTGTCTGCAGCATGAATGGGCCAGCTCGACCGGCGTAGTACCACTGTCTCACAGAAAACCAACGTAAAGTGACAGTTTACTGTCGCGTTTCGTATGGTAAGTGAGATATCCGGAGGCCCAGATTCCGCCTTCCCTTCCCTAATCCCTATTCCTGTCCTTTAAGGCCGACAGCGCATACATGATACTTTCGGTATTGTGGATGTTCATGGGCGGTGGAGATCACTTAACATCAGGTGATACACATGCTCGTTTGTCGAACTATGCAATAAAAAAAATTTAACTAAACTCACCCCTGACTCCGCCGACTTCAAGATTATGTTTTTAAGATGGCGCCGCTAACAATCCGCCGTTATACCGATTTTCTTGGTATTAAGTTTCCGCTAGTTTTTAAACCGAACCGCCATTGATTTTGTAGATTTGTCTTATATTATACACTAGAGCGCGTGCGTGGTGTTCGTCACAATAGTCCATCAATCACTAGCACTTCCGCTATCATCTCACATTGTAGGCAGAGTCACCAAGCCCCATATACATATTATGAGATATATTTAAAAATAAACTAATAATAATAATTTTTAGTACTGCTAGTGTGATGAAAATGTGTGTGTTTATGTGTATTTATTAATTCAATGAACTGTATCCGCTTCCTTTTGGTCATAGTTATTAAACAAATGGAACCTGGAACCTTGCAGTAGCTGCTCTTAGTGTTTAGCCAATTTCAATAATCATAACGAAAGGTAAGGGCTAGTCGTTATTTACGGAAACAGTACTTTTTTCCTTTGTAACATCCTCATTACTGCAGACATTTGTCGACATAATCCTTGACGACCAAAAAATGCGGTGTTAATATTTTTCCTCTCTCGCACAAAAAGTCCAAAGTAGACAAGAAAGCGTGGACCCAATATTATTACATCAATTGAATTAAGCAAAGAGAGTCGAATGATTACATTGATTCTATTGACACCTTGTCGGCATTTCAATAGGTCGAAAGTGCGCCGTGTGGCGTACAATTATATTAAGGAACATGATTTTATTGTCGCCGTGGAGACGTACTTCCCGCGTTTACATTGTTTTATTTCATCTTGGTACATTTAAGGACTTATATTTTTATTTACTAAAAACTTCATAAACACAACATGTGTAAAGGCGGCTTAGATGAGACAATGTGGGAAAATTTATCTGTATATATAAAAGGAGAAACTGACTGACTGACTGATCGATCAACGCACAGCCTAAACGGCTGGGGTTAGAGACTTGAAATTTTGACAGTTGGTACCTTTTATCACGTAGGCATCCACTAGGGAAGGGTTTTTGGAAATACCACCCCTAAGGGGGTAAAATAGGGGATGAAAGTTTGTATGAAAATCCGTCATTTATGAAGTTAAATTCATGAAAATTAGTATTTGGCATTTTAGTTAAAAATAAAAAATATATGTTTCAGGATTTTTGGAAATTCCGCCCCTAAGGGGGTAAACTAGGGAATGAAAGTTTGTATGAAAATCCGTCATTTATAAGTTAAACGCATGAATATTGGTATTTTGTATTGTATACTTTTTCTCCCAAACATGACCTCCACGCGGGCGGAGCCGCGAGCAACAGCTAGTATACAATAAATCACGTTTCGGTTTCTGTCGTGATTAGATCCTAAATACTGAAAGTTAGAGGTTAAAGTAAGAGGGAGAAAAACATTTTTCTATGTTTAAAAATCAAGAGTTTATACAGTCGTTAGTATATGCTTCAGGGTGTTCATATTGAGCGATGGCCTGCGGTGTTCCACAGGGCTCAGTCTTGGGCCCTCTGTTGTGGAACATCGGCTACGATTGGGTGCTCCGTGGTACCAACCCCCGAGGTGTCGCTGTCGTGTGTTACGCGGACGACACACTAGTGACAGCGTCGGCCAGGTCTTTCCAGGAGGCCACCCTGCTCGCCTCGTTCGCAACCGAACAGGTGGTGGGCAGGATTCGGCGACTGGGCCTTAAGGTGGCCCTCAACAAAACCGAGGCCCTTTGTTTTCACAGGCCTCGGATTCGGCCACCTTTTGGGCCCCACATAAGTGTGGAGGGGGTGCGGATTCCCATCGGCTGTAAAATGAAGTACTTGGGATTGATTCTGGACAGCCGGTGGGATTTCCGTGCCCATTTCAAGGAGTTGTCGCCGAAATTGGTGCGAGCGGCAGGCGCACTCGGACGCCTGCTGCCGAACCTGGAGGGACCTAATAGCCATTAAATGTTTTTAGACTCTCGCGATTTGAATACATATTATAAAATTAGGAACGGGTCTTAATCGCGCAATATTATAATGGTAATAATATCTAATAGCCATTGCCGAAGTTTATACGCTGGAGTCGTGCGGTCAATGGCCCTGTACGGATGTCCCGTATGGGCCGAGTCCCTAAACGCTCGCTGCGTCGCCCTGCTGCGCAAACCGCAGCGTTTGGTGGCGCAGCGAATAGTCAGGGGCTACCGCACGGTCTCCCACGAGGCGGCCTGCGTATTGGCCGGCACACTCCCTTGGGAGTTGGACGCCAAACTCCTCTCGTCAGCGTTCCTCTGGCGGGAGGAGGCGTCCAGCCACCGTCAGGAGAGACTGGCCCCGAGGGAGATTGCGGCCCGGTTTCGCAAAATCGCCGTGGAGGAGTGGCATACCAGGCTGGAGAGCCCGACTGCGGGCTTGAGGACTGTCGCAGCAGTGCGTCCTGTCCTAAAGAGATGGCTAGACAGGCGCCACGGGGCGCCTACGTTCCGACTGACACAGGTATTAACGGACCATGGGTGTTTCGGTTCGTTCCTGTGTCGGATCGGAAAGGAGGTGTCCGCCGTGTGCCACCACTGTGGCAACTGCCGCGAGGACACGGCCCAACATACGCTGGAGGAGTGCCCAGCCTGGGACGAAGAGCGCAGCGCTCTCAGAGCAGTCGTCGGAGGAGACCTCTCGCTGCCGGCCGTGGTGTCGTCCATGGTCGCCAGCCGGAGGTCCTGGCGTGCGGTGGCCCACTTCTGCGAGAACGTCATCTCGCAGAAGGAGAGTGCTGAGAGGGATCGGGAACGATATGATCCCTCCTGCCGCCAGAGAAGACGTAGGAGGCGCCGGGTGGACGACTGACCGGCGTCTCCCGCCCTGTGGAATGGGGGCGTGTTGAGAATTTCACCACGGTAACCCCTGCCTGTCGTACGAGGCGACTAATTGGGGCCATCGGGGGTCGCGGGCGCGCAGCGGAGGGCTGTCAGCCCGTATCGATGCACTCCCAAATTCGGGGCATCGTGCGACCCCGAGATGGACGGCAGCGCGGGTGGTAAGGCCTCGTTCGCTGTCGTTGCTCGGTGCGCGGGGGCTCCTTAGCCCCCCACGGAGATGGGCCCGTATAGGGCACCGCGCAGGGGCGATTCCGGCTGCAATTCTAGCACTCCGTAGAATACCCCGGGATCGCTCCGCAAGCGCCGAAGAAGGCCACCGCGAGGTTTTAGCTGGTAGTGTCGGGTGGGGTGTACATAGGGGTTAGGGACTCGGCCCAGCGGCAGCACGGATAGCCACCATCCGTGCGAGGGGGATGCTGGGTCGTAAGACCGGCTAGTCCAGCATCCCCGTTTTATTCTTAATCCGCTTCCCTCCGGAACCGGGCGGCAGTAATAAAACGCTTTCCCCGCGACAAAAAAAAAAGGGTGTTCATATTAATCGCTTTAAGGATTTTGAAAAATCTCATGTAATAGGGTATTTGACAATTTTTGAAAATTGATGGACATCGATAGAGGACTCTTCACTCATAGCCCCCGTAATATTTTTAATATTGAAATATACTCAATTTATATATAATCCGTGATAAAAAAAATTCATATATAATTTCGCGCTAAAACGCGTTGTCACGTGACATTATGACGTCATCGCACATATACAAACATTCGTGACACCTAACAACATAACAAATTATTTGCATTTATCTGTTAGTTTTTCCACAAAAATGAATGAGCCAGCATATAAATATTGTTCAATGCCTTTGTGTAAAAACTCGACACTAAATCCCGATAAATTGTTCATCCATGTGCCAAAATCAAAAGTTTTAAGAAAGAAGTGGCAGATTTCGACTATCAGCCCTTGTAATGCCTTCTTCCATTCTTATAGAAGACTTGAAGACGAAATTAACACGGTTCCACGAAAAATATGTTCTTCCTTACTATTTTATTTGTCGTAGGATGCAATGTATATGTGCGATGTCGTCACGAATAATGGCGGCCGGTATTGCTACGTTTTTGTCACTGAGTGATACAGATTAAAAATTCTAAATTTTAATGACGAAAATAAAATGTTTATAATACATTTAAAATAAAAAAATGTAATGAATAAATATGTTTGCCCACTATCCTTTCTCCTAGTGCAGTTTTATATTTTTTGGTTACACCAGTCAAACACCCTATTCCTTCAAATAATAATTAATTATGTCTGAATCTAGTCTCAATGAAGTATGAAGGCGTAGTGTGAAGAAGCTACACATCAGGCCGGCATTACTGTGTTGAGATATAGTTGTGTCTCGCTAATTGATACCCTAACTGGACGGCACTGCGCATTACCATCAGGTGTAATGTGGTCACTTTGCAGTGCCAGTACCTATATAAAAAAAGTCTTCTGCGGTTTTAGTAACGACCTGTATATGTACGCTACAACAGTACAAATTTTCGCACCTAGCATTTGAAGCCATTAGCTTGAATAGAGGTAATTATTTAAGTTCGTGTTCCGCTGAGCAACAAGCTGCGCGTGCTGTGTATTTGTCGAACATACCTTATCTTTAATTTACTGTACCTTATTCAATTTTATAAACCTTTTATCCTGGCACGGCAAAGTGATCGCACCTCACCTGATGTTAAAGGCAGTGCCGTCCAGTTAGTATATCAAATAGCGAGAGACAACTTATGCCTCTAATTGGTATTGGTATTGGACAATGGTACAAATTTAAGTCAGCCCTTCGCCATACATTCAATAACAATAAACAATCAAACTACAGCATCTCTTCCATGCACAATTTGATATTCAAAATATTTTGTTTACCAAAGTTGTGAGTTCAAAGAAATTATAGCGACATTATCCCGGGTTGAATTAAACCGCAGGGCATGGTTGACCTCTGCTGGGCTTAGCTAGCTTCTCTTTAACCCAGTTTCAATTTTGACTGAATATCGGAAAGTTTGACGTCTGCATGAAATCAATACGATACAAAGCCAGTTGTTGGAAGCCGGCAGCATAATGAATTATATAAATGGATACATGATATATGTATTACATAATAATAATAAATAAATACACCCAACAGTCACACACATAGTTCTGATCCCAAACTAGGCAAAACCTGTATCGTGGGTATCAAGAACTGCGAGGGAGTATAGTCCCACAACACCCAGACCCGAAACAAATATCTATCTGTCACACAAATATTTGTCTCGGTCTGGGAATCGAACCTACGGCCTCTCGTTTCACATCTGGCTACATGCCCGCTGCGCCACGAAGGCTATATCGAAATAAACTCTTTATAATTTTTTTGTGTCTGCCTCTCATAGATGTAGGAAGATGTTAAGAGCCTCTGAAGCCCAGTGGGCGAGCTGTGAAATGATACTCAGCGATTTCGGTCCCCGCATCAAGTCAAATGTTATTGTGACCCACAAATATTTGTATTGGGTCTGGGTATTGTGGGACCGCAGTTCCTAGTAGTTTCTGATTCCCACACTACAGCTGCGACCTAGTGCGAGGACAGGACTATGTGTGTGACTGTTGGATAGAGAATACTGGGTGTATTATCTGTGAGAGCAAAGCTAGCTCAAGACCTAGCTGCCACTTCACGTTAGTTTTCTTTGAGGTAGTAATACTTCTTCAGTTAAACCAGTAAACTCATTCAGTAGACAAAACTGTCTACAGCGTAGCTCTACCATTTTAAGGCATAAATTAAGAAAATGTTAAGTATAAGTTGAAGGACTCAGGCCTAACCCCTCTACTTAGTATAGTTCCGTATCCAGCAGTGGGATAGTGTGTAATACGGGGCAAGTGTATTAATGAATAAATAAATAAAATAATAAATAACACCCAACAGTCACAAACATAGCCCCAACCCCACACTAAGATACGAGTCTTGTGTTGTGGGAGAGACTTTCGGTCTCACAACACCCAGACCCCGGACACAAATATCTGTCTCTCACACAAACATTTGTCCCGGTGTGGGAATCGAACCCACGGCCTCTCGTTTCACAGCCGGCTACTCGCCAACTGCGCCACGGAGATATTAATATTGTTAACCAATGTTGAAAAAGAGCAACGCTAAGTTTCTTGCCCGTTCTTCTCTAGCGAAACTGCATTCCGAACTGGCGATGGAGTAAAAAATTGACTGAATCTAAATAATGTATAACATTTCATGGATTCAATAAATATTTGATTTTGATTTTAATAAATTATATTAATAAACAACCAACACACAAACTCTTAGAGCAAAATTTATGAGTATACTAAACCAAACATAACGCAATAAACAACCGTCTTAGGAACGTTCAATAAGTTTTCAATAGACAGTACGCCTTTGATACTGTTATTTTCAATGATATAGAATTTCGCGTATTAATTAGAGGACGGGTGCTATTGTCTCTGTTAATCACTTGTGTCTAACATCTTATTAGTTAGTCTGTAGTAATAAAGGGAAATAGTAATTACTAGATGTTGCCCGTGGCTCCACCCGCGTGGGGGTTATTTTTGGAAGAAAAGGTATACAATCCAAGGAGGCATCTTAAGCTATTACACCTTTCTATATTTTGCTATCCTATAGGAAGCGTGCATTTTACAGGGATAAAAAAATCGCCTATTTCATTTTCTGATCCCTAAACTGCCACTATGTAAAAAATCAGGTCGATCCTTTGCTCTGTGAAAACTAAACTATCCCACAGGAACTGTACATTTTCCGGGATAAAAAGTAGCCTATGTGCTATTCCAGACTATAATATATCTCAGTGCCAAATTTCAACCAGATCCGTCCAAACATCCATCCATCCATCCAAACATTCGCATTTATAATATTATTAGGATATGACGTCAATTTTAGTACACACACACTTAGAACTATAGTTTGCTTGCAGCTTCGCACACGGATTATTGAAATTCTATGATGTAGATGCTTTTATAAGTAATATTAAATAAGTATTTCTTTTATTACCGGGATGTATTTTAATTTGTCTTACAATTTTTGTTACAATGGCAACATACAAATAAATGTTTTTAGACTTATGCAATTTGTATACATACTATCAAATTAGGAAACGGTTCTTAATCGCTAACCGATTCAACCTGTGACCACGGCCGATACAACCGTTGAAACGTCGGTAAATAAATAGGTTTTAAGATCATTAAATAGGGCGCGATTAAGACCCGGTCCCTAATTTGATAGTATACATAGCAAGTGATTAGTGTTTGACGATTGACTGTGTAGTATATTAGATATCAAACGAATCAGCCAGTATCCCTTCCAACTCCTCTCTATATTTCTATTTGATTAATTTCGTTGCGGGATAAAAGACAGTTATGAAGCATTCCCAGAGACTCGCCGAGTTTCATTACTCGGTGTCGAAAAAATGCGTGCCATTGTTGATCCTGAAGCAGCGATAGCCTAGTTAGTTGCGGTACGGACTGTCAAGACGAAAGTCGTAGGTTCGAAACCCAAGTAGCATACACCTCTGAGTTTTCTAAAGTTATGTGTGTATTAAAATGTTAATTATCGCTTGCTTTAACGGTGAAGGAAAACATCGTGAGGAAACCTGCATATCTGAGAGTTTTTCGAAGGTATGAGAAGTCTGCCAACCCGCATTAGGCCAGCGTGGTGGACTAAGGCCTAACCCCTCTCATTAGTAGAGGAGGCCCGTGCCCAGCAGTGGGACAATGTTTAATACACGGCTGGTATTATTATATTTATATTGTTGATCCTGGCTAAACAGGAGTTACAATGGCGGGTGTGTGGGCGGGATAGTCTCAAAAATCAGCCAGTAGATATACTGGTAGATCCGTTTGATCCTTTTATTCCAATGTATTTAATTCTTAATATACTAGGTTTGCTATTGTCTGCATATTAGAAAACAGATCAGGTGTAAATGTTCAATAAATTGGCTATGATTATTATGTTAATCACAATAAGAAAAATTCAACATTTTCTTTCATTAAAATATTTTTCTCAGAGCTAGAAGCAAACTCGCAACTGGGATAAAAGTAGTTTGTGTTAATCCAGGATTTAAGTTATCGCCATTCGAAATTTAGCTATATAAAGGTAACAGACAGATATATACACACAGACTTACTTTTTCATGTATAAAATTAGTATATATAAGCAATTTCAGCTGCCAGGATTCCTAGACAGTAACTGACAGAGCAAATTATGTAATCTGAATATATAAAATGACGTACTTTTCGACATTGTCTCGAATATACATCTACGTGTAGAGGCGCGTAGCATGCGCTACACTACAAAGCACAAGCTTGACATACCAGAGGTAATTGTTCCATACAAAGATTGAATCATCTATCTTTTGATACTATGTATTATTGTCATAATTTCTAAAAATCTGTAACAAAACCTGAAAATTCGGCACAAGTGGATTCGGTTGCTTTACCAAAAAAAATCTCTTCGGTAATACATCTTAAAACTTTATATATTTAGTTAATGTTTTATACTAAATATGATGTTGAATTATAGCATATTTTAAATAATGTACTGCAAAAGGTACAAACAAATTTAATATTTATACTATAATAAATTAGCAGCGATAGCCTAGTTGGTTGCGGTACGGACTGTCAAGACGAAAGTCGTAGGTTCGAAACCCAAGTGGCATACACCTCTGAGTTTTCTGAGGTTATGTGTGTATTAATTGTTAATTATCGCTTGCTTTAACGGTGAAGGAAAACATATGAGAACTCATAAGAATTTCGAAGGTATGTGAAGTCTATCAACCCGCATTAGGCCAGCGTGGTGGACAAAGGCTTAACCCCTCTCATTAGTAGAGGAGGCCCGTGCCCAGCAGTGGGACAATGTCTAATACAGGGCTAGTATTATTATATATTATTATACTATAATAATGCTGAAGAGGCACTTTGTCTGTCTATTAAATATTTTGGGAAAATTTTGATTGTGACGTGTTATACTGTTAACAATTGTTTTTGGAATTATTGTCTGTCTGTCTGTCGGTCTATGATTATAGTACATAGATAATAGTTGTGATAGATGAAATGATATAATAACTATAGTATAAGAAAACTTCCACGCGGGCGGAGCCGCAGGCAACAGCTAGTGTGAAATAAGAATAAATTAAAACATCACGCCCAATAAGTCACGCTTTGGATATATGGAAAGATATATCACTTTATTAAGCTGTGGAGACTCAACAAGTCGCAGCGCGTCCCCGTCTCGCGTCGTTCGTTACTCATTTATTGAATTTTACGCCTCAGTCGCAACGAGGTCTGGCGTGCGCTGAATTATTATTATCTTTCCAAACTCCTTGCTACGAGGATATTCGTCATCTCCGGGGAACTTTAGTAATTCACTGTTGTAGTTTTGGTGTTAAATGTGTTTGAGTTTAAATTTTTCCTTAGGATAAATATAAGAATCAGTGAAGATTAGGTGAAATAAACTCTATATTGGTAGTGTATGGTTATAGTACGTCAGGGATTTTCACGGAACCTTGAATTGACGGTTTTGGCGCCATTATGAGGAAGCTATGTGCGTTCCTACTGGTATTATACTAACAAATAATGTTTTCCTTAAGAATCATGAGTCACAAAATGTAACCACGTATTCATTTTAAAATACATTTTGATTATTATTATAATATATGAGGTTTTTATATTTTAGGTATTGGCCATAAATTATTTACATACTAACAAAAATAACGATTATTATTGGTGAAACTTTACCTCATTAAACAAAAGTCACCCATAGCATGGCTTGATTTTCTCTTTATTCAAAAAAACCTTTTTGATATCTTTATATATTGCCTTAGTGACCTTGAAAATCTCTTAAAATTAATAAATAACGACCACTAGTCACATGCACAGTCCTGAACTCGCGCTAAAATACGACTATCTAGTAGAAAAAACTATGAGGAACTTTTTATCGCTCATCTACAACACTTAGACCGGAAACGGATATTCTTGCGTCTCACAATTAGTTGTTCGCCGACTATACCATGGCTGCGAGACTGGGCTGGATCTCTTGGGTTAAGGGTATTGATTACTCGACCGACGTTACTCAATACGGCACTCTAACATACTTCGTTTGATAGATAGGATCACACGACTCGCATTATACGTATATATATCACATGTAAGGTACAACAAAAGGTATATGATTCAGAAATAAATTAATTCAGTACTAACGGTCTATTAAGTCGGCTGACCCGTCTGTCTGTGCCCTGAAGGAGCATCCGGGTCATCATTTTATCCGGGTTTTAGACCGCTGCCCATAAGTCCATACCCCACTTTGTATACAACCATCCGCCATGCCATCCGCATTGTGAATGATGCAGACGTAAGCAACAGCCTGGAGCCGCTACAGCTGCGAAGGGATATTTCCGCGCTTAGGTGTTCTATCGTCTGTATCATGGCGAATGCTCTGAAGAATTGTTTGCTCTTATCCCATCCTCTACCTTCCACACCAGAACCACGCGTACTGGCTTGCGGAGCCACAGCTTCGTGGTGTCTACTACCACGGCCCGAACCAAGAGGTTCGCAAATTCGTTTTTGCCGCAACATCTAGCTGTGGAACAGTTTGCCAGGTACCGTGTTCCCTCCTTCCTATGATCCTGGGTCCTTTAGGCGTAGTGTAAGGAAGCTAAACAGCAGGCCGGCATGATTGTGTTGAGTAGCGAGGGATAGACTGACTCTCGCTACTTGATACTATAACTGGACGGCACTACACTTACCATCAAGTGCAGTGTGGTCACTTTGCAACGCTAGATAAAAAAAACAACCTTATTCTATTCAACGTCGAAACAGAAATATTTTTAATACATTGAATGACTGTTGTCGTTAAAATATTCGCCACAGCCTCAAAAACAAACATAACTCATTATTACAATTATCTGGATATTATTCACAATTCTGTCAATATTCTCATATTGTTAAAGTTGAGATTCGAAACTCAATTTCAATAATTATACACGTCGAATTGAGTCCGTAGCTTTGAGCCGTAGAGCCAGATTCAATGCACAAGTACTCTTGAATTATGCTTGTTTAACTGAGAGTTGCCAGTGATTATTTGTTTTAAATTCACCGGTTAATAATCCGTGAACATCTTCCACCGAATTTATACTGATATAAATATATACATACATACATATTCACTCACGCCTATAATCCCCGAAGGGGTAGGCAGAGGTGTAACCAGTACAACCACTTTTCGCCGAATTTAGGTCCCATAATGTGATAGGCTCCGGGCTAATACTGAGAATTTCTAAATAGAAAAACCCAATATCAATTTACCCGACCCGGGGATCGAACCCGAGACCTCAGCACAGCGGTCGTAACGCATGCGCAATTACAACTGCGCCACCTAGGCAGTCATATATAATATTTAAGATAAAAATAGTATTGGCAAATATACTGTGTTGATTTTAATCTATAATGAAATTGTATACATTTGTATAAATTGTCTAAATGAAGGGATAACACAAATAGGAAAGTTATCCTGTCAAAATATTTGCCTCCGAAAACTTTCTCGAAACACCGGTAACGAAATAAAATGAAAATTTAAATCTCCCTTTAAACTCGGCTTCAGTTCGTTAAAACCACTTACAGTAACAAACTTTTGTTTTGATGATTCCAATATTTAGATAACAAAGGAATGAAATTGTTACACGCCAGCTATATACATATTGTAATATTACACGACTGAAACGTGATTACTAATAGTATTTTGTCGTTACATAAGTAAAAGTTTTTTAATTCATAAAAAGTACACCGACATCAATAAAAAACAAATTATGCGTCATATTAGCGTATTTACTATTATTAGAAATACCGAAGGTATAACTGAGGTATTTAGGAGACTAGTTGGGGGTAGTTAATAATGACAACCAAAGTGGGAGTAGTAAATGTTTAATATAAAACAGAGTGCCTTCCGCGCTCCAGGGTTCAGTGGGTTCAGTTCAGTTTAGTTGAGTGGAAGACGAGACGATAGCCAGTATATTCGTGGTTCGGTGTAGTAAGGGTAAATGGTAATAATAATGGTAATCAGTTCAATGGCGTTGTTCAGTTTAAAAGGGTAATGCTGGTAGATTAATTATAAAGAGAAGCCTTAAGTGAATCCTGACATGCGTGTGTGTTGATATTAAGCACTGAGATGTGTAACAGTGTCGTGTAAATCAATCAATAAATTATAAACATTGTATTTGTGCCTTTTAAATATCCATTTTGCATAGATTTGTTGATGTTGCTAACAGTCACTACAAAATTTATTTTTCCTTGATTTTTCTGAGATCCCATCATCAGATCCTGACTTGGTGTAAATGGGACCACATGGGAAACAAAACAAAAAAAGAATTTCTCGAATCGGTCCAGGCGTCTTCGAGTAATCGGGTAACATACATAAAAAAAAGAATCCGACGAATTGTTAACCTCCTCCTTATTTGAAGTCGGTTAAAAATACATCGAATAAACGTAATTTTTTTGGATGAATAATCAATTTTCGCTATACCGTATTGAATAAAAACGATTTCCTTCCTGACAATATTGTGAAATCGTTGAAGAAAAACAAAGAATATTCACAAAGGAAAACTCCAAACCACATTAGGCGTCAATCACTTCGCATACAAGATTATCCTTAGAATAGAGAGGGAGTCGAAGCGGAATTTGGCACAAAAGATAAAGTGAATATACCCACTTAAATTATTCGATAATAAAGTTCGACTAAAAGTGGTGTAAATTACAGACAAAGATAGGGCGTAGAAAGCAGAATGAGTTGATATGCTCCACTTTCAAACATATAAATAATTCTTAGTGAAACATTTTTATACTCCGAGATTGCGTGCGGGACCCCAACTCTATTAAAAACGACTTTTACCTCGTAAACGTGAGTAACGGTTGGCATGGAAAATTCAAAGAGTAAAATAAATTATTCCACAACGATTTGATTGCAGTTTTATTATTACAAAAACCTGACAAGGCATTCCTGGGATAGAAATTTATTGAACGCCTAATGTCTGTTCAGAATTTGGCAAATCCGTTTTGGCGAATTTGTATGGTTAAGATGTTTCTTTTATGGAGATTGCTGGCAACCTAAAGTAGTAACGTGCCTACAGGCAGTAATGACTCCAGAAATCTGGCAAATATTTCAATATAAAAGGTATTTAAGCGGCTTCCTACTTGCTAAATTTATGGCAATTTGTAATCTAGCACGTGAAACGACGTAAATAATAATACTAGCCCTGTATTAAACAATGTCCCACTGCTGGGCACGGGCCTCCTCTACTAATGAGAGGGGTTAGGCCTTAGTCTACCACGCTAGCCTAATGCGGGTTAGTAGACTTCACATACCTTCGAAACTCTTGAGAATTTTCGGGTATGCAGGTTTCCTCACGATGTTTTCCTTCACCGTTAAAGCAAGCGATAATTAACGTTTAATACACACGTAACTTTAGAAAAGTTATAGGTGTATGCCATTTGGGTTTCGAACATAAGACTTTCGTCTTGACAGTCCGTACCGCAACCAACTAGGCCATCACTGCTCCTGAAACGAAGTAAATAAACCTTTTTATTCCAGTTCTGCAACAACTCTGCCATAAAAGTGTATTCGCGACACTTTTTATGTCGTCACGTGCACGTTTTAGCTTTCAGTATTTGCAACACAGGCTTATCACGTGGCAATCAACAGACGCACAGAAAACAACACTTGTGATTTTTATAGCTTTCATTAAAACCTCGCAGCATCCTGGATAGTACGACTAATTAACTCCCCGCATTCGGTGATTTTTGTTTGAAAATGTGTAATAGATCGCAATGTTCGCATATACTCGGAAATGGTTATATATTTGTTTGAAAAGGGCGAGCGTGTGTCAATTTGTTTAGCGCCAGACGTGACGCCTGTATAATGCGGGCTCACTATGGGCTACGTAGGACGTCGACCCCGAACTTCGTCCTCTAATGAGCTATTAAGCTGATAAATGCCAAGCCCCTGTCAATAGTATCGATGGTTCCCAATTAAAGTAAATGGAGCGTTTTTATTAGTCATTATGTAAATAAAATCCCGTTTTGCGATTGTCACTGTTAATACTGTCATGGATATACATCGTATTAAGTTTCAGTTTATTTTTGGGGATCCCTTTTTGTAACTTAATTTACTTTCCCTAAAGGTTTGACAGAGGTGAATTCGATTCAAATCCCTCGATTGGATCTATTTCGGTTTTAGCCCTAAAAAGAGACCAACGTACAACTGAATTTAAATTTTCATAAATCACAGACTAGAGTTGCTTTCAGTTATTTTATTTATACTTTAAGAACGAATAATAAATGGATAAAGAAATAAACACGTGAAAAACAAATAATACCGTCCATTTTTAGTAACAAATTTATTCAAATTATCTACTCAAAGAAGAATATAATTTGCTATGTAAATGCGTGTATTTATCTTTTTTTTTTTTTTTTTTTTTTTTTTTTTTTTTTTTTTTTTTTTTTTTTTTTTTTTTTTTTTATGGAAAAAGGGGGCAAACGGGCAAGAGGCTCACCTGATGGAAAGTGATCACCGCCGCCCATGAACATCTGCAACACCAAAGGGCTTGCAAATGCGTTGCCGGCCTTTCAGGAAAGAATATGCTCTCTTCTTGAAGGTTCCCAGGTCGTAACGGTTCGGAAAGACCGCCGGCGACAGCTGGTTCCACAGAGTGGTTGTGCGTGGCAGAAAATGCCGTAAAAATCGCGCTGTTGTGGAACGCTGGACATCGAGATGGTGCGGATGGAATTTTATGTTTTGGCGCGATGTCCGATGGTGAAATTCAGCGGCCGGGATCAATCCAAACAATTCCTCGGAACATTCCCCATGATAAATGCGGTAGAAGATGCAGAGTGATCCAACATCTCTACGCAGAGCCAATGGATCAAGCCGATCGGAAAGAGCTTGATCGTCGATAACCCGAGCTGCCCTACGTTGAATGCGGTCAAATGGAAGTAGCTGGTACTGGGGGGCTCCCGCCCAGAGATGAGAACAGTACTCCATGTGGGGCCGAATTTGCGCCTTATAGAGATTTAGGCGTTGACCCGACGTGAAGTACCGTCTCGCCTTATTGAGCACACCAAGCTTCTTTGAGGCCAATTTGGCCTTTCCTTCCAATTGACCGCGGAACTGGACGTTGCTCGAAATGTCGACGCCAAGTATTCCGATACTGGGTTTGGCAGACAGGGGAGTGTTCTCTAAATGAGGAGTCACGACAAATGGTGACTTTTTAGCGGTTAACGCGCAAACTTGTGTCTTTTTGGGGTTGAATTGGACTAAGTTTAGTCGACCCCAGTCCGAGACTTTGGTTAACAAGGACTCGACTTCAGACACAAGTTTGTTCCGGCTCTCGTCGACGTATTCCCGAGAAATATTAGCACGGCCAGTGTACAGTACATCTACAGTGCTATCGTCTGCATAGCAATGAATGTTGCTGATTTGCAGCATGTCATTTATATGCAGAAGAAACAGAGTAGGAGACAGTACACAGCCTTGTGGAACACCAGCATTGACAAATTTAGGATCAGAGCATGCACCGTCGACGACGACCTTGATGCTCCGATCTGCCAAAAAACTGGTGATCCAGTTGCATAATTTCTCGGGAAGCCCATAGGAAGGTAGCTTCGAAAGAAGCGCCTTGTGCCATACCCGATCAAAGGCCTTCGCTATGTCCAGGCTGGCTGCAAGCACCTCCCCCTTGGTCTCAACTGCTTTTGCCCATCTATGAGTTAGGTAGACTAGAAGATCACCGGCTGAGCGACCCCGACGAAAGCCGTACTGGCGGTCGCTAATCAGCCGGTGCTCCTCCAGGTACCGCAGGAGCTGGCAGTTAATAACGGACTCCATTATCTTGGAGAACAAGGAGGTGATGGCTATAGGCCTGTAATTGGACGGGTCCGAGCGGTTGCCTTTTTTAGGGATCGGGTGCACTAAAGCGGCCTTCCAGGATTTCGGGACTACGCCTAATGTATAGGAGTGCCGGAAAAGACGCGTTAAAACCGGTGCCAACTCCGGAGCACATGTCTGCAACACGATCGGAGGGATGCCATCGGGCCCACTCGACTTATGAATGTCCAAGGACAGGAGTGCTTTGCGAACTGCACTTTGCCGGAACTTAACCTCCGGCATCGTTGCATCGCACCGCGGGATTGTCGGCGGTGAATTTCCTCGGTCATCCAAAGTCGAGTTGGACGCGAAGAGAGAGCCCAGAAGATCGGCTTTCACCTTCGCGGCATGGGCCAGCGAGTCATCCTCCGTGTGCAGGGGTGGAAAAGATGGCTGACAGAAATTTCCTAAGACAGCCTTGGCGAGAGACCAAAACGCACGTGTTCCCGACGGGAGACGTGCCAGTCTCTCGCCAATTCTGCCAATGTGCTCCGACTTCGCCTTAGCAATGGCGCTTTTGAAGGACCTAGAGGCAAAGTTAAACTCCTTTTTAAATGCGCCGGTATTTACATCGCTAGACGCCGACGCGTCAGCCCAGGCTTGGTAGCATTCCCGCTTTCGGCGTAATGCCGTCTTGCAGGAGCGACCAAACCAAGGCTGGGATTTGCCTCCGATGGGCACTGCAGAGAACGGAATAAAGAGTTCCATACCCTGAAGTACCACATCAGTGATAGAGTCAGCAACGACGTCAGGATCATCCGGCGAGAAGCAAATCTGCCCCCATGGGTAGGACGCAAAGAATGACCGCATTCCGTCCCAATCCGCTGACCTATAGTGCCACACGCGGCGGCAGCCCGCAAAGCGAGGCCGTGTTGAGTGCGTGACTGGCACTGTACTCCGGACAAGACAGTGGTCCGACGAACCAAGAGGAGGATCGACGGATACCAGGTAGCCTTCCGGATGAGAGGTCAGCAGAAGGTCCAACAGGGAAGGTGTATGATCCTCCACATCTGGGATTCGCGTTGGCGAGGTGACCAGTTGTGTCAAATCATATGCTAATGCGAAATCGTGAACAGATCTCCCCGCATGATCGGTGGTGCGTGATCTAAGCCATTCGGCGTGGTGGGCGTTAAAGTCACCGAGAATCACGATCTCTGCGGATGGGATCTGCTGCAGCACGGAGTCTGTAGCCATTTGCATGTGCTCAACAAGTCGGTCAGTTTCGGCATTACCGCTATGGGACCTATACAGGCATGCGTAGATTCGCGGATGGTCGTCGCAGTCTATGCGTAGCCAGAGGTTGGATAGGTCCCGCCCTTCAAGGCTGCCGAGGCGACGAGAGCAGATATCCTCTCTAATGTACACGCACACCCCAGCCCGCGGTACAAAGGAATGTTCCAGTTTGTACCCCGGGTAGGAGAGGAAAGAGGTGTCAGCCGGAGAAGATATCTGCGTCTCGGTAAGGAATAGCAAGGCCGGCTTCGCCGTCTCAAGATGGAAGTGGACGGCGTTCAAGTTGGAATTCAGCCCCCTTATGTTGCAAAAATCCACAGCAAGCGTGGAAGGGGTGGCCTTATGTTGCCTGCTCCGTTTGCCTCGTACACGTGCAAAATTGCCCCCCCCAGAATACGGAGGGCAGCCTGGGCATCCACACACAGGTGGTGTACGATCTGGGCGTGGACGCCCAGAGAGGGATTCTCCACCGCGATGTACGCTGGTGGTACCCTCCTGGGGTAAATCAACCAAATCTCGCACTGCCATGTTATTTAGTGGTGTAGGGGAGGGATGGGGAGTGGGCCTCCGGGACTCTCACAGACCAAACGAAACGCGACAGCATAGCTGCCACTTGACGCCGGTTTTCTGTGAGAGAGTGGTTCTTCCCCGGGCGTGCCGGCCCATTCGGCTGCTACCCGAAAGTGCGCAGCATGGCACTACCACTAGTTGAAGTCTACAGCGTGGATCTACCACTTCTAAGTTGGAAGTGGTAGATCCACGCTGTAGACATATTTGTCTACAGCATGAATGGGCCGGCTCGACCGGGGTAGTACCACTGTCTCACAGAAAACCAACGTAAAGTGACAATTTACTGTCGCGCTTCGTATGGTAAGTGAGATATCCGGAGGCCCAGATTCCCTCTTCCCTTCCCTAATCCCTATTCCTGTCCTGTAAGGCCGACAGCGCATACATGACACTTTCGGTATTGTGAATGTTCATGGGCGGTGGAGATCACTTAACATCAGGTGACTCACTGGCTCGTTTGTCGGACTATACTATAAAAAAAAAGTTCAATATCAAAATAGAAAATTACTCATTCTCTGCAATATAGCGGGAATAAGTTAAATAAAGGTTATTTTTCTAGAAAACATATTTGCAGTTCCTTAATCTTCTAAATGCATGAAAATGGTCCGCAGTAAAGTAAAGCCATAAATAACTCTTACGTATGAACGTGTTAGAATACGCTGTATATTCTTTTAAGTTAAAGAAAAGATTTAAGTAATTTAAGGAACAATGAGGGTTAATTCTTTTCTTAAATTGATTATAACGACGTCAGAAAATTGAATACTTTTATTGCAAATATTTTCACATTGACATTTCTATATTCAAATATCTGTCCACGAAGGCTCGATAAAAACATAAATGCCTCAAATTATATTGTTTTCTTTTGCTCCTTCCATTTCACGAAAACTCTTTATAACGTAAGAAAATATGCGGTCCCTTAAATTTCGCTATATTGAGTTTACACTGTAGTTTACCTTCTCAACGTTATTAAACATAAAGTACCCTGATAGTAATATATTTTAAATTGATATTTAATACAACATAGCTTTATGTGATTCTTTTTAAATAGATTGAATGTTCTGATTTTTATGTAGTTATATTTTATATAATGAAATGCTCACATTATTCTTTTTTAGATTATTTATTTAGTCGCTAGGAATCAGATGAAGGAAAGCATTAAGACCGCGGTTGTCGCATGGAGCATAACTGTAACTACTTTGCTAAAACATGAGGATACCTGAATCCCTGTAAGTTATATTTTTTTGTGTAGTGTAACTCTGCATAAGTCCAGCGTGGTAAGCAAAAATAGGTCAGCAAGGAGGCCTATGCTCAGTACTGAGACCTTGTATAATAAGGGGCTAATAAAGATTCAGTTACATATATACATAGTATCAAGTATGAAATGAAGTCGCCCTCCGCGTCTGTCTTTTTATTATCCGCTAAGTAATTCTAAATCACGCAACGGATTTTGAAACGGTTTTCAATTTCATGTAGACATTTTTTATGGAAGGTACATCCTACAATGTATACTAATTAAGGTTTCATAAAATGTAAATAATTAAGATATTCCGGAACATGTCGCCAAAAATATTACTTTCATGGCTTACGTAGGCTAAGCCAAAACTCATACAAATCTTACTTCCTATTAAGCAGTTCGCAATTTTTAAACATAAATTGCGCCCGTGCGTAGCTTGGCTGGGTTGCTAGTTTATTAAAAAATTTAGAATAAGTTTCTTAATGTCAATATAGCCAACATGTTCGGAAACTCAAAGCGTACGAACGGAATCAGGTTAATGAAACGTCTGTCAAAATGTAGAGGGCAAATTTTAATTGAAAATTGCTATTTGAACCCTTCACACCTCGCGTTGTTGGACTTCGCGGTTGAGTTCCAAGCCATTTCCGTGAATTAAATTAGTTGTTCGTGCTAGTATTTCCAGCTTATTTGCTTTATGTGCACTCTTCTTCAGCTTATAATATCATAATACTAGCCCTGTATTAAACATTGTCCCACTGCTGGGCACGAGCTTCCTCTACTGATGAGAGGGGTTAGGCCTTAGTCTACCACGCTGGCCTAATACGGGTTGGTAGACTTCACATACCTTCGAAATTCTTATAGGAATTCTCAGGCATGCAGGTTAATTAATGCAAGCGATAATTAACATTTAATACACACATAACTTTAGAAAAGTCAGAGGTGTATGCCACTTGGGTTTCGAACATACGACTTTCCTCTTGGCAGTCCGTACCGCAACCAACTAGGCTAACGCTGCTATGCATCCTTCCTTCTTCAGCGTAATATTTTTTTTACATTCTCATTGGTTAGTACCGCAATAAGATTTTCCTATAAACAAAAATTAATGTAAAATATGCAAAGCTTTTTTTTTACTTTTGTTAGGTACTTAAGTACGTCAAGGCATACGTTTTGATTGAGTTAAGATGTATTAAATATTCATGAATATGAAACCGGCAAAATAGACCAACTTTTGTGAATACAGTCCTGCCTGCTAAAGAACTGACTTTGAGAGACGTGATCTATCAAGGTGAGTTGTATATCCTACAAAATAAATTATACATATTTCTGTAAGTGAAAACTTGATAGAATTTTGTTTTTTTATAGATTTTAGTCTAAAAATATCGAAAATTAAACCTATTTGTTAATTTATATGTGAATTTTCAAGAAACAAATATATAAAAATAAAGCATTTTGTCACGTGACATGAAATTTGTATTTCATGGATGGATCAGTCATGGATGACGTCACCGTTCGAAACATCTATTAAACGCTGAGACAAACGTCTATTAGTTTTGCAGATGGTAACGTCACACGAGAGGCCATGACAGTTGGTAGCGTTTTGGTGGAAAAAATAAAGTTGGTTTGTAAAAATGCTAATGAAATCTTGAAAACTTATGTTTTTGTTTATTAATGACAATATTTTTATAGTATAGACCATGAAGAATAAATTAAAACGGTTTCCAAAAACAGTCGACTATTATTTTTATTCTTTGAGTATTTGTCAATTAAGATTTTTTTAGTCCATAGTCGTTACAAATGTACCACAAATTATTCTGTTCAGTCACTTTTTAATCATTAACAGGGCACACACTAGAAATTATTTACCAGAGCTATTTAGCTTGATTAGCAGGCTTGATTGTGTTTAGTAGCGAGGTATAAATGTCTCTCGCTACTTGATACTCTAACTGCACGGCACTGTACTTACAGGTGCAGTGTGGTCACTATGTAGTGCTAGGATAAAAAAATAATCAGTCCTATAATCTAGTGGAAGTGTACATTATTCCTTATTCAAGAGTACCAACAATGCTATTAACGAATGAACATTCCAAATTGTTCCTGAATTCTATACACATTATCTAGCTATTTCTGGAATAAACAAAAAAATTAAAAAACACCTATTACATGTCTTTTACGTATTTATGTTAGAATAAGTAAAAGTTTTTTAATTCATAAAAAGTACACCGACTTCAATAAAAAACAAATTATGGGTCACTAAAAAATTTGAGGGTTTGCTCTTGACTTTTCTGAGATCCCATCATCAGATACTGACTTAGTGCCAATGGGACCACCTGGGAAGTATACCCTTTTTAACAAAAAAAGAATTTCTCGAATCGGTCCATGCGTCTTCGTGTAATCGAGGAACATACATAAAAAAAAACCGACGAATTGTTAACCGCCTCCTTTTTTGAAGACGGTTAAAAATAACAAGTTATTCAGATCTTAAATCTGATTTTAGAAATGTTACATAAGATATGAACCGCTGTTTACTTTAACAACTTCATTGGTTTTACTTCGAAACTAACTCTCAAGTTTCCTGGCAGTTCTAGTGTTTATAATCGAACTACTATTAACAGGTTGAAATAGCTTTCGGTCATGATATTCGAAATTTATTTATATTTAGTTTGCCTTGTTTTTTTATATTAGTTTTTTGTATTTGTGTTTGAGTTTGTTTTTTCGAGTACGCTCTTCTCTGGAACTACCAGTCAGATTAGAAAAAAACTTTTTCCATTTTATTGCCTATTTATCGAAGAACATTGTTAGGTAGGCCAGATAAATATTTAAATTATTCCATAGGTAATTGATTTAAACAAATATTAAATAATGTTTTTTTTATGTTTAAGCGAATATAATACGTTGAAATAAAACTTATTTTACGGATTCTATTGCGGTTTATTTAACTTTTGATAAGTTAATATTAAATATTCGAAAACAGCTACACAGTATAAGAATCCCAGTAATGGTTTTCCTGTTTGCTGTAAGTTAGTACCATAAGTTATTCGGCCTTTATTAATGAAGAAAACAGAGAAATGATAAAATATAATGAAAGGACAAAACGAAACAGAAAGATCTTAAAGGAAATGAAAATTTCTCTGTGATGAAAAAACTTACGAGAGAGAGAGAGAGATGGAATTCAAGAAAAACCACTAAGCACGACTAATGGAGTTATCTGGATTTCCCTGGTAAATGAAAATGCAAAAGAAAGGAGAATGATAATTCACAGTACTTTAGTGCGAAATGTTTATAATGATTTTATGCCGAATGTTTCTAAGTGTTAAGTTAGTTAAGTCGTTTAATTTGTCTGTGATGAATGATGTGATGCTCGAAGACAATATTTTGACAGAGCAATGACATGAATTTAAGACAATCTCATACATCTTCCTTTCTCATCAAGCGAGATTTTGTTGTGTGTAGATGCTAAGTTGTCTACCCTTTTCTGAAAGAAACTTTATTACTGTAAAAATGAATGTCAATTTGCTGGTGGTAGGATATCATATCATTATTCATATCCGCCCGGATAGCGACCACCGTACACAAAGTGTAAAACCCGCCATAGTGGCACACGCAAGTGTGTCGCGTTCCGGGGTCAAACAGTGTACATCCGATTTTTATATGAATATCCAGCTAAGATTCATTATTTGACGAGATTTATATAAAATTGTAATATTCAATAATTGACACTGGCAAATAAATACATAGGACTTCCGGCGCCAATTATAAAAAAATTACGTTTACATTGGCAGATGCGCCAACTACGTCTTGTCAAAAAAAAATTAAAACAGTGCCTTTTGCTTTCTCCTTCTTTAAAACTAGGAGGTTTGAAGGATATTTAAGCTAGTAAACAAATAATATAGCATTATGATAGCAACATTATTTTGCACACTTGATATCGTTTGTTTCTGATTTTCGAGTGCAGTCTATGCAATACTTTTTATAAGCGACCTGATGACTATCAGGCAAAAAAATACTTTTAATCATTATTTCAGATTTTAATGAGAATTAAAACCCGATAGTATCGTAAACGAATGAACCAAGCATGGTTCCGTGCCAAGGGCCCGTAATTAGGACCCTTCGTGCTTCGCGCAGATTAGAACAACTGATTGTAAAGTGTTTTGTTTTTTGTTCAAAAGATAAATTGCGCGCCCGTAATTAGTGAGAAACCCGAGGGGAGGGAGAAGTGGGAGGGGACAAGATAGATTGTACAGCTACGGATCTATTCATTAGGAGTGTTTGTTACGTCCTTATTAAGGTGTTTTGCTAAACTAGTCGAGTGTAGATCAAAGAAGGTATAATCTGAGTGGTGATTATTAATGTACAAAACGTATTTTAGTTGAAATAAAATATATTAGAAAACTCCTTAAGCACGCCTGTTTTAAAAAATAACTTTCTTCTATGATTTACATATACCAAAATTAGCTTATTTAAAGTTCAAACTCGAAACCACGGCATAATTTGAGTTTAGTTTTTATAAGATCGAATAAAAACACATAAGTGACATTGTTATAAACATGTCAACATCCTTAACAGTAATTGCAAAAGTTTCAGCATAAGCAAAACAATCAAACAACGCCGAAGGTTGATAAAATGCCAGTCAAAAGCAGGAATCGCTACAGTAAATCTATAAATCAACACGGGGCGCAGCGGGCGAATCGTCGGCTGTGAAACAAGATACCGTAAATTCGATTCCCGCACCGAGACAAATGTGTGACTAACAGATATTTGTTTCTGGTCTGGGTGTTGTAGGACCGTAGTTCCACGTAGTTCTTTGATATTCACGACACAGGTGTGACTAGGTTCAGGACTATGAAAATGAAGTGTACTATGTATTTTATTTTAATCATTCACTGGTGGAATAAGTCGCCAAGTGAAACCTCCAATACTTAATTTTTTTTTGTTCTGGCACGGCAAAGTGACTAACAACAATGCACCTGATGGTAAGCGCAGTGACGTCCAATTATAGTATCTAGTAGCGAGAAACAATCTATCCCCCGCTATTCAACACAACCATGCCTGCTTCTTCACACTACGCTATGGGCAAGAAGTTGAAGAAGCGGTTGAGGGCCTAGTGTCAGAGTACTCAGAAGGCCTCAAAACGGCCAAACATCGTACCCTAACTCTAGATCCCAACAAAACTACTACATGCGTAGTATGCTCAGTTAAAACAATGAGTTTCGGTTAATTTATATCTAACCTTTCTCGTTTTGTTGAATTGTTTAAAAATACTTTTATTAATTTAATATTAATTTTAAGTTTGCATGCTAGCGAACCGAAACTAGACAAAAATATAATTACATTTTTTTTTAACTTTGGAAAGCGAGAAATGAAACGCTTTTTATTTTTATTTTATTTTATTTCGACTGCCTCGGTGGTGCAGTTGTAATTGAACATGCGTTACAACTGCTGTGCTGAGGTCTCGGGTCCAATCCCCGGGTCGGGTAAAGTGACATCGGGTTTTTCTATTAAGAAATACTCGGTGACAGTGAGTCTGGAATTGTGCCCGTAAGGGGATAGGCTCACCCCCTATCACATTATGAGACCGTAATAAATTCGGCGAAAAGTGGGTGTACTGGTCTATCGCCTCTGCCTAACCCTTCGGGGATTACAGACGTGAGGGTATATGTATGTATTTATTTTATTTTTATACACTAAATAGTGTCACGCTATACGTGTAATGTGATTATACTTTATTTTTATTTCGTTAGTATCCGAATCATGCACGAAATTAAAAAGTAACTACACTTAAAATTGTGCCAAATAAATCGATTTTCTTTTTACTCTATAGTCGTTCGTGTTTACGGTGATGTTTAAAAATTTTTATCATGCCATCTATTGGCGTATACTATCTATAGCCATCTATCAGAGAGTAGCACGGCTAGCTTTTTGAAGGTCGAATCGTCAAAGTCATTGGACTACGTAATTCCCTTAAGGCGACCTTCTTCCCTAGTGTCCCGCGGCATAACCTGCCTTATTTACATAGAAAGCGACGCGTGTAAATGATTGATACGACTCAGAGTAGAGAGCCGGATTCCTCCACTGGCACATTCATCACCAAACTGACAACCGGCGCCATTACGAGCCAGAATTTAATAAATGTAATTTATGTGTACTTTGATTATTTGCGCCGGCGTTTTCGTGAGTTATAAAATTATTTGACAGATTCGTCTGTTGATATTCGGATATATGACACTGAGGTAATTTCGTACTTAGTGAAAATGTTTTTCTTAAATAACGATACTTTTAAGAATTAATGAATAATAATAATGAAGTTAGAGGTTTCTCTTTTTACCCGACTACGGCGAAGCAAAAGGGAGGGCTATGTTTTTGACCGGTGTGTAAGAATGTATGTATGTTCATCTGTTCCCTCATAACTTCTAAACTATCATAATTTGACAAATGAGATGATCTTGAAAGCGTCTTAAGGCGATGTGACGTCACATTAAATTGAATATGGCGCCCTCGAAGGGGCACGAAGTCAAGAAAAAAAAATTCGCGCTAACCCATCATGTGTGGTATCATTGAACAGGGATTTTAAAATAAAGGTAGGGTTTCGCACATCATGTTTTACCCGACTAAGGCGGCGCAAAGTGTTTGTTGATGTATACATATATGTAAGTACGAGTACGTATGCATGCATGTATGCATTTATGTTCGTTTGTTTTCCCATAACATCTAAACTACTTATCATAATTTGAAAAAATGTGATGTGATTCTGTAAAAACTCCAAAATATTTTAAATAAAAATTTGTTCAAAACTAAAACCCGACTACTGAAAAATCACGCTCTAAAAAGTATGAAACAAGAATGTAGTAAATATTTTATTGTATTTCATATATATTCGTAGTGGTGTTCGGGTGACAACCGTGGTCGCATGCTACTTTGCAGAATGTATTGTATTGTTACGGTAGATGGCATACGAACACGGTTATCTCTGACCACCACTACTATATGTATGAAATACAATAAAACATTTATTAAATCATGTTTCATTCTTTAAATTAAGTAATTAATTTCATTAATTCTTTAAATCAACCGCATTTAAAAAAAAATAAGACAGAGTTTTCCAAAATAGTGTAACCGATACAAAATAAATTAACGCCCCTAGTACCCTTGTGCTGCATATATTTAAACTGTAATCTGGTAAATTTCCGTTCATTGTTTGTTTTTGTTTTTATTTTTCTTGTTTTTATTTCTTGTTATTTTGTTAGTCAACAGTAATTTTTTTTATTCATGTATTACTCTAAAATATGTCGCATTAGAATTTAAACGTGTTCCTTACATTTATATCTTGTATCCAAATACTTTTTTTTTATTAAGTTGTAAATACCTTCAAGAGGTGAACACAATCGAAGATATCTGCATTGTTATCATATATGTATGTGCTGTGTATTACCTAATGGTACTTCAAAATAAAAATAAAAATTATTTTTTGCAGTGATAAGATGTAGATCAATAAATGGCCTTATTTATTCAAATTGCATGGTCAATACGAGAATCAAACATGCACCGTTTGCAGACAATAGTCCTTAAACGGAGGCTCAAAGCGCGACAGTTTGAATGTTCAGCATAAATCTATTTATGATATCTCGTATCTATTAAGTGGATGTCCACGACTCTGTGTGCCAGTCACGTATTGTTTGTATCTCCCAGTATAACCAACCTTAACTGAATATTTGGTACATGGCTAGAAATGTTCCACGTTTTATTATATGACCAGACGTGATACGGTTTGTTCACTCATAGTTTGTTATTTTATAAAACATAGCCCACGTTGACTTCAAGGTTTTAAAATTTATATATTTTATTCGATTGATTATAAATACACCCAACAGTCACACATAGTCCTGACCCCACACTAGGTAATAATGGGTATCAACAACTACGAGGGACTACGGTCCACAACAGGCCGTTACCACAACAGGTCGGGCCGGCTCGACCGGGGTAGTACCACTGTCTCACAGAAAACCCACGTAAAGTGACAGTTCACTGTCGCGTTTCATGGGCGGTGGAGATCACTTAACATCAGGTGACCCACAGGCTCGTTTGTCGGACTATGATTAAAAAAAAAACACCCAGACCCGAACAAATATCTATCTGACACACATACACACAGTGGGGGAATCAAACCCACGACCTCTCGTTTCACAGCCGGCTACTGGCCCGCTGCGTCACGGAGGCTATCAAAATGATTATATACAATACCCTTTGTTTTCATTTTTAATATTAATCTGCCGGTGTAAAAAGTATTACATAACCAATTTATTGACGGAATAATGCGCGATCGGTAATGACATGACAGATTTATTACTGCCGACAAGGCGTGAGCTATCTAGTACCAAAAACTAATTTCCCGATGAACTCTGTATTTTCGAGGAAAAATTTTGCCAACCGACATCAAATTCTGTCACTGTTCGATCTAATTTTCGGTGAATTCTGTTCACTCATTCTATTTGGATTGTTCTTGATATTTGTTTTTGACTTCTGATACATATTGAATTTGGATAGAACATAGTATATATAATAATAAAAAAAACACTCAATAGTCACACACATAGTTCTGAACCCACACTAGGTAAAACCTGTATCGTGTGTATCAAGAACTACGACGGACTACGGTCCCACGACACCCATATCTGTTTGTCATCCAAACCCGAAACAAATAGCTTTCTGTCACACAAAAATTGGTCTCGATGCGGGAATTGAACCCAATGCCTCTCGTTTCACAGCTATCTACTGGCCCGTTGTGCCACGGAGGCTGTCAAAATAATGAAAAACCATTACCATACATCATTTAAAATAATACAATAGGTAGTTACAGAATTTGTAATATTACAGTAAAGTTAGTCACTGTTAAATGACGTTATCAAGTTTAAAACCCTTGGGCGTTTACGAGCGACTATCAAATTAAAAAACTTGCAGCAAGCGGCACGCCCGTATTTGTAATAAAATTATCATGCACTACGCGGTTTTATGAGTACCGAGGTAAAATCGATGGAGAGTTACAATTTTCTTAACTATGTTATTATATTAACAATACTAATAATATTTATGTAATCATATATTAATACAAATGCAATGAAGCTATCAATTTAAAAAATGAATTGGGCTGGTGGTAGGATATTCATATCCCCCCGGATAGCGATCACCGTAGGTACACAGGGTGTAAAACCCGCCATAGTGGCACACGCAAGTATATCGCCTTCCGGGATCAGCCAGTGTACATCCGGTCTTTGTCGAGGGTCTAGAGTTAGGGTATTAAGTTTGGCCGTTTTGTGGTCTTCCGATTACTAAGACCCTCGACCGCTACTTCACCTCCTTGCCCATGGCGAAGTGTGAAGAAGCAGGCCGGCATGATTGTTAAGTAGCGGGGGATAGATAGTCTCTCGCTACTCTAATAGGACGGTACTGCGCTTACCATCAGGTGCAGTGTGGTCACTTTGCCGTGCCAGGATAAAAAAAACTAGATGGTGGCTAAAAATTAGGAGAGAACATGCTTTTCTGTTCTATTTCTGTTTTGTTTCTGTCTATATTCAAGTCCAGACCAATAAATATTCAAAACTAAGAGAACATCATTTCATTCATTATTTAAATTATAAAAAAATAATTCATTACTATAACATTAATCGAACTAACCAAGTACAGGGTAACAAAGGTTTATCTCATATATCAATCACTACAAGTAATATTTTGATGGCATGTTGATTCAGCAAAATAAGTTTGAATTCACCTTATAGTTAACTAAAATAATAAAAGCATAAGGAAAGAGTAAAAGTAATAACGGGAAAAAGCCCAATGGAGAGTGGAATGGAATATCAAGAGGTGATGTGGATTTAATCCCCCGGGACACCTCTTTCTGGAAGATGTGTGTGTATTCAATTATTTAATGTTAAATATCACTTGCTTTACCAATGATGGAAAACATCGTTGAGGAAGCGTGCATATATAAAATTTCCCTATGATATTTAATCTAGCACACTTGAAATACTATACTTCATAATTATAAAACAAATATAATATACTAATTGTCTATTATAAATCGCAGAAATTTATGATTACACCATATACATATATATGACGTATAATATAATTTATTGAACACTACATGTTGTTCGCGGCTTCGCCCGCATGAAGGATATTTTTGGAAGAAAATGTATACCTACAATCCATGGAGGCATCTTAAGCTATTACAACTTTCTATATTTTCTATACTGTATAGTATCCCTTAAGAATAGTGCATTTTTCCGGGATAAAAAGTAGTCTATGTGCTATCTCAGATTATAATCTATCTCTGTGCCAAATTTCAACCATCCAGCCGTTGTAACGTGATTGAGTAACAAACATCCATCCATCTCTCCGCATTCATTCGCATTTATAATATTAGTAGGATAAATTGTTGTACCTTCAGGTATAAATGCATATTTAAAATATTTGTCTATATCAAACACAGACTGATAAACAGTCTGAATACATGAATACCATATTGTGCACTGATTCATAGTGTGTTCATGTAGGCAGCATTGGTCAGGCAAATGCAAAGCGAGACGTGTGCTTCCGAATACCAAGCCGAAATTCAGATTCGTAGCCGCGATGCGGATAATACGTACGTTTAAGGTTAAGTGCTGAAGGTAACGTGGTAATAAAGCAACCCAAATGTTAACAGCATTAGTTTAGTTTTGTTAAACGTATGTTGCAGGTATATATATAGTGGTTCAGACGCACATGAAAAAGTATTAAACTTACATACATAAATATACACTCACGCCTGTAATCCCCGAAAGGTAAAGTATTCAGAGGTGTAACCAGTACCCCACTTTTACAACTTAACTTAATACATTACTGTCCCACAATGTGATAGGGGGCGAGTCTATCGCCATACCCGGCACACTTCCAGACTCCATGTTGATGCTTAGTATTTCTAAATAGAAAAACAGAATATCCCTTTACCCGACCCGGAAATCGAACCCGAGACCTCAGCACAGTAGTCGTAACGCATGCGCAATTACAACAGCGACACCGAGGCATGTTTATGTTTTTCTATGCCGTGACATGTTTTTGCTCATAAAGGTGTGATGTATGGGTTTAGTACTTTTCATTTTGTCAAAAGTATTCTTTGATCATCGCCAATACGCTTGTAATACATAAAGTAAACGTGTTATAACTTACAACGAAGTGTTACTTTACATTCACTAAAAACACTTACGTTGTAGATCAATTAACTAATCTTCTATTAGTCTTTTTAATTATGGATTAGCTCGGTTTTGTATTCCGTAAAAGTCAAATGACATCTGAGTCAGTACACCTCCCAGTGGCTCCCAGTGTGACAAATTCTAATTTACATAAGCCTACTACCGCAAGCAGTTAAGCCAATCGCATCTCACCACTGACACTGATTACACAAGTAAACATTGATACATACGAAGCGCAAATATGTGCCTAATGCGTCCATGGTAACGATAAAGGGTGCCATTTCGCGTACCCCGCGCCAGCCCGCTCTAATGGCGCGCGTTGAATGACGAAAACGCCGCGTTTATGATAATCGTCGTATTTCACGACCGCATAAACTCCGAGTGTCGGTGGATAGGATTTTCCTAGGGATTACGTCGCAGATCGATACAGTTAAATCTTGCGGGACGCGCTTTATGTCAATTACGTGAATTGCAGTTGAGTGAAGTTAAGAAGAGTTTATACCCTTTTTGCTTTTTTGTGTTCAATGTTTTTTGTTTGTGGAGATTTCGTTGCATCACGTTATTTAACGGTATGCAGCGACTTCGCTGTGCCCTGGCATTGCAGAAGTTTATAGGCGGTGGTGACTACTTAACATCAGGTGAGTAGGCATAAAAAAACGAAATCATACCTTGCTTAGTCGTTGATAGTAGTGTACTTGCGTCTGTCTGGTTCAACAACAGCGCCACCTATCAGGTCCAAAACTATTCTATCTTTCAAGCTGGAACCAACCATATCCATTATACCACCATATTAATATACATTCACAAAGGTGATCGGCAGATTTGGAGTGGCATGAACAAGATATTCATAATGACCAAAAAATCATACGTATTTTTTAGACTTCATTCTAAAGTATGTCATATCTCTGTTGTTAAAATCCATACCCCATTTGTGTTCACCACTTAGTTCAGTTTACATAGGAAGCCTGCGGATCTCCTTTCATTGAAATCAATTGAGTAGTTTCCGATGTTAGCATGTACGAACATCCGTAACACATAATTAATATGTTTAAGATATAGGGGTTTGTCTTGCATCCTATGACATTAAACGCCACTCAACAAGATACTCTATGTAACTATAACAGCAGACAAAAGCTTTATTATCAAGGTAGGTAGAATGAAACATATTGATTCTTACCATTTTAGCTCACCCAAAAATCATTAGTTCGAACGTCCTGGTTCTTTGTAATACCACTCTACCGATGGTCTTTGATGTTGTCAATAGAACCAAATTAATTACTATGTTCTCCATTATATTTGCGTATCAGTATCAAAGTAAAATTCCGAGAAACATTCGCTCATAAATCCCCGTTATCAATAAGTAAAAGTTTTTTTATTCATAAAAAGTACACCGACTTCAATAAAATACAAATTATGCCTATAAAATTTGAAGGTTGCTCTCGATTTTTCTGAGATCCCATCATCAGATCCTTACTTGGTGCCAATGGGACCACCTGGGAAGTATACCCTTTTAAACAAAAAAATAATTTCTTGAATCGGTCCAGGCGTCTTCGAGTAATCGGGTAACATACATAAAAAAAAAGATTCCAACGAATTGTTACCTCCTCCTTTTTTGAAGTCGGTTAAAAAGAAATAAACTATTAAATTGTCTGATAGCACTGGTAAAATATTCTACCACAATATTAGGAAATTGCGTGCTATGATCTAGTTGGGCGGACGCCAGGTTTCGGTATGAATCGCTTACAACACTTTAAAAGTATTTAAGTATGATATTTCCAACCAGTAACAACTAATTAATATTTCATACACAACAGTCACATGTAGTCCTGATTCGATACTAGTTCAACCCTGTATCGTATCAAGAACTTCCAGGAACTACGGTTTTGCATGTTTTAACTGCGTAAAAATAAATAATTACAAACTTAAATACAGCCTCCCATAAAATGACTGTCGAAAATAGGTTTTGAAATTATATTGAATCAAAATGTCATAGAAATGTTTCACTGTAAAATATCAGCTGATTTTGATATGGATTTGTGCAGGTTTCATGACTGTTTCTTTCATATTTTCAATATATAATTAATTCAATCTAATTGTACTAAAATATTTTATATATTGTATTAAATTATAATACTTTTGTAAATCATTATTCTTTCGTAAATATTTACAGATAATTTTCGAATTTCCACACCGTTAATTTTAATTCATTTTTAACTTTAAATAATTTTTATTTAGCTAAGGGAAACAAAGAACGGCGGATGGAAGCAAATATAGCTTATCGATGAAAACTCTTTATGTCACGTTACACTAAACAAATAACGTCCAATTAGAAAGTTATAGTTCCCTCTAGGCTCAATATACTATATGATACAGGAAAAAGGTGTCGTAAAGGGAGCGATTAAGTAGGCCTCACCCGAGACAGTGTAACGTGGAATATAAAGTACTTTATTTGCTTTTCGTCGAACTGACCTTTGTTCATAGCTTTTCATAGTTCCATAATTTTAGATATATAATTTGGAAAACGAGTTCCTCAAAGGTCATCCGCTGTTAGGCAATATACATAAAGTCTAATGTAGAGAAATGATGAGCAGCTAGCTACTTTTAGACTATTCCAAGATGTCTGCTAATTATTTTTGATTATCCAAACAAGAACCAAAGTTCGTGACATATTAGGCAATATTGACGATTAGTTTTTTTTTAGTGCCTTGATAGGTAGACGAGCAGAAGGGCCACCTGATGGTAAGTAGTCACCGCCGTCCATAGACTTCTGCAATGCCAGAGCACAGCAGAGCCGCTGCCTACCGTTAGAATGTATGGACTGGTCACATGATGCGAGATAATCAAGTTAAATGGAGTCATAATTACATGTAAACTCGAGGAAAATGAAATGAAACTAACATTGAAGAGGTGAAAAATAAACACGGAGAAAATTATAGAAGAGTTACTTGGGATAGAGTACAATGAAAAGAGTAAAGTAAAAGAGGATGCCATTTCCAAAAGGCATAATGAGGAGAGATATATTTTACAAAGAACTACCGATCCACCCCGTAGGGAACATAGGTATAACACAAATCACCAAAAAGTCAAATAAAATTTCTGTTGAATCGATCGCTACCAAACGTTTCAGCCGCTGGGCTTAATCTAAAGATTGTCTGAAATTTTCATCAAAATCGCTCTAGCCGTTTTGGAGTCTATATGGATCATATGTACATACACAATAGGAGCAAATGAACAAATTCTATGTTCTCCATTAAATTACCGTATTAGTATCAAAGTAAAGTTCCGAGAAACATAAATCCCCGTTATCCAAAAGACATCTGTATATATAAAAGAAGAAACTGACTGACTGACTGATCGATCAACGCACAGCCTAAACGGCTGGGGTTAGAGACTTGAAATTTTGACAGTAGGTACCTTTTATTACGTAGGCATCCACTAAGGAAGAGTTTTTGGAAATACCACCCCTAAGGGGGTAAAATAGGGGATGAAAGTTTGTATGAAAATCCGTTATTTATGACGTTAAATTCATGAAAATTAGTATTTGGCATTTTAGTTAAAAATAAAAAACATATGATTCAGGATTTTTGGAAATTCCGCCCCTAAGGGGGTAAAATAGGGAATGAAAGTTTGTATGAAAATCCGTCATTTTTAAGTTAAACGCATGAATATTGGTATTTTGTATTGTATACTTTTTCTCCCAAACATGACCTCCACGCGGGCGGAGCCGCGAGCAACAGCTAGTAAACTATTAAATTGTCTGATAGCACTGATAAAATATTCTACCACAATATTAGGAAATAGCGTGAACCGTGTACCCGCCTAACATACACTTGAACATTGAATTATATACAAGCTTACATGCATAAAAACCTTCTCCATGAAACAATACGTAATGCATGCAAACTTTCAGGGTGATCGGTTAAACGGTGTCATCAATTTCACATACGCCAATCCATTTTTATATAAGTAGATTTATTTAAGTGTTAAATTTATATGTAAGGGAAGTATCTAAGGGGAAGTCTGAAAGTAGCACCAATTGTAGAAAAGATGAGGAGTGCTAGGTTAAATAAAAATAAAATTAATAAAAATCTTTATTCATCATGTAGGCATATAAAAAGCACTTATAACAGGTCGAAACACAAATGGAAATTCTCCATACGGAATGATTAATCATGGTTATTAGCGTAGGAACTTGGAATCCACCGTCAAGGGCTGGTAGGCAGGGATACAACGACGAGGATATGACTGGAAAAGGAGAAAAGAGGATGACCGGAAATTGAAAGGAATCATGATCTTCGGTAAAGGAAGTGATGGGAGATGATAATCAGGAGAAGGTACAGGAACGGGAGGGGAGAAGTTAAAATGAAAATGGATTTGGAATGAAAGTAATCCCTAGTCTAGCTAACCTGCCAGCCTTTCGTTTTCCTTAGCTTGGTATGGGCACGTGATGAGGAGGGATGAAAGGCATGTGACAAGACTAGTTGTCAATATGAATGTGGATGGGCGAAAGAGTCGTGGGAGACCAAAAAAGAGGTGGATGGATTACGTGAATGAGGACATGCGCGTGAAAGGAGTGAATGCAGACGCATGATAGGGCTGCGTGGAGAGTTCAAACCAATTGTGTCGACCCCACTTAGTGTAGTATAAGGGCAGGTATATGATGATGATGATTTAAGTGTTAAATTTATATAGAAAGTGTTTAGTTTTCTCTTTGTGTTTTTCTCTATAAGTTTTAATCGTCATTAAAGGCTATTTATTTATTTATTATGGACCATCAACGTAGATTACAATATTAACCTTATAACTAAACATGTGTAGTGCATTTTACTTATTGCATCTTTAATAATAGATGGTTACAGCATGACTAAAAAAGAAACACAGATATAATATAAAAAAAAAGCTAAACATAAGGATTATTACAATTTCGATTTACAATTTCAATTTACAAATTTTATTTTATTAGTCATCCACTTAAATTAAAATAATTGTAAGTTCAGTGATAAGTTTAACCTAGATAAATAAAAGGCAACTGAAAGCAATTCCTCTGATCTATTGTAAAAATAAGCTATATTATGTAAGTAGGGTGCCATTAAAGCCCCACTGAAATACCCAATCCCCGTCCCTTAAATCTTAAACAAAGTCGACATAAAAGTAATTACGAAAACGCCGCTAAGATAATTTATTTCGGCCCTATTTTTATTCTCGTCACGTTTCTAACTTTTTCATACATAATTCGTTAATTACTTCACATGCAAATTAAGCTGTTCAGTGTACATTGTTTAAAACCTTTTAGCAAGTTAAATCTTATTTACCATTCTAAATGGGTCGGAAGAATAAACAATTAGGGTTTTTTTTGTGTAGGCCTTAATATGAGTACAAATATTCCACGAGATTTTCTGAATCATCATCATCATCAGCCTATCGCAGTCCACTGCTGGACATAGGCCTCCCCCAAGATTCGCCATTGAACCCGATCTTTTTTTTTTATCCTAGCACGGCAAAGTGACGCACTTCACCTGATGGTAAGCGCAGTACGGTCCAATTAGAGTATCGAGTAGCGAGAGACGATCTATCCCCCGCTACTCAACACAATCATGCCGGCCTGCTCCTTCACACTACGCCATGGGAAGAAGGTGAAGAAGCGGTCGAGGGTCTATTGTCAGAGTACTTAGAAGGCCGCAAAATGGCCAACATTGTACCCCAACTCTAGACCCCCAAAAAACCGGATGTACACTGGCTGATCCCGGAACGCGACACACTTGCGTATGCCACTATGGCGGGTTTTTCACCCTGTGTGAAACGGTGGTCGCTATCCGGGCGGATATGAATATCCTACCACCAGCAATACCATCTTCGGTTCTATGCATCCAATGTCTAACTGCAGCCTTGCGCAGATCGTCGCTCCATCTAGCAGGAGGGCGTCCCACACTCAGTTTACCTGTACGTGGTCTCCATTCAAGAACCTTACTACCCCAGCGGTCATCGGTTCTACGACAAATGTGACCGGCCCATTGCCACTTCAGCTTGCTTAGTCTTTGGGCTATGTCGACGACCATATATTATATTTTCTGAATGTTCCTCTTGAATTTTGATATGTAACATAGTAACGTTGGTTAACTTTAATACGTAATGTATTAGGCACATGAGTTAATCGAAACATTTTTTTTATAATTTGTTTTTATTTTTTACTTTTTAATGTTTGTACACACCAATTGTATAGAAAATAAAAGATAGAATTATGTGTTTATATTTGCAGGAGTAAGTAATACTATATATTTTTTATTGATTATAAATCATTAGAGACGCGATAATAGAGTATTCTGATACGTTACTTATGTGTGGTCCAAAAATATTTGTCCCAAAGGACAATGGGCGAATTTGTATGAGCCCTGTCCCCACCCACCAACAGACACCATACATATACATTATTATTAAGTGTACTATAAAAACTCTTACCACATCATTTAAATTTAATAAATCAATGGAAGTGCCTTACAAAATAAAAAAACCTAAATTAAAAATGTTCTTAGTAAACTGCTATTTTATTGCATTTTTTTACTATTTTGACATACTTTTAATAAATATATAAAGAAATATGGTCGCGTAACATTTTGTTACATTTGATAGGCAATTTCACCAGGAACTGTTCGCCAAGTAACTAAACCTTAGGAACTACCAATAGCTAAAACCGCCTGTTTAGATATTTGAGCTTAGAACCTTTGGCATATTTATAGTACAAAATCTGATGCTGATCTGATGATGGTAGGGAAAGGAAAGATGAACTGGATCTTGGAAAATGTAATAGTTAGAGACGTCTTATTGATCGTATATGTTTAGCACTCTGTGTAATTGCAGAAGTTAAAATCTTTCCACAACAGATGATAGCAATAACAAAAATATTATCGGAGCTCGTGAACTACATTAGTTAAAAACGTCCCGTTTGGACGTAAACGTTTAAGAACCTAGGCAATTACAGAAACACCCTACATACGTGGTGCAACACGACCGCCATTCATAGCATGGATGGCATGAATACTTTTTAGTACTTTGTTTTTACAAATATCAAAAGAGATTTAAAATAAAGATTGTCTTATGAAAAACTATTCATTTATGGTTGTTCTTATTTTTTGCATATATTTTTAAAATAATGATAATAGACGAATTAAAAACATAATACTATTTTATTACAATATTTACTAACGACCCCCCGGGTTTGCACGATTGTTGTCAACCTTTGGAGACAGGTACATGTCAATGTGAACTCTTTCTTGATCATTTTAAAATCATAGTGCATTATTTTGATTAACCCTTATGGTTTAGCCAGAGTAAGTTTTTTTTTTTGGCGCGGCAATGTGACCACACTGCACCTGGTGGTAAGCGCAGTGCCGTCCAGGTAGAGTATCAAGTAGCGAGGGACAGTAATGTAATCACCCGAAAATATAATTAGACGATACGATTATCAAACGTTGACTTTACTGTACATTCTTAAACCTTCGGGAAAATAAACAAATGATAATTATCATGTCGAAGCTGTCGAGAGGGCTTATACATCCCTCTCCGATCTTCAAATATAGTACCACAATGCAATAGTGTGATAGTTCAGTAGAAATAACACAAGTTATTTAACAAATTAAAATAACTTGTAATAACTTCAGAGTTTATTAAACTACTGCCAGTTCCTGCTCAACTCAACCAGTGACGTACACATGTTATACAAAATAAAAACAAAATCTCAATCAAAACAAAAACTCTTAAAAACTAGCCAGTATTAAATATAACCTAGTAACAAAAATAAAACTGAATTAAGCGTAATATTGCGGAGCCACAGCTTCGTGGTATCTAATACCCCGGCCCGAACCAAGAGGTTCGCAAACTCGTATTTTTGCCGCACCATCAAGCTGTGGAACAGTTTGCCAGCTACAGCGTTCCCACCTTAGTACTTAATAGTTTGCGTACTTTTCAATACTACAATAGGTATCTATTTAAGTATGTATGAATGTGTTATTTATGTTACTTTCATTTTATTTATTTTTTATTTAATATTATCTCTGATTTATCATCTGCTGGCATCCGTGTGACACTCCTGTGGCCCTCGCTAAAATCAGTGTCAGATGGACCCTCCCACCTGGCGGACGCTGAGCCTGTGGCCTTTTTGGTCATGCTTCGGACACAGATGCCTGGGGTGCATAAGTATGCCTGGGGACCTTCTTTTGTATAGTATTTAAGTTTTTATTTGTTTTATGTATTAGGTAATAAGTATCCCCATATTTATTAATTTTACGTGTTATATGTACTCACTGCCACCTCCCCGGAGACAATGGCCAAATAAATAATTTTCTTTCTTTCTTTCCTTCCTATGATCCTGGGTCCTTTAGGCGTAGTGTGAAGTAGCTAAACAGCAGGCTGGCATGATTATGTTGAGTAGCGATGGATAGACTGTCTCTTGCTACTCTATCTGGAGGTGAAGAGCCGCGCCAGTAAAAAAAAAAGTAGACGAAGCATTCGTTAGGTCCCCCGTAGTCTCGTTGAGAAGGCGAGTCGCTACCGCAAAACTGCAACCTTGTCGGTTTTATCTAAGACAGCGGTAACATACCAGTTGAGGTAGGCCATTCAAGGTGTAGAAAAAATATGATTATAATGTAGCTCTACCACCTATATACTATGTTATACCACGACGTAATATAGTAAAATCAGCAAAAAATAAATTTTCTATATAAAACTAAGATGAGAATTAAAAAAAAACTCAATACTTTTCGTTGTTGTCGTCATACCAAAAAATCATCACCTTGCTAAGATTAATCGATTGAGACCAATTTCAAACCTGTTGACGGGTGGGGACACTTGACCCATTGTCCTTTGGAGTTGTAACGCACTCAACGAAGTTAATTCTAGAGGGACGTCTAAACAGAGAGGCAATTTGATTCTTTACTTCCAAGCATCAGATCATTACTGAATTTGTGTCCGGGAACAAATAGATTTAGTCCGGAAAATAAAATTTCCCTAAGGTCAAATAGTCACTTGCGCGTAAAAATTACTCGCATGTTACGTCACAAGTTTCAGAGTTTAAGTTTCGCTACATATTTGTACCAAATTAAACTCTGAACGCAAGTTGAGAAACCTAACATAATGGTGCCTTCTAGCGAGTTGCGTACCGGGGTCACCCGATAAAAATCCAGTTACTTCACGCAGGCACACAGGCTACGTAGGCGTAGTGTTAAGAAGCTACACAGCAGGCCGGCATAATTGTGTTGAGTAGCGAGGGATAGATTGTCTCTCACTACTTGATACTTTAACTGGACGGCACTGCACTTACCATCAGGTGCAGTGTGGTCAATTTGCCGTGCAAGGATAAAAAAAAGCTTACCGTGGGCGAATGTACTTACTGTTGACCGCCGACATTATTTATTTATTTACAGCATGGAAAACTAACAGCTAATAATTACATAACAAATAGCATCAATTCAAGTGTCAAAAAGCCAATAACAAGTTCTCACTAATAGGGGTAAATAAAGCTATTTGAGTGTGAGCATAACTCTTTAGACAATAAAATATATAATATAATAAACAAAAAAAATAAGTCAATAGACGAACAAAACGAAAAATAACGCATACAAAAAAAACAAAGTATATTTGGCGTCCACTATACTTATCATCAGGTACAATGTAGCCAGCAACGTACGTACTTACGTACTTCTTTGCGATAATGTAGTACTTAATCTATAATAACCTTAGAAAAGCACATGTTTATTAAAAAATGAAATTGTTAACACAGAACGTGTTTAAATTTTTAAAATAAAATACATCTTTAAATATTGTGTCAAATCGAGGGCTCGTAACTCGTTTGACCAAGTGTGGGGTCTATATGTGTGACTGTTGTATAAATATATAAAAGACTTCATAAACATCTGTAGCATGATCTAAGAAGATAACATAATCAGGGTACTAGTATAGGTAAAATCCATATATCGACCGCTGACAAAAACTTTTACATCATATTATCAATGAAACACGAATAAATATTTTTTCTGCCAAAAAAGCAAGAGAAAGCAAACCTCGTTGGCATGACCCATATCAATCATGCATGAAAATTTAATCGCTAATCTGGTTTGCATGCTAAATGTATCAAATTTGCTCTGTTGAAACAAAAAGCACTTTAATCTCGGTATATAAAAGGCAAAGTTATTAAGTAATGTTTTTTCCTTTGATTAACTATATTGCAAAAAACACATAAATCAAAATGCCTTGCGAAATCCATGAATTATGGAGCCATAATAGAACGTTTCTTAAAAAACGTGGCAACCATTCCCCGAATATTTAATGTAATATAAAGTGTGTTGGCGTTTAATTAAAAATCCTAGTCCCAGAGCAATAAAACGTCTTGGATATAGCCTCTAAATGCTTAAGCCTGGAAATTCTCCTATAAACTCCCGGTACTACCATATTTAAATACCTGAAATCCACTAGAGAGTGACGCTGCAGAGCGGACACGAAATTGACTTAAAATTTAAGGCACTTAGCTAAAAGTTTTGAGCAAGTTTACACAAGTAACTTACCGAGCGTTGAGTTCTAGTGAGTTTGAAATACGTGGGATTTTGTACTTTATTACTCAAGTACGAACGAATAAAATCGTTAAGTCTTTTATGCAGAAAATTTTATGATGTTTACTTAGTTGTATTACAAACTAAGATGATGAAATCAGGAAATATTTATTTAAATTTTATAGCACACTTAATGTACATTGGTGTATTTAGAGCGTAATGAAATTTACCTTAAACGACTATCCAACATTTTCAAGTGGGAGTAAAGTCAACGCCGAAAATATTTAGTTGAGTAATGAAAGAGGGTGAAAAAATACGCGCTAATTGGTTTGCGAAGGTCAAGCGTCCGCTCGGAATATGCTGGAAATATGCCATGTTTGGATAATTTAATCAAGCCTTGATTTTCACAGAAACAGCAGAAAAAAGAAAAACAGCAACAAACACGATTATTCATGAAATCACAATGTAAGCGGCGATAAGTTGAAGGTTTTTTACTTGACAGAATGTTTTTTTCTCGTAAAATAAATAACCCAACTATTCATAACAAATTTTACTATATAAAAAACAAGATAGACTTCCAATAATATCTAAATAGTTAACGACCGACGATATAACGATGATACGGTTCTGATAGCATCGACAGAATCTGATCTCCAACATATGGTAGACCGGTTGAGTAAGTGTAGTGAGAGGGCTGGACTACGAATGAATGCGCTGCAGACGAAGGTCATGGTCGTCTCAAAGAAGACAGATCCACTTCCGAGTGTTGTTGTAGCTGGTGAACGACTGGAAAATGTGCGCAAATACAAGTACTTGGGCACTTGGTTAAATTGATGAACGGGAGAGTAATTTAGAAATAAAAGCACGTATCGAGATGTCCTGAAATGCATTTAAAAAAATGAAGAAAATCTTTTCCCATCGATACATGAGTATTTCCCTGCGTACTCGCCTTGTTCTGTGTTACATCTGGCCATTTGTTCTATACGGATGCGAGACTTGGACCATTAAAGAAGATCTTAGAAAACGTATAGAGGCTTTTGAAATGTGGGTATAACGGCGCAAGCTATCCATTAGCTGGACCCAAAAGGTCACTAATATCGAGGTTTTGAGGCGAGTTGGCCAAGACCGCAAGCTCATGCAGACCGTCATACACAGGAAGGTTGGTTACCTTGGACATGTTTTTCGACATGAGAGGTACGACCTACTGCAAATTATCATGATGCGCAAAGTAGCTGGGAAACGAGGTGTAGGCCGAAGAAAAAAATCATGGCTCAGGAATATTCGGGAGAGGACTGGAGAGTTGTTGTTCCTTGCAAGGGACAGAGATAAATATTCGGAGTTGATGGCCAACCTCCAGTAATTGGAGAGGCACCTGAAGAAGAAGAAGTTAACGACCAGTGTTACTGTTGTATTCAATACTAGCTTTTGTTCGCGGCTTCGGCCGCTTGGTAGTTATTTGTGAAACAAAAGGAATAAAACCATGGAGACATCTTAAGCTACTATGTACATCTTTCTATATTTTACTGGATATGAACTGTGCATATTTCTGGAGGTTAAAGATCATTTTCATACACAACAATATCTCTAGGAATCTTAACATTTTATGTCAGTTGGAACTTCCATGAAAAATTACGATGACAAAAAAATAGTTTGTTACTTAAAATGTAATATTCAAAGCTTATAAATTCAGATTAAGCGTTAGCCACACAAAAAAGAAGATTAAACTCAAAAGTAAGAGTCATTATCGAAATAATTTACGCGCAGCCGACGGAAACGTCCAACGATTATGCATAATACCGAAAGGGATGAGATTCTAACGTAGCGAGATAAAAAATAACTTCGGGAAAGAAAATTATTTACTTTCTGATCTGACAGTATTCATAAAATGTAGATAGCTACAGTTATTCAATTAAATTTAGTAAAATACCTCTATTGTTAGTTATCGCTTGCTTTAAGGGTGAAGGAAAACATCGTGGAGAAACCTGCATACCTGAGAATTCTCGTACGATTTTCAAAGGTATGTGAAGTCTACCAAACCGGATTAAGCCAGCGTGATGGACTATGGCCTAACCCCTCTGATTAGTAGAGGAGGCGCGTGCCCAGCAGTGGGACAATGTTTAATATAGGGCTAGTATTATTATTCATAAAATATCTACATGTTTGTAAAGGCAATAAGAAAAAGTACAGAAAGGTAAGAGGAAACTGAAACCTTCGTTTTATCTGTCTGCATAGAGATCATCTCGACAAATAAATCGCTACCATAGTACCATAAAACATTTAGCATGTTTTTTTTATTTAAATAATATATTATATGAAAGTAAATTATGGATCAGCTTTTAGACACTAATTTTGAACTGCTTTGACCTTATCCGCGTAACAGCCTCCGTGGCGCAGTTGGCGAGTAGCCGACTGTGAAACGAGAAGTCGTGGGTTCGATTCCTACACCGGGACAAATGTTTGTATGTCAGACAGATATTTGTGTCCGGGGTCTGGGTGTTGTGAGACCGAAAGTCTCTGGTAGTCCCTGATAACAAAACACAAAACTCATATCTTAGTGTGGGGTCGAGGGTATGTGTGCGACTGTTGTGTGTTATTTATTTATGTATCTATAGTCATGATCATTTTGTCAAGGCCAGAACCAAGGTTTCCTAGATGTCAAAAAACATACATCACAGTTTATTCTGAATACATTATTATAGTTGGGCAGCGTTTCACAGTAAAGCTCCGATTAAACAGAAGGGCCAAACGGTACTCGGAAGTCTTTGAGCATGCACAAACATACCAGGTGCTTAGTGATTCGTGCTTAATTCCACGCCCATTTCAACTAACTCCGAAGCAATGAGTATTTATATAGGAAACTCCAAGACAATTTTTACATATATTTGGTTTAATCAAATGTCACTAAGCACGGCATAATCATGGACGTGAATGTAAACATTTCCACCATTTTTGATGCATTGTTTTTATCGAGTCTACGCCACTCATAGTTCTGGTAGCAAGTCGTTCCCGCATTTTATGATAATTATGAGGATAGATATCACTGATGACTATGGACTGATGACTGATGACTGAGGATAGATATGATGACTGCCTCGATGGCGCAGTTGTAATTGCGCGCGCGTTTCAACTGCTGTGTTGAGGTCTCGGGTTCCCCGGGTCGGGTAATTTCTCGATAGAAAAACCCAATATCACTATTGGGTTTTTCTATCGAGAAATTCTCAGTATTAGCCCGGAGTCTGGAATTTGTGCCCGGTATGGCGATAGGCTCGCCCCCTATCACATTATGGGACCGAAATAAATACAGCGAAAAGTGGGTGTAGGTACTGGTTATACCTCTGCCTACCCCTTCGAGGATTACAGGCGTGAGTGTATATGTATGTTTGTAGATATCACTAAACTATATAAATTTTAAGAGATCCTACTATTTATATAACTAATTCTTAAAAAAATCTCAACTGGCTTCGCTCTCCAACCTTAGTCGTCACCTAAATCTAAGCGTAATTTGACATGCCTTTGTACATATAACTCCTGTATATTTGTTCGTAAGAAAGTGGATTCTATTTTATCAAGTTCACTCGTACTTTACACAATCTCTCGCGACAAGTGCTTTGCGGAGGGCTCGAGACACTTGTAGTTGGTAAGACAATTTGAATCAGTGCAGACATCGGGTCTACAACTTTGATTCAAGGTACAAGTATAGATCAATAACAATGAGATGTCTTACATCCTGCTCTGCTGCATAATAGTTTTATTATGTACTATGTGCTTACTACAGATATATGGTTAGATAATTCATCCTTGCACGTATTTCTATGTGTCCGTCATCTGTTTATATAGGGACAACGATTGTGTACATTTCGCAATTAACCAATCTATTGACTAAAATATACAGGATGCTTTTGAGTCTCTGTCACATATCCAAGCTACATATTTACAAGTTTCAAGCACACGTAGCAAGAAGTGCAAACACACACAACAAATATCAAATATATATGTATTCAAATATGTTTTATTTGATATGTTTAAGGCTCCCAGATCACATGGAAATAATCAAAACAAAAAATAATTCCGAGTAATTTGTTGTGGCTTAACTTTTTTATAAAAGAAAAATATAGCTGTTGGAAACAGAAAGTGGTGTGAGTCCTGGCGTTGGAATGGAAGTTAAAATTCGCGGCATCCTTTCTGCTTCCCACGAGGCTGTAGTTAATCACAAATATCAATATCAATAGCAGTAAATGTGTATGTATGTATAATATATCTTATTATAAATATTATTATATTTATTATGTATATATGAAAAGTATTTAGGTATGTACCATCCTTATTTGATTTTTTTTTTTATTATTATTATCTTTATGCACCTACCCTGCTTATCTCTGCACCACCTTAAGGTTGACTGGGAGATAATGCTTTTGGCATTAAGTCCGCCTTTATACCTTGTATATAAAGTATAAATAAATAAAATAATAAAATAAATCACAGCGTCTCCTAACTATAATAATAAGAACTATAATACTTGAACAAACCTGTATCATTAGGAACTACGAGAATTCATGGACTCTCAACATTTGAACATTGAAGGTATTTACCACTTTAGATTGCTAAGCTATTTGCATGGACAAATAATAATAATACACATATGTACATAGTCCTGACACACTAGGTCAAACCTGTATTGTGGGTATCAAGAACTACGAGGGCCTATACGGTCCCATAACACCCAGACCCGAAACAAATAATTATGGATTACACAAACAATTGTCACGGTTCAGGTCTAATCCGCGACCTCTAGTCACACAGACCGTTAGCACAGCACCACGGAAGCTACAAACTATATTTATTTCAATCAATTTATCTTTCGTTATAAATGAAATGTTAAAAGAAAATCTTAAAACTTACTTGCAACTCAAGGGATTTCTTTCAATTAAAAGTTCCTAATGAACCAGCTTTAGCACTATCTTTAAAGAACGTGATTTCAGCAAAACCGAGACTTCCAAAGCAATTAAGGATTTTATATGGTGGGGACTTGATAGTTCTTGTGACTGTTATATGATCTATCATCTATTTAATTCATTAACAGTATACGTATGTTTATATTGTTGTGAGTTAATGCTTTTAATATATTTTTAACATCATTTAATATATATTTATTTCGTGAGTGACAATCTATCGAGTAGCGAAAGAAGAAGCGGTCGAGGGACTAGTGTACTTAGAAGGCCGTAAAACATTGTACCTCAACTCCCTATAAAAACTGGATTTACACTGGCTAATCCTGGAACGCGAAACACTTGTGTGTGCCACTATGGCGGGTTTTACACCCTGTGTATGGTGGTCGCTATCCGGGCGGATACGAATATCTTACCACCAGCAATCTGTTCCTGTTGACAGTTACTGGAGAGATGTTTAAAAATGTACCGATTGTACGGCTTTGGAGTAAAGCAAAACGATTTATGAATCTATCCTAGGTGTTTTACTTGAAAGCAAATAACTTTATGTTTATATAGTTACAATATTTTAGAAAGAGGAAAAATTACTTATCTTCCAACTAACATAACAAATTAAAAACCTCAAATTGGCTTAAGTAGTATGTGAAGTAGATTCAAGATAAAGTAACGTAATTAATAAAAACGACGATCAGTAGGTAAACTGTACTAAGTAATAATAATAATATTATTATTTGATCGCAGAGGCAATGAGTGACAGCCCTATACATCGTCTAACGAGTGCTAAACGACTGTCACTTCTATGAGCTATGGGCCCGCCTACTGTCACTTGAAGTTACTAATGACTTGGAAACTATAGTAATATACTTTCTCGGTAAGGTTTGTTATTTTCCGAAATAAGTATTCAAAGTGCCTATTTCAGATAGTACATTATGTTATTGCTTATAAGGAATTTAGTTAGTTAGAATATTAAACAATCTCGAATCACAAGTTCACCGCAATTCGAAAAGGTAATAAGTAGAGTCTGTCCAAAATCAATTTTATTTCTATAATATTAAAGTTAAAAATAGCATGTAAGAACGGCGAGTGTTGCCAGTATTTAATGCATGCCGGCATGCAATTGATACCTGACTGGTTAAAGAGTAATTTTGCTTCTTTACGTACACCGCGTGAGTACGCTTTTACTCATAATATATTTTTAACAATGAGAAATAAAAGTGTACAATAGGGTAATTGACGGTAAGTGAAAACCTTATAGAATTTTGTTTTTTATAATAATGTTTTTAGTCTAAAAATATGGAAACCAATTAGTAAATTTATATGTGATTATTAAATATTTTCAAGAAACAAATATGCAAATATAAAGAATGTTGTCACGTGACATAACACACAAATCAGTCATGCATGGCGTCACCGTTCGAAACATCTTAAACGATGAGCCAAAAGTCAATTAGTTTTGCGGATGGTCACGTCACACGAGAGGCCATGACAGCTGGTAGCGTTGTGGTGAGAAAAATAAAGTTGGTTTATAAAAATGCAAATTAAATCAATGTTCATGAATAAATATTATTAAATATACAACGTTTATGTTCATATGATATAGGTGCTAAGTTGGCTAGATTGGAATTCTTGTTTGAACTGTTAAACTGTTTCGGTAAAATTATGAATAACATTTTTTAAAAAGCTCCTATTAACGGTCTTATAAAGCTCCGATAACTCATTATGAATAAGACCATAAGTATTTAAATACGATTAAAACATGCTATCGTCTTTGACAAGTTTAAACTGCTTGAATTTCCCTGAGACTGCGCTCTCTACCGCTAGTTCGAACTCTCAACTTCTAACGTTTGATATTGCCGCGAGCGTGCCACTTATGCCAATCGCAAGCTTGCCGCTATATATGTCCTCTACGTTTCTCACGAAACTAGAATATTATGCCATATGTTTGATACTTCGTGATCGCAAACAACCACGCCCGTGAGTCGATATAAATAGCCACTGAGGCTGTAATCAAATAAGTAAATCGAATATAACTAATATTTTGTAGGATAACAGGAGTAAATTATGAACCACGATATTATGTTGTGAAGCGGTACTTGCAGTGCACCTCTATTTTTTCGAAGTTACCTATTGATATATTTTATACAAATTATGGCTCCATTTAATGGTGAAAGAAAACATTGGGAAGAAACTTTTTTTAAATGCGCTTTATTACTGCCAGATTATCCGGGGAGAAGCGGAATAATGAGTATAAAACAGTTATGCTGGACTAGCCGTTCTTACGACCCTGTATCCCCCCTTGCCCGGATTATGGCAATCCGGGCAGCCGCTGGGCCAAGTCCCTACCCTCTTTGTACACCCAGCACACTACCAGCTAAAACCCGCGGTGGCCTTCGGCGCTTACAGAGCGATCCGGGGTATCCGGGGGATCCTATGGTATACTAGAATTGTTGCCGGAATCTTACCCTCGCGGTAGTTGGCACAATGTAATTGGTACATTGCGGACTCCTCCGTTCCGATCCGACATAGGAGTGAACCGAAACAACCACCCATGGTTCGTCAGTACCTGCCGGTAGCCGGCAGTCGGAATGTAGGTGCACCATGGCGTCTGTTTAGCCATCTCATTGTGAAGAAAACTGCATATCTGTGAATGCTCAACGAAGATTCCGAAGGTATTTAAAGCATACCAAACTACATTGACAGCCTCCGTGGCGCAGTTGACGAGTAGCCGGCTGTGAAACGAGAGGCCGTGGGATTGATTCCTACACCGGGACAAATGTTTGTGTGACAGACAGATACTTGTGTCCGGGGTCTGGGTGTTGTGAGACCGAAAGTCTCTCGTAGTCCCTGATACCCCCAACACAAGACTCGTATGTTAGTGTGGGGTCGGGGCTATGTGTGTGACTGTTGGGTGTTATTTATTGACCACCATGATGGATGAAGGCCTAAGCCCTTTATTACAAGAGGCATGTGCTAAGCAGTGGGCCACTCTATATGACACTGCTAACACTAGTAACATTTACTTTTTCATTTTTCGACATACTTTTTCTTCGAATTAGATTTCAAAGAGTTTTTGTTAGTAGTCATTTAGACTACTGTTGGTTATTTGTCGCTAGTAATTTCGATGGCAAAGATTAATTATCGAATAAATTTATAAAGTCTCCGATATCTGTAGCCCATTAAACAAGTTGTTTCTATAAGCAAAATTCCACCGGCTTCAGACAAAGACTCGCGCAAATTGCCTATTTTAAGGGTTGTCAAATTCACTTACATAAAATTAATAATTACATTTTATAAAACGTTGGTATTTAACAAAATGATTATCTATATATACCAAAAATTGTTTCTACCTTTATTTTTTAGTGCCTCGATAGGCAGGCGAGCAGACGGGCCACCTGATAGTAAGTAGTCACCGCCGCCCAGGGCACAGTAAAGCCGGTGCCTACCTTTTTCTGTTATAGACTTTGAAACCACTCAACCGATTTCAATGAAATGTTGTGTATGTGTCCTGTTGGTTCCAACTTCAAATATAGGATAGTTTTAGATCCGATAAGTGGCGCTGTTGTAGAGATCTGAATTTCTTATTTTTTCAACGAACATTCGGTCCACTGAGATAACGGTTTATGGCAGGACTAAGTCTGCCCGGACCGCTAATTTAATATACTTGGTAGATATTACGTGTTCAATAAACAAAACTTGGTATAGATAATTCAACCTATTTTTATGTATGTATGTCGTATTAATATTGACACAATGAATGGATGCTTGTAAATAGGTATAAGACTATGGTTAGTACGTTGCCACATTAATAACAACCACATATTTCCATAGTAACGCATTTATTATTATTAATTATATTATATCTGTAAGTGGAGATATTATTTTAGCAACTACCTTCTAGTATTTATGCACCTCAGGTTGCCTGGTTGAGTCCGCCTATACTAAAATGTATAGAAAGTATGAAAGGAATAAATAGTAAATACCAGATTTATTAGCATTACGATCGGTTCAGTTTTTATCACGTGTTTAACAGAAGTCGGAAAACCATCAGGGCTTTTTTATGCTGGTACTGCAGTATCTGCATCTGATGGTACGCGCAGTGCGAGTATGAAGAAGCGACAGGGAACACGAGGGCAAGTTTCTCAAAATAAAGTAATAAAAACACTCTTTAGATACAGTAAAATGACTTACACACGTACACTATATCAAAAAACAAGTATACTTAATTTAAAACAATTATATACATACACAACATGCATTCTAATAAAAAAAATATTAACTAATAAGATACATTCAGAAATTAAATTTACAAAAAATATATATTAACTAAAAATATATAAAGAAACTCTAACAAAATTAAATTGAGACAACATAGAACCAAAATGTATGGTAAAAGAAATATAATGTTTGAGGGTGCAAACGTATATAATAATCTACCAAACGATATAAAAGAATGTGAATCATTAAATATTATGAAAGTAGATTAAAAAAAGATGTACACGAAAAAATATTTGAGTAAGCTTGTATGAGGTATTTTGTTTTGTTTCTTTTTTTTTAATATTGTATTTTGCTTATGTAAGAATGATTGAACTAACCCTATTATATACAAAAATAATTTATATTTACTAATACTCATTATAAGTTGACTTTTTTGTCTTTTATGAGTTAATAAATTCTTTAAACCCAAACTGTTCCACAGCTTGATGGTCACGGTTGATATCCGCCACCCAGGGAGACGCACCCTATGAAAGACCAGCAACTCCACTCGGGGTATTTATTACTCTAAGCAATCGCGAGTTATTTTATTAAATCTATAACATAGGCAAAATTGCAAACCCTTTCGAGTGATATCCTAAATATATTTTTAGAAAACGTTAATAAAAAATTTAAGTTTTCACAAATAATATGCAAAGTCAAGTAATGATACTCGTAATGTTTTTATTCAATTTACCTTTAAGACTATTATTTACGCGTGTTCTAAGAAGCACTTTCATAAAAATAAATGTTGTTACACTATCAACATTCCTAACAAGAAAAAATACAATCCGTCAAGGTCATTGAGGTGATAAAAACCTTTGACATAACTTTTAAAGAGATTTCAAACATACATGTATGTTTTATACATACATCAAACAAGTTCATACGATCACACAAATGTGTCGTAAAGGGAGCAAAACAGCGAACTTTATCCCCAAGGCGCAAAATGCATAACAAACTTGCCCAAGCTCTGACAAGCTCTCCTCCACACTGGACTGTGAATATTGGGTTAACAAAACTAGTGTATGAAATGCATAATTATGTAATTACTGTGAGTAGTATACATACTCATATGGGATTATCTGAAACTTTGGAGTATAACTTTCCATACTGCATTTCAGTATGCTCCCACGCTTTCATCTTTAATAGCAATAAATATATATTATGCATATACACTCACGCCTGTAATCCCCGAAAGAGTAGGCAGATTGACGTATTACAGGTGTAACCAGTATTCTCACTTTTGGCCGAATTCATTATAATAATAATAGCCCTGTATTAAACATTGTCCCACTGCTGGGCACGGGCCTCCTCTACTAATGAGAGGGGTAAGGCCTTTGTCCACCACGCTGGCCTAATGCGGGTTGGCAGACTTCGCATACCTTCGAAAAATTCTCAGATATGCAGGTTTCCTCACGATGTTTTCCTTCACCGTTAAAGCAAGCGATAATTAACATTTTAATCCACACATAACTTTAGAAAAGTCAGAGGTGTATGCCACTTGGGTTTCGAACCTACGACTTTCGTCTTGGCAGTCCGTACCGCAACCAACTAGGCTATCACTGCTATGCTGCTGCTGCTGGCTGAATTCATTACGGTCCCTCAATGTGATAGAGGGGAGCCTATCGCTATACCGGGCACAATTCCAGACTCCGGGCTGATACTGAGTGTTATAGCAATAAATTACGGTTTTTATACATTATCAGAATAAGCATTGTCTTTTTTAATGTACACAGTATTGAAAGTCATATTACCATAATGCAGTAAATACAATTTAAGTATGTTAAGTACCGACTCAAATTGGAATCTTGTACCGAAATTTATATCTTCTGTATATATAAAAGAAGAAACTGACTGACTGATCGATCAAGCTCAGCCAAAACGGCTGAGGTTAGAGACTTGAAATTTTGTCAGTAGATACCTTTTATGATGTAGGCATCCACTAAGGAAGGGTTTTTGGAAATACCACCCCTAAGGGGGTAAACTAGGGGATGATAGTTTCTATGAAAATCCGTCTTTTTTGAAGTTAAACGCATGAAAGTTAGTATTTCGCCTTTTAGTTAAAAATAAAAAATATATATTACTTATATTATTAATATATTAGGATTTTTGGAAATTCCATCCTTAAGTGGGTAAAATAGAGGAAGAAAGTTTGTATGAAAATTCTTTAAGTTAAACGGATGAAAATTGGTATTTTGTATTGTATACTTTTTCTTCCAATCATGACCTCCACGCGGGCGGAGATCAACAGCTAGTATTTAATACGAAAAGAAGGTGTTTTCTGAAATTTATTTGTGAATTTCATGTTGATCCCAAACATGTATTAGGCAATTATAAGTAGTCCACAAAAAAACTGTTCAAAAACGTATTCTATTACATCTTAAATTCGTATTATGTTTTAATATATTTGCTTCTTCTTTAATAATTCAACATGTTAGCTACATGTACACAAAACACATTGTGACACATTTACCTTTCATAAAAACCGGAATGACAAACACAGCCTTTTTAACACCATCGTGAAATTTTTTTTGTGTTTCCCTCTAAGCCGTACAAAAATACGAACAAACGTGACGTAATTTCGTATCCCGTAATCTATATTAAAATACATAAAAAATGTGGAGAGAGCATGTATTATTTTTTTATTTTAACCGATTTAAAAAAGGAGGAGGATCTCAATTTATCAGTTTTTTTTATGCATGTTCCCCGATTACTCGTAGACGCCTGAACCAATTCGAGAAATTGTTTTTTTGTTTAAAAGGGTATACTTCCCAGGTGGTCCAATTGGCACCATGTCAGAATCTGATGATGGGATCTGAGAAAAATCGAGGACAACCCTCAAATTTTATAGGGACGCATAATTTGTTTTTTATTGAAGTCGGTGTACTTTTTATGAATTAAACCTTTTATATCTGCCACAATTCAAGAAATAAAAAGCTACATATACATACATACTTCATACACTCAAGCTAACGATATTCAATTCATAAACAACACATGCCTAACATAAATAAGTTTCTTTGAGTGTTTGTGGCTGGCAACTCGGCTGACAGCGTGTAGCAAGTTTGTTTGCAGACTGTAAGCGCAATGTTAGTGAATTTTACGGCCGACCGATCGCAACGCGCACCACTGCGCGTCCGACAGGGTTGCCAGACGAGAACTTATCACAGGGTTGGTCTCGGTCGTACTTATTCAATTTCATGCAATTAGTACGAAAGTTCTATTTGTTTTTGCTGGAATTTCACAACCGTTTTTCGATACCTGGCAATCAAATTCTGATTCCCTGGTTGGATAATTGGTAATCGAAAACAAGGAAACATTTTTTTGCGATTGGATTGAGTTTTACTTCCATTATACTCAGCTAGTTTCACGTCAAGGAAAGGAGCATGAATGTTATGTGAATACACTTCTTTCACCTCTGCCTTACCCTCTGGGATGCAAGCGTGATTCAAATTTATGAAATAAGTGACCTTATAAAGAACTACGTAGGCTGAATATAAAGTTTTGTATCTTCATTTAGAATCTAAGTTACTTCTGTTGCTTCTATATTCATTTTCATTTTTAGTCATGTAAGAACACTATAATGGAATATAATTAAACAATAATTAATTATATAATAATTAATTTTAAAACGTAAGTATGTAGATAACGTATTGTCAAAATTATATGACTCTTCATGCTACGGAGAGTAAATGGACTTTATACGGGTTGTAGAAGTTGCTGCAGCATTTAAATAAAATTAAAATGTTGACAAGAGATTACCCCATTAGATTGGCCCATTGTCAAAAAATTACCCGCATGAATCTAGAGTGCAGGTTCTCCTTCGTCATATTATATTGTAAAAATCCATTAGATTACCAAACCAAACCAAATAATCGTACCATGACACACACGATAAATATTTTTCCAACATTAAGTACAAAGATGTGTAAGAAAAAATACGCTTGGTAAAATAAATAATACGGTCTCGCTCTCCTTATTGAAGTCTAAAACAACATTATCATTGGGTTTAAGCATGACAATATCAAGCTCGCCACGTTTCAGTTGTCTTAGAATAAGCAGAAATTGGTGACTTCATTATCTTATTATAAAATTAGGAACGGGTCTTAATCACGCAATACTTCAATGGTATAAATACCACAATTATTTCCCGACGTTTCGACCTAGTTGCACCAGCCGTGGTCACGGGCCAGTCAGCCCGAGATTAAGACCCGTTCCTAATTTTATAATATGTATTCAAATCGCGAAAGTCTAAAAACATTCATTATCTTATTTCGTGAAGAGAAGACATACATTTAAATTAAATGTACAATAATTGAAAAATGATAAACTATTATTATTATTACTATTTTATTGAAAAGATATTATGTTTTCTGAAAGCAGCGATAGACTAGTTGATACTACGGACTACTGAGATGAATTGTGATTAGTTCGAAACCAGCTAAAATAGCATTCACCTCTGACTATTCTAAACTTAAGTGTGAATTCGTTGTTAATTATCAAAAGCTCTAGCTGTGAAGTAAAACATTTTGTGGGAACCTTGCATGCCTAAGAATTCTCCATTAGAATTTCAGAGTTGTGGGAATTTTAGTAACAGCGTGGTGGACTAAGGCCTAATCACTTATTAGTAGAGGAAGCCCGTCCTAAAAGTGGAATACACAAAACCACTAATATCATACAATACTTTGTATGATATTAGTGTCGAGTTTGTTGTAAGAAATATGCATGATACAACATTACTCATAAAAATGACGGTGAAGAAAAACATCGTGAGTAAACCTGAATACCGGAGTTTTTTTCCACCTGGATAAGCAGACGAGCAGACGGGTCACCTGATAGTAAGTAGACACCGCCGCCCATAGACTTCTGCAATGCCAGGGCACAGCAAAGACGCTGCTTACCGTAAAGTTTTCCGAATTTCAAAGGTATGTGAAGTCTGTCGACTTGCATTAGGCCAGCCTGGTGGACTAAGGTTTGATCCCATCTCTATACTAGAGAAGGCCTGTCCCCAGCAGTGGAACAGTGTTTATTTAATTGTATAATTTAATGCAAACTTCTAAAATTATTAATGGCATTTTTAGGGGAATAATTTGTGAATAAGAACTAAAGATTTAATATTGTCATATTTAGGAATTCTTTGTATTATGTAATAAATTAAATATCAATAAATATATTCCCATGTTCTTACTGTATATTCAAATATATAATATCTTCTTTTGTTCAACAAAACTTAGCTTGTTACTGTGTTAGTGTACGTTCTATAAGTATCTTTACTTGAAACGTTCGGATTTAACTCAATACGACAATTCAAGACAAACGAACTTGTATAAATAATGTAAAACAAGAAACTTAACTGGGAACAAGTAAGAAAGAAACAGAAAAAGTACAAAACGCTGTTTCAGAAACACTGAGACAGGCCGCATTATATTTTACAAATGATTTTCTTTTATAAATTTTACTGAATATTCCAAGCTATTAGCTTGTTGATAATTGAGCCACAACTCACGAAGCTCTGAGAAATATTATGCAGAGGTATTGTGTACGAAGGTACCAAAAGTATTTTGAGTTTAATTAAATGCAATTTTAGTAAATTTAATAACTGCGTAAAATTTAGAGGGTCTGTAATGTATTTATTGATGTAAATACATAGGAGCGATATCGTAGTTAGGCGTGGTACTGCCGAGACGATAGGCGTAGGTTTGAAACCAGACCGAAATAGCATTCACCTCTTACTTTTTTAAAGTTAATTGTGAATTCATTGTTAATTATCGCTTGCTTTAACGGTGAAGGAAAACATCGTGAGGAAGCCTGAGCATTCTCATAAGATTTTCAAAGGTATGTGAAGTCTACCCGACAGCATTTGGCCAGCGTGATGTACAAAGGTCTAACCCCTCTTATAAGTAGAGGAAGCCCTTTGCGAGCAGTGAGAGAGTGTTTAATACAGGTCTGGTATTATTTAAATTGATGTAAATATTTGAAAATCACTCATCGTCTTCTAGAAAGTCAGAAAGGATGTATGATAATCTTCAGACCATTGGCTGATAATTATATTAATTCTAAAAACCTATTCTTTTATGCAGGGAATTTCATTTATTCGCTAATAATACTATATGCAAATGATGTCCACCTTCTCTCTAGCGAAAGAAATAATACTTATGACGAAGTCTACTTATAAAAACACTTAAATTTAGAAAAACATTTTAGAAAAAAATGTTTTTCCAATTTTAAATAACAACACGGTGAATCAGTTAAATTAAAAAGATATCAGGTTCAAAATATTTATATTTGTAATGTTTTTTTATTATATTTGAGATTGTTACAGGTAATATTTAATAATTTGAAATGAGCATTCTTTTAAAAAATATATTTTGCAGAATGAACTAGGGTGATCTTGAAGTTTACTTCACAACATCACTTTCTAGAAGACGTTAGACGTCTTTAGACCTCGACATTCATATTATAATGAATTATTATATCATTTTTAACAAGCATTTGACGGGTGATATTTGTTATATTCCACAATTTTTTTTTAGTGTCTTGATAGGCAGACGAGCAGACGGGCCACCTGATGGTAAGTAGTCACCGCCGCCTATAGACTTCTGCAATGCCAGGGCACAGCAAAGCCGCTGCCTACAGTTGAAGGACTACTCTTTTTAAGCCTCGTTTAAAGATTCCAGCGCAATCATATACATTACGACACCATACAACCTCTTCTGAAAAGATAAAAAACAATATCGATTTAAAATTTATGAGGTTTAAAATAAATATTGTAACCATTTGACGAACATAACATTTTATTAAAAGTCTAGACGGCTCATAAAACACACGAGGGAGGTAATGGTTTACTCTTCTTCACCCTCTAAAATGTATGTCAAATCAGAACGTCGAAGTAAGAGGGGTCTTGAGTTTTAGTTTTTTTTTTGTATAGAATAAGGATTTTAAATGCTTAAATTATTTCCAACAATGTACGAGATAAGACTGAGCCACGAACGTAATTGTACGAATTGCCTCCAGACCTCCAGCTGATACAAGACTACGAATAAGGGACGCTCATACTTTAGCTATAGGAAGGAGCAACACAGCGCTTCTGCAGATTTACCGAATGGGACCAGCCATTTATAACAAACTTAGTCCAGATATTAAAGATATAGCAAATGTAAATTTATACAAAAATAAACTCAAAGATTTCCTCATCGGCAGATGCTTTTATTCAATTGAAGAATTCTTCCAGTCCTAATGAATATAATGTAATGCATTTAAATAAATTTATGTAATGTAATAAATATTAGGAAAGTAAGGTATGATAGTAACGTAGAATATGGTTTAATTAGAAAATATTTTGTATACTTTTTAAGTAAAATGTAGAGAACTAGCCTTAAACATAACACCTATTGTACATTTACCTACATTTACAAATAAATGATTTGATTGCTTTAATTATACTAAGCAATGAGATATTTCATGTTCGGAATGGCTGTTATACGTAAACTAAGTAACATCAATTATATTATCTTAAACTAGCTCGTATTCGCTTACTATCATTTCAATACCAATTTATCTCAATTACTCAACTACTATTAAGTTACTCCAGTGAGGCGGTCTCTAGTGAAATTACTTTGTACATTATAATATAAGTATCTTTAAGAAATAATGAGACAGCATTTTCGTTATTTTCTAGAAATTTCTTAATATTTTTTGAAGAGTATGATCTTTTTTTTCGTGGAATTTGAGCTATGGCACTAGTTGCTAATTGAATTACTTTCAATAATGTTTGTAACATTTATTTTAAAATTTCAAAAGTTTTTCCATGTATGTCCTGCACAACACAGAATATTTGGAGTTTTGTAAGATTCCTACCACCTCTTATTAGTTGAGAAGAACCATGCTCAGAACTAGAACAGTGTATTTATATATTCAGACTAGATGTTGCCTACGGCTCCGCCCGCGTGGAGGTTATTTTTGGTAGAAAAGGTATACAATCCATAGAGGCATCTTAAGCCATTATACCTTTCTCTATTTTGCTATCCCATAAGAAGCGTGCATTTTTCCGGGATAAAAAGTAGCATATTATTTTCAGATCCCTAAACTGCCTATGCAAAAAATCATGTCGATCCCTTGCTTTGGGAAAAACTAAACTATCACACGGGTACTGTATATTTTTCCGGGATAAAAAGTAGCCTGTGCTATTTCAGACTATAATATATCTCTGTGCCAAATTTCAACCAGATCCGTCCAGCCGTTGTAGTGTGATTAAGTAACAAACATCCATCCATCCATCCAAACATTCGCATTTATAATAATAATATTAGTAGGATTACAGGGCTAACATGCTATTCAATATTAATATCATATTACCTAGATCGTATGCGCTTACAAATTATACGTACGAATATGAAAACCGATGCAAGTTGTTGTTTATTCCAATTATCATAATAAAACAATTTGTGTTGAATCGACCTGTAATATCTAGACAACATAATGTGCAATTCTCGTGCGAATCATAAAAGGGAAAAGGTAAATCGCGAATAAATATGTAGTAAATCACGATATGAAGTACTGGGAAATGGTAAAAGGTTGCTTGTCAAAGTTAATGTGTCTCAATTGATTTATTCAAAATAGGCACTTACCCAAAAAACTTAGCAGCAGGTACGCACAGATCTTCATTTTAACGAGTTCCTGCAACAAGAAAATTAATAATAATTAGTAATTAAGTATTTTTTGTTATATTGTGTCACCTCTGTAGTGTAAGTTACTATCTCCGTGTACATAAGGCTTTAACAGCCTATTTTTAAAGATTGTAATTAAACTGACTGATCGCGTTTATACTTAATAAAAAAAATATTCGTTAGATAAGTTTCATTTCTAGAATCATTGTATATTTACTTTTTATACTATGTATTTATATACTACCAGTTTTTCTTTAATGGCCTGGCTTACTTTTATAACAAAAGCATTTGTTTTTTAAATTATAAAAGGATTATTTTTATACACAGTCAGGTCATAAGTATTGTCACACAGTAAAAACTTTTATTTTAGAATGCTGGCCACAAAAAAGTTTATTGAATTCGAATTTCAAGTTGTTCATGAAAATAAAAATGTATACTTTTTAGAATTTTACTCATTTTTAAATATGGAGTGGACGCTTAAAGAAGACCGTGTTGCAGTAATTGCGTTGCATCGTTGCGGTTACGCGCCAATTCAAATTTATGACATACTGAAAAATTTGAATATAACCAAAAGATTCGTTTATCGTACCATCAAACGATACAATGAAGACTCTAGTGTAGATGACAGGTCAAGAAGTGGTCGCCCTCGGTCTGTTAGAACTAACACAGCAGTGATAAAAGCTGTGAAGGCGCGAATTCAAAGAAATCCCAAACGTAAGCAGAAACTGTTGGCCCTTCAGATGGGGTTAAGCAGAACCACGGTGAAAAGGGTGTTAAATGAAGACTTAGGGCTTCGGGCATATCGAAGAAAAACAGGACATCGTTTGAATGCTCGTCTAATGGACCTGAGACTGAAGAGATGCCGCGCTTTGTTGAAGCGGTACGCGGGAAAAAAATATCGGGAAATTCTTTTTTCAGATGAAAAAAATTTTACCGTAGAAGAGAGCTACAACAAACAAAATGATAAGGTGTACGCACACAGTAGTGAAGAAGCGAGCCACCGTATTCCGCGTGTCCAACGAGGTCATTTTCCATCCTCGCTCATGGTATGGTTGGGAGTTTCTTATTGGGGCTTAACAGAGGTACATTTTTGTGAGAAAGGTGTAAAAACGAATGCAGTTGTGTATCAAAATACAGTCCTGACGAACCTTGTGGAACCTGTTTCTCATACCATGTTCAATAACAGGCACTGGGTATTCCAACAAGATTCGGCGCCAGCTCATACAGCGAAGAGCACACAAGACTGGCTGGCGGCGCGTGAAATCGACTTCATCCGGCACGAAGACTGGCCCTCCTCCAGTCCAGATTTGAATCCGTTAGATTACAAGATATGGCAACACTTGGAGGAAAAGGCGTGCTCAAAGCCTCATCCCAATTTGGAGTCACTTAAGACATCCTTGATTAAGGCAGCCGCCGATATTGACATGGACCTCGTTCGTGCTGCGATAGACAACTGGCCGCGCAGATTGAAGGCCTTTATTCAAAATCACGGAGGTCATTTTGAATAAACTTTAGTGTCATAAGAATCTATGTTTTGTTAAGTTCATTTTGGTATATAAATGGTTACATAATGAATATACTTGTTGCAATTATTTTATATTAAACATGTGACAGAATTTATGACCTGACTAGGTATATTGTAGACATAAGAACGACAATTTCATATTTGTCTGGATAGCGGCCTTATATTCGTGAGCTAAATTACAATTGAAAATTATAGATTAATAAACAATCAAATAATTTTATTTATGATTACAACTTATTATATTACATGTATAGATATTTTATCTGAGGGAGAAATGAGTTAAATGTTGTATAAGTGGTTCGCTTTAATAAATTCCCTTAATAAGTTCACTGCGGTCATCAAATGTCGGGAAAATGCACGATCAATACAGCATTCATAATCATGAACATTAATTCGAACCGATCAGAGCGTAGGCGTCCTGTTTGACGTCAACATCAGAGATATCCTAAGAAATACATTTATGTCTCATTTGACAGGATTACGTGACATTTTAGAGGCTAGTTATAAATTTTCAGTCTAGGGAAATGTGAAACAGATGGTCATTAATGGTCAGTTATTTTTCTACCACTCAATACATAGTTAATCTTTGATATTTGCCTCGGTGGTGCAGTTGTAACTGCGCATACGTTATGCCTGCTGTGCTGAGGTCTCGGGTTTGATCCCCGAGTCGGATAAAGTGATATTGGGTTTTTCTATTTAGAAATATTCAGTATCAGCCCGGAATCTGGAATTGTGCCCGGTATGGCGATAAGCTCACCCCCTATCATATTATGGGACCGAAATGCATTCGGCGAAAAGAGTGTGTCCTAGCCTACCTCTGCCCACCCCTTCAGGGATTACAGGCGTGAGTGTATGTGAATACTCACAATGAATACTCACATACACTCACGCCTGTAATCCCTGTAATCTCTTTGTAAATATCAAAGAATATATATACATATATTCTTTGATATTTTACACAAAATATGGATGTAGAATACAGACAGCCTCCGTGGCGCAGTTGGCGAGTAGCCGGCTGTGAAACGAGAGGCCGTGGGTTCAATTCCCGCACCGGGACAAATGTTTGTGTGACAGACAGATATTTGTGTCCGGAGTCTGGGTGTTATGAGACCGAGAGTCTCTCGTAGTCCCTGATACCCACAACACAAGACTCGTATCTTAGTGTGGGGTCGGGGCTATGTGTGTGACTGTTGGGTGTTAATCAATTAATCAAGAATATGAGTTGTTGAGTCGCATTTGAGCAGAATTTTCTTAGCTTCAGTCTTACATCCCAATCCACTGTGACTTGTGGAAACATAGAGACACTTTAGTCTATTATTTTTATAAAAAACATTAGTTCTTAAGATAGCTCTTAAATAATTTAAAATACAATCCATGTCCATATCTCTATCAAACAAGAGATAAAGCTATGAAAAGAAAATTTAAACACAATATCAAAAGTAATTGGGACTTTTACACAAATTTCGACCCATACAAAGTAAAGCCAATTTATTAAAACAATCAAGGGTTTGTTAGGAAACATTCGAATACATTTTAAGCGGAAAGTTTGTGCGGCAGTGATCATTTACGAGCCGTATTTCCGCGGTGAGACACAGGTGCGGCACAACGAGCCAACTTTTTATACTGCCACGTAAATCCACTGCAAGTACTGCTAGTGAACGTATCGTGAAATTGATACTTTAACAACGCAATCCTGTTTGTGTTTATTTCCACTATTTAAATAGATTGTAGTGTATTTCGTATTTATATAAATTTTTTTATATTTACTTTGATGAGTTCCAGACAATTTTTTTGTTAAAAATATAAACAATAGCTGTTGCCCACGGGTCCGCCCACGTGGAGGTTATTTTTTACCAAAATGAAAAGTAATCTATAGAACTCAGGGATAATATCCCTTTCAACAGTGAAAGAATTTTCAAAATCGCATCAGTTGTACCGGAGATTACAGCGAGCATCCAAACTCACAAACTTTCTTTATATATTACTATAGATGGCAGATTGTCAATAAAAAATTATAAAATATCTTTGACCAGTCCTGCATTATAGGCTGTCCCACTGCTGGGCACGGGCTTTCTCTACTAATGAGAGGGGTTATGTCTTAGTCCAACACGTTGAGATAATGCGAGTTCTAGCAGGCTTCGTTTAAATAAACATATCTAGTGGTTTAAGTGCAATCAAACATAAAAATTACCAACAAAAGGGGACACATCTTGCTATATATTCAGATCTATTCAGGTTATTTGACGATCAAAGCTTTGGTAAAAATATATTCCTATTTAAAAGAGGATAATTTTAGTAAATTCAGAGCTTTTAACATAATATGTATCTCAACATATGAATCCGACCGAATTTTGTGGTTACTGGTATTCATTGTAATCCGCAACTTTACCTTTATCTGGAATCAGGTATGTCTGTAAATATAGGGTTTATTTTATATTTACTTTAATAGCTATCTTTATTGTGGATACTTACTTTGTAATTTAGCAGATAATGTGACTGAAAATTACTTACTTCATCGTGCGGATCAAAAAACTCACAAACCCACAAAGTATGTGTTAATAATACGTTTGTGTTACTGAAATAAAAAAGCGGCTTAGTAACTTTCTATTATTGCCCAAACAATTTTACTAAGCAAAACAAATTCCTCAAACGTTTTAATAAACCAATTTCATAATTGCATTTTCAAGAGAGATTATTTTCATTAAGTTTAGCTGAAATTACATTTGCCATTTTTCAAAATATCACTCGAATCTGCGGTTTAATCTTCCTCCGTGTATTAGAATTCGCCACAGACAGCAAATGAGTACGTGCAGATATACAGTTGAGTGTAAAATATATGAAAAACGAGTTAATCCTATCCATTGTGAGAACGTGCCGTGAAAATCCAGCGGCGAGAGCTACGACTAGAATTAATAGCGTTTCATTTCTCACTTCAGACGCACGTGCCAGAGCTGTTGCGGCCGGCACACGCAAATGCACTTGAAAAGGTTAATTATTAACTCCATATTATTAAGTACTATAATACTCTTTATAATTCAAGAAGTTATGGAACGGTTTGCTAAAAGACCAACTGTAAATAATGTCCCAATTATAATATTCAGTACATCATTTTCCCCGGCTGCCTCGGTGGCGCAGTTGTAATTGCGCATGCTGTGCTGAGGTCTCGGCTTCGGTTTTTCTATCTAGAAATTCTCGGTATTAGCCCGGAGTCTGGAACCTGTGCCCGGTGTGGCGATAGGCTCACCCCTATTGTATACCGTCATATCCCATTTCCCATAATGTGTTATGGGACCGAAACACGGCGAAAAGTGGGTGTTCTGGTTACACCTCTGCCTACACCTTCTTGAGTGTATATGTATAATTTTCCCCGATTCTGATATGACAGCTTATGATGAGCTGTCAGGCAGTAGGTCGTAAACAGGCAATTTTATTTCGTGAACTATACTTTTTAGACCAGTATGGCGAAGTTAATAAAGTCTAAGGAAAAAGTATATTTTTGGAACAGTGTAGTTTTAAGGATAGTCCATTTGTTGATCTTTCATTGAGTTTAAGCTTAGAGTAGGCAACCAAAAGTTTAAGTCATTGTTGTCAAGTGAGAATAAAAACTTTACTTAATTGCATTATTCAGGCATCGATATTATGTCCGACGAAATGTAAATGTAAATTCCAATGAAATTGGAATGTGAATTCGGGAAGTGGTAGAGCCACGCTGTAGACATATTTGTCTACAGCATGAATGGGCCGGCTCGACCGGTATAGTACCACTGTCTCACAGAAAACCAGCGTAAAGTGACAGTTTACTGTCGCGTTTCTTATGGTAAGTGAGATATCCGGAGGCCCAGATTCCCACTTCCCTTCCCTAATCCCTATTCCTGTCCTTTAAGGCCGACAGCGCATACATGATACTTTTGGTATTGTGGATGTTCATGGGCGGTGGAGATCACTTACCATCAGGTGACCCACTGGCTCGTTTGTCGGACTATACTATAATAAATTAAAAAAAAACGGTACACAATAAATTATGTGAATGAAGTATATAAAGGCCGGCACGATTGTGTTGAGTAGCGAGGGATAGATTGTTTTATTTTCTCGCTAGTTGATACTCTAACTGGATGGCACTGCGCTTACCGTCACGTCCAGTGTGGTCACTTTGCCGGGCTAGGATAAATAAAAAAAACCATGAAGTGTATGTTTGGTCAGTCTCAAACCTAACCAAATTTACAAAGAGAACAAAGAGTATTTCCCGATAATCTTTACTTTTTGTCCGACAATAAATTTGTCTCCATCCGTCAACCCTAGCTCCGAAAGCACTAGATGATGTTCGAAGCTCCGGTCTTATTACGAACATTTCTCATTTGACCATCGAATACGGAGATTTAATCTATGTTACAGTAACACATTTAACACATTTGTTAGCTGATACGAAAACTTGAGGAAAACTGGATAAATTGAGTAGAATGCTATAACAATTTATTTGAAAAACAGAACTAGTAATGCTATACCTATCAATTTTGATTGGTGATACATGTGGATTGGTAGCAATTGAATAGCGATGTTGTGGATGAAATTGCAGATTTTGTTATCTATGGTTCTATTTTTTAACAAATACGAATCACTCACACACTCTAAAAATCAATAAATAAATAACACCCAATAGTCACACACTTAGTCCTGACCCCACACTAAGATACGAGTCTTGTGTCGTGGGTGTCAGGAACTACGAGAGACTTACGGTACCTATCACAGCAGTCAGAATATTTGTTGATCACACAAACAATTGTCTTGGTGCGGGGATCGAACCACCGGCCTCTCGTTTTACAGCCAGCAACTCATCCACTGCGCCATAGAAGCTTCATCAATGCTATAATTTTTGGTGAAAAGGTCTCCGTTTGTATGTATTTTCACGACTAAACGGCTGACCGGATTATGATGAAATTTTGTAAGGAGATAGATTATATCCTAGATGGACATGATTCCTAATTAGTATTTTTTTTATCCTGGCACGGCGAAGTGACCGCACTGTACCTGATGGTAAGCGCAGTGCGGACCAAATAGAGTACTGAGTAGCGAGAGACGATCTATCCCCGCTACTCAACACACTCATGCCGGCCTGCTTCTTCACACTACGCCATGAGCAAGAAGGTGAAGAAGGGGTCGAGGGTCTAGTGTCAGAGTACTAAGAAGGCCGCAAAATGGCCATTGTACCCCAACTCCAGACCCCCGACAAAAACCGGATGTACACTGGCTGATCCCGGAACGCGACATACTTGCGTGTGCCACTATGGCGGGTTTTTCGCCCTGTGTACGGTGGTCGCTATCCGGGCGGATATGAATTGAATGTAATTACTAATACCGTTTAGACTACATTATTCTTGACTCTACTTATTCGTCAGAGGGATAAATGAAATATAAATGACGTATGAATCTTTCGCTATCTTTCTTTCGTCAAATTAGTAATTTGGCGCTGGGGCATGAACATTATTTTATAATAAGTATTAAAGTCGAATGTGACCAGTCCAAGAGGAGACAAGTGACAGACGGGCCACCTGATTGTAAGTAGTCACCGCCACCCATAGACTTCTGCAGGGCACAGCAAAGCCGCTGCCTACCGTTCTGTTCTGAACATGTTTTAACCTCCTGACTAGCCTAAACTTTTGCTCAAAAAATAAATGTTATTTCAATATTCGTAAATGTAGACAGATTTATATCATCGGGCCAGTCACGGGTGTTAAGTTACGGGGTGTAAAGTACTAACGGAACATGTTTAAACTTGGCAAGTTCAAAGTGGTTGTGTCGTTTGCAGCGTTTGCAACGTGCTGAGTTCCTCTCCCTACCACCCCTCCCCCCCCCTCTCGCCCCACTGAAATATTCCTTCAACTCGATATTTCATTCTAAGAAAATAATAAGTGAGTTAGATATGAAAATATGTCAATTTTGATAAATACAATTTGTTACGTCGACATTTTTAAATCATCATATGAAACGTCGAATTGTGTTTGATTAACCACCTTTGATATAAGGTTTAGGCATTGGGCTGATGAAAATATACATATTGATACCTTTTTGATAGTCCATACTTGCTAATTATAACTTAGTAGGACCAATATACAAACATATTTTATTACTAGATGTTGCTGATGTAGGTTATTTTTGGAAGGAAAGGTATACAATCCATGGAGGCATCTTAAGCTATTACACCTATCTATATTTTGCTAGCCCATAGGATGCGTGCATTTTTCCGGGATAAAAAGTGGCCTATGTCATTTTCTGATCCCTAAACTACCACTATGCTAAAAAATCATGTCGATCCCTTGATCTGTGAAAAACTGAACTATCCCACGGGAACTGTACATTTTTCCGGGATAAAAAGTGATGTATGTGCTATTCCAGACTATAATCTATTTCTGTGCCAAATTTCAACCAGATCCGTCCAGCCGTTGTAGCGTGATTGAGTAACAAACATCCATCCATCCAAACATTCGCATGTATAATATTAAGTAGGAAGTAGGATTAGTCTAATATCAGTTAATCGGTCTTATATTACAATATTCTAATAACCGCAATTTGGTACTACATAATTTTCCAAACACATGTATTGGTTCATGCTTACCTAAAGTAATAACCTAAAAATAAATAAACATGATCAATAACAATCTGCATTACAATTATACACGCATATCTACTTGATTAGTTAGCACAGAATATTTGCAGAAGCGATCGACCAAATATTAATTCATTTCCAAACCGGACCCGAATTAATGGCGTTACTAATAACGATCGGAAGGGTGTGACCATGTCATGCCGATATACCTCGTTGTATACGCGAGATATTAATGAGGTAATCGACGCGTTGTGTCGGGCTCTCGTCGCATTAGCCCACCCAATTCAAGCATAAGCATTCGCTCGCTTATTATGTTTCACGTGCCAATGTAAGCGTAGTATAATAATACTAGCCCTATATTAGACATTGTCCCACTGCTGGGCACGGGCCTCATACTAGACTTACTTAGACTTCACATACCTTCGAAATTCTTATGAGAATTCTCAGCTATGCAGCGTAGTATGCTCACTTACTAACTTTTTAACCGACTTCAAAAAAGGAGGAGTTTAACAATTCGTTGGAATCTTTTTTTTATGTATGTTACCCGATTACTCGAAGATGCCTGGACCGATTCAAGAAATTCTTTTTTTGTTTAAAAGGGTATACTTCCCAGGTGGTCCCATTGGCACCAAGTAAGGATCTGATGATGGAATCTCAGAAAAATCGAGGGCAACCTTCAAATTTTGTAGGCATAATTTGTATTTTATTGAAGTCGGTGTACTTTTTATGAATAAAAAAACTTTTTACGATATCGTAGTGCTGTAAATCTATGATCGTATTTAGTGGCTACACAGGCAATATTAAAGGATTCTCTCTATTTTGCTGTATGTTTAGAATTACTGTTTAGTTACGACTCCATACAAGTAAATGTTATTTTGGAATAATATTAAATATTTAATTTTTCGTCAGAGTATTTTTACAACTCTTAAATTTTGCAATGTGTGAGCACGGGTGTAACTATATATATCTTTGTGTGTTTATTTTAGTTTAAAGTATTATTACAAACTTTGAATCTCACAGCAATGTATGAGCACGTGTATATTTATTTATATTCCGGTCTGTGTTTTGATATATTTTTTTTTAGTGTTGTAATGTATTTTTTATTTCGTAAATCTTTAATAGGTATGTTTATTTACTATTCCTATGATCAAATTTTTCATTATTATTAATAGCAAGCAATAATATTTAAGACTAGCTGTTGCTCGCGGCTCCGCCCGCGTGGAGGTCATGTTTGGGAGAAAAAGTATACAATACAATACAATATTCATGCGTTTAACTTAAAAATGACTGATTTTCATACAAACTTTCATTCCGTATTTTACCCCCTTAGAGGCGGAATTTCCAAAAATCCTGAAACATATATTTTTTATTTTTAACTAAAATGCCAAATACTAATTTTCATGAATTTAACATCAAAAATGACGGATTTGCATACAAACTTTCACCCCCTATTTTACCCCCTTAGGGGTGGTATTTCCAAAAACCCTTCCTTAGTGGATGCCAACGTGATAAAAGGTACCTACTGTCAAAATTTCAAGTCTCTAACCCCAGCCGTTTAGGCTGTGCGTTGATCGATCAGTCAGTCAGTCACGTCAGTTTCTTCTTTTATAATATTTAAGATATAAGATACATGGTATATATCTGTAATTAGTGTATGTATTAGAAATTAATTTTATATGTAAATATAAAATATTTTTATAATTTAATGTGTAATAAATAACATAGGAAATAATATTTCTACATTCAACTGCTGTCGGCAATTAGTCGTAATATTTTTATGTATTGATTAATATCATATCTATATTCATAAAATCTTATTCTAACATAAGTATTACTATGAGATCAAATCCTCACAAATGACCAAACGCTTCGTAAATTATTCTATATACCAATAAAATATTTCTTTTTCTGTGATATGAGAATACGTACGGCAATAAACCTACTGAATAAATATAACACGTCGCCAAATTTCTGAAAGAGAAGTCCAGTAGTTCTGATAAGTATATTTATGGACCAAGAACCAAAATTTAAGTTTCAGAACTTGTTCGTACGGACTTGAATTTTCCACTGCTAGATTGTGAGTTTAATTGAAAATAGTGAGACGCAAAAAGTTTCAGTGATCATGAACCGAGTTCAAAAAAAAGGAGGAGGTTCTCAATTCGTCGGAACCTTTTTTATGTATGTTCCCCGATAACTCGAAGACGCCAACTCGAGAAATTCTTTTTTTGTTTAAAAGGGTATAGTTCCCAGGTGGTCCCTTTGGCCCCAAGTCAGGATCTGATGATGGGATCTCAGAAAAATCGATGACAACCCTCAAATTTTATAAGGACGCATAATTTGTTTTTTATTGAAGTCGGTTTACTTTTTATGAATTAAAAAACCTTTTTATATCAGAGGAATTCACCAGCAGAATGAGTATAAGTAAAAGTTTTTTAAGGGTACATACATAAAAAAAAGATTCTGACGAATTAAGAAGTGCGCCATTTCACAGCAAGAGCGTTGCGCCGGGAGAGCTTCCTATGTATTGTGGCATAACTGGCGCGCGTGCTCTAGCATTGCGCTCGCTTATTAAAACAAATTCATCATCTCGAATTGTAAACACGTTGTAGATGGGCCACTTATTCAGTGCATTGGTTTTATAGGTAATTCACAGATAGAGTATTTGTTTTTTTATTTACAAAACCAATTTCAAATGCTGCCGATGTATTACATTTGCAGGGGAAGGAGTGGGGTTTTGGTTGTGCTGGTCGATCGCGTCTTGTCTGAGCTACAACTGGAACCCTCTGTAGCTGCTACAGCAACCGCGGTTGTCTGTGAGAGTGTTAAAATATTGCTGACATATATTTTAGCAGTATACAAGCTTGACATTAATTTATGACTATATCCTAAAGCATATTTAAAATTTTCACTTTAGACATTGATTTAAGCCACTCGTTGACTTTTTAGCAGTGAGTGTTGCCTATAACATGAAATAATGCAAAAACCGAAGTGAAACACAAACATCTATTGAAATTAAAACTTATTAGAGAATCATGAGTGTAAAACATCAAAGATGAATTGAAGTGCAACGTTTTCTTGCTAATTTTTAAACGTTCAAATGTCAAAATTAAAAAGAAGAAACTAAGTAAACAACTTATTAACAATCGTTTTCCGATATATTATGTCAAAGCCTTTTAAAAATTAACGATTTTTACTATAGTTAAAACGGAATAATAACACTTCCATGTAGTCACTTGAATAAAATACATAAAATTGCCTGCTAACCTTACGTCCTACCGTCTCTGATTTACCAAATAAATCTAAATTTAAAGAAAATGTATAACATACTAGCGGACCGTACAGACGTCATCTTGCCCGTAAAAGCAGCGCCACACCGACTGCAGCGCGATCTGCCGGGCTGATTTGTAAATCTAAACCATCCAGGGCGCCACCCAAACACATACAAAAAAATTCATTCAAATCGGTCCAGCCGTTTAGGAGGAGTTCAGTGACATACACACGTACAGTAGAATTATATATATAGATATGTTGTTAAACATCTTAGTCAAATTACAAAATCGATTTTCTTGAAGTACGATAAGCATGGTAGTAGCAGCATAATATGCGTACACAGTCTTATATTAGATAAATATATATATTTTTTTTCATTTATAATAACCCTTAAACTTTAATCCCAATATTTCACCAGCGAAACACGGCCTTATAATCCAAACATATTTTAATATTAAAACGCCGCGCGGTAAACACGGAATTAAAATTTTCCCGAGCATGATTTTCACGAATCCATCTTTCACCAGAGATTAACTTTCTGGCAACTGAATATTCTACTAAGTTGCACTAGAAATATGTTCATAAATAGAACTTCGAAGTAACGGGTCGGAACTAGTCAAATGTAGTGATAATAATGCAATTCCCTAAAGACGTGTAAATAAGGCAATACCATGCCGGAATCAAAAAGAAAGACCAGTTATAGTGCAGCTGATGCTCGTAGCACGTAAATTATATAGGTGGTGTCAATTCAAGTACATAATAACATACATACATACAAACATACGTACTCACGCCAGTAATAAACCGAAGGGGTAGGCAGAGGAGTAACCAGTATACCCAAATGTCGACGAGTTCTTGACCGTCCCATAATGTGATAATTCTGTCCCAATTCCAGACTCTTGGTTGATACTTTGTGTTTCATGATAGAAAAACCCAATATCACCTTTACCCGGCCCTGGGATTGAATGCGAGACCTCAGCATAGCAGTCGTACTGCGTACGCAAAAGGCTATTTGACTAATTTTCGAAAATGATTTAAAACTATTATTCATTACATAATAAGCACACTACATTGATATTTCCGGGAAATCTACTGTATTTTTAATAAAAATCAATGTTAAAGTTTAAATCTCCAAAATCGCGGCAAAAACGCTATTTCTGGAATGGCGCTGATCATATGACACGTGTGACGTCACATGCAAGTAAACAAGCTAATAATGATAAGCAAAGCTAAGTTTTATGATAATTGTTTTATCAACAATTATCATAAAACTTCTTCAAATATAGATCAACAATAGAATTTATCACCCAGAAAACATAAAACGCGAACTAAAATCACTCGAAGAAACTATGTTTACTTGCGTGTGACATCACCAGAGTTGTTCACATCACAGATAAAATTTATAATTAAATAAATGTTGTATTTTATTTCGTTTAATTTGCAAAAAATATACATTATTTTGTTTAAAATTAAGTGAAATATAATTTTTTATGCTATTGTCTAACAGGATGACCACAATTTGCAGTGTATTTTCAATGTTGTCAAATAGCCTATTACAACTGAGCTATCGAGGCAGTCATCGATTATTATCTGACACATTAAAGTATTTTGCACATAATAACATTATACTTTAATGTATTACATACTCCAAAGTATGGTTAATATGCTGACACTAGGTAATCTATATCCCACACTATTACATTAGGCCACCATATTGGATAACAGCTTACACCTCATCACGTAATTAGCATATTAATTTGTCTTTATAGAGCTTACGTTTTTACGAATATTTTCAGTGACACGCTATTTCAAATTTAGTGAATTCAGTGAACACATGTGCATCCCCAGAGATATTAAGTGTTTGTAAGTGACATATCTGCAGTGAGTAGAAGCTAGGGTTGGCTAATTTTCGAATTTGATAATTTGTAATTAATAGATATTTTGATATTTTTTTAACGCACTTTGAAAACATTCCAAGATTGCGATTTTGCAAGCCTTCTTTTTGATACGATTTCGTCTTTGTTACGAGCAATCATCGTCTACTATTTATAGCTCTATCTAATTTGTGTTTGTTATTCTGCCAACCCTATCTGTAGAGGGTAGTCGGAGTGCATACCGGATCACGTCGCATGTAACAAGCACGTGCTGCCGCATCGGCTCCTTTTATTACTACATTTTTCACTTCATCTTCTGTCGTCTTTTTCATCTGACGAACAAGCAGGTGATATTTTGTGTTGGAATATGTTTTAATATTATTAATATTTGTATTTGTTTTTTTTAAATACTTTGTAGTATATTGTAAAAGAGTATTAAAACCGAGTGACAATCTCTAGTCGCGGTATACCAAAAAAGCAAAAAAAAGTAAATCTGCCACCTTACGCTAGTTTTCTGTGAGAGAAGCACTACCTGGTCTAACCAGCCTATTCACGCTACAAACAAAACTCTGTGATTATAATACTCTAGAAAATTCTTTATAATTTTTGCATGAACATTGTAATATTTCATACGAATTTATTCTATTATCTACAGCTGCTATTTAAAAGGCACTAGAGGCAAGTTCCCCGTAAATTCATTTCATATCACGTCAAATGCGTTCTCTATTGTTTAGGTGAAAATTTATCTCGCCAGTTTTGTTCGATAAAATTTAATATTCGTTCGTCTGTCTGTTTACGCGGCGATTGACTGTGACAGAATTACAAAAATAAGTTATGATAAATATCTTCACACGTTACCTTAAAACTTATATCTGAAGTGGAAACCATTTTTTTATAGTTTACTTATAATTAAAATTTACTAATAGAGTGTATTAGCAGCTTTTCGTTGGTGGTCGAATTAAATTTTATTTGTCAATAAAAATAGCTTGAAAATAAAATCAATTATTTAATTTAAAGCCTTATTTTATATGATTCAAAACTGATTTAATTCATTTTTATTATTTATTTCAGTGAATTCAAATAATATTAAAATATGTAATGATTGTTTTTTTTTTTTTTTAGCGCCTTGATAGGCAGACGAGCAGACGGGCCACCTGATGGTAAGTAGTCACCGCCGCCCATAGACTTCTGCAATGCCAGGGCACAGCAAAGCCGCTGCCTACCGTTGAAGGACTACTCTTCTTAAGCCTCGTTTAAAGAAGGACATGTCATAGCGCTCAGGGAACACCGCAGCAGGGAGTTCATTCCAGAGCTTGCACGTACGTGGTAAAAATGAACGCTGGAAACGAACCGTGCTAGACGGAATCGTTTCCAGGTGGTATGGATGAACTCTGTTGCGGTGTCGGGTGGTGCGATGATAAAATGGAGATGTAGGCACCATTTTAAACACTTCCTCGGAGCACTCCCCGTGGAACAAACGATAGAACAAGCAGAGAGACCCGAAGTCTCTCCGCAGCCCCAACGGTTCCAGGCTATCCGTGATATCAGGATCCCCGACAATTCGAACGGCCCGCCTCTGTAAGGAGTCAAGTGGGTCTAGCAAGTATTTCGGGGCTCCTGCCCAGAGATGAGAACAGTATTCCACGTGGGGCCGGACTTGCGCTTTATAAAGCGCCAATCTATGGCCCGACGTGAAATAGCGCCTCGCTCTGTTCAGGATCCCCAATTTTTTGCTAGCCAATTTGGCTTTGTCCTCCACTTGACTCCTAAACTGGACCAAGCTCGATATATTGACGCCGAGGATCCCAATACCCTCGGAAACCCGGAGAGTGACTCCTTGGAACTGTGGCGCCATGACAAATGGGTCCTTCTTTGCGGTGAATGCGCAAACTTGTGTCTTCGTGGGGTTGAAGTGAACTAGGTTCCTTTCACCCCATTCAGAGGCCCGCCCTAGAGAGCTCTCGATTTCCGACACAAGTTCTAACCGTCTTTCTTCCAAAGTGCTCCGAGGGATACCCTGCTGGCCGGTGTATCGCACGTCGACAGTACTATCATCTGCATAACAATGCATGCTATCGATAGACAGCATGTCATTGATATGCAGAATGAATAGTTTCGGCGACAACACCGAGCCTTGCGGAACGCCAGCATTAATGGACAAAGCGTCGGAGCAGTAGCCGTCTACGACGACTTTAATGCTCCGACCATCCAAAAAGCTAGCGATCCAGTTGCAGAGTCCCTCGGGGATTCCATATGATGGTAGCTTCGATAGAAGGCCCTCATGCCATACCCGATCAAACGCCTTCGCGATGTCTAGACCGACGGCCATAGCCTCACCCTTGCTCTCTATAGCCTCCGCCCAGCGATGTGTGAGGTAAACAAGAAGATCACCAGCTGAGCGACCGTGACGGAAACCGTACTGACGATCGCTAATCAGCTGGTGCTCCTCCAGATACCCCATAATTGTGTTTTAGATTAGCTGTTTCTTGACCTTTTGGCAACTTACGAGAAAAACAATGACTGATAACCATAACCCGCGTATAATGGAAAGTTATAAATTAATAAATAAATTAATTACACCCAAAAGTCTCCTGATGAAGATGGACGAAGCCAAACGAGCAACAAACGATAAGGAAAAGTCAACGAATGCACGAAATACGATCAATAAAGATACATTTGCTCCTGTTCAGTCAGTTGTCAGTGTACACGCTCTGCGGACCAGGCGTGGAATAACAGGATGTCTGTCAGCTTGGCCGTAACATTCATTATTGACAATTTGAATGGGACAGAAAAATGTCAGACCCGTGTTCTGTGTAATGTAAATATTTGATCAAAATAGAGCGTGTCCATCCCTGCCTATGGGAATGAGAATTATTTGACAGGTTTAAATTCATGCTATTTCACCAATTATTTTGCTATGTCATTATTAAATTCCAGCGCATCATTCATCTATACTAATATTATAAAGAGGAAAGATTTGTATGAATGTTTGTAACGAATTGGCCCTAAAAGTACTGGACCGATTTTAAAAATTCTTTCACTATTTGAATGCTATATTATCACGAATTAATATGGGCTATTTTAATTGCAAAAAAAAAATAAGGATAGAAAGGTGTAATTAAGATGCCTCCATGGATTGTATAACCTTTTCTTCCAAAAATTACCTACTCGCGGGTCCGCCCGCAACATCTAGTACAATCATCATCATCATCATCATGTCAGCCGAAGGACGTCCACTGCTGGACATAGGCCTCCCCCAAAGAGTGCCACAATGACCGGTTCTGCGCCACTCGCATCCAGCGGACTCCCGCGACCTTTACCAGGTCATCAGTCCACCTTGTGGGGGGTCTACCCACGCTGCGCCTTCCGGTACGTGGTCGCTATTCGAGAACTTTTCCGCCCCAACGGCCATCGGTCTAATACAATATATTACAGTATTTCCTAACTTATTTTAATTTGTGCTCGTATAAAGGGAACTGAATAAGCAACAGATATTAATTAACGTGTCACGGATCATTGGTTTCGGGTTACTTAGGATGCCATGTTATCAACATACAATAAATATCTAGAATAAATTCCTATGCATTCAATAGAATAAAATATGATATATTCCATGCTCTATATGGGCTTCTTGATTCATGAACTATTTTCTAATATCATTTACGTTCCAAATTGTAAAATATCTCTTAAGATTTGTTTGACCATAACCAATACAAGAGTGGGGCAGATCGTTAGAGTAGCATAATATAAACAAAAGTTTTTATTCCATGTTTTAATAAAGACTTAACAGAGAAAGATACAAAACCCCCGCGTATTATTTTAGTAAAAAATATAGTAAATATTGTGTACATTAAAACTGGTTGAGCTAGAATAATATTGCATTTACAGTTTCCACTATAGCTCACAGAGAATGTAAATATATAAAACACACTAACTTATGCAGCAGATATGAAGCTAGTTTTCCCACTATCTAGATAGACGTCGCTTTTACTACGTGGAATAAATCATATTAAGATATTGTGCACATAAATTAAGGTAAAAATTATTATTTAATATAGTTTAGGGAATCACGTTTCTAGGTTAATGTCGCTATTACGGACACTTGGCGTTTCCGACATTATTTATGAGTGAATTTCAGAGTTAAGCTACCGTTTTATATGTAATGTTTCAATTTAAAGCAACACATTGCGGAGGTAGAAGTTGGGCGGTGTGTTTCGCGCTCTGACAACAAAGTTTGGCCATATGTGAGCAATGCTTAGCGTGAATTGTTGAGAGGAAACCGTGTTTCTCAGGCAATGGCTGTAAGAAATGGGCAATCATAGAAACTTTGTGAATATTTAAGGATCCGCTTAAAAAACTTTGTAAGTTACTGCTATACTACCAAAATTGTTTTGGGTTCGTATATTACAATTTAGTAGAAAAAAAAAAGCATAACCGTTTTATCAACGCCGGACTAACTAACAGTTTAGTATGCTATGCTTCGTTTTACATCAATAGAATTGTTTCATTGTTTGAATGCTCTGAATAATTATTTGATCTTATCCCATCCTCGCCCTTCCATACCAGAACCACGCGTACTGGCTTGCGGTGCCACAGGAGTATATAGTATGTAGTATGAAGTATCTAAACGGCAGGCCGGCATGATTGTGTTGAGTAGCGGGGGACTGATGTCTCACGCAACTTGATACTTTAACTGGATGGCACTGCACTTACCATCAGGTGCGTGTGGCCACTTTATCGTGCCAGGATAAAAAAAAAACCATCGACTTTTGTTCTGATTTGAATGTAAAAGTAGTAACTAAAACATAAAATACATAAATTTATCTCCTCGTTTAAGGTTGTCTGGCAGAGATCGCTCTTAGCGATTAGACCGCCTATTGTAACATTGTACAGTTTTAAGGTTTCTTGTTAGGTAGGTTATTTTGATTATGGGCAATATGCAAAATTATCTATCCATTTAAAATATAAGTTACACAAATCAAACATTAGCAGCGATAGCCTAGTTGCAAGTGTGTGAGACATACAAGTTGCAAATTCGAAACAACCCCTGAAGGCACACACTTGTGGCTTGTCGAAGATACATGTGTATTCATTGTTAATTATCGCTTGCTTTATCGGTAAAGGAAAACATCATATGGAAATCTATATTATATACCTGATTATGCCTCTTAGAAATTTCAAAGCTGGCTTAACGCGGTATGGACTTTATTATTCTCATTAGTAGCAAAGGCCTAGCAATGGAATAGTGTATAAAATAAGGCTGAACTTACCAAAAACAAAACTTTCCCATTCAATACCCAAAAAGCATTAGCCTATCCACTTACATGAACTAATTAATCTATACAATACAATACGATTATATAAGAGACTAATACTGCATGTCATAACACTCTTCAAGTAATAAAACGACCCATCAATTTGTGTTTCCCTGAGAAAATTAGGTCGAGTACAATAAATAATGTGTTGTCTACACGGTAATCTCGCTAAATAAGACACGTATTACATTTTAGTCGTATATCATGATTAGTGGGGTTCCGCCAACGGCCATCAATATCAATATCCTGACAATACTTGTCAGACCTTACTGGCGGAAAGCTAACAATTAACTTGTTTCGTATATTCTTTTTTGCTCTATAAACACGCGTTAGGGTAGCGCAAATTGATATACTGTGAGGTAAGAAACATGTGTAACTTTAGAAAGATATATTTTTAGAACCTACATACATCACTCACGCCTGTAATCCCTGATGGGGTAGGTTGAGGTGTAACCAGTACACCCACTTTTCGTCAAATTTCGGTCGCATAATGTGATAAGGGGCAAGCCTATCGCCATACCATGCATAGATTCCAGATTCCGGGCTAATACTGAAAATTTCTAGATAGGAAAACCCAATATCACTTTATCCGACCCGGGGATCGAACCCGAGACCAAGCACAGCAGTCGTAACGCATGCGCAATTACAACTGCGCCACCGAGGCAGTCATTTTAGAACCATTTATATCATAATACTGAATCACTTACTGAGAAAACCTAAATAGGGCTCTTTTAAATGGGCGAACATACAAAGAAATAAATACACATTATTATTTATTTAAATTAATATTTATTTATTAATATTAATTTGTGTCTACAGAATAAATTGACTGACTAGAAAACTCACAGAAAACCGACGTGAAGTATTAGCTTGCGTTTACGGTGAGTGATGTTTGAGGATGCACAAATATTCCTTCCCTTCCTTTCCCCATTTCTTTTCTTTAAGGCTGGCAACGCACCAATTATTCTTCAGCATTGGGAATGTTCATGGAGGTCACTTACCATCAGATAATACACTTAATATAATACGTTTGCCTACCTTTGCTGTGCAAAAAAAGATAAAATGACCAAATGACCGGAATAAAATGGTTTTTTATGTTTACGCGAATGTCATACATTGAAATTAAACTAATTTTACGGATTCTATCGCAGTTTATTAAACTTTTTTAATCCCACGTTTCGAAAGTTTTGATTAGAATCAAAACGGAACCCAAAAGACCAGCTGTCAGACCTCAAGACACGGTGAGCTCATTCTGCGTAGATCGGACTACAACAAATAAAAAAAAACAACTATATGGAGGGTTGAATATGCACTATACTTGCTTGACGACATACAACTTAGTCCGCCCCGTGACCATGAAGGCTGTAAAAGCTGTCGAAACGACGGGATTAAAAAAGTTTAATAAAGCGCGATAGAATCCGTAAAATTTGTTTCTTTTCAGTGACCTGAATAAATGTATTTCAATTTTAATTTAGTTGCTATAAAATGAATACAAACAATAGTATCAGGCATAATATAAGACTCCTTTGCTTGTTAATTGGGAAAAGAATTGCAAAAATGTATTTACCAAGTTGATCATCGTTTAATTCTGGCCTGAAATATTTAAATTAAAAATGGAATCTATGCAAATTTTCGAGCGTTGCGCATAAGAACATACTGGGAGAGGCGGCGGCGTTAGTTATTTCAGTACGTCAGGTGCAGATGCCACGAACGACTCCAGGCGATTAACCCATTTGAGGGCGCGATCACTCCCAACCAGACAAGGAAGACCTACCAATATCCTTTAAACCGCTTCTAAAGTGTATGAAGTGTAAGTATACTTCCGACTGAGGGACGGAGACAGCAAAGTTCCCATTTAAATGGTCGTCTGTGTCCTGAAACGGAATGTTTGTGCCAATACTTGAATATTATTGATATAACAGTCAAACATTCAAATATGAAAATCCCCCGGGTGTTTACGTTTGCACAGATGTAATAAATTACAGTATTTAGTGACGGTTTTAGTGAATTCAGCCTGAACTATTTGTGCAGTGAAATTTAATTATTATTAAGGTTCAATTATCGTTTATTTTCTTTTATATTTTAAAGGAATGCCTGTAATTTTTCAGTACACCCACTTTTCGCCGAATTTCGGTCCCATAATGTGATATGGGGCGAGCCTATCGCCATACCGGGCACAGGTTCCAGACTCCGGGCTAATACTGAGAATTTCTAGATAGAAAAACCCAATATCACTTTTCCCGACCCGGGGATCGAACCCGAGACAGCACAGCGGTCGTAACGCATGCGCAATTACAACTGCGCCACCAAGATTATGAGTGTGATATTATTTGTTTCATATATTGACAGCCTCCGTGGCGCTGTTGGCGAGTAGCCGTCTATGAAACGAGAGGCCGTGGGTTCGATTCCCACACCGGGACAAATGTTTGTGTGACAGACAGATATTTGTGTCGGGTCTGGGTGTTGTGAGACCGAAAGTCTTTCGTATAAATAGACCCGTATCTTAGTGTGGGATCGGGGCTATATGTGTGCATGTTGGGTGTTATTTATTAATAACTTTATAAGAATTTAAGAAGTATTTATATCTATACTATTATATAAAGCTGAAGAGTTTATTTGTTTATTTATTTGAACGGGCGAATCTCAGGAACTACTGGTTGAAATTGAAAAAATCTCTTAGTGTTGGATAGCCCATTTATCGAGGAGCGCTATAGGCTATATAACATCACGCTATGACCAAAAGGAGCGGAGCAGCACTGAAAAATGTTGCTAAAACGGGGAAAATTAATCCCTTTTGAGAGCTTCCGTTGCGTACGCTGCGTTAACGGTTAAAGTTACATAACAATCATGTAGGACGAAATTGTTCCTCTTAAAATTTTCTAAAAAAAAGTCCGCGATAGCATATGTCTATCTACTTTGGTTGGCTCACTATAACCTTTTTAATGGTTATCGAATTTGTTCTGAAACAATGCATTATTTGGAAAGGGGTTTTTATAAACATGGTATTAATCCTTATCCAAATAAAACTTTATTTATCACAAGTATTTAATTTTGAACAAAGTTGCTCTTTACGTCATTTGATTTCAATGAATATCTTAGGAGATATAACAGTTTCAAAATATCTCCGCAGCAAAATTAATATTGTTGTTTGTATGTCTGTTTCTTACCTTTTCATGACTAAACGGGTGAACGAATCCTAATGAAATTCAGTAGAGGGATAGATTATATCCTAGGGAAGGACATAGGGTATCTTTTGCCTCAAAAAATTATCTTGAAAGGGGTGAAATAGAGGTTAAAAGTTTGTATGGGCAATCCGTAATACTTCAACTTAGGGATCTGAAAATTCATATTTAGGCTTTTGGTAAAAAATAAAGAAATACGTGTTTCAACGTTTTTACCAAATCATCCCTTAAAGGGCGAAGTGAGGAGTTAACTTATGAGGTATTCTTTAGCTTCAGGGGGAAGCGGAATGAGAATAAAACGGTTATGCTGGACTAGCCGGTCTTACGACCCAGCTCCCCTCGCCCGGATGATGGCTATCCGGGCTGCGGCTGGGCCGAGTCCCTACTACTTATGAAATGAAATGAAATGAAATCGTTTATTGATCATGTAGGCAATTACATAGCTCTTATGACAAGTCAGTACATTAAAAAAAGTAAAGAAAATTTAAGAAAAAGGTATCAGCTTATGTATACATAGCATACATAGCATCATCAATACACTTGTCGCGAATAGTCGCGAACTGTGAACAGACGGCAAACTATTTAATCTTGATGTGAGGGTAATATCTTTTTAGTGGAAATGTCTTAGGGTCTCTTACAAAATGAGTGCGGGTGGATTCAAAATTATAGTCGGTGGATTTGCTATAAAAGGAGGCGTCTCTGCATTCTCGGGTCAGTCTCGCTCGGTTTGGATCAGTGTGCAGTGGTCCTCAGTTCAGTGTGTGTGTGTGTGTGTGTGTGTTTAGTTGTGTCACTAGCAGTGGGCAGTAGACAGCGGTCAAGGAGAAACAAATGTAAGTCAGTTATAATATATTTATTTTAGAGACAGTACAGTATCTATTAACTTTCCTTTAAACAGTAAAGCAGTAAGATTCTCGTTATTTCATGAAGCTATTATGTTTAGATTCAAAGATCAAATCATACTGATGTATAGTTACTAGAACCAAGTGACACCAATGTTCAGAGGTGTCTTCAGATACTTATCTGACCTATTGCAAAGTAGGCCAGATGGTTAAATAAGAGGCAGAGTGCCTTGAGCGAGGGATTTCTTCCCAGACAGTTCACAAATTACCTTCGTAGTTCCATTCCGTAAACGCAACCGTCATATTTAATCTGTGATATTATCAATTCTGATTATTTAGATCCAACATCAAGTTTACATATATATATCAACACAGTACTATGTACCAATATACCTATATATTCGCCATATACTCAAATAGCTCAGGGTAATTGGCGACATGGTGGAGACGCTGGGATCGAGTTGATTTCTCATTATTAAAAATTGATTCATTTTGGAGATCATGTTCGGGCACATTTTACAGCTTTATAACTGAGTCATTAACAATCACATAATCATGTTGACAACATGTTTAATTTTTTGACTCTGGCCATTTATATTCACTTTACGAAGGTAGTCACATTTGTATTTTTAAATTAAACAGCTTCGGTTTGATACAATAAAGATACTTACTGCTTATTTCTGCCAATAAATGTAATGGCTTACGGAAATCCAACAATAATCAGTTACTACAAATGATTTTGTTATCCAAAATTGTACTCAAACAAACTCTGGAACAAACTCATTCTGCGATTTTACGTTTATGCGAGTATAGTAATGTAATATTCAGATAAAAATCAATTAGTCTTACCAACACTTGAACCAAACGGTATACAGAACAATATCTACATACATATGAATTATATTACAAAAGGCAGTAGATATCATGCCGACGATAAGTCGCAAATAAATCAGACCATGATAAACAATATTTTTTTTCTTCGAAAATCACTTTACGATCAATATAATCTGATAGACAGTGTTATAAAATCAGGAGATAACTTTAATTGTTTAATTATTAAAGTAATCCAGCAAGTTGGGCAGTAATATTAGTATTAGTGTATTTCCTATGTGTTCCTTATGTGTTTGGGAGAGTAATTGCGGGTACATTAATCATGAAAAGTAAGTGTAAAAAGTGTAAACAGTTCAATGGCTGGTAGATTAATTATAAAGAGAAGCCTTAAGTGAATCCTGACACGCGTTTGTGTTAATATTAAGCACTGAGACGTGTAACGGAGTTATGTAAATCAATCAATAAATTTATATTCATGATGATGAATATAAAATTACTCAATATCACACTTTTATCAACGAAGGAAATATCTAAGTCACTCAGGATCGCTACTTATTTAATCTCGATTTTGGTTAGGTTTGGTGAGGAAAACTCAATAGAATGATTGACAGACCAGATAAGTTAGACTTATTTCCAATCACATAGTAGAGAATATATATTAATAATGTATTGACAGGCATTCAGTCAATTTTAGAAGCACATAACTTATGTAAGATATTCAAAGAAACATTCTGTAACTCATCCATGAATTTGCGCGAATAGAAATTAGTTTCAAGCCGAATTTAGTGATAGTCAAAATACTGATTTGAAACATAGAGATCATTTCAATTTCTTATAAAATTAAATATGGAGCACCTAGATTGTTTTATTGACTCGTCTAACATGCATATTATGCTGCATTAGTATATTTCAAGAGTTCTTTGACACCAATAATATTGTCAGTTTTGTTATTGGTAAGAGTAGATTACCCCTTAAGGGGCTCAAATAAATTATAGATTCCTAAATTACAGTTGTTGGAGCGTATCAAATCAAATCAAATCAAATCATTTATTTTGTAAATTAGGCCACTAGGGGCACTTTTTACATGTCAGGTTTAAGTTTATCTACCGGTGCTTCGGAAATGCCCACTGGTCTGAGAAGAAGCACCAAGAAACTCAGCCGTAGGTCTTTTGTATTTTCATCATAACATATAATATTCAATTAAAATTAATAACAATACCTACTAGAAGTATTACACTTAAGTTCCATACATAATTATAGTATTCTTTCGTATTCTTTAGATGTAGACTCATGAAACCTGTTTAAATTTCTACAGCTTAAAATCAAGACAACAATTCTTGTGGACAGATGATCAGGTAGTTTCTAACAAATCAAATCAAATTGGGACAAATCAGACAAGTTCCTGTCTGTTTGTTTCACATATAAGACCAATGAAATCTTGCAGTATAAAGTCTAAGCAATCATGTATGTGCCAACCAAATTAAATCTTTCCGATGTACGCACTAGGGCACTTGCGTAAATCCTTATAACGTATAGCTTCAGGGTCCTGAATTCTTAAGCAATGAGCAAAATTAATATCCCACATATTCAAAAAACATAAATATATTAGTAACTCAGTTTCGTGGCCGGGGAGGGTCTTACTGATTATTACATCTAAAAATAAACCTTAAAACTATATAAAAAATAATAATAAATAAATAATAAAAATAAAAAAAAGTATATATACCAAAAGAATCAATAATAAAAGGTAATAACATTACCACAAGACAAATTGAAACCAAAAGAGTATTAGATATTCAAGCTAAATATTAATTATCCCAGAGATATTCAACCACCAAGAGAGTTTCCGCAACTTAGTATATCAGACAGTATCACATAATTAAATCTCACATAAAGTACATTTTATAATTTTTACGTTTAAGTGTATCAGTATCAAAAGAAAATTCAGGCAATGAATTTTGGAATCAAGTAAACAAACTATTCTAAGAATATGCAATGTTAAAAAAAAAATCATTATTTGACTAGTCTACGCGATCGGAAAGACTGACACAAAGAACCGAAAGATAGAGGAACTAATCAAAGGTTTATAAGATTGGAGAACGGGTCTTAAACGCGTAATATTATATGTATATACATACCTTATATATGTGTAGGTGTGTATATAATTATGTATTTGTATGTGTATATATGTATGTGTGTATGTATATATGTCTCTTATGAGGTGTATGCAGGTCGCGAGAGTCTAAAGCATAAGGGTAAGATGACCAGATCACAGTAGCTAGAGTAAGATCATTATCAGAAAAATTACTAACTTGCTCAATTGGCCATTTCTCACTAGAAATTATTTATTGATGATTCAGTTAATACAGACCATTTAACAGATTCACTGACTAAAACCCAAACTGAGATACCACTAACCAGTCGCTCGAAGGAACGTGAAACAACACGAGGTGATAGACCAGCAGCGATAAACTAATCAGAAAAACCCATAGAGGTGGCTTCTGCTACCAGGACCAGTCCTAGCAGAATCTCATCGGTAAAAGTCAGAACAAGTTAGAGTGAACTACTCAATTAAATAGAGCATTTCTGATTTACTATGGTTTCTTAATTTTTCTTAAGCTTGTCTCTGGTGGGAATGTCGCGAATAGTCGCGAACTGTGAACAGACGGCAAACTATTTAATCTTGATGTGAGGGTAATATCTTTTTAGTGGAAATGTCTTAGGGTCTCTTACAAAATGAGTGCGGGTGGATTCAAAATTATAGTCGGTGGATTTGCTATAAAAGGAGGCGTCTCTGCATTCTCGGGTCAGTCTCGCTCGGTTTGGATCAGTGTGCAGTGGTCCTCAGTTCAGTGTGTGTGTGTGTGTGTGTGTGTTTAGTTGTGTCACTAGCAGTGGGCAGTAGACAGCGGTCAAGGAGAAACAAATGTAAGTCAGTTATAATATATTTATTTTAGAGACAGTACAGTATCTATTAACTTTCCTTTAAACAGTAAAGCAGTAAGATTCTCGTTATTTCATGAAGCTATTATGTTTAGATTCAAAGATCAAATCATACTGATGTATAGTTACTAGAACCAAGTGACACCAATGTTCAGAGGTGTCTTCAGATACTTATCTGACCTATTGCAAAGTAGGCCAGATGGTTAAATAAGAGGCAGAGTGCCTTGAGCGAGGGATTTCTTCCCAGACAGTTCACAAATTACCTTCGTAGTTCCATTCCGTAAACGCAACCGTCATATTTAATCTGTGATATTATCAATTCTGATTATTTAGATCCAACATCAAGTTTACATATATATATCAACACAGTACTATGTACCAATATACCTATATATTCGCCATATACTCAAATAGCTCAGGGTAATTGGCGACAACACTAGCAATCACTTTATTCATTTATAAGGTGTTTATAATTTTTATTTTTAATGTTATTCAAAGAAATACCAGTCAAATATACATATTTTTAAATGGGTCTGATATGGACCATGGGTATTTCCGAGACGTCGCACGTTTTAAAAGCTACCATCGGATCCAAACGCGACCCAGTCCTGAGACAATCCAGCGAATCAAACTCAGCGGGCTTGTTTTTGGTCCGGTTCATTATTTCTAGTAGATGACCTGTCACATGTTAATTGCCAATTTATTGTTTTATATTTTATACGCGATCGGTCGTCATAGTTTATTATTTGTTATATTTTAAGTGTATTCAATATTACGACATGTAATTTATTAATATTTTATAAATTTAGTTAATATTTTATTTTATTTCTACAACTAACATTGTGTAAGCTACAGGGCGCCAGGTCGCAGTGTGCAGAAAGGAACCGAATGCCAAACATCCCTATCCTCTAGATATTGTTGAACATTATAATAGCCCCTGTCCATAAGAACACGTTTAGTGTGAGTCTTAAACATTTTATCGGGCATATCAACCACGTTATTGGGGATTTTGTTATAGAATTTAACACAGTTACCCATAAAAGACTTTTTAGATCTCACCACTCTAAAGGTGGGTACGGTAAGTTTGTCTTTATTTCTGGTGTTAACGTTATGAATTTCACTATTTATTATATTTATTTATGTACACCCAACCGGACACTACCAGCTAAAACCTCGCGGTGGCCTTCTTCGACACTTACGGAGTGATCCCAGGGTATTATAAGGAGTGCTAGAAGTTTAAGTTAGGAGTTGTGCCTGTCTAGCCATCTAGACAGTCACAACACCTGAGATTTAGGACGATCGCTATAGGTGTCTCAGTGCAGAAGACGACTCCTTGCATTGATACTTCTGCTCCCGAAAATAACCTCCACGGGGCGGAGCCGCGAGCAACAGCTAGTGAATAATATAATCGTTGTAATAACAAGCTATATGTTTTGCACAAAACAAGCAAGAACATAATTGAAAATGACGGTAAATAAATAAACAACAAAATTTCCTTAATTTTTCGATTTACTAAAAATACATTTTCCATTATCGTTCAGCGTGAATGACAGGAAAATTTTATCCCTTAACTGGAAGTTATACGCATAGCATCCACCCATTCTACGCTTGACCCGTGTCAGAGGGTGAACGTTTGACAAGCCGCGTTGGCATGTCGACGGGGATAGATAGTGTTCCAACTTTTATTTCATTAATTTAAACCTTGTAAATAAACGGGTTAACTATATTTTAAAGTATAATAATAATATCAATACCAGCTCTGTACTAAACATTGTCCCACTTTTCATTTGAGGGGTTAGGCTTTAGTCCATCATGCTGGCCTAATGCGGGTTGGTAGACTTCACATCAAATTTCATGTCATACCATATGTCCCAATCGCCAATTTACACAAATCCTTGACAAATTATATACCTTAACCTTCCTCATGAATCACTCTATCTATTGATAAAAACCGCATGAAAATCCGTTTAGTAACTTTTGAGTTTGAATGAGACAGGCGCGGCGCGGCGGCGAACTTTGTTGTAATATGTAGTGATTACTTGCATTATCTAACAAAACCTGTTTAAGTCCAACAGTAAACTTTATGAAACATAATAAAGATAGTCTTAACGATATGCCTAATATTATATCTATAAAATTGTTAATTAGGACTGGGCGTGACAAAACATAATTCTCATAGATCACGAGTAAGAACTTTTTTAATCAGTTGGCCTGCAAATGAGTTGATCACCAGATGGCAAAGGGTCTCCACTGCCCTGTGGGTACATACCATACTTTGAATTTAACTTCGTTATTTTTAACGATATATACCATATCTTGGTAGTTCTGCAGCATTAAAAATAAACGTCGCATTTTATTCCAACCTAAACTAATAATCATAATTTATGTCCTCAGCGAACTTTTAAAACAAAACCGTCAGAGCAAACACGTAATTTAACTTTCCAGACATTAATTCAGTTAAACGTGTAATATTCAGGAGATTTTAGCCGTCCCTGAATTAGCGACTGCGGGTCCCTCGTCAAATCGCCTGCTAACCAACAAAATTCATTTAACTACGATGCTATGAAGCTGCCATTAGCAAATAACATTTTAAGTGGGTTATATTATAATTTGTACTAAATAATAAATCATAGCTTCGCCTAGTAAGGAGTGATACGGAATGTCGAGAAGAAAATTGTAGATTTGAAACCAGCCCAAAGGGCATACACCTCTGGCTTTTCAAAGTTACGGGTGTATTTATTAACTATCACTAATTTTAACGACGAAATATTGTGAATAAACTTGCATATCTGAGAATTCACAATAAGAAATTTAAAGGTTTGCGAAATTTCCTAAATTTAGGCTGGCGTGGTGGCCTAAGGTCTAATTTTTCTCATTAATAGAGAAGGCCCAGCAGTGTGACAGTGTATACATGGTCCCATTATTACTAATATAACATCATATAATATAGACTTCCTTACTCTATCGGCAGTACATCGGGTTAGTCTATAGGACAGATTAAGATTTAGATGTCCTTATTTTCTGTGGCACGGTTTCACTTAAAATTATAACAACTGTCATTATTACATTACACAATAATCATTATTCATTTATAAAACATATCCAATTTAGCAACGTAAACACAAAATTTGATTCGAAGTAATGTTGTTCAGGTGTAAGACTGAATTAAACTCGTATCTTAAAAAGGTTTTGTAAGTAAAACAATGGCAAGGAGAAATAAGGGTCAGTGGATCGTTCAAGGAACGCCAATAAATGCTGCCCAACTTTACGGGCGGACGCTATTTATGAATCGGAGTAAATCAATGATGCTGATTGATTTGATTTTTTCACGTGATTGCGTTTGTTAGAAACTTTCGATGTTTTAGTTGTAAATTGTTTGGATGGAGGTGTTCACGCTCACCAAGCCGTATAAAGTGAGCTATATCTTTTTTCATACAAGGTTTTGCCATAATTTCTGGACTGTTGTTATCGTCCCAAAGTTCAAGGCGTTTGGCATAAATCCTGTTTTGGCCCAGAACTAAGCTTGACTTTATCGACTTTATTGAGACCACATCGTTCCGCCCTAACACTAGGTTAACCCAGCATCGTGAGTATCAAGAACTAAGACGGGCTAAGGTCCCACAACACCCACCACAGCAAAGATCTGTGTCTGTCACACAAACATTTGTCTCGGTGCGGGAATCGACACACAGCGTCTCGCTTTCATAATAAAGAGCTTCGCATCAAAGAAAGACTTTCGTCAACTCTGCAAGTGCCAATCCTTGTGATGTTTGACATGTCATTCGCAATGAAAGCTCTTTAGAACGACTAGTGATACAAGGAAGGCTAGAAGGTCAACGTTATCGAGGCGGATATCCTACAAGATGGACAGACCTCATTAAATCATATATAAAGCGTTCCCTTGCTGACGGTGGGCAGTGCCACGAACAGAAAGAAACGAAGAGGTCTCGCGAAAACCGCAAACGACCTATCCCACGATCCATAACCGCGCCCACTCCGCCAAGAGTGTATGACTAAGAAGAATAGTAGTGATAATAAACGCTATTATATTAAGCCATATGTACAACTAGATGTTGCTCGCGGCTCCGCCCGCGTGGAGGTTATTTTTGGAAGGAAAGGTATACAATCCATGGAGGCGTCTTAAGCTATCACACCTTTCTATATTTTGCTAACCCATAGGATGCGTGCATTTTTCCGGGATATAAAGTGGCCTATGTCATTTTCTGATCTCTAAAGTACCACTATGCAAAAATTCAAGTCGATCCCTTGCTCTGTGAAAAACTTAACTATCCCACGGGAACTGTACATTTTTTCGGGATAAAAGGTAGCCTATTTGCTATTCCAGACTATAATCTATCTCTGTGCCAAATTTCAACCAGATCCGTCCAGCCGTTGTAGCGTGATTGAGTAACAAACATCCATCCATCCATCCATCTAAACATTCGCATTTATAATATTAGTAGGAAGTAGGATAGTAGGATTACTCAGTCTGATCAATAAGTACGTAAACTTGCAAAGATCCAAATATCCTTATAGTAGCATAGTTATATCATATTTAACAAGTAAGCAATAAATGTCTAACATAATGAGTTAAGATAAGGCCATAGCACCCGCAAACGCCTCGAGATATTGTACTCGATTCAAGTTAATTTTATACCAACGTATCTTACGTACATGTTTAGAATATTCGGCTTGTAAGTTAGTAAAGAGGTTTAGCAGCTATATGAAATTAATCTTTAAGTATTTGATAAGGCAAAGGAGGTATTAGATTTAGTGAGATCATAATATATAACTGTTGCCTGTGACTTCGTTCACGTGGAAATTTTGATGTGAATTAGTGTGACGGCCTGATCAACAATTCTTTACTGTGTAAATTGTTCAAGCCTTCTTGAGGAAAATGATCTAAAACTCTATTTCACGAACTTTAACGAAACTCAATTGTTATGCGATCCTAAAGAAACTGTGCATTTTTATGGGATAAAAGTAGCCTATATCATTCTCTGACCCCTAAACTACATATTTCTGAGTTAAAAATGTGCTATTACAGACTATAATCTATCTATGTGCCAAATTTCAACTAGATTCGTTCAGCCGTTCTGGCATGATTGAATAATAAACATCCATCCAAACATTCGCATTTATAATATTGCATGCAGTCGGAAGTAGGATATGCGAAGCAATCGTTCTCATAGTCAGTTCTCTTTCTCTTCTATGTCGGACTCATTCGATTAAAAAAGTGGTGAAGTACAATCTCACACAAATCACCAAAGGCAATTTTAAAATCATTTGGTAACGTGAAGACAATGATTTTAAATCTAAACTAAAATATGAATGAGTTTAATTTCTTTGGGATAGCTGGGATAGCCTAGTTGGTTGCGGTACGGACTGCCAAGACGAAAGTCGTATGTTCGAAACTCAAGTGGCATACACCTCTGACTTTTCTAAAGTTATGTGTGTATTAAATGTTAATTATCGCTTGCTTTAACGGTGAAGGAAAACATCGTGAGGAGACCTGCATACCTGAGAATTCTTATCAGAATTTCGAAGGTATGTGAAGTCTACCAACCCGCATTAGGCCAGCGTGGTGGACTAAGGCCTAACCCCTCTCATTAGTAGAGGAGGCCCGTGCCCAGCAGTGGGACAATGTTTAATACAGGGCTAGTATTATAGTTTACGTTAATAGTTGGCACAAAGTTCTCTTAATCCCACCTTGCACGTATTAAGACGAAACTTCCCAAGTTGAAGTAAAGCTTTTGTACGTGGTAAACCCTATTATGGCAAAGATTTTTCCTTGTAAGAACGTCTGGGATGGATCCGTCACGAACGCCTTGTTTCACAGTCCAGATTCGACTGCAAATATTACTTGTCTTTTCACTCAGATACTTTCATGTTGTTTTCCAATAATTCAAGCATAATAAAGAGATAAATACAATAACTTTACATGTTACGTGTATAAATGACAAAGGTTTTTATCTACACTAGTAACTAGTGTTATGTTATAAACCACTCAAAAAGTTTGACGCAATACGCTTCTCATATTATGTTTATAGGTACACATTGAGCCCATTATAATCAATCCATAATTACATATTGCTTTTACCTATTTTGGTTTTGAGAGTAGACTGCTGTCACGTTTTCCCGCCTAAAGTGGCAGCCATACATCCGCCATCTTGGGACGTGCCGGTGACGCGAGCGTGTTCATTGACACTACCCTATTTAAATTCGTCCCATTTTATTTGAAAAATAGCGGATCTAATTTCATGGAGGGCATGCCAGAGTGCCTATTGTCGGTGCATTGTGTAGAACGACCTTTGTTTAGCTCAATAGAAATGAAAGAGCGCTGGCAACCTCATGGAACTTGTAGTAAATTTTTCACACGGGTCCTTTTCCTATGTTTGAATTATAATTATTTAATATATAGACCGATGATTAAAATAAAGTGCATCAAAATTTTACAGCTATTTTTATTCAAAAAAGCAGTTATAGCCTAGTACTGTGTATCTATGTTCTAGTATAGTATGGATTGTTGAGGCGAAAGTCGAAACCAGACTATAAAGGTATTTAAAGTCTACCGACCAGCATTAGGCCAGCGTAATGGAATAAGGCCTAACCCCGCTCATTAGTAGAGGAGGCCCGTACCCAGCAGTGGGATAATGTATAATTCAGGGCTATTATAATTATGTTTATTTTACAGCACTTTAGCAAAAAAAATCTATATCTGATTAACTGTGGTGCTTAAAGATGGCGTACAATTCATTGATAACATCCTAATGATTGAGTATGAAATGTTCTTATGCAGCATATAAATATCTGCCTCTTTTAATGTGGAGAAATTTAATTAAAATTGCTACGCCTACAAGGGTTGCCCGGGTTGAAGTGAATATCAGGCTCAGCGGCTGACAAACCCAAACCTCCGGGATTGCATATCTGAACAATTACTTTTCATGTAGCCTACTTATTCTCTCCTATCACATCTCTGATTAACCATACTTTTCACATGTGATCGTGTCCCAGTCCTCGTTTCTTTAAGCTGTTTCCATGAGGATTGATAGGAAATGTACTTAAAATCATGTGGACTAAAACCTCTTCTAGTTTCAAATATATTGGTGGTATTAGGATTGTGTGTGTTTGAAAAAACAACTGGTTATAACTTACTTTGTTAGTTACATTTTTATAACTTACATTTTATTTTATTTTTATTTGTATGGGAAACATACAATATTTTAAACTCTTATAAACTAGGTAACATAATTAAAAATACACAAATCAACAATGTTTCCACGTAATTGTATCATACATTAATCATAATGTAACTTTCAAGTAGGTAAGTAATTCCCGCAACCTATATAGTAAACATATTTTGCTCTACACACTCTATCACAAATAAAACTAGTATGTCCGTGAAATAGGCAAATAAGAAAAGGTTGGCATTAAGTGAGGTTGAATTAAATTCAGCTAACACCTGTTTCTGACACCTTCCGGGCCTCCATCGGGTTAACTTGAAAATTGAGGAAATAATCCTACAAATATTATAAATGCGAATGTTTGGATGGATGGATGTTTGTTACTCAATCACACTACAACGACTGGACGGATCTGGTTGAAATTTGGCACAGAGATAGATTATAGGCTGGAATAGCACTTCATATCCCGGAAAAATGTACAGTTCCCGTGAGATAGTTTACTTTTTCACAGAGAAGTAATCGGAATGATTTGCACAGTGCTAGTTTAGGGATCAGAAAATGACATAGGCTACTTTTTATCCCGGAAAAATGCACGCTTCCCATGCGATAGCAATATATAGCTTAAGATGTCTCCATGGATTGTATACATTTTCCAAAAATAGCTTCCACACGAACGGAGCCGCGAGCAACAGCTAGTTTACTATTAATTGATACACTTTGTTAAGCCAGTCACAAACATCCATCCATCCAAACAAGACTATTTTAAACAATCGCTCAGCATATTTTGCCACCGTATGAAGCTGCAATTCAATACCAATTAATTTATTTTATTAATCCTATAATGATGATTGCCTCAATATTGGTTGAATGTTAATGGCTTGTATATATTTCCGCCAATAATAATTTATCTCAGTCATTGTTAAATATCACTGGAGTACATATATTTGCTTAAAAACCTTCGTTAAATAAACCATAAATATTGAAGATAAGTTATTTATTTATTCTATAGACAGCCAGGAACAAAATCTATACTAATATTACAAATGCGAGAGTAACTGTTTGTTTGTACGGAAAAATCTGTATGAGCAATCCATAAGCCATAATTCAAGTTATGAAGCTGTAAATTTATATTTAGCTTTTGGTAAGAAATACGTGTTTTAACTTTTTTGGAAAACCATTCCTAAAGGTAAAAGCCCATCTTACTATAATTATAAATGCGAATGTTTGGATGGATGTTTGTTACTCAATCACGTCTGAACGGCTCTGGTTGAAATTTAGCTCGGTGTTAGATTATAGTCTGGAATAGCTTTTATCCCGGAAAATGTACAGTTCCCTTGGTATAGTTTTGTTTTTATTTTACAAAAAGAAAGAGATCGACCTGATTGTTTGCATAGTGTTAGTTGAAGGATCTGAGAATGGCTACTTAACAGGCTACATTTTATCCCGGAAAATGCACCGTTCCTATGGGATAGTATATTATAGAAAGGTGTAATAGCTTGAGATGTCTCTATAGATTGTTTACCTTTTCTTTCAAAAATAACTACCCCGCGGGCGAATCCGCGGGAAAAAGCTAGTAATATATATTAATGATATTTTATGTTTATTTTTACAAAGCTGTAAGTGCTTAAAATGAACAGAGTATCTTAAAATTCAATAATAAAGTGTTCTTAATACGTTCTCAAGAGGATTTAATACTAATAATCCCCTTGTGAACTCATTGTACGAAGTTCTCTTACGTCTGGAAAAAGCAATAAATAATTTAATTTTTAAAATATTTATTTCTATACTTTCATAATATTTCTGAAGAAAACGTAGATAATTTTAAGCTGAACTAATGAAAGCTTTGGGGGTGTTATTTCTTTAAAATACAGCAGATTTTCATTGAAATAACTGATTCTTGATTGTATAAGTTTTATCTCTTACTCTGTTGAAATGGTAATGATATGAGAGCCGCTTATTGATCACTTTTTATACAATTCAATGACGGTGCCCTTTCGTTCATTTTACTTTCCAGTAAGTCAATATAACAACATAGTTATTTAAAGTTATCAAATGAAATATTCAATAATTCTACAAAAATACTATTAACATTAAACAAACATACTTAGTGTTTATAAAACGTGAGTTTATAAAGTGAATACATTTACTTTTACAATTTATTTAATTATTTAGTACTACTCACGTATCATTCCAATCAAATCAATGCAATTACAACTTTTATGTGACTGCCTTGGTGGCGCAGTTGTAATTGCGCATGCGTTACAACCGCTGTACTGAGGTCTCGGGTTCGATCCCCGGGTCGGGTAAAGTGATATTGGGTTTTTCTATCTAGACATTCTCAGTATTAGCCCGGAGTCTGGAACCTGTGCCCGGTATGGCGATAGGCTCGCCCCCTATCACATTATGGGACGGAAATTTGGCGAAAAGTGGGTGTACTGGTTACACCTCTGCCTACCCCTTCGGGGATTATAGGCGTGAGTGTATATGTATGTATGTAAGAGTTTATTTTGCATATCAAACACTAATATATAAATCAGTTACAAATGAGGCTTTGTGAAACACAGATAACTCCGTCTTCTACTTTCCCCTCCTTAGGTTCTTCTTCTTCTTCTTCTTGCTTTAATGGCCTCTGCGGAGGAACGACTCCACAATTTTGCTAATGTCACGTAATAAAAAAATAATATAAGTAAATGAAATTTATGTGATGAAATTAACGAGGTAAAAAAAAGCCACCTTAGGTTCATAACCATCTTTTATGCCCTTGCCATACATGTCACATGGTTGTTTACTTCTATATAATTATCTTCTTATTGGTTGCTTTTTTTTGTTTTGAACTGCCCTAAGCTCTTTTTTATACCCCTACAAAATGAGTAAACAATTTCATTATATTTTTGGCTATAAACCACCTCGCAACATCAAGAACTTCACCTTTTAACTACACTATAACGGTCGGTTAAGAAACATTGAAATGAAAAATAACAGAGAATTCACAGCCAAAAGCTTCCGAAAATTATAACACAAGTAAAAATACAAAAATGGTACCACGCGTGAAAATGATATAGCACGTAATAACAAGTCTAATTTTCTTATGTATAAAGAACATATTTCCAACGTAACGCGTATCTTTAAAATATTATACGTCAAATAAAAAAGGTTGCAGGATTTTATTTAAGTCGGGAGCTTTGATTTACGATTCATGGTAGCAAAGCAAATTATTAGTGTACATATTATTTAGCGATATTATACCTAAACGAATTCAACTAACTTCGAAATCGCTATTAAGATAGGCTTCATAGGTAAGGTAATTATAACACCGATATACTCTCTACTACAAATTCTGTAATTCAAGATAATAAATAACACCTAACAGTCACACACATAGTTCCGATCCCACACTAAGATACGAGTCTTGTGTTGTGGGTATCAGGGACTACGAGAGACGCACGGTCTCACAACACCCACCCAATTGTCCCGGTGTGGGAATCGAACCCACGGCCTCTCGTTTCACAGCCGGCTACTCGCCTACTGCGCCACGGAGGCTATCATAAACAATTGTAAATGTTGATAGTACTGAGCTAAGACTTGGTGAATCTCCAGAAAACCGAACTATCTTCAAACGAGCACCAACCCGCTTAGTTTTTAAAGCTTGTGGTTTTGTTAACATGTAAAACGCGGTGGTTTTGAACCCCGCACTGAAGGGAACTTTAGTCACAATTTAGCAACTTTATAACCCGAAATGTGGGATTCAATAGGTTAGTTATTCCATCGCTTAATAATCCCCAGAATATACCTAGTTAGGTCATAAATTCTGTCACATGTTTAATATAAAATAATTGAAACAAGTTTATTCATTATGTAACCATTTATATACCAAAATGAACTTAACAAAACATAGATTCTTATGACACTAAAGTTTATTCAAAATGACCTCCGTGATTTTGAATACAGGCCTTCAATCTGCGCGGCCAGTTGTCTATCGCAGCACGAACGAGGTCCATGTCAATATCGGCGGCTGCCTTAATCAAGGATGTCTTGAGTGACTCCAAATTGGGATGAGGCTTTGAGCACGCCTTTCCCTCCAAGTGTTGCCATATCTTGTAATCTAACGGATTCAAATCTGGACTGGAGGAGGGCCAGTCTTCGTGCCGGATGAAGTCGATTTCACGCGCCGCCAGCCAGTCTTGTGTGCTCTTCGCTCTATGAGCTGGCGCCGAATGTTGTTGGAATACCCAGTGCCTGTTATTGAACATGGTATGAGAAACAGGTTCCACAAGGTTCGTCAGGACTGTATTTTGATACACAACTGCATTCGTTTTTACACCTTTCTCACAAAAATGTACCTCTGTTAAGCCCCAATAAGAAACTCCCAACCATACCATGAGCGAGGATGGAAAATGACCTCGTTGGACACGCGGAATACGGTTGCTCGCTTCTTCACTACTGTGTGCGAACACCTTATCATTTTGTTTGTTGTAGCTCTCTTCTACGGTAAAAATGTTTTATCTGAAAAAAGAATTTCCCGATATTTTTTTCCCGCGTACCGCTTCAACAAAGCGCGGCATCTCTTCAGTCTCAGGTCCATTAGACGAGCATTCAAACGATGTCCTGTTTTTCTTCGATGTGCCCGAAGCCCTAAGTCTTCATTTAACACCCTTTTCACCGTGGTTCTACTTAACCCCATATGAAGGGCCAACAGTTTCTGCTTACGTTTGGGATTTCTTTGAATTCGCGCCTTCACAGCTTTTATCACTGCTGGAGTCCTAACAGACCGAGGGCGACCACTTCTTGACCTGTCATCTACACTAGAGTCTTCGTTGTATCGTTTGATGGTACGATAAACGAATCTTTTGGGTATATTAAAATTTTTCAGTATGTCAAAAATTTGAATTGGCGCGTAACCGCAACGATGCAACGCAATTACTGCAACACGGTCTTCTTTAAGCGTCCACTCCATATTTAAAAATGAGTAAAATTCTAAAAAGTATACATTTTTATTTTCATGAACAATTTGAAATTCGAATTCAATAATTTTTTTTGTGGCCAGCATTCTAATATAAAAGTTTTTACTGTGTGACAATAATTATGACCTGACTGTGTACTACTAGTTATTGTACAATATTTATTCCATTCAAAATATATTTTGAAAATCCCAGCGCCTCCCCGAACATACTCGGCGCCCTGGGCAAATACATGGAATTTACTTAGCAATTGAAAAATGTGATTTAATTTAAACAATTTGCTTATAACCCAAGGCAAGCGTTAGGATTTAAGTTAAAGAAACCAACTTTAAGTTACTAGTAAGAAAGTTAATTAAACCGCGATAGAATCTGTAAAATTAGTTTTATTAATTCAATGTATATTCGCGTAAACATAAGAAACCATTACGTGGTCATTGTTCACTTTTTGCCTAAGATAATATACGGACTCGTGAAAAAGCCACGTATAACATGCGAAAATACAGGTTCTGGTAAATACAATCCTGCCGTTTGAAGCGTCTGACCTTGAGCTTTGTTAAAGGTCACACTGAAAAAAACCGACAATAGATGGCGCTTCCTAAATTCGTCTATGCGCGTAATCTTAAATTAACAAAACAATAAATTAGTTGATTATATTGTCAACAGATAGCACTGTTGATTTTCATCGTTTAGCCAAACCTATAATTTTATAACATTTTCTATTTTAGTCAATAGCGGCAAACATAATCTTTAAAATAGTGTTTGAATCATTAAATTTGCTGAAGATTTATGTAAGTTATAGCGTTCTGAAAATAAAACACACATGAGAAATAATATATAGAGATAATAAAAATTATTCTAACAACAAGAAACTCACAGGCTGATTGATTGACCACCCACACCAGCCATAAACTTACGCTCCACGTACCGCTATTAAATTTCCAAGACAACAGAGGAATCCCTTTCTTTAACTTATTATAGATGGAATAAAATGAGGTACTGTATAAAAAAAAGAATTGATATTATTGGTAGGCTTGTTTCTTGTCGCAAACTGAGACGTTTCTTGGATCAAATTTGCTTAATTAGTCATTGCGTGAATTTCGCCGTATACCACCTACGATTAGCTGAATCCAAGAATCTTGCCTTGAGAAACCCTAACATTGACCATCACCTATGACGAGCTGGTCCTGCAGAAACCCACTGCATTCTTATGCTCAAAAATATATAATTTGGTTTTATCTATATCGGGTATTCATATTGCCCGAGACAGAAAAGTATGAAAGAAGAACATACATGAGATGGTGATGCAGAAGGGAGGTCACGACCCTCATTATTGAGGAACACGACGCAAGGAAGAGGATTCATATTGCGCTACTCAGTTATGTATTCATAAATTTTCAATTAGATGACAAAGATCTTGTAACTTAAATCGGCAACCAAACCAATTGGATATTTGAATGAAGAAATATCATGACGAAAATTGCGTTACACAAAAAAGAAGCTCGAAAACTCTTTTGATTCAGTTTTGATCCATCAGCATTACTTTGTCAAAAATTCGATTATACATATGATATAATATACACATTATAGGCAAAAACAAACAGGTTTTACTGTAGCGATATTATAAGTGCTTAAATAACGCTCTAAATATTGTATTGATTGATCTTATCCCGTTCTCTTCCTTCCACACCAGAACCACGCGTACTGGCTTGCGGAGCCACAGCTTCGTGGTGTCTACTACCCCGGCCTGAACCAAGAGGTTCTCAAATTTGTATTTTTGCCGCACCATCAAGCTGTGGAACAGTCTGCTAGCTACCGTGTTCCCTCCTTCTTATGATCCTGGGTCTTTTAGGCCTAGTGTGAAAATGCTTAACAGCAGGCCGGCATGATTGTGTTGAGTAGCGAGGGATAGACTGTATTTCTACTACTTTATACTCTTACTGAATGCCACTGCGCTTAGAAGTGCAGTGTAGTCATTTTGCCGTGCCAAGAAAAAGAGCATGAAAGTCCCAGTTTAATTGAGATGGTACCACAGACTTAAGGCTAAAGTGAAAATAGAATCATTTATTTAGTAAATTAGGCTACTAGGAGAAGTTTTTACAAGTCATGATTATATTTAAAATCTGCGCATAGCATTATATAATAAGAATAATATCTGCTCTATATGCACTGTCTCACCACTGAGCATAAACTGCTCAACTAACGAAAGGGATTATTAGGGCTTAATTTGTATAGTGCGTGATATCCTTAATACTAGAATCCTCATTATTGCTGTTAGATGCAAAACGAACAAATAATCTTTATATATTACTAGTGATCCCAGGCAGACGTTGTCCTGCCATGAACCGTTTTCTCTGTGGACTGAATTTTCGTTGAAAAAGTAAGATATTCAAATCTCAATAACAACGCCACCTGTTGGATCTAAAACTATCTTATATTCCGAGTTGAACCCAAACACACACACACACAAAATTTCATTGAAATCGGTTGAATGGTTTCAAAGTCTATGACGGACATAGGTAGATTTTTTTTGTGTTTTATATTTATAGATGGGCCTTCATTGGCTTCAGATAGTCCACATGTTCGTTTGGCGATGTTCTATTATAAATCGATTTTATAATCGTCATCATGATAAGTTTAAAAAATCACTGACATGTTTACACATACCATCAACCATAGCCTAGTTGGTTGCGGTACGGACTGTCAAGACGAAAGTCGTATGTTCGAAACCAGCCGAAATGGCATACACCTCTGACTATGTTACATGTGTGTTCATTGTTAATTGTCACTTGCATTCACGGCAAAACATCGTGAGGAAACCTTTTTTTTTTTTTTTTTTTGTTGTCGCGGGGAAAGCGTTTTATTACTGCCGCCCGCTCCGGAGGGAAGCGGATTAAGAATAAAACGGGTATGCTGGACTAGCCGGTCTTACGACCCAGCATCCCCCTCGCACGGATGATGGCTATCCGTGCTGCCGCTGGGCCGAGTCCCTAACCCCTATGTACACCCCACCCGACACTACCAGCTAAAACCCCGCGGTGGCCTTCTTCGGCGCTTACAGAGCGATTCCGGGGTATTCTAAGGAGTGCTAGAATTGCAGCCGGAATCGCCCCAGCGCGGTGCTGCGAAGCAGCCCATCTCCATGGAGGGCTAAGGAGCCCCCGCGCACCGAACAACGACAGCGAACGAGGCCTTACTACACGCGCTGCCGTCCATCTCGGGGTCGCACGATGCCCCGAATTTGGGAGTGCATCGATACGGGCTGACAGCCCTCCGCTGCGCGCCCGCGACCCCCAATGGCCCCAATTAGTCGCCTCGTACGACAGGCAGGGGTTACCGTGGTGAAATTCTCAAGACGCCCCCATTCCACAGGGCGGGAGACGCCGGTCAGTCGTCCACCCGGCGCCTCCTACGTCTTCTCTGGCGGCGGGAGGGATCATATCGTTCCCGATCCCTCTCAGCACTCTCCTTCTGCGAGATGACGTTCTCGCAGAAGTGGGCCACCGCGCGCCAGGACCTCCGGCTGGCGACCATGGACGACACCACGGCCGCCAGCGAGAGGTCTCTTCCAACGACTGCTCTGAGAGCGCTGCGCTCTTCGTCCCAGGCTGGGCACTCCTCCAACGTATGTTGGGCCGTGTCCTCGCGGCAGTTGCCACAGTGGTGGCACACGGCGGACACCTCCTTTCCGATCCGACACAGGAACGAACCGAAACACCCATGGTCCGTTAATACCTGTGTCAGTCGGAACGTAGGCGCCCCATGGCGCCTGTCTAGCCATCTCTTTAGGACAGGACGCACTGCTGCGACAGTCCTCAAGCCCGCAGTCGGGCTCTCCAGCCTGGTATGCCACTCCTCCACGGCGGTTCTGCGGAACCGGGCCGCAATCTCCCTCGGGGCCAGTCTCTCCTGACGGCGGCTGGACGCCTCCTCCCGCCAGAGGAACGCTGACGAGAGGAGATCGTGAGGAAACCTGCATACCTGAGAATTCTCATCAAAGTTTCGACGGTATGTGAAGTCTACCAACCGACATTAGGCCAGCGTGTTGGATTAAGGCCCAACCCCTCTCTCATTGTAGAATGATTAATACAGGGCTAGAATTATTATTACTATTTATGTTCACGCAAATAATATTAAACACATAATCAATGCATTACTTATCGCCAAAAATATAAACATAGTTTACAATATTACGTATTATTTCAAAACTGTATATAATATTATATCCATTTACAAACCATATGTACAGCCTCCAGTTCACAAGACAAATGTTCAGCGGTAGAAGACAGCTGTATGTGAGGTGGGATAATTGGCACACATTAGCCGCCTTTCCTCTGACACGGACGTTGACTTACTGCGGCCGGGTTGACTCAGCTCGTTTCGTTTCTCCAATACATTTGCCATTTCTCCTCTTATTGTATCGTTAATTCGTGACCAACGTTTCAGAAGGTCTACTGTATCCAATAGGTTTCGTTAAATATATTATTATATAACTTACAGACAAACGGTTACTACATTTTGTTCTCCGACTAGTTTCTTTGCCATATCTAGGATATTTAATATTATAATTTTGGTAAAACTACAAAGCAAAATATGTGACACTATGTGGGACTTTAACATATAATTCAATATGACAAAATAACTTTAATCACAGCTAGACAAAACAGATTATTCAAATAAGGTGAAATGTTTCTTTTATCTTGCACGGCAAAGTGACCACACTGCATCTGATGATCAGCGCAGAGCCGTCCAATTAGAGTATCGAGTAGCGACAGACAATCTTGCCCCCGCTACTCAATACAATCATGCCGGACTGCTTCTTCACACTACACCATGGGCAAGAAGGTGAAGAAGCGGTAGAGGGTCTAGTGTCAAAGTACTCAAAAGGCCGCAAAGGCTAAACATCGTACCCTAACTCTAGACCTCCGATAAAAACTGGATGTACATTGGCTAACCCCAGAACGCGACACACATGCATGTGCCACTATGGTGGGTTTTACACCCTGTGTACGGTGGTCGCTATCCGGGCGGATATGAATATATTCATTCAAAATGCAAATATACATAAAGTTACTGCTTTAAATTAGCAGCATATTGCTTAGCCGAAATCCAACCGCTTCCGTTTTACGAGGCAGTATTTTTTCAGATAGCACCCGGCATCCCATCTGTTTATCTTCCATATTTCATGTTATTCGTTTCAATTTTCCTTTATATTGCACTATGAATCCGCGAATCTTTGTTATATTTACGACTAATAAGTTTGTATTAGAGGGATTTATTTGCATGCAAATATATTTATATCGATAGTAAACGTATTTTGGTACCAAATTAATGTTTACTGTGTGCTTTATATGTAAATTGTCGAAACTGAATCCCGATGTACTTAATTATTATTATATGAATTGCATTTTAAGCGATAATAAATGCAGAAAAATGTTACAACACTTAAAATGTGCCGAATAAAACATCAAACATGAATATTCAAGGGTCAATACACCAGCCCTGTATTAAACAATATCCCACTGCTGGGCACAGTTCTCTAGTATTGAGATGCCTTAGTCCACCACGCTGGTCTAATCCGTGTTGGTATACTTCACATACCTTTAAAATCAAATAAGAATTCCCATGTATGCAGGTTTCCTCACGATGTTTTTCTTTGTCCGTTAAAGCAAACTATAATTAATAATGGATATACGTAACTTAAGAAAAGTTAGAGGTGTATGCCATTTGTGCTCGTTTCGAATTTCGCTTTCGTATCGACAGTCCGTACCACTACCAACTAGGCTGTCGCTGCTTTTTACCATGCCAATTACTAAACAAAAAATATAGGTGAAATAGTTATTACCTAATTTTCTGCTTCATTATAATTTCTAGAGAATTTTGAAGTATTGTATAAGATAGGTAAGGCTAGATATAACAGGTGTTAAATACTTAATTTGTTAATTTGTTTTTAAAACTCCTGATTCTATTCACATGTATCTTATGAAAAAGGTTTGACCTCCTAAAATTAGCTACATTTTAAACCATCTTATTCAAAATAAATTCAAAATAACTAATAAAATTCCGAACATCCACTTCAACCGCGGTCAATCAGCAATAAAATCATTTTGTCACTACAGCGATAAGCTGTAACATATTTTATAAGTTTTCCTATTATAAAAAAAACAGTTGGATATGAAACTAACAAACTCGTCTCCGACGTACGGTTTATTCGGGAACATCCGGTAACCTTATACATAAAAAATAAAAATGTCCTCACAGGGACTTTGGGATGAGTAAATGAGGTCGTAATAGGTGAGAAATCTCTTGCTGAGTTTGATATTATTCATAGCCCTCGAATCTATGACACTATTCTTGGTATCACTTAGCTACTCTTTGAGCTTTGGTCTAATGCATACCATAAGCTGTCCGACATCTGTTTAATGATTTTGAGACTAATATTATCTGTAGTGTAGACTTTTAAACGACCAACGATTTTGTAACTAAATTGGTATCTTAAGTGATATTTCAATTTTTGTGGTGTCCGAAGATGGTAACAGTTAATAATATGTCGCTACTTAATGATGATAGACCACTGAAGTATCAGCTTCGCTCACGTACTTTGGCAATGATGCTGAAGTTAATTTGAGGCAAGCCGAGCCGCACTGTCGAAACACTGTCGAGTCGCAAGCTCTGAATATTTCTTGAGCTACAGGAAACTCATAGAAATAAACATTTAAAGCTTTGAGTTATTCGCTGATTTTGAAAAATCCAAAACTATTACTAACCATTCTAAATGATAAAGAGAAAGACATAATACAAAGAAGCATCAAGTAGTTTATAGCGATGATTCTAATAATATTCTAACATATAAAACGTTAAAATGAATACCTTGTTTATTTATATTGTAGAAATACCTAGACACAAAACAATATTCAAAATGTCATAGTTTATAATTATTGTTTATTTATACGAATTATTATACTCGAGATTTACATATATGATAATAATATGAAACAATTAATTAACGAACTTAAAAACTAGATATATTCGATAAAACTTTGAAGTTAATGAAATACGATGATATGTGTAGACAAAAATCATGAATGGGCGGCGATCAATTTATGTTCACCCATAACAAAGACATCAACGCCGGTTTTATTTACCAAAATAAAATTTTAATGGAAATTAAATAAACTAAATAGTTGTTACAAATTATTTAATTATTATTTATTTTTTTATCACCGGTAATTGTTAATATCTCAATCAATTATAACATTTTCTATCATAAATTATAATTTGTGGAACATAACTAATATATATTATAATTAAATGAAATGTTACATAATGACAAGCTTAACTTGTAGTAATTGCAATATAATAATTTATTTCTGTAATCGCATAGAATTTTTGGGATATGACCGTACTCTACATCGTATCGAGTACCGTAAACCCATTCAGCCAGAAAACAACATAACCTCTAAGCGGAAAAACATTCCAGCGGCAGTGCTAGTATAACTGAAAAAATAGTACTTACTGTTCGACTTTTCTCAAGACACGAAAATGTGCACACCGGTACACGACAAATATCCGTCAACCACCAAATATATATACATTATAGCACAAACGTAGTATTTATATCCGTAGCACATGCACATGTGGTGGCGATATACGGTTCGATCAGCTGATACAATTACGAGAATAAAATGTTGGAGAAGTTAGGGCGCGAGGCGTGAGTGTGCACGGTATACGCTCAGCTCTGGTGCCTCGTGGCAGCCGGCGGCGGCATGACGAGAACAAGCGGGCGGCCCCGCCGCACACGCCGCCACACTACTAATCAGTAATCGTTGCTGGGAAGGGAGGCTGCGTCGCTCGTCCCCCGCACCCCGCTCGCACCGCCCCCCGCTACAACCCCCGCTCGTACTACGTCCGAACGGGTAGACGGCGAATTGGGTAAAAAATATGATTTCATTTGATTTTCATTTTCTTAGTTGCGTTTTTTGTAACTGAATTTACAAATGTATGCAAATTTTTATACGTACAGGAATAACATACTATGTGTTGGAAGTAATTATACACAGTGAGCATTTTCTTTTATATAAATAATGTCTTCGTTATGAAGTGAAGTACGATTATTTATATTCCTAAAGTTCTATGTTTGAAATTATTTATGAACGCCCAGATCGAATCGCTGGACTAAAACACTGAAAATTTTAAACTATAACATAGATTGAGAATTATATTATATATATAGGGATATTTAATATCTCATATCTCAAAAACTTAAAGGTTTTTGCGGGAAATAATATTTTTCTGGACATATTTACTTGACACTTGGTATTGATACGCACCAGCACAATTAATGAAACAAATATTTTCAGTGGAAAGCTAGTTTAGTTGAATAAATTGTAAAAAGTATAAGTTGAATACGGATGAAATCCTACTAATATTATAAATGTGAATGTTGGGATGGATGTTTGTTACTCAATCACGCTACAACGACAAGGCAGATTTGGTTGAAATTTAGACCAGAGACAGATTATAGTCTGGAATAGCAAATAGGGTACTTTTATCCCGAAAAAATGTGTTCTAGTGGGATAGATTAGTTTTTCACAGAGCAAGGGATCGACATGGTTTTTTGATAGTGGCAATTTAGAGATCAGAAAATGACATAGGCTACTTTTATCTCGGAAAAGGCACGCTTCCTATGGAATAGCAAAATATAGAAAGGTGTAATAGCTTAAGATGCCTCCATGGATTATATACCTTTTCTTCCAAAATTACACTCCACGCAGGCAGAGCCGCGGGCAACATCTAGTGATCAATAAAGTTAGTAATAACTAGCACGATGTTTGTTGTAAGACACTGTAATAAGATGTATCACATAACTCCAGCTTAATGTTTAATGTACATCGAAACATGGGATTTCCACGTAAACAACGTTAACCGCTTAATCTTTACCTTCTTATTAGGAACATCCGCAATTTCAGGGGTGTCACATCCATTAAATATTCATTGAAGATTGTAAATTAGTATATTTGCTGAGATAAGGCTGTGCGGAAGCGGATAACTCGACGACGCGAGCGTAGATGTACCATCCCTAGAGAATAAGATCGTTCGCGGTACGCCGAACAGAGACTAATGAGGTTGGGTTTTTCTAACTTAGTCTTTTCTTAATCAACTGCTTGTCTTATAGTTTACTTCTCTATCACATTAGAATTAAGTACCAGGTACCTAGACCAGTAATAATTTATGTAAGTTTAAATAAATAAAAAATCCTTTAATGTGTCGTACGTCAAGTCCACCTAAGTACTGTTTATTTTACGCAATGTGTAAAAAATAGAACATATGCTTAGAAACTATTTTAAGAATTGCAGTTAATATGTCCATGTACACAAATATAATCTATGCGTAACATTTTGATCGTTTCTACACGGAACGATGAAATTTTTAGAATATCTTGAATATTTTTTTCTAACATAGTATTAAAACAGGACTCGCTTAGTTTAAAATTTTATACAATTCAACATAATTTTTCCGTAATAGGTTTTAAGATAATTTGATACAAGCACAATATATAAATAATTCTTTTTAAATAATTTCAATACGTAGTAATCGTAGAGGTTATATAAACATATAGTAAGTTATTTCAATTATATTAATTGTTTTTATTGAAGTATATTATGCCTTCGTTTGCCAATTTATATCTAAAAATCAATTAGCATGTAACTTATTTCCTTTACGGAGTGAAATTAAAGTGTTAGACAGAGATAAGTCTACAGTATGAATGAACCGAATAGATAGGTTGTACCACTGTCTCCATGTTATAAAAATATTTACTTATTTACGATAAGAAAGAGCTGAAAGTTTATTAGTAAAAATAATGAATTACATATTTTGAACTGGATCTAAAAGTCATTTAAAAAAAAATCTTCGGATGTTATATAACATATTCAAATTAACTTAGTTTAAGTATGTAATGTTTAGTAAACTTTTGTTAACATATTTTTAAAATATTAAGACAATTATAATAAGTAACTTTGTAATCTATCTGCGGTGGCTCGTAATTGGCTTAAGTATTGTATTCATTTCGTCATATATTTCTTTGTTTGATAGCTGTGAGCCATCCAAATAATAAAATATAAAATAAAATATTAGGAATTAGCAAATTTTTCTGCATCGCTTGAGTCTTCAATTTCTATGCGAATTTTTTTGGCGCCCATATCAACTGATAAAACAGGGCTCATATTTTTCAGGACACATTTATTTTAGAAAATAATGCACATCAATGTCATTATAATAAGTCATAAACATGCAGTACGTTCTTACACAAATATTATATTATTTTATTCTACTAAAATCCAGGAAATACTTATTTACAGTGTTTATTTTTCCAAAAAAAAGAAAAACTATAAACCTATGTCCTGTATCTTTTTAAAAATGACGCTTAAATCAAATAGCCCATATTATTAAATAAATTATTAACTGCGAATCAATGTCCCACTGCTGGGAAAATGCCTTTGCGTATTTCTCATGCAAGCACCCAACGTAAGATGGAGTCATATGAGAGCCCAAAGATGTTAGTAGGAATCTATAAATACTAAAAAAATATTGAGTAACGGTATTATTCATAATGAGTTATCGGAGCTTCATAGGGGCGTTAATAGAAGCTTGTTAAAAAATGTTGCGCGTTTTATCTCTATTGAGACAATATGAATAACATTTTTTAACAAGCTCCTATTAACTGCCTTATAAAGCTCCGATAACTCATTATGAATAAGACCGTTAGTAAAAGCATAAAGCTCCATCATAATCTGTAGATAATTAGGCTCATATTGCGTGTAGAAACAATGAGTGTTTTGGCTGCACAAAAATCAAAATTGCACTAATCTGAAGCATCTGTAGAAAATAGTTACGCACTGAATCACGCGATGAAGTTACAAGAATTGATCGACACATGATTTAAACCTCTAGTAGAGGCCAGGAGGAGTCTTATGTTGAATATATAAGATCCAAACCCATAGCTCTAACGCCGTGCTCTAACTGCACGTTATTATAAATTAAAACGAGATATTGAAATATTTTAGCAGTTGCTCAATTTATTCAACCATAATACATAGAAAAAAGAACTGAAAATTAAAACATACTTCCGAGTAAAATAGTATTTTATGTATTCTGTAAATGCAAATGAAGTTTACATTACATTAAACAGTTTCCCATTTTAATAATAATAGGCCGGTCATCCGAACAACATCTAAAGCTTAATTCAATTGAAATGTATTCAGCAATTAAAATTCTTAGTTGTTGAAAGGAGTTCGTTAACACCTACGGAGAATTAGTGGAAAATGAAATTGAAATGTTGAGTTCCCAACCGTGCGGGCCACGGCGCAGGCGCCATGACTTCGTCAAGTGGCGATCTCACCTCGCACATCTTTTTAAATGCATCCAGACGACCGGCGGGTTTTGTTACGTTCATTTCCTCACCACTGCATACTGCATAATCGGGTGGTAAATATTTTACAAACTATACTCCGCTACACCGTCGACGATGATAATTTTAGTTAGATTGTAAACGTCGAGTCGTTTTCACTGATTGTGATATATTGCAAACTATACATAGATACCATTGCCATAGTATATAATAATGTCATTATCTTTATAAATATAATTCTACTGTACGTGTGCATGTCACTGAACTCCTCCTAAACGGCTGGACCGATTGGAAGCAAAGTGGAGGAGAAACAGCAGGAAGGCTGACCCTACCACCATGTGGGACGAATAGCCAGGAAGAGAGAGAGACTCTATCTGAACGGCACTGCGCTTACCATCAGGTGCAGTGTGGTCTCTTTGCCGCAGCATAATAAAAAAAAATTGAGCCCGGTATGGCGATAGGCTCGCCCCTTATCTCATCGTGGGAACATAATGGATTCGGCGAAAAGTGGGTGTACTGGTTTTCTCTCTGCCTACCCCTTCTGGGATTCCAGGCGTGAGTGTATATGTATGTATATACACAGTCAGGTCATAAGTATTGTCACACAGTAAAAACTTTTATTTTAGAATGCTGGCCACAAAAAAGTTTATTGAATTCGAATTTCAAATTGTTCATGAAAATAAAAATGTATACTTTTTAGAATTTTACTCATTTTTAAATATGGAGTGGACGCTTAAAGAAGACCGTGTTGCAGTAATTGCGTTGCATCGTTGCGGTTACGCGCCAATTCAAATTTTTGACATACTGAAAAATTTGAATATAACCAAAAGATTCGTTTATCGTACCATCAAACGATACAATGAAGACTCTAGTGTAGATGACAGGTCAAGAAGTGGTCGCCCTCGGTCTGTTAGGACTCCAGCAGTGATAAAAGCTGTGAAGGCGCGAATTCAAAGAAATCCCAAACGTAAGCAGAAACTGTTGGCCCTTCAGATGGGATTAAGCAGAACCACGGTGAAAAGGGTGTTAAATGAAGACTTAGGGCTTCGGGAATATCGAAGAAAAACAGGACATCGTTTGAATGCTCGTCTAATGGACCTGAGACTGAAGAGATGCCGCGCTTTGTTGAAGCGGTACGCGGGAAAAAAATATCGGGAAATTCTTTATTCAGATGAAAACATTTTTACCGTAGAAGAGAGCTACAACAAACAAAATGATAAGGTGTACGCACACAGTAGTGAAGAAGCGAGCAACCGTATTCCGCGTGTCCAACGAGGTCATTTTCCATCCTCGCTCATGGTATGGTTGGGAGTTTCTTATTGGGGCTTAACAGAGGTACATTTTTGTGAGAAAGGTGTAAAAACGAATGCAGTTGTGTATCAAAATACAGTCCTGACGAACCTTGTGAAACCTGTTTCTCATACCATGTCCAATAACAGGCACTGGGTATTCCAACAAGATTCGGCGCCAGCTCATAGAGCGAAGAGCACACAAGACTGGCTGGCGGCGCGTGAAATCGACTTCATCCGGCACGAAGACTGGCCCTCCTCCAGTCCAGATTTGAATCCGTTAGATTACAAGATATGGCAACACTTGGAGGAAAAGGCGTGCTCAAAGCCTCATCCCAATTTGGAGTCACTCAAGACATCATTGATTAAGGCAGCCGCCGATATTGACATGGACCTCGTTCGTGCTGCGATAGACAACTGGCCGCGCAGATTGAAGGCCTGTATTCAAAATCACGAAGGTCATTTTGAATAAACTTTAGTGTCATAAGAATCCATGTTTTGTTAAGTTCATTTTGGTATATAAATGGTTACATAATGAATAAACTTGTTTCAATTATTTTATATTAAACATGTGACAGAATTTATGACCTGACTAGGTATATATTTATAATGATTTATTGGAAACTATGAAGAATAGGTAAGTAGATATTAATTCAGTTAGGTCTTATCGAGGAAATAAGAGTGGCAGCAAAGAATGCAATCTAGAATACTATAAACTACGCATGATTTTAGAATAAATAGAAATAAAATCATAATAATATATACTAAATAAATAAGTGCCTATAATATGAGTATATACTATATATGTTAGAGGGGCGATAAGTATAGTATAGTCCCTCAACATCTTTTGAAAGTAGTCAGTGATAGTCCACGTTAAATTCAAACCGGCAATTAAAATACCATATTTAATAATTACAAAAAAGAAGAAAAACAAATAACACAAGCTGAAACCTTTATCCTCCAAGGGCAAGACAGACGTATAACAAAGATTCCCATGGTTCGCCAGAATTCTATATTTTGCTATCCCATCATTTTCTGATCCCTAAACTGCCACTATGCAAAAAATCATGTCGATCCATTGATCTATGAAAAGTAAACTATACATTTACTACTTTTCCGGGATAAAAAGTAGTCTATGTGCTATTCTAAAATATAATCTATCTCTCTGCCAAATTTCAACCAGATTCGTCCAACGTTTGTAGCGTGATTGAGTAGCAAACATCCATTGATCCATCCAAAAATTCACATTTATAATAGTAGGATCAAAAGTGAACAAACAACAAAAGAGTAACAAGGCGACAAAAAGACATTTATTCTCTAAAATTGAGTTTAGAAAGTAACATAAAAGTTGTCCTTATTTTTCCCTGAAAACCGCTTATTTACAAAAAGAAAAAGGTTTTTAAAAAGTTCTTCCTAACATGTTGAGATTAAATAAACTTCACGTAACTCTTCTCGAAAATCACACTATATAGCGTTTCGGGATTAAAATACTGACGGAGACAGTGTACGCCAGTGCCTCCTGTCTACTCCGAGAGCGGTTCATTGTTTATTCCAGGTGAATGCGACGCCGCCTCTAAGGGCAACGATCATAGAAAGAGTCTTTTGCTTGCTATACACGTGAATAAAAGTTAATATTTCATATTTAATATTGCTACTAAAAAATACTATTAATTAAATGAATCTTATCCTAAAAACAGTTATAAAACCCTAATAGTATTTTTGATCTGATTAACAAAGCGTAGCTTAAACACGAAATTGTAATTTATTTTACAACTATACGCATTAAGTCTATGTGCACCATACAATAGGTCTAAGTGGTGTAGTCCTAAGTTGAATTCTCAGGGCGAAAAAGCCTTATTTCACACATCATGTTTGAATGTATTCCGATACACATAATTAGACAAAATTCTATTAAAACTTTAATTTTTCCAAAATATACACTTATAATTTAAACATGGATAAATTAAGGCCTAAGAAAAAATATGTTATTATGATAAATCCGTTTTAAGATTTTTTTATTGCTTAATAACAAAGATATTGAGTTTAGTGTGCCAAAAACACAATTTATGGACACAAAATTACAATTTACTGAATGGTACTTATACAGTAGCGCCGATCTCAAACGCCATAAGACATAACAACTGTTCACCAACGTAGAATTCATCAATAACAATTACTTATTAACAATTTGTTTGTTATTATAGCCTTATTGTATTGGCCCTTGTATTATGACTCACTTATCTGCACAATAAAGAATTGGAATAACTCATACTGATTTCATTAATTTTCTATTTCATATTTTCTTTTCTAGGAGGTAATTAATCAAAAGATTGTATCAATAAAAATCTGAAATAGAATCCTTGCTGCATCTACACTGTGCCCTTAGCTATCAAATGTTTATGCAGAGAATCTGAAATTGATATTTGTAAGCATTACATACACCACACCCTGATATAAATAAATCAAAGTATTGTGTCCAAAGGTAATATTAGAGAAAGCACCGCGCTTTGTTTTTGTACAACACAGAACACATCAATCACTGTGGCTCCCATATACGAAACCAAACAATGTTCGTTCACAGATGTTTACGCCCAAATGTAGGTATTTCGGTAATAACCTTGATGACATGCTTTTCTAATATGATCGTATTAACGTATCGGATAGTTTTAACGAGCTAGGGTAAAAAAAGGTTGCTATTAAATGTATGAGTATTTTTTCGGTTTTCTAATCATTCAGACATCCTCCGTGGCGCACCGGGCGAGTTAAATCAGTTTTCGGCTGTGAAACGGGAGATCGTGGGTTCGATTCCCGCACCGAGAAAAATATTTGTGTGACCGATAGATATTTGTTTCGGGTCTGGGTGTTGTGGGACCGTTGTAGTGTGTAAGTAAATAACACCGTAGTCCCTCGTAGTTCTTGATTCCCGCGATACAGGTTTTACCTAGTGTGGAGTAAGAACTGTGTGTGTGACTGTTGGGTGTATTTATTTTATTCATCTAAAGAAACATTAAAATCTTTAAACATACAGAATTTAGAAACATATAAGTTTAAGTATTTTCAGTATAAGTTTGATTTTCATCAAATGAGCAATTTGAGCTCGGTTACCCGTCAGCCAGTGTACATCCGGTTTTTATCGAGGGTATAGAGTTTGGGTACGATGTTTGGTCGTTTTGCGCTCTTCTGAGTACTCTGACACTAGACACTCGACCGCTTCCTCAACTTCTTGCCCATGGCGTAGTGTGAAGAAACAGGCCGGCATGATTGTGTTCAGTAGCGAGGGATAGTGTCACTCGAGACTCTAATTAGACGGCACTGCGCTTACCAACTGCAGAGTGGTCACTTTGCCGTGCTAGGATAAAAAAAAACATATCTAAATAAATAACACTCATAACCATTCATAATCTTGCCCCGTCGTATGTCGTAACTATCAGAGATTTGCAGTCTCACAACTCCTAGGGCCCGATCTCATTATTTTTGGACCACACAAACATATGTCTCGGTGAGAAGTTCCAATCCACAGACACTTGTTTTATAGCCAACTGCTCGTCCACTACATGACACAAACTGCCTTTTGGTTAGTACATACACTCACAAGGGAACATGAGCAAAAATTAAGAACATAATATTTATAATGAGTCTTTCATAACAATAATTTCCATTTGCTTTAACTTCACTTTACGGTGTAACTCACTGTTCAGCAATTCAGAAATGATCAAAATAAAATATTGGAAGATTTCACCTCCACTGCCTCGGTGGCGCAGTTGTAAATGCGTACGCGTTACGACTGCTATTCTGAGGTCTTTGGTTTGATCCCCAGGTTGGGTAAAAGTGATTTTCGGTTTTTCTACTACAAAATACTCAGCCCGGAGTATGTAATTGTGCCCGGTATGGCGATAGCCCCGCTCCGTCACATCATGAGTCGGTGATAAGCACGGCCAAATGTGGGTGTACTGGTTACACCTCTGCCTACACCTTCGGGAATTACAGTGCATATGTATATATATAAGACACCATCTTCACGTACCCATATAGTCAAGTAAAATAACGGCATAATTTTCACGAGGAGTATGAAAGCTTACCTTTAAAGTTTTAATACTCAAGATTTCGGTCATTAACTGTGACCACTTCCACAGGCATTCGAATAACACATACACTAAACTGCGAGTTCGGTGTAAAGATAATTTTATTATTTGAATGGAGTGATGATGCTGCGAAAATCGTAAGTGAATGGACGTGGAAAACGCGACCTTTTATGCTCCGTGACCGGATTACAAATTGATCCGAGATAGTGTCACACGCTTTCTAACCTCAGTGTGATCGCAGGAAAAATTATTTAATAATTTTCTATGAAATATATCTTGCTTGTACATTTTTAAATACTTATATTTTATTAAAGAAAAGAAAAATATTCTTTTATTATTATAAATTCCACTAAAAATTATAAATTGTTATATATCACAGCAATTTTATAAACAATGTAATTCCGTTATTATAAAATGCATCAATATCTTACGCCAAACAAAATCTGTTAATCTATACTAATATATAAAGAGGTAAAGTTTGTGAGTTTGGATGTTGACGTAATCTCAGAAACTACTGGTTCGAATTGAAAAAATATTTTAGTGTTGTATAGCCCATTTATCGAGGAAGGCTATACGTACTGTTAGGCGACCGAGCCTGTTTGTCATTTTAAAAAAAACTACGAGTTCTACCACACTATATTTATTTCGAGAAACTTAATTACATATACACACACACTGACTTCTGAATTTCTGAGCCGCTAAACCGTACTCCGCGAGGTCTAAATTGTAACTGACTTATTAATTGAATAATTTAAATGTATTGAAGTAAAATGACAAAATTGCTGACAATGCAACTTCCAATGGAATAAAACATCGTCATATGTTGAAATGCTGAGTGCGCTTTATGTGCATAGAAAAAAGGGTTATTACAGTACCTATAGGCTATAGGTATAGGCACGTATAGGCTCCATGATAATATCACGCTTTGACAAATAAGAGCGGAGTATTAATGAAAAATGTTTCAAAAGAAGATCGGTATAGGTGCGACAGTGCACCAGACAACTCCTTGGATTGTATACTTTTCTCCTAAAAATAACTTCCACGCGGGCGAAGCCGTGGGCAACAGTTAGTAAGCTATATTGTGGAAACATTCAAAATAGTTTACGCAGCTACGTAGTTGTCTAATTTGCTGTAAATGAATCATCCATCAGGATTGCGCGTCGCCTCATGTGATTAGAGTGATTAATTATGTAGAAACTTAGATCTATTATTTATAATATATCTAACTCAGTCTCCCCCGTGACCATGAAGGCTATAAAGTCTTCGAAACGTCGGGTTAAAAAAAGTACACCGACTTCAATAAAAAACAAATTATGCGTCACTATAAAATTTGAGGGTTGCCCTTGATTTTTCTGAGATCCCATCATCAGATCCTGACTTGGTGCCAATGGGACCACCTGGGAAGTATACCCTTTTAAACAAAAAAAAGAATTTCTCAAATCGGTCCAGGCGTCTTCGAGTAATCGGGTAACATACATAAAAAAAGATTCCGACGAATTGTTAACCTCCTCCTTTTATTTAAATCGGTTAAAAAAAAAGATTCCGACGAATCGTTAACCTCCTCCTTTTTTTGAAGTCGGTTAAAAAAAGTAAAATAAACTGCTATATAATCCGTAAACTTCGTTTTATTTCAATATAATATAATAGTTATAATATAACATTAATATCTATCTATACATATAAGTAGAAAATATCTATACATATAAGTTCCCTTGCTGCGTCTGTCTGAACGCGATAAACTCAAAAACTACTCAACGGATTTTCATGCGGTTTTCACGAATAGTTAGCGATTCATGAGGAAGGTTTAGGTATATTATAAAAGGTTTGTGTAAATTGCCTGAAATATGACGATAATTGTCCAATATATAGAATACCATGCTGACTGGGAACTTAAGAGTGGGACAGATAAGACATCTAAACATAATTTTGATCGTTTTTAAACTAAAAACGGAAGTAGTTATTAATGTTCTATTTAAAAATATGTTAGGTTATTTATTTATTATATTTTAAAAGTAAAGAATATAGATTCTTCATTTTAAAATATTTGCATTGGTATTAAAAAATATATATGTATTAACATTTTTGTTATATCCTGGCATGGCAAAGTGACCACACTGCACCTGATGGTAAGCGCAGTGCCATCCAATTAGAGTACCGAGTAGCGAGAGACAATCCATCCCCCGCTACTCAACACAATCAGGCCGACCTGCTTTTCACACTACGCCATGGGCGAGAAGGTGACAAGAAACTTGCAAAAGTCATCGGTGATTGCTATTTGGGCTGATTTCGAATATACAACTTTCGTCTCGGCAGTCTATATCCACTCCTAACTAAGGTAGAGCTACCTTTTTCACAAGTTATAATCTTATATTTGTAACTAGCTGGTGCTCGCGGCTCCGCCGAGAGAAAGAGTAGTTTGGGAGAAAAAGTATACAATACAAAATACCAATTTTCATGCGTTTAACTTAAAAAATGACAGATTTTCATATAAACTTTCTTCCCCTATTTTACTCCCTTCAGGGTGGAATTTCCAAAAATCCTGAAATATATATATTTTTTTTTTTGACTAAAAGGTTAAATACTAATTTTCATAAACTTAACTTCAAAAATGACGGATTTTCATACAAACTATCATCCCCTATTTTCCCCCCTTAGGGGTGGTATTTCCAAAAACCCTTGCTTAGTGGATGCCTACGTCATAAAAGGTACCTACTGTCAAAATTTCAAGTCTCTAACCCCAGCCGTTTAGGCTGTGCGTTGATCGATCAGTCAGTCAGTCAGTCAGCTTCTTCTTTTATATATACAGATAGTTGTTGAATTTCCAGCTCAATTTAAAAATAAAAAGTATAAGAACAAACAATAACACAAGATTAATTTTTAGTGTGACTTAATTTATCAGTTAGCATTACTCATTTATCATTATAATCTTTAGCATGACTAGTCTCAAAACACATACTAATTACTTGAAACTCCTGTATTATATTTCATTACCAACCTGTATATTATAAGCTTCAAAATAGCCTTATCTATAGAAGACTTGCAATATCGCTGTACCCAATTTATAATGAACCTCCCCATTCACTTTCCCATTTCAACGGACGCAGAGCTTAACGACCTGGCAGGGGTCTTGGTTATGACCGGGTCTGTACAAAGCCCGTTTTATTTAAGGCAGCCTGCCAATGAACAGGAGATAGCTGGCCGATGTTCGGAAAACTAGCGCAGTGAACCAATTAAACAAAGTATTTGTTAGAAAACTAACGTCGGTCGGGTGTAGAATTGTAGATAACAGTTGAGATCCTACGTGGAGTATTGGTATCGTAAAACCGAGTAGGTGTCTAGGTGCAATTTTAATTAATTATTTAGAATATGCAAACGGCCCGAACCAAGAGGTTCGCTAACCAAAAATAGCTACTTATTGTGATTTCGTATTATTTAATACAATTCTGCACTTTGTACTGTTTTTAGCGCTTTAGGATTCTTGGAAAAATTATTTAAAGCAGCATGTCCGTAGTCGTTGTTGTCGTTTGGTATGATATATGAATCTATGATAAAGAAAAAACTTTATTTTTTAACCGACTTCAAAAAAGGAGGAGGTTAACAATCGTAGGAATCTTTTTTTTATGTATGTTACCCGATTACTCGAAGACGCCTGGACCGATTCGAGAAATTCTTTTTTTTTTAAAAGGGTATACTTCCCAGGTGGTCCCATTGGCACCAAGTCAGGACCTGATGATGGGATCTCAGAAAAATCTAGGGCAACCTTCAAATTTTATAGTGACGCATAATTTGTTTTTTATTGAAGTCGGTGTACTTTTTATGAATTAAAAAACTTTTTTATAATTAATGAAACATATTTTTCGTGAAAAGAAGATACGCATGAATACTAACTTGTCTAAACTGTACTAAATATTATGTTTAGCTGTGCCTTTTCTTAGTTTAATGCAACATAGCAACTTCCAAGGCATTCTAAATGTGATTGATATGTGTTCGAAAAATATTGTCAATATTTAATACAGAATTAATAACTATAACTAGGAACCAGGAATATGTTACGACAGTTTATACAAATTGAGTTCCAATTGTACATTATATAGACGCGGTAGATAATAAACATCTGCGAGACGTGACTGTGAATCGATTTCATGAGATATTTTGGACGAAGCTAAAACGAGAAATCGAGCGGGGTTAGGTCAACCGACAGTATACATACTTATATGTATGCATGTGTCCTTAGTCGGTAATAGAAGCCTTGTCGGTAAAACAGACATACCAACGCCTTCACCCGAAATGAGTGGGCAGAGCAGTGCATACTTATCGAATATCGACAGGGTCATTTGGTCATTTTGTTCACACTCTGCAGAAAGCTCAAATTGGAATTATTAGTTGTCTTAAATTACCTTACGTTAAGATTATAACCCTTATTTGAGAGGTTCTATTGAATTGAAAAACTAAAGTTAGAAATAAATTAGTTGTTAAGCATTTTGTAAATATGTGTGGGTAGATTGTGAGGGTACGACTTATTTATTAGACATGTCGAGGGTATTCCATAAATATCCGTGGGAAGATTGGCGATAATTACCAACTGAGTGGGGTGAAGAGTTGCTTTAAAAGACGGCTCTCGAGCGCTTCACACTACAGTCCGTTCTGGGAGTCCGTTCTGGGACTGTCTACAGCGTTATGCTGTCCGTGCGCACTTGGTATTTGGTGACTAATTGGTACATCTTGACAAGGAATTGTTTTCTTATACTAAACTATAGTAAGTAATTAAGTTATAGTTTACACTGCTGTGCTGTGAGGTAGGTACTCGTTGCTCATTTCTGAAATTGCATGTCAACGAAATTTATTTATTTAGAATGGACATCCAGTTAAAACCTTCATTAAAACCATGTAGGTAACCTAACATTCTAAGGATATCACAGCATCGAATTAAATTAATTAGTTTAGTTAAATTAAAAAATTAATTAGTTAATTATCATAACCAATCGATTAGTTTCGACAAATCTATTTTTCAACCATTCTTTATCGCAACAAGTCGTTAGTTTATTCAGGATTAAGTAGTTATATACCGTTTAAGAAAAATGGAATTCCTTGGGCTCAGTCATAAACTTAAAAGTTTTTCTAATAGACGATAAGGATATATTATGCAAAATGATATCTCGGATTGAAATCTAATTAGGTATATGATTTATTTTTGTGGAAACCAATCCTTAATTTAAATAAAGGATGGAATCTTAGATTTATATTCCGTCAATATTTCAAGTAGATCGTTTCCTCGTTTCAGAGTGGCTGCCATGTTGGGAAATCACATCTAAGTTCCTTGCATACTTAATTTGTCTCGAATCACATGTTCTATCTTAAATAATCAATCGTTCAGACGTCGTGTTATAGACTAGGGATAAATATTTTGCGTTTTTTTTACATTTTTGAAAAGCATTTCATTATTAAAATTACACCTCAAAGATACATTTTTTAATTATGATAGGCACACAATTTCAACATATTTTATTTACATTTCTAAGGGATCTTCTATTAAATGGTGTGTTCGGTTTCTTTCGGTAAGTTAAACTAATTAAAGCACTGACATTATTTAAAAATATAGACAACAGCGTAAGTTATAAAAGTTCACTGATGTATTGTCAAAACTGGATGTTCTATCTAAAATACTTTATCCCGGGTATTAATAGGGAATTACTGACTTTCAACTGTCGATACTGTCAGAAGCGGGGTACTGCAAAAAGCAAATGATACATAGACGGCATCTGTCATAGCCTATAATATTTTTTTATAAATATGTAGCCGGTATGTATCGTTTGGTTGATGAAAATAAATACATACATATACACTTACGCCCGTAATCCCCGAAGAGGGTTAGGCAACGGTATAACAGTACACCCACTTTTCACAATGCACAATTCCAGACTCCGGGCTGATATTGAGTATTTCTAAATAGAAAAACCCAATAATAATAAATAACTACCCGACGTGGGGATCGAACCCGAGACCTCAGCGCAGCGTAACATGCGTTATTAGAACTGCGCCACCGAGGCTGTCAAATAAATAAATTTAAGTAATAATAAATGGTGACTTCTACAGCTTCGGTCGCTTTAATTATCACTTTATATGAATACAGCAGCAGCGATAGCCTAGTTGGTTGCGGTACGGACTGCCAAGACGAAAGTCGTATGTTCGAAACCCAAGTGGCATATACCTCTGACTTTTCTAAAGTTATGTGTGTATTAAAATATTAATTATCGCTTGCTTTAACGGTGAAGGAAAACATCGTGAGGAAACCTGCATACCTGAGAATTCTTATAAGAATTTCGAAGGTATGTGAAGTCTACCAACCGGCATTAGGCCAGCGTGGTGGACTAAGGCCTAACCCCTCTCATTAGTAGAGGAGGCCCGTGCCCAACAGTGGGACAATGTTTAATACAGGGCTAGTATTATTATATTATATGAATACACGTAAGGCAAAGAGCTGAAAATACGGAAAAGTATTTCGGTCTTATAAGTGCTATCTGTGAGTCTGTTATGCATTGGACATAGGGAAGATTAAGGTCCTGATATTAATCAGAGAAACATAATTATAAATGGAATTAACAAAAATAAAATAAACAAAAAATGTATCTACATTATTTACTTTCCAAAATTAAATGAGCACATAAAAGTTATACAAAAAATATTTGATATTATTTTGCGAATGCTATCCGCGCCGAAACCGTCTGGCGGAATAATTAAAAATCTTATGATAGGACGCAACTCCCTGGAGCGTGCAGGGCGCAAACAATGGTTGCACTTTGCAATTAGCTGTAACCCCAATGCGGATCTTTATGTACCTACTTATACTTCCATGCATTGATGTAAATTAGCCGTGCGTTTTATTTATATTTTGAGGTTATTTCTAATGTGTGTAGGATTCATTGTACAAAGTTTTGGCAATTATGGAACAAATTTATATTCCCATAAAATATTTTGATTGACAGTGCCAGGTTCAAATTTTACGTTTTTTTATCCCGGCACGGCAAATTGACCACACTGCACTGTGTAGCTTCTTCACACTACGCCATGGGCAATAAGGTGAAGAGGCCGTCGAGGGTCTAGTGTCAGAGTACTCAGAAGGCTCCAACACGGCCAAACATCGGCCAACACTAGACCCCTGACAAAATTGATGTACCCTGGATGTACTCCAGCTGATCCCGGAACGCTCTTGCGTGTGCCACTGTGGCGGGTTTTACACTCTGTGTAAGGTGGTCGCTATACGGGAGGATGTAACTATCCTAGCGAACCTTAATTACATTGTATATTGTACTTAAAATATTATAAAATAAATTGGTCAGTTTTCACTATAATTCAGATAATTTCTAGGTTAGTTAGTAGCAATTCAAATAGCGTTCGTTCTGATCTTACATCATCAAACAAACATAAACTAAGTTAAGTAGTCACGTAGTCTGCATTATGGAAGTATTTCAATATTCTTCCGTGAAGCGTAACAGGCATTCAACACGGCAATAGCATCCGCACTTGGGTTGCCTGCGAACTAATATCGGAAGGTAAAATTGATTCTAAGAGTTTATATTGCTACAGTTTGATTCTTTTCAGGTAAAACTATGATTGTTCGGAAAGTAATTTCGTTTTTCCCAACTAAGGACTAATTTGTATTGAAGCACTGAAGCCGCATATTTATCATCTACTTAGACAGCTGATGCAGCAAGGCTTGGTTGTAAAAAAACGGTTGATTCCATGCAGAATGCAAAAAATATGGAAGTGAAAAGCAACATTTTCGGCAAATTTCTGTTTTTTTTACTTTAGAAAGGGTAAAAATGCCCTTCAAGCAAGAAAAAAGTATCCGATGTGTATGGAGAAGATGTATTGACAGAACACCAGTAAAGCATAGATAAAATAAATAAGAAACTTTAGAAGTCAGACGTGCCATTAGGGTTTCAAACATATGACTTTCGTCTTGACAGTTCGTACCACAACCAAGTCATGATTCTTTAATGTAGTACCTAAAGACAAAAGAAGAATCCTGGGCAAGGACGGATATAAAGAAAAAAATATTTTGACGTCTATGGCCCATTTGGCGAGCATCTGATTAAGAGAGCCGCAGGTTCGATCCCCGCACCGATGGATGTTGTGAACCACAAATATCAAATGTATAGGTCTCACAAGACCGATGGTCTCTAGTAGTTTCTGATACTCGCAAGATAATCTGTATATATAAAAGAAGAAACTGACTGACTGACTGACTGATCGATCAACGCACAGCCTAAACGGCTGGGGTTAGAGACTTGAAATTTTGACAGTAGGTACCTTTTATCACGTAGGCATCCACTAAGGAAGGGTTTTTAGAAATACCACCCCTAAGGGGGTAAAATAGGGGATTAATATTGTATGAAAATCCGTCATTTTTTAAATAAACGCATGAAAATTGGTATTTTGTATTGTATACTTTTTCTTCCAAACATGACCTCCACGCGGATGGAGCCGCGAGCAACAGCTATACTATTATACAATGGAAGCAGGACTATGTATATGATTGTTGGGTGATATTTATTTTAAAGAAAACACACAAGAGCATTGCTGAAGGCAAAAACCAGTAGATACATTACAAAAACATTCAAATTATTTTCATCTTCTTAACATAGTATAAAACAAAGTCGCTGTCGCTGTCCATCCCTATGTGTGCTTAAATCTTCAAAACTACGCAACGGATTTTGAAGTGCTTTTTTTTAATAGATAGAGTGATTCAAGAGGAAGGTTTATATGTATGATACATGCATAGTATTGTACAGGTTTCTGGATTGTACACCTTTTCTTACAAAAATAACCTCCACGCCGGCGGAGCCGCGAGCAACATCTAGTTTTAAAATAAAATTTAAGTCATTTCAAACAATTGAAACTTGAATGAACGTTGAAACGTTCAGTGAGCACATGCTGACTTATAAGTACAGTACAATTGTATTAATATACTCGTTTCCACAGTAGGCAACTACACTTGTTCCCAACCTTTGAAGAGTTTGCAAGATTTCCTATTACCGCACCGCTTCCCCCAGCTTCAACTTTATGTACCTTGTTGGTGGAATCCACCATTTTATATTTATTTCCTTAAACTACAAGTACCTCGCATAGTTTTCTAAAGGAACCCCTGCAAAATCAAATAATTTTTTAACCGACTTCAAAAAAAGGAGGAGGTTCTCAATTCGACTGTATGTTGCTTTTTTTTTTTTTTTTTTTTTTTATGTTTGTTACCTCGTTTCTCTGTACTGTGTGAACCGATTTCGACCATTCTTTCTTTGATTGAAAGCTGGTGCTTGTCATTTGGTCCCATAAAAATATGGTGAAGATCTGATGAATATCTTCGGAGCTGGAGAGGGTAACTCCTTAAAATTAAGTAGTATTCCAGTGGTTCTTTTTGCATTACGTTCATTCAGTGGTGTTTTCTTTTGGTACTCTATTCAACGTACCTATTTTTTATTTGTACCACTAAAAAGCAAAAAATAAATTATAACTTTTTAAATAAAAATAAAACCGTCTTCAAAAAAACCCGGACACAACTAAAAAGCAAAAAATAATTGGTTACATTTACATCAATTAATTATATACAATTTAAATCAATTATTTGGAGTCGGTGCCAGCCAAAACATGGAAAAACAGTATAATCAGGTATACAAAAAATATAAAGTAGATCCATACTTGGTTTTTATGAATCTAAAAGTAAAGAGAAAAACACCGGCACCGACTCCAAAAATAATTGATTTAAATTGTAAATAATTAATTGATGTAAATGTAACCAATTATTTTTTGCTTTTTAGTTGTGTCCGGGTTTTTTTGAAGACGGTTTTATTTTTATTTAAAAAGTTATAATTTTTATTCTAGCAAAATTTTGCCTGCACCTTTGTATAAACGGGCAGGTGGGTCGACAACTACAACATTAAATTTTAAGTTAGCACGTAAATTATTATTTTAAATTCTCCCACAACCGAGTGTGGGTTTATCTAATAGCGTTTCTTATTATAAGGCCAATAAAGTAAAAAAAATACAAAAATATTGCAAACGAGTTATATATATACTTAGGTAATTATTAAGTTTAGTCTGTTTAGTTGCATTTAGCGCTCTAGAATTCGTCAAAATAATATTTATTCAGTAGAATACAATAAACAATAGCCTACATAATTTAACCCCTAAAAACATAATACGAATTCAAAAATTGTATAAAAGTCTTCGAACTTTCGCACAATCAAACCTACCAAGGAACCTATTAGGTGACTATAAATATTTTATCGAAAACAATATAATAATAAATCTTTATTGTCATCTCCAGAAATACACTGAAACTTATACTTATGAACTACTAAAATTAGTATATACATAATACAATACTAAATGAAATCATTGTAATAAGTACAATGTATTGTGAGAAAGAAATACACAATATGCAACTTTAATTTCTTGGTCCCTACACTAGGCGTTGCCTGTATCGTAGGTGACCAAAACTTACATTATTTTTTATACATTCATTAAATCATCGTAAACTTAGTGTCCAGTATGTTTATATGAGCAGTCTCCATATCTACATCCACTTACGGCCAATTTTAATAAACAATCCTTATTCTATACTGCAGATCGTTCCGACAAATAAAAAAAAATCGTTTATTAAAAAAATAGACTTATGGAGACTTATTACTACCTAAAAAGTATGTAATACAAAAAATTAGATCCTTAAAACTAGTATTCCCAGGAGCACCCAAACTAGGCATAGCCTGTATCTCTGGCTACCATTTACAGAGTTAGGTACATCTGAGTACAAGAAAATTCAGTACCTACACGTGAATAAATGAAAATAAACCAGCTTTAAAAATATATAGGTACTAGTTGTGCACAAACAAAATCTATCCAAACTAAGTGACGGTCTTTTAAATTTAGTTCTTCAGAAAATTTTGTGTTATGACTGTAGAGCTTAGAATGTATTCAGTGGATTCTCATAGTCCAATTTTTTTAGGAAACCAAATACTTTGCTAGAGCACTCTTTAACTGAACAAGTCCTAATAGGGCATAATCTAGAGACCTTGTTGTAAATCGAGGGATATGCATAGTACTGAAACTTTTTCGCGAAACATGATTTAACTGAAGGCTGTTTTAGAATTAAAATTCTCTTATTTAATAATGCTCAGTTTTCTGTAGAGTTTAATGTAATTTATGGGTCGAAACACAGGCTTTAAAGATGTATAACCGGCGAACACTGAGAACTCCGGCTTCTTTATATAAACTATTTGTAGGGGATCTGAAGGGTTTGTACAAAATGAGCCAGTAAGAATTAAGTTTGAATGCCATGCCTACGAATGACATAGTTTGATTGGTTTATTTTCTGGTTTGATCTGGAAACGCTGATTGAGGTTGCTTATTGAAATTGGCCATTAGTCTGTAGCGCGGTTTTTAGAACTCTAGCTCTACATAAGGTTGTATGTTTGGTACGCGTCAGCGATGCGTAGAATTGGCGTGGATGCGTTCGGAAATTAGCCCTTTTGTGTTATGCGGAAAGCCACAAGCCATAGCACAGGCAGCTAGGATGTGAAGCGTCTACATACGTCTGCGGCCCTGGGCAGAGTGCAGACTAATTAGAGCTGTGGCTTTGTAAAAAAAACTGCTAATAGACACCTGTTAATACCGGTAGTGTTTTAATTCTAAGGGTTATCACTGTAACAACATTTTGTAGTGAAAACACGTAAGAGTAATTTCTCGGGTTTGACACGACCATAAATATTCAAAAAGTGTACCTACATAATAAAGTATGTACACTTATTTCATGTTTTGTGGTGTAATTTCATTTTTTTTATTTTCGTAGTCATCTCGTAAATCTTTATTACCTACTATAATGAAAATCGAACTAAATATAATGGCTTCCACTAACGATTAGGTATGTAGATACATACAAACTTTTTATCGACCTACATTTTTGGAATACCAAAATAGCACAAGCTATCTAACTGGCTAGCTATTTTATAATTTTTTACATATAACATACACACAATTCGATGTACACAATTTAAATATGTAATCCTGCATTTTATTCTAATAAAATTATTTCTAATTAACAAGGAATATTCTAATATTCCTTGTTAATTAGAAATATATAGAAATATTTATTAGAAATATATATTTTTTTGGCAAACTTAAGAACTATATAAAATTGAATGGTATAAAAACTGAACATTGGTGTGCTGTTCTCTTGACTCATCTCACAGACGAGTCATACCGTTTAGTTCAAAATCTTGTACATCCTCATAAAGTCGAAGAAGTAACGTGGGATAAACTGGTAGAATTATTGGACAGCCATTTCCAGCCTAAGAGGTCAACGTTTGCTGATAGGGCAAAATTTTGACTGACTGACTGTGAGAGTCTTGAAGATTGGGCGGCGCGTTTACGAGGGCTCGCTATATATTGCGATTTTGGTTCCGAGTTGGACATGCTTTTGCGGGACAAATTTATTTTGGGCCTAAAGGTAGGACTAGAAAGAAATCGTTTATTTGAACAAGATCTCAAGTCGCTAACGTTGTCTAAAGCGTTGTCTAAAGCGTTAGAGATAGCTCAACAAGTTGCATGCGCCTACGCCGCGCGTTCCTCTGTCGGCACCGCGGCCGGGGAGCAGCCTATCAAGCAAGAACCTGTGTTTAGAACCAGCAACCGCCGAGTATACAAGGGGCCGGCCGCGGCGCAGGCGACCACGATGGCAGGAATTCGTTGTTTTGTGTGCGGGCTGAAGAATCATCTCGCGGACAACTGCCGTTTTAGAGAGTATCGGTGCATTAGTTGTGGTGTAAAAGGCCACCTTAAGAAAATGTGCAATGTTAAAAAGGTCAACAGATCGTCTTTAAATAATGTAGCCGTAGACGATGACAATACTGCATGTAAAGAATGCGGTTTATTTAACTTGAGGTACGTGAACTATGAGCCATTAAAAATTGATGTAAATATAGGCAGTGTAACCCTTTCAATGGAACTTGATTGTGGTGCCGGTCGTAGTGTAATGTCGGAAATTTTTTATTTGCAACATTTTAAGTTACTAAAATCCGATATTGTTTTTTGCCTTTATACAAAGCATAAAGTCACACCCTTAGGACATTTCTTGTGTGAGATTGAATATAATAATATGAAACGGCATATAAAATTTTACGTCATTAAGGACGGTGGTCCTCCATTATTAGGGCGTGATTTTATGGTGCAATTTAATATGAGTTTAGTTTGTTCATCGGATATCAATACTTTAAAGTTAGAATCAACAAATAGTGACGTGCAGCAGATTCTCGATGAATTCCAAGAAATCTGGAAGGATGAGCTCGGGTGTTTCAATAAATTTGAAGTGAATTTACATTTAAAAGAGAATGCTCTGCCAAAATTTTTTCAAAGCACGTTCTATACCTTTTGCCCTTAAAGACAAAGTTGAGGAGGAGCTAGATAGGCTTGTTAAATTAGGAATTTTAGTTCCAGTACAGTTTTCTGACTACGCAACCCCTATTGTACCCGTATTAAAGGAAAATGGAAAAATTAAAATAGCGGGAGATTTTTCTTGCACATTAAATAAGGTCTTGAAAATTGACAAATATCCTCTACCTCATATTCAGGAAGTGTTTGCAAAAATTGGAGGTGGGCAACATTACTCTAAGCTTGACTTGAACAATGCTTATAATCAATTTTGTCTTTCTAAATCCTCACAAGAACTTACAACTATAAATAAATCACAAATTTATCACTACCCATCCTTTGTACATATCTTAGAGCTTCCGAGATTGCAATTAGTTCAACTGTCATTATACATAAATGCCCATTACAAATTTTAAATTTCCCACTATTTTTATTTTTGGGATCAAAGAAGGCAGCACCGCATATGTTATCTTTCTTTGATCCATCTGTGTATATATGCAGATATCCCTTGTATTTATTATGAAGTTCCTCTAGTACAATACATTTCAAACTATTCATGTGATAATATTTCTTAGCCATTTTTGTGTTATGTAGCTTAGATTTAATTATCTTATGTAAATTTATATTAGAAACCCAGGTGTCCAAGCCAAACATTTCCAAAGGATAACTGGATGAAACAATGTCCTCTCTTGTTTTGATATATACTGACACTAATAATGGTATTTTTTTATTTAACCAATATCTGTATGGAAGTAGGTTTGACAAATAGTTAAGAAAATCCAAAGTAACATTGTTAAAAAATGACTGGGATTTAAGACAATATTTTGTAGCTAAATATTTCCGACGCAAATGCAGTGGAGGCAGGCATAACTCATTTTCCATTACATGAATGGGTGTGGTTTTGATAAAACCCCCAATTATGCGTAACGCAATATTTTGCGTCTTGTCTAATCTAATTAGGTTACATTTTGCTGCATTATCATAAATAAAGCTTGAATAATCAATCCTACTTCTAATCAGAGAAATATAAACTCTTCGAAGATGTTTGGGATGAACCCCCCAAGAAGAACCTGCCAAAATCTTCAAAATATTTAATACTTTCAATGCTTTTGCATTGATTTCTTTTATATGCCTATTCCACTTTAAAGATCTATCCATCCAAATACCTTACACAATCTACTACTGGTATTGCTTTACCGTTAATGGCTACCTCAACTTGATCTCTTCGATGCCCCCTACTAAATAAACAGAGCTGAGTTTTTGAAAATGAGATGTCCAATCCAATCTGTTCCAATAATGAGGAAATATTAATTATACAATTTTGAATATCCAATGTACTTTTTTGAATGTTCTTGTTCTGTACATAAAAAACAAAGTCATCTGCATATTGTAGGCTTTTAACTGTAATATTATCAATTGATTGGCAAATCTTATATGTTGCTATATTAAACAAGATGGGAGAAAGAGGGTCTCCTTGAGCTAAACCTTTGCCTGTCCATCTAATTAGAGTGTTACTATTGTCATCTTCTTTTATTTTAAGACATCTTTTACTCAAAAAGTCTAATAGGTAATTGCAAATTTTAGCACCAGCATTTACTTCATCCAACATAACAATTAATTCCTTAACTAGAACATTATTATATGCTTCATTAATATCAAGGAAGCAGGCCATTGTCGGTATATTTTTAACAAAACCTGTCTGTATCTGAAGAGTCAATCTGGCTATGCAGTCAACACTCGACTGACACTTACGAAACCCGGATGTGGTAGGTTCTAAAATATTATTTTTTTCTGTGAACCACTCAAGGCGTTTTTTTAGCATTGTGTGAAAAGTTTTACAGATGCAGGAAATCAGTGAAATAGGTCTAAACTTTGGCGGAGAATTAATCTCAATATTAGGTTTAGGAACTAGAATTATTCTTATATCGCGCCATTGAACTGGGATAGAGGTATTGTTAAATATTAAATTATAAATTTTAAGAAGAAAAAGCTTGCCTTCTATGGGAAGATAATACAGCATAGAATATGTGATACCATCTTCCCCAGGTGCAGAATCTTTTTTTTTAAGCAACTAAATAATTCATGAGAGGAAAAATCACTCTCTAATTGTGTGTTATGTGAAGTACATAAAGGTGAAAGCGGCGCTACATAATCAGGAGCAAGAGACCGGATCAACATTTCTTTCTGATCATCGTGTGCACACAGTCTGTTATTCCTAACACCTTTTATCCACCGCATTTTACGCCACATGTCAGAGGAGCTTGTTGTCTCATTTATCTGTCCACAAAAGTCCCTGAAACTATTTGATTTAGCTTTTCATATACTTTTTTTTGCTTCTGCTACTCTCTTATTCAAAATACTTAAATTTGTGTATTTGTTTTGGATTTTTCCTAAAAATTTTTAATGCCAGCCTGCGTCTATCAATACCTAGAGATAAGACTGGAGACCAATAAGGTTTAGGCACAAATGACTGTGAGGGATTCTTATATTTTTTTTTGTATGGTATACTTTGATCGGCAGCATGATTTAGTTTTTCTATGAAAAAGTTATACATCGACTGAACATCTCTATTAAACAAAGCTGTATTATTTCCAGTAAAGCTACTGAGACAGTCGTCATGATACCGTTGCCAGTCCGCTTGTTTAAAGTTGCGGGTTCTGTTGAAACTTGGGATATCAGAATATTCTAATTGGAATTTAATAAATATGTGATCGCTGCCAAGATTTTCCCTACTAACACCCCATTTAAAAAGAACTGCTATGTCTGTTGTCACAAAGGTGATGTCGGGTGAGCTTTGTTGAAGAACACCGTTAACTAATTTAACCCTTGTAGCTCCCCCATTATTTAGAGCTATAAAATTATAATCCAAACTAGCCTCATATATGTGAATACCTCTAGTATTGACTTTATTGGACCAATTTGAATGATGACCGTTGAAGTCCCCAGCTATTATAGTTTTTTGAGAAAATAATGAAAATACCTGATCCCAGTCACATTGAAGTACACTAACTGACGGTGGACAGTATACCGCCGCTACGTGCTTTACATATTTACAATTAAAAATCTCAATACATATTATCTCAATACCTGGGTTTCTTAAAGTAACTGGAAATAATCTAGTTTTAATCGACTTGTGGATAATGATGGCTACTCCCCCGTATTCATCATCTCTGTCTGCTCTATAGACGTTATAGCCACTAATTTTAAATGTTTTCTCTCGATTTAACCAAGTTTCACTGACTAAGCATACATGAATCTTTTCTTGGTTTAGCAATAATTCTAACTCAACTTTTTTAGGTACTAGGCTTTGAGAATTCCACTGCCCAAAACATAAGAATTGCGCAGTAGAACTCCCACAGCCCAAATCACTGTTTCGTAAATTCATTGTATCCATCATAGAAGAAATTTATAATTTTCTTTATAGAGTTCTCATTACTTATTGTGTCAATAAATAATCTTTTTACTCCTTCAACTAAAAATTTTAAGACTAACATTAACTTTTCTTTAAAACTAACTCTAGTGTTGAAAATCTTTTCAACTTTATGTAAAAATTCTTCCATGATAGATTCCTTATTTTCTCTTTTTTCTTCTTCTTTGTGTTAATTTCTTTTCTTTTCTTGTCGTTTTGATGTTGCACCTACTTTATCCTTTAAATTACTCTTAGTAATTTCTGAATAGCTATACTTTTATCTAGGTTGCTCTGCTGTTATATTGTACGCATTTGATAGCTTTTTCGTTTTCTTTAAATCTGACTCTCTTGTGTCTGATATTATATTCTTCTACACTGCTTCCGGAATCACAACTGTCATCATTCTCATGATTTGTACTCTCCTCGCCTTTTGAGTTGCCTATGAGAGCATCATCAGAAACTGCTATTTCTAAACCAGAATGTCCCCTAAACATACTATCCTGTTTTCGAACACATTCTTTAAAATTTTTTTGGTTGTCCAGGAGATCTATTAAAGCAATTTTATATGTGCAGTTCTTTTTACACATAATAAATCTAATTCTCTTTTCCTTCAAAAAAATTGGACAAGATTTATTAACAGACATGTGATCACCCCTGCAATTTGTACATCTGAACCTGGTAGTTTCACAGTTAGCATGTTCGCCACTGCATTTTGGGCATATTTGCTTTTTAGATTGGCAGATTCGAGCTAGATGACCATATCCCCAACACACCGTGCATTGGGTGACCGGAAAAGTATAAGGATCAACTTTAAAACGACTACCATAACCATACACATATGTTGGAAGGGTTGCTCCTTTGAAACACAATCGCTCTGTTTCACTGTCGCTCCATTCACCTGACTCTGTCATACGTTTAAGTCTCTTAATCGAAACAATTTCTGTCTCACAATGCAATGACTCAGTTAATTCTTCTTCTTTCACATCCAGCTCTATATACTTGATGACCCCATAGGTTAAACTAACTTCATTTGTCAACCGGCATCGAAATCCCATTTCTTTAATTTTAATATTACTTAGGATCTTCTCAGAATCTGCCTTGGTCTCAAATCTCATAATAATTTTATATGGGGATTTATACTTTATTTGTGTCATGTTTGTTATATTTTCGGCTTTCAATATCTTTGCCAGACCGATTTGTTTAGGAAGCACTTCATCAGATGTAATGCAAACTTCAAATGCACTTAAATCGACATTATTTCTGCTATTTGGACCCCAAACTGTTTTGTGTGCCTGTCTATCTTGTTGAAATGAGTTATGCTTCGCAAATCTCTTATTATTCCTCTGCACTAATATAAATCCATCATCATTATTCTTTTCCTGCTCTTGTTCATCACTATCAGATCTAATTCTCTTCTCGGGTCTTTCAAAGCTTGTGTTATGACTATTCAAATTTGACTCATGCCTGTTAAACTCCTCTAAATCACACACTATAGAAATGTTTCTCTGCAACTCCTCTTCACTCATATTACTACTACATGGAATCTCCTCATCACTCATCATGTTATTTCTTACACTATTGGATCGAGGTCCAATGACCTCGTCCATTTGTCGAAAAACACAAAAAAAAAAATATATAGGGTAGATGAAAAAAAAATATTAATTAACTTGGCACAAAACGATAGCGTGCGTCCGCTACGACTCGCCGCACGCAACTGAAGTTGTACTTAAACTTCGTATATACGCACTTGAGATTAACTAGAAAGCAGTCTTTAGTAAATCCTGACATGAAGTTTTAAACTTTAAGCACTAATTTTAATAGTGATCACTAAATCAATCGCTAGGTGGTAATCGCCCACATCGTTCATGCCCCTCTTAAAAATACCCACCTAACATAGCTCTTAGTTGTTTTTAATCCTAAAGGTATAATCTTGGGCCCTTTAAGCGTAGTGTTAAGAATCTACTCATCAAGCCGGCATGTTTGTGTCGAGTAGTTATCCGCTACTTGACACTCTAACTGGTCGATGCACTTACCATCAGGTTCAGTGTGATCACTTTACTGTGCCAGGACGATAAAACTACAGAATAATAATGTCAGGTACTTTCACAGAATAAACCACAACAAAAATCTGGCCCTCAACTACCAGTATATATAGGAGGCTGTTATGGAAGTCAAATCTCTTATAGTCTAAGCAAATTAAAATAATTTTATTATGAAATAAAATAAAACAATATTAAGGGTATTGCTCAAAATACAAACTTCACCATCATTTTTGTTCTTTTTTCCGCTCTGTTTTACATGGATCCTAACGTCTACATTGGCGTTGCGTGTACATACATGTTGCTCAAAAATAAAACAATATTGAATAATTCTATAATTTTATTACGTCATGCGACAGCCCTCTGTTACAATTTACAACCGATATATGCACATACATATCTACATGATACATTTGCCTACTTACTAGACATTAATTAAAAACCAACGACTACCGACGATGAAAGCGTAACGTTGACTTTTTGAATTGGATACCTTTGAATAGGAGGTTGTGTGAATATCCTGGATATTACTGTTAATTATCTGAGCAAGGCCCTCTGAAGGAGACTTGGTTTATTTAATTGTTCACTGCAATAACAGTTTTTCAGTTGTTTGGCACTATATGGGTACCTTTATTATAAAATCGAAAAAATATATTCCTATACGTGTTTCGCGTTAGGTATTATTAGGGTATTTACTATTATTTAGAAATACCGAAGGTATAACTATAAAGAATAGAGAAAAAAAGAAAGAACTATAAAGGAAAAGATAAAGATAAAGATAAAGATAAAGATAAAGATAAAGATAAAGATAAAGATAAAGATAAAGATAAAGATAAAGATAAAGATAAAGATAAAGATAAAGATAAAGATAAAGATAAAGATAAAGATAAAGATAAAGATAAAGATAAAGATAAAGATAAAGATAAAGATAAAGATAAAGATAAAGATAAAGATAAAGATAAAGATAAAGATAAAGATAAAGATAAAGATAAAGATAAAGATAAAGATAAAGATAAAGATAAAGATAAAGATAAAGATAAAGATAAAGATAAAGATAAAGATAAAGATAAAGATAAAGATAAAGATAAAGATAAAGATAAAGATAAAGATAAAGATAAAGATAAAGATAAAGATAAAGATAAAGATAAAGATAAAGATAAAGATAAAGATAAAGATAAAGATAAAGATAAAGATAAAGATAAAGATAAAGATATTTGTCAAAACATGTGTACGTCATACATCAATACATTAAAATGCACTTATGGATGTAATAAATTAGATTTAGATCAAACATGTTTACCATGGCAGGTGTACAAATATTTAGTGGATAAAATTGAAATTAAATTTGAATTCCAACATGACCTTAACAATAATTTTACATAATATATAATAATTGTACATTTAATATATAATTTGATGTCATAAAATTAATAAAAAAATATATATATTTATACAATTCAATAAATTTAAAGACTTTTATCATTAAAAAAATCATTAATATTATAATAACATTTCTCGACCAATAATTTTTTTAATCTTTTCTTGAATAGATTCAAATTCAGGTTTCTTATGTCTTTTGGAATTTTATTATATATTAAAGGAGCCTTACATATTACACTTTTGCGCAACAACGCAGTTTTAGCTGGGTGCACACAAAGCCTATCCTTATCGCGACGATTGCGAGTAACGTTGTCAGCTAAACGTGAAAATAAATGTCTATTACTTTTAATAAATACAGCTACTTCCAATAAGTACAACGACGGAAGAGTGAGAATTTTATATTTAACAAATAGTGGCTGACAACTTTCAGTACTCTGAATACCGAACATTGCGCGTATGCATCGCTTTTGCATTTTAAATGCCATATCTTTATTAGCCGAATTGCCCCAAAAAATTATTCCATATCTTAGTACAGATTCGACCAGTCCATGATATGCTATGAGTATTGCTTCAGTGTTAATCGTTGATTTAAGTTTATACAGGGCGTAAGATAGACTACTGGTTTTTTTACTTAGTTCACAAATATGGTCTTTCCAGTTTAACTTACTGTCTATAGTTAATGCCAAGAAACGGGTCGTTGATACTTCCTTTATGACATGGTTATTGTGAACTAAGTTTACATTTAGAGGGTTCTCAAATCTTTAGCTAAAATGCATTATATTAGTTTTCTTTAGGTTAATTCTTAAATTATTGTTGTTAAGCCACGAATTATAGATGTCAATGAATTATTAATGTCAAAATTATAATTATTTACGTCCTTACATGCTATGGTAACAGTGCTATCATCTGCAAATAGTGTCATGGGTTGCTTGGTAGCATTTGGCAAATCATTGATGTATATAATAAGCAAAAGTGGTCCAAGTACACTACCTTGAGGAACGCCATACGAGACGCGCCGCTTAGGGGAGGTAAATGTTACTTTGTTTTTTGTTTTATGATTAACTATAGATATTTGTGTTAACTGTTGACGATTTGTTAAATAGGATTGAATTAATTCCAAGACATTTCCTCTAATACCGTAAGCGTAATCGTAATACGTAATCAAATGCTTGTGTCATATCACAGTAAATAGCACAAATGGGGGCTGATTTATAGGACATGACATTTACGATGAAGTCATATATAGCTAGGTTTACGGTTTTATTTTGACGAAAGCCTTTTTGTTCCTTGCATAGAATTTTATTTTTTTCCAGATATGCATTAATTTCACCATAAAGATATTTTTCAAAAATCTTTTGTTTATTACCTTTTTTAAACAGAGGTTTTATTATTGATACTTTGAGGTCTGATGGAAATACTCCTGTTTGTATACATAGGTTTATAATGTGACTTAAATGATGGGAGATATCTTTATTTACTGCTTTAATCACTCTTGTACAAATACCATCATACCCTACGCTGTAAGTGTTTTTAAGATTTTTTATAATACTACTTATCTGGCAGGGTAAACTTGTTGCTAAAAACATTGAATTTAATTGGTGATTAATAGACGTGGTTACTTTTTCTCCGGCTTCTGGTATGGGATTGATTTTATCGATAAAGTGATTATTGAATGCAGTGGCTATTTCTGTGGGATTATTAATGTAATTATTTTGATCAATTTTTATGTTTGATATGGGTTCTTTTGGTATATTTAGTCTTATTTTATTTATAATTTGCCAAGTGGTTTTACATGTATTGCTAGAAGCTATAATTTTATAGTTATTTTGAGCACGCTTGGTTAGATTAACATTTTTTTTAAATATTTTACAATAATTGACATATTTTAATTTGTTTTGTTAAATGATCAAATAGTTGGGGGTAGTTAATAATGACAACGAAAGTGGGAGTAGTAAATGTTTAATATAAAACAGAGTGCCTTCCGCGCTCCGGGGTTCAGTTCAGAAGACTAGTGGTGTAGCAGTAAGTTGGTAGTGAGAACATTCGTGGTTCGTTGGCGGGGCAGTAAGTAATTGTAAACGGTTCAATGGCGTTGTTCAGTTTAAAAGGGTAATGCTGGTAGATTAATTATAAAGAGAAGCCTTAAGTGAATCCTGACATGCGTGTGTGTTAATATTAACCACAGAGATGTGTAACAGTGCCGTGTAAATCAATCAATAAATTATAAACATTGTATTTGTGCCTTTTAAATATCCATCTTGCATAGTTTTGTTGATGTTCCTAACAGTATATAAACAATAATTAATTTAAGTCCTCAAATTATCAGTCAGCTCTTATCTTTTTCCATTTCATGTAATTAGTGCTATGTAAAGTGAGTAATATAAAATATCTGCGGCTGATGTTAAGTAGTACCTAGTACCTACAGTTCAATTTTTTTTTTGTCGCGGGGAAAGCATTTTATTACTGCCTTCCGTTTCCCCCCGGAGCGAACGGAGAATAAAACGATTATGCTGGACTACCCGGTCCTACGACCCAGCAACCCCTCGCCCGGATGATAGCCATATGGGCAGCCGAGTCCTTACCGCCTATTTACACCCACCTGACACTACCAGCTAAAACCCCGCGGTGGTTTTTTTCGGCGCTTAAGAAGCGATCGCGGGGTATTCTAAACCTACAGTGCAACCCTGATAATAGAATTTTCATCGTCGGGTCAGGAGACGTTGAAATACCATCAGATACGCCTCAGTTTAATCCATATAACAAATAAATATAATGATTGATCAATGTTAAATACATTTTATCATGTATTGTACCTAAAACAAAACAAAACATTGAAAGTTTATCAAAAGATCAGGAAACAGAGTGCATAATTTGCGGAGAAACGGTTGAAGAGGATTGGACCCAGTGTCATAAATGTAAAGACTGGGCACATGAAGCATGTGCCCAGTCATGTGTAGATATCGATCCTTCATAGCCTTACTATTATTGCGACGTCTGCAAAGCTAAAGAGCGATTTGGCCATCAGTAATATATATGTCCGGGGGTACCCGCCAAAAATAGAATTGTCGAAAATTAAACACTGTCTGTTAAGACTTAATTAGAGCTAATAAAAATTACTTATCTGCTCGTTACCTATCTTAAGATACAACACATATGTTTTATTGATCGTTTAAGTACTAAACAAATATATATTTGCGTCCATTCTTAAAATTTTATGACTGTTGCTTATGTGTCCGTGGCTACCCGACTCTCCCCTATATGTACCTATTTTACCTGCCTTTTATTAAGATTATAATTTTAGTGTCTTTTTTTTAATTTCGGACAATAGTAGAATTTCATACGTCGCGTGCGCTGAACGGACACACATACGTAAATAATAGGCAGAGCCACATAAATAGGCAGTAATTCCAAAAAGCATCCAGTAGGTCTACTCTTGAAATCAATTCCAATCTCGAACTCAATACAGTTTCAATTCCAATCTAGAAGATACTGGAACTCTAACTCACTAAACTAAATGAAATAGAGTATTTACGAACTAGCGATCGTAAAAATTCCGCCGTGTACAGTTTTCGAACCCAATCCCAATTTTAAATTGGATTCGAGTGTCAAAAGTAACCCTCCAGTTCTTCACGCTGTCTCTACTATGATCTATGCTGCAGTTTCATCTGTGCTAGAAATTCAGTTTGTACTTTCCAGTATATTATTCCTCTTTGGTTTGTACTTACTAGTACTTCCTTGGTTTACACTGGAGCAATAACATGCGACATTGAGGCATAACATAGTGCCGCATGCTACAAAGTATCAATCACTCAATATGACGGTAATATATCCAATACAATATAAGTTTCCTATTGCAATAGTTGCCAGGAACCTCCAAGCTGGGCATCCTAGATAATAAGCTGCCTTACTTCTGATACTTCATCAATATTTCGTATTTTAGTCTGTTTTATTGATTTTAATGTTTGTTTATTTTTTGTCTGATGTTCTCCCCTCATTAGTAGAAGGGCACATGCCCAGCAGTGGGACAATATTGAATACAAGGCTTGTATTATTATATTATTGATTGACCAGTTTCATTGAACAACTATATAATATAAAACTCTATGTCACAATGTTGGTCCAAGATGAACTCCGAAACCACTCAAAAGACCATGCAGTTTTGTGTATGTGTGTGGTTGGGTCCAACTTAAAAGATATATAGATAATTTTTCGATCCAATAGGTGGCGCTGTTGTCGAGATCAGAATTTTTAATTTTAAGGCTGTCTATGGCAGGTCAATATCTGCCCAGGACCACTTGTATGTTTTTTTTTATAAAGCACAAACTACAATAAATAGGGATGTAAATATACACACAATATAATTATCAGTGACAATTTATTTCTAAGTAAAAAGCTGGAATGCTATATTAAATGCATAATTAAAATAGTTTGTCCAGCCAAATTAAAAAAAGAAAATATATGAATATTTATATGTAGACAATACAAAATTATAGGTTTATTTGTAAAACATTGTTTGGGAACAATCATTTAAGGTTACAAAAACTTACAATAAATCTTGTTCTTATTGAAATAACTAACAAAACCATTGCTAATTTATGATTAAAATACTTGTTGTAAGCATACATTTTCACTTTAGAATAAACTCATTATAAACTTAAAAGTAACATGTGACATTGTAATTTTGGATATTAAATTCATAATTTCTTTGATATATTTATGTCATGGTACCAAATACTGGGTTGTGCCTGCAAATGCTAGGGCCATATTCCATGTATGCCTGCTTAGTGTGGCACACTTGATAAAACTCAGGTGTTGAGGCTAACATACTCCCTCCAAACCATACTGCATATCTCTGCATATTGTGTGAAACAACTTGCACATCAATGGGTTTGGGTGTGATGCGTCCTTCAGATAGCATTGTCGAAAGCTTCAATCTTGCATCTACTGTCCTTTTAATGTCCCGCTGTAACCTCCTACCAAAGTCTCGGAACATTGTCGAGCCTCCTGACAATACAATATTTCCATACAAGCCTCTTCTCACATCAATCGGACATGATTGTATGACATCATCCACCATTTCGTTCAAGGGCACTGTGAAGTCGGCATTTGAGAACTCTGGATGAAAGAATATTTCAGGCCCCAAAAATCTTTCATACCCAACATCAACTGTAAATGGGTTTTTGGTGATTGCATTTATCCCTGTATACTTCTTCATCCACTTGCCAGGGTCAGTATCGTATTTGGCAAACTCTTTGGCAATGTCGGGGCATATGTAACTATATTTCTCTTTTATAGCTTTGGCAGTCTCTAAACTTTGTTCTGGCGGGATACCCACTTCACGTTCACGAAGCAGTGACTGAATGAAAGAAGTGATGTTCCTCCCAGCAATTGGGATGTGTTTAATACAAGAGCCGATGACATATCCTTCCGCTACAGGCACAATATGTGTGACACCATCACCACTGTCGACCACAATACCTGTGAACGTACGGTCGGCAGACATCCTGGACTTCCATGACGCAGCAAGGGCTAGCACCGCCTGTACGGCTATGTATAGTCCCGGTACGTTGAATGACTCAAACATAATCTCAGCTAAGTACTCCCTATTCTCTGGTGTATTCAGTGGAGGTTCCGTAAGCAAGAAATGGTGATCTTCTGGCTCTGCACGCAAGTATTTAAAAATACACTGCTCTATATACCGTTCCATCAGGTCCCAGTCTTCAACAAGTCCGTGTCGAACTGGATATTTTACAGAGTACCCAGTCGCATCGAAAGCCTCATCACCGATGAAGAAATCCAAATCTTCCACAGCCTTAGCCATACGGCGGGTCGTTTGGTCGCCAACTTTCGCAGTTTCCTTTATCGCGATGGCTGACGGGATGATAAACTGCGGTTCCTTGTTGCCGGCGAAGCCCAATTTCGTGTACCCAGTGCCTACATCGATTACACAGGCTGGTAGGTGATCACCCATATTTGCTGAGCACTCAAATTTACTTAAGTACAAAATATTAATAGGGAAAATATAAATGGGTGCGGTGCGAAACTATACTTTGAGTATTTTTGACGTAAGTCAAATGTCATTTTGCGGATGATGATTAATAAAATTGCGTTTCGTTACATGAATAACAATTGTTTTTGGACATTTTAATTTATTATGTTAATATATAAAAATAGCTGTGATAAATGTCAAAAAAATGCAGCTGGTATCTCGCCTTTCTCCAAAACATTGACGTATATTATATGGACAGGATATTTGATCCGCGAAAGTGTGCCTATTTGATTTTCGCCATATTGGCGCTGATAGCAGTGCAGTCCTTAGAGTATTTAACACTGGAGACGCCATTGAGCGCTTACCCCGTATGACAAATGTAAGAGCACGGTGCTCATACACGTTCTATAAAACGAGTTGCGCTTCGTGATCCGCCACTAAAAAAGTGACATCACGTGCGAATGGAGCTCCCTGAAAACGCGAGCCTGTAGCGGTATTAACATGTAAAAATAGATCTGACACATCAAACTTACAAAAATACAAAATTATTTTTCACCTGGACATATTTTTTTAAAGTAATATTATCATTAAAAGCAACAAAACATATAATCTCTAAAAATTATCATCGGGTAATAAATGTTGCCATGTTAAACTTTTAGCCACAGTAGTGCAAAATTTATTTGCATTCAATATCTTAAACGCAAGTTGTTTTTTTAATATTCATTTTTAACCCAATGTTGCCCGCGGCTCCGCCCGCGTGTAGGTCTTGGAGCATTTTAACCTTCTATATTTTGCTATCTCATAAGAAGCGTGCATTTTTTCGAGTTAAAAGTGGTCTTTATCATTTTCTGATCCCTAAACTGCCACTATGCAAAAAATCATGTCGATCCTTTGCTCTGTGAAAAACTAAACTATCCCATGGGAACTGTACATTTCTCCGGGATAAAAAGTAGCCTATGTGCTTTTCCAGACTATAATCTATCTCTGTGCCAAATTTTCAGTAGATCCGTCCAGCCGTTGTAGCGTGATTGGATATCAAACAACCATGCATCCATCCAAACATACGCATTTATAATATTAGTAGGATTACTTTATTTATGCTTCTTAATTTATAATTTAAAAATATTAGGAGAGTTGACATATCGACTAAGTTTACAATTTCATAAACTTTATGCCAGTGTAGCATTTTGGGTGGTTTATGTGGTAACACTGTCGTTTATGCAAGACTCAAATAGTGTTGCAGATAAACTTATAAAGGTTATCGATAAAATTACTAATCCATCTGGACTGTCTTCTAAACACATACTTTTAATGTAAATAGTTCTAACACACTAGGAATGTCACAAAATATGACAAAACCAGAATAAAGTTTTTGTCAAAAAAATGTGATCCTAAAATTGTATCCGGTATATTTAAAAAATATTTAGGTATGAATTTTGGCGCCATTCATTTATTACGTAAGATGATGTAGGGGGGGAGTCGATCATGTCTTATTTTTTGTTACAAGGGGTGGAGGGAGTCTTAATAGTTCTTACGTAAGATCACACAAATGCGCAAAGAAAGGATTATACTTTGAAAAACGCGGGCCATGCCTATAATTTTAAAAACAAGAAACTTAGATTTTTTAATTTTTTTTTGTTAACCGGTATGTCTTGCCTTTTCACCCGGTTCCGGCTTGACGTCGACTTTTGGGACATCCTGTATTCATGTCGAGATCTCAAGCCCTTTTTAAATGCTCTTCATAATAGATAGCCGTTAGCTGGCTACCACACCAAAACAGGCGATAATCGCTCTCAATGACATACAATAATTTCATTCACAGCATTTGCTAATCGCATTCGTTACTAGTAACACTGTATTTCTTGGCTCCGCTTATTTAATTTGAAATTTTATGGAATAACAGAACACTCCATTTTCTTACAAACTATATACCATTGGAAAGGTCGTGTTGTGTACTTTCCGGTGGTATATTTGCTGAGGTATAATCGGAATACCTCAAAACGAGTGAGTAATCAACATTTTAAAATAATTTGCAAGGGCCGTCATTGTTGTGTTGCATGTGCTGACATACCTGAAAAACCCTACTCTACAATTAGTGTTGACCAAAAAAAAATGGAAGTGTCACGGATGACGTGCAAAGCAACCAAAAACTGATAACAGTAATACGCCTTTACGTCCCATTGACTCACCCGGGAAGTCGAGGAACAATAATGACTCGCTACCTTTTAATGACAATATTACGCATCGAAAAAAGCCACTATTGATACTAGCGCAATTAGTGGAAGTTCCGGCTTAAACTCTTCCGCGTCAGTTATTACAAAGAAAGACGCTAGGGAAATAATAAGAGAAGAATTCAATGTCATGAAATTGGCTTTAGCACAGGAGCTTAACCAAACACTTAAGCAGATGGTGAGAACCGAATTTCAATCTCGAAAATCAATTCATAAAACAGGAAATAACTGCTTTGGATAATAATGTTTGTTTCTGAATGAAAATTATGAAACCACCAAATCCGCCATCGCCAAATACCAAGACACACTGGGAGAGCTAAAGAAATAGAACGTTCAGTTAACATATACATTACAGGATCTGCAAATCAGGCTTCAGGTTGCTGAGCAGCATAACCGTTCTAACAATCTTGAGATAGAGTGTGTCCCCGAGCACAAACAGTAAAACTTGCTATCTATAATTACTCAGCTGTCTAAGGTATCCTGCAACTTGAAAGAGTCCGACATTCATCATTGCACTCGTGTGGTAAAAAGTAACAGAGATGACAAGAGACCTCGCTCAATCATTGTTAAATTGGCTACCTCTAGGCTTCGGGATACATTTTAACGAAAACAATAAATTTTAATAAGGCAAATCCAAACGACAAGCTCAGTACTGCTCACATAGGCATTGGAGGTAATAAATCGCCGCTTTACATTGTTGAGCACCTTTCACCTAAAAACAAATTACACGCAGCGGCTCGCCAGATCGTCAAAGAAAAAGAGTACAAATTCGTGTAGATTAAGCAAGGTCGTGTTTTCATTAGGAAAACAGAAGAAGACGAGTTTACTTATATAAGAAACCAAGAGACCAGAACCGACCTAAAACAATTCTCTGCCATATCCATACTAGCTGTTGCTCGCGGCTCCGCCTCCGTGGAGTTTATTTTCGGGAGCAGTATTATCAATGCAAGGAGTTGTCTTCTGCACTGAGACACCTATAGCGATCGTCCTGAATCTCAGGTGTTGTGACTGTCTAGATGGCTAGACAGGCACAACTCCTAACTTAAACTTCTAGCACTCCTTATAATACCCCGGGATCACTCCGTAAGTGTCGAAGAAGGCCACCGCGGGGTTTTAGCTGGTAGTGTCCGGTTGGGTGTACATAAGTAGTAGGGACTCGGCCCAGCCGCAGCCCGGATAGCCATCATCCGGGCGAGGGGGTGCTGGGTCGTAAGACCGGCTAGTCCAGCATAACCGTTTTATTCTCATTCCGCTTCCCCCCGAAGCGGACGGCAGTAATAAAATGCTTTCCCCGCGACAAAAAAAAAGTGTTGTGCCTGAAGCTTGAGATTACATTTAAAGAATACCTCATAAGTTAACTCCTCACTTCGCCCTTTAAGGGATGATTTGGTAAAAACGTTGAAATACGTATTTCTTTATTTTTTACCTAAAGCCTAAATATGAATTTTCAGATCCCTAAGTTGAAGTATTACGGATTGCCCATACAAACTTTTAACCTCTATTTCACCCCTTTCAAGATATTTTTTTGAGACAAAAGATACCCTATGTCCTTCCCTAGGATATAATCTATCCCTCTACTGAATTTCATTAGGATTTGTTCACCAGTTTAGTCATGAAAAGGTAAGAAACAGACATACAAACAACAATATTAGTTTTGTTGCGGAGATATTTTAAAACTGTAATATCTCCTAAGATATTCATTGAAATCAAATGACGTAAAGGGCAACTTTGTTCAAAATTAAATACTTGTGATGAATAAAGTATTTATTTGGATAAGGATTAATACCATGTTTATAAAAACCCCTTTCCAAATAATACATTGTTTCAGAACAAATTCGATAACCATTAAAAAGGTTATAGTGAGCCAACCGAAATAGATAGACATATGCTATTGCGGACTTTTTTTAGAACTTTTTAAGAGGAACAATTTCGTCGTACATGATTGTTATGTAACTTTAACCGTTAACGCAGCGTACGCAACGGAAGCTCTCAAAAGGAATAAATTTTCCCCGTTTTTGCAACATTTTTCATTGCTGCTCCGCTCCTATTGGTGATAGCGTGATGTTAAATACCCTATAGCGCTCCTCGATAAATGGGCTATCCAAAACTAAAAGATTTTTTCAATTCGAACCAGTAGTTCCTGAGATAAGCCCGTTCAAATAAACAAACAAACTCTTCAGCTTTATATAATAGTATAGATTAAATAAATTAAAGGCGTATTATTTAAAAAAAATCTAAAAAATAAAGTTTTTATTTTTGCTTATTTGGCTTGTATTTTTCTCAGTACTCATTACCTTTATTATCTTTACAGTATTTCGATTAAATTAGAAATATTAATTTACACTATTTTTAACTATACCTCTCTACTTCCGTCCCTTTTCACGAAATCACACCCAGAGATTGCAAGAAAGCGATAGAAAAGATGATACACATAAAAAAATATCTTAAAACATTTAATAAATTATAATTGTTTTATTTTATCTATCGATAGATAAGGACAACGCTATCTATACCTCGTGTCGACATTGCTACGCTCTACTGTTTTTACACAGTTGACAATATATGACACTGTAAATATATTTCACAACTTTTATACGATTTGTCATCCTTCATCAACATCATCACATAAATTTTATTTACTTATTTAACTTTTTATTACGTGACATTGGCAAAATTGTGGAGTTGTTCCTCCGCAGAGGCCATTAAAGCAAGAAGAAGAAGAAGATAAATTTGTAACTGTGTGCGTAAATTTACCAGTGTTGTATGAAATGGTGTAGTGTGCGTGTGTAACGACGTGATTACATTTTGCATTTGTGTGCACATGTTTATTTGTAGTTGTACGAAGCCCCCCACCGACATTGCTGAATTTTTTGTTCAAGATTCGAGCGTAATGGCGTCTCCTTTTGGTTGCCTACTCTAAGGTGCAGTCGAGCAGTGAGCGTCCGCGGAACTAACGATAGAGTTGAGACACGAAGGATGATATATCGACAATGATACACAACAGTCGATGGTTTACAAATCTTAAAAATAATAAAAACATCGCCTTAGCAAAACATATTTTCATTTTAGATCATATTTTTTAATGGGGACTTAATTTACAATCGAATATATTATTATAACTAGGTTTGATGCTGTTTTGGGACTATAAATTATATTAAAAAAATAGCACGCTTTAATAGCTAGCCGAACTAAAAAGTAGAAAATAATATGAAGTTCATGGCAAAAAATTATAATTTAAAAAAACTAAAAAATATCACGTTTTAAGGTGTCGTCAAATATGATTCCAAGATCTTTGAATCTAATAAATTCATTGGCGCCCCGATTCACGAAGAAAGGATGTATGGCGTCAGGACCAGACCCTTAGACGAGTCAAAATTTTTAATAAAAATATCGATATTTTTTTCGGATATATCAAACTCCGATATTGATATATTTAAAAATATCGATATATCGGAAATCCGATATTTAAAAAAATATCAACATCCCTATTATATGTCAAATTTAGTTTCAAATACACTCGAGAGGGGCGCTTCAAATAGGTCAAGAAAATAGCTGTCATTTTGTATTAGATATCCTGTCCATATAATATACGTCAGTGCTCCAAAAGAGTAAGCAGGGGTGTAATTAGTGTTACAAAATATTACTGACACTCAGATTAAAAGCATTCTCGGTAGAGTTGCCTAACTATCGGTAGTTTGGCTATCGATAGTTGACCTCGAAAACTAGTAACAATATCGATAGTATCGATACTATCGATATCACGAACTAACTAATACTATTGATTGGAAGCAACAGTATCGATTCTATCGATACTATTACATGATAATACTATCAATAGTATCGATAGTATCGGATTTTTTTAAGTAATATTATCGATACTATTGATACTATCGATAGTATCGTTGTATTAAATCAAAAAACTATCAATACTATCGTAATAGATATTTACTAGCTATGTAATTGTAAACTATTGATAGTGTGAGCTATCGATACTATCGATAGTATTTCTTCAAAACATATACCGGTCTTCGATAGTATCGATACTATCGATAGTATTGATACTATTGGAGCTAATACTATCGATACTATTTTTGTATATCAATACTATTGCCCTGTATCATATTATCAATAGTATCGATACTATTGATAGTATCGATACTATTGATAATATCGATACTATCGATAAGCTATCGATACTATTGATATGACGTCAAATATCGATAGTTTAGCGATAGTCGACTATCGATAGGCAACTCTAATTCTCGGGGCTTTCTACTGTGCTTACCTTATAAACATTCGGGGCAAATAATTTAGGGTGTACAACAAAGGTTAAAAAGTAAGAATGGCTGTGTTACAAGAATTGGAAGTAATTCTGAAATTTTAGGGACAATTAATAATAGGTTTAGATATAAGTACTATATTACCAGAATAATTAATGTTAAGTAATTTAGTTTTATTTCAATGAATATTTAGGTGATTATGATTTCGAAAGGCCTTTTTGAGCTGTAATATGATTATTTAGACCGTCTGCTTATTGATAAAATGACTGAATTGATTCGAACGAGTTTTAACAGGCAAATGATTTCTCTTAGGAGACTTTTCTACCTTAAAATATTTTGCTGCCTGTATAAAAATTGTGAAATTAAGAAGAATCATTTGTGTCCATATTTATTTTCTTTTCACCACACTGAACGAGTTTTTACACAGACTGCATCTTTACAGAAAAGATTAATACGAGCGAAGCTCCGAGCAAAAGTTAGAGTGAAATAAAAAGTCATTACGAAATTAAATCTTCTATTATTATACATATACACTCACGCCTGTAATCTCCGAAGGGGTAGGCAGATGTGTAACCGGTACACTCACTTTTCGCCGAATTTATTACGGTTCCATAAATATGATAGGGAGCGAGCCTATCGCCATACTGGGCACAATTCCAGACTCTGGGCTGATAATGAGTATTTCTGAATAAAAAAACCCAATATCACTTTACCCGACCCGGGATCGAACCCGAGACCTCAGCACAGCAGTCTTAACGAATGCGCAATTACAACACTGAGGCAGTCATATTCGAGAATACGACTGCCTCGTATTATCATATTTCCAATTCCTCCCTATATTTCTATTTGATTAATTTTGTTGCGGGATAAGACAGTTCGACATTTCCAGACTCGCCAAGTTTCGGTGTCGAAAAAATGCGTACCATTGTCGATCCTGGCTACACAGGTGTTACAATAGCGGGTGTGCGGGATGGTCTCGTTGTCTCTTAGACGTCGTTGCTCTTTTGGGAGTGAAAACAATATGCGATAAATTTTCCGAAATTTAAAATACTACTTTTTGCAAAATACCCTAAGACAAAACTGTTCAATTTTTTTCAGCCATTTCATTAAAAGGTAATAAAACAAAAATATATAAAGCAGGTAGTATTTATTGTGACCTGACTAATGCTATATTTACACATTTTACATTACAGGAATGTAACGCAAAGTTTCGTCGAAAGCGTCAACACATTTCAATTTGTTATACTTTAGAATTTTGTTCACCATACTTATTACATACTAAACTATTACAGGGATCTCTTTCGAGTATAGCAAAACAATTCCAGCAGAAAATAAAATAAAGTATGAATTATATATTTAAACAAATAACAAAGCTTTATGTGAGAAAACTAAAGTTATAAGTTTATTGAGAAATCCCAAAATACTACAGCAATTCTCTTTTAACTGGCAGTAAAAAAATATTTTACAGAATAAGAACATAACTAAGGCAAAAGATTAAAATGACTGACAATATGTTTTCGTGCACAAAAAGACTATTCCATTTGGTATTAAAAAAATATTTTCATCTAATTTCCTTACATTTACTTAATAAGTATAGTAACAACACATGTCACATTACATGTTATTTATTACCTGTTAATACATCTGTGAGTAAAAATAAAAAAAAAGATGTTAGAAAAATCAATACCAGGCATTTCGCTATATGAGTAAAATGTTACTCCTATTTAACTATTAATATATTATAATTAATATTCAAATTAGGATATATATATTATCAAAGAAATCAAAAATCAGATTTCAGGATATAATAAACATGCATTTTTAATTCATTTATATAAACAGATTTAGGTACCACAATAATTTGTAATATATGTATCAACAATAGAGACTAGTCTGTGTTGAGTAGTCGTCAGATCTTATAATAAAAATTCTCAATTGGTGTCTTTCATAACATAATTATTGATTGTGAATCAGGGTATCATGCATAATGGACAAAATATGACCATATCGAAAAATACGTCACATACAGTTGTATTGCAATTTGCAGCAATTGAGTATTTTTGAAATTTTGATTTATAAATATATCATAAAAAACTGTTTGGAAAATAATTCACAAAGAAAAGCCTTCACCACAAAATTTTAAAATTGATAATATAAACAAGAACTGATTTCGGACTTTTATTGCATATCAAGCAATTACCTAAATTTACAATGTTTTGAAAGTAAATATAAATAATATTTACTCACACAGTATATCAGGTTATACTAATCAGTAACAAATATTATCAGACTTAACAATAAAACATATAAATCAGTGGCAAGTCTAAATTCCAACATTATATTTGCCTCTTTTGTATTAACCTAACATTCTAGTTCTCTCACCACATTGCATAGTCTGACTCGTCCATGTCAAAGATTGTGAAGAAACCGAGAATTGTAAGGTATACTATAACATTGCCGGCCAGTGTGAGGTAACATGCTCCCCAGTATATCTGAAAATATAATACATTTTTTTATTTATTTGTAAAATAATAATACAATACCGAAAAATCACACACATAATGACCCACACTATGTATTGTGAGTATCAAGACTATGTTCCCACAATTCCCAGATTCACATTCCAAACCATATATTTGTGGGTCATACAATCATTTCCCCTTGGTGTGGGGATCGAACCCGCGGCATCTTGTTTCACAGTTGGTAACTCGCCCGCTGCGTCAAATAAGTAAAGTTGCTTCTCTGCAATGAACTCATTGCAGATTGCCTCATGCTACTTGACACTAACTGGACAGCACTGTGCTTACCATCAGGTGCACAGTGGTCACTTGGCCATGCCAGAATAAAAAAACTGATATTGGTATTCCATTTTAAAAAATGTCATGGAAATAATGAAATATGAATACTTCAAAAATAAGTACCTTTATAAAAATAAATACTAATCTCAATTTTCTTATTTTTACAGCATTATTAAGATGCTTACCACAGAAGCACGAGCAAGTACTATAGGCAAAGCAAAGGAGCTGACTAGAAAACCCATAGTGATAAATATTGCAGTCTCCATACAAGCAGTATTTGTGCCACCCGCGCCATCTGTGACGCGTCGGGCGACCATCGTTGGGATCGGACACAGAATGTAAAACAGAACCACAAAGAATGGCCACCATAGCCTGAAAAACAACAAAAATACAAATATTTACCTTGCATCTTGCATGTTTACCAAGGAGTTGCTTTTAGGGTAATGTTTTTAATCTTTTAGGTTGATGTTCAACCCTAGAAGCGGTTGAACATCACTGAGGGCAATTCATGTATCACAAGGCCAAGCTCCAAGTAAGGAATAATTATAGATTTTTTATAGAAGTTTTTTTATATATTTAGTTACTGCAGACCCCTGTTAGCTCATCAGCATATGGAAATACAGGCCTCACTGAACATTTAACACAATTTATAATTAAAAATAATTCTTACTAACAAAGTTAATATTATTGTTTTTCGTTGGTGCTAAATTGCTTTACAATATAATATTTCCTCTACATAAACCATAAAAAATGTCAGGAGCCAAAAACTTCTGCTTCAGCTGTCTTTTGTATGATATGTCATTAGTGGCATCAAAATAAAAATTCAAATACTTATGAGTAAATTCATAACAAATTGTTTAACATTACTTATGTATTATAAGATACTTTTCATGTCACAAAAAATAATAAAGTTACAGTTTTGAAACCAATAAAAAAAATTATACTTGTTGAATTAAAATGTCTTAAAGATGGCTGTAAAACAAAGGCGCAGCTTTGATATCACATCAAGAAATTGATTGAAATATCAATGATCCATTAAACTACATAGTTGTTTCTTGATGTTGCAGGGCACATAATGGTCCTCATATTTCTATATATTCATAACTTAAAACTTTTGTCTCTATACTTGTCTATTTACTTACTTATATTGGGGTAAGGCACATGCTAATATAACAAATGTCATTCCAATAGAACCAGCAAAAGCCAGTGACACCAAGCTGTAAGAAAATACAAAATAAATTATTATTTTATGTTGTTAAAGTGCTGTAAATAATAATTTATATTTATTTGTGTTTCAGCATAATAGTTATATAGCAGTTATTTTTTTTAATTTTGGTAATAAGACAAATTTAAAATAGTACTGATCATTACTTATAGATAATAAGTAAATATTTGTAGATAATAAGGATAATTTAATGGTTACTATAAGATAGAATGGTATTTTTAAAAATAGGCTATTTGACAAATTTTCGAAAATGATTTAAAACTATTATTTATTACATAATAAGCACACTATATTGATATTTCCGGGAAATCTACTGTATTTTTAATAAAAATCAATGTTTTCTCCAAAATCTCCAAAACCGTGGCAAAAACGCTATTTCTGTAATGGCGCTGATCATATGACACATGTGAAGTCACATGCAAGTAAACAAGCTAATAATGATAAACAAAGCTAAATTTTATGATAACTGTTTTATTAACAATTATTATAAAACTGCTTCAAAAATAGATCAACAATAGAATTTATCACCCATAATACATAAAATGTGAAATAAAATCCCTCAAAGAAACTATGTTTACTTGCGTGTGACATCACCAGAGTTACAATCAATCCCAGAGTGTTCACATCTCACATAAAATTTAAAAAAAATGTTGTACTTTATTTCGTTTAATTTGCAAAAAATAAACTTTATTTTGTTTAAAATTAAGTGAAATATGGTTTTTTAAGTTATTGTCTAACAGGATGACCACAATTTGCAGTGTATTTTCAATGTTTTCAAATAGCCTATTGGTAATTGTTGTATTTTAATAATTTGTATTATGAATCTTTATCTATATTTATATACTAAAAATATTGTATATCAAGCAAGAATTTAACTTTGACTGTCAGGTATGTTGATTATAAAATTTATTTGACTAGTATCAGTTTAGATATTTCGAGGCAAAATTACACTTGGTATTATTTTTTTTTATCTTAAATGTATGTACTGACTTAAAAACAATGTTGTAACTGTTATTTTTATCTATAGTGGGGAAATTAATATTCTTCCAATTATGTTCCTACCACCATTTGACAAACTCTTTTAATCTAGCTGGCTATTTATTATGAGAAAAACATGGATAAAGAAATAAGTAAAAGTTTTTTAATCATAAAAAGTACACTGACTTCAATAAAAAACTATATGCGTTTTACTATTATGCGTCACTATAAAATTTGAGGGTTGTCCTTGATTTTTCTGAGATCCTATCATCAGATCCTGACTCGGTGCCAATGGGACCACCTGGGAAATATACCCTTTTAAACAAAAAAATATTTTTTCGAATCGGTCCAGGCGTCTTCGAGTAATCAGGTAACATACATAAAAAAAAGATTCCGACGAATTGTTAACCTTCTCCTTTTTTGAAGTCGGTTAAAAATAGAAACAGGTTTAACAGTGTTTTACATATAAGCAGATATTTTTTAACAAAACCTAATAAGATTATTATAAGAAAATATTAAAAGTTCAAGAAGTTACTGAGTGTAGAATTGTGTTTGAGATTCACATATTTATCAGTTTCTAGTATTGCTGAATACTTTGTGAATTATTTATATAATATTTGCCATATGTATACAACAAACAAATAACATTGTGATTATTTTAAAAAAGTCTTGTCATTTATGATAATTAACTTCTTTCATAATTATCCTCATTTCAATTGCTAATTATTTAAAATATATAGCAATGTAGAGACTCCTCTCTATAATAAGTACTTCATTGTACACATATGCAGGTTAGTTTTGCCATATATTTGACACTTTACTGAATACTGTGTACTGTGTTAGGCCTAATTAGGTGACATATTTGCAACTTAATAACACTTTCAAATCCGCTTGCAAAAATAAAAAAATGATTGTGATAATAATTAGATTACTATTCATAAAAATTATATTTTCATGGTGAAATATTAGTTTTGTTTGCAAACTATCTCTTTAACTTACCCTGATTAGAAAGGTGTCCAACGACGAAAACATGAAAAGAAAAAATAACAACAGTTATTTAAGCATTTTACGAAATTAAGAATAAAGAACTAGTAAATATTGATTAGATTCTGAAATCATTCGCTAAGATAAATATTATTTGTAAATAAATGACTCATTACTTATAGAATAATGATTCTACACTATAATATAACCTTGCGAATTTTCATTGTTTTGTGAAATAAACAGTATTTAGGTACCCACCTTTGATTCCAGCCATAATACAAAAATCGACGTTTACATCCAATAAAAAGTAGAAATTGTAAAAATACAAACTTCAGCCATTCAATACCTACTCACGCAAAAACCATAGATAATTGATAAAATTCATAAATAGATAATCAATGGAAATCTTACTATACAGCCGCTGCTGTAATTATGTATATTAAGACAAACAGATTATTATATTTAATATTGTTTTTGTCTTACGTTATTAAATGGAGTCACAAACATAAAATTAGTATTTATATGTATTTTGTCTCTAATAATTTAGAAACCTGTAAAGATAAACTTAAACTTTGTAGATCGCTTCGTTATTTTTATCGATGGTAATGTAAATCGATTGGTTTGTGCCAGTCTGTAATCTGTGCTAATAACAACTATCATTAAAGATTAGGCAGTATGATCAAAACCTTGTCTTCTGGGAGTTTAAAAAAGTAATCAATTGTCAATCCGTTTAGGGATGTGATGTTGCAAGGAAAAAAGTATCGAGATATTTTCATATTGGGCAAGCGAATGTTATTAATGACTTCATGCCTGAAAAAGTCTTGTTCATTCTGAAATCTCAGAGTCAACTTTGAGTTTTAACAGTTATCAATCAGCGGTGAATTTTGTGGCTGTCGTGAAATATAGTTACCAGAATATGTTGATTTATATTAACATACAAGTTCGTCAGAAACTATCGATATAGTTATCGATAGTTTGCTTAAATCGTATTCGGTGTGTATTGTTCTCACTTCACAGTTCACGTATTGTTTTAAAAAATATATAAAATCCTTGCTACAATAATATTTATCAGTGGTACTTTAAGTATTACAAAAACTAAATAAATATGGATGATGATGCAGAAACCTACAAATTATGGCGAATTAGGAAAACTGTTATGCAGGTAACTTAGGTTATGATGTTTTGTATTTATGTTTACTTTCAAATAACCTATAATTAATGATTTTTTTATTACAGCTTTGTCACGATCGTGGTTACTTAGTGACTCAAGACGAGTTGGACCAAACTTTAGAACAATTCAAGGAACAATTCGGAGACAAACCCAGGTATGCTATCTTGTAATGGGGTGATACATACATATATGCACATACACTCACGCCTATAATCCCCGAAGGGGTTTGCAGAGGTATAACCAGTACACCGACTTTTCGCCGAATCTATTACAGTCCCATAATGTGATAAAGGGTGAATCTATCGCCATACCAGGCACAATTCCAGACTCCGGGCTGATGGTGAGTATTTCTTAATAGAAAAACCCAATATAACTTTAGCCGACCTGGGGATCATATTTGGGACCTCAGCACAGTAGTCATAATGCATGTGCAATTACATAATTACAATCCAATTAAATCTATTTTAATACGATACGGACTTTCGCTAATCCAACATACTGGTTATACCTCTGCCTCACCCTTGGGAATTACAGGCGTGAGTGTATACATATACAATCACGGTTATCTACATACATATGTATGTAGATAATTTCTGCATATAGTTGTAGTTTCGGTTAGGGCCTATTTACGTTTGAAAAATCTGCTTTATGTATTTATAAATATCTTAAGATTAAAAAAATATTTTTAATTTTCTAAAGATAGATGTTATTTGTTGAATATCTAAGAGATCTCACCACTTACCCACATGTATTTTAGCTGTATCAGACAATGTCTTCTGCATTAAGTTTTTCTTAATTTTTTCATCTAGTATCTGCATATTGCTATTTTATTATTTACTGATATTACAAAAAAATTAACCATATTTACTGCATTTCAATAAAAAATACTGTTTAATTAATTTTATTTTATATACACTTGAGTAATGTCATATTACATAATAAGTCAATCTTGACAATGATCATGATTAATTTATTCTATTGTCATTCAAATTGCTGGCTGAAAACTGAATAGGTGTTATAATTTTATTTAAATATATTCGATAGTTGGTGGGCTATTTTATTTATGCAACATTTTCGAAAAGTTACAGGAGAGAGGCTTAAAGTTTTTGTAATTTTTGGAAGAAAAATCAGTATAAAACCTATTGCGTGGATTTTAGTAGAATTAATATATTACTTGTATAGGCACATACTACATCTTTATAACTCACTTTCATGCATTTATTTTCTGAAATAAATGTGCCCTAAAAAATGAGCACTGTGTTACCAGTTTATTTGACTGCCAAAAATGTGCACAAAAAAATTAGGCTGAAATGTGCAGAAAAATTTGCTGATTCAGAATATGTATATGATAACCCAATATCTAAAAAAAATTAGCTTAAATTAAATAGCCTGCCAACCGTCAATATGTTTATAGTTGATTCATATTTATATGTGACTTGGTATTAGTTATTATTTATAAAAAATAAATTTCAGCGAAAAACGTCCAGCACGAAGTGACTTGATTGTGTTGGTAGCACACAATGACGATCCAACTGACCAGATGTTTGTTTTCTTCCCTGATGAAGCTAAGATAGGAATTAAAACTATAAAGACATACTGTACCAGAATGCAAGAGGAAAACATTCATAGGGCCATAGTTGTTGTCCAAGCAGGTTTGTCTATTATATAGTTTGCTATTAACCAGTCACGTCCGAATGGAATATCGGTGCTCCACTACACTGGCAACACACTCGCCGTTCTTACATACTATTTTCAACTTTAATGTTTTGGAAATAAAATTGATTTTTGCTTCTATTTACTCCGTACTACTTTACTTTTTTAATATCCTTCCGGGCTCCAGGGGTTAATATATTATGAATTAAAATTATTGTTTCAGTAACACTCTCCACTGAGTGTTCCATTATACTGCTGTTTTTCATCATAAAGAAAATATTAATGTATTTGTCATAAAAATGTATTTGGATTAAAATTTATATAGCAATTTTTTTACATCTATGTTAACCTAGTGATAAGAATGTGTTTAACGAACATTGTTACTAAAGTATGGCATGTTTGCAGAGGTTATGTAGTCTGAAATGATTACAATCAATTTAACATAATTATAACTACATATTTAGGCATTTGTGCGTCCCAGCTGTAGAAACCACTTAGCATACTGCTCTGCTGTGGTCCGTTCATACCACAACCCCATGCTGGTTTTCAGTGGTCAATGGCCATTTTTGACAGCCTTCGTGGCGCAGCAGGCGAGTAGCCGGTTGTGAAACTAAAGGTGTGGGTTCGATTCCCTCACTGGGACAATTGTTTCTGTGACTGACAGATTTTTGTTTCAGGTCTGGGTGTTGTGGGAACTTAGTCCCTCGTAGTTCTTGATACAGGTTTTACCTAGTGTGGGGTCAGAACTATGTGTGTGACTGTTGGATGTATTTAATTATTTATTTACTTAACAATATATTTTTCCTCAGGCATGACACCATCAGCAAAACAATCATTAGTGGACATGGCGCCTAAATACATACTAGAACAATTTTTGGAATCAGAACTGCTGATTAACATTACTGAACACGAGCTGGTACCTGAACATATTGTGCTGACACCCGATGAGAAACAAGAGTTGTTGGCTAGATAGTATCCTTTTTACTTTACTCTCCTGGAAATGTGACAATGGTTATTGAATCGGTGATAAAGCATAAACCAAATAACTTAGTCTAAGCCTATAGATCTATACACCCAACTTAGATCTTCTTGAAAATAGAAAGTGACTACTAAATTTAGAATTCAGCAAAGTTAAGTTAATAATGGTTGTTTCTTTTACATTCATTCTTTTTACAAGTATTTAAAAAGTAAAAGTAAAAAGTATTGAAAAGTATTTATCAAATTCAAATTAAATCATTTAACATGTTTTTAATAAAAAATAAGTGAAGCTTTTTTAAATGTATTTGTATGTAACGAATCTTTTCGATTTGGTTAGTTCCTTTCGATGTTTACTATGTAAAGTCACTTTCAAGATATAAGTCTTTGTGGCTTCGCATCGGCGTGTCACAAATTTTCTAGTAAAAGCTTACTTTTTAAATATCCTAACATGGCAAAGTGACCACACAGCACTTGATGGTAAGCGCAGTGCCGCCCAGATAGAGTGTCAAGTAGCGAGGGAAAACCTTGTTTTGTTGAGCTGTTTTTTTCGAAATCAGAATATGTAAAGAATAAATAATATACTAGAAGAAAATATTTAAATTTGTGTATGCTTTCTCCAGAATTGTCTTATTAAAATCTAATGTCTTATATCTTTGATTGATAGGCTTGGGCGTTTATTTATGAAGTGTTATGTCTTAGCCCATCATACAAATGAGGATAGCGAGCCCTAATACAAAATTGTGGACTTAACATGGTTTCTTACTTAACTTATTTTAATTTAGATGTTCCTTAACTACAATCTCAGTAAATTGAAAGAAAATATGTTAATGAGAATACAAGCTGGCGATCCTGTTGCTAGATATTTTGGACTTAAGAGAGGACAGGTAAGCTGGATGACAATATAATTATAATAATTTGTAGACCTAAGGACTTTGGTATAAGCCATTGACTTATATTCTATAGACACGAACTGTCGAAGAAAAAAGATGTTCCAAAAACCTTGTCCGCGCACTAATGCCATCTATTCATTTTACTAAGAACTATTTGGAAGTTATAAGTCCCGTCACTTTTTCTCGAACGGGACTTTCCGCGCGCCAATACGGGACAAACTATATAATGAATTTTGATGTGAAATATAGACTTCCCGTATTCCGAATTGAAATTAATTAATATTTATAGATATTACGTTCTTAACGTTATGAAATTATGTTATTTACCTTATATACTATTAACAGTTTCACTGTAAATCAATTTAAGGCAGATTTGTTCGGGAATGTCGCTACAAATAACTAAAATTAACTGGTGTGCATTCGTAGGTGGCATGAAGCATACTAACGTCGGACTAACTTGACTCGGTGGAACATAATGTTTGTTCTGGTCGCCGCATCTAGTACGTAGTACATATAGATCGCTGGTATAAGCAGAAATCTATAAAGCGAACTTAACATGTAAAAAAATATATGGCATTGCTATAGCCCGAGTGACATTTGTAGGTTGTGCCGCTTTAAATGTCAATATTGACTTCATCCATTAAAACTTTACCAATTATTTACGGTTCTCTTGAATACAACTTGCATCTCTATCGACTTCGCATGTTGAGGTGAAGTATACGATTCAGCGTATTCCGATTTGATCTGTATTCGAGATTACCGCAGTAAGACAAAAAATAAATATAAAATAAATAAATAACACCCAACAGTCACACACATAGCCCCGACCCCACACTAAGATACGAGTCTTGTGTTGTGGGTATCAGGGACTACGAGAGACTTTCGGTCTCACAACACCCACACCCCGGACACAAATATCTGTCTGTTACACAAACATTTGTCCCAGTGTGGGAATCGAACCCACGGCCTCTCGTTTCACAGCTGGATACTCGCCAATTGCGCCACGGAGGCTGTCAAACACAAAAAAGAGATAAACACAAAAAATGCCTTCACGTGTAGTAAAATATTGCAAAAATCCATGTAAATTGATTCTAACATGTTTCTCGTAACTGAACTGTGATCTTAAAGCAGTTATTTAAAGCGTACCCTAAGTTTCATACATTTTATATCTATGTCTGTGGTGATCACTTAATTATCATATTCGTATAGATTTGTCTTTATTAATCTCAGATCATATCCTCTAACTGCACTAGCGCCATTAATTTATACACCTTAGACTCTTTTTCAGTGGTAGGCCCAAATGAGATATTCTTCCTTATATCTACAGTCTAGATAGTTATTACGCTTATGCAGTCGGTGCGAAAAAAACCTGCTGTAAATTCGAACAGCACAGGAAGAAACTAACTTCCACTTATGAGAATATAAAAATTTGCAACTTTACAAACTTCAATCTGTAACTTTTGACCACGCACTTTTCTTTCCGCACATAGGTACTGTATTATTACGAAAAAAGTCTATAGGCTAGTTCGCTAGTTGAGCTCGGAAGGACATTTGGTTCGGTTTTGTAGACTTTTAGTCTTTACAGTAGTGACTTCTGCTATTGTTGCAAATTGGAACCAAGCTGGATAAGCTACGGTCGAGTACTTAGCATTATTTATGCCATAAGCGCGACCGGCAACTTGAAAAGAATAGCAGATAGCGCGAGCGTAGGCTCCCAATATCCGGAATGTTTGGCGGCCATTTGGGGAGAACTAGGTCCAACGGTGGACAGGCAACTAGGTAAATGTGACCCCGGTACAGATCTTAATAAAACTATTTTCATTTTACGCACTTAATATGAATCGAGTCTAAATGAGATTTAGCCAGCTCCATCTACTTAGCGGCCCAAATAGCGAAATTTGGCCCGTGAACATATGGTCCGAATTGGTCAGTAAACTTGAGTAATTGGTCAGTACTCCTACAAAAACTACAAGTTTAAAAATTCTAAGGTCATCGAAAAGATGTTAGCCAACTCGAATTGATCGTAGAGAACTGATCTAAAATGATTTCAATTATTCACGAAACGTTGGAATTCACCAATCATCGAAGTTTTATGTACAATACGCCCGTGTCAGCTCAGCTTTGGTACAACTATTGTTGCAATGAAAACTGACGTGAATCGGCGTTGGCTTTGTGTTTCGTACAGACAGATTGTCGAAGACACAAAGAACTGACAACGTACCCATGGCTTCTCCGGTATAATAAAAGTTCAGTTACTCGATGCCCGACCATCTAAAGTAAATTTAAAAGCGATGTACGTGGCTTAAAATAAATAACACCCAGCAGTCACACACATCCCGATCCCACACTGAGATACGAGTCTTGTGTTGTGGGTATCCTCTACGAGAGACTTTCGATCTCACAACACCCAGACCCAACACAAATATCTCTGTACACAAACATTTATTCCGGTGTGGGAATCGAACCCACGGCACCTAGTTTCTACGACTACTCGCCTACTGCGCCATGGAGATTGTCAAAATGAATATTTAGAAGATCATATTTGAATATAACCCCAAGAACCTATGAGCACAAGTTGAATCGGACATGCTTGAGCGTACAAAGAGTTTCCATTTGAATACATTTGTTTATATGTTTATTAAAACGTTACGTAGACAAGTAAAGTGCCTCAAGTGAATAGAAAAAATGAATCGAACATTGTAAAGGCGTGTACTAAAGTCACGATGTTGGATAGAAATCGATTGTTTAGGCTCCCGTTGAACTCATACCAGTTGTACACGATACATATGAATATTCAAATGGTTACCTACATTGGTTACGCGCGTTTGCACCGGCTATAATTACCTTAATATTTATTGTTAACGAAGTTACGTCGAATTTTCATGAATGGAACACTTTTATTGCTAGTATTTAATTTTATCTTTATTGATCGAATCTTATGGTATCGTTTCTAATTAGGAATGTACGTAAATTGTGTTGGAAATACAATTCAAATTGTATTTTATGGTTCGTCCGATTTATACCTTAAATAACACGTGTAATTGTTACAGACAGTCACGTTTAAACAAATCTGCATAAAGATAAATATTTTCTTAATGGAAATTCTAAACAAAAACTAAACCGACATCAAATACGCTCATTGCTTTCGATATTTATTTATTTTCTCCAAAAAAGATAACACATCTTCAATTTATAACTACTTGACATAAATATTAAATCCTTGTACATCTCCTTGACAACCTTCGTGGCGCAGTTGGCGAGTAGCCGGCTGTAAAACGAGAGGCCGTAGGTTCGATTCCCACACCGGGACAAATGTTTGTGTGACAGACAGATATTAGTGTCCGGGATCTGGGTGTTGTGAGACCGAAAGTCTCTCGTAGTCCCTGATACCCACAACACAAGACTCGCATCTTAGTGTGGGGTCGGGGCTATGTGTGTGACTGTTGGGTGTTATTTATTTATCTTAAATCTAAGGAGACACAGCCTGCGTAAATATCAATAAAAAAAAATCGTACAAAACTTTGGGGGTCTAGAGTTGGTGTACAATGTTGGCCATTTTGCGGCCTTCTAAGTACTCTGACAATAGACCCTCGACCGCTTCTTCGCCTTCTTGCCCATGGCGTAGTGTGAAGGAGCAGGCCGGCATGATTGTGTTGAGTAGCGGGGGATAGATCGTCTCTCGCTACTCGATACTCTAATTGGACCGTACTGCGCTTACCATCAGGTGAAGTGCGGTCACTTTGCCGTGCTAGGATAAAAAAAAAAACTATACTTGAATTAATTATTTATATTTTGTTTGGTTAATTATTCGAAATATTAATGTTCTTAGTTATAAAGTCTAGATACTTAATGTTCTTTTCACTGTTGTTAAATTCTCAATTTTCTATTACAGGTAGTGAAAATCATCCGGTCATCGGAAACAGCGGGAAGATATATTTCATATAGATTAGTTTGTTAAGATAGAGTTTGAATAAAATTATTTGTATACGTATATCTATTATTTTATCTCCAATGGCATATGAAAGTGTCTGCAATGGCCTATGTAAGTATGAAATTTTTAACACTTCCGCTATATGCGAGTACATATTTTTTTAAACTGCTTGACTGCCTTGGTGGCGCAGTTGTAATTGCGCATGCGTTACGATTGCTGTACTGAGGTCTCGGGTTCGATCCCCGGGTCGGGTAAAGTGATATTGGGTTTTTCTATCTAGAATTTCTCAGTATTAGCCCGGAGTCTGGAACATGTGCCCGGTATGGCGATAGGCTCGCCCCCTATCACATTATGGGACCGAAATTCGGCGAAAAGTGGGTGTACTGGTTACACCTCTGTCTACCCCTTCGGGGATTGCAGGCGTGAGTGTATATGTATGTATGTATGTATATTTTTTTAAATAGGTATCTGTCGTAAGTCATCACGGCTTTATTAAGCTAATAGAAAAGAGAAATTTAAGCAAATGCAGTCACGCTTGATAGACATATTTAAACTAATTTTTACACAATAAACCGAACTTAACACTGAACGGACAATTGAATGCTATATCGGTATAACAAAAAGTATAAGTCGCATGTCATCAAAATCGCATCATTATTAAAATTCGAAACTCTTCAATAGGTAATGAAAAAACCGTGAAGAAATTATCTACGTACCATTATTATGTTAAGTAGGTGGGTCACCCGTCAGTCAAACTCCGTTCCGGAGACCCAGTGATCATTTACAAATATTCAAACATGTATGTATTTTAGCGATGGTCATGGTGATTCGCGTCGCTGCACCGTTATGAGAGAATACCGTGACGTAGTAAGTATAACAATTAGACGATTAAGACCTTACAACAAAAAATAACTTTCGTGAAATACCATCATTGTAGCGAACGTAATGAAGTCAGGTGTGGGCTTGACCCCCCAGTACGTGTATCTATTTATGACTTGAAGCATTTTTATAAATACTTGGTTTATTTATAGCTACATTCGTCCTCTACAGTTTTTATAAGAATTTATTTTAATAGATTCTTTTCATTATGGGTATGGGATGGGTAATATTTATTTTTTCTCAAAAATAGAGACTAGTAAAAACTGGGAAAATCATACAGAGATATTGGTGGTTATTGAGGAAAATTTTAAACTACAAAATGCATATACATTTACACACACGCCTGTAATCTCCGAAGGGGTAGGCAGAGGTACACCTCTGGTTACACCCAGTACAACCAGTAATTCTACATTGAAAATCCCAATATAACATTACCCGACCCGGGGACCGAACTCGAAAACTCAGCACAGCAGTCGTAACGAACTTGCGCAATTACAACAGCGCCACCGAGGCAGTCCAAAATGATAATATGTGTGTTTATAAAATATGTATAGTTCCAGTTTGGGTGAGGCCACTCATCATGTGAACTATCGAATAGACTGTACGTTATGTTTGTGCCATCCACAAATGTATGTTTCGGATCTGAGTGTAATCTTAATCCATTGTAGTTCTTGCTACCACTACTACACGGGTTTCAGTGTGGGGTTCTTCATATTGCGGTGGTCTAGTGTGGGTAGACGTGGTACTAACGTACGTACTTATAGGGTAATGGTTTCTTACGCGAATATTATACATTGATATAAAATCAATTATCTCCGACGGTTTGATACCGTCCGCCCCGTGACCATGAATGCTGTAGGTACAGCTTTCGAAAAGTCGGGATTAAAAAAGTTAAATAAACCGCGATAGAATCCGTATAATTAGTTTTATTTCAATGCTTATTGGATGTTTGTATATACTTGCCATAATTGTACTGCGTTTAATTGTACAAATAAAGTAAAATTATATTAATATAATATTACTAGCAGTGTATTCAATATTGTCATTGGCTAGGCACGGGCCTCCCCTACTAATGAAAGGGGTTAGACCTAAGGTTAGATTATATTGGTCTATGTTTATTATACCTTGAGTGCAGCTCTGGTAATAGCATAATGTAACGGCACGCATGCTTAACGTCATGCTATAGGCAGGCTCGGCACGCGTCTGTGGCCTGTGCGGTCTTTTCACACGCCGTAAGCGCATCATACCCCGCGCACGTTATTAATACGCAATCGCAACACCAACCCTTTCGCCATTATTGCCGCCATGTTTATTGTCATATGAAATTTAATTAGCGCAAAAACGTTTTCGTGCTTTCTCAACTTATCGTCTGAAACATTAAAGCTTGCAAAATATGCACCTTTTTAAGTGAGTTTAAGATTTTAACAAACGTTTCGAATATTGTATTTGTAATATTCAGGTGTGTTGATTGGGTAGGTTTGTGGTATCTTGGCAGTGTTCGATTTTGGCAGTGATTGTGATTATTTGGGCCGTAACCGACCACTGATGACTGACTGTGTTAATTGTAACGACTATTGAAGTTGCTAAGGATATGTAATCACATCACATTACGGTAAGTCGTACCTGACATAATAACGTTGTAAGTCTTAAAATATTATTGGACTTTTTAATTGATCCTGACTATCGCAGTTCTCTACTATATAAATCTCTAGGTACGCGCCGATGATCAAATATTATATAATTGTTTTCCGTACAAAATAAACTAACGTGAACATTCAGTTGTGTTCGTATTAGCGACGTATTTTGTTTTAAATACCTTAATCAATCAAAGAACACAGCACTTTCACTGTTTTCTTGCACAGATTTTGGTAATCCATGGACTCATCTTCCAGACGGTCACGATATACCAATTAGAAAGCTTCAAAAATTCGAATAATATTTGATTTAAATATTTAAATCGGACCGGTTTCTCAAAACTGAGGAAACGTATGAAGATATTCAAATTTTGTATCCGTTTTCAATCATAGACAACAATGATTAACGTCGGCCATAAGTCACTTTTACACTTGCTTATTATTTTTTAATGTTAGGCTGTATACTGTCTGAGTCTGCCCAAGAAAAGAATGTAAGACGAATTGGCACTGTGCAATTTAATTATTAAAATCAATACAAAACTCATACTTATGAAAATATTAGATATTGCCCGCAGCTCCGCGGGCGTGGAGGTTATTTTTGGAAGAAAAGGTATACAATCCATGGAGGCATCTTATGCTATTATTACACCATTCTATATTTTGCTATCCCATAGGAACCGTGAAATTTCCGGGATAAAAGTAGCCTATGTCATTTCTGCCCCTAAACTGCTACTATGCATAAAATCATGTCGATCCCTTGACCCGTGTAAAACAAAAACTAAACTATCCCACGGGAACCGTACATTTATCCGGGATAAAAGGTAATCTATGTGCTATTCCAGACTATAGCTGTGCCAAATTTCAACCAGATCCGTATAGCCACAGCGTGATTGAGTAACATCCATCCATCCAAACATTCGCATTTATAATAGTAGTAAGATATTAGTAGGATTCAGTCAAATTGCAAAATACATTATAGATAATGCAATAATACAGGCTTGAGAAGGTACGAATACAGAGTAAAGTCTAAAGTGTCATTATTATTTAAAAAATTACTCTTACGAAAAATAGTGCAAAATGTTACAGTACTCAAATCAAATCAAATCAAATCATTTATTTTGTAAATTAGGCCACTATGGGCACTTTTTACATGTCATAATAATGTTAAGGTCTACTGGTGCTTCGGAAATGCCCACTGGTCTGAGAAGAAGCACCAAGAAACTCAGCCGTAGGTCTTTTGTAATTTGTCATTACAATTTACATTATAAAATAATTTACATATAAAATACATACATCCTTAAACAAGTCACATTCACATGAAACAAAAAAAAACAGTACGGTACATGTTAATACAAGGCAGAGTCGTAAATGAGGCTATACAACCTGTTATTTATTTTCTCTAACTAACAATCAATGAGCAATCCAGGTAGACCAGTCCACACAAGCAGCACCCGTTCACGAGTATGACGCATGTGCCAGCCATCGGCCTCCTCAACCATGACACAGGGAAGTGACCGACCCGGCACATAACGCCGCCGCAAGCACATACCCTTAAGCGAGCCTGACATACCTTAATCGCGTCAAAGAATGATAGAGATACAAATTCACAAGACAATAGCTTTAAAAAAACAAGAAGCCAAGACTATTACGACTCCGGCGTCCTGTGAAAACAATATACATCAAACCGAAATACATTGTATAAAATGAGTAAAATTATGTATATTATAAAATAAGTACATATCAGTGTGTTGCTGTGTTTAGCTGAGCGGCCATGGTTTTTTATCATTTAAATATTCCGTTATATTGTAATAAGCCCTTTTCACTAAAAAGTTTTTTAGTTCGACTTTGAATTGGTCGATGGGCAATATTTGCACGGGCTCAGGAATATTATTATAGAAACGAATACTAAGCCCCACAAAAGAAGCATGTACTTTTTGCAAGCGAAAATACGGCATACACAGTTTATGCTTGTATCTAGTATTTATAGTATGTATATCACTTTTCTTTTTAAACAAACTGATATTTTTCTTAATGTATATTACATTTGCATAAATATATTGGGATGCAACAGTTAAAATACCTATATCTTTAAAGATATCTCTTAAGGAGACTCTTGTACTCAACTGATAAATTGAACGAACTGCTCGTTTTTGTAATATAAAAATGCTCTCAATATCAGCAGCCTTACCCCACAACAAAATACCATAAGACATAAGACTGTGAAAGTAACTAAAGTAAACAAGACGAGCAGTTTCTACATCAGTCAATTGTCTAACTTTCCTAATGGCATACACTGCAGAGCTAAGTTTCCCAGCTAAGCACGAAATATGCGTGCCCCACTGGAGTTTCTTATCCAATGTGATGCCTAGGAACACGGTAGAATCAACAGTTTCTAAAACCTCATTGTTCATAACTATATTAGGTCCTAGATTTGTGACATTTGGCATTACAAATTTTACACATTTAGTTTTCTTGGCATTAAGTACAAGATTGTTTGCCGTAAACCACTGAGTTACTTGTGAAAGTGTACTATTAATTTCGTCAAAATTATCTCTATTCCTATCCACTCTGAAAACGAGTGAAGTGTCATCAGCGAATAGCACTGTATTGCACATGTTTTTTAAATAAAAAGGTAAATCATTAATATACACTAGAAACAAGAACGGACCCAGTATAGAACCTTGTGGCACTCCCAGTCGTACAGGAAGATCCTCGGACTTCACTCCATTCAGATCTACGCACTGAACTCTTTGGTGCAGGTACGAAGAAACAACGTCAAGAGCAATGTTGTGTATACCGTAATGACGAAGTTTCCGTAAGAGCGTGTCATGGTGCACACAATCAAATGCCTTCGAAAGATCACAAAAAACTCCAATGGCATTCTGCGACCTCTCCCACGCATCAAATATGTGTTGAATGAGTGCAACTCCCGCGTCTGCAGTCGAACGACCTTTTGAGAAACCAAACTGATTAGCGTGCAAGAGGTTGTTAGCCTTGAAGTGGTTAATCAACTGCTTCAGTATAAGTTTCTCAAAAATCTTACTAAAGGTCGGTAGTATTGAGATGGGCCGGAAATTACCGGGGTCTTTTTTCGAACCTGATTTATATAAAGGTATAATTTTACTATATTTCATTAAATCTGGAAAGATACCAGTATCTATACACTTATTAAAAATCACCGTAAGGTAGGGAGCTACTAGATCTATTATCTTTTTTAGAAAATTTACAGAAATGTCCCACAAATCACCCGTATTTTTAGGATTTAAAGTTTTTACAATACTGATTACTTCAGCGGGAGCTATGCGCTCGAATTTAAATAATAATTTACACTGCGACACGCTCTCACGCAGCAAAGATACAGCACGACTAGGTGAAGAATTTAAGGAGCAAGTAGTAGCTACAGGTATGTTCGCGAAAAAATCATTAAATGCCTGAGCAACTTCCACTTGTTTACATACAATTTTATTATTTATATTTAACTCTAACTGGTTATCGCGTGTTCGTAAATTCCCAGTTTCTTTATTTATAATATCCCATGTCGACTTAATTTTGTTACACGAGTTTTTAATTTTCCTGCTTATAAAATTTGCTTTTGCTTGATTACATGCTTTTTTAAATATCTTAGAGTAGTCTCTAACGTATTGTAGGAATTCGCTATCAAATTTATATTTTTTCATTCCATACAACTCATACAGAGTAGCTCGACTTTTATAAATTCCTGGAGTCGCCCATTCATTAAGCTTGGAAGTACCTATAACATTTATTTTTTTCTTTTTAAATGTATTATGAAATTCATTTTTAATTATATTAAATACATTCTTATAATTTTTATTAGGATCTTTGGCTTTTAACAATGAGGGATTTAGTCTGCTAACAATACCGTACTGAATAAGCTATAGCAGTACCAAGACAGTATAAAAAATATTTTAATTATGTTCTTAAGCAGCGATAGCCTAGTTGGTTGCGGTACGGACTGCCAAGACGAAAGTCGTATGTTCGAAACCCAAGTGGCACACACCTCTGACTTTTCTAAAGTTATGTGTGTATTTAATGTTAATTATCGCTTGCTTTAACGGTGAAGACTACCAACCCGCATTAGACCAGCGTTGTAGACTAAGGCCTCTCAATTGTAGCGGAGGCCCGTGCCGTGCAGCAGTGGGATAATGTTTAAAACAGAGCTAAGTAGTATTATAGGCAAGTTTTGTGAACTACGCTATCTTTTATGAGAACACAAATTTGTATCACTTTCTAAATTCCTATATTTTTGCAACTTTAATGACTAATATATTCTAGAATACATGCTACGTTAAAATACCTTGTAAGACACTTTCATGTGATTTGAATATCCTACTAATATAAATGCGAATGTTCGCATGAATGTTTGTTACTCAATCAGGATAGAGTGGCTGAACGGATCTGGTTGAAATTTAGCACAGATATAAATTATAGTATGGAATGGCACATATGCTACCTTTTATCCTGGAAATATATACCCGAGTTCCCGGATAAAATTGTTTTTCATGATCAACATGATTTTTGCATAGTGTTAGTTGAGAGGTCTGAGAATGTCGTAGGATTCTTTTTATCCCGGAAAATACACGGTTCCTATGGGATAGCATAATATAGAAAGATGAAATAGCTTAAGATGTTACCATGGATGTTATACCTTTTCTTTCACAAATAACTACCACGCAGGCGAAGCTGCGAGCAAAAGCTAGTAGCCAATAAGTCTGCTACTTCTTAATGCTTGTCGCGATATGCTTAGTGCCAATGATGATTGGTTCTAGAATCGCAAAACTGATTATTTTTCAGGTCATAATAACTTGTACTACTCCCTTTTATCGCATTCTGCTGTGAGAGAACGAAGCAAACGAGAGGCCGTGGGTTCGATTTCCACACAGGGACAAATGTTTGTGTGACAAACAGATATTTGTGTCCGGGGTCTGGGTGTTGTGAGACCGAAAGTCTCTCGTAGTTCCTGATACCCACAACACAAGACTCGTATCTTAGTGTGGGGTCGGGGCTATGTGTGTGACTGGTGGGTGTTATTTATTATTATTAATTATTAATATCAGTTCCTCTATTTGAAAACCATTATTCCGATCCGCCCAATATATTTTAATAAATCATCATATTATTGAGATGTATTTATCGTAATCGTACGCCATCAATCTATTAAGATTCATGTACCGAAATTTCATACTATAAACACAATATTTAATTGGTCTCTTTAAACGTTGTCCGCCTATAAATTAACAAGCAAGAAAAAAGTTTCACCGGCAAGCGTTCAATTAAAGTTTGGCAAATTATATACTTTTAAAAGATTGACTAAATGACTATGAAATTATGGTTTACTAGCAATATGTTTTTTATTCACACGGTTCAAATTTGTTGCATTTTTACGCTCTTTATAAATACCAATTAGGAGCATTTAAAATAACATAAAATATTTTTCATTTTGAATACTTGCTGAACACATTGCTTAAGTTTATAAGTACCTACACATTTGTATAAAAGTGGCTGGCAGTAAAGTGGGCATCTGATGGTATTTCTGATCTGATTACGTTTGACCCAAAACCAGAAAAGTAAGCATATCTCTATATTGACACAAATGGCAAGTTTAGTAAATTTGTTTTTTTTTTAGTGTCTCGATAGGCAGACGAGCAGATGGGCCACCTGATGGTAAGTAGTCACCGCCGCCCATAGACTTCTGCAATGCCAGGGCACAGCAAAACCGCTGCCTACCGTTTATTTGTTTAATTTGAATACCCGATCTAAATATAAATTTTCCGACATGGGTTTCATATCCTCAGATCAGCCGGCCTACCACCACCTCTAAGAGCAGTCTTGTTGTTACAATGCGATTTTGTACCATGAATTCGCATTGTAATATTACAATACTGCTCTAAGAGGTGGTGGTTGGGCGCCAGATCAGAGACAACTTAGCTTTATGGTACCTTACTTCGTAGTATATAAGAATTTCGTAGGAATAAAGAAGCACCACGAAATACAATATGACGTAAATATTCTTCATATTATCAAAGTCAGAGATTTCTATTATAACTATAATCTGCGTACAAATTTTAAGGTTTTTAACACGCCAATATCTTGATCATTTGTGGTTAGAGGTTATTTGTGGATTTGATTTGTTATTTTACTTTTTGATCTAATCAAAAGGAAATTATGCTTCAGCATTGATTTAGTCGATTTTATAGGCGCAGCGGGCGATTAGCTGTGAAACATGAGGTCGTGGGTTCGATTCCCGCACCGAGATGAATGTTTGTGTGACAGACAGATATTTGTTTCGGGTCTGGGTATTGTGGGACCGTAGTCTACGTAGTTCTTGATTACTTGATACCAACGATACAGGTTTAACCTAGTGTGGGATCAGAACTATGTGTGTGACTGTTGGGTAAATTGGTTGATTACACTGTCAACAGATAGCACTGTTAATATTAACCTATTCACTTTGTAATTAATGTATAATTAACATGTTTTTGGGTACTAATTGGACTTATATATAAAATTTGAAATCTCACGGTCAAAATAGTGAAAGAGAAATTTTATACGTTTAGGTACCAGGTAGCTTAATCGGGTTGTAGTATTAATTATTGACTACTAAAGTACAAAATTATCTTGAACGTGTCAACGAGACGGGTTCTTAGTGGGCTTAGTGGGACTAGTACGTAATGCGACAGCAGAGCAATTAAATATATTTTATAAATACATTTATCGCGAGCTTGATAGTATCTTGTATTGACATTACCATTTTCATTTAAACTTTCTCAAACGATCTTAGCGTTTTAACGGTACTCATTTGCTATAAATATTAATAAAAATAATAATACTAGCCCTGTATTAAACATTGTCCCACTGCTGGGCACGGGCGTCCCCTACTAATGAGAGGAGAATTAGTCCACCACGCTGGCCTATTGCGGGTTGGTAGACTTCACATGCCTTAGAAATTCTTTTGAGAATACTCAGGTATGCAGGTTTCCTCACGATGTTTTTCTTCACCGTTGTTACTCACTCTTTTACTTCACTCATTTGTTGTGAGTTTAAATATTGTATGTTGAATAGCTTTAATTTTTGAACAATGCTAACTTTGGAGGAGGCATTTGCGTCTACCGACGCAATAGAAAACAAGAAAATTCACGATTTGCTAGATATTTTATAATTTTAGAAACTATTTTTTTCAGTAAATGATTGCTTATAATATATATAAGGCTTATAATAATAAGTGTAACCAACCGGGGGTTGACCTTGGGTGCGCTTGTGTAGTGTATAGAGGAATAACCGACGGCTGGTGTCACATCACAACATTAAATTAAATTTGTCTAACGGGCCTCTACATATTGGCTTCAGCCCCACGCACGCCTTCCAAATGTATGGGACTCTATAGTCCCGTAATTACGGCGTGACAAACATTATCATAAGCGTAATAATAATAGTACTTTAATTACCTTAGATATTATATAAAAATTACATTAAGCTATAGCAGCGATAGCCTAGTTGGTTGCGGTACGGACTGTCAAGACGAAAGTCGTAGGTTCGAAACCCAAGTGGCATACACCTCTGACTTTTCTAAAGTTATGTGTGTGTTAAAATGTTAATTATCGCTTGCTTTAACGGTGAAGGAAAACATCGTGAGGAAACCTGCATATCTGAGAATTTTTCGAAGGTATGAGAAGTCTGCCAACCCGCATTAGGCCAGCGTGGTGGACTAAGGCCTAACCCCTCTCATTAGTAGAGGAGGCCTGTGCCCAGCAGTGGGACAATGTTTAATACAGGGCTAGTATTACATTAAGATAGTATAATAACTAAATAAACCAACCGGATTATAGTAGAGTCGCAAAGCAAAAGCTGGCTCTTGTTGAAATGCAAATGTACGTTACATGTATAAAGTGTGATCTGACGGCCTCCGTGGCGCATTGGGTGCGTGGTTGTGAAAGGAGAGGCTGTAGATTCGATTCCGTACCCAGACATATTTTGTAACAGATTAAACATATTTGTTTCGCGTCTGACGGTGGATGCAACCTCCAGAAAGAAGTATTGAAAGGTGTGACGTTAAGTTAATACAAATATTGATAACTAAAATAATTATTTAGAGTATCCAATATTGTCAATAGGAATTGAATATTGTCCACCCCGCGACCATGAAGGCTGTAAAGTTTTCAAAAAGTCGGGAACAAGCAAAAAAGCAAAAGTATACAGCCATAAAGTCTGTAAACCTTTTTCCAGCTCGCTGCACGAACAAATAGAAAGAAATATTTTATTTGTTACAAGCATTAAAAACTAGTTATATAGGTAAAATTTTTAATAAATAACATTAAATCGAAAATAACAATAAACATGTAAAAACACCAGGTATATATATTTTTCTTTTTTACAATAAAGCACACTTACCTAGAGTTACCTTCTACAAAATAATAAAAATTATGTGCTCATGCAAAAGCAGCGATAGCCTAGTTGGTTGCGGTACGGACTATCAAGACGAAAGTCGTATGTTCCAAACCCAAGTGGCATAACACCTCTGACTTTTCTTAAGTTGTGTGTGTATTTTTTGTTAATTATCGCTTGCTTTAACGGTGAAAGAAAACATCGTGAGGAAACCTGCATACCTGCGAATTCTCAAAAGAATTTCGAAGGTACGTGAAGTCTACCAACCCGCAATAGGCTAGTGTGGTGGACTAAGGCCTAACCCCTCACATTAATAGAGGAGGTCCGTGCCCAGCAGTGGGACAATGTTTAAGGGCATAACAAATACGGCCTCAGTCTCAGCGTGTACTGGTTTAAATACCAGTGCTGGTCTTCCGCTGGCCGTTCGGTGACATCACGGGCGCAGACCACCATAATCAAACACTAAATACATTAATTATATAAAGGTTTCTTATGTTTACGTGAATATTGCACATTGTAATAAAACTACAACCGGGACGGACAGTCCACCTCGTGACCATGAAGGCTGTAAAATTTTTGAAACATCGGAACGAATAAGTAATAAAAACCGCGATGAAATCGGTAAAATTTGATTTGTTTCAATTGTTTTCATTATCGTTTACTTACAATCACGCATCAATACACATTGCATACATAACAATCCGATTGTATTGAAACGTTAACGCCTCGATAATATTATTGCAAACATAAATAATGGCTAGATTTGCATTCATTAAGAGATTTTTTTACCCGAATGCTCCAGAAATTAATATTACACATTGTCCCACTGTTACTGGCACAAGCAAATAAAAGGGGTAAGGCCTTACTCCACCACGTTGGACTAATGCGGGTTGGCATACTTCACATGCCTTTAAAATTCTAAACTCGAATTTTCAGGCATACTGGTCTCCTCACGATATTTTTCTTCACCGTTTAGGCAAGCGATAATTAACAATGAATACATACGTAACTTTAAAAAGTCCGAGGTGTGTGTGCCATTTATTTTGGTTTCAAACCAGTGACTTTTGTTTTGACATTCTATATAACTTCAAGCTAAGCTATCGCTGCTTCAATAGACATAGAGTTATGAAATTTACATACAGCGCCTGCGAATGAAAAAAAAACGAAGAAAGATAAAAAACGTATTTTACCTTTTTGATATTATTACAATATTGGTATTACATGAAAGTTATTAAAAAGCCAAATATATATATATATATATATATATATATATATATATATATATATACATATTATAATACTCATAAGTTACCATTTCGACACAAACTACAAAAAAGTATTTATAACCTAAGGACAATTCATGTGTTCAATTATTTGTTTGTTAGTAAAACGTAAAAGTTTATTAATACTAAATTGCGTATTAAAAATAAAAAATCTTTTACTTTATGTTTTTACGGTTAAACATTATCACGCATGTGAAGCTGTGCGTCAAAGCTATAAAGATATACTTAATCGATTACACTACTCTTGTTTAATAGAGAAAAATTACACACATCATTAATTTATATACTTCCATATTTTTACACCATGGTTAAGTATAACTGATTGATGTACCTACATTTAAACTGTAACCGCTACCGAAATCGCTAACGGGATAACCAGGTTATAAATTACTGATATATAAATGTAAGTCGGCATTTATAATATATTCTATAATGAGATGTAACAGTTTATTTGCACTGTATGTATTTGCATATATACTATCTGTACTTTCTGGTGGATAACAGGTACTGACTCGGGTATGTTATAGATCTAGATTTAAATTCGTGAGAAAAAATATTCGCCTAGCATTCTAGACATAGTTTTACATCTACTTAAGTGATATCCGGACTTGGACATGATTTCTACATTTTTAATCTTAGCTTCGACAATTTATGAATAAGATTATATTTTCTGGGGATACTTTCACATCAAAAGATCCTTCATTAATGTCAGTCTATAACTGGGTGTGACTAAATCTCGAAATGCGTTTCATGGAATTAAAAAACTATGAGGAATTGTTCACCACGAGGTGACCAAGGCAGATGCAAGAGTTGATTATTCGGAATCCCTAATAGACTTCAAGAAGATATGTCTAAGACCGCTATCTAACAGAAATGTAAACTTTTTAGGTTTGAATTATTGAATACATAATAACGTAATCGCACTTTTCGCTGAATTTGTTGCGGTCCCAAGTATTTCTAAATAGAAAAACCCAATATCACTTTACCCGACCCGGGGATCGGACCTGAGATCTCAGCACAGCAATAACGTAACGCATGTGGAATTACAACTGCGCCACCGATGCAGTAAATTATTGAATTTGTAATATTAATTGTATGTATAAAATAAAACGCATGACGTCGCGTAAACATTATTTAAAGTTGAATGTATTTTTTTTTTAGTTCTATATCATTCAACTTACAAACCATTTCGAAGTCGTTATCAAATTGTTTTGTCGGCATGTGTCTATTTATGCAAATTGGTCGTTTATTTAACTGTACTTGTATGTACAAACAATCCTTAATAATGTTATGATTAGTTCAATGTTTCTTTTTTTGTAGGTACCCATATAACTAGATCATAGGCATAACATAAATCGTGCCATTAGATTTGGTGCATCACCACGATGATTAGGTATTATTTTAATACAAGGAAAGAAGAAAAGAGAATATTTTTCAACATATGCATAAAAATTGAGGAAGGAGACATCATTGGAGATCGTCTCGATAATAAGAGACGTGATAAGATCAACATTTGGTAAATAACCATAATAGCAAGACCTCCGCTCTGGATAGCTATCAGAGCATCCTAAGGCACTTAATGACGCGATCGCGCTACGTGATCGAGCGGAGACATCGCGGTCTGCAATAACACAGATTGTACCTATACTTTCTATTGTTTCCAAATGTTAAACCAATTTTCAAGTTAAAAGGCTTGTGAGCGAAAATTGTGGATTCCTACAAGCTTTACTATGATAAACGGGATGTACTTGTAAAGTGTACTTATGAAGTTAGAATGAATGATGTTTTACAAACCAGTCGTGTAAATAACGTTACAAATAAAGGAAAAAACGCGTTAAATGAAATCTTTATCTACAGGGTTTTGATAGAACTCTTTTTCTACCACAGTTGCCTTTTAGTATAATGATCCATAACACATAAATCCTTTCAACAAATCCTGGAATATGAATTTAAAACAGAGATTTGATAAGGTTGTTTATTTCGATACAGATAATGCAATATTTTGTAGCAGTGTGCTGGTCGAATTGCTGTTCCATCTTAATCATTAACCCTTATTATGGGTTCTTTGACCCGCTCTAGAACCCATTAATTTGTTATTATGTCACATACATTTTTATGAGCACTTCTACAGAGTAATCGAACCTGTTCGATTTTTTCAGATATTTGGTTTACTTTACAAACTCATTTGCGTACTCTTGAATTTATTTTAAAACTGGTTGATTTTTTACGTTAGTCATGTTTATTAAGTATGTATATTGGTGTTAGTTGTATTTTTCGACGGAAAAGGTGGTATTATTTGCAATTTTGAAAGCAGCTTTCTTTGATTATTTGCATTTTAAATAAGGATTGCAATACATATAAAAAGGAAATTATAAATTTAAAAATCTCTGTATCTGATACCCAAACACTGATGGTTAATAAGAGCCGCAGAGTGAGAAACCTAACTCACAATGAGTGTCCGGTACCACCTCATTCTGAGATTTGCCTCTTAACCTAACAATTTGCCACTAATTAAGAGCCCTGGAGGTTGGTCAAAACTCTTGGTAGGTTAGACAGCGATTGTCAAGTCCACATGTCACTTCCCAGATCTAAATATTCGTCCATTTTATCATTTCCTGCATTAAAGAGATTTTCGTCTTGTGCCATGGCATCATTATAAATATATTACAGGATATTTTTTTATCGAGTAGCGCAATCTTGCATATTTTATATCAATTTTGTTTCTATGACACACCATCGGCAGTTAAAAATGTTATACATGAATTAAATTGACTACAAAATAATGGACAATTTACACAGTCATTTTAATTTTTTAGATAATAAAATAAAAAAATCTGTATTAGGTATAATAATATCAAATTATGACTAAAATGAGAACAATATTCACATTCATATGATTGAAATAAATTCTATATTATTCATAGAAATTATGAAACCCTAAGTATATAGTTATTTTGGTAAATTTATATTAAAATACATAATATATCCAATGATCACTATACTTTACAGTACTGCACAGTTTACTAAAAGTAAAACAAATACATGTGCTGGTGGTAGGATATTCATATCCGCCCGGATAGCGACCACCGTACACAAGGCGAAAAACCCGCCATAGTGGCACACGCAAGTGTGTCGCGTTCCGGGATCAGCCAGTGTACATCCGGTTTTTGTCGGGGGTCTGGAGTTGGGGTACAATGGCCATTTTACGGCCTTCTTAGTACTCTGACACTGGACCCTCGACCCCTTCTTCACCTTCTTGCCCATGGCGTAGTGTGAAGAAGCAGGCCGGCATGAGTGTGTTGAGTAGCGGGGATAGATCTTCTCTCGCTACTCAGTACTCTATTTTTTTTTTTTTTAGTAAAGGGGCGCTATAATAAGCCCAGTTCTTGGTCCCCCTATCCAGGACAAGGGATTTTTTTTTGGGTGTTTTTATTTAATATCTATTAGTTTTTTTTTTTATTAATCTTAACTACTATCTATATTTAATTTACACTATATTTCTTATCCTAGTTATACATAATTCTATTTACCTTATTCTATTTATCATACATACTTTTAACGTTAACTTAATTACTAAAACTATATAATAACTATAATATTATATGCTTAGTAATCCTAATTTTTACTTATTTCTATTTATTGTCTTACTTACTATTACTTTACAATATTTTAAAAAATCACCTATTACTACTTTATCTCCAATTATTCTATGTATATTCGTACTTTCTAATTTATAGTCTATCTTATTTTCTAGGTTATATCTATCGACTGCGTGGATGGGACACTCGAGCAGGAGGTGTGGGACCGTCTCCTGAACGTCAGGGTCACATTGGCACGCCGGGCTTCCCTTGCACTTGAACCGATGCAAGTACTCGGAGAAGCCGCCGTGCCCCGTGAACACCTGCGTCAGTATCGGGTCCAGAACGATCCGCCTTACTACCCTGTGCGCCTCGACAGCGTCCGGAAAGAACAGTTTCGTCACCGAAGCCGTATCTCCGTCCGCGTATCTCCGGCTCCACTCGTCAATAGAGTCCTGACGGATCTGTCTCTTAACGAATGAAACCGGACACTTGTCGTAGTGCGCACGGATCTTCAGGCGCTGTGCGGCCTCCTTCGCGAGCATGTCCGCCCTCTCGTTTCCCTCCAACCCCACATGTGCCTTTACCCAGAAGAGCTCAATTTTCTGGGCGCGTTTCTTGGCTTCTTTAATTAATTTCTTAATTTCAAACGCTATGGGGTGGAGAGAATCACCTCTGGTGACGACTTCGAGGGCGGATCTGGCATCGCTAAAGATGCCGCACGTAGGAAGCCCGCTACGGAGCACCTCCTCCACGGCCTTCCGGAGGGCGAGAAGTTCCGCCTGGTAGACGGAGCAGTACGGCTCCAGCCGCAATTTTCTGGTACTTGTCTCGGCGGCGCCGTTCCATATGGATAGCGCCGCTCCGACTTTCCCATCAATTTTGCTTCCGTCGGTAAAGATGCTAAGACCCTCACCAACGTGCTGGGCCAGCTCCGCCCCATCCACCAGGCATTGGAACATCCCGTTTCCCCGTTCCGCCGGGTGGTCTAAGTTGACGAAGGCCACCGGAGCCTCCACCTCCCGGTCTCCCACCACCTGTCGGGAGTGCCCCTTCCTGATTTCGTAAAGGAGTGCGGTTTCCCTCACCCTTATGTCAAGTGGGAGCACCCCCGCCAGCAGTAGGGCCGAGTTGAGTGAGACAGTCCGGTATGCCCTCGTCATCTTCAGCGCAAAGCTGCGCTGGATGGCTCCGAGCTTCTTTCTTACACCCAGCTTCCGGCTGGCTGCCCAACACACGTTGGAGGAGTGCCCAGCCTGGGACGAAGAGCGCAGCGCTCTCAGAGCAGTCGTCGGAGGAGACCTCTCGCTGCCGGCCGTGGTGTCGTCCATGGTCGCCAGACGGAGGTCCTGGCGTGCGGTGGCCCACTTCTGCGAGAACGTCATCTCGCAGAAGGAGAGTGCTGAGAGGGATCGGGAACGATATGATCCCTCCCGCCGCCAGAGAAGACGTAGGAGGCGCCGGGTGGACGACTGACCGGCGTCTCCCGCCCTGTGGAATGGGGGCGTTTGAATTCCACCACGGTAACCCCTGCCTGTCGTACGAGGCGACTAATAGGGGCCATCGGGGGTCGCGGGCGCGCAGCGGAGGGCTGTCAGCCCGTATCGATGCACTCCCAAATTCGGAGCATCGTGCGACCCCGAGATGGACGGCAGCGCAGGTGGTAAGGCCTCGTTCGCTGTCGTTGTTCGGTGCGCGGGGGCTCCTTAGCCCTCCATGGAGATGGGCTGCTACGCAGCACCGCGCAGGGGCGATTCCGGCTGCAATTCTAGCACTCCTTAGAATACCCCGGGATCGCTCCGTAAGCGCCGAAGAAGGCCACCGCGGGGTTTTAGCTGGTAGTGTCGGGTGGGTTGTATATATGGGTTAGGGACTCGGCCCAGCGGCAGCACGGATAGCCATCATCCGTGCGAGGGGGATGTTGGGTCGTAAGACCGGCTAGTCCAGCATACCCGTTTTATTCTTAATCCGCTTCCCTCCGGAGCGGGCGGCAGTAATAAAACGCTTTCCCCGCGACAACAAAAAAAAAAAAAAAAAGCTTCCGGCTGGCTGGAGCCCACGCACTTGCAGCATACAAGATTACGGGCTCCACTGCAGCCGTGTAAATCGTCCTGACCACTTCGGGTCCCAGCCCCCACTGAACCTTGGCTGACCTTGCGAGCATTTTGAATAGGCTTATCGCCTTTGCGCACGCCTGCGTCACGTGACCGCCAAAGGTCAGTTTTCGGTCTATGGTTAGGCCAAGCAGCTTTATCTCGTTTGTGAGACCAATGTCGACGCCACCCATGCGCAGGATCGGGGTGTCGTACTTCAGCTTGTTCGTTATAAGCATCGCCTGCGTCTTATGCGGCGCGAACTTCAGTTTATTTCGGACACCCCAGTCCCGCACATAGGCGAGCGCCGCATTGGCCTGCTTCTGCGCTTCTCCCGTGGAACCCCCGTCAAACACCAGGACGACATCGTCAGCAAAAGCTTGACAATAGTCGCCCCGGCGCTCGAGCCCCTGTAGAAGGCGGTCGAGGAGGAGGTTCCACAGGATTGGCCCACCAATTGAACCTTGAACGCAGCCCTTAACGGTCCTGCGCACAGACTCGGCACCCGCGTACCGAACCCTGACCATCCGATCATCCAGATAGCTGGCGACCATCCTTCTGATGTTTGGTGGGCAGCGTTCTTCCGCCAACCGGACCTTGATGGCTGGCCACCAGGCGCTATCGAAGGCTCCCTCTATGTCCAACGATATCATAATTATGACTTGCTTCTTCAGAAGTTTCGCCCTAATATGACCCAACAGGTCATAGAGGGAGTCTTCGGTGCCCCTCTGTGGCATGAAGCCGTATTGGCGGTGGCTTATCCTGGGAAGGATGTGCCATTTTAGCCGACCCACCATCATCTTTTCCAGGATCTTCCCCATCACCGGCAACAACCCTATTGGCCGATGCGCCTTGGGAACCGAGTAATCATCCTTACCCGGCTTCCGCAGCACAACGACCGTGGCCTCTTTCCAAATCTTTGGAAAGTAGGCCAGTTCCAGGCACTTGTTGGCCAGCGATAGGAAAGACTCCGGATCTTGGGCGATCGCCTGCGAGCAGATATCGGAGGTCAGGCCGTCCGACCCCGGTGCCTTCTTCGGATTGAAGGTCACCAGCGTCGCCGTAAGCTCCCCCAGCGCGAACGGTGGGTCATGTACTTCACCATGGACCCAGTCGTTCACGCGTGAGGCAAGCTCCCTGGTGCGCCGGTGGTCCTCATTATCCTCGTGGATATCTTGCCGATTCCTCCCGACCCAGGGTTTGCCCGTCCCTCACGAGTGGCTGGTCTTCGTGCCGCTTGGTCAGCCTGCCCATAACTCGATATATGCCATCCCACAGTCCTTCCTTGGTCTGCTTCCCGCAGAACTCCTTCCTCAGTACTCTATTTGGACCGCACTGCGCTTACCATCAGGTACAGTGCGGTCTCTTTGCCGTGCCAGGATAAAAAAAAAATAAAAAAAAAATATATAAAAAATATTGGGGCATGAAATGCCGAAATAATCAATGAGAGTACAATAAGATTTTCTGTTTTTGTTCAGAATATTATCGTGGTGTTTATTAAACTGAACATATTCGGTAGGTAATTAGGGAATCTTATTTGAATTTTACGATATGTTTTAAGAGTATATTATACAGTCCATGTCCTGTTTGAATTATCCATTTTTAAAACTTTATAGATGAGAAAGCTGATTATTATTCTAGTTATAGTTGAAGGAGCAGTTTAATTTACTTAAGTACAATTCTTCTCAAATTGCATCTTAATCGCTTACGCTGTTACAATTCATTAAATTATTAATAATTCATATCTAATAATTAAAATTAAATAAATGCAATAAAACAGAATTCTAATAATTAAACTAGTAAAGCTACTTTCGCTACACTAAGCTCAGACTAAGCAAACTCGGCCTCAGGCGAAATTTGCATTTGCAATAAATAACCATCTATGCTTATCTATTTTCCAGAAAACTGTTCTTTGTCTTGGCGAGCTTTAATAATAGTAATAAAGAGATAGTTTGAGGTGATCTACTGTGTTATTTCTTCAAGAGACATCGCAGATTTGGATCAAGTTGTAAACATTTTGGATTGCATACCGCGATGCCGATTATGGTTGACAATCTAGGTTATATGGTAAACTTAATGTTTGCCTGAAAATAATGCGGCTTAAGCATTTTCGATATAGCAATAGCAATTAGCCAAATAGCAATTGTAGGGTTCTTGTTACCCAAAAAAGATCCCTACTCGCTTGTCCTTTAAAACGTTGTATTAACCACAATGTTGGGAGCACTAGTCTTGGGACCCTTATACATGTTGTCTTCATTTCGTCTTAATGATTTTAACTATCATAATAATAATCATGGCTGATGTCGATGATTGTAGACAATATACGATAATTTCTTCATATAACACACCTAAAACAACACAAATGAAACCTTGTAAACCATATTGGTTGGATGCGGTGCGTGTAATAAGTACATAATTTTCATACAAAGATGGGAGGTAATTTAGTCGATTATATTATTATGTAGTATTTTAAAAGTAAAAAGTTTTTTATTCATAAAAAGTTCACCGACTTCAATAAAAAACAAATTATCCGACACTATAAAATGTTAGGGTTACCCTTGATTTTTCTGAGATCCCATCATCAGATCCTGACATGGTGCCAATGGGACCACCTGGGAAGTATACCCTTTTAAACAAAAAAAGAATTTCTCGAATCGGTCCAGGCGTCTTCGAGTAATCAGGTAACATACATAAAAAAAAAGATTCCGACGAATTGTTAACCTCCTCCTTTTTTGAAGTCGGTTAAAAACTACCAAATATCCATTCCATCTATCAAAACAATCAGCACATTCTATTACAATACTAATTATTGTTGTTAATACAAATGTACTAGCACATACTGCTTTTCGTGAGCGATTCAAAGCAAATAAGCTAGCTTGGTGATAAAATACTTGCTTGTTCATGGACACACATTTTTATATATTCTATTAAATTATTAAGCTGGCATTTTTTTTAATCCGCCAAAGGGTAGGCATAGGTGTAACTAGTACACCCACATATCGTCGAACTTATTACCGTCCCATTATGTGATAGTGGGGGGCGAGTCTATCGTTATACCGGGCACAATTCCAGATTCTGGGCTGATACTGATTATTTCGTTACAGAAAAACCTAATATCACTTTACCCGACCCGGGGATCGATCCCAAAACCTCAGAAGTTTTACCGCGTACGCAATTAATTGCGCCACCGAGGCAGTGTGGCATAAGTTATGTCACATTAATTATTTTTTTGTGTATTTTAAGTATAAATAAATAAATACACCCAACAGTCACACACATAATCTTGAACACGCACTAAGATACGAGGCTTGTATTGTTGGCATTAGGAACTACGAGAGACTTTCGGTCTCACAACACCCAGATCTGGGAAAAAGTGGATTACACAAACATATACTTATATTATTGCGTGCATCGAATCTGTGGCTTAACGTTTCAAATCCTACTACTCGCCCCTTGAATCACGGATGTCAAAACAGAAGTATCCTTCCATTGTGAAATTTAGCACACAGAATTAGTCTGCACCTATTATTCCAGTTGATGCAATTTTTTTTATATGAAATGTTATTATAATGTGATTTCATGGCATTAGGGTCACTAGGGGCGTAATCTAAGTGCGCAGTTCCGTTGATGCGGTAAATCATCACTTTCACTAGCCTTACTGTTTCATAACACACGTGATCGTTGTAATTGACCGTCGGATGTTGTGACTTCGGCCATGTTGGACAAACATAATATATGCTTTATTAGTTATCAGGTTCGTTTGACAATAGTGTTTTGTTTCTTAGTCTTTATAGACATGAATATTATTGAATGTGAGCTTCCGTGTAATTTGAACTTATTTATGGAAGTTGTGGCCGTATGACCCATTTGTTTACGTAAGCTAGAGTTGCCAACCGTCCTGTTTTCCCAGTTCATGTCCTAGTTTTTAGAGTGTCCTGGGGTGTCCTGGATAGTTTTTAAGCAGCGTCCTGGGTTTTTAAAGCGTCCTGAAAATGTCCTGTATTTTAAAATTCGCTCACCACTTTTGCAATCTATACTTTAGGGGCGGCGCGGGCGTCTCGACTCGCAAGTGTTAACGCTGTTTTAAAACAAAGATGCGTCCTTTTTTAAACTGAATTGTCCTGGTTTTTCTGACTTCAAATCCTAGTATTTGAATTCCGGGGTTGGTAACCCTAACGTAAGCTATATATATTATACTTGTCAATGGGTTAGTTTATTAATACACGCTGTAGTCTTAAGACGCGTACTAATCCGTACGTAATCCTAAACTTCAAGTAGACTATATCTTTAGTCTACATCTTATCGTAATAGAAATGCTAAATTATTTTGATTCTTAAAAGGACTTGTCATTTTTCTACCCGAGATCTGTTGACGTGTGTTTAAAATTGTTTATTTCAAAATTGATGACAAAGAATATCACGATTTCAAACTCGGAAATTTAAAAAAATAATTCTTGTGTTTTACTGCGAAACGTTATGAACAGAAATTACTAGTAATAAAAAAACTATTTTATCTGTTAAATATATTACATTCTATGCCAATGCTCAGTTCCTAAAAAATAAATAAATAAAATAAAATGCCACCTCCACGACAAAATGCTCATACCACCCATTGATACACCATGTGTCTATACATCTTTATTTTGTTCGGTAATTTGTTTCCATTAAGACGTAAGCATTTAATCATGTAACATAATCATTTTGCGATCATTTAATTCTAAACAACGTAATCAACAGTGAAGTTTCCTGGTGTTATAATATAAAGTAATATATCAATCATGTTTAAAGATGATTTATTTTTATCTGTCATGGTTATAAGTCGTGCCGCATTAACAGCTCTAGTTGAACAGGCTGTGTTCAAAATGAAGTTATGATCTGGTTTTGGGTTTGACAAATCATAACATGACATGTCAACAAGATTCGACGTAGTTAGTGTATGGCCCTAATTTACATAGTTATGAACAAAACCAAATGTCACAGAATTTATTAATGATTAAATCACACTTGGGTCTTCTCACACTCACACATATTAAGACAATTTCAATCATAAGTACTTAAGTGGACCTAACATCACTCGTAAATTTTATATTGAAGTGTTTAGCAATTTTATTGACACGAACAGCTATTTATAGCTATTCAAATAATTGTAAATACAATGTTGGTTAAATAAACACGAGATAAACTCTATAATTCATTGAACTTTAAAACTTTGTAATAATACATTTGAAAAAGTCCAAAAGAAGGCGCTTATGTAGTGAATTGTAGATTTGATTCCATAATAAATCAAATAAATAAATTACTTAGTTAATCATGGAGATCAGTGAATTTTTAAATAAGCAACATTCAGCATATGTATAAAATAGTTATTAACATTATATTACCTATTCAAAAACTCACACAACAAAATAAAACCGATTTCACTGTCAAACCTGGTAAAACTCATCAAAATGCAAAACCATAAAAATTATTTCTTAAATTAACAATATATAGAATGATAATTAACATTAATCATGTTAATAGTTACGCGTTGAATGACCTAAATACATTCGTTTTCTGCGGATCATTAAAAAAACCTGAGAATGATTCCTAAGACATTTGCATACAGATTGATGTCGTAAAGAAGAACTATTGATTTCAATCTTGAATATATATTTATGTCCTTACATAAATACATACATACAGATATGCTTTTTGTTAAATTTCTTTACTTTTTCTAATGTACTGACTTGTCATAAGAGCTATGTAATTGCCTATATGATCAATAAACGATTTCATTTCATTATAAACTCACGCCTGTAATCCTCCGAAGGGGTAGGCAGAGGTGTAACCAGTACACCCACTTTTCGCCGAAATTGTATCGGTCTCATAATGTGACAGGGGCGAGCCTATCGCCATACCGGGCACAAATTCCAGACACTGGGCTAATACTGAGAATTGCTTGATAGAAAAACCGAATATCACTTTACTCTACCCGTGTATCGAACCCGAGACCTCAGCACAGTAGTCGTAACGCATGCGCAATTACAACTGAGCCACCGAAGCAGTCATACATAATACATAAATATATACATACATTTACACTCACGCCTGTAATCCCCGAAGGGGTAGGCAGAGTTGTAACCAGTACACCCACTTTTCGCCGAATTTCGGTCCCATAATGTGATAGGGGGCGAGCCTATCGCCACACCGGGCACCATTCCAGACTCCGGGTTAATATTGAGTATTTCTAGGTAGAAAAACCCAATATCACTTTACCCGACCCGGGGATCGAACCCGAGACCTCAGCACAGCAGTCGTAACGCATGCGCAATTACAACTGCGCCACCGAAGCAGTCATACATAATACATAAATATATATATTATTATTATGAAGGTAATTGGTATAACGGTCCTTCCTGGAGCTCCTTCTTCTCCCCCATTAAGTATCTATATGTTAGAAAGACAGCAGCAGGGTCATCAGAGATGGACGCAATATGGTTCAAATGAAGTCAATAAATGAATCATGGCAAACAAATCTTTCAGATTCTAGATCCTTAACACGAAATCCTGAACAGGATGAATATAAATTCAAAATCGGTTTAAGTGAATAATTGTATCGTACCATTGTGTATTCTTTTGAATGTCTTCACAAATCTGCTAAAAACTGCTCGCCTACTTAAGAACAACTTATAAGCTAAAATATAAATACGTGAATATTTCAGAATTAATTGTACTGTAGAATAAGACAGCAACAAAAATTAAGTTAACATAAGGCAATTAAAAGCTGAAATGTGTAATAATAATACAAATAACTATATACTTTAGTCTAACGGTAACTAATTCTATACATTAGATACCAAGTATCTACACTGTTTTTAAATATATTGGGTTATCTACGCGAAGGCAGTTTGTAATTTTTTATGCCATTCCCAATCTTTGAAGTTGTACAAATCTACATAAATAATGTTTTTAATTGAAATGGCCACTAATGTTTATGTTATCAGTGATTTATTATGCGTAATAATATGTGAGTATTTAATGTGTTCTAGCATTTTAAGTCTTTCCGCCAAATCAATCTGCTTTCTTGTATAATATGTATACTTGCATTAATCGGCTCAAAGATCCGTTATTTTGAATGCATTCAGTATAAGTCCTGTATTTTGGAAAGTGTGTTTCGATGTTTAGTGATTTAATTCTTTGGAAATCGAATTTCTATTTGTAATTTGGCACCGATGCATTAATTTCATTTTCTACAAATTTTTACATATAAAAGTCATAGAAATATATAAAAACGTTAATTACTTTTGCTGGGTAATATATTTATCCTGTGTTCTTCTAAATATAGTCTTAATGGATACAGCTAAACTTTAAAAAATAATTTACATTTAATCTTAATTTAATTTAAATTTAAAAAGCTCCTAGTGTCGTTTAATTTGACCACCACGGGATGTTTTTTTTAATCCGCTCAATAAAAGTAAATTAAAAACCACCAAAATTTGGTGAACGAGGTAATTGTTAAAAAAACAGAAAAGGGATGCACGATATGATTTATGACGTCACCAACCGGAAAGAACATTACGGTACAGTCGTGCCACCCCTATTTTTTATCAAGCTGATATTTTGACAGAGCTCTTAAAACACGATAAACTTATATATTTTCACAGGAGACTCGAAAAATAAAAATATTATTTATCTGTAACTAGAGGCTACATCGTGCCGAGACAAATATTTGCGTGTACCTCAAATAATTGTTTCTTTATTTTTTTATTAGTCAAACTAGAACTTAACTAAGAAGTCACTGAACCACTTAATTTTAGAGCGACGCATTTCATCATAATGATATATATTTTTTATATCACACCATAAAGTTCTGCGTAGGTCCATAACTCCACCCAACTATACAATACAATAGCATGATAAATGCCATTACTTTTTATCACGGACATAGATCTACGGACATCAACGAATACTTGGTTTTTTGTAAAACAAATATGTCACATTGGCCCTATATCATATAACTCTTGTTTGATAAAACTTACATTTTATGCAGACTTCAAAAGTATCAGGAATAGTGTCAATTTAGTGGTGAGAAGTGAGAACACTTAGCGACATTTTACGGCTTAAAAACAATATTCGGCTAACGTCTGTGGTAATAATTATTTAACTAATTAGTAATTAATTAGAATTGAGCATGCACAAAATGTAATATTTCGTCTAATCATCTATATATATATTTATTAAACTCTATGACTTAAATTAAAATTCTTAACAATAGCCCAGCATCTTTTACTTCCATATGAAATACGTAAATACAAAAGCAATCAGGCGAAACAATTTGTTTCATATGAGTAATTTTCTAAACTAATAAACCTATAATACCAGAAAGGTTATAATTTCTTGTATAAAAAGTTGCATATCCTCAACTATGGTGGGTGTAAAAAGTACATGATTACTGACGAGCGCTCACACAATAAGGTATCTATCCATTCGAGGCAATGACCCTTATCAAAAACTCTATTGAAATGCCACCACAGAATACCCAATGCTGATATTCTATAGGATAAGGCTTACAATGGCTGCCTCGGTAGCGCAGTTGCAATTGCTTGCGCATGCGTTATGATTATTGTGTTGAGGTCTCGGGTTCGATCCCCGGGTCGAGTAAAGTGATATTGGGTTTTTCCGTCTTGAAATTCTCAGTATTAGCCTAGAGTCTGAAATCTGTGCCCGACATGGCGATAGGTTAGCACCCTGTTACATTATGGGATTGAAATTCGGTGAAAAGTGGGTGTACCTACTGGTTACACATCTGCCAAATCCTTCGGGGATTACATGCGTGAGTGTATATGTATGTATGTAAGGCTTACAATGGAGCCCTGTAGAACACCGCGGAACGATTCTTTCTAGTGCCACCCTACACCGCTTGGATACACCAAGTCACTGTTGGAAAAGCTAGAGCTACACCACGCAGTACTGCAGTGGTTCTTAAAGGCCCAAAGCAAGCTGTTAAAATATTCGCGAAATCTTGTAGTACTGCTTCTTCTCGTTGTGTCTTTACCTGAATTCCGTAGATTTTTTTTTTATTCTGGCGCGGCAAAGGGACCACACTGCACCTGATGGTAAGCGCAGTGCCGTCCAGATAGAGTATCAAGTAGCAAGAGACAGTCTATCCCTCGCTACTCAACACAATCATGCCGGCCTTTTACCGAAAGCATTCGCACTGTTTAGAGCCACATAATTCGAAATGTCCGAGATTTCCCTTAGCTAGATGGAAGTTGACTTCGATGACGCTGTGTCAGTAGGATGGCTGCTAGGTGAAACTTTTTCGTCCCTAAGAGAGCTATGATGTATATTACTGCATAAAATTAACCAGAAGAGTAGTAAATAGGAACAATTGAGCAAAGGACACTAGGTTAAGTTGACAATGTTTGAGTTTTAAGTCCAATTGTATGTATTTTACTTTGATTGAAATAAAGAATTTTATTTATACTTTTACCATATAACAAACCAAACGTCTGTACTCTATTAAAGTAGATATTTATCCTACTATTATATGTTATGCGTAATAAATAACCCAAGATTTTTATTATCCTATTAGATGTCACTCACTATCCTGTACGTTAGGGGGAAAATGGAGGGGGGCTACCCCGCCCTTAAAAATAAGAGGGCTATGGTATCTCTACAGGTGCCTTTTGAGGGTTTTCTAAAACTGCTTAATCACCTTCTTTTTTACTGTTGATCACTTGAATTGCTCTCTTTGCTTCTTCGTAGAGGCTGTGGAATTAGTAATCCCTATCATAAATCATAATCATTTCATAATAGTTGTTGGATCGCTAACTTCGCCACTGGTATAAGATATTTGGGCAAACACGATAAAATACAGGTTTTAACAAAAATGTGTTCTTCGGCTTCTTAAAATTCGGCTTAGTTGATAGATATTAATGGTGACCAGATAAACCACCTCAACTACTGTAAGAGATAGCGACGAAGCATAAAAATCAATTAGTTTAAAGTGTTTTATGATATGTGTGGGCTGGATTCTAGTGTAGTGACTTATTGTTTACTATTTAAATACATAATAGTTCATACTTCCTTGATTTATTTAAAAAAGTGGACAGCATTGTAGTTTAAAGTCACATTTGCAAAAATATTTATCAAGATCACTAAAAATCTAGTAAAAAATATTGGCAATTGAAACGTTCTATTGTGTAGTTAGTACTATCAGACAGTTAAAATTTAAAAAAATGAGTTTAGTTCCAAGAAATTCCTGAACCAAGAAGTCAAGAAGAACCTGTTCCAAGAAGTCTGATGAACCAATCGCTGTAATATACCAAACTAGTTGTTGCTCGCGGCTCCGCCCGCGTGGATGTCATGTTTGGGAGAAAAAGTATACAATACAAAATACCAATATTCATGCGTTTAACTTAAAAATGACGGATTTTCATACAAACTTTCATTCCCTATTTTATCCCCTTAGGGACGGAATTTCCAAAAATCCTGAAACACATATTTTTTATTTTTAACTAAAATGCCAAATACTAATTTTCATGAATTTAACTTCAAAAATGACGGATTTTCATACAAACTTTCATCCCCTATTTTACCCCCTTAGGGGTGGTATTTCCAAAAACCCTTCCTTAGTGGATGCCTACGTGATAAAAGGTACCTACTGTCAAAATTTCAAGTCTAACCCCAGCCTTTTAGGCTGTGCGTTGATCGATCAGTCAGTCAGTCAGTCAGTCAGTCAGTCAGTCAGTCAGTCAGTTTCTTCTTTTATATATACAGATATGTGTTAATTACGGCTTTATTAGGAGGTTTTCTGTCTCAATTAAATTTCTATAAATGTTTAACCCATATGCTCGGTGTTTCTCTTTGCAATCGAATTAGAGGAGATTCATTGAAGAACGAAAGTCGCCTACATAGCCCAACGGATTGGCAAGGTAAAGTGGTAGTGGGCAGGGCACGTAAGTAAAGTTCTCGAGTGAAGGCCACGTACCGGCAAGCGCAGCGTTTGACTTCCCCCTACAAGGTGGACAGACGACCTCGTAAAGGTCGCAGGAACTCGATGGATGCAGGCCGCTTCCGACAGGTTGGTCTGGAATCTTTAGGGGAAGCCTATGTTCAGCACTGGACGTCCAAAGGCTGAAGAAGAAGAAATGTCCTTAAAAATGTACAAAATAACTTATAAAAGAGATGATAACGTTTTTTAACCTTAATACATACATACATATACACCCACGCCCGTATCCCATGGGGTTAGGCAGAGACTATTGACTGCCACAAGCAACCAAACCTAACCGGAAAAATACGATGTCTATTATTCCTTTGTCTCCTATACTTAAAGAAGTATATGCAGCACGAATCTATTACTTTGTAGTACTTTTTTATATGTAAGTAAGTACTTAAACATTTTAGATTTTCTCATTGATATAATACATGTATTTTATTTATCGTTTTCACGAGTCTTTATGCGATCTTTATCATTCGTATCTCACATTTCACCGAATTAGGATAATGAAAATTGGATATTATTTGATAAATAGTGTCTCAATAAAACGCAGATGATAAGTCGTAATGAAGTCTGTATTTGGACAGAGTAACATCTTGTCCCGTACTAACAACCAACTGCCGAACAATTATTCTCACACCCTATTTATACCTTTATACAAATGTATCAAATCAGCAATCATATCTCTATTGAGTATATTTGAGGACAGTAAATTATTGTGTAATTATATAAATAAATAATCAGTAATTATAATTAGTGTTTCTGGTGATATAAAACCAATAATCAAGAGGTGACGTCATAACCGTCGGATGTCTTATACGTAGTATTGCTGGTACTTGTTAACATTCGGCCATCCTGCATAAGCCGTGTCCCACGGGTCTGGTTACATTCTTCAGTAGTGGAACCGAATTCCTGGAAAAGAAAATAATAGGCAGCAGTAACTTAAGCACCTTATAATACGTGAATTTAATCATAGTTATCATATTAAATATTTCTTTGATTATACAGATGCCCTTAATGATGTCTTAATCAATATATGGACTTGATCACACAGCTGTCCTTTTAATCACACAGTTTTTAGCAAATAAATGGCCTTCACATCACATAGCTGCTTTTAAATCACAGTGTTAAGGAAGTAATATGAACTTGATCACACAGCTGACTTTTTGATCACACAGTTTTAGGTAAGTATATCGACTTGATCACACAGCTGTCCTTTTAATCACACACAGTTTTAAGCAAATATATGGACTTGATCACACAGCTGTCCTTTTAATCACACACAGTTTTAAGCAAATATATGGACTTGATCACACAGCTGTCCTTTTAATCACACACAGTTTTAAGCAAATATATGGACTTGATCACACAGCTGTCCTTTAAATCACACAGTTTTAAGCAAATATATGGACTTGATCACACAGCTGTCCTTTTAATCACACACAGTTTTAAGCAAGTATATGGACTTGGTCACACAGCTGCCCTTTTAATCAACACAGAGCCTATAATCCCCACCCTTTTTCTTAACAAGGACTAGCATAATCTGACATGGACTCTCTAATTACACCTGCCTCTAATAAGTCCTGAATTTTCTCACGTACTATTTCGTTCGCTCTATGAGACAGTCTATAAGGTTTATAATACAGGCTGGTTATTATTTGTTCGTATGTGCATTTTTATAAGATCTGTGCAACCTAAATCTTTTGTATTTCTGGCTAATGGATGACGCTACTGGTTCAAAAAATCTAATTGCTTGTTTTCTGCTCCACTAAGATACCCCTTCTCAAATGGTTAATACGCTAGACTCATTATTGTATACTGGTATTGTAACTAACTCTGCCCTAGCTATTATTCTATTAGCGTCCCAAAATATATCGGCAGAACCTAAATTAACAATTTTAAGATAAGAGAGGTTTGAATTAATTATAGCTGAAGGTATCAAATACGTTAAGCTTCCTAACTGCATCCATACTGTGCGTGTTAAAATTGTGCGCTCTTTCCTATTGCTTTGACTACAGTTAATATAAACTTCTACATATAGTTGATTTTGCTTTGGGACTTTAACTTTACGTTTTAAAAATACCGGGTACTTAACTATAAAATCAGTTACATATAAATCATTATCTGCTAATACGTCCTGCAAGACTTGACTTTTAACAAAATGGACAGAAGTAGCCGAAGTGACTAAGCATACATTTTTGGTGTTAATCATAGTTTGTTCAATTAATAAATCAATATCTGATGTTATGAAACTACTAAATTCGACTATTCCATTCAATAAAATACCGTCAATGGAAACACTTAAGCAACTTGAACCTAATGAATTTACCTATTCTCCGCCAAAACCTTTCATGACAGTAGTACTAGGTTTAAGTTTAATTTGTAATTTTTTAGCTTGTGACATAGTAAGTATATTCAATTTACTGCCAGTATATATGTATGCTATGAGCTGCTGTCCATTTACTATAACTGTTCTTTTATTAATATCAAGGAAAATGTCATATTTAATAAGAAGTACATGACTAACCTTTTGATTCTGTTGTTGCGAAGCTCCACCACCAAACCAGCAAGCAGCAGTCGTGTGTTTGGTACGTCGGCAGTTTCCGCAGTGCTGATGTTGTCTCAGTCGCGACTCATGACCAGGTCGACGGCACGTGTAGCATAATTTCGGGATTAATTGATACGTCGTTGTTGACCCAGATGCACAACTGTGTGTACCTCTTCTCCTCATAGATTTCCGTGCAGTGTACATTTCGATGGGTTTGAGGTTTTCCAAGGATGATAAGTAGCCATAAGGTTATTCTGGTGTGTCACAACTATAAGCTTTGGCGTTTGCCCATACTTCGGAAGGTTGTCCACGAATTATGCATGAAATAGCGTTCTAGCCTTCGATATTAAATTTTTAAAGCAGGGATAACTTTTCATGATAATACTTAGTCATTGTCTCCTGATCATGTTTTATCCGTGCCAGGATACGTTCTAATTTGTCTACATAATCTGTCGATCGAGGAAAAGCTGTGTGCAGCGTTTTCTTCCAATCATTCCATGTCAAATCGTAATTTTCGAGGTCATCATACCACTCTCGAGCAGCGCCACGTAGCCGTAGTTGCATTATAAATGTTCGATCAATGTCGTCCCAGCCATAAACGTCACCCAGCTGGTCTATTTTGTCAAGCCAGCCCATAACGTTACTGCTGTTGTAGTCTGGTCGAAATAAATTCGGCATCACTTGGGGCTACATGTCGTTTTTTTTTTGCTTGTTTTGCGATGATGGTGCGAAGAAGAAAAAAAAATCATAATTTTCTTCTTCAGAACAGGATGACTCACTATAATTTTGTTTGCGTTTACCCAATCCACGAGAATATGGTCCAGACATTTTTGAGCACGATCCCACTTCTGAGATGATAAATAGTGTCTCAATAAAACGCAGATGATAAGTCGTAATGAAGTCTGTATTTGGACAGAGTAACATCTTGTCCCGTACTAACAACCAACTGCCGAACAATTATTCTCACACCCTATTTATACCTTTATACAAATGTATCAAATCAGCAATCATATCTCTATTGAGTATATTTGAGGACAGTAAATTATTGTGTAATTATATAAATAAATAATCAGTAATTATAATTAGTGTTTCTGGTGATATAAAACCAATAATCAAGAGGTGACGTCATAACCGTCGGATGTCTTATACGTAGTATTGCTGGTACTTGTTAACATATTATATCCGTTTCAAATTATACAAAATGTTAGTGAAAGTGCCATTAAAAACGGCCTTGTGGACCTTGACTTGACATGAGAATAAATTTGAATTTTGAAGCACAATTGCTTTGCATATTGGCTCATAATAGACGCCCCAAAAATTAGAATTTGATGAACTTTTACCCACGTAGAAATCTTTTACTGGTAACATTTGTTTACACATAAGTTAAATATGTTAAAGTGGTAGAGCCACGCTGTAGACATATTTGTCTACAGCATGAATGGGCCGGCTCGACCGGGGTAGTACCACTGTCTCACAGAAAACCAACGTAAAGTGACAGTTTACTGTCGCGTTTCGTATGGTAAGTGAGATAACCGGAGGCCCAGATTCCCCCTTCCCTTCCCTAATCCCTATTCCTGTCCTTTAAGGCCGACAATGCATACATGATACTTTCGGTATTGTGGATGTTCATGGGCGGTGGAGATCACTTAACATCAGGTGACCCACTGGCTCGTTTGTCGGACTATGATATAAAAAAAAAAAAGTAGTAAGAGAATTGACTTTTAAGTTATATTTTCAGGAAATTTTGTGATATAAGTTTATGTATTATTTGCACTATCGTTGTATCGGTATTGAATATAATGTTAATTTCAATTTTAATGATACACTAATGATATCGATGATGCTATCAGTATAGGCAGTTGCGCTGTTTATTTTTTCTTTTATTTTATATTCTCGAAATACTTCGCTTAAACAATTAACGGCTTTAGCGACAGAACCCATTATTTTTAATATCATTAAACAATTTATGAGAAGTAGGTTAATACAAAAACGAACGAGCCTTACAGTAGTCGTAAATGATGTGTAACATCTGACATCTCACCTTGGTAATAAGCAAAAAAAAATTTATCGATTGTATGTAACGAATAATGATAATTCTTTTTTATAGAAATTGTATTCGAAATTTTAAAATTTTAAATTGAAATTCGATTCCATTCAATCAATCCCATTCATTCATTTCCATTCATTCGATTTCATTTATTCGATTCCATTCCTTTTTATTCCATTCGAAAACCAAAATCAAACCTCTCAGAAAATGGGTTGATACCATCTGACGGCCAACTCTAGCACCCCGCGCTCAAATCAAATAGCGCGCGCATCCCTGACTTCCTGTTACACACTTCCGCCCCTTTTCACGAAATCACTCCTAGAAACCGATAGTAAAGATGTTACACATAAAAAAAACGATCATGACTCTTCGAAACACATGTTACATTCTTAATCAAAGTTTTTCTCGTCAAAATAAAAATAATACAAAAAAAAAATAAGTTGGCTTATTTGCAAATAGTTCATTTGACGATTCTTGACGTGTTTTCCCATAGTTAGGAAGTGCACATCAATCATGTTTCAAAGAATGCTTATCAAGTTCTCTTGTTCTGTGTGAATTTATGTGTTGATGTGTGAAAAATGCTCTCTTTTTAATTATACTTCGTAAGGTGACAGATATCTTTATAGTTTTGCTTTTCTGTTATTATACACATATTACACGCTGTACAAAAACAAATTTATTTTCTTTTTGCAATATGTAAAATCGCAAATATTTGGCAATAAATTTTAATTTACAAATGTTATGAGCCGATAGTGGTTGTATGTGGTGGCTAATTCTTTTTCCCATTTCTTTTGATTTTTGGTATTTGTCTAAATAACGAGAAGCTTTGTTTCAAATGTTTTTTAACCGACTTCAAAAAAAGGAGAAGGTTCTCCATTCGTCGGAATCTTTTTTTTATGTATGTTCCCCGATTACTCGAAGACGCCTGGACCGATTTCAGAAATTATTTTTTTGTTTAAAAGGGTATACTTCCGAGGTGGTCCCATTGGCACCAAGTCAGGATCTGATGATGGCATCTCAGAAAAATCGAGGGCAACCTTCAAATTTTATAGGGCGCTTAATTTGTTTTTTATTGATGTCGGTGTACTTTTTATGAATTAAAAAACTTTTACTTATAGACTTTATTATTTAGTTTTTGTTATTCTAACTGGAATACATGCCTCCGTGGTGCAGCAGGCGAGTGGCCGTGGGTTCGATTCATGAAATGTTATATGTATAACATAATACATAAACATACGTATAACATTTCATGGATTCAATAAATATTTGATTTTGATTTTTACCCTCTACTTGTCCCGCCAACAGCAGTGTACACTTGTGAACTTGCACAATAAATAAATATTTTTGGATCGAACAAGCATTTATCTCGATGCCAGAATCGAACCCGCGGCCACTCGCCCGCTGCGCCACGGAGGCATGTATTCCAGTTAGAATAACAGAAGCTAGTGAAATGACTACTTGACGATCTCCGGGACGTGAGCGCAGTGCTATCCAACACTTTGTTATCCAAAGTACTGATCCGTATTGCCACGTAACTACTGCGTATAAAAAGAATATTAAAAAGGTAAGGTACGGAGTAAATAGAAGCCAAAATCAATTTTATTTCCACAACATTAAAGTTGAAAATAGCATGTAAGAACGGCGAGTGTTGCCAGTATTTTGTGCATGCCAGCATGCAATTGATACGTGACTGGTTAAATAACTTACTTTTTTTTATATTTTTCTATTAACTATTATGACTTATCCTGTTACCCGATTACGGCTTGACGTCGATTTCTGGGACACCCTGTACATTATTTAGATTCAATTCAATTAACTAGTAGTAAGTAAGGATAAGGAAGAAGTAAAAAGCAGCGATAGCCTAGTTGGTTGCGGTACGGACTGCCAAGACGAAAGTCGTAGGTTCGAAACCAACGTGGCATACACCTCTGACTTTTCTTAAGTTATGTGTGTATTAAAATGTTAATTATCGCTTGCTTTAACGGTGAAGGAAAACATCGTGAGGAAACCTGCATATCTGAGAATTTTTCGAAGGTATGAGAAGTCTGCCAACCCGCATTAGGCCAGCGTGGTGGACTACGGCCTAACCCATCTCATTAGTAGAGGAGGCCCGTGCCCAGCAGTGGGACAATGTTTAATACAGGGCTAGTATTATAAGTAAGGACCCACTTAGACTGGTCTATCATTCTGCGTGTTTTGTCACAGTATTTAAAAAATGATGACTACTGGTAGTAGTACTCTACTACTACTACTCTACTGACAAAAACGGTTCCTAGTTTCTTAGATTGCGTAAGTTTTTTTTTTTAGTAGCCTTAATAGGCAGACGAGCAGACGGGCCACCTGATGGTAAGTAGTCACCGCCGCCCATAGACTTCTGCAATGCCAGGGCACAGCAAAGCCGCTGCCTACCTATAGTAATAATAAATATCATATTTTATTAAGGTCGGAAAGACTAAGACCTAACCCCTCTCATTAAAAGAGGAGGCCTGTGCCCAGCAGTGGGACAATGTATATTAAGGTCTGGAACTATTATTTTTGTTATCCCTTAAGGTCCGTAAATAGTCATATATTTATTAATTTCATTGTCACATACCAAAGTAAATAAATAAATAACACCATTATTATATTCACTTCTAAATGTCTAAATTACCTTTATAAGGAGATAACTGTTAGAAAACTATTAACGGAACCTATTAATAAGGTAATTTATTTTATTAATTGCTATGATATGTTGTCGTAGATTTTAGCAAGGTATTAAATTATGTATTTTTGCAATTACTTTAATCTGGTCGAAATTACCTACTTTCGCTATGAGATGAATAATTTATAGCTTTTGGAATATATAATATGCTGCTTTAAATAAAGTTTTTTTTGCTTAGCTACATAAATTATACTGTATTAAATTGTCCGTATTGGAATATCACCTGATGATAGTTTACGAGATCGATATTTCTAACTAAGCAATAGCCCTAAGGAAATTGATATAATGGTTTGAATAATGACCGCCCTTCGTAATGTAACAAGGTTACTTCAAAACAAGTTATTATTACAACCTACATTGGTATACAATATTCTGTGCCTAGTTGTTTAAAGTTTGATAACCTAATTTTTTTATATATAAGATTGATGCAAATAGTAGAGTTATTCCATATATAGTTTACATTAAGCCAGCTCCGTCGAATTAATAAAAAAAAATCCTCTACTAATGAGAGGGGTTAGGTCCACCTGTGTCCTAATGCAGGTTAGTAGAGTTCGTATTCCTTCGAAATTCTTATGAGAATTTTCAGATACGCAAGTTTCCTTGCGATGTTTTCTTTAAAGCAAGCGATAATTAACAATGAATACACACGTAACTTTAAAAATTCAGAAATATATGCCATTTGGGCTTACAACATTCGACTTTCGTCTTAACAATTCGTACCGCATCCAACTAGGCTATGGCTGCTATAATAATGATATATTATAATAATAGCCCTTAGTAAACTGATGTGAAATGGCATATTGCGATTACCATTTTTTTTATACCACGTTGGTGGCAAACAAGCTTACGGCCCGCCTGATGGTAAGCGGTTACCGTAGCCTATGGACGCCTGCAACACCAGGAGTATCACATGCGCGTTGCCGACCCTTCAAAAACCTATTTACTCCCTTCTTGAAGAACCCCATACTGTAGTCCCCTTCGAAAACCTTGGGAGGGAGCTCATTCCACATTCGGAGCGTTCGCGGGAGGAAATTCCTCTGAAACCGCGCTGTGCGCGACCATTTAGGTTCCAAAGTGTGAGGACCATTTTATTGGTGAGAGATTTCGGAACCCCTAATCCCCATACTTTGATGGTATGTAACGCAACTATAATTCTTATGGTGTATGAGTGTTCACGGGTGGTTTGCTGACCGCTTGTTATATATAAATAAAGAATTGACCCACGCTCAATAAATTTCTCAAATGCGAATAAGCAAACTTTTAGAAAGGCTAACTTAAGAACATGCAACCATTTAATTCATTATAAATGAATTGATGTATAAGATAATTAGAGCCTGAATTATTAGAAAACAATACAAAAATGTAATAAATAGAAACTAAAAGTCCTCATTTTTCGTCATCACACAAAAGCTTAGTACAAAGACATGCCTTGCATGATTTAAAAAACAGTTTTCACCTGTACAGTAAACAACTGCTCCTTGTTACCCTATAGTCATGTTTGTTTTTATAATTCACATAAACATTGTCTGTTTCGTTGACATTTTGTTCTTACAATTTATGTGCGTTTATCACCCGTCACCGCTCTACTTTAGCCTTGCGATATCCTTTCTAAATGCCTTTGATATTTTCCCATAGAATATTTGGAATTAATTACTTAATGCATATAATTATAATTATTATAATTGAGTTACACCAAACACTGTATATTGAATCAACTGATTAAATTATAAATACTTTTTTCTAATAAATCCGAAAAAGAGGATGTACTCAATTCGATTTACATATTTTTTCTAATTTTTTATCCGATTGCAATGTAAAATTATCAGGTGCTTAAAGACGATAAAAATAAAGTATTTTTTTCCGTTTGTAGTATCTCTCAAAGTAGCCATTAAGCTAAGTTGTCTATAGCAGTAGATACAAGAAAATATTCATATAGTGCGATCATTTTAATTGTGAATTGAAGGCGTCGGCATCGCCACTTCTTACCAGTGTCGCCAATTAATTGTTATATGCAAATTTCGGGAAATATCTGCAAGCTATGAAAAAATATTGATAAATAGAAAAAATGTGATGAAGTTCAACTGATTAAGAATTGCAATTTACAATTAAGGGTACCTATTGTTTAATCAACATAGCACACTCAATTTAGTGATTCGCTATAGAATTGAGTGCCTTTTTTTATCCTGGCACGGCAACGTGACCGCACTGTACCTGATGGTAAGCGCAGTGCGGTCCAAATATAGTACTGAGTAGCGAGAGACGATCTATCCCCGCTACTCAACACACTCATGCCGGCCTGCTTCTTCACACTACGCCATGGGCAAGAATGTGAAGAAGGGTCGAGGGTCTAGTGTCAGAGTACTAAGAAGGCCGTAAAATGGCCATTGTACCCCAACTCCAGACCCTCGACAAAAACCGGATGTACGCTGGCTGATCCCGGAACGCGACACACTTGCGTGTGCCACTATGGCGGGTTTTTCGCCCTGTGTACGGTGGTCGCTATCCGGGCGGATATGAATATCCTACCACCAGCATTTAGAATAGGAAACCATTTTTGATAATCGTAAAATTAAACATAAATCAAACTAAATATAAACATGCAGTTGTAGTTAGCCATATCATCATCAGATATCGTTACAAATAAATAATAGAACGGTAAAGCGAACTATAGCATTTGTGTTACGTAATGTTACCTAACATGCCCATAAGGGATTCTGATATTTTTTTTATTGTGTAGGCGCATGGAAATTAATCTCAGGTGAACCAAGTTTTACAATTTGTTTTTACAATCTGGAAAGCCGCGATAAATGTTCCTTTTACATACGATTATATTATACTTCCGCAAAAGCAGCAGTGTGTATTACGTTACTCAACACTTTTCATATATTCCTGAGTGTGTTGATTAATTTAATTATTTGATGTGCATTTGTTGCAATGTTTTGAGGATCTCTAATCCTCAAAACATTAGAGAGAATGAAGTTTGATTGGGCAACATCATTTTTTTCAAGAAATATTCACAAGTAAAGACCCAAATTAAAATAATATTATTAAAGAATACGTCTAGCTAGCGGCATCGGCATTGTGGCAGCCATATTCCGTAAAAAAGATCTCGATAATAGCGTCACTTGTCGGGCCCAAAACTATCCTATCTTTTAAACTGGATCCAATTATTCCTATAGACAACATTTCATTGCAATCTGTTAGGCGGTTTCGGAAATCAACGGGCACCAACACAGTAAAACGTGATTTTTTTATATTAAGATTTCCAAATTATTTTAGACTTGAAAGAAATCTTTTTTGAGTTAATTACATGATTAATTACATATAATAATTTATAGACATACACGCGATCGTAAAAACAGAACTAGATATTAAACAAACAACTTGTTCAAAGAAAGTTATTTTAAATTGTTGCATCAGAATCAAGTTTCGACTAAATGTTACTTTTATTGGCCAATTATCTGTAATTTTACGTTTTAATCATTGTTTCATCTGATTAGAGTGGGCAATTAATGAAATCCCTGCAGATTACATAAATATAAGAAACGGCCGTGGCGTCATCACAGTTCAATTGAAGTTTTGTTGAATTGAGTAACGTAACACTTATGCGGTTTGCAGTAGCATGATAAGATTCAATTTAATTTACCACTCGTGCATAATTAATGAAGGAGCTAAACGGTTTTCGACGCCCCACCAGTAATATTAGGAAAAGCTAATCATGTCAATATGTATATATAAAACACAGAAATTGTTATAGATTTTGAAACCACTTAACCCATTTCAATAAAATGTTGTGGGTGTTGTTGGGTCCAAGTTAAAAGATAGGATAGTTTTAGATCCGATAGGTGGCGCTGTTGTCGAGATCTGAATTTCTTATTTTTTCTACGAACATTCGGTCCATAGAGAAGGTGGTTTGTGGCACTGACGGAGGGACCTAATAGCCCTTGCCGAAGTTTATACGCTGGAGTCTTGCAGTCAATGGCCCTGTACGGATGTCCCGTATGGGCCGAGTCCCTGAACGCCCGCTGCGTCGCCCTGCTGCGCAAACCGCAGCGTTTGGTGGCGCAGCGAATAGTAAGGGGCTACCGCACGGTCTCCCACGAGGCGGCCTGCGTATTGGCCGGCACACTCCCTTGGGAGTTGGACGCCAAACTCCTCTCGTCAGCGTTCCTCTGGCGGGAGGAAACGTCCAACCGCCGTCAGGAGAGACTGGCCCCGAGGGAGATTGCGGCCCGGTTTCGCAGAACCGCCGTGGAGGAGTGGCATACCAGGCTGGAGAGCCCGACTGCGGGCTTGAGGACTGTCGCGGCAGTGCGTCCTGTCCTAAAGAGATGGCTAGACAGGCGCCACGAGGCGCCTACGTTCCGACTGACACAGGTATTAACGGACCATGGGTGTTTCGGTTCGTTCCTGTGTCGGATCGGAAAGGAGGTGTCCGCCTTGTGCCATCACTGTGGCAACTGCCGCGAAGACACGGCCCAACACACGTTGGAGGAGTGCCCAGCCTGGGACGAAAAGCGCAGCGCTCTCAGAGCAGTCGTCGGAGGAGACCTCTCGCTGCCGGCCGTGGTGTCGTCCATGGTCGCCAGCCGGAGGTCCTGGCGTGCGGTGGCCCACTTCTGCGAGGACGTCATCTCGCAGAAGGAGAGTGCTGAGAGGGATCGGGAACGATATGATCCCTCCCGCCGCCAGAGAAGACGTAGGAGGCGCCAGGTGGACGACTGACCGGCGTCTCCCGCCCTGTGGAATGGGGGCGTTTGAATTCCACCACGGTAAACCCTGCCTGTCGTACGAGGCGACTAATAGGGGCCATCGGGGGTCGCGGGCGCGCAGCGGAGGGCTGTCAGCCCGTATCGATGCACTCCCAAATTCGGAGCATCGTGCGACCCCGTGATGGACGGCAGCGCGTGTGGTAAGGCCTCGTTCGCTGTCGTTGTTCGGTGCGCGGGGGCTCCTTAGCCCTCCATGGAGATGGGCTGCTACGCAGCACCGCGCAGGGGCGATTCCGGCTGCAATTCTAGCACTCCTTAGAATACCCCGGGATCGCTCCGTAAGCGCCGAAGAAGGCCACCGCGGGGTTTTAGCTGGTAGTGTCGGGTGGGTTGTATATAGGGGTTAGGGACTCGGCCCAGCGGCAGCACGGATAGCCATCATCCGTGCGAGGGGGATGCTGGGTCGTAAGACCGGCTAGTCCAGCATACCCGTTTTATTCTTAATCCGCTTCCCTCCGGAGCGGGCGGCAGTAATAAAACGCTTTCCCCGCGACAAAAAAAAAAAAAAAAAGCCCGTATCGATGCACTCCCAATTCGGAGAATCGTGCGACCCCGAGATGGACGGCAGCGCGGGTGGTAAGGCCTCTTTCGCTGTCGTTGTTCGGTGCGCGGGGGCTCCTTAGCCCTCCATGGAGATGGGCTGCTACGCAGCACCGCGCAGGGGCGATTCCTGCTGCAATTCTAGCACTCCTTAGAATACCCCAGGATCGCTCCGTAAGCGCCGAAGAAGGCCACCGCGGGGTTTTAGCTGGTTGTGTCGGGTGGGTTGTATATAGGGGTTAGGGACTCGGCCCAGCGGCAGCACGGATAGCCATCATCCGTGCGAGGGGGATGCTGGGTCGTAAGACCGGCTAGTCCAGCATACCCGTTTTATTCTTATTCCGCTTCCCTCCGGAGCGGGCGGCAGTAATAAAACGCTTTCCCCGCGACAACAAAAAAAAAAAAAAGGACCCCGTCAGTCCGGGACTACTATTACTTAATATTATGCGTACTTTGCCGGTTTACATTAATCCCGTGTAATGTATAATTTTCCTTTTTTTATCCTGGCTCAGCAAAGTGACGTGATGGTAAGTGCAGTGCCGTCCAGTTAAAGTATCAAGTAGCGTGAGACATTAGTCGCCCGCTACTCAACACAATCATGCCGGCCTGCAGTGGCCTGAAGTTAGTTATGAGTGCCGTCGGCGCTATTGCTTTCAGATACGAAAATGTGACGGGAAATGTAGATATAGAAAACGGGTGAAGTGGCTAACTTCGGGTCGGCCATATTAATTTGCGCGTCTTGTATTATGTACCTACGTTTATAGTTCGTCCGCCGTGTGTGCACCCATAGTTTTGTTTTTCCTGCCTGGATAGACAGACGAGCAGACGGGCCACCTGATAGTAAGTAGTCACCGCCACCCATAGACTTCTCCAAAGCCAGGGCACAGCAAAGCCGCTTCCTATCACAGTGAAAGATTAGTATATTTTTGTTCTGTAATCCCCGTATTGAAACTGAACTGAGTTATTTAGTAGCGGAGTAACTAATCAATAGTGCAGAATGATGATCGGCTGTTGCTAATCATCATTGTAGTTTTTATAAAATATAAAACGTTAATATGCTAATTTATTATCTACTAACTATGAGTAATTTCAAAATTATACACACTTGACCATCGTTTTTAGCATCATTAATAATATTATACAACCGGTTTGTGGTGCAAGACACCATAAATTTACTTTTTATAGAGCCGCTTAATTCAAATTAGTTCTTGTCTATCTACATTGACAACATGTGACAGTAGTCCATACCGCAAAATATATTACTTTATTATAGAAAAAGTGCAATAAAATATATTTAAAGCGCTTTCAATTTCTTATCTCGTAACAAGAATGATTATTCTTAAATAATCTCTTTGCCTCGGTGGCGCAGTTGTAATTGCGCATGCGTTACGATTGCTGTGCTGAGGTCTCGGGTTCGATCCCCGGGTCGGGTAAAGTGATATTGGGTTCTTCTACCTAGAAATACTCAGTATTAACCCGGAGTCTGGAATGGTGCCCGGCGTGGCGATAGGCTCGCCCCCTATCACATTATGGGACCGAAATTAGGCGAAAAGTGGGTGTACTGGTTACACCTCTGCCTACCACTTCGGGGATTACAGGCGTGAGTGTATATGTATGTATCTCTTTACACATCTGTTTAGTCATCGTCATAAACGTCTACAAACTTTTTCATTACGAATGTCTGCATAAAGTGCATTAGAGTGCATTTTTTTTTTATTTCTGCATATTTACGGTTGCGCATACTTGTTATAAAAATTAAAAAATATTTGCTAACGAGTAGTCTTTTCACCGAAGAGTTGCTTTTTAACCGACTTCAAAAAAAGGAGGAGGTTCTCAATTCGACGTTTTTTTATTTGATTAATTAATTGTTTTTTACTAACAGATTGGTCTCATAGAATTTTTATCAAAATCAGTTGAGTAGTCTGGTTTTAAAACCAAAATAACTTGAAAAAATATGTTGTCCGAATATACGAATTTTGCTTTTCTGTGACTTTTCATTGGTGTTTTCTTTTGGTACTCTATCCAACGTACCTATTTTATATTTATACCACTAAGAAGCAAAAAAATAATTATTACATTTTAAATAAAAATAAAACCGCCTTAAAAAAACCCAGACACAACTAAAAAGCAAAAAATAATTGGTTACATTTACATCAATTATTACTGTACACTTTCATTGATCACAATTTGTCTTTATGTTTGCAAGTACTGAGTAGGTGGTATGATCCTCAGAGGTGACTAAAAAGGGTCACGGGGATCGCGGCTGCACAGCAGGGATGTGTGGCCTTTATAAATATACTTATTTTCGTGGTGCGTCCCAGAGACGGGTGGCGTCGCGAAGTATAGGATGTAGAGGGCAATTAGCCCTAGAAGAGACGGGCCTTAAAGGCACCGCGCAGGGATCGTCCCGGTAGCAATCCAGAGTACACTCAGGATCCCCCAGGACCGTCCCACATACGCAGCAAAAAGCTACCGCGGGATTTTTATTCGGTACACTGACGTAGGAAAAATAAGTGATATGATCCTTATATTATAGCTATTATCTCTCTTCACTGGGCATAAACTGAGGAATTGGACTTAGTCTCCACCATACTGTCTTGACACAAGTTAGCAGACTTCACATACCTCCGAAATTCTCACGATTTTTTCTTAACACATAACTTCAAAAAGTCGCTACATCCATCTATACACTCCGTTTCATTTCCCGCGAGAACATGATTGGGTTCATATTAAATTAATGAATTATGACGCTAAAGAATCTTTGGGCAATACAGATGAAACCTTACATATGGGACCCGGAGAGAGATTGCTGTCTTCACAGTTTGATAAACCGCTTTATGATAAGATGCACTGTAAACGCAATGTAGGTTAATTATTATTTCTTTGAAAACGTAGTAATTGTCAACGTCCGAAAAATGCAATTTACTCTTGATCTTGATGAAAAACTGGTTCGGCATTTTCACTTTGTGAAATTGTTAAGATAAAACAGAAACGAACGCTTGACAGTAGAGAAACGGCTACAGCTAACCAAGAAGAATATAAATGTTACGAGTTGACACCCATTTACATTTTTTTACTGCACCGTTTCCATACTACCAGCTAGATCAAGAGCTCTTTCAATTGTTATTTTGAGACGCTAATCGTTCCTTCTATAACCGACCAAAGATTGTTCATAATTAATTTGTCATAACGCAAGAGGTGCAATGTAACGGATGCAATGTAATGATAATTCATCTTATGCTTTTTTAACCGACTTCAAAAAAGGAGAAGGTTAACAATTCGTCGGAATCTTTTTTTTTATGTATGTTACCTGATTACTCGAAGACGCCTGGACCGATTCGAGAAATTATTTTTTTGTTTAAAAGGTTATACTTCCCAGGTGGTCCCATTGGCACCAAGTCAGGATCTGATGATGGGATCTCAGAAAAATCAAGGACAACCCTCAAATTTTATAGTGACGCATAATAGTAAAACGCATATAGTTTTTTATTGAAGTCGGTGTACTTTTTATGATTAAAAAATTTTACTTATTATTCAAACATGACGTTGAATAGATATAAGTATACATTAATCTTAGATATTGGTACTCAAATGATTATAGACATAATTGCATATTAATATGAATTAATTTATACGCACCTATTTTGAATCGTATATAAATTACCGATCATAAATAAGTCATATAAATGATTGAAATTAGATGCCATAATATATCCTTATTGCATGTCACCTCTTAATTAGGACAAAAAACACAAATGTCGTATCCTATTGACGATATCATCAAGTTATAAACACATTATAGTATTATTATATATTACTAAGACCGAACTTCGTATTTTGAATGCAATTTTTTTAACTTTGAATGAACTAGTCTAAGGTCAATTATGAATTTTAGGTATGGATTTTTGTAATTGTACTAGTCATTCAGAAAAATTATATGTGAGATATTTAAGGATATCCTTACATGTGTAGAGGGAGGCAATCTAAAATTGGACACAAAAAATATTATAATAACTTTTACGGGAAAATCTATGATTTATAGGCAACATGTTAGGAACATCAACAAAACTATGCAAGATGGATATTTAAAAGGCACAAATACAATATTTATAATTTATTAATTGATTTACACGACACTGTTACACATCTCAGTGCTTAATATTAACACACACGCACGTCAGGATTCACTTAAGGCTTCTCCTTATAATTAATCTACCAGCATTACCCTTTTAAACTGAACAACGCCATTGAACTGATTACGATTAACTCTTACAACACCGAACCACGAATATACTGGCTATCGTATCGGCTTAGGTATAAAAAATATGTGCGAAATATGGCTTCATCACGCAACATTTAGTTTTAATAGAATTTCATGTCATTGATGCATACAGTCTTAATCGAACAAGCAGACGTCTCTCTAGGACATTATATATATCAATGTATGACATCTAGTTGCAAAGATTTATGGCCGAAGGGCGGTAATAATTCTTAAATCAGTATTACGTTACATAAGCGACTGATACATGATCGGTGTTGGTTTATATCTGTCATCGACAGCCTCCGTGGCGCAGTTGGCGAGTTGCCAGCTGTGAAACGAGAGACCGTGGGTTCGATTACCACACCGGGACAAATGTTAGTTTGACAGACAGATATTTGTGTTATGGTTGTTGTGAGACCGAAAGTCTCTCGTAGTCTCTGATACCCACAACACAAGACTCGTGTCTTAGTGTGGGGTCTGGGCTATGTGTGTGACTGTTGGGTGTTATTTATTTATCAATACAAAATAATGTTATTTTCGACATTTGTGATTTTACTATAGATTCGTGGTTTAATTAATCCACTATTCTTGCTTGGTTCTTACTATTTGTAGCAAAGTACCTATTATTATTCATAATCATATTTTTTCTGTATATAAGATGTTAAATTGACAGCCTCCGTGGCGCAGCGGGCAAGTAGCCGGCTGTGAAACGAGAGTTCGGTTCCCACACCGTGATAAATGTTTGTGTGACAGACAGATATTTGTTTCGGGTTTGGGTGTTGTGGGACCGTAGTCCCTCATAGTTCTTGATACCCACGATACAGGTTTTACCTAGGATGAAGTCAGGACTGTGTGTGTGACTGTTGAGTGTATTTATTTATTTGAATAAATAATACTACTGCTCTATATTATATAATCATATGTCACTGCTGCTGAAGAGCCTCCTCTACCAATCAGAAGAATTAAGCTTCCGGCCATTAATAATAAACAGCTGTTCTAATAAGGGCATCGGACTTAAATTAAAAACAAACAGACAGAAGTGAAAACTTAAAACTTTGGAATTACTGTTCTTTATTGTTTTTTTTAGATTAAAGTCACATATGCAAAAATAATCAACGTCACCAAAAATCTATTAAAAAACACTAGTAAACATGGGAGCTATTGGCAGAAGTGAAAACTTAAAACTTAGTAATTACTGTTCTTGTATCAATTACCGTCCATGAAGTACTAAATTTTTGTTTATGATTTCTTGTCAATAATAATAGAACTTCATAGGTGTGCTTATGTCAAGAGTAAAATAACCTCAGTGTGATAGTTACGCAAGTTCAGTGCTTTTTCCCCATTCCAAAAGTGCCCAACGTGCCCAAAGTAGTGTTCACTTCAAAAATCTTGACGTATTATAAATTACTACGACTATTATTAACTAAAACTATTTATCGTATATAATGAATATCAAATTATAGTATTTATAAATATGATATTGAATATGAAGATTGTTGTTTTTATTTTTAAACGATGTTATAACTCCGAATTAACACTGTATACATCATTATTGCCCTCCGTAAATTATGTAAAAAATAGCACACAAAAGTATACTGAATTTAATTTACAATTTTATTAATTGCTACGCCACGCCAGCTAGATAATAAAAGTTGCGCTAAGATCATAACAGTGTACAAAATAAATACGAATACTGATTAACTCAAAGCAAGATTTGTGTTAATCGATCCATTTCAAGGTAAAGTAACAACAAACGTACAAACACGCTTTCACAACATTCAAGTGAGTTAAAGTACACATGCTTTGATATCGAGTTCAATATTAATAGTGGCGTAGAACGCATTTCCTAAAACAATTTGAGATAATTATCGAGGTTTTTTCATCAGGTCGGATTTGAATGTGGCAATGTGCGATGAATACATACACGAGGAAACTGCTATGTTATGAGAAAAATGTAGGTTTATCCGGGAAGTGAGAAGTACCATCGACGTAATTACTGCATTGTTCACAAACGCCGTCAAAACTTCGACGAAATGGTATAAATTAATGTTTTGCGATGTCTTTGTTGATATAGATTGCGTGGTACTCGTTGGCGGGTGACTTTGTATTAACATGATTTACGACCAGTAAAGTAGGTTCGAAATGTAGCTTGGATGGCATCTTGTTATATTTCATGATATAAAGCCAAGTCAATCAATTATTTTAGTTCCTTATAGATACTAAGATTAATAGATTTTATACTGGCACGGCAAAGTGACCACACTGCACCTGATGGTAAGCGCAGTGCGGTCCAATTAGAGTATCAAGTAGCGAGAGACAATCCTTCCCCCGCTACTCAACACAATCATGCCGGCCTGCATAGGCCATAGTAGCTTGTATATAGCTGTTTTGGCTCGATTTTTTATTTCGGTTAATTATCTAAAACTAGTATGGATATTTTCTTAGCTTACGAAAAAACGAAGATGGTGACGCTTTATATTAGCTTCAGCTATATCTATGTATGAAACAGAATCTTTTAACGTAATTTTCACCACCTTCCAGTTATCCGATTTACTTGAAAATTTATACACGTATCAAGGATCGATGACTATACAATATTTTCATATCTTTAGCCTTATATCATAACCAGGAGCAACAGGAAATAAAAATTATAAATAAAAAAAATCATAAAAATTTATATCCATGTGATCTTGATTTGAATTCGAGTCTTTTAATTATAAGTATTTTTTATGCTGTTTCAAGACTAGGAACAAAAAAAAATTATAGTTTAGAAAACTAAAAAACACGCTTTAATAGATAACTGAAAACAATTCGACTAATTTTCTTATTAATATATATATAAGAAAATTAGTCGAATTGTTATAATAATTTATTTTTTTAAAGCAGAAGCTGACGTAGGAGCCAGAGGGTCAGCTGACGATGAGTGACCTCTACATATTAATAACTGTACCAAAAGATTTATTGCGGCTGTAAATGAAAGGAATAGGGATTGTGAAGAGGGATTTGAACCTCTACAAACATTTGCCTTACTGCACCACAGTTTAAGACATATTTTATACTGTTATATTATTATTAGGATTGTACTATGTAGTATGCTTAATGAGATGCTTAATATTTCCTATTTTCCTGTATGGAGCTGAAACATGGACAATCCACCAATAACATCGAAAAAAGCTTGACGCCCTTGAGATGTGGTGCCGCTGTTTGCTGAGAATAAAACGGACTGCTCACCGCACTAACGTTTCCATCATAAAAGAGCTTAGCACCAAACAAAGACTTTCGTCGACTGTGCAATTGCTAATCCTAAAGATGTTTGGACATATCAATCGCAACGAAAGCTCTTTGGGACGTCTAGTAATACAAGGAAGGGTAGAGAGTCAATGTTCTAGCGGCCATTATCCCACCAGATGGACAGACCTTATTAAATCATCTACGAAGTGTTCCCTTGCTGAGTGTACACGCAGTGCCACGAACAGGAAAGAATGGAGACGTATCGCAAATGCTGCAACAGACCAATACGACGATCCATAACCACGACCATTCTGCCAGAAGTGCCCGACTAAGAAGAAGAAGAACTATGTAGTATAAACATCATTGTTAATTTTAAAGTCGCTCGTACACGACCGGCTTTAACGAAGAAGAAAACACGTTCTATGTCTATTCATTTGAAAATAAAGTTTGTAAACACATGGTCGTATCAGGTGTCATTAATGAGAAGGGCACTAATATACATTTTCTATGCCGTAAAAGCTGAGAACTCGTCATTTTTATTGACGGCTATTTGCCTATTGCTGGCCGCGGCTAATGAAGGTTATTTATTCTTAATGCATTTGACAGCCTCTGTGGCGCATCGGGCGATAAGCCGGCTATGAAACGAGATGCCGTGGGTTGGATTCTCGGACGTTTGTGTGATGGACAGATATTGGTTTCGGGTCTGGGTGTTGTGGAACCGTTGTCCTTCGTTGTATCGATACCCAGGATACAGGTTTTACCTAATGTGGGTTCAGAACTATGTATGTGATTGTTTGGAGTATTTCTTTATTTCTCCTAATGTAAGTTACTCAGAACTATAATTTTATTAATTTATACATAAATAGACAAAGAAAAACAGTTCCGTACCTTTTTCCTCTGTTTATAAAACGAGTTTCTATTTTTTATTAGTAGCTTTTGACGAGCTTTCGTGTCATCAATAAAAATTGGAGAGTTTTTTATATGAATTATGGTCGTATTTCATCCACTAGTACAATCAAATTGTTGAATATCAGAAGGTTTGTAACCTAAACTATTGACCCAGTAGTAATAATACTCGTAAGTAATAATATCTAATGCAGCTTTTGAATGACCCCCATTTTTGTCAAATGTCGAGACGACAATATTTTGTCGGGAGTCTTGAGTTGGGGTACGATGTTTGGCCGTTTTGCGGCCTTCAGATTACTCTGACACTAGACCTTCAAACGCCTCCTCACTTTCTTGCCTTTGGCGTAGTGTGAAGAAGCAGGCCGGCATGATTGTGTTGAGTAGCGGGGGAAAGATTGTCTCTCGCTACTCTAATTGGACGGCACTGCGCTTACCATCAGGTGCAGTGTGGTCACTTTGCCGTGCAAGGTTTTTTTTTTTTTTTATCCTAGCACGGCAAAGTGACCGCACTTCACCAAAACCTTATGACAATACATTATTTATTTATTGAAACCAATGCGTAAAAAGACCCTATAATTATAATCTCGCGTTATTCTTACATTGCAATGGACTATTCCAGATAGCAACCTACCTAACACTATATAGACAAGTAGCTACTATGTAAATGTTTGATTATTTGATTTATTATTTAACAAGTACAAACAGCAACAACAATAGCAGCGATAGCCTAGTTGGTTGCGGTACGGACTGCCAAGACGAAAGTCGTAGGTTCGAAACCCAAGTGGCATACACCTCTGACTTTTCTAAAGTTATGTGTGTATTAAAATGTTAATTATCGCTTGCTTTAACGGTGAAGGAAAACATCGTGAGGAAACCTGCATATCAGAGAATTTTTCGAAGGTATGAGAAGTCTGCCAACCCGCATTAGGCCAGCGTGGTGGACTAAGGCCTAACCCCTCTCATTAGTAGAGGAGGCCCGTGCCCAGCAGTGGGACAATGTTTAATACAGGGCTAGTATTATTATATTATTATTATATTATTTTATTTAACAAGTATATTTATATAAGTGTGCAGTTTATTTATGGAATATTAATCTACCCTACCGGATAGATATTTTATTGCATGCTAAAATAAGTTAGTGATTAATTTATTGATTTCAAAAATGTCTCTATAAGTTAATTAATATAACAAATAAATATTTTTGATAAGTATTGTATCTATATCCTATCTATAATAGAATATATTACACTCACTGACCCCTGTAATCCTCGAAGGGGGGAGACAGAGGTGTAACCAGTATTCCCATTTTTCGCCAATTTATTGCGGTCCCATAATGTAATAGGAGGCGAGCCTTTCGCCATACTGGACACAATTCCAGACTCCGGGCTGATACTGAGTATTTCTAAATAGAAAACCCAATAGCACTTTATCAGACCCGAGAATCGAGGCAGTCATAATATAATAGCTTGTGGTATTTGTAATAGGTATATAATTAACCTTTTAAAATAAAAGAGAGCACATTGAGAGAACATGTAATAATGGGAGCAAAATATTAGTACCTCTAGTAAATAGGAAATAGTACAGAAGCTTTAGTTTCGCATTTCATAAGTTAATTCCGCAAGTAGATATATCTAACTAGCTGTTGCTCGCGGCTCCGCCCGCGTGGAGGTTATGTTTGAGACAAAAAGTATACACTTCAAAATACCAATTTTCATGCATTTAACTTCAAAAATGAAGGATTTTCATACAAAACTATTTAACCCCCTTAGGGATGGAATTTCCAAAAATCCTGAAATATATATTTTTTATTTTTGTCTAAAAGTCCAAATACTAATTTTCATAAACTTAACTTCAAAAATGACGAATTTTCATACAAACTATCATCCCCTATTTTACCCCCTTAGGGGTGGTATTTCCAAAAACCCTTCCTTAGTGGATGCCTACGTCATAAAAGGTATCTACTGTCAAAATTTCAAGTCTCTAACCCCAGCCGTTTTGGCTGTGCGTTGATCGATCAGTCAGTCAGTCAGTCAGTCAGTCAGTTTCTTCTTTTATATGTACAGATTGCTCTGCTAAAACCTTTTAATTTCTTTAGAAAATTATCTGTCCAGGTATCATATTTCAACTACTATTATGTTTAGTATTTGCATAATTATGTATACAGACATAAAACGAACAAATTTACACCCTCTATATGACCTATAGGACTTTCTTTGACCTTAACAGTTGTGAAGATTACCTCTTCTGCGTGTGTTTACCTGATTTTACATTTTGTTTGCATTTATTATGACCTGAGCTTTAACTTATATAATGAATGTATTTGCTGTGGGAATCAAAGATGTCAAAGTGTTTATTATAAGTTTATTCAGTTACGAGGTACTTTACTTTCTGTCTGACATGGAAACCGGAAATTATGAGGGACTTTGATGTAACAAAATTAAATAATTTGGCGAATCACATGCCATCGTGGATTCATTTCGTAGTTTGAAAGGCCCGTGAATGCATTATCTAGAAATGTTATGGTGTCTTATAATTCATACTTATAGTATTCAGTACATTCAACACATATTTGATGCGTGGGAGAGGTCGCAGAACGCCATTGGAGTTTTTTGTGATCTTTCGAAGGCATTTGATTGTGTGCACCATGACACGCTCTTACGGAAACTTCGTCATTACGGCATACACAACATTGCTCTTGACGTTGTTTCTTCGTACCTGCACCAAAGAGTTCAGTGCGTAGATCTGAATGGAGTGAAGTCCGAGGATCTTCCTGTACGACTGGGAGTGCCACAAGGTTCTATACTGGGTCCGTTCTTGTTTCTAGTGTATATTAATGATTTACCTTTTTATTTAAAAAACATGTGCAATACAGTGCTATTCGCTGATGACACTTCACTCGTTTTCAGAGTGGATAGGAATAGAGATAATTTTGACGAAATTAATAGTACACTTTCACAAGTAACTCGGTGGTTTACGGCAAACAATCTTGTACTTAATGCCAAGACTAAATGTGTAAAATTTGTAATGCCAAATGTCACAAATCTTCTTCTTCTTGTCGTGCCTCTCCACTACTGAAGGTTGGCAGTCAGTTTTTTGAATTTTTCTCGGTCTAGTGCAAGTCTGAATAGCTCTTCAACAGACTTGATGCCAGTCCACTCTCTGATGTTACGGAGCCAAGACATTTTTCTTCTACCGACTTTCCGTTTGCCTGCAATCTTGCCCATCATAATGGTTTGTAGTAGCCTATATTTGTCATGCCTGAGAACATGCCCCAGATATGCCACTTTCCGCTGCTTGATGGTGCGCAGTAGTTCCAAGCTCTTGGACATACGTCTAAGCACTTCCGTATTGGTGACTTTATCGGTCCAACTGATGCGAAGCATGCGACGATAGGTTCACATTTCAAAGGCCTCAATCTTTCTACGGAGGTCCAACTTGATTGTCCACGCTTCGCACCCATAAAGGACTATTGGCCAAACGTAGCATTGTTCTTACAATGCTCTTGCCTAGTACGGAGCTTTAGCGATAGTTGTCGACAGCATAAGACTTTCTTCATCGTCATGAATGACGTCCGGGCAATCTCGATACGTGTGCGGATTTCGGTATCGCTTTCCCACGTGTCTGTCAACCATGAACCCAGGTACCTATACTTGCCGACTTGCTCCAAGATGTTTGTACCTACATAAAGCTTGGGGTGAAGTTTATGTTTGCTGTCTACCACCATGAACTTGGTTTTTGCAACATTCATATCCAATCCCGCTCTTTTACTGAACTCGTAGACTCTATTGACAACTTTCTGAAGGCCTTCATGCGAGGAGGCTAAGAGGACGGTATCGTCGGCATATCGCAAGTTGTTGATAATTTCGCCATTGACGTTTACACCTTCACTCACATCTTCAAGCGCTTCCTGGATAATTGCCTCGGAGTACAAGTTGAATAGCGTTGGAGATAAAATGCATCCTTGTCGCACGCCACGTTGGATCTCAACAGGCTCTGTTTCCTCGTCATCTACCCTAATCGTCGCATTTTGGCCCCAGTACAGGTGTTTAATAATACGAATGTCCTTGCCATCTAGTCCAGTGTCCTCGAGTATTTTTATTAGTACCTCGTGTTTAACACGGTCAAAAGCTTTCTCGTAGTCTATGAAGCAAAGGAATACTGGTTGTTGCATGTCTCTGCACTTTTGGACTAGAACATTTAGGGCAAACTGTGCCTCTCTTGTACCCATGCCAGCACGGAAACCGAACTGCGTCTCACTTAGCTGAATCTCGCATTTTGGTCTTATGCGGTTATGTATGATGGACAGAAACGATTTCAATACGTGACTCATTAAACTAATAGTTCGGAACTCTGGACATTTTTTCGCATTTTTCTTTTTGGGCAATGTAACGAACATTGACTTCAACCAGTCAGTGGGTAGAGCACCAGAATCATAGATTTCGTTATATAGGTCTACGAGAACATCCACATTATCAGTCTCCAGTAACCCTAATATTTCTATGTTGATGTTATCTGGTCCTGTTGCTTTTCCTGTCTTGGCCTTCAACAGGGCAGTAAGCACTTCAGATTTCAGTATCTTTGGGCCTTCTACCTGACAGATGTCTTGCGTAGGATTTCGGGAGTCATCTCTGAAAAGCTGCTTGATGTAATTAGCCCATGTGTCTTTTTTATTTTTCAGATCCATAATGACATTCCCACTATCGTCAACTAAAAAGGTATGCTGGTTCCGCTTGTGTATGTTTGCCATATCTTTGATTTCTTTATGGAGGCCAAAAGAATCATGTTTCCTCAGTAGTGACTCTGCGTACTCGCAACGTTGCTCATACCACTGCAATCGGGCCCCACGAGCTTTACGTCGTATTTCTTTATCGAGAGCAGCGTACTTTTCCCTGTCAACACTTTTGCAAAGTCGACGTTCTTCCAGCAGACCCACAATTTCGTCAGTCATCCATACCTGCTTTTTAACTAAAGTCGACTTTAGTAAGAAGTCATTTATACCGGACACTTTTTGCTTCAGACTCGCATATACATCCTTTCGATTGTGAGCTTCAATCTGAGGGGTTACTCTTGACACTCGATTCCAATTTAAAATTGGGATTGGGTTCGAAAACGGTACAATTGGCACTCTTGATCGCAACACCAGCGCACAATTTTACTGAATATGGCGGAATTTATAGTAACTAAATGAAATAGAGTATTTACGATCGCTAGTTCGTAAATATTCTATTCCATTTATTTGAGTGAGTTACGTATTCCAATATCTTCTAAATTGAAATTGAAACTGTATCGAGCTCGAGATTGGAATTGATTTCAAGAGTAGGCCTACTGTTTCATGCCGTGAGCCCATGCATTGATCTCATTCTGGACTTGAGCTTTGACTGTAGGTTGGTACAATTTGCGTATGTCAATGCGCCTAGGCTGTGTTTTCTTACGAATATATTTTAATCGGCAGGAGAGTTCGATAACGACAGGATTATGGTCAGAGCCTACATCTGCCCCGGGATAGGTTTTAGCCACTGAAATGCTGTTCTTGAACCTGCTGTTTATCATCACGTAATCGATTTGGTTTCGAACTATCTTCTCACATGTGTGCGCTGGAGATGTCCATGTGTATAATCTCCTGGGTGCCATTTGAAACATTGTGTTCGTGATGACCAAACTGTTTTCTTGGCAAAACTGTACAAGTAGGTCTCCTCTATCGTTTCTGATACCTAACCCCCATTTTCCGACAACACCTGGCACTTCGCCTTTCCCTACTTTGGCGTTAAGATCACCCATAACAATGTTTATGTCCTCCTTCTTGGTGAGCTGAATCAGTTTCTCCAGGTCTAAATAAAATGCTTCTATGTCTGATAGTGGCTTATCTGCTGTCGGGGCATATACCTGAATTATGTTTAAGTTTCGGGGCTTAGTGTTTATTTGTAACAACATTGCGCGGTTGGATAGAGGAACGAAATTAACAACGGCTGCTTCTATATGTTTGGTGGTCATTATAGCGACGCCATGCATTTCTGAAGATGCATCGCTTCCGGAGTAAAAAACCGTTTTGCCCTTTTCAGTTGTGAATTTACCGTTGCCGCACAATTTGACCTCACCTAGCCCCATAATTTCAATTCCTAGGCGCTCCATCTCTAAAGCTAGATTGATGATCTTCTCAGGCCTCTTTAATCCTCTCACATTCCATGTTCCTAATCTAAATTTCTTATTTTTATGTTCCCTCCCGGAGATTCTTAGCACCCCTGTTCCAATTAAGGAACGCCGGGAACTCGGGGCCATGGCTATATTCGACATTTCATAAAACTGACAACTAGGGAATATAGTGCAGTGGTTTCCCGTTGCCTTCTGCACCAGGCTTTTTAGAGGTTATTTGGTCCTCAAGGTCGCTGTCGCCTCTTCCAACCGTCGTCTGGTTGGGTGTATGGTTATACCGCCATTGCTCGGTCGCCAGAGCCTCGTTTGTTGTCTAGCAGGGAGCACCACGACAGCCAATTGGCCGCCGTCACCATCCGGCGCGTGCAGGTGAGGTTGACTGTTGGATCGGTCGAGATGTTAGTTACCGTTCTTCCCTTACTCCCCACACAAATCACAGTCACAAATCTAGGACCTAATATAGTTATGAACAATGAGGTTTTAGAAACTGTTGATTCTACCGTGTTCCTAGGCATCACATTGGATAAGAAACTCCAGTGGGGCACGCATATTTCGTGCTTAGCTGGGAAACTTAGCTCTGCAGTGTATGCCATTAGGAAAGTTAGACAATTGACTGATGTAGAAACTGCTCGTCTTGTTTACTTTAGTTACTTTCACAGTCTTATGTCTTATGGTATTTTGTTGTGGGGTAAGGCTGCTGATATTGAGAGCATTTTTATATTACAAAAACGAGCAGTTCGTTCAATTTATCAGTTCAGTACAAGAGTCTCCTTAAGAGTTATCTTTAAAGATATAGGTATTTTAACTGTTGCGTCCCAATATATTTATGCAAATGTTATATACATAAAGAAAAATATCAGTTTGTTTAAAAAGTAAAGTGATATACATACTCTAAATACTAGATACAAGCATAAACTGTGTATGCCGTATTTTCGCTTGCAAAAAGTACATGCTTCTTTTGTGGGGCTTAGTATTCATTTCTATAATAATATTCCTGAGCCCGTGCAAATATTGCCCATCGACCAATTCAAAGTCGAACTAAAAAACTTTTTAGTGAAAAGGGCTTATTACAATATAACGGAATATTTAAATGATAAACAACCATGGCCGCTCAGCTAAACACAGCAACACACTGATAGGTACTTATTTTATATAATGTATTTCGGTTTGATGTATATTGTTTTCACAGGACGCCGGAGTCGTAATAGTCTTGGCTTCTTGTTTTTTTAAAGCTATTTTCTTGTGAATTTGTATGTCTATCATTCTTTGACGCGATTAAGGTATGTCATGCTCGCTTAAGGGTCTGTGCTTGCGGCGGCGTTATGTGCCGGGTCGGTCACTTCCCTGTGTCATGGTTGAGGAGGCCGATGGCTGGCACATGCGTCATACTCGTGAACGGGTGCTGCTTGTGTGGACTGGTCTACCTGGATTGCTCATTGATTGTTAGTTAGAGAAAATAAATAACAGGTTGTATAGCCTCATTTACGACTCTGCCTTGTATTAACATGTACCGTACCGTTTTTTTTGTTTCATGTGAATGTGACTTGTTTAAGGATGTATGTTTTTTATAATGTAAATTATTTTCTAATGTAAATTGTAATGACAAGTTACAAAAGACCTACGGCTGAGTTTCTTGGTGCTTCTTCTCAGACCAGTGGGCATTTCCGAAGCACCAGTAGACCTTAACATTATTATGACATGTAAAAAGTGCCCATAGTGGCCTAATTTACAAAATAAATGATTTGATTTGATTTGATTTGTATCGTTATGTTTATACTGATGTTTGAAATTAACCTTTATAAGACCAAATAAATGGTGTTTCTAATCGAATCAAATCACGAATCAAATTTTAATAGATAATACATTTAGTAGAGTTATGGAAAGATTTAACCAAAATTCCTTTCATAGTAACTTTGTAATGGAGGTAATTTATTTGTAAAAAAAAATTATACTATGTATAAGTGTTATTAAATATTATCTATCTATATCTATCTATTTACCTTATTATCAAGTCGAAAAAGCGGTTTTGGATATACCACATCGACAAACCGTTACTGATTTTATAATGGGATATTATGGGACATATGGTTTATTTATTGAAATGAAATGAAATCGTTTATTGATCATGTAGGCAATTACATAGCTCTTATGAGAAGTCAGTACATTAAGAAAAAGTAAAGAAATTAAACAAAAAGCATATCATTTTACGTATACATAACATACATAGCATCATCAATACACTAGCAATTACTTTATTCATTTATAAGGTATTTATAATTTTTATTTTTAATATTATTCAAAGAAATACCAGTAAAATATACAATATATTAAATAGAAACACCACTTACTAATACTTATATTACATCATATTAATTGAATGACGTAGATTGTAGGCTTTTACAATGGTTCGTAAAGAACCTTTCTCTTTATTACGGTGGAATATGCATTAGTTCTCATTAAAATTAAACAAACCTAATTTAATATGATAAAAAGAGCTTCCAAGAATTGTTTTATGTACATATACATATTACATTCACGCCTATAATCCCCGAAGGGGTAGGCAGAGGTGTAACCAGTACACCCACTTTTCGCCGAATTTCGGTCCCATAATGTGATAGGTGGCGAGCCTATCGCCAAACCGGGCACAGGTTCCAGACTCCGGGATAATACTGAGAATTTATAGATAGAAAAACCCAAAGTCACTTTACCCGACCCGGGTATCGAACCCGAGACCTCAGCACAGCGGTTGTAACGCATGCGCAATTACAACTGCGCCACCAAGGCAGTCAGTTGTTTTATGTATGGCACGAATAATGCTATCTTCTGCCGGATGTTTATTTTTCAAGTTTTCTTTTTCTACAATAGGTAACACACAGTCCTGATTCACTAGGTTCAGCTCCTATAAGTTATTAACTAAGACGGACTTCGGGTTCCACAACACGGTCTGAAACAATTATGTGTGGAAAAAACATTCTTGGTTTGAGGAAGGAATCTGCTGCATTTCGTTTCACAGTCGGCTACTCCCCATTGAATCACGGGTGCTCTCTTATTTACTTTAAATTTATTTTAAGTAAAACTTTAACTGACTTTTCTAAAGTTACGTGTATATTCAATGTTAATTATCGGTCGCTTTAACAAAAAACATCGTACCACCTGCATACCTGAAAAATCTTATAATTATTTCGAAGGTATGTGAAGTCTAACAAGCCACATCACGCCAGCGTGGACTAAGGCCTAACCCCTCTCAATAGTTGAGGAGGCCCGTGCCCAGCAATGGGACAATGTTTGATACAGGGCTAGTATTATTAGCTAATTATTTTATAGAACTTTAATCACTTCAGAATCTTATTTGCCTTTACGTTTTGTAAACGTGCGAATTGTTCGTAACAAACCGGTACCTATTACAATTATTAAGCAATATCATCAATCATAATGTTGGTTATTGCGCTAATAAATCTTAGATCGATATAATAATAAAGTTGTCACTTTAACAGTTTTTTGTGCTCATATTACATATTATTTTTTGCTCATACGAAACGAGATACTTCAGTGGACAAAACATTTTTAAATTCAAGCTTACGGTGCCTTATTAAACAACGAAAAATAACGGTTATAGTTATCAATAGTAATTTGTAGACTTTGTAAGGTTTTATAATTTTATGTTCTTTTTTATAGCATAGTCCGACAAACGAGCCAGTGGGTCTCCTGATGTTAAGTGATCTCCACCGCCCATGAACATCCACAATACCGAAAGTATCATGTATGCGCTGTTGGCCTTAAAGGACAGGAATAGGGATTAGGGAAGGGAAGGGGGAATCTGGGCCTCCGGATATCTCACTTACCATACGAAACGCGACAGTAAACTGTCACTTTACGTTGGTTTTCTGTGAGACAGTGGTACTACCCCGGTCGAGCCGGCCCATTCATGCTGTAGACAAATATGTTTATTTTACATTTAATAATTTTATAACATAGGTAATAGTGGATTAAGGATGATAGATGGCGGGGCACTCTGCTGAGTGGGCCTTCTTGATCCGAACGACTATAAAAAATATTGCTATAACTGTTGTTTGTGGAAGATATTTTACAACTTAGACCAAGATTAAAGTTAGACTACGTTTTATAATAAAGGCTATACTGTAACAGCACTAGGACTACACTTAAAACGGTACCAACAGTAACTTAATGTTGAAAATCAAATAGAAGATCGTTAGACATTCTGTTGTAAAATGTGTTTAAGCGAATTTATCATATTTATCTTGTTAACCATCACATTTAAATTGATATGATAGATATTACTTTGTGGCCATTAAACATCTACGATATAAATACTCTGAGAACGCCAATCATTTATCGTTATGCAAATTCTGTGTCGTTAAAACTGATCAATGATACTTATTCCAATTAAAGGTTAATACCTTTTTATAAGTATGCACATTTAATATTGATGTAATATTTGGGTACTAAAGAATTTTCGATTAACACTGCTTCCAAAATGATGGGTTAAGTTACTATTAGGTTAAACAGGTATTTCTTATCTTCAAAGACTTATCTTCATGTAATTAACAGCGTAGACTAGAACATTTACAGGCCTGAACAAAATGTTATTTTTTGTGGATTGATGCATGATGCAATTTTTATGATAAGTACACCCAACAGTCACACACATAGTTTCGACCCCACACTAGATAAAACTTGTTTCGTTGGTGGGTCAAGAACTACGAGGGACTACGTTTCAGACCCAGATTCGAAACAAATATCTGTCTGTCACACAAACATTTATCTCGGTGCAGGAATAGAACCCACGGCTTCGTTTCACAGCCGGCTACTCGCCCGCTGCGCCACGCAGATCGCTGTAATGTCATCCAAGAGCAGTCCTTAAGAGCTTGTTTGAAATAGGAAAGTATTAAGATGGTCGTAAATATTTTTTTTAATAACATAACCCACTATAACTAGTAATCTTTTATGATAAACATGATTAATGAAATATTATGCAAAGTGAAAGTTCCGATTTGGTGTTTCCATCTTATAAACTACCGTGCGGTCAAAGTTGAGCCTCGTGGAGGGTCAGAAAAAACCTTCAAATTGCTTTTTCAAATAAAGATACGCAAAAACGCCTTTTGTCGTTGTCGTCGGTAAACATAATGTTAATAAATTTCTCCAAAATTCGTTAGTGATGTAAGCTAGACTTATGAAATTGAATAAATCGAGAGATGTGTCACTTTGAGACTTTTGATTAACATAAAAAATAAATAAATATATGGGAAATATGTATTGAATCTGCTGTCATGAAGTTGTATGATAAAAAAATATGTTTAGGAAATATAGCCTGTGTTATATACGTCCCAATGTTTTGACACGGGTCTTCTCCACTAATAAGAGGGATAAGTCCCTAATCAAAATAATATGATTCATTTTTTTTATATACATATGTGGACTTTTATCACGTCGGACAAAATAATTGAGGATTTATAGAAACAAGTATATTAAACTCTCTGCAACAGTCTTTGTCATATTACTAACATAAATAAAATAAAAAAATAAAAAATAAAATAAATATTGTAATTTTATGATATTCTAAAATTCTATAGCGCAAACTAAATATGCTAAATATTATCCATTAATAAACTATTTTATCGCTCTACTTTAACGCCGCTCTTGATTTCATTGTATACCAGCGACATCCCCAAAACACCTACAGTCAACCTTATCTTATTTCTTGATGATACAGCACTATATGCATCAGATCTAAACAAAAAACGCATTGACTCTGCCTCCGACAAGCCTTAGGAAAGTGGTGTCAACACAGAATACAGGCCTTCAATCTGCGCGGCCAGTTGTCTATCGCAGCACGAACGAGGTCCATGTCAATATCGGCGGCTGCCTTAATCAAGGATGTCTTGAGTGACTCCAAATTGGGATGAGGCTTTGAGCACGCCTTTTCCTCCAAGTGTTGCCATATCTTGTAATCTAACGGATTCAAATCTGGACTGGAGGAGGGCCAGTCTTCGTGCCGGATGAAGTCGATTTCACGCGCCGCCAGCCAGTCTTGTGTGCTCTTCGCTCTATGAGCTGGCGCCGAATCTTGTTGGAATACCCAGTGCCTGTTATTGAACATGGTATGAGAAACAGGTTCCACAAGGTTCGTCAGGACTGTATTTTGATACACAACTGCATTCGTTTTTACACCTTTCTCACAAAAATGTACCTCTGTTAAGCCCCAATAAGAAACTCCCAACCATACCATGAGCGAGGATGGAAAATGACCTCGTTGGACACGCGGAATACGGTTGCTCGCTTCTTCACTACTGTGTGCGTACACCTTATCATTTTGTTTGTTGTAGCTCTCTTCTACGGTAAAATTTTTTTCATCTGAAAAAAGAATTTCCCGATATTTGTTTCCCGCGTACCGCTTCAACAAAGCGCGGCATCTCTTCAGTCTCAGGTCCATTAGACGAGCATTCAAACGATGTCCTGTTTTTCTTCGATATGCCCGAAGCCCTTAGTCTTCATTTAACACCCTTTTCACCGTGGTTCTGCTTAACCCCATCTGAAGGGCCAACAGTTTCTGCTTACGTTTGGGATTTCTTTGAATTCGCGCCTTCACAGCTTTTATCACTGCTGGAGTCCTAACAGACCGTGGGCGACCATTTCTTGACCTGTCATCTACACTAGAGTCTTCATTGTATCGTTTGATGGTACGATAAACGAATCTTTTAGTTATAATCAAATTTTTCAGTATGTCAAAAATTTGAATTGGCGCGTAACCGCAACGATGCAACGCAATTACTGCAACACGGTCTTCTTTAAGCATCCACTCCATATTTAAAAATGAGTAAAATTCTAAAAAGTATACATTTTTATTTTCATGAACAATTTGAAATTCGAATTCAATAAACTTTTTGTGGCCAGCATTCTAAAATAAAAGTTTTTACTGTGTGACAATACTTATGACCTGACTGTGTATATACATAGAAAACGCAGAATAGGTTTAGGAGCAAAGCCATCGGTGTACTGTGGTATGTGCGGAATCTGGACTCTATTGCAAGGCTACCGGGTTCTCACCATATGAAAAACTGTGTTCAACATTACCTATATAACGCACCTCATCATTGAAACTCATTGGAGCTGCCGCCGACTACAGGTGGTGATGCAACTTCCCCCCGCGAAATATGTATTAGGATCCCAACGGCCATAACGGTTGCACTCGAAATAGAAATGTTCTAACTCCACCTTCACCTCAATAGTAATTTAAGTGCGATCTCATGTTCCTGACGCAAAACTGACAACTTCAGATCCTTAACACACCGATAGTTGTATCGAGATTGCGTCTATCAACTATGGCAAGCGATGGTTCAAATTGAAGTCAGAGTCCTTTGAAGTGTGCATTTGATCTTAAACGCCAATAAATTTTCTGGCTAGAGTGCTATAAGCGCCGGCCATATTGTTAGATGAAGATGTTAAAAGCAATTACATAGAGTCTTACAACATAGAACCATTATTTTTATGCATAACTATTATGGTGTTTTTATGAAATATTATTTGTGGACTAATGTTCAATTTGTGTGAATTATTGTATGTTTTTGTTTCCTAAATAAATAATAAAAACATCATATAATTACATAAGTAAGATATAAGTAGTTACATCTATCTAGATTATTATAGTTTTATCTCATAAACAATATTCCTGGTATTAATAAGGTCTTGGTAACTATAAATCAAGTACAGTCGAACTCTTGCAAAAAGTTTTCTAATCCTAGAATCGATTTGAGAACGCTGATTTTATTCGATTAAACTTCGGTGGCGTCCAAATTATAGAGGCGATTACATTTTCATATTTTGTCAATAAAGCACCACTGACCCTGTTTTCGATTTGTCCGATTATACTATCCGGTATCAAGCTGAGCGATGTTCCGCAGATTGGCTGTATGCAGAAAAGCATTGCTCACATTTGTCTATCGACCGTCACTGTGGCTAGCAGCGCAGGCGCGGCCGACCGCAAAAATCGCGCGGGAAAATTGACAACCTCTTTGGACTGTATGGAAAATATGTGACATTTATTTGTGAATGACTTCGTCTTTGGAGTTTGTGTTTACGATTGGATTTCTTTATGGGATTTGATAGATCCTACTTTTTGATACCTCGGTTTTGGTGGTAAGTGAACGCGATTATTACATTTTGAATGGATGCTCATTCTTAAATTTTTTGCGTTTCTGTAACAAGAATAAAAAATGTATTAATTTAGGACTTCCTTAAATACAACTTGCTTTTATTGTCGACATATTGATAACCGATAAAAACCATAGGTACATAAAGCCATTAATGTATTTTTTTTACAAGAAGATCGTAAGTAGGTAATGATAAACACGATGCACCCGCTAACACCAACTTAAATTAAATCATGTTTATAAATTCATTTCCCGCTAACTATTTTATGAGGTAACTAATGGCTCGTTGAGAAATATTTTACGATCTAACATAGTTGAGCGTAGACATAGTTTATGTATTTATATAAACTTAATCATCAGAGGTTTGACTCATATTTCGTATATCTTTAGGACATACCATAAACACAGATATTTTTTTTATAATTTTTTATAAAAGATTAATTTTTCATACAGCTAATCTAATTATAGATTTTACAAGCATTAGGGTTTCGGTTTAAAAAAAATATGATCTATTGATCTTTTTTTTTGTGCCTGGACTGGGAAAAAAACATTGCTGTACAATATGTTAATGTCTGAAAACCGTTAAAAACAGTTTTTTTTATTAATTTACATTACTTTAATGCAAAAAGCACACCTTAAAAATTTAAATAATTACCTATCAAATATATTACAAAATAATTTATATAATGATCTTTATTTCCCGAATCCCGTTTATTGTTATCAACATTTATTTGTTCGCGCGCTGCAAGATTCTCTTTTAACGACCCTGTTTTAAGCTCATCAGAGAGCATGCGGAAAATAATACAAGTAGCACAAGCATATGTGTATGCTATGCTTTTACACACACGTATCACACACACAATTACTTCTTGATATCTTAACTATAAAGTGAGCTATTAATAGTATTTTAAATGATTTAATGATTTTTGCCTAATTCGATTATTGTCACTCATCTTCAGCCACTGATTGTATTTATTCATCTGTTTATACATACGTATATATACATTCACGCCTGTAATCCCCGAAGGGGTAGGCAGAGGTGTAACTATTACACATTTCGCCGAATTTATTACGGTCCCATAATGTGATAGGGGGCGAGCCTATCGTCATACCGGGACAATTCCATACTCCGGGCAGATACTCAGTATTTCTAAATAGAAAAACCCAACATCACTTTACCCGACCAGAGATCGAACCCCAGACCTCAGCACAGCAGCCGTACCGCTATGCTGTTATAACTGCGCCACCGAGACAGTCATTCATATGTATATATTCATTTTTTTATAACTTCCTCGCCGGAGCCATATATTATTTACTGTGCGTGTGTTATGTGATAATCTTACATAATAATTAACTAATTAATACACATATATACAATAAGGCAGAACTTGTTTCTACACGCAGCTTTCTTTTAAGGCTGTACGTCAGACATATTGTAAAAAGTCCCTGAGAATCTTACCTAATCGCTATGTAAAAAATATATGTTAATAATGTCTCCATTTAAAGTTTTTCTGACTGTTTTTACCTATAAGAGTTCTCGAATCATGTTGAAAAAATCTAATGAAGTAGTTGAAACCGGCTTTTAATGCAAATTATCATTAAAACCAGGATAAAAAAACTACTAATTTTGTGCACGTGTGTCCTATACTAAGGGCTGTGATATTGTAAAACAGTCTAGCTACATTTTGAAAACCATCAACTCATTATCTCGGGCGCCCTACGTTTCAGCGAATTTTTGTATGAGGGTACGCCGGGGCGGATAACACTATATATCAATAAAACGAGATATTTTATAGTGCACACTGAGTGACTGAGTGGTACTGAGTTTACTTAGCACTTAGCAGTGCTCCATACAAAAAGCGATTGCTAGGTTTGGAATGCCTAGATCCAGCGTGGTTACATTTTTTTTATTCGCATTTATATTATACGAGTAATTAGTAGTTATAAACACAAATTGCATAAAAAACGAGCATTTTTATTTCTATTTGACGTAGGGTGAAGCTTACACAACAGGCCGGCATGATTGTGTTGACTAGCAAGGGATAGATTGTTTCTCGCTACTTGATACTCTAACTGGACGGCTCTGCATTTACCATTCGGTGCAGTATAGTTACTATGCTGTGCCAGAATAATTAAAAAAAACACTCTTAGTATTTGAGAACATTTATAGAAATAATCGAGTCTGAAAGTTTCTTATTCAAATCATAGGAACAATAGTATATTTGCATTATTTTTTATTAACGTAGCTTGTTCAAAAACAAACCTACTTCAAGCTGTACATATATAGTAATAGTAAAACGGGAATTCAGAAACCGCTATTTATTGCTTACGTTTTTTATAATTCTATGAGTATTGTGTTGCTTTATGTTACCAGGTCATAGAGCGTGTTATGTTATAGTATGCGATAATAAGTTTTAGTCAGACCAGTTTGCAAAGCATATAGAATATTAGAAATCTCGGTCTAAACATAGACACTAATTAACATAATTCAATTGATGTTAGAACTCACTCCACATAAACTTATTGCACGTGATGATAATGACAATATCAAGTGGAAAGGCGAAAAAAATATACTATTTGGACCGTAGTCCCTCGTAGTTCTTGATACCCACGATACTTGTTTGATCGAGTATGGGGTCAGAACCATGTGTGTGACTGTTGAGTGTATTTATTTATTATGTATATTATTTAAAGTTTTACGAGTCAGGGTTATATGTTTTATAACTTCGATTTACTGTCAATAACCTAGGTATTATATGTCATAAGTTACAAGGCCTTATGTAATTTACACTTTATAGAAGTGAAATCGTCATGTGGCCATGTCTGTGTTGTATGAGGATTAAGGTTTAAGACCCTACTTAAGATTTTGCGCCATTATATGTGCAAGTTCATTCTCGTTAGGAGCAATACTCTTCTTAAATATATATGTAATAAACTTGCATAATTTAGTTTTATATCTAATCCAGAAGAGTATCTGTCCTAGTGCAGTTGTAACAATTGATAAAAAGAACATAGGCAGTCATGGGAACTACCGACAGAAGTGAAAACTTAAAACTTTGGAATTGCTGTGTTTTTTTTGAAACAGCGTACATGAAGTAACTTTTTTGGATATGATTGCTTGTCAATATTTATAGAACTTCATAGGCGTGCTTATGTAAAAAGAAGAATAATTTGAGCATGACGGTCATGCGAGTTCAAGGCTTTTTGGCAATCAACGTGCCTAAAGAAGTTTTCACTTCAATAAATATATGTACACACTATCGGTAGGTATCCGTATTCCGTAGATACAAGGGGTTGACAGCCTCCGTGGCGCAGTAGGCGAGTAGCCGGCTGTGAAACGAGAGGCCGTGGGTTCGATTCCCACACCGGGACAAATGTTTGTGTGACAGACATATATTTGTGTCTGGGTGTTGTGATACTGAAAGTCTCTCGTAGTCCGTCTCCGTGATACCCACAACATAAGACTCGTATCTAAGCGTGGGGTCGGGGCTATGTGTGTGACTGTTGGGTGTTTTTTTTTATTATTTATTTATTGACGGTCACACTGAGGTCACACTAGAGTATTATCCATTCTGGTCTAACGAAATTGCGTACCGAACTGCCAGTAGAGTAAAAAAGATTGTCAGAATCTAAATAATGTATAATATTTATGGTTTCAATCAATATTTTGAATAATAAATATCTGAAACAGTTTTTTGTATCACAGAAACACATATTTTGGTGCGGCAGTTGAACACGCAGCCACTCATTTCACGGTTGGTTTGGGCAAGTAGCCCACTGCGGCACCAAGACTGTCGGAAAACCAAACTTTTAACCATACAGTTTTTGGGTAAAAAACTAAAATAAATCCAACATAACTACATTGTAATCCCCGATGGTGTAGGCAGAGGAGTAACCAGTACACCCAGTTTTCGCCGAATTTATGACGGTCCCAAAATGTGATAGGGGGCGAGCCTATCGCTATACCGCCCTACCATCCATAACTACAGTATTTAAAACAAATATTCGCTGTTGATAATATTAATATTATATTCGCTGCCTCGGTGGCGCAGTTATAATTGCGCATGCGTTACGACTGCTGTGCTGAGGTCTCGGGTTCGATCCCCGGGTCGGGTAAAGTGATATTGGGTTTTTCTATCTAGAAATTCCTTAGTATTAGCCCGGAGTCTGGAAAAAGTGCGCGTAATGGCGATAGGCTCGCCCCCTATCACATTATGGGACCGAAATTCGGCGAAAAGTGGGTATACTAGTTACCTCTGCCTACCCCTTCGGGGATTACAGGCGTGAGTGTATGTGTGTGTGATAATATTAATTAATCAGGTTCTTTCTACTTGAATTTACTATTCCCGGCAATGAGTTGCGCTTGTGAAAGGGGTAAACGTTTTTCCACTATAAATATGGTTTGCTATTGTGACGTTATTGCAATTCCCATGAGATGGTTTTTCGACGAGTTTCTCATATTAATTGTTTGATTGGAATTGGTTTGTGTAATTTGTAAATCATCACTGCTAACCTCACTGGAAATTGTCTATTTAAAATGAAAATTGACATTGCGAACCCAAAATCTACTCTAAAGGATGCTTGAAGGTCATATTACTAATTCCATAACCATAAACTGAGTAAAATGAGGTATGAGAAGGCCGCATGGTAGACCCATAAAGTTTGCCGAATTAAATAGTTGTATGATACCAAATGACTACAAGATATCTCTAGATTTTTTTTTTCACAGTCAAAGCTTTCATTTCTTTACTTTTAATAATGAATAAAATAGCTTATAAAAGAATTATTAAATACTAGCCCTGTATTAAACATTATCCCAAACGGCCCTCCTCTACTAATGAGAGGGGTTAGACCTTAGTCCACTACTCTGACCTAAAGCGTGTTGGTAGTCTTCACATACCTTTGCTTATAAAAACTACAATTCATGTAGTTTTCTCACCATTTTTGTTTTGACAGCCTCCGTGGCGCAGTTGGCGAGTAGCCGGCTTTGAAACGAGAGGCCGTGGGTTCGATTCACACACCGGGACAAATGTTTGTGTGGCAGACAGATATTTGTGTCCGGGGTCTGGGTGTTGTGAGACCGAAAGTCTCACGTAGTCCCTGATACCCACAATATAAGACTCGTATCTTAGTGTGGTGTCGGGGCTATGTGTGTGACTGTTGGGTGTTATTTGTTTATTTATATTTTTCTTCGCCGTTAAAGCGAGCGATAATTAACAATGTACACGCAAACTAGAAAGTCAGAGTTGTATGCGATTTGAGCTGGTTTCGAACATGTGAGTTTCGTCTTGACAGTCCGTAACGTTACCATCTAAGCTACTACTTAAAAAATATTATTCAATATATAATTAATAATACGGAATTCAAAATAGTGTTTTTCATTTTAGGAATTTGGAAGTTTGTCTGTTCAGGAATGTCTAATAATATGCATTTTTATTAATGTTATATGTCTCATAATGTGGTAACATGCATTCTCTGTAATCCAAGGTTTTGTGTAGAGTTGCTACTATTTATGAGCTTGCTTGGCGACCAAGCAACCAACGTGTCTATCTCGTCATTCAGGCAAATAAAAAAAAAATCACACACTCTCATCGCCTTGTAAATTTTAATAATATATTACGAAATCATCATCTATGATAACGTGACTCTAAAGGCTGATGAGTTAAATATTTATGACCATTTATGTAAAAGACCGCATGTAAATATTGGCCTAGTTTTCGGAAGAAAAATCCAAAACCGATATTTCATTTTACTTTGACACACTTAGCAGCGGATGTTTGTTAGAAAACTAAAATTATTTTTATATGCATATGGTTGGAATGAGCATTGTGACTTATTATGCTAAGAGTTAATCTTTGTATGTAATAATAATTTAAAATGTAAACTTTTAGAAAGTGGACGTTCAGTAGATTCTATTGTGCGCCTTCCTCTTGTTTGTTAATTTTTTCGACTACGATATATCAATTCTATGTTTCGAAATCCATGTGTAAATTAATTTGCTTATTGAGATTTGGCAATGTTAGAGCAGCTAATTTATAACTGTTAGCATCTGACTGTAATATATGATTTTTAATTAGTTTAATTTGCAGATGCATATTGACTATATTTTGAATTTTGCATGGAATGCATGCAGGGTAAATTGTATACCTTCCTATATAATGACCTATATGAACCTATATATACCTTCCTATATGAATACCTACTATATGAAATAATGACAAAATAAGAAACTGTATAAATTCACTAGATGTTGCCCGCGGCTCTGCCCGCGTGGAGGTTATTTTTGGAATAAAAGGTAAGCAATCCATGAAGACATCTCAAGCTATTACACCTTTCTACATTTGCTATCCCCATAGGAAGCGAGCATTTTTTCGATAAATGTGATAAAAAGTAGCCTATGTCATTTTCTGATCCCTAAACTGCCACTATGCAAAAAACCATGTCGATCCCTTGCTCTGTGAAAAACTAAACTATCTAACGGGAACTGTACATTTTCTCGAGATACAAAGTATCCTATGTGCTATTCCAGACTATAATCTATCTCTGTGCCAAATTTCAACCAGATCCGTCCAGCCGTTGTATCGTGATTGAGTAACAAACATCCATCCATCCATCCAAACATTCGCATTTATGATATTAGTACAATTTACAAAGGTGTGGATGTGATGGAAGCTTTGTGTGTCAAAATTTACTTTAAAGTACAGCAATTTAACTGAATCAACGGAATACAACTACTAAGAACTTGTCCAACAAGACGTTATAATAACAGTTTACTTGACAGCTTGTTTTGTGAAAAAAATATCAGCATAGTTGCATAAAGATGCAATCGCACACCCAAAACTTGTCAAGCTAGTTGTAGTGAAGTTATGCTCTATTTTATATACTCCAACACTGTTTCATGAATGGTTGTGCAATGTTAATAATAGAACAAGGATTGTTAATAAGTGTTTTTCTTATTAATAAATAATATTGTCTATGTATTGCGTACTTAGGTTGAGCGGCTGAGGAAGTTCTAAATTCGAATTCCAGGTCATAAACAATCACTGTTTGTCTTGTTTTCTAAATTCAATCGCACATAAGTTGCCCGGGCTGTAATGTTTGCTTGAATTGATGATAAGCTCCTCAGATAATGGAAACGGAAATATGATTGACTGTGTCTGCTCCGGTTGCACTGGTGGTAAGATATTCATATCCGCCCGGATAGCGACCACCGTCACAGTGTGTAAAACCCGCCATAGTGCCACACGCAAGTGTATAGTGTTCCGAGGTCAGCCAGTGTACATCCGGTTTTTTCTGAATACTCTGACACTAGACCCACGACCGCTTCTTCACCTTCTTGCCTATGGCGTAGTGTGAAGAAGCAGGCCGGCATGATTGTGTTGTGTAGCGTGTGATAGATTGTCTCTCGCTACTTGATACTCTAATTGGACGGCACTGCACTTACCATCAGGTGCAGTATGGTCATTTTGCCGGGCCAGAATAAAAAAAACCTTTTCCAACGGGCGTGAGTTTGTTGCTTTCGTATATGTGATTTAAAAAAATATTACACATGAAACATATAATTACGGCCTGCGTATATTGTCCATTTAAAGATGCAACATTTCTTCATGATTCTTTCATATGTCTATTGCGAAATCTCTGCACTTAAAAACAACTACAGTTTATTCATATTAAACAAATGAAGCAAATAAAAGATTATTACAGAATTTTTGTACTCTACTTGCAAAGCCTAGCAAGCCACCGCTGAGTTCTCTGGTTATGTGGACGCTAATCGGCGACGGTGGTGACTTCCTATTCTAACGGACTAGGCATCCGCCTCCCAAACCGATGATTGTGGGTTCGAGTCCCACCAAGGATAATTTTATTACAATATATTTTGTTATAATTAGCTAGAATTTGGGTGGATATAACAATAAATACGTATAACTACGTATATTACCGACTAGGCCTTAGCTCACCACCTTGGACGCTTTTTATACGTTCTATATTAGCTTCACTTGTATTGATGTATGTTTGTATGTAACGGATTATTGCAATGTTATTTTCAGCATATTCCAGAAATCCTATTTTCTTAAAAAATTTACAAAAAAGCGTGGCGTGCTTTTTACTATAGCCTGATAATATCCCCACACTATTTTTTACAATCCAACTAATTTAATTTTTTTAGTTCAGCTAAGTATTAAAGCGTGTTTTTTAGTTTTTTTTTACTTAATTTATTTACATATTATATAAACTGAATTGAATAACTCATACGTACCGTTACTTCTCAAATAACATAACATCATAACATGTGGCGTGGAAATCTAAAAATTATACATTTAAACCAGTAAACTCATAAATTATTAGACAAAATATCAAATCAATTTGTAAATACTTAGGTATTCATGAATAATGATTTGTGATGTAAGTCGTCATTTGAGAGTTTATGTAGATCTTACCATGGAGGTTGTTTATAATATCATTTATAGTCTACGATGCTGTTTAAATTACTCCAAGGCTATACATATTAATAAATCAATAAACAATAACTAAATACACCCAACAGTCAGACACATAGTTCTGACCACACACTAGGTAAAGCCTGTATTGTGGGTATCAACAACTACGAAGAACATTGCATCGGTCTCACTACACCCAGACCCGAAACAAATATCTGCCTATCACTCAAACATTTGTCACAGTGCGCGAATCGAACCCACGGCCTCTCGTCATACAGCCGACTACTCACCCGCTGCGCCACGGAGACTGTCGAAAAAAAATATATATATATACCTAGTCAGGTCATAAATTCTGTCACATGTTTAATATAAAATAATTGAAACAAGTTTATTCATTATGTAACCATTTATATACCAAAATGAACTTAACAAAACATAGATTCTTATGACACTAAAGTTTATTCAAAATGACCTCCGTGATTTTGAATACAGGCCTTCAATCTGCGCGGCCAGTTGTCTATCGCAGCACGAACGAGGTCCATGTCAATATCGGCGGCTGCCTTAATCAAGGATGTCTTGAGTGACTCCAAATTGGGATGAGGCTTTGAGCACGCCTTTTCCTCCAAGTGTTGCCATATGTTGTAATCTAACGGATTCAAATCTGGACTGGAGGAGGGCCAGTCTTCGTGCCGGATGAAGTCGATTTCACGCGCCGCCAGCCAGTCTTGTGTGCTCTTCGCTCTATGAGCTGGCGCCGAATCTTGTTGGAATACCCAGTGCCTGTTATTGAACATGGTATGAGAAACAGGTTCCACAAGGTTCGTCAGGACTGTATTTTGATACACAACTGCATTCGTTTTTACACCTTTCTCACAAAAATGTACCTCTGTTAAGCCCCAATAAGAAACTCCCAACCATACCATGAGCGAGGATGGAAAATGACCTCGTTGGACACGCGGAATACGGTTGCTCGCTTCTTCACTACTGTGTGCGTACACCTTATCGTTTTGTTAGTTGTAGCTCTCTTCTACGGTAAAATTTTTTCATCTGAAAAAAGAATTTCCCGATATTTTTTTCCCGCGTACCGCTTCAACAAAGCGCGGCATCTCTTCAGTCTCAGGTCCAGTAGACGAGCATTCAAACGATGTCCTGTTTTTCTTCGATATGCCCGAAGCCCTAAGTCTTCATTTAAAACCTTTTTCACCGTGGTTCTGCTTAACCCCATCTGAAGGGCCAACAGTTTCTGCTTACGTTTGGAATTTCTTTGAATTCGCGCCTTCACAGCTTTTATCACTGCTGGAGTCCTAACAGACCGAGGGCGACCACTTCTTGACCTGTCATCTACACTAGAGTCGTCATTGTATCGTTTGATGGTACGATAAACGAATCTTTTGGTTATATTCAAATTTTTCAGTATGTCAAAAATTTTAATTGGCGCGTAACCGCAGCGATGCAACGCAATTACTGCAACACGGTCTTCTTTAAGCGTCCACTCCATATTTAAAAATAAGTAAAATTCTAAAAAGTATACATTTTTATTTTCATGAACAATTTGAAATTCGAATTCAATGAACTTTTTTGTGGCCAGCATTCTAAAATAAAAGTTTTTACTGTGTGACAATACTTATGACCTGACTGTGTATATATATATATCGAGTTTCAGGGAGTTTTTTCTGGAACGGCAAAATGACTACACAACTACACCAGATGGTAAGTATAGTGCGGGCCAAATATAATGTCGATTGTCGAGATACTTTAAGTCTTTTGATGGTCACCACAATTTTGTCATTCTAGTCCAAGTCCAACACTCAATATCAATTCTCAACTCACACCAGGTCAAACCTGTAACGGCTTCAACGCACTAAGATCCCACAACACCCAAACCTGAAACAAATATATGTGGATCACACAAACACTTGTCTTGATGCGGGGTCGAACCTGTGGCCTCTCGTTTGACAGCCGACTACTCGCCGGCTATGCCACGGAGGATATGTTTAAATACATATATGTGTAATTTTGGATAATTTTCTAGATAAAGAAAAGATAATAAGGATTATCTTTATTGTTTCTTCATTTCACTTGTTTCTTTAATTTATAATTTTGACATCATATACGTTATTATCATGATTATCATTAGTCATATGCAGTTAATTATATCTACTATTTAATACCTCTTTAGTTCAGTATTTGTCTACCGCTTTGCTATGGAGGGAAGTGGACATTTTATATTTCCAACTCCTCCTATATTTCTATTTGAATAATTTCGTTGCGGGATAAAAGACAGTTATAAAGCATTCCCAGAGACTCGCCGAGTTTCATTACTCGGTGTCGAAAAAATGCGTGCCATTGTTGATCCTGGCTAAACAGGAGTTACAATGGCGGGTGTGTGGGCGGGATAGTCTCATATATCCACTATTTCATATTTTGATTATGTATTATGAAACCAATCAAGAAGTTGTTACTCGTCTTTATTGCAAAGTTTAGGAGCCACGCCTTACAGATCTTATCGTGTGAATCTTCATTGATTTACAGTTGTAACTGATTGGCTATTTATATCCATAAAATTGCCTAATCATCTCATTTATAATTGACCATGATATAAATTATGCATTCTAAAATATCTGTATCTAATTATTTGCTACCGTGGTGTCCACTAGTGCTAGATCGCTTCTGTTTTTTACCTACCTACGGGCAACATTAGACAGATTATAAATTTCTATCGATTTATAATATGATTTATAAATTTAAGAGTTAAATGAAATTTTAAAATCTTCAACCTTGCACCACTGAAGAATTTCATTAGGGAAGAATTAGCTGGTCCTGTATATATCCTTCTGCCATTCCTGATGATTCTTCCATTAAACTCGATAAGGTTGAATGGGATCTGGGCATTAGTAAATACAATTGATTATTAGCATTCTATTTTATCTTAATTTCACGACTATCAGAATCGTGTTGAGCTCATTTTAACCGACTTCAAAAAAAGGAGAAGGTTCTCAATTCGTCGGAATCTTTTTTTTATGTATGCTCCCCGATTACTCGAAGACGCCTGGACCGATTCGGTTTTTTTTTGTTTAAAAGGGTATACTTCCCAAGTGGTCCCAAGTCAGGATCTGATGATGGGATCTCAGAAAAATCAGAAAATATAATTTTTTATAGGGACGCATAATTTGTTTTTTATTGATGGCGGTTTACTTTTTTCAATTAAAAAACTTTTACTTGTCTGATGCTATATTTGCTAATCCAATGTCAGTATACTTTAGCTGTAAAACCAAGCGCAGTTTTAGTAATAATAAGCATTAGCATATTCACAAATTTTATACTCCCATGAATGTGAACAGCAAAAGAGCATGCTGCCACAACCCACGTATATGCAAAATATGAAGTGATTAACGCATTCACATTTCATAGAATTTCGCAAACACATTTCATTAACTATGTGCTAAATGACAATTAGCCGGTTAAAAAAAATTAAGATATAAAACGAATTTAACGGATTCCATCGCGGTTTATTTTACTTTTTTAACCCGACTTTTCGAAGGCTTTACAGCCTTCATGGTCACGGGTCATGAAGGCTGTAAAGCCTTCGTTTTATTTCAATGAACTATATTATATACTGATAGTATATACTATTAGTATTTTCATGTTTAGTTTTATTACTTAGTAGCATTTAAAGTATCTTAATCACCCAAGGTTCGACTATAAGAGAATGCCTCAGGCATAAAGTCCACCTTTACATATAAATTTATGTATAAAGTGTAAATAAAAAAAATATTCGCGCAAACATATGAAACCATTAAAGTTAAAGAAGCTTATCCAATTCTGTCAACTTTTAGCCATTTTAATTTTAGTGTAATATGGTGACGCATCTACCGAGAAAGGTCACTTCACAAAGTGTTGGGTCTTATTAATATTAACATATTCTATTCCTTCGATTTTACTTAATTTCTGCATATTTATGCAAACATGCAGACGAAAGTTTGGAAATATCCAAGCTATTTCGCGATCTCTTTTATCGTATTAAGAATGTCTTATATTAAACATGGTTTGTTATGAAATAAGTTTTTACAAGAATTTTGAAATTTAATTTAGTGTCTTCCTTAATCTTACCACATTTTAGTTTCATGCAATACTTAACTTTCGCAATATTATCCGAATGTGTCATTTGTTTCATAAACAATTTCATAGTTTTGCTAAGTAAATAAGTATTTTAAATAACGACAGATGGTCATAGATTATTTTCAGATGTAGTTTTAACGGTAGCTTAAATCATAATTATAATTTAATTATTCAAGTGAAAGGCTAAGTAAATAAGTCACAGAGGTGAGTTTTACACCACGCCGCGCCGTGTACTATCATGGCCGGTAAAAATACTTTAGCACAACTTAAATATATTTTAATTTACGTGCATTACACTTAAAATTCAAACAACCTATTCATTCTCACCAACGAAGTAATAGTAATTTAATAACAATATTCTCGTATTGACTAATAGATCGACAGTCATATCTCTATAAAAACGCAATAATCATAAATTAAAAGATCTATCAAATAAGCAGGTACATCCGTGGCTCGCGACTAATATGGTCTATAATAAGGCATAGGTCGAGCGCACTGCGTCCGTATTCGTACGAATTATTCTTCCGACCGCCTTTGGATAAATGGCAGCATATGGCTTATGTATGGCGGCTAAATTGGTTTTATTCCCAAGTCGGTCAACATTTTATGTAGGATAACTAACATGATGCGCCCGAGATCGGAATCTCAAAAAGGGTAGAAGGGGACTGCTAGTCTACCAGAAGCCAAATCCAATCTAAAAGATCTGTCCAAACACGTAACACTAGCAGTAGATTAAAGTGAGATATGGTTAAGGGAAAAATTTCGCACGTTGGATTCATTTTCTTTAAAGTTTAATGCACACGGTACAGAATCGTAGACAATGTGGACGCGGCCTTAGAAAGAAAATAAAACATAATCTCAAGGCTTGTCAATCTGATAGCGGGAATAAATGATAGTGTAAAACAACCGGTTCCGAAACAAATCGGGATTGTAACTTGTAAGCCTTTGTAGATCTGTCCTAACATCCGTTAGTGTGGCAATAACCTTGAAACGTTGTATATCGTAAATTACAAGATTACTTCTATAACCACAAAATACCATCGAAAGTTGAAGTGTTACATATAACATTATCAAATTATAAATCACGTTAACATCGCGATCTTTTAATAGCTAGAAAGGCTGTTTTTTTCACGCAAAAGTATAGTTATCAAGTAGTCTGTTGACCGAAATTAGATGTTTACATGTTTATAGCCAAATATATATTTGATTATATGTATATAGGTTTATTTTATTATTCTGTATATATATCAGAGTTCACAGGCGACACATGTCGTGTTTTTGACATTTCAAAGTAGTTTTAGTGTGAGATGTGACATATTCTACTAATATTTACCAAAATACTATAGCGTACCAGAAATAATTTTAAAATTATGTAGGTGGTTTGTGTAAGATGACCAGATGGGTTCCCTATTGAAAACCAGCGCTGCAGTATGGGGTAGCCTGTACTGCAGCTTTAAGCTGAATAGGGACTTCCATTGTTGGTGCGATTATTATTATGATTGTAATATGTTTTTTTTTTATATGTGTTAGTTCTTTACGTACCAACAATAAAAAATCTTTTCTTTTCAGTACCAACCCAATCTACTCAATGTCTAAAAATATTTAAGCAGAGCATGAACTAGGAACAGTTGTAAGAAACTGAATTAATTGTACGTAATAAATCTAAAATATAATGTGATAACATTAAATTAAATGTTTAGCTATAATAATATCAGCTGTATCATAAAAAAATCTGTGCCACTGCTAGGCACTTACAACTGTTCCTAGTTCATGCTCTGCTTAAATATTTTGAGACATTGAGTAGATTGGCACGGACCTCCTCTGCTAGCGAAAAATATAGGCCTTAGTCTACATCGTTGGCCTAACTTGAGTTAGTAGACTACACCTACCTTGAACTTAACGCGTAGCCTGCCTAACATTAGGCAGCGGCTTTGCTATGCCCTGGGATTGCAGAAGTCTATAGGCGGCGATGATTACTTACCATCAGGTGGCCCGTCTGCTCGACTGCCTATGCCGAGGTACTAAAATAAAAAACCTTAATTTTTTTTTTGGAGTATTATGAGTTATACTGTTTTCTGATGAAGCTTTCAATTAAAATTAAACCGTGCGGTAATTAACCATCAATATACACGTAATTAGAAAAAGTGATGCGATAGGGGCAGATTTGGAACTTATGACTTCTGTCTAATAGTAGTATAATAGTTCCCTTATGATAGTTCTTAGTTTCCTTAATAGGTTAAGTCTGTGTTTTAGAAGGGTTTATAGTCTTTAATCATAAAATATTGCAATAGTCGATGCAGATTTTTATTTCCTACTAGCTGTTGCTCGCGGTTCCGCCTGCGTGGGGGTCGTGTTTGGAGGAATGTTGTAAAAAAATACCAATTTTCATGTGTTTAACTTCAAAAATGACGGATATTCAAACTTTCATCCCCTATTTTACCCCTTTAGGGGTGGTATTTCCAAAAACCCTTCCTTAGTGGATGTCTACGTCATAAAAGGTACCTACTGTCAAAATTTCAAGTCTCTAACTCCAGCCGTTTAGGCTGTGCGTTGATATGTCAGTCAGTAAGTTTCTTCTTTTATGTATACAGAATACAGATATTGTTATTATTTTTTCATTTTTCCCAACTACCTACTTTGCTGACTTTGGTTCTATACATCATTACAGTGTCGCAGTTATATGATTTGTCGGTAGATATGAAATATTTGTATGTGTGAATTATCAATATTATGTGGGTGTCCTGTGATGGTTAATAAATTAGTCTTGGCTCAACACGCTCGTTTGATTGACGCACCCGTTACCTAACATAACATGATTTATTATAAAATCTGTATATAAACGATGTTTTACACTGATTAATTTCTCATACAGTTTTAACGCTCATCGTTCTCATATATCACAGATAAAGGTCAATTGATTCCAGTTTAATTAAAAATATTATAATTCACGCGTGACCTCTAAATGGAGCATTTTTGATTGAATTTTACATGTTTTCAATATTTTATACATAAAGGCATGTTTGTTAACAGGATCCTGTTTAACATTGAATCGTAAATAAATGTCACAGCCTAGTTTAATATCGAATATTAATTTTGGTAAAATTATAATATTTTTTCAATTAATGAGGCTCATCTCGTTAATGAAATATTAAAATTGTACTAGTTCTAAATGTTATATTTGTATTCTATTTCCTGAATGATCACTAGGCAATTTAATAGGGTAGTTTCCTGTGTTTAATTTTGTACATTATTCGATATGCAACCAAATATAATACGCAAAAGAAACCCATTTGCGAAAACAGGATTAAAATTACTTGAAAATTTAAGTCACAATATTTGTTTTAAATATTTTGTATCAGCAAAAATGGTTGCGTAGTGGGAACATATCACTATCTCCCTCGCACAACGGCGCAGTAAAGGCCATTTTGAGAGCCATTACGTCACGGGACATATCCATCCATTGCTTTTTACTAGTTCTTACTTATGCATAGATTTAGGAGAATCATTTGACATTAATTTAATGTATGATTTTGTCACCAAAATATAAGTGTTATAAGATAACAAACAAAATATTGATGGTTTATTATAATTAACATCAACTCGTATGTGATATGTGTGATCACGTAACCATCCCTACCCAGAGAAAGGTTAATTGGGCTTTAATCCAATTGGTTTCGTCAATTTTCCACAAAGTCGTTTGGGTTTACATAAAAACGAAAGTACTATAATCGACTTAACTTATTATATCAGTCGATAGTCGATTATTATATCAAAATTAGCCAATGCAGATTATTTTTACATACATACATATACACTCACGCCTGTAATCCCCGAAGGGGTAGGCAGAGGTGTAACACAAGTACACCCACTTTTCGCCGAATTTCGGTCCCATAATGTGATAGGGGGCGAGCCTATCGCCACACCGGGCACCATTCCAGACTCTGGGTTAATACTGAGTATTTCTAGGTAGAAAAACCCAATATCACTTTACCCGACCCGGGGATCGAACCCGAGACCTCAGCACAGCAGTTGTAACGCATGCGCAATTACAACTGCGCCACCGAGGCAGTCATTTTTACAAAATAAAAGAATCCTACTATCCAACTAATATTATATATGCGATTGTTTGGATGGATGGATGAATGTTAGTAACTCATTCACGCCAGAACGGCTAGACAGATCTGGTTGAAATTTGGCACAGATATAGATTATAGTCTGGTATAGCACATATGTTACTTTTTATCCCAGAAAAAAATACGGTTCCTGTGAGATAGTTTCGTTTTTGTTTAACACAAAGCAAGGGATCGACATGATATTTTGGATAGTGTTAGTTGAGGGGTCTAAGAATGACCTACACTTTTATCCCGGAAAATGCACGGTTCCTATGGGATAGCATAATATAGAAAGATGTAATAGTTTAAGATGTCTCTATGGATTTTATACCTTTTATTTCAAAAATAACTACCACCATCTATAATAATTAAAAAAATGGATACTCTCACAACATAATTAATTACTATATGAAATAATCCTGTCCAATCACAATTACATAAAATATTTTTTGATAAAATTAATAGACGGAGCTGCCATTTTCGTAATATTATTTTGAATCTAGTTTCTACCATTGGTTCCTGCCGCCACCACTCATACACTTAAAAAGTTTAATAAAGAACCTATGTTTAATCAACCTATAATAAAGAAACCATAAATGTTGATGTAAGCCATAGACATAGAGAATGGACTGAGCAATATCCTCACAAAAACCGCCTTGTAGAAAGAGACAAAGCGACTCTGCGGCCAATACCTATTTCTTTACGCTCCTGCAAGTCTGTGACGTACACCAATCAAAATTTAAAAAATCAAAATTCTAGAAAATGAGAACTGCCGGCCGCACGTTCGCTTTATCTCTCTCATATATTTTTCTAAACGTATTGACGTAATAGCTGGATAGAGAGCGCACGGTCCATTTTGTATATCATAGACATAGAGAGATTAAGTAATCAATACAAAGTAGGTTTAAATGTGTATAAAGCTACAACCTACAGACAAAACTTAATATTATGTAGTATAGGTATTAGGTAGGATCTTTGTACATATACATATATATTTAAATATTATATAACACCCAACAGTTTCACAGATAGCCCCGATTCCATACTAAGATACAAGTCTTGTGTCGTGGGTATCGGGGACTACAAGAGACTTTCGGTCTCACAACACCCAGACCCGGCACAAATGTCTGTCCCACAAACATTTGTCCCGGTGTTGGAATCGAACCCACGGCCTCTCGTTTCACAGCTGGCTACTGATGCGCCACGAAGGCTGTCTGTCTGTATTAATTATTAGATAGATAGATAGATAAAAAGTTTATTTAGGCAACAATGCGTACACAATTAAACTTAGTTTAAAAGAAGACAAAAATATATTACAAAGATATTAATTTAGTTTTGTGATCTGTAACGTCGCTTCGTTATATAAAAATAATAAACAATTTGTTTGTCTCAATTTTTCACAGTCTAACAACCATAGTCATCGCGTCGACTAAGCGAAAGCGTGTTTTGCACACACACACACATACACTCACGCCTGTAATCCCGGAAGGGGTAGGCAAAGTGTAACTAGTACACCCACTTTTCACCGAATTTCGGTCCCATAATGTGATAGGGGGCGAGACTATCGCCATTAGTCATCGCGTTGACTAAGCAAAAGCGTGTTTTACCCATTATAGTAATTTAAGTGGTTTTATTTGTATGTAGAACAATTCAAACGAAGCACTCTATGCGTATGATACATGTTATTCTAAAATTTGTTAACCCTGTGGGATCCACTGGTTTGTAACTGTTTTCTGCATAAATATATAGTAATATGTGGAACACTAAACAGATTTTATTTATTCAATGCATTTAGAAAAGAAACTAATGTCAGTTTTAGTTTACAATCAAAAATCAATTAACAATATTAAAACTTTCGAATATGCATTTAAACGTCTTGATTGGAATGGCCCTATATGTTATTCATTTTCCAAAATCGGTTTAGGAAACGATTTAATCGATATTTTTATGATTAAAATCGTTAATATCGGTATAGTAATTTGTTAAAGTAGAGTTCATGTCGTGTAGACACTGGGTCAACGGTGTAAGATTGGCAATAATAATTTATTACAATACCATTTTTACGAAGTAGGTGATGACTGTCCACTATAAATTAATGGCATATCAAAAATTAGCACCAGTATGTCGTAACTTATTTTTTTCTAAAATGTTATGCATTTGGGTTTGAGCGTCCATTTCTTTAATATGTTCGATATTTGCAGACAATTGCTGATATAAAATACTATATCTATCTTTCTATCTATCAGCCTGTAGCCATCCACTGCTGGACATAGGCCTTTCCCAGATTACGCCACCCTTGACGGTCCACGCCTTCCTCATCCAGCCGCCTCCCGCAACATCTCTTAGGTTGTCAGTCCAGCGGGCACGAGGTCAGCCAACACTACGCCTGGACAGACGTGGTCTCCACTCCAGTACCTTTCGGCCCCAGTGGCCGTCATTACGACGACAGATATAACAAGCCCACTGCCACTTCAACTTACTAATTCGCCGGGCTATGTCGACTACTCTGGTTCTCTGACGAATCTCCTCGTTCCGGATCTTATCCATCCCTATATAATGATTATAATTATTTATTACGCCACCAACATTATACTAATTATTCCTAGGGATATGTTGCTCCGGCAGACAGAGGTTATTAAGCAATAAGGAAGCACGATTTCTATTGGTAACAAATAGTATCAAGAATTTTGTAGAGTGTAGAGTCTTACACAAGATCATGTTCTTTATTTTATAAATTGCCTCATCGAATTCAATAGATCATGGACTTTACTTGATATGACGTATATAATATAATAACTTCGCATCGAACTCTTATAAAATCTATAATCTCCAATGAAATTATTCAATTTTAAGCTGCTAGCGGTTATAGTTCGCCTACACATAAACAGTGATGTGCGAGAATCATACAAATATCAATTTGAAATTTTCTATTGGAAACCGGTACACTCATTATTGATGTTGAATTCTTTGGGTCATATCGCCTACAATGTAGGTAGTAACGGAACGTTTGCGTATTGATTACTCATTATGCACCTCCTATACAACCTTTGACCGGATAGAGTTGAAAAAATTATCTTGTAATTTGTCTAACGACATCACAAATTCTTTCTGACTTCTGCCAAACAGTTTTAATATCTCGGGTATACTTCATAATTGGCCTAAGTGATGGGCATGATATGGGCACGCTTTGACAGTGAATTCGAAAGCAGGGTTAAGGGTGAAAGCGTAATTATTATAAAACCTTAGCGTGAATAAAAATAATTTGATTGGAAACGACAACTAATAGAAAAGTGAAAATGGGTTTTGTTATAGTGTCTAAACAATTTTATAAAAACAGGATGTGTATTAATCATAGAGATAGATCGAAAAGGTCATCATGGGTTTTATAAGTGTTCCTAATTCGCTATATTCTATAAGTGTTTCTAATGCACATAATTTGCGTGCTGAGACGAAGTAAGAGTTCATATGCAACATCTTGCGCAAGGGTAATTTGGTTTACAGTGTGTATTCGACGTTAAAGATTTTTCAAGCATTATGTTGCTTTCGACGTTACAGCGAAGTATAAAATTAATGTGTATACTATAATGTAAGGACATGTTCTTATTCAAGGACCACTGCCCAGTATAATGTCAGTATTTTCAAGTCAACCATAGGTGACCGACTTGGTCTAACGATCGCTGTCATTCACTTATTTCTAGATCGAGTACAGTGTCTAATTCAAGAATTTTTGTTTAGTTTTCCCCCTAACATGCAGGTTAGTCAGGGACGTGACCAAAATTATTCTATTTTATGACAGTACCGATGTATTGTCGATTTGTCGTGTAAATAATTAAAACTTTAATTTTGTCAATTTAATGCATACCTACATTTGAACTTAGAACTAGAACATTTTCATTTTAATCTAGTGTCCTCTGCTTATCTTATTATCCTGCCGAGTATCGAGCATACTCAACACAATTATGCCGGCCTGCTTGGTATGGCATAAGCAAGAAGGTGAAGAAGCGGTCGAGGGTCTAGTGTCAGAGTTCTCAGAAAGCTGCAAAACGGCCAAACATTAAGATGTTGATGATGTGGGGTAAGCCCCAACGCTAGACCCCCGACAAAAACCGGACGTACACTGGCTGACCCCGGAACACGACACTTGTGTGTGCCCATATGTCGGGTTTTACACCCTGTGCACGGTGGTACTTTTAGTAGTTTTGAATTTAAAGGCGCTATTCGAATGTTTTATAAGTGTTTTTAGTTGCAACAAGATTAATATTATTCTTAACAAAAACAAATACATATTAACTAATTTTCAATTAGTCAAGAAATTAAACTTTTTTTTTCAGTATGTGTTAATGCTTGACTTCCACAGTTAAGAGTTATTGACACTTTTGCCGTCGTTTATCACGTTGGTTTCCGGGATAGCATAATCCAGAATAGTATATTCCAGGATAGAACACATGTAAACCCGTATCCAAAGCAGCCACGTCTTTCAGTTTTCCCCAGGATTTCCACCGATTGATTTCGTTTGCCAATGACAAGGAAAAGCACTTTAAACTTGTTACTTTCTCAAACTAATAAACCGATATATGTGCATAAAGAAAAGGTTTCTAATCGTTTCAATATTCTCCCAGCAATTATGACCTGCGGCCCTCATAAAGTTTTCTTACTTTGACAAAGCTCAGAAGATCCCGCTAACAACGTTTGTAAACGGATACTATAAAACTGTTTATGATTTTACTATCGATATAAAACTAGTACATATTTAATTTAATGTTTTCCGAGTTTTTGCTCATCGCTGGGTATTATAGTTATAAATTTCCCGGAATACACGTTACAATACACACGTTACAATTACACGGTGCAATGTTATAATCCTAGAGCATAATTAACGGAGTTAAGTTGTGTTGAGTATTTTTATTATGTTTTTGTTATCTTTTTTTAATCCTTGCACGGTAAAGTTATCACACTGCACCTGATGGTTAGTACAGTGCCGTCCAGTTAAGGCATCAAGTAGCAAGAGACAATCTATCCCTCGCTACACAACACAATCACGCCGCGCTGGCCTTTTCTTTTTTTTTCGCGGGGGAAAACGCTTTATCGCTACCGCTCCATCCTGGAGGGGAGGTGGAGTGGTTATGTTGGACTCACCGGTCTTACGACCCAACGATAAGCCATCCAGTAGAGGTGGAAATTTCTGAACGGTCGTTGGGCCGAGTCCCTAACACTATTTACACCCTACACCGGACTACCAACCAAAACCCCGCGGTGGCCTTCTTCAGCGCATTATGGTTGGCCTCGGGTTCTTGAGGCTAAGGCGCCCCAACTTCTACCGGAACCTACCATGCGCAATGCCGCGTAACGGCTCATCTCTAAAGTGGGGCGGGGCTGTTCAGAAATCCCCGCACACCTAAGGACGTCCTTGGCGTCTACAACAGCAATGAGGCTAGCCACGTATGCTGCTGTCCATCTCGGGGTCGCACGATGTACAAACGTTAGTACAAATGGCGCTATAACAGCCCCCCGCTGCGCGCCCACGACCCCTGATGGCCTCTTTAGTCGCCTCTTACGACAGGCAGAGGATTCTTTAATGCCCCCTAGTCCACAGGGCGGTCGCCGCGCTGGCCTGCTATCTTCAGATATAACATTATTTTAATACATGATTTAAGCGAATTTCTTACTCACTATGTGTAAATATTACGAATAACTTAAAGGTTTTCTAGAGAAAAATTGGCAAAATTACAAAGTTATAAGATAATTTTTATCAGGTTGTATATACTATATCTATGTTTTTATCTGTGGATCGAATAATCGGCGATTAGTATAATGATGTTAAGGGCCTGTCACATTGATGTGAATGTATAAAATCTACATAAATTAAAATTGGAATACGTCTGATGCCCTCTATGTTTGGAAACACGATAATATAACTTTCTAGTATTGATTTTAAACAACTGTTCATAACAAGCTTGTGTTGTTAATATTAATAGTAGAAATTTACGTAAAACAATATTTTCTATGTCGAGTAACAGGTTTTAATTTCGTGGATAGAATGAATCGCTAGACCCCTATTACGATTTCGAAAGTATTTATTTAAATATGTGGCCATGATATTTCCACTCTCACTTGAATATTAATTTGTGCATTAAATTGTTAAAATTTAAACTTTTATTTTAGATGTTTTCTTTGTGAATTTATTTCTAACAAAATTTTATATCTTCTGATTAACTATGCAGACGATGAATTTAAAAAGTTTTATCTTTGGAATGGCTACAAATAGAAGTTGCTTTGGTAGTTTTTAGTATACGAAGAAGAATATTGCTAAGTTAAACCTTTGGTTTTCTCGTTTCAGATGATGAAGAAAAGTTTTGTTATCGCGCAAGGCAGAATGGACTGTATAAGAATTCAGAAATTTAATTCGTTTGTAACATGGAAATGACAATCAAATAGAACATAGTTTTGCATATCATCACAAGATGCCGCTGTTACTAGTTTTTATAGTGACTGTTGGTTTGACCTTCGCGACTAATCCCGTCGGAGAGATGGCGCTGGCGAACGTCACAAGACTTGCCACGGGAGATCTGTTTTCTCTATTAGGTAAGTTTACAATAATATCCACTATCTCCTATCAATCTTATTTAAAATATATTTTACATTAATGCAGCAGCAGTTATTTGATAACAGCAATAGCCTAGTTGGTAGTGGTATAGACTGCGGAGACCAATGTCGTAGGTTCCTTCACTTCCAATTTTTATAAAGTTAATTAAACACGTTAATAATAGTTAATTATCGATTGCTTTAACGACGAGGGAAAACAATCTGAGGATAGATATGAGAAGTCCATTAGGCTAGCGTGATGTACAAAGGCTTAACCCCTCGCATTAGTAAAGGAGGCCCGTGCCCAAGAGTGGGACGATGTTTAATATAAAGCTAGTATTGTTAATAAGTGAATACCCAAGTAAAATGATAATCTAAGGTCCACCATAGAAATATTTCATTTATACTACTACACTATTATTTATTCCTGATTAGTCTAGATTAAATTTTGTTTTAAAAACTCCTTTTTATCCTGGAAAAAGCTTTTTACGGGAGTGGAGTATAAACTGTAAATTAATTATTGATAGAATTAATTTACAGTTATTTTTTTATTTAATGACAGCTTCCGTGGCGCAGTTTGCAAGTAGCTGGTTGTGAAACGAGAGGCCGCGGGTTCGATTCCCACACCAGGACAAATCTTTGTGTGATAGACAGACATTTGTGTCCGGGGTCTGGGTGTTGAGAGACTGAAAATCTCGCAGAGTCCCTTATACCCACAACATAAGTTTCGTATCTTAGTGTGGTATCGAGGCTATGTGTGTGGACTGTTGGGTGTTATTTATTTATTTAATTATAGATTATAAATCGTTTTACAGGTTCAGATTGTGGCCCAACACGTTGCATGGAAGTTTCTCACGGAACTGCTCTAGCGGCGATGGGTGGCGAGGGCAATGTTTGCACTTGCAGGTGCCGCCGCGACACCCCTACTTTTCGCGAAGATCAACGCGTGTGCATCAATCATGTTGACGGTAATATTATGTTATTATTTGTTTTTTCTGTCGAACAGTTTGCCAGCTACCGTATTTCCTCCTTCCTGTGATCCTGGGTCCTTTAGGCGTAGTGTGAAGAAGTTACACAGCAGGCCGGCATGATTGTGTTGAGTAGCGAGGGAAAGACTGTCTCACGCTACCTACTTGATACTCTATCTGGACTGCGCTTACCATCAGGTGCAGTGTGGTCACTTTGCCGCGCCAGAATAAAAAAAAATGTTCTGTATTTTCTCCTACTGTATTATAAACGGGCCGTGTCATTTTCAGAACTTAATAAAAGTTACTTTGCTCTTTGCTCCAATTCTACAAAAACAACTTTCATTTATCAATTTCATCTTTTTTTATGGAATATAGGGTCAAACTAATACCCTTAGGGGTGTGTTAGCTTTGCTTTGTTAGTGTTTAGCGGTAACCTCGCTCCCTTCCGACACACTGACATATTGAAAATACCACCAAACTGTGTGGTAAAAAACTAATAAGATGGTAAAAGTAGATATTCGCAATTATTACCTTCTACGGTATGTGCACAGTGTAGATGTAGATTTGCGTTCGGAATTATTCCCGCTATTATATTTCATGTGTAAGTTTATAAATAAATAAATATTAAAACGACCATACTAGACTTATATTTTGTTTTAAACTTTCAATCACAATTATAGTAGAGATTTAACGAAACGTGGGCAAAAACTTGTTAATATTTTTTTAAGCACCTTTAAATAGAGATTAATGCCCGCAACTCAAATGCAGCTTAAAAACTTAAGATCTTTCTAAATATTTAAGACCCTTTTATTCGTTATTATTATAGGCGTTTTTAGAACGTATTAAGTGGTTCGATGATCGGGCTGTTGAGTGGCGTTTGAGTATTTGGTTGTTCTCTCAATAGTGTACCGTTGCACCACATATTTAAGTATTTACCGTACAGATTAGTGCAAAGGTCCCCAAACTTTTTGTCTCATATACCCCTTGCCAAGTTTTTCGATTTTGGGTAGCAAATATTGCATTTTTCAAAATCCATCAATTTCAACTATGGTTGGACTGATGTCTAGCTGTAGTGATATGTAGAAGAAAAAAACAATAAAACGCATATTATTTATTAAAAAAAAAAACTAAATTATTACAACCATAATAATATTAAGTACCTACGTATGACATAAAATCAACAAGTAAAAAGATCGAAAATCGTGGTCCCCGTTTATATCCCACATACCCCTAATTCTATTTTTCGATCACATGGACCCCTTGGAGGTTGTCGTCGACTCCTGGGGGTCGATATAGACCCCTTTGGGTATCATCAACTTAGTGCAATGGCGGTAATAGTAAATTATCACCGTTAAAACACTAGTTTCTGTTATAGTCACTGCGAACTGGGTTATGCAAGGTGATATACCTACAATTACTCGACCTGTACAGCGCCATTTATAAAATTTGAATTAGTACTGTTCCAAAATGTAAGACACGTTTTCATAATAATAGTCATAGGACAAAAGTCAAGAAGGTGAAATCTATTTGAATACATAATAACAAAATTATCACGAATAATAGGTGCAGTTTGCATGAACTGCAATCATAATACATACCGGGGTTAGGTTTAAATAAATAATAATAAATAAAAAACACTTTATTGCCACAAACACACAAAATAATTACAAAACATACAAATTAATTTATAAAACGGGTGTGGCAAAAGGGGCAGACTCAGCTTGTGTTGACAGCATGCAGCATAACCACATCCATAGTCAACGCTGGTTTTCAGTCAACCCCATTATCTCACTACTAGTACAACTACAGTTTTAATGCGGGTCCACTCAGCCAATAACATAAACAATACATGGTTGATAAATGTACAATACAAAAAAAAACCATGTAGAATTGTAACATCTACATGTTATAGCCTATTGGCATATCTCAGGTTTACTATAACGCCATCTATAGCTATCTAGAAGGAGCAGGCCGGCATGATTGTGTTGAGTAGCGGGGGATAGATCGTCTCTCACTACTCGATACTCTAATTGGACCGTACTGCGCTTACCATCAGGTGAAGTGACGTCACTTTGCCGTGCTAGGATAAAAAAAAAATCTTATCGAAAGTATAGTTTCAATCGACATTAAAAGATGGCAGTAATAGTATTCTAGGCTTTTCGGCTTATACGAATAGGCTTCTAGTATTTAGCCTTTTTTCATACCTATATATAATATTATGTTCTTTTTACAGAATGCCTGATGGCCAGCTTTGGCCGCGGAGAAGCAAAACCACAAATTCCCTTTGTTTTCTTACCTTTGAAAGGGCAAATTATTTATCCATCAAAAGAAATTATTTTCACAGGTAAGGTTTTTAACTATATTTTAGTATGATTTATTTCAAAAATAAATATACCAATCAGAAAATAACGGTATTTATAGGTTTAAAAAACAGTATTCCGATACCGGGAATCGAACCCGAGCCTCCTGGGTGAGAGCCAGGTATCCTAGCCACTAGACCATATCGGAGTTGAATGTTGTGTCGAAAATAGCAAACATTATTAAAAGGATTATCTAACACGTTAACTAACATTTTATTGTTTAGGTAAAAATATATTTTTATCTATTTTTAAGACTGTGAATTATGCTAAATGTATAAAACTAACGAAACACTGCAGGAATTTGTTGGACGACTGTTTCAAAATAATATGGTATCATTACAGAATATTTGACCGCAATTTATGCAAAAAATTATAACGCCCATAAAATAAATAACGCCCAACAGCCACACACATAGCCCCGACCCCACACTAAGATACGAGTCTTGTGTTGTGGGTATCAGGGACTACGAGAGACTTTCGGTCTCACAACACCCAGACCCGGACACAAATATCTGTCTATTACACAAACATTTGTCCCGGTGTGGGAATCGAACCCACGGCCTCTCGTTTCACAGCCGGCTTCTCGCCAACTGCGCCACAGAGGCTGTCAAAAAATACAATAGAACGCTTTTTATGTAATTTGTCCAACTATTGTTAATTAGTCACTAATATTATTTAATTGGACAGAAATATGCATACAAAGCAATATTTTCAAAAAAAGCAATGGCTTTCTCGACGTAATAAGAAATAATATTAGAAAGTATACACACATATACACTTCCGCCTGTAATCCCCAAAGGGCAGGCAGAGGTGTAACCAGTACACTTTTCGCCGAATTTCTTACTTTCCCATAATGTGATAGGCGGCGAGCCTATCGCAATACCAAGCACAATTCCAGACTCCGGGCTGATACGGATAATTCCTAAATAGAAAAATCCAATACTAATTTACCCGACTCAGGGATCGAACCTGAGACCTCGACACAGCAGTCATAACGCATGCGTAATTACAACTACGTGATATGATAAACTATTATCAACTCTAACAGTCGTACCACAGCATGTCTCTATCATTGGAAACTTCTGTGTTATAACTACATAGTTCAATTGATTTAGACAAATCTATTCAATAACTCGTAACTTTATCGAATTTTACACGTACAAAAAAAATACTAACTCAAAATATATAATAAGCACCCTTAACTGATTGAAAATATCTGTTTAATTAATTGAAAACATTAAATTAAAATGTAAAAGATAGTACAAGACCATTTGTTATCTAAATATTTATGGTGGTCTTTATGCTCTTTATTTTGATTATTCATTAACTCGACAGTTCGTATGATAGAATAAAGCCTTTTTATTTATTTTATTATTCTTATTATAATTCAATCTCGAAATCAATTAAATTTGACTGCCTCGGTGGCGCTGTGCTGCTGAGGTCTCGGGTTCGATCCCGGGTTGGGTCTCGAATCTGTGCCCGGTTTGGCGATAGGGTCGTCCCATATCACATTATGGGCACGAAATTCAGCGAAAAGTGGGTGTACTAGTTACACCTCTGACTACCCCTTCGGGGATTACAGGCGTGAGTGTATATGTGTGTTATTCAATAACTCGACAGTTCATATATCTCTATCAATTTGTTTACAGATGTGGAGGACGCTATATGTGCGGTGACAAGTGCGCAGTATCTCTCGGCCTCTGGTTGGGTCACTCTTAGAGACCTGATGGATAATGACGTGCCATTTGGACTCTACCGGGATGAAGGCAGCACTTTCTTGCAGGTAAATTATCTTAAACTATTCATTATTTTAAAATCTGAAATATGATATTTTTTGTAGCGAAGTGTCCTTCTTCGTAATCTTCACACTACGCCTAAAGAACCCAGGATCATCGGGAGGAGGGTACACGGTACCTGGCAAACTGTTCCACAGCTTGATGGTCAGCAAAAATATGAATTTCTCTAATTGGTAGAGTCTTCGAATTTTTCTTTGAAGACATGTAAAATTTTCAAACCCACATTAGGCCAGCGTGGTAGAGCGTGGCCAGCCTCATTCCTCTCATTAGTAGGTGAGACCTAGAGTCAGTGTTGACCTACCACTCTCTAGTAATAGATCTATACCTACTCTATAGTAGGACCTCTAAAAAGTCCAGCAGAAGGTATGTATAATAAAGAGTTGACAATATTAACTACTTTTTTATTTTCTATGGGTGAGAAGAAAAGGACATCTGCCAATTTCACTCAAAACATTTTTATCGTTATTTGCAACTACAGTCCAAACTCTAAGTAGCGTAGTTTTATTCAATGAAAACCTCTTTAAAACGCACAAATTGCTAAATTGTTTTGTTTGGTTTACGTTCTTACCCATACAATGAAACACTCTATATAGCGTAACTTTGGTATTTTATTGTTGTCTTATACATATCGTCGTGAACATTCGTATCCTGTTGACAAAGTATTTGATAAACACCTAAACCCCACTCAGTAGGTTTGGGTTCGATTCTCGGGATAATAGATATTTTATTCAAATAAATAGTCAACGACGGTAGTTAAATATAGCTAACCCGTCACATCCGATATGGTCTAGTGGCTAGGATACCTGGCTCTCACCCAGGAGGCTCGGGTTATTCGAGTATCGGAATATTTTTCTTGGAGATTTAAGCACTAATCACATAACAACACGTTAAAAATAACAAGTGACAAACACATCCGATATGGTATAGAAAGAAAAAAAATATTTTTTATTATTGGTACGTAATAAAGAACAGACCATATAAAAGAAAAATATTGCAGTAATAATAATAATCGCACCAAAAATGAGAGCCCCTATTCAGCTTCAAGCTGCAGTACAGGCTACCCCATACTGCAGCGCTGGTTTTCAATAGGGGACCCAGCCAGTGTCGTACATATTTAATGGCTTGGATAGTTTTCTCTCACTCACGAGGCTCGATGCCAGTTTCTGAGTGATTTTCAAGACGAGCATCAGCAATATAAGTAATAACAAATAACTACCTATTAGTATTTATCAGGAATGATTTACGATGCCCTTACAGTTGATGTTTTCTTCAAATTCATCTAAACCTAGGTAATTTTCTACAAGTAATAATATTTTTAGTGACAATACCTAACTTAATTTCCAACATTCACTCTTTGTTCTGCAGACAGTCGTTAAATTTATTTTACCCTGTGGTGGGTCTGATAACCGTAAAAGTTGTTATGATTACACAAAATTATTTCATTAATACATGCCGGTATACCACACAAATGACACTCGCTACCATTTGCCACCCAAGAGAAATTCACGTTGTGCCAGATATTCATACATATTAAAATTAAAGTAATTATTTTCACATTTTTATTGCGTATTTGTGTGTTAAAATTTAATGAGCACCTAATCGGTAATTATTTGGTGAAATTGTTATTACGCAATCGATGCTTGGACGTAAACAATGATCGTTATCGAAACTGGACTGAGAAAAATGGAACGGGTTGGGAATCGTGAATATATTGCGGTACTGGATGTTGCATTCAAATAATAAGTAAATCTAATTGTGTGATAAACTCATTAAATGTACCTGTCCTAGATATAAATCAGATATCCTCTTTGGACGTTAAAATGTTACTGTGCGTTGAATTACAGTGTACTGGCGTATAGTGTCGAAGTGGTAGAGGAATTTGAGTATTTTTTAAGTTCTCACCATTCCCCCATAGGCTTACGTAAGCATTGGTACAATTTAACAAAGCTTATGATATAAATATCCATACAGATAATAAAAAATAAAGCAAAGTAAAGCAAATATCCTTTTACCTCCCTTCGTTGCTTACGTAAGTCAACAAAATTTATATCAGAGCAGCGCAGCGGTAGCTTCCTACATTTTTTTTATTGCATAGTCCGACAAACGAGCCTGTGAGTCACCTGATGTTAAGTGATCTCCACCGCCCATGAACATCCACAATACCGAAAGTATCATGTATGCGCTGTCGGCCTTAAAGGACAGGAATAGGGATTAGGGAAGGGAAGGGGGAATCTGGGCCTCCGGATATCTCACTTACCATACGAAACGCGACAGTAAACTGTCACTTTACGTTGGTTATCTGTGAGACAGTAGTACTACCCCGGTCGAGCCGGCCCATTCATGCTGTAGACAAATATGTCTACAGCGTGGCTCTACCACTATAAGAAAAAAACACACAACAACAACTACATGTTAAAAAAGAGATCAAATTCTTAAATGTGGTGTATAAATTATAATATAAATTAATTGAAATGTAAAATATCGTGTGAGCTTATTTATATTGTATTAAAAATGCCACATCTTGCAATGTTATATGTGGCTGGAACATCGGTGTACCTACTACTAAACCTTTTGGAGTTAGTATGTTATTGGTTAATTTCTGAAACATTTAATCAACGAATGCAAACGAATCGGTAGTCGCAAGGACATCGACTAAAAGACTAAAAGAAGGAAAAAGAACAAATTTTACGAAACAAGGGTTCAGGGGCACTAATTATAACAAGTTTAGGTTTTTGCTGATGGAAGGGTGCTCAATACATATTGGTAATGAAACGATCTGAAGCTCCGGGATCAGAATGTGTATATCCAGTTACCTACATCAATAATGGAACTCGCGATAGTCACCGTTTATAATTCCTGAAAACGAGTTACTATTATATTAATTTCTTGATGCGTGGTCGTCTCAAGTCATTCCATTAAAGATACCATCACTCTGAACGATCCAATGGGGGTCCTTGAATGACAGTTATATTTTACTTTTTTTTTATCCTGCGAATATCACGGCAAAGTGACCACACTGCACCTGATGGTAAGCGCAGTGCCGTCCATTTAGAGTATCGAATAGCGACAGACAATCAATCCTCCGCTACTCAACACAATCATACCGGCCTGCTTCTTCACACTACGCCATGGGCAAGAATGTGAAGAAGCTGTCAAGGGTCTATTGTCAGAGAGCTCAGAAGGCCGCAAAACGGCCAAACATCGTTCCCCAACTCTAGACCCCCGACAAAAACCAGATGTACAATGGTTGATCCCGATGCTTAAACTTCATTCATTAAATTTAATGAAGCGAAGTTTCGTGTTTTGCATGGAATAGTTAATATTTGAAAAAGCACGAGCACGAGCTACGAAACAAATAAAAACATATCGTTCCAAATGTTTTAATATGCATAAACATTCCATTCAGCACATATTATATTGGTATTTTATTAATTATAATCCAGTATTTTATTAATCCTGTGTCGATGATACAGATCAAAGATAAGAAAATTAAAACGATATACACCAGTAGTCGGCTGCCGAAATCTTGTTTACATTTCCGTCTCATGATCGAAGTGTCTTCGTAAATTTATTTGATGGCGTTATTAAATCGAACGTAGGATATATGTCTGCGACTTAGTTACTGGTGCCTCGTGTAAATATTACATAATTTAATTTCGGTCTGTTTAAGCCGGCAACGGTATAAGTCGAATATATAAAGATGTTATCAGTTAGTTAAGTCAGCAATTCCACTTATTTTGGGCGGTCTTGGTAAACAAATAAGAGTGTAGAATTCATCAATCGAGTGGAAGTCAACACATCGTCGGGTGTGAGTGTTGAAATGTGACACGCTTCTGATGAAGTAAGAGATACAGCTCGTGGCGGCAAAGGAACGATTTGTATAATCTGTCCAAATATGCCGCATTTAGCTATGTCCGTTCTGATAAATTTATAAGATGTATACGAAAGTGTATTACTGCTACATGTCTGTGGCCGAACACAAAATGCCTTTAACAAATTATGCAGTATTTTTTAACTTGATTTATCATGCTTTTTTTTATAGGACTTATGCCTAAACGGGCTACATTCGCGGTGTTTTTGTTTGCAAATTAATTTATTAATTTATCTTCTTATGTGGCGGATTGTGTTAATGGAAATACACAAATTTGGATTTTGTTCCATAAATAAGGTTTTCATCAGATTATGTTAGAGTTGCCAACCGTTCTGTATTCTCAGTACATGTCCTGGTTTTTAGAGTGTCCTGAGATGTCCTGGATAGTATTTAAGCAGCGTTCTGGGTTTTTAAAGCGCCCTGATAAGGTCCTGTATTTTAAAATTAACACACCACTTTTGCAATCCTTAACTTCTGGGTTGGGTGCGTCTCGCCCCGCAAGTGTTTACGCTATTTTAAAACAAAGATGGGTCCTGTATTTATTTTCATTGAATTGTCCTAGTTTTTCTAACTTCAAAAACTATAAATCCTAGTATTTGAATTCCGGGGTTGGTAACCCTAGATTATGTGAATAAGTAGTTTTTTTTTGTTTTGGTTGTCGAAGCTAATTCACTTTATTTATTTCTGTCCCTTATAGTGGCGGGGATCCGCGGCACTTCATGCTCGGTTGGAAGGTCGGTTGGTAGCAGTTCACGTGCTCTGTTCTGCGTCTACTGCTTCACGACTAGCCACCTCTTGTGCAGCGTTTCGCATCGCAGGAGCATCACAAAATGGATTATTAGGTACGAAAACAATATAAGTATACATTGTGAGTTCACCACAATGCGCTTAGGATATTTTTACTAGTGTGTTGGATAGTTGTAAGAATAGTTAAATATTTTCTGCAACAAGTTTCAAAAGGAGCTTGCACCATTATAGTTGAAGAAGTGAGAATAATAATTGTATTATTATATCTATTAAAAATATGGTAAATTAGAACTTTAATATCAAAGTATTAAATAAAAGAAAATAATTTTTAGTACCTAATACAGAACGTGTAAGCATAGCATGTTTTGAAGCACAATACTACGTATTTCTCTTGGATTTAAGACGGGACTGATTTAATTTGTATTTTATAGATGTCCGGTCTATTCCATTTCACTCAGGTGAAATTATGCCTACGGAAGCAGCTTCACAAAGTCAAGGTTTAAGTGTGCTAGAGTCATTGGCAATTGGCGTCTGCGTACTAATGCTGATATTTATCTATGCCGCTGGTATTATCTTCTATATCCATTATAAGCAAAGGCAGAAAAGAAAACAAAAAGATCCAGAGCAAAACATGTCAGGCGGATCTTCTGATAATGGTTCTTCGCTTGAATCACGCATCGACATGAGCAATGTGGTAAGAAAATAAAAAACCGTCAGTTTTATAATATTTATAAATGATATTATTTTAATATATTTTTAAGTTACATTGATTTTAATACTTACACTATTTGCAGATGTTAAAAACAAATCCTTTATTAAAATTGAATGGATTGGGAAGTGACTTTTTTAGTAGCGACACAGGGTTTTCCGATGCCAGTGAGCGTACCGATGAAACTATTGACAAGTCGCCTAGTAATTCTAACAAGGTATTTACAATTTTTATTAATGTTATTGTTTCCATTTTTTTTAACTATTTTTGTCACATTTCTAAAACGTGTGTTTTTAGTTTCAGAAAATGAATTCAAACGTAATATCTGCTATGGTACACTCACGTCGCAAGAAGCCATCGCGTCCTTCAATAAGAAATGTATCGAGTTCTGAACGTTTTCATGAACGAATTCATAGACGTTCAGTATCGCCGGATACGTTAGAGAGAGCTCCTCATTCAGACCTATCTATTGTAGATTGCATCCTTGAGAACAACGCTGCTAATAATAGACAATTTGCTTCTTACGGAGAAACAGCCTTGAGGAAGAAACTCTATTTCAATCCGATTTTTTTTGAAACGGAGCTATTGAAGGTACCTAATTGCCAAAGATCGATAAATCAAACATCGTAATGTATCGAAATGAACATTTGCTTAAATATCTTAAATTTATTTACCCTTTCAGAATCCCCCACCAGCAGCTATTGAGTTTCTTATGAAAATCCGGGAAGTGATGTCTATCGCTAAAGATAAGATGACGTCAAAAAGATTTCTCCCTTTGCTATCAGATATTCCAGAAGAAGACCTTTATCATAGTTTAGATCTTGGATGGGACATTCCCTGTGCCCGTCGTGGTCGTAGATTCAGTGCAGTAAGTCTCAAACAAGAAAATAGTAGAAGAGCGGTTCACTGTGGTGGATGTCCTGGTTGTGATAGTAATGTAAGACCACATAAGGCCATCGCTTTGACCAGGTCTAATTCATGTAAATCCTGTGTGAGTGACGATTATAAACAAAGAATTGTACGAAAATGGTTAGATGAGGTGCCGACACCAGCAGCCACTAAAAAGCCGATAAAATCTGTTGCTAAAATGAGTGGAACAGCTAGAGTTATAGAAACTAAAAATAAAGATGAATGTAGGCCTAAATCAGCTGAGCCGATTAGAAATGAAGACACAAAACCAAAAGTCAAAGAAATGACTCTAAAAGAACACTGTGTTATAAAACCAGTAAAAGAAAATATTATTAGCAAGGAAGTTAAACCAGAATCAGAAGTAAAATCTATTAAGATTATTGAAACCAGCAATGTAGACGAAAAGAAGCCTAAGCCTATTATTAGTGAACCTAAACCTATTATTAGTGAACCTAAACCTATTATTGGCGAACCTAAACCTATTATTAGCGAACCCAAACCTATTATTAGTGAACCGAAACCACTATTGCCTGTTCCAAAAGAAAAGAAAAGCCCGCACAGTCACACATCAAGACGAATTAGAAAGAAATTACCACCACCACCGCCGCCACCTGTGAACCAAACTGAATCAGCAAGCTCTGAAGAAGGCGAGCCAGTTTTACCTGATATCAAAGTAAAAATGGAAGCAGTTATACAAGAATTTAATCATTGTCGCCGAGCAGAGCCTATGGAGTTAGAAGAGATGAAAATGGAAACTATATCTCCTATTGCACCAAGAATTGTTATACCAGTTATTGCTGCAGATTCTCACTATTTTAGTGATGATAATACACTCAAGCAGTTGCGTAAAAAAGATACATTTAGTGACCGTGAAAACGGTATAGAGTATGATAGCTTAGAACGTAGCCTTATGAGACGGCGGAGATTTTCCTTAGCTTGCGGTCCAGAATTGGTTCGAAACGAGTATTTTAATCTTGATCAACCTTTAGTAAAATGCGAAAGACTAGCCAGCAGCTGGCGTGACGTAAAGAAGGCTGTTGAAGAAGAATGTCAGCTAGTGCCACAAAAAATTACTTTACCTCAAAATCGCAGACAGTCTATAAGCGAAGTGTTTATTAACCCACCTGAGCCTTTATATGATAATGTGTTGAAACCTGGTCCTTTAACGATTCAAGTTCGTGGATCGCCTATTGAAAACAGACGACACAGTAATGAAGATTTTGATCCTGATACTCTAGATAGAAAACCTAAGCATGACATCAAAAAGAGAGTCGAAAAAATACTTTTAAAATCTGCTGGTAGTTTCAAATACAAATCAACATCACCACAAAATGAGCCTACTAAGAAATCACCAGACTTTGCTATTACAAAGAAGATTGGCAACTTAAGACAAATTTATGAAGCTAAAGCAAAGGCACAACAAGAAGAAGCTAAGTTATACAACAGGCGTGGTAGTGTGCCATACGGAGCACAAGATATGCAAGTATTTATTCGACCTGTTAAAACTCCTGATTTGATAAGACATATTGAAAGTTCAAAAGATCCAAAACCACCAGTCCCACCGAAATCCCGCCGGGGGCCAGACTTATCACCAAAATTCTCAAGTTCTACGCGACAAAGTCCTCCTGGAGAACGCCGCCGTGGATCAGAAGATAAAGATCGTTTCTCATTGTATACAAGAGCTGAAAACTTAAACGCCAGACGTTCTGGACGACGCTCCGCGCGCACTAGGTCTCGGCGAACTGATTTGAGAAAGCTATATAGAACTGAAGACTCTGGATATATGAGTACCGATTCGAATGAGTCAAAGCGCAGAGCAAAATATTTGATGCAACTAAAACCTAAAATGTCGATGCCAGTACCTACTCCTGTGCACGTCGTGAGGAATGTAATCAAAGCGCCCGTACTGCAGGTCGAATCCGATACCGATGAATTAGAGTCGCTGTGTGACGGGCGCAGCGAATCTGGAGGAGAGAGTGTTGAAACTGATTCTGTATTTTTTGGAAATTTCGACGACTCGAAAGAATTGCTGGCAGAATTAGGCATCAGTACATTCGATCCTCAAAAAATGCGAACTCATGAGCAAATAGACTCTGGATTTATGGGGGAAACGAACATAATTCTGAGTGGTGATAGTGATTCAGAACACAGAAGTGTCATATCGATAGTAACAGGTCATGATGGTAGAGCGTCTTCTGCATCTATTACCAAGTTAGACGACACGCCATATATGCACACGATAGAATGTTAAGCTATATTGTAGTAATATAAAACATCATAGATAAGATATTAACTTTGTGTTACTGACTGGAAGATGCGAAAGTCAAAACAAAGTAGACCATCAGGAGAAAGACTAACACCAGATAAATTTAAATTGAGTTGTATATAATCGTTATGGATCTGGTGCCAAATCTTATATTTTATTTGGACAATGTATACGTTATTGTAGATAAAAGATTGCATCATCTTATAGGTTAAGGTCACCAGAATATACCTCATTGTCTTACAATAAGTAAGATGTTAAGCCTTGCCATCTTCTTCGGTAACCATTTCTAAATCTTATTGTCTATCTCATTTAGATATTCAAAAAAATCCTGTTCTTTTCATTATCCCTCCTGTAAATTTTGTACTTTTAATTTATTAATCTTATTTCTATTTATTGACATTAATAAAAAAATACACTTATTTATAAAATCATTTAATTTAAGTCTTAAGATTCCCTAAGTTTTAATGTAAATTATGAAATATGTCATACTTGTTTGTAAATTTTATAACCGGCCGGTTGTGCAATTAAATTTTTTATAGTTTTTCATGAACTATAAAATGGATTGGGATTAATATTATGGTGCTTGGTACAATTTAGAGGCTCAATTAATTTATTGATATTTTTAAGTCGTTTATTTTAAAGTTATGTGACATATAATATGTATCATGTTAAAGAACATATTTTCAACCTTTGTTTAAAAGGTTATTTTGTACGATATTTAATATAAATAAATATGTAACTATAATTCAATAATTCTATTCTAATCCCTATCCCGTTTCCTATGTACTTGATCTTGGATTGTACACAGACAAAAAAATACTAATTAATGCCGGTAATTCCCGAAGGGGTAGGCAGATGTGTAAACAGTACACCAACATTTCGCCGTGCTTATTACCATCCCATGTTGTGATTGGGGGCGAGCCTATCGCCATACCGGGCACAACCCCAGACTCCGGGCTGATACTGAGTATTTCGAGATACAATTTGAATACATCTAAATATATAATGATTAAAAAGAAACGAAACATCGATAGATACATTTAAATAAAGAATTTAAAGCTATGGTTCCACTGTTTCTCATAACTCTGGAACTGAACAACAGCTTCCAACATATTCTTCCGCATATTTATAGGTCACAAGATGCAACATGATATTCTTAGACACGACTAGGAACATGCATTCACAGTTATTTTTAGCAAAAATAATAGTCTATCAAACATCTACGTTACCTCATCCGCTTAATCATCTTTATTAAAGTTTTGTATCTTTTATCCTTTCAAAGTCCTTTACACAATAAAAATAAAAAAAAAAACCATGAACATTTTCAACAACAATTTCTTTTTTTAATAACAAAAGGGCCTTTACATTTTTTGACAATTTATATTATGTTAATTTACAACATAAATCCTAATAATATTATGAATACGAAGGTTTGAATGGATAGATGGATGTTTGTTACTCAATCATGCTACAACGGCTGGACGGATCTATTTGAAATTTGGCACAGAGATAGATAGTCCGGAATAGCACATAGTACTGTATACTTTTTATACCGAAAAAATTTACAGTTCCCGTGGGATTTGTTAAGTTTTCACTGAGCAAGGGATCGACATGATTATATGCATAGTGGCAGTTTAGGGATCAGAAAATGACTTGGGCCACTTTTTATCCCGGAAGACTTCCTATGGGATAGCAAAATATAGAAAGGTGTAACAGCTTAAGATGCCTCCATGGATTGTATACCTTTTCTTCCAAAAATAACCTCCACGCAGGCCGAGCCGCGGGCAACATTTAGTATAACCATACAAACGATTTCTATGTCATACAAATGCTAATGAGTATTACGAATATAGCATAAAGTATATCTAAATATTTTTTAAATTACAATTGCTAGAGAGTGGTATTGTTAGTTAAGCAAATGATAATTGCATAAAACACTTTGAACTGTAACCCGAGGTGTTTGAATTGCAAAACTATTTTGCGTCCGCAAGAAAGTTTTACTCGACGACTACAAATGTAGAACGTAGCATTAAATTCTATTGTATGATTAATGAAAATGCAGACTTAGTAATAATAAAACCGGCAACACAAAAAAATCCTCTAAATCTAAAATGTTAAAAATAATCTATATATATAAAAGAAGAAACTGGCTGACTGACTGACTGATCGATCAACGCACAGCCAAAACTGCTGGGGTTAGATACTTGAAATTTTTACAGTAGGTACCTTTTATGACGTAGGCATCTACTAAGAAAGGGTTTTTGGAAATACTACCCCTAAAGGGGTAAAAAAGGGGATGAAAGTTTGTATGAAAATCCGTCAGTTTTTGAAGTTAAAAATTGGTATTTTGTATTGTACCTATACTTTTTCTCTCAAAGATGACCTCCAAGCGAGCGGAGTCGCGAGCAACAGCTAGTATTTTATAAAAGCTGATGAATGAATATGAAGCTGAATTAATTAATGTATTTTCGAATTAATTAGGTACCAGTACAAGTCATTTTTGCCTTTTTTTACCTTACTTGTATCTATATATCTATTCTGTTCTATGTTGGCTAACCAACCAGTAAAAATATATTCCGTGAGCTCTCACGTGTGATATCTGCCATTAATTATCTAGAAGTTATATTATTATACCATTTTATCGTACGGTCCACTATATTATAATTAAAAAAATGATCCCGCAACGATACGCTTGTCCTTCTGAAAAAAAAAATATATTTGACCGGCATGATTGTGTTGAGTTGTGAGGAATAGACTGTCTCTCGCTACTTGATAGTCTAACTGACCGGCACTGCGCTTACTATCAGATGCAGTGTGGTCAGATTGTCGTGTCAGAATAAATATTTATAATCCTTTTGTGTTAGAAACCTTTTAGATACTTATTAAATACGTTGTATATAAAACGCCACACTCATATTAATTTGTCTTAGCAATTTCATTCGCATAGCTAAAGAAGTTTCACTTCAATAATAATATTGTAAATGCATTGCATTTTATATGTAGGTATTTTCGTCTTGCTCGCTATCGTGTGTCAAAGTTTATTTTTACAGCAGTGTCATTAATTCTAATGATTCATTTAATTAAATCCTTTTATTCAATTCAAACAAAATGATTTCATAGGTATTTATTTTTATATACATACTTATACACTTACGCCTGTAATCCCCGAAGAGATAGGCGGAGCAACCAGTGTATCCACACTTCACCGTGTCCATCAACGCTACATGATGTGATAGAGGACGAGCTCATCGCTATACCGGGCACAAATCCAAAACTCCGGGCTGTAAGTACTGAGTCTTTCGTGATAGAAAAACCCAATATCACTCTTACGCGACCCGGGGATCAAACCCGAGACCTCGGTACAGTAGTCGCGCCTCGCACACAGTCACAACTGCGCCACCGAGGCAATGTTATAATTATTGTTTTTTCATTTAAAAATAGACTTATGGATTTACATTATCATGTGTGGTGAGCGCTTTTGTATTTTTAGCTATGTAGATATAGGCCCATTAGCTCAGTTGGTTAGAGCGTCGTGCTAATAACGCGAAGGTCGCGGGTTCGATCCCCTCATGGGCCACTACCTGTTTTGCAACTCCGATCAAATTGTTGGTAATGTGTATTTTTACGATTTGTTCGCCTCTTTACAGTGAAATTATTTGGATAAAATAATCAACTATACTCTGATTTTTAATTAAATAGACTAAACTGACAGCTGCGATCGACCTTTTCTTTTTTTTAATGTTGCAAGCGTAGAGCATAGTGCTGTAGTATGGCCGATTATTAATGATTCATCGACTGTTGTGACATGATCTTTCGATTTCATTTAACTCATTTGGTGTTATTGAACATAATAATAATATATAATAATACTAGCCCTGTATTAAACATTGTCCCACTGCTGGGTACGGGCCTCCTCTACTAATGAGAGGGGTTAGGCCATAGTCCACCACGCTGGCCTAATGCGGGTTGGCAGACTTCTCATACCTTCGAAAATTCTCAGATATGCAGGTTTCCTCACGATGTTTTCCTTCACCATTAAATCAAGCGATAATTAACATTTTTAATACACACATAACTTTAGAAAAGCCAGAGGTGTATGCCACTTGGGTTTCGAACCTACGACTTTCGTCTTGGCAGTCCGTACCACAACCAACTAGGCTATCGCTGCTGTATTGAATGTTTAATAAATATAAAATTAATATAACAAAATGAATAACTTATATTATAAATTTCAAGCGACACCTGTTATCTAATGTATTCTTAATGATCTAGTTTAAGATTGTTACATTCTGATGGACTATTTCTGTGACATATGCTCTATTTAGAACGGCAGTTTACTTCAGACATAATATACTCGGAATAGCATGTTTTACATACCATTATTTTATTTAAACTATTTTTCTGCGTTATTTATGGATTAAAATATGTATATTTCTTGAAACTTATTGCTAGTGCACATTTGACAGCCAGATGAATGCTACGTCTTGTTGAAAATCCTAGTTTTTCCTCTATAATAGGTATGCTTTGCGGAATAGATTTTTGTAAAACTTAGACGTAAAATACTACCAAACATTCGCTGAAATTCGAGTTTGTGTGATTCAGAATTTTGAAATTTCATGATTGATGATGATGATGACACAGTTATACACAGATAAATAAATTATATATAGATAAGTTCTATGCATATCAATAAGAAGATGTTATTTATTTATTTAAATAAGGTTCTCCAACAGTACACACATTGTTCCTTAAATCTAATAAAAAGTTAGAAAAAACACATTCTGATGTGTATACCAATTAAAGGAGTACACACGCATCTTTACTTAAAAACAAAATACTTAACACTACAATTTGGCACAATATAATATATATACACATACATAATATTATGTTATTTATAACGTATTTCTTCACAATAATTGATTTCTTTTATTTATAAGAATCAAAACCCGTTTGATTTGGTTATAACGAGATATTTTGTCTAAAATCAGATGTAACCACAAGCAGATGACCTACATTAGACCAGTTTTATAGTATAAAAATTGTTATTGAATATCGTTGTTATAAAATACGACCTATAAATAATATCATGCATGTCCATCGTAATATCTATATAAATTGTATAAGAAGCATTGACTTATATTCTATAGACACGAACTGTCGAAGAAAAAAGATGTTCCAAAAACCTTGTCCACCCACTAATGCCATCTATTGATTTTACTAAGAACTATTTGGAAGTTATAACTCCCGTCACTTTCTCTCGAACGGGACTTTCCGCGCGCCAAAACGGGACAAACTATATAATGTTTTTTGTTGTGAAATATAGACTTCCCCTCTTCAGAATTCAGATAGCAGCGATAGCCGAGTTGGTTGCGGTACGGACTGTCAAGACAAAAGTCGTAGGTTCGAAACCCCAAGTGGCATACACCTCTTACTTTTCTAAAGTTATGTGTGTATTAAAATGTTAATTATCGCTTGCTTTAACGGTGAAGGAAAAACATCGTGAGGAAACCTGCATATCTGAGAGTTTTTCGAAGGTATGAGAAGTCTGCCAACCCGCATTAGGCCAGCGTGGTGGACTAAGGCCTAACCCCTCTCATTAGTAGAGGAGGCCCGTACCCAGCAGTGGGACAATGTTTCTTAAAACAGGGCTAGTATTATTATATTATATATATTCAGAATTGAAATTAATTAATATTTATTGATATTACGTTCTAAACGTTATGAAATTATGTTATTTACCTTATATACTATTAACAGTTTCACTGTAAATCAATTTAAGGCAGATTTGTTCGGGAATGTCGCTACAAATAACTAAAATTATGTGGTGTGCATTCTTAGGTGGCATGAAGCATACTTAATACTAACGTCGGTGCAGTGTATATACCGCGACTCGGTGGAACATAATGTTTGTTCTGGTCGCCGCATCTAGTACGTAGTACATACAGATCGCTGATAAGAAGTGAAATCCTATCTGACTCTTATCAAGGTGGTTAACGTGGTTCTTATGTTTATACAATTATTACTCTTGAAAATAAATAAAAAAAAGCGATAAAAGCCGATAAAAGTTAAGTCTATTTCAATTACTTATCAACAAAAGCTTGTGACACTATTTGTAGTGGACTGTATATACACAGTCAGGTCATAAGTATTGTCACACAGTAATAACTTTTATTTTAGAATGCTGGCCACAAAAAAGTTTATTGAATTCGAATTTCAAATTGTTCATGAAAATGAAAATGTATACTTTTTAGAATTTTACTCATTTTTAACCGACTTCAAAAAAAGGAGGAGGTTCTCAATTCGACTGTATGTTGCTTTTTTTTTTTTTTTTTTATGTTTGTTACCTCGTTTCTCTGTACTGTGTGAACCGATTTCGACCATTCTTTCTTTGATTGAAAGCTGGTGCTTGTCATTTGGTCCCATAAAAATATGGTGAAGATCTGATGAATATCTTCGGAGCTGGAGAGGGTAACTCCTTAAAATTAAGTAGTATTCCAGTGGTTCTTTTTGCATTACGTTCATTATAAAAGTTAAGTTTCAGTGAGAGAGGGTAAAAGGGGTGGGGGTGAGGGAGGGGGGTGATAAAATTAAAATACACGTAAATTCTAATATCTTCAGCAGCTTTTAACCGATTTTATATAATTTACCACTAAAAAGCAAAAAATAAATTATTACTTTTTAAAAAAAAATTAAACCGCCTTCAAAAAACCCCAGACACAACTAAAAAGCAAAAAATAATTGGTTACATTTAAATCAATTAGTTATATGCAATTTAAATCAATTATTTGGAGTCGGTGCCAGCCAAAACATGGAAAAAACAGAATAATCAGGCATACAAAAAAATATAAAAAAGATCCAGACTTGGTTTTTATAAATCTAAAAGTAAAGAAAACAACACCGGCACCGACTCCAAAAATAATTGATTTAAATTGCATATAACTAATTGATTTAAATGTAACCAATTATTTTTTGCTTTTTAGTTGTGTCTGGGGTTTTTTGAAGGCGGTTTAATTTTTTTTTAAAAAGTAATAATTTATTAAATATGGAGTGGACGCTTAAAGAAGACCGGTTGCAGTTATTGCGTTGCATCGTTGCGGTTACGCGCCAATTCAAATTTTTGACATACTGAAAAATTTGAATATAACCAAAAGATTCGTTTATCGTACCATCAAACGATATAATGAAGACTCTAGTGTAGATGACAGGTCAAGAAGTGGTCGCCCTCGGTCTGTTAGGACTCCAGCAGTGATAAAAGCTGTGAAGGCGCGAATTCAAAGAAATCCCAAACGTAAGCAGAAACTGTTGGCCCTTCAGATGGGTTTAAGCAGAACCACGGTGAAAAGGGTGTTAAATGAAGACTTAGGGCTTCGGGCATATCGAAGAAAAACAGGACATCGTTTGAATGCTCGTCTAATGGACCTGAGACTGAAGAGATGCCGCGCTTTGTTGAAGCGGTACGCGGGAAAAAAATATCGGGAAATTCTTTTTTCAGATGAAAAATTTTTTACCATAGAAGAGAGCTACAACAAACAAAATGATAAGGTGTACGCACACAGTAGTGAAGAAGCGAGCAACCGTATTCCGCGTGTCCAAAGAGATCATTTTCCATCCTCGCTCATGGTATGGTTGGGAGTTTCTTATTGGGGCTTAACAGAGGTACATTTTTGTGAGAAAGGAGTAAAAACGAATGCAGTTGTGTATCAAAATACAGTCTTGACGAACCTTGTGGAACCTGTTTCTCATACCATGTTCAATAACAGGCACTGGGTATTCCAACAAGATTCGGCGCCAGCTCATAGAGCGAAGAGCACACAAGACTGGCTGGCGGCGCGTGAAATCGACTTCATCCGGCACGAAGACTGGCCCTCCTCCAGTCCAGATTTGAATCCGTTAGATTACAAGATATGGCAACACTTGGAGGAAAAGGCGTGCTCAAAGCCTCATCCCAATTTGGAGTCACTCAAGACATCCTTGATTAAGGCAGCCGCCGATATTGACATGGACCTCGTTCGTGCTGCGATAGACAACTGGCCGCGCAGATTGAAGGCCTGTATTCAAAATCACGGAGGTCATTTTGAATAAACTTTAGTGTCATAAGAATCTATGTTTTGTTAAGTTCATTTTGGTATATAAATGGTTACATAATGAATAAACTTGTTTCAATTATTTTATATTAAACATGTGACAGAATTTATGACCTGACTAGGTATAAATATGTACTGGGGGTGTTTAGTACCGATGACTCGCAGTACTTCTTCTACTTCGATATATTTTGATAACGTAACGAAACACAGGAGAACTCCGAACAACTACAATTTATTCAACAAATCTATTTACATATATACAATAATTCAGTCTCGCAACTGGCACATGGTGCGAGAACGTTCACTAGGCCGTTGGCCAATCACAGGCCGACTGTGCGTCTTCTCTCTCCCTCGCACACGGCCCAATCCCGTGGCGGTCCGTCGGTGCGAGGAACGATCCTCCGTCTCGCTCGCACACCACCCGAGGCTCGCAACTCCACACGGGTGCCAGTCTATGCGACAGTCTCTTCGGCGTCCTCAACACTATTTGTTGTCAAATTTTCTTGAAGTTTGGTATGAAAATTCTTCGAGATAATTAATAAAACACGTATTTCGGACGTTTTCCTACTATAAGAGGTAAAAGGAGGTATTAATTGTTCTATGAGAAAGTATATTATATTTAAGACATCCTCGCGTTTCGGGCCTTGAACATTATACTCTATCCACATATTACTGCAGTTGAAGCCACGATAAAAAGCTAGTAATGCTCTGAAACAAATTATGTTATAAATTTATTTGTTATCTTTTCGTAGTCTTTTTATTGTGTTTTATCTTTTGTCGAACATATCTTATTGCTTATTTATGCCATACAGATAATTAAGATTCTATTATATATTATTATTAGGATATTCTATTGCGATAACAAAGACACAATAAAAATATTACTAATTTGTAAGTTTATTTGTTATTTTGCTTGTTTTTTTATTGCTACATTGGGTTGTTAATGTTGCGTTCGAATAAAATGTATCCAATCTACAGTTGATAATGCAGATAGAGATAAGAAGATAGATAGAAATATAGAAGATAAAAAAAAATGTGATTTCTGAGAATTTCTTTATAAGCAAAACTGCAGATAAAAGCTAACAAGAACTTTTTTCTTTAGTGTCCGGTTTTTTGCAGACTCTACACAACGGCCCATTAGCTCAGTTGGTTAGAGCGTCGTGCTAATAACGCGAAGGTCGCGGGTTCGATCCCCTCATGGGCCAAATTTCATTTTTGCTTAGTATTATAAAAGCCTATACTTTTTTTTAAACCTAGTACCAAGCTAATAAAATAATGTGTAAAGCCACGAGTACATTTTCTAACATATGCAGGAAGACGCGGAAAGTCGTAATAAAAATAGTTTAGCTAGAATATAATTTTATAAAATCTGCTTTCCTAAGCCAACGTACTTTCCTTTACGGATGTAGCCCAGCAGGACACGCCATAAGATAACGTCCTCAAGATTTGTGAGAACCCGTAACCATATCTTCAAATTACACATTTGTTACGTTTCCTAGTTTAATTTTTCAAGTTTCACCTCGCGTAGAATTTCAGTCTTATGAATATTAATATTATATAATACCTTAAGGTTGACTGGTAGAGAATGCCTTCTGGCATTAAATCCGCCTATATACAATGTATGTATATGAAGTGTATAAATAAATAAATAATACGGGGCTGATATTATTTTTGTTAAAATTACTTTACCCACGCAGCAGCAAATAATTACTTTATTTTATATTATGTGTTGAATAGCGAGGGATAGACTATCTCTCGATACTTGATACTCTATCTGCACGGCACTGCGCTTACTATCAGGTGCAGTGTAGTCACTTTGCCATGCCACAATAAAAAACAAAAAATCTATTGGTTTTGCTCGTGTGAATTACTTTGTTAGTTATATATGTATTATAGTTATATATGTATTTGTTAGTTATATATATATTATAGTTGTATATGAATATTTAAACACAATTCCAGACTCCGGGCTAATACTGAGTATTTCTAAACTGAAAAACCCAATATTACTTTACCCGACCCGGGGATCGAACCTGAGACCTCAGCACAGCAGTCATAACACATGCGCAATTACAACTGCGCCACCGAGGCAGTCAAATAAAGTCACTCTAATTCTAGTTCAGTCTAATTTGAATAAATCCTTTATCAAACTCGACATATAATCTTCAATCACCAGCCGGTCTACTCTGTAACACAATTCCGATCGATCGGTATTGGATTTGTGAGATTTCGTATTCTGAGTGCGACCCTAGCACCATATTATTTCAATATTACTATTATTGTCTGAGATACGAAGTCCGAGATTTTATCTGATAGTGTGCTGTTCTTTTAGCGGTTCCTTGCAATTACGCGAACTGCGACCAGACAAAAATTGTTGCAATAAGGCAGTGAATCCGCTCCAACCGATCAGTACGTTTACGTTAGTGCCGTAAAAATCCAGAGCTAACAAGCGATACTACTATTCGCTTTATAAATAAAAAAAAACAACATCTTCAAATACGTTATCTTTACCATCGTTTGTAGTTAGCTTTAGTTTAGTTTTAAGTTCTATAAATTTGAAATTTCTTTTTAGGTCTCATTACAACGATTACAAAGCGATGTAAATATATGCTCCCATTAAAAGTTAATATATTTCTGTATATTATCATCTGTTTTGCTAAAATTCATCTGGTGATACCTTGGTGATACACAATTCTCATTGCATAAAATTATAATGTTTTAACAATTATGTAGTTAACTAGGCTTGAAACATTATTGCTCGAGTTCATTTAATGCTGTAAAATGTAATTCTTATACTTTTACGATAACCAGTTGGGATTTCCTTATTGATTTGTGTAAAATATGGTAGCCATATGTGATGGGAGTTACTATAAGCAATATAGTTAAATCAGTAGAACCTAGAGGTAGCTGTTTGATATCTATTTTTTAACCGACTTCAAAAAATGGAGAAGGTTCTCAATTCGTCGGAATCATTTTTTATGTATGTTCCCCGATTACTCGAAGACGCCTGGACCCATTCGAGCTTTTTTTTATTTAATAGGGTATACTTCCCAGGTAGTCCCATTGGAACCAAGTCAGCATCTGATGATGCAATCTCAGAAAAATCGAGGGCAAAGCTCAAATTTTATAGGGACGCATAATTTATTTTTTATTTAATTCGGTGTACTTTTTATGAATTATCTAAATGGAAGATGATGAGGGTCCGAAAATCCATGCAAATTTAACCTTTTGTTTAATTTAAATCGGCTGCCAAATAAACAAGGTACGGTGGCAAACACTCTATACAATAACATATGTTACAAGGCCCTAACTAATATTTTAATCTTGGATAAAGCTGAGAATAAAAAACATATGCAGTCATGAATACCGACAGAAGTAAAAACTTAAAACTATGGAATTCCTGTGTTCTTTATGAAACAGCGTCCATGAAGTAGTAATTATTTGTTTATGATTGCTTGTCAATAATTATAGAACTTCATATGCGTGATGATGTCACAAGTAAAATAAACTGAGCGTGACGGTCAGGCGAGTTCGGTGCTTTTCTCCATCCCAAAAGTGCCCAACGTGCCTAAAGAAGTTTTCACTTCAAAAACTATAATAATAATAAGCATATGAATTGTGAATTATACTAGAAGATTTCTATTTTTATTCATCACATGTAAAGTTTGCGCATTGACTGCGAAAATAACTAATTTATATTCAATTACACGGTGAAATTTCACTTAATAGTTTTATCATAATAGGCTTTTATATTTACGCGATAACTCTGCGTAAAATCCATAAAAATAAACTCATGTCGCATGCGTTTCTTATTACATTACTTCAAATATTTATAAAAAGGTGCCTGTTCAAATTGTGAATATTATTTATTATATTTAAACACTTGAAACCAGTTTTGTATTACTGGCAAGAGGGTGCGACTAATGATATTTGGTTATCTTCAGTCACTGCTGTTTCGTAAGTTGTAAAAATTATTTGTTTTACGGGACCTGACATATTGGGCATTTACGCCTATGCTTAATTTAAAACTTTAACTTAACTTATCTACTTAGAAAAACCTATTATTTTTCATTAATAAAGTGCTAACGTGTAACGTAATGGACCCTTAATAACTTCTAAGGTTTTGTTACATAATAATCTTATATCTTAATATATTCTTCTGTGCGTGTGTTTGTCACCTTGCTGTTATAGAGTTACTTCCTAAACGGCTGGACCGATTTGGATGAAATTTTGTGTGTATATTTCAATGGGTTCCTGGATGGTTTGAAAACATAATTGGACCCGGTAGTTGGTGCTGCTGTCGGTATACCACCAAATTTGATTTGCTGAGATATGCCAAGAACTTGCCCGCTTCCTCAGGATGTTTTTGATTTGATGGAACGTAAGTTTAGCGTATGTTTTTAAATATCCTCTAATGCTAATTAACAATTGGCAAAGAAATGATAGGAGAAAAGTCCTTTTGTAGAATTGTAGTCTAATCATTTTTTTTATCTATGTATCTAAAAAAAATGTTCGTTTGTTCAAAATCGCAAAATTTGAGAAGTAGTGAATGGGTGGACTTGATATTTTAACAGCTCGTTGCATTTTATACATGAATGTTTATACATACTTCGTATCCCGAAGGTGCAACGGGAAAGTTTTTTTTTAAATATATGAATTATATTCTTTCCGTTGTTAATCTCTAATTGCTAGACTATTTTTATTTATTTCCCTGATAATTCATATCAGACAAAACCATAGCGAAGCGTGGCCAGTTTTATCTAGTAGAAATTCTTCTTTTGCAAACTTAATCCAGCTACGTGTGATGCGTTGCAATGATCAGGCCATTTATCTACTAGATATATCAACACATTTTTTAATAATTTGTATCTCTTTTTGCTTTTTATGTATTATAGTAGAAAATAGGGTAGGCAGGATATAATAAGTACAAATTAAATATCCCTACTGCCTCGTGGTTGTAACATGCTAATGGCAAATAGAATCACGTCCAACATACATGGCTGACTGTCACATAACATAACACCTTTACGCCAGCGGCTTTCTAAGGAAAACTTTATGTAGCTCTGTATGAATTACCGCTGTACCGTGACGCTATCTTATGTCTTTATGGTGTGTATGCTCTTTTATTATAATTTTCGTTCTTCATAGTGCGCGACTGTGATGGAATTAATATTTGAAAGTATGAGGGTTTTGCTTTTTGGAATATTTCAGATTTATCAAGTGTAACTTTTGAGATGGGGAAAAGTACTGAACACGAGGGACCGCCACGCTCAGATTAGTTTACTGTTGACATAAGCAGGTCTATGATGTTCTATAATTATTGACAATCATAAACAAAAGTTACTACTTCAAGGACGCTGTTTGGAAAAAGAACACATTCAATCCAAAGTTTTAAGTTTTCACTTCGGTCGGTAGTCCCCAAGACTGCTTTTGTTTTTATATTTTACTAGCTGTTGCTCGCGGCTCCGCCCGCGTGGAGGTCATGTTTGGAAGAAAAAGTATACAATACAAAATAGTATACAATTTAAAAGTGGTAGAGCCACGCTGTAGACATATTTGTCTACAGCATGAATGGGCCGGCTCGACTGGGGTAGTACCACTGTCTCACAGAAAACTAACGTAAAGTTCACTGTCGCGTTTCGTATGGTAATTGAGATATCCGGAGGCCCAGATTCCCCCTTTCCTTCCCTATTCCTGTCCTTTAAGGCCGACAGCGCATACGTAATACTTTCGGTATTGTGGATGTTCATGGGCGGTGGAGATCTCTTAACATCAGGTGACCCACTGGCTCGTTTGTCGGACTATGATATATAAAAAAAACAAAATTCCAATTTTCATGCGTTGACTTAAAAAATTACGGATTTTAGGGGTGGCCTACGTCATAAAAGGTAGCTACTGTCAAAATTTGAAGTCTCTAACCCCAGCCATTTAGGCTGTGCGTTGATGCATCAGTCAGTCAGTCAGTTTATTATCTTATATATACAGACAATGCCATCATGCAGGTATATGTTATAGGAATTACATATACATGCATGATACAGGAGATTGAATGATTCCGTGCACATATAGTTAGTAGTACTTTTAGTTTATTTATGCAATCTCATACATGCCGATGTACGAATAGTATTAAAAGACTAAATTACTACATTTAAACTAATATCCGATAACGAAGCGCGTTTTACAAATCAACCGAGCAAGAAGAACAATTCTAGTGCATGTTTATAAAATACACAAACGATGCATAATTCGAATTACGAATCAAATTACAGCTTCATGCAGTTTTAATTTTAAAAGGCAATCGGATTTGTATAAAAATATCAATTATATGGATTACCAATAGTTTACAATTCATTGATGCAAATTATTTTAATTGAGGAAGAGTATATTTGCAAATGTTATAACTAATTGAAAATAAGTTTTATTGGAATGTATTGTTTTATCTATGTATTTTCTTCGAATGTGAGCTGATTATTTTTGTTGCGTTTAAGGGAACCTACCTGGATATTGTACGGATCGAGCGCTAAGAGAAAATGGTAGCTTTCAATATACATATAACAGCAAACTAGGTTTCGGTTTCTGTATTTCGTATAATACTAACACTTAAAAATTGAAAAAATTAATAAACATAACTAAAACTTACAAATTAACTTTAAAATAAACAAGTTAAAAGTCACCTATAATATTAATTAAAAAAGAGTAATGTAGAGATGTCTCCAAAGTCGGTACCCCCTCAAATGAAATTGCACGAACTCGAAAAATGCCTACCTTTATTTACTACTAAGTCGGTTAACAAAATTAATTGTTTATTAATATTTATATACAGACGACTCTACAATATCGTTACGCAAAAACTTATATTATTAGGATCTTCATATACCTTTGTTATAATCAAAAATAACAGGGATAGATTGTATTTGGGAAATATTTCTTCTATTTCACTCAAGCTTTCATTGGTAGCGTGGCCGAGCGGTCTAAGGCGCTGGTTTAAGGCACCAGTCTCTTCGGAGGCGTGGGTTCGAATCCCACCGCTGCCAGTTGATTTTTTTTGGTATTTTAATAAAAATAATTAATTATCGTGTGAACATTTGTGCGAAATATGTTTACAAAATTCTTTTAACTAGACTAAAACACTAGAAGAAGTTTTTTCCTGTCAAACGACTTCTTTGCAGCTGGTCTAAATTGACAGAAACTATTTTAGATTGTGATTATCCGACTATGTTACCCACTTGCGTATTTTGTGTAAATATTGTTTAAATTTAAACAATTTATTTTAATAATTCAAGTACTTGTAGGCGTAGTGTGGCACGGCAAAGTTACCACACTGCATCTTATGGTAAGCACAGTGCCGTCCAATTAGACTATCAAGTAGCAAGAGACAATCTATCACTCGCTACTCAACATAGTCATGCCGGCCTGTAGCTTCTTCACACTACGCCATGGAGCAAGAAGGTAAAGAAGCAGTCGAGGATCTTGTATCAGAGTACTCAGAAGGTCGCATCACGGCCAAACGTCGTACCTCAACTCTAAACCCCCGACAGAAACCGGATGAACACTGGGTGATCCCCGAACACGACACACATACGTGTGCCATTATTGCGGGTTTTACAGCCTGTTTAAAGTGGTCGCTATTGGGGTGGATTCGAATATCCCACAACCAGTACCACCAGATATGTTGATACAACATGAATAAAACGGTGGTATAAGTCTTCAGCAATACTGGGCGTTAATAAATAATAACACTTAATAGTCACGCACTGTCCCAAATCACAATAAGATGCATTTTTCTAGAATACTGGATTCCTGGAACAAAAAAAATATATCAGTAAATATAAATATATCACATAAACATTCAAATCTAATAAAAATCGAAGTCGCGGCTTGTCGTTTCCAGTTGTTGAATTATTAAACTTAATTCATATAGTTATTAATCAAATACATAATAAACAATAGGCTATTTGACAACATTGAAAATACACTGCAAATTGTGGTCATCCTGTTAGACAATAGCTTAAAAAAACATATTTCACTTAATTTTAAACAAAATAATGTACATTTTTTGCAAAATAAACGAAATAAAATACAACATTTATTTAAAATTTTATCTGTGATGTGAACGCTCTGTGATTGGTTGTAACTCTGGTGACGTCACACGCAAGTGAACATAGTAGGGATGTGACATTGAGTGAAAAAAATCGATTTTTCTCACTTGAATAATAATAGATTTTAGAAAAATCGATTGTTTATAAGAAAAATAATCGATTTTTTTCTTAAAATTTTGCGTAATATGTTTTTCTCTGTAGTAAGAAATTAATATTAACAATTTATTAGGAGTCTTCAGTTTGGCATTGAAGTCACCCATTTCACCGCTGTAGGAAGCCTTGGTACGAGACATAGCTTTCCCTATGTCTTCGTACGTTGGGGCGTACACTTGTATAACCTTCAGAGTATATTTTTAAGATAAGGTACGCCACTCGAGCTGATACGCTGCCAACTTCCACAGCGTTGCTTTTTAGTGACTTGTGGATAATAAATCTGACGCCACCTTGGGATGGTTGGTGTCCTTCTCGGAAGTAGAGTAAGTGACCAGAATCTAGGGCCATTTTCTCCCCCTGTCTTCGGATATCGGATAGCCCTACGATATGCCAGTTAATGTGACTTAGCTCTTCATCCAACTCAGCGATGTGCTCGTCCAACCGCAGAGAGCGTCCGTTGTACGTCGCCAAAAATAGCTTTTTGTGGTACCCTACCGTAGCCCGGGGATTGTAATGGGTGCCTTCAATAACAATGTACAATAGTACAAGGACACGGCGAATCGAGGGTAGGATCATTCGGCTATGGGTGCAGGAATCACAGGGGGCAAATGCTAGTCAACTTTTTCGAGACCCGGGGACTCTTTTTGATGAATTCATTTTTCCAGGGGAAGTGGACTTGGCGAAGCCCCAATAATGTCACCAGGAATGAGATCGACTTTATTATGACTGATAAGCGCCAAATATTCAGAGATGTCTCTGTGATCAGTAGGTTTAACACCGGTAGTGATCACCGACTGGTAAGAGGCACTCTGAATATAACTATAAAAATTATAACTTAAAAAAAAACAAAAAATATCACATTTTAAGGTTAAGGTTTTCAAATATGATTCCAAGATCTTTGAATCTAATAAGTTCATTGTCACACTGTTTAACGAAGAAAGGATGTATATCCAGACCCTTAGAAGAGTCAAGATTTTTAATAAAAAATATCGATATATCGAAATATCGATATTTTGTTTCGATATATCAAACTCCGATAGTGATATATTTAAAAATATCGATATATCGAAAAACCGATATTTTTAAAAATATCAACATGCCTAGTTATTAGCTTGTTTACTTGCATGTGACGTCACACCAGCGCCATTACAGAAATAGCGTTTTTGCCGCGGTTTTGGAGATTTTAACTTTAACATTGATTTTTATTAAAAATACTGTATATTTTCCTGAAATATCAATGTAGTGTGCTTATTATGTATTAAGAATAGTTTTAAATCATTTTCGAAAATTAGTCAAATAGCCTATTAATTGGAATATCTATTTAGGACTTATTTAGATGATGTGCTATTTTAACTATACTTGATACTTTACGTGTGTTCGAATGGCATAATCACGCATGCTCTTTGCATTCTATATTATATGCTGTAAAGTGGTAAACTAATAGAACATGAAAAAATGTAGTAAAGAATGAATATAATTATTAAATCTGATATTTATTTTAAAGTTTTTTTATTCTGGCACGGCAAAGTAACCACACTTCACCTGATAATAAGCGCAGTGCCGTCTAGATAGAGTATCAAGTATCGAGAGACAGTCTATACCTCGCTACTCAACACAATCACAATCAAGTTTTGAACTTCTCCCATTTCTGGGGTATTACACCGAAGTTACGGCCTCTTGGCCAAACAGTTTTGGTGTTTGATCTTTCCTATTCTATTGATATAAAGTTTCTGACGATTCTGAATGTGTTTAATATAACTGCTTTTTGTAATAGTGTAAAATATTTATTATAATTACCAAAATACGCCGTCAAATACAATACCAAAATAAATCCCGCTAACTTTTTATCAAGTCAAACTCAATGTATTGAAGCCTCTATAATAGGACAATGCAGCATGTTTATAAAAGATCTTTAAATACACATTACTACTAAACGTCCGTCAAAATTGACAGGTGCGCCTATTAACAAATTATGATTTTTCACTAACCCCGAATCATTCAACCATCATTTTTAGTAAGTCGAATGCGTGCTCTTCAAAACAGAAGTTGTTTGTACATTTACACTAAGCCCCAATAGCTTTTTATGCTGTCATTTCGAATAAGTACCTTAAAATCTAAATACATTTTGATTTTTAGTTCGTGCGTAAGTAGTTAAGATTGTTAATCTGTTCTTGTTAATCTTTAGTTATGTGCATTTTCACGGTTTATAATATACACAGTAATTTAATGTACGACATCGAAAATTACTATGAGGTATCTTTTTTTTTTAGTGCCTTGATAGGCAGACGAGCAGACAGGCCACCTGATGGTAAGTAGTCACCGCCGCCGATAGACTTCTGCAATGCCAAGGCATAGCAAAGCCGCTGCCTACCGTTAAATACCGTTACCGTTAATCTGCTACGAAGATTTTGAAGTGAAAAATTTAATTATTATATTTATTTAGTTTAAGAGACCGCGTCACCGACCTTAAATGGTAGCATTACATCTGTGGCTATAAGTATTGTTAAGTAGTTTTTGTACTTCTTATCCGTTATGTTTGTCCGCGACAGCATCCCTGGGCAAGTAGACGGCGGTAAAAAGAGAGGCCCGGATTCAATTCCCGCACCATGACAAATGTTTGTGTGATTCACAAATATTTATTTCTGGTTTGGATGTTGTGAGATCGAGTCTCTCATAGCTCCTGATTTAGGTCACGACTATGTGTGTGACTGTGGGGTGTTATCTATACTAATATTATAAAGAAAGCCCAAAAAGTATTGGACCGATTTTAAAAATTCTTTCACCATTTGAATGCTACATTATCACTGATTAATATATTTTATTTTAATTGAAAGAAAAAATAAGTATCACTACTAAAACTACAATAATGTTACCCAATGTGTAAAAAAAATCCACGCGGGGGGAGTCGCGAGCAACAGCTGGTTTATTATATGTGAGGATATACAAGAAGGTTATAATTCACTTATATTATTTTTAAAATATAATATTTACTTCCAATTTAAAGAACGAATGATTCATTATATTAAATCATCGTAATCTTTCTACCATTCTTGCAAGATTTACAAGGTATATCATAACACTTAAGATCACAATATGCTTACCTAAATGTATTTTTGGATAAGATATTTTTAAAGATTAACTATTATTTTCATAATACAATATAGTAACATAATATATTAAGATGTGTTATTTTTTTCTATAGTTGTCTGATTGCAACCCACACTATGTACATTACATACCATTGTACCTGGTTCATTCAAATTATAATTAAGAATGAGATTATATAATCTTAATTTTATGTAGGTATATAATTGTTGCGGGGAGTGCCGATAAGTGTGAAAACTAGAGTAATATTAATAATTTGAATTAACAAATTACGAAAATTTGATTCTGAATATATTATTTGTTTTATTCTGGCACGACAAAGTGAATTTACTGCACCTGATGGTAAGCGCAGTGCTGTCCTGTTAGATTATCAAGTAACGAGAGACAACCTATTCCCCGCTATTCAACACAATCATGCCAGCCTGCTGTGTAGCACACTACGACTAAAGGACCCAGGATCATAGGAAAGACGGAACGCCGAAGCTGGCAAACTGTTCCATAGCTCGATGGTGCGGCAAAAATGAGTAATATATTTACTATAAAAATCCAATATAAAACACCGTTAATTCATAGTTTTAAAATTTCTTCTTATGCTTCTTTCTTCTTGCGGCAGTCTCCAATGACTGTCAGTTATTATAATAATATTATTTTATAAATTGGGGAACAATTTTCATTTAGGTTATAACTCAGTTGATGTCTGAAAGTAATCGTACGTACGCTGTTTAATATTATATATTCCACAGTATTTTTTATAACGGCTCACAAACCGGAACAATATTACATCATGCGAAAACATAATCTTTCTAGTTCTAAAACATCATGCTGCGTAACAGTATTTTCCACGAATAAACGGTTTTTTAAATCTAGAACTGGCGATAAGTTAGTACACGCTACCAGTAATTCCGCTATAGTCCCATCCAACACCATAATAAAAGTCCATCTAAAACAGATAGCATCCAAAGAAAATCTGGAAACAATCTCGTATACCATGATGCTATTCCATCTTTCAACCACACTGCTTGTTTTCCATAGCTCGACAACCTGTCCTTCTCTAAACGAGGGTTAAGAGTTTTCTTCTAGCAGTGGGCAGCTTGGCTGTGCCTCTGACGTAGCCGATGTCTGTCCGTGTCTGTGAGTTGCAGTGCCGTTTACCATCAGGTCCATTTCTATAACCCCGGGAAATAAAAAAATTAAAATATTTAAATACAATCAGAAATAATGGATATTTTATGAGTTTTAGTACTCCTGATTTAAAAAAGATAGAGTCTGTTACAACACTTAAAAAGACCGAAAAATACGACTTGCCGCGGTCGTCTCATAGCAAATAGTAACAGTACCTATCCAAATTATTACATTAAATACACAACAATTTTTCATTTAACTGCTTTTATAAAATGCCAAAAACACTGATCGTGATTTACTGAATTCTTTTTGTAGTCCCGTAACAATTACTTCAGTGGCTATTATCTGAATTGTCGACAAATGAAAATCCAAAATTGTATTCCAATTACTCGATACCGATCGTTTTTATAAACACAAACACGACCCGTTACATTTTTCAATACAGTTTACTTGTATAACAATTTACCGACACATGTAAGTTCTCGAGCGAGTGATCAAGACTTTTTCTGTTCACCACGCCTGCGCCTGCGTGCAATACGCGTTTACTGATGAACCGCCAAGTGGCACACCGGCCACCGCACAGGTGTTCGGCTGTTCGCTGTATCCATTCGCCATTTACACGACACTCGCGGTACCGACGAGTCACCTCGCTCGCGCACTCGCCGGGAACACGCGCGAATATCGAATTCGACAAATGTCGATTGACTTTTAGAATACAGTGATAACTTGTTCGTAGTGTACAGAATACACTACAGTGCTATGCAGTGGCTGTGACTACTATTATTGAAGTAATGCATTGTTGCAATTAAGACTTTCACACAGTCCGAGGCGCGATTGCTCGGTAAGATTTTTCATGCATTTCATTAGACTTGTCTTTTCAGACTTAACTTTGTTATTTATTAAGCATTCTCAGTAAGTATACGGTTATGAATTATGATTTGAAACAATATTTACAAATGAAAGTTTACATAAGCTATTTCGGATGAATACTATCGAATCAATCTCGATTATTTTACAAATATACCAACGTTAAATTTAAACGTTATTGTTATTAACTTTATTATACTTAATATATATATTGTTAAGATCACAAATATAAACTGTGTGATTTGGGAAATTACTATTTTTCATGATGTAATGCAATAGTTATAAATAGACCGATCACTTCTTATTTCTATATAAACAGTTATAATAACTACATGATTCAAAATTTATTTAATTTTTTTCAACATACAAAGTTACCTCTATATTAAAGCTATTTATTTTTCAATTAAGTACTCAAGGACAAAAATCAATAATGCACGAACTGTATAATTTTTGAACAATAATCAAGATTTGCGGAACGTCTTAAGAAGATTACTTAATTGATTTTTTATAATAGGAATATGTTCATGCATATATAGTGCCGGAACTATATCACAAAAAGGCCTTAATTTATGTCCACTCCTGCTCTTAATTGAGAGTAGCGCAAAATTTATTTATTTATTTTTATTAATCTTAGTACAGGAAACAGACAGTATTAAGTATATTAATAATTATAGGTACATATAACTAACTCTTGGACCAATAAAGATTCCAACGTTAAAAAAAACTTTTCAAAGAATCACCCGGGAACACTTCCGATAATACTGTTCCGGTGAGTTCCCACAACACGCGGCGATAAAAACGAGAACGCTCTACAATTAACGAGATATAATTGACGTTAGCACACATACGTCGCACATATAGCATCGTACTATTCGCTTAATTACAATAGGATTCCATTTCAAAATATCTTCCTAGTTATAAATATTATATTGTTATATTTATAACAACAATAACGTAATAAAATATTATTGCGTGTTATAAATTTGGAGTAACATCAAGTAAGATGTCGATGTTAGATCACTTTAGTTATAGTTTGCGTGTTTCTTAATCGAAAGTTTAAAGACAAATAGGCTCTTTGCGATAAAAGTTTTAGCGATATCAACTAATTTTTAAATGTCGCTAATTGGATAAATGTCTGAATGGCTAAAAAAAATTGAGTTTCGGCAATAAACATTTATAGATTTAATATTGTTAATCTCATCATTTATTAATGTAGACTGCACTAAATTGACATTCTATGTTAAATTTGTGAATTTTTTAAGCGGCAAAAGATTTATTTATTATTTAGTGTTGTCACCCAAAGTGTTTTATAAGACACTAGATGTTGCCCGCGTGGAGGATATTTTCGGAAGAAAGGGTATACAATCCATGGAGGTACTTTAAGCTGTTACACCATTATATATTTTGCTATCCCATAAGAAGTCCATTTTTTCGGTTTAAAAAGTAGCCTGTCATTTTTTGATCCCTAAACTGCCTCTATGCAAAAAATTATGTCGATCTGGGATAGTTATCCCATGGTAATTGTGATTTTTTCCGGGATAACAAGTAGCCTATGTGCTATTTCAGACCTATCTATCTCTGTGCCAAATTTCAACCAGATCCGCCTAGCCGTTGTAGCGTGATTGAGTAACAAACATCCATCCATCCAAACATTCGCATTTATAACATTAGTTGGATTTATTAATATTCGTTAGATTAAAATGTGTCCATTTTGTGACATAAGCTACCATTACTAAGCCACCCAGCGAAACTTAGTACTGAAATATTAGACTATCTTCTAAAAAATTGTTTCGTTCTCAAACTAAACTGAAGTGAAACTAAGCAAGCATTTCATGTATGTGCCAATCTTGTCATAATTTTTGTCATTTCAATAATACCTACAGACACATATGTTAACCTTTCACAGCTACGGAGTTACACGATGCGATATCTCGATGTTAAGATTCCACATGTTGAGTGGCCTTAATAAGGTTTTTAGCAACTATTGCTCAATAAAATAGACTGAAGATGCTATTGCGTGCTGCAAAATGCTAATCAAATACGGTGAACTCGACAAAATATTAATTAATTGCTAATGACTTTGAGGTGTTAATAATTTTAATAGACAATATTTTATAAGTTTGAATAACCTTGCCATTCCAATTGATAGAAGAATGGTTGTATTGAAAAAATCTTCGTGATGTTGTTTGCTGTTTATATTTGGTTTAAATGACCATTGAGTAGTGAGGATGATTGTAACATATTTTTAAGTGTATATTTAATAGATGCAAATAATTTAAAATACATTACTAACATTATTACAAATAGTTTGTGTGACAAATCAAGTTTTGATAACTAAGTACGTTACGAAAAATAATGATAATAAAAAGAATGTCTTTGGTGTAATATTTTGTACATTACTATTAATCTCAAGAACCAATGTGTTTATTTACATACTAGCTTAAGTGCGGCTTCGCCTGCGTGGATATTTTTGGGAGCTAGCTTGTTAGCTTTTACTAATCACTTCATATCCCACCACGCCTTATGGCCGTAATAAAGCTATTGTGAACTATAAATACTCATAACTTTTGATTTAATGAACCGATTTTAATGAAATAAAGACTAAATGTTACCTCGATATGAGCTCTTTAGTTTTATTCCCGATTGTTTTGTAAAAACACAATACTTTAGACGTGACAGACAGACAATAATTCCAAAAACAATTATTTTGGGTTCTATATTGATAATATAACGCGTTACAATCAAAATTTTGCAAAAATATTTAATGTACAGACCAAGTGTCTCTTCAGCTTTATAGTATTGATTATTTATTTACATATTACTATGTAACTCTTACAGATATTTTTCCGTAACTATTAATAAAGATAAACACGTACAGATATATATGAATTATACCAACTGTATCAGCATAAACATATTTAAAATACCAATAGTGTTACGTACATAAATATATTATTATATAATTATAAATATTATAAATGCGAATATTTGGATGGATGGATGGATGGATAAATGTTACTCAATCACGCTACAACGGCTGAACGGATCTGGTTGAAATTTGGCACAGAGATAGATTATAGTCTGGAATAGCACATAGGCTACTTTTTATCTCGGAAAAATATGCCATTCCCGTGGGATAGTTTAGTTTATCACAGAGCAAGGGTTCGACGTGATTTTTTGCATAGTGGCTGTTTAGGCATCAGAAAATTACATAGGCCATTTTTTATCCCGGAAAAAATGCAGATTTTCTATGGGATATCAAAATATAGAAAGGTGTAATAGCTTAAGGTGCCTCCATGGGTAGTATACTTTTTCTTCCAAAAATAACTTCCACGCGGACGAAGTCGCGGGCAACATCTAGTATATTATAAACCCAAGTAGATGTTTTCAATTTTACACCAACATTCACAATGTTACACAAATTATTTTCTTCCAAATTTGAAACATAAATAGAATTTTCCGACACGTTGGATATCAATAATATTGCCGTGTCATCGCCCATCGGTTGAATATAAAATATATGGTTTAAAAAGAACCATCTCATTAAGAAGCCCAAGTGTGTATAACATGGTATTGATAGAGCTGTAAATTACTCGTTAACTTACGCATGAGGCGGATATAGGTACTCATTCGCAGGTCAAGTATTGTTGATTCGATGATTAAAGATGATGATATTCAGATAAAAATGTAGATCTTATTTGGAAAGCCGTTGCAATACTTAGGCTGTTACAACATTCTTACAATGTTTAATGTATGATTTTTGAATAAATGTCTGTAGCCTGGATAGTAGTATGTGATCTATCATATAGCCGGCGACACATCATACATACATGCACACTGACGCTTGTAATCCCCGAAGGGCTAGGCAGAGGTGTAACTAGTACACCGACATTTCACCGAGCTTATGACCGTCCCGTGATGAGATAATGCCTATCGCCATACCGTGCACAGTTCCAACCTCAAACAAATCAATATCAGTATAGTGGTTGCGTGCATAGGCTACAATACAAGTTAAGTGCTAGATTCAAATCTTGATGTCGGAGTAGTTTAACTATCAACTATCAACCGTACCCCTGATTATCATTAATACTGATAGGTTATAAATCAACATATATCTATTATTTAATGCATACTAGCGTCACTATATACCATTACGGGGAGACTGGCGTGAGCTTATGTGTATACACTATGGTACAAAATCATGCTTAATACTCTAACTCCAACTATTGCACGTTGTTTACGCACACCAACGACCACGATATCTGAAGTGAATACAACTAAACTAATTCTAGGCTCTCAATTTTCCGATAAAATTAAGAGGATATATCGCAATCCTAAAAGGAATTATGGTAAGCTCTATATGCAACATTTGAAATTATGGTGATTTATTCTAAATGAATATTAAGTGTAAGCTATAAAAGATTTCAAAGACAACAAATTATCAGAAAAAATTGAAGAGAAAAAGGAAAACACTGTTATTACTATTGTTACTCAGGAAGTAATACAACGTTAGAGCATTATTAATACGCCACGGATGATCGAACAAAAGCTCAGAGTCTGTGACTATCTGTGATTCAGTAATATTTATTGTCTACATTTTTACCTAGGTAATTAAAATTAATTATTACTGCGATTACTATCTATGCACATGCATTACGATCTTCAATAACTGTTAATGATATCAGGAACTGCATTATAATGTGACTTTGTATGAGATTTTTTCCCAATGCATTGTAATGCAATATAACAACTTTTGCATTCTTTATTAGAATGCAAAAGTAAAAAATCTGCGCTGTAGCATATGCTGCAGCACTAAGCTGAGTTTGGTTGGAGATTTTTGGTTTTTAGGTGTTTTTAATTTTTTTGTCTTCTTTTTTTATTTTTGTTTTAGTGAAAAACCAAATAAACTCTTTCTTTCTTCTTTCTATTACGGACATATCTTCTTTCATCTCTACCTTGGCCTTATTGGTATGCAAGACATTATGCATTTATATTAATGTTTTAGTCAAATTAAGTTACTCATTATTACAGCTAACTGTCACACACCTAGTCCTGATTCGTAACTAAACTAGTCTTGGGTCATGGGTATCAGACTAGACTACTGAGGATTTCTATTTTTCAACACTTAAACGGTGTGGGAATCCAACCCACAGCCTCTCGTTTCACAGCCGGCTACTCGCCAACTGCGCCACGGAGTATTATGCCTCAAAAGTTCCTCACGATATTTACCTTTATCGAAAAACAAGCGCAGATAACTATAAATACATGCCACACACATAACACCGAAAAGTTCGAGTATGTCCGAGTTAAAGTATGCCCTGGGAGTTGGAATGGATCCCGCGATATTCATCTCAGCTATGGTATCACTTGGATATTATATTATATTTATATTATTTTCTGTTAATCATTGGGTGTTTTCTTCCATCGGATGTAATCACATAGCAGCTTCCTTATACGGGCTATTAAAACCGCTGGGATTTTCTAATTAAGTTGTTTTTCTTCGCGCCATTAATTTGAGTTATTGGCACTAAAATTTAAAATCCGGAACAACCTTTGACTTATAAGCACATACAGTAACAATTTTATAACGTTGATAGAACCACTCACCACAGATGCACACCTTACAGTAACTTTATAGAATTATGATATGACTAATGTATGTTTTCTACCTTGTAAAATCGCCTGGTCATCCAACTCCATAAAAGAGAGTAATTTTAGTTTGATATTTCTATGTGCAAAAGCAAGCTGTAAATCATTTCTTTTTTTTTATACTGGCACGGCAAAGTGACCACACTGCACCTGATGGTAAGCGCAGTGCGGTCCAATTAGAGTATCGAGTAGCGAGAGGTGATCTATCCCCCGCTACTCAACACAATCATGCTGGCCTGCTTCTTCACACTACGCCATGGGCAAGAAGGTGAAGAAGCGGTCGAGGGTCTAGTGTCAGACTTCTCAGAATGCCGCAAAACGGCCAAACATCGTACCACAACTCTAGACCCCTGACAGAAACCGGATGTACACTGGCTGATCCCGGGACGTGACACACTTGCGTCTGTCACTATGGCGGGTTTTACACCCTGTGTACGATGGTCGCTATCCGGGCGGGTATGAATATTCTACCACCAGCAAATCACCATCTGATGATTTCTCAATATTAAACTACATAAACAAGTAAATGCATATAGCACTATAATGCAGGTTGGTTACATTTTTTCGATAAATATACCAACGAAATGCGTTGGTCTATACAGTGTCTTTTTTCCGGGTATGGGCTTTATGAATGTGGTTAGGTGTTAGTACACAACGCTGATCTAACGAGATTTGTAGGCTTCACATACTCTGGAGTTTATTGTTAATAATTATTAGGTATGATGATTTCTTCACAAGGATTTCATGAATTTATACGTAACTTTTTAAACACAGACATAATATTCCCTAACGCGGGGATCGAAATCGCCATTGGCCACTAGAAAGACTGAATCGTTGATAGCTTTAGATAAAGATTTAATTTTAGACTACAGCTACTATTGGGTTACCAAAAAATAAAAAAAAATCCTTTATATTTAGATATTGCGTCACACGCACTATTGAAAGAATTTGTGTTGAATTTTTTTAACAATGAAACTTTATAAAAGCATATTTTTACTGAAATTTTATCGTACAATGCCTGTATACATGTTCCTAAGGAAGAACTAGTTATTGATAACACTCTCTTAGTTATTAGTCGTATCACGTAAACAGCTGAGATTGCAGCAGATGCAAGCATGTGGATTACCATCTTCGGTGGCTTATCTGCTGGTTTACACGTACCACTTAAGAGGTTAATTATCTAAACTTCATTTTACAACTTGCGTATCTTAGAACGGAGAAAACTGCGAGAAAATTCTCATGAGAATTACTTTAATAAAACGTATTTTGTATAATACTTGTTTGCGATTTGTATATACTAATACTGTAAATATTTTTTTGTCAGGGGTCTAGAGTTTAGGTACGATGTTTGACCGTTTTGCGGACTTCTGAATACTCTGACACTAGACCCTTGACCGCTTCTTTACCTTCTTGCCCCATGACGTAGTGTGAATAAGCAGGCCGGCATGATTGTGTGTGAGTCGTTGTGCGAAGGTTTTTTTTTTAGTGCCTGGTTAGGCAGACGGGCCACCTGATGGTAAGTAGTCACCACCGCACATAGACTTCTGCAATGCCAGAGCACAGCAGAGCCGCTCCCTACCGTTAAATTACATACCATTACATTGTTTCTCGCTATTTGATACTCTGAATGGACGGAAAGGGCACTGCGCTTACCATCAGGTGCAGTGTGGTCACTTTGCCGTGCCAGGATAAAAAAGGACTATGAATTAAGTAATGATGACTTAATATAGATCATAAACAAAATATATTGTGAAATTATTTATTGTAATGATTTATACAAAACAATTACTATTAATGACAACGATATCTGTTGGTGCAGAAATATTATCTAACGGCAATCAAATACAAGATAATGTTATGTTGAGTCATTAAAAGATACAATAGACGGGAACAGCGATTGTAGACAGTTAGATACAGTTGAAAAGGAACATATGTATAAACATATGTATGAGAAAAGGTTTATTTGAAAAATAACACAGGTTGACACAAATTTTGGGTCTGACTTCTTAATGTTACATTTTGGTTTCTTAGGAAAATATTTATTTTTAATCAAAGTTTGTAGAAACCTATATTTCTAATTCTAAGAAATATTGCCTATTTTCTCATAATTATATAAAAAAATATTATAAAACAAATTGTTTGCTAAACATGAGTAATTTTACTAAAGAACAATGCTTAATCATGTTGAAAAATTTACATCAAGTTTAAAAATGAATATTTTTTGTAATTTCTTTATGTTAATTTGGATTTTCTCGTACTTAATCCCAAATCATTCACAGTCTATCACATCTTGGGAAGAACGCTCCCCTTATATTATCTTTGAACTGGTCCAAGTGAGCATGCATCATAAAGATTATGGGACATTCTGCATTTTAAATTTTTCAAACAGTTTCACTCAACACTTCGCAATTGTCAGCTCTTATTTTTAATTTAGAAGACGTATTAGAATTGAGGCCAATTGCCATTAATTGTGATGATTTTTTCCGTATAATAATAATTATTATAAAAATGGCAAAATTAAATAGCAGCAATAGCCTAGTTAGTAGTAATACGGACTATCGACACGATAATCGTATTGTTCGAAACCAGTCCAAATGGCATACACCTCTGAGTTTTCTAAAGTTACGTATGTTTGTTGCTTTAACGGTGAAGGAAAACATAGTGAGGAAACTTGCATACATGAGAATTGTTATACGAATTTCAAAGGTATGTGAAGTCTACCAAACCGCATTAGGCTAGTGATGGACTAAGGCCTAACCCCTCTCATTAGTAGAGGAGGCCCGTGCCCAGCACTGGGACAGTATTAAATACAGTGCTAGTATTTTATATGATTATAATAATAGTTATTTAATTGAAGAAACGAAAATATTTACTAAATAAAACTAAATAAATCAACATCTTGTTTACACTGTCTTGAACACATTTTTGACTCAGGGATACTCAAAAACGGTTGTTGTAGCTGTGATGGTCAAGTAAACACTCACTACTGTACCCACTACTCGAATGATTTGCTACTTGTCGCTATTTTGATTCAAAGTGCTACCACCTGCTTCTCATAGAATCAATAAAAATCTTCAAAGTTACTTATTGACGCAAAACAGACAAAAGCAAATTTTATAAGTTGAAATTGAATATGTTGATTCATTTTCGATGCATGGGATCAGAATTTTAGCATTAAACATGTCTGTTTTAATGGTTGTTTAAATGCTGGGTTTCCCCAAAAAAAAGTTTTTTTTGTCGACCTGTGTAATACACACATACGTCATCGAAGGCCCTTCACTACAATTTGAACAAAAGTACATGTGTTTGTTTGTGAACCGCCTCTGTAGTACGGAAGGCGTTACCACTTGATGGCAGCCAATGTGGCCGCCATAACGGTTTGACAGAGGTGTTCCAATCCCCTCCCAACTGACCACCGCTACATCAAAACTGTACTTGCTAGTTTCAATTCGCAAATATGACATATTGCTAACAATATATAATATAACACTGAAATATTACTATAAATCTCATGGAACAGAGCTACGTATTTTTTAATATTGTCATGCACCTATCCTGCTTTTCTCTGCATCACTTTAAGCTTGATTAGAAGATAATATATTTGTCATTAAGTCCGTTCATTCTTATAAATAAATAAGCTGCTGTTAAAAATATTGAATTGCTTTTAGCAGATACGAAAGAGATTTAAGTAGATATTGTATTATTGAAAGAGATTTAAATAGATATTGTATTATTGAAAGAGATTTAAATAGATATTGTATTATTGAAAGAGATTTAAATAGATATTGTATTATTGAAAGAGATTTAAATAGATATTGTATTATTGAAAGAGATTTAAATAGATATTGTATTATTGAAAGAGATTTAAATAGATATTGTATTGTTGTATTATTTGTAGAGTCTAAAGTTGTGATGTGTATAACCTTATTCTTGAGATAATGAATGCAGTGCAGTCAATAATTCGAAAGCCGCTAATAACTTTAATCAATAGCTTCATCGCAAGATTCTATTAAAAATTGTAAAAGTGTTGTTGTTCATTCATAGAAAACTATATAATTCGTTCTTTCGCCTCCTTAAGAAGCCTCCAACGTAGTAACATGAAATACGTTAAGTTATGAATTACATATTTGGGATTCACTTCACGCAGAAGTATTTCATTTATATTGACTTGACTAACGTTAGTTAGGATGGGTATTAGTGTCGTGTTATATTTACAAACACTTCACGGACAAGTGATTTTGTTACCACGTATTTAAATCAATATACTATAAAATCAACTCGCCGAGAACTAGAAACATAAGTTTTATTACGTTAAATATTTAAGCTCTTGTATGTGCCTTCTGGTCAACAATGTTGGTTTAGAGACTTGAGAGTTTAGGACTGAGCGTTATCTATACAGCTATTAAGTGAATACGGCCAAATAAGTGGAGAGAGATAAAGCGAACATGCGGCCAGCAGTCGTCTTTGTCGAGAATTTTGATTGGTCTACGTCACAGGAGCGAAAAGAAATAGGTATTGGCCGCAGAGTCACTTGGTCTCTTTCTACAAAAATTGTAAAGATATTGCATAATGCATTATCTATGTCTATGGTTTAAACAAAGCTGCAAAGCATAATACATTGTAATTGACATGACCATAGATAATAAGCGATACTCTTTCAGTTATCGTTGGGACTTTCCATAGTATTTATTCGTAGTCACTGATAATATTTTCGCTTGCATCTGTCTATGCATTCGTTGCGCCTCTACGACTCGGATTGGAGATACCTGACTATAAATACGTCTGTATGTGTCCTTAACGCATCGTTGCACCCAATATTTGTACCGAAATGTATATCAAATTAATGGTATAATTAAAAAGGTGCGTTGTGCACGCGCCGTTACATTCGTGTACCTATTATGGCCAATTCGGTAACGGCACAAACTAACGGACGTTATTTTATTACACACGCGATTTTAACAACCTTTTCAGATCGCGTATATGCCTTTTCTTTACCGAACATAGATAATTTTTTTCATACTCATATGTATTAAGTATGCTTGAGTTCATTTGTGTCCTAATAACCGTTTTATTGCAATTACAGGGTCTTTAATGATCGATAAGTGTGTGTAGTTTTTTGTGATATTTAATTATAATTCAATTTTATAAACCGTTTTACATATGGCACGAATAGTGAACCTACATTTTTTATTCTGAGATTAAATTAAGAAGACGTTTTAAAATGACTTCTGCATATAGTTTATAATATATAAAAGAAGAAACTGACTGACTGATCGATCAACGCACAGCCTAAACGGCTGAGGTTAGGGACTTAAAATTTTGACAGTAGGTACCTTTTATGACGTAGGCATCCACTAAGGAAGGGTTTTTGGAAATACCACCCTTAAGGTGGTAAATTAGGGGAAGAAAATTTGTATGAAAATCCGTCATGTTTGAAGTTAAACGCATGAAAATTGGTATTTTGTATTGTATACTTTTTCTCCCAAATATGACATCCACGCGGGCGGACAGCTAGTAGTTTATAAAAAAAGCTTGCCAACTTCAACGTCATGCCATACAAACATAGTTATTATAAATCTCTGAGTAAATATGAAATTAATGTGCTTATACGGACTCATTAAGTCGCGCTTCGTCGCAATGGATAGTACTACTTCAAATTAACATAAACACATTTAAAATCTCATACTGGAAATAGCCCTCAAATTAGTATGTATTCGATGGCACGAAGACATAAAATGACTATAAAATTATCAAATCCTCAGACAGTTCAAAATGAATTTCTTTAGACTACTATAGATTTACGTCCTAACAATATAATAATACAAACAGAATCCCGTTTCTACTTCCAAAGAAAATACCAGCATGACAATTAATTTTAAATTTTAAGACATAAAATCATTAATAACTTATGATGAAGCAATATTATTGCTATTATAAGACTCTTTGTATTGAAGATACTCGGGAACAATTAAAAATATTGACAGTGATTTGAAGATCGTTACGTTAAACTTGGAAAAGAACCTCTCTCGGAATGACTATGTCAGACACGTCTCGGTTCAATATGACGACTATATCTGAGACCACGCGAGGCATTCATGACTGTTCTGAATTATGATGACCGATCGCGTATAAAATAGTAAATTGGCAATGTAATATGTGACAGGTCGTCTACTAGAAATAATGAACCGGACCAAAAACAAGCCCGCTGAGTTTGATTCGCTGGATTCTCTCAGGACTACTGGGTCGCGCGGCGTATATCCAGCGGTAATGTAAGCCCGCTGCACTGAGTTTGTTTCGTCGGGTCCACTCAGGTAGGGTCGCATTTGGATCCGGTGGTAGTTTCTAAAACATGAGACGTCTCGGATATACCCATGGTCCATATCAAACCCACTTAAAAAATATATATTATTTTTATTTGAATTGTATTTCCCTGATAATATTAAAATAAAAACCTAATAACAATTATAAATACATTATAAATTATTAAGGAAATTGCTAGTGTATTGATGATGCTATGTATACATAAGCTGGTATGCTGTCTGTATTTTTTTTTCCTTTTTAATGTACTGACTAGTCATAAGAGCTATGTATGTATGTATGTTGCCTACATGGTTAATAAACGATTTCATTTCATTTCTCCACACTCTCCGTGTTCAGTAGCTCTCGACACATCTCGTCTAATTGTGGTGCGGGCTAATATGTACTGTTAGCGTAGTTCCCATTTATTAGAAATATATGTAGAAGGTATATTGCAGGTATTTTAGAAAATAATTGTGGGTAGATTAATAAGTTATGGGCGGAGCTGGGTGAACGTTTGCAATAAAAAGGCACGCGCCGCTGCATTCGGGGACAGTCCATTCTCGGTCTGTCCACAGTACGGTTGAGGTGTGCAATCAGTTCACATCGCCCTATACCGCTATTGGTCTGGTGCCAGTGCAGCATAGAGGGTTATGCTATCTGTGCGCACTTGAGACTTATTGGAAAGTGGTATTTGGTTCGTGCTGACATGGGATCAAGTCAACACGCATTAACCTCTCATGTCTCAAAAGGATACCGATGGCCAGAAAAATGTAATAAGTAGGGAGTATATACAAGCAAAAAACTATTTTATTTCCATTACATTAAAGTTAAAAATCGCATTTAAGAACGGCGACTACATTTTTTTTGTCGCGGGGAAAGCGTTTTTCTTACTGCCGCTCGCTCCGGAGGGAAGCGGATTAAGAATAAAACGGGTATGCTGGACTAGCCGGTCTTACAACCCAGCATCCCCCTCGCACGGATGATGGCTGTCCGTGCTACCGCTGGGCCGAGTCCCTAACCCCTATGAACACCCCACCCGACACTACCAGCTAAAACCCCGCGGTGGCCTTCTTCGGCGCTTGCGGAGCGATCCCGGGGTATTCTAAGGAGTGCTAGAATTGCACCCGGAATCGCCCCTGCGCGGTGCTGCGTAGCAGCCCATCTCCATGGAGGGCTAAGGAGCCCCCACGCACCGAACAACGTTAGCGAACGAGGCCTTACCACCCGCGCTGCCGTCCATCTCGGGGTCGCACGATGCTCCGAATTTGGGAGTGCATCGATACGGGCTGACTGCCCTCCGCTGCGCGCCCGCGACCCCCGATGGCCCCTATTAGTCGCCTCGTACGACAGGCAGGGGTTACCGTGGTGGAATTCAAACACCCCCGTTCCACAGGGCGGGAGACGTTGGTCAGTCGTCCACCCGGCGCCTCCTACGTCTTCTCTGGCGGCGGGCGGGATCATATCGTTCCAGATCCCTCTCAGCACTCTCCTTCTGCGAGATGTCGTTCTCGCAAAAGTGGGCCACCGCACGCCAGGACCTCCGGCTGGCGACCATGGACGACACCACGGCCGGCAGCGAGAGGTCTCCTCTAACGACTGCTCTGAGAGCGCTGCGCTCTTCGTCCCAGGCTGGACACTCCTCCAACGTATATTGGGCCGTGTCCTCGCGGCAGTTGCCACAGTGGTGGCACACGGCGGACACCTCCTTTCCGATCCGACACAGGAACGAACTGAAACACCCATGGTCCGTTAATACCTGTGTCAGTCGGAACGTAGGCGCCCCGCGGCGCCTGTCTAGCCATCTCTTTAGGACATGACGCACTGCTGCGACAGTCCTCAAGCCAGCAGTTGGGCTCTCCAGCCTGGAATGCCACTCCTCCACGGCGGTTCTGCGAAACCGGGCCGCAATCTCCCTCGGGGCCAGTCTCTCCTGACGGCGACTGGACGCCTAAGAACGGCGACTACTGCCAGTATTTGTCCGCTGGCCGGCAAGCGACTGATACATGACTGGTTTAAAGCCAATCGTCTGGACCGGGACTGATGTTATTTATAGCTTTGCTATTTTGAGAGATTTCTTAACTGCAAAACAATAAAAAAAAACTAATATTTACATCACTGATATACTACAGCATATTAACAACAATAATGAGGGTAGTCAGTGAAGGTTAGTAAACACCACGGTTCGACGCATTTATTTCAAATATGTATTTAACAGGCAACACTAATGTGCGATCACGTTTACGACGGGACGTGGTACGCGCGACAACACAACTTATGACACCCTTTCAATTCAAAGTACGTACTTGTAATATCGACAAAATATATTTATTTGCCGACGCGACGCCTGGACACAAGAAGTAGCGAAGAAAGTCGTAATGTTTGACTTGAGCACGCGTCTTGCATAATTTCGATTCTCGGGAGAAGTCAAAGGGATGGTGTTTTGTGTATCGACGTAAACGCACTTGCATTTTAAACAAGCTTTGCTGATTGGAAGGTATTTCATACATATTTGTATTAGATGGCGACCGCCGTACACATTATGAGGAAATACCATAGGGACTCGTTCCATTTGCTCTTCGATATCAGCCAGCGTATACCCAGTTACGGCAGAGGCAGTTGACTTATCTCTGATTTCCCCTCATGGTCGACATTATATTTGCAATGGATATGCCTGTTCCTTGATAAAAGAAAATCCTTTCAGAGACAAATAAGATAATAAATAAATACACCCAACGGTCGCATATATAGGTCTGACTCCACACTAGGTAAAACCTGTATCGTAGGTACCAGGAACTAGCAAAGACTACGGTCCCACAACACCCAGATCCGAAACATATACATCTCTTACACAAACATTGTCTTGTGCGGGAATCGAACTCACGGCCTCTCGTTTCACAGCCGGCAGCTCACCCGCTGCGTCACGGAGGCTGTCAAATATAGTTAATAATAATAAAATATAATATAGCTTTCATCTATACTAATATATACATCTGTAGCGTCTGTCTGTGTTATGTTCGTTGTAACGCCTAATATCCATGTTAACTAATATCCCGCGGGGACGGTACTTGTTTTCCGGGATAAATATCGCCTGTGTCAGTCTCTGATCCCTAAACTACCACTATGCAAAATATCATGTCGATCCCTTGCTCTGTGAAAAACAAAGATATATCCCACTGTGCCTATCTCTGTGCCAAATTTCAACCAGATCATTCCATTCGTGGTAGCGAGATTGAGTAACAAGCATCCGTCCAAACATTTGCATTTATAATATTATTAGGATAGTAGGATTATCCTTTTGTCATAAACTAGTCAGCCTAGCCTAGCCTATTATTATGTAATGGGATCAAAAATAGGTCAAGCTGAAAATCAGCGCTGTAGTAAATGATGCAGCATTAAGCTGAGCTTGATCCTTTTTGGTTTTTCACTGTAATGTGCATTTTCTGTTATGTTTTTTTTTTTGTTTTTATTGAAAAGCCAAATAAACTCTTTCTTTCTTTCTTTCTATTATTAGACAATATCAATCCTAACATACCGACTCACCTCAAACATATTTTTAGTAAATGGTGCAATTAAATTAACTTAGTAGTAGGCTAAATAAGTTGGGTGATTAAATGGAGGAGTCGCAGTGTATGTACAGTGGGTGTGTAATGAGCGCGGAAGGGTGCTAAGCGGTGTCTTTGATTGCAGCGGTCACTCACCTAATAGACTACGCCGGGGTACAGCAAATTTTATGTAATAATACACAGTCAGGTCATAAGTATTGTCACACAGTAAAAACTTTTATTTTAGAATGCTGGCCACAAAAAAGTTTATTGAATTCGAATTTCAAATTGTTCATGAAAATAAAAATGTATACTTTGCTGTGAAGCTGTGAAGGCGCGAATTCAAAGAAATCCCAAACGTAAGCAGAAACTGTTGGCCCTTCAGATGGGGTTAAGCAGAACCACGGTGAAAAGGGTGTTAAATGAAGACTTAGGGCTTCGGGCATATCGAAGAAAAACAGGACATCGTTTGAATGCTCGTCTAATGGACCTAAGACTGAAGAGATGCCGCGCTTTGTTGAAGCGGTACGCGGGAAAAAAATATCGGGAAATACTTTTATCAGATGAAAAAATTTTTACCGTAGAAGAGAGCTACAAGAAACAAAATGATAAGGTGTACGCACACAGTAGTAAAGAAGCGAGCAACCGTATTCCGCGTGTCCAACGAGGTCATTTTCCATCCTCGTTCATGGTATGGTTGGGAGTTTCTTATTGGGGCTTAACAGAGGTACATTTTTGTGAGAAAGGTGTAAAAACGAATGCAGTTGTGTATCAAAATATAGTCCTGACGAACCTTCTGGAACCTGTTTCTCATACCATGTTTAATAACAGGCACTGGGTATTCCAACAAGATTCGGCGCCAGCTCATAGAGCGAAGAGCACACAAGACTGGCTGGCGGCGCGTGAAATCGACTTCATCCGGCACGAAGACTGGCCCTCCTCCAGTCCAGATTTGAATCCGTTAGATTACAAGATATGGCAACACTTGGAGGAAAAGGCGTGCTCAAAGCCTCATCCCAATTTGGAGTCACTCAAGACATCCTTGATTAAGGCAGCCGCCGATATTGACATGGACCTCGTTCGTGCTGCGATAGACAACTGGCCGCGCAGATTGAAGGCCTGTATTCAAAATCACGGAGGTCATTTTGAATAAACTTTAGTGTCATAAGAATCTATGTTTTGTTAAGTTCATTTTGGTATATAAATGGTTACATAATGAATAAACTTGTTTCAATTATTTTATATTAAACATGTGACAGAATTTATGACCTGACTATGTATTTAGAGTAAAACATATTTTAGGTGCAATACAATAACCTATGTTAAGAACTATTGTAAATGATTATATTACTAGCTATAACCAAACTAGTTTTTGTTTCTGGTATACAAATACTAGCCTCGTATAAATGCGTGGTAAAATTCCTGAATCTAATGCTACAGTAAGCCTTCCTAAAACTTTGAAGGAATCCATTTTTTTTAGTGCCTCTATAGGCAGACGAGCAGACGGGCCACCTGATGGTAAGTAGTCACCGCCGTCCATAGACTTCTGCAATACCAGGGCACAGCAAAGCCGCTGCCTACCGTTAATAACGTACTTAGATATCTAAGTCTAAGTAGATATCTAAATATAAGATTTTGCAAGTTCAATCTAATCACAGCGGGTAAACATTTTGCAGAATTTTAAAGTATTATGAAGTTTTAAGGTCAACCAACGTTTGTTATTCATATATCGCAAATGTGTCGTGATGTAGCCATTCAAAAAGTACGATTTCATGCAATTGACCGCTACGCACAATTTTATGCAAATTCGGAAATGCCATAAACTCAAACATAGGAAGAAATGGAAACGGTAATGTAACGGCTAGACGAATCACGCTCTACTTGTCAGACGAAGTAAAAGTTGGGCGCAGACAGCACAATTTTGTCACACTATTAGATGAATACAAATGCCGAGTTAATCGTTCGGATGCCACACGATGTCGTCTGGGTCATTGCGTAAGCAGATTTAAAAATATTACAACATCAAATCCGAGACCAATGGATTGTTGTGAATGTGAAGAGTACGATTCCGGTGCGGACTAAAATTAAATTTTCATTTATACTACGTTTTTTCTACGTTATATTAATAATAATAATAATAGTATTTCTTATATAATTTTTCGTGAGTTATTTTTACTAGTTGTTTTGCGGTGAATATTATATACATAGTTTGTTCTTATGCTAACATTAGCATCTGTCTATGAATCAATACTATTAAATATAAATCCGTAAAAGTTTTTTAATTCATAAAAAGTACACCGATTTCAATAAAAATCAAATTATGCGTCCCTATAAAATTGGAGGGTTGCCCTCGATTTTTCTGAGATCCCATCATCAGATCCTGACTTGGTGCCAATGGGACCACCTGGGAAGTATACCCTTTTAAACAAAAAAAGAATTTCTCGAATCGGTCCAGGCGTCTTCGAGTTCGTCCTCCTCCTTTTTTTGAAGTCGGTTAAAAATAAATTGAACGAATACTTTCTTGAACTAAGATCAGAAAATGTTATAACTTGAAAACGCTTTTACTTAACTGCTATGCTATTATGTACTATCTGCACAATTCGAAAGAGAAACTCGAATATGGTCGTTAGGTATTATTAAATTTAAATTTTATCGAGAAATATTCTTTATAGCTTTTAGTTCTTGATTTCTATTGTCTTTCTTAAAATGTATCGAACAACATGAGATCACTTAATTAATGCAAACAATATTGTATTTCCACGTGTAAGAATTTTAGTAATAATAAACTTATTTTTGTCTATAATATATTAGTTGATGCCTTAACCGATATGCACTCTAAACAGAGAATCTACCGTTATTGTCGTCGGCATAAACAAAAATACTTTCTCTGAACCATCTGTATATATAAAAGAAGAAACTGACTGACTGACTGACTGACTGACTGACTGACTGACTGATCGATCAACGCACAGCCTAAACGGCTGGGGTTAGAGACTTGAAATTTTGACTGTAGGTACCTTTTATCACGTAGGCATCCACTAAGGAAGGGTTTTTGGAAATACCACCCCTAAGGGGGTAAAATAGGGGATGAAAGTTTGTATGAAAATCCGTCATTTTTGAAGTTAAATTCATGAAAATTTGTATTTGGCATTTTAGTTAAAAATAAAAAATATATGTTTCAGGATTTTTGGAAATTCCGCCCCTAAGGGGGTAAAATAGGGAATGAAAGTTTGTATGAAAATCCGCCATTTTTAAGTTAAACGCATGAATATTGGTATTTTGTATTGTATACTTTTTCTCGCAAACATGACCTCCACGCGGGCGGAGCCGCGAGCAACAGCTCGTTTTTACATAAAATTTCATTGTTAATTATATACGCACTCACATCTGTAATCCCTGAAGGGGTAGAGTACACTCACCTTTTACCGGGCTTATTACTGTCCCAAGATGTGATAGGAGGCTAGCCTATCGCCATGCCGGGCACAATTTCAATCTCCAGGGTGATACCAGGGTAAACCCAATATCACTTTCACCCGACTCAGAAATCGAACCCGAGACAGCAAACAGTCATTGTTAATCAATAATTTTGAAATACACTTGATTAATATGTCAAAAAAAATGTAATTCAGTAAGCTGGGACAATTGCAGCAAAATATTTCAATAATTTAAAGATGTTGCAATTTGATGCACGCAGTGTCGTCAGTCGTTCTAGTTGCATTCTGATTAACTCACTACTGGATTTCATAGACATGTTTATGGACGATTACAGGCGTTGCATGACAAACAACCCTTTTTTCTAGATCCCGTTTTATTTGCTGAATTATACTAGTTAGATCATCAAAAAAGATTTTAAAAATCCGTACCTCATGAATATCAATTGCATTTTTATTAATGTAATGATCAATAATAATTTGTGGGAAACTGTAAGCCTTAAAATTCTTATCGCAATCAACATGCTCCTAGCCGATTTAGTCAAAGATACTGTTTCAGGTTATAAGATTATTAGCTGTTGCTTGCGGCTCCAGGTGGTGCTCCCCGTGGAGGTCATGTGTAATGTCATAGTGTAATTTTTCTTGCAATTAAAATAGCCTATATTAATCAGTGATGATGTAGCATTCAAATGGAGGAAGAATCTTTAAAATCAGTCCAGTACTTTTTGAGCCAATTCGTTACAAACATACTTACATACAAATCTTTCCTCTTTATAATATTAGTATAGATTAAGATGGCGAAACAATATCTTATACAAAACCAAATATAAATACCCACAATCTAATAATATAATATATAGTAATACTAGCCCTGTATTAAACATTTTGCCACTGCTGGGCACGGGTTACATCTTAGTCCACCACGCTAGCCTAATGCGTGTTGGTAGACTTCACATACCTTTGAATTTCTTGTGAGAATTCTCAGGTAGTAGTAATAATTCCCTCCCTCCTATGATCCTGGGTCCTTTAGGCGTAATGTGAAGAAGCTAAACAGCAGGCCGGCATGATTGTGTTGAGTGGCGGGGGATAGACTGTCTCTCGCTACTTGATACTCTGTCTGGACGGCACTGCGCTTACCATCAGGTGCAGTGTGGTCACTTTGCCGCGCCAGAATAAAAAAAAAAGGTAGAAAAGTCAGAGGTGTATGCTATTTGGGCTGGGTCTCGAAGATAAGACTTTCTTCTTGACAGGCCGTGCCACAACCAACTAGGCTATCGCTGCTGCACAGTCAAATTAATATGAAGACTAAAGGACTGGTACGTTCAGGTCAGCAATCGTACGAAAACGTATAGGCATAATGTTAGCAACATCAACAAAACTATAGAAGATGGATATTTAAAAAGGCACAAATACAATGTTTACCACTATATTGATTAATTTACATAACACTGTTACACATCTCAGTGCTTAATATTCACACAACCGCATGTCAGAATTTACTTAAGCCTTCTCTTTATAATGAATCTACCAGCATTACCCTCTAAGCTGAACTACGCGACCATTGAACTGTTTACACTTCCTTACTGGCCCGCAAACGTCCCACGAATATCCTGGCCATCAACTTCTTCAGTCATCTTCAGTCTTCTTCACAACTCAACTAACCCCGGAGCGCAGAAGGCACTCCGTTTTATGCTAAACATTTACTACTCCCCACTTAGGTTGTCATGGTTAATGTACCCGCAACTATTCTCCTAAGTACCTTCGGTATTTCTAATAATTGGAAATACCCTAATAATAAGTACTGAACTCACGTCCTTGGAACATGTACTTTTTATTCCGCTTCACCGTCGTTAAATACTAACCAGTTTTCTATGCAAGAACTGCCGCATATTAAAATGGAACAAACGTAGCTTCCTCAGCTAAGTAATTCTAGATTCTCCACTTATTGCATCATGTATGAAACAAATTCTTATGCGTCTGCGTGATAACGTATCTTAAAGAATTACGAAATCCCATTTTTACCAAGTGCATACTAATGTGAAAGAAAGGTGCGCCAAATTCAGTCTTACAAGAATACAGATGAGCAATTGAACTTAAATTACAAACGCATCTATACTTTCCAATGTTCATATAAGATTCTGTCATTGCAAAACATGTTAGGAGTAAGTTGATCAGTTCGCAATAGTGTATAAAAGTAAATAGTAATTAAACATGTAATATTATTTACTACGAATTTGTTGGTACGCACTTTGGCCAGGAATAATATTTATACGGTGTCTTATAAGTAGTTCCCTTCTCAATATTGGGTAATTTATGTATTTTCAACTTTCTCAACAAAAAATTGGCAAATATATAGTCTTCAGTTATAAAACTAGTAAATAAATCACGTATCAATTAAAAAGCAGCTAATTAGCTAACACTAATTCAGTTTTAGAACACCTCAGACCTAAAATGTCAAGAACTTTATACTACGCACATTAGATATTGCATATTATGTTAATTATTAGATTTGAATTGATAGATGCACCACAGATCCGGATAGCCGGGCTTCATTTATCCAAGGTTAAATCTACTATGACAAAAATATTTCACTTTCGTAAATATACTCAACAGATTATTTGAAATTGAATAAAATTTTAATGTTTTACATATTAAATACACGCATAAGTAATATAGATTAGCCCCGTCCTTTCCGATCGATTGTTGCGAAAATATTTCGATAGCAGTGGCGAAAATTAAAATAGAATAATGAATTAAGTCAATATTTGGATTGGAATACCTAATTTTGTAATAAATTTATGATAATTTGTGGAAACGTACTAAATACGGCAACTTGCTATCATTTGATGATGCATAATTATAAAACAATATACACATGCCAATACATTGGGAATAAATACACCCAACAGTCACACACATAGTTCTGACCCCACACTAGGTAAAACCTGTATCGTGGGTATCAAGAACTATGAGGGACTACGGTCCCACAACACCTACACCCGAAAGAAATCTGTCTGTCACACAAAAACTTGTCTCGGTGCGGGAATCGAACTCGCGGCCTCTCGTTTTACAGCCGGCTACTCGCCCGCTGCGCCACGGAGGCTGTCAAATAGCTAGTAAATATCTTATATATATTCAAACGAGCAATTCTTTTGTTTCAATTGTTTTTTTTTTCAAGTTAATCTATAATATTAAGATAGTAGTAAAATGCCATTTTATACAAAAATGCCATCTCATAAATCTTTGGGGTACTTGCATTGTTGCTATCGTATTAGGGTATTTCGTATTATGTTAAACATTGTATTTGTGCCTTTTTAAATATCCATCTTGCATAGTTTTATTGATGTTGCAAACAATTAGTCCGAAAAACACGAGTACACAATAAAGTAATTACCGAGTAAAGCTCGGTTGCCCAAGTACTTCAATATTTAATTCACATTTAAAAAGGTATTTCATTACCTCACTTCGCATAAATAGTAGACCATTTTCACATAGTATAGTATATTTAATATTACCTTATAAATATCTACAGTTGTAGCAATATATTGATATATAATATGATGACACAGACACATTTAGTAATAAATCTGTTAGACGCTAATAAATTCGCCGTCAAAATATTTGTAACAGCATTCCAAAAGTCAAGGTTTATTAGAGCAACTGTTGTTTCTATTAGTATCTTCACGTAAACACGTAATACATATTTAATCAATTCTGATAGATGGGCATGGAAAATCTGGTGAGGACAAAAATGATTATGGCCAAAAGCAGGAACCTTTGATAACTTAAGGCTGTTTATCGCGCAAATGCTAAGAAATATGTCAAGTTTCCAGAATTTTCTGAGAAGTCAGTTGACCTTAACATTATCTATATAAAAATATAAAATATGGCTCCATTACAAAACTTTTATTATTCACGTGTATCCTATGTTAAAATAAGTGTTATAGAATTACAAAACGTTCCTAACATTTAAAATAACAAATAAGAACCATAAAAAAGCTGCAATTATGGGGATCGAAACCTTCACTAACAGATATTTGTTTGTCAATTTCATTGGCTTTGGGTAGAGTCTTTTAATACAAAATTAGAACTTAAGTCTATAGTCAGAACATTGTTTAATATTATTTGTACCTGACTACCTCTTGTCATTAAAAAAAAGGATAGCATCCCTTCACCTAACCTACGTATCGATATGTTTCTTTTTATCCTGGCACGGAAAACGACCAACCACACTGTAGCTGATGGTAAGCGCAGTGCCGTTCAATTAGAGTATATAGTAGAGGGAAAAATAACTGTTCTCCATTATTGTCTGCCAATGACCATAAATGTTGTGAAGCTTTCCAAACGCCGAAACTAAAAAAGGAAAAAAATGGATTGAATGTTGTCGTTATTTTTGTATAAATAAATAGCTTGATAGATTTAAACATATGAGATGTGAGATTCGTCTTGATTGTAGAATGGATATAGAGACCCTATATGGATCCTCCACTCCACTCAAGACCGGGAGAAGTGGTGGCGTCTAAGTACAAACAGGTACTCTGGCTCTATGTCGGGATAGTGCCAAATCGAAAGAAAGAAGCTCACTTTTTGACAGACTCCGTGGCGCAGTAGGCGAGTAGCCGGTTATGAAACGAGAGGCCGTGGGTTCGATTCCCACACCGGGACAAATGTTTGTGTGCCAGATAGATATTTGTGTCGGGTCTGGGTGTTGTGAGACCAAAAGTTTCTCGTAGTTACTGATACCTACGACACAAGACTCGTATCTTAATGTGGGGTCGGGGCTAGGTGTGTGACTGTTTCGTGTTACTTATTTATTTCAAATCGTCGTGTGGGATTTCCTCTTAAACATACTGCGAAACTGGCTTTTAGATTTAACCTTATGTTTCTCTCATATCCATTATGTAAATTATAATAATTAATAATTTTTAGTGTGTGTATACAACCAACTCTCCATTTATTTTGTCATCTATCCAAATAGTTTGACATTTGCCTAATTTTAACATATTGACAACGTTTACATGAAAGTAAATTATAATATACGGTCAAATGTCTTTATTGTTTATAGATAGGTTAGTTGATTGCACTTTGTTTAATTTAATCCAGTGTCTCATAACATATTTACAGATATAAAACTTAATCCTTTATTAAGACAGCCTTTGTGGCGCAGCGGGCGAGTAGCCGGCTGTGTAACGAGAGGCCGTGGGTTCGATTCCCACACCGAGGCAAATGTTTGTGTGACAGACAGATATTTGTTTCGGGTCTGGGTGTTGTGGGACCGTAGTCCCTCGTAGTTCTTGATACTGACAATACAGGTTTTACCTAGTGTGGGGTCAGCACTGTGTGTGTGAATGTTGGGTGTCTGTATGTATCAAAATAAAATAAATAAATCGAAAATATATAACTCTATAATAGATGAATAGAGCTTTAAAAAAATATTTTTAATTTGTCTTTTTGTAGTGTTGCTTATAAACATTACCATAATTATAAGATATTTTATACAAACTCGTATTCTAAAAAGTCCAGGAAGCGATTTAGTTCTGGCGGTGGCACGCTTCGCCGCCGACCATCCTACCATATCGTTCTCCTCATGCCTTCGACAGAGCATAAGAAAATGAGCTTTAAATATTTAACCATAAGTTTGTTAGAACATGGTAGATCGACTTAATACCGCTGTCACGTGTCTTACAATTAATATGATTGCTTTAAGTGAATGAAATATGTTTAATAAGAAAAGTACATTTTTGATATAGCAAAATAGGGTTTCTAGTTGGTTTTATACTCACTGAAGCCTTACAACTTTAATAGATTTAACGGAACGCATATCTTTATGACTCTAGGTTGGTCTAACCAAAATCTCTCTACATGAAAGTTTTTAAAAGCAAAAATAAATGCAATTATTTCTCGAAGTATAATTATTAAAAAGTCAACAAACTTGTTCGCTCTATTACTTCATTAATAGATTTTTTTAAGTAATTTACTTTGCGTTAAGCTACCTCTTACTACTATAGTTTAAAGCATGTACCTACAAGGCACATACGGATTCCCATATATTCTTTTAATTATAAACTATAACGGGTCTATGAGGTGAAATAAAAAGGGCTTTGAACATGTTTTATTACTACAAAACAAGTCTACTAATTTAGAATTGAATATAATGCAGAATATGACGGCAACCAATTAAAAATACGTTTAAACTTAAATAATGAAATAAAAAATCACAAACTGTGGTTTGAATCCAGTTATAATTCGAAAGATGTAGTAATATAAATAAAAATAGTAGCTAGCAGTCTAACGAGAAGCAATGGGTTTGATTCTCACACCGAGACAAATGTTTGTGTGAGAAATAAATATTTATTTAGGGTCTAAGTGTTAAGGCACCAAAGTGCCTCATAGTTCTTGATACTCATGACACAAGTTTGACCTAGTGTTGGGTCAGGTCTGTGTGTGTGACTGTTGGGTGTATTTGTTATTTATTCTTTTGAATAAGTTGATTAAGTGTGTGTAGAGCTCGCGCCTTGGAGGTTCTGTACTGTTATTTGAACTTAATGTTTATTAGATTTATTTCTACACTTGTGCCATAGGACTCCGCAGCACCTAATTTTAAGAGATTACAAGTCACACTCTGAGTATAGATGATCAGTCAGTTAAAAATGCATATTGAAAGACCATCTGCTATTACCATTTTGTAAAAATATGAACTAAAGTTCGAGTTAACTAAAATAAATATAGATTATAAATAAAGTATATGCTCACTTCTTTTACAGATAACAACAAAGCGTGAAAATCGCCATAATGAAGACTTAAGGTATGCAAATGATTATACTAAAACAGTTTATTGAAGTTATACTTCTTTAGGCGTGTTATGAAAAAAATATGAGAGTGAAATTTTAAAATGCGCGTGACACAAAAGTTACACCTCTGAAATTGTCCTAAGTACCAGGCTAGCAGAAATGTAAGGAGAAGAGCTAGAAGCTTCGGTCTGAATTATAAAATTTAAATTATTCATTTAAATGTGGCCAGTACGTTATCGTATTATGAAAGACCGAATTAGTACTATACAGTTATATTATTTAGGTATTTCATGATACTATAAAGTACTGGCCATTAAAAATATTTTGTTGTTATTCTTTTTTATTATTTCGGTCTTTCATAATACTTACCTAAATTTCTAGTGACTTCTAGATGCTTTTAGGTAATAAACATGCAAGGTTGGTTTGTTCCTACATACTTCTAGGGTACGTCATCATGACGTCACTGTCATTGTTCTTTAAGTAACAGGCTGGCATAAATATAAGGAGATTTGTTTTAGTATTTCGGTCTTGCATAATACTATAAAATATGTACTGGCCACAATTATTTTGTTTTTCTTTTCAGTAATTCGGTCTTGCATAATACTTTCACATACTAGCCACAATTATTATTTGAAGATTTTACTTTATAAAATTATGAGAGTGAAATTTTAAGATGCGCGCGTACTATGAAATATCCGTATGTATTATTTATTGATATAAATTAAAATATTAATTATTAAAATTATTAATGCATTAAAAACTATTTTTTAATGATGGCAAAGAAGTATAACTTCTCACGCACGTACATAAGTACACGCACCCATTTTTTTTAGCTAGTGTATACATTTCACGAATCAATCAATTAAAAAACGTTTGTTCTTAACCCGTCATTGATAAAATACATTGTTGTTATATTTTTCAGTATGTCATGTTCATGCTGTGTGTACGATTATTACTAGCTTTGGCCCGCAAATTAAATTTTAGAGCTCACAAAAAGCTCTTTAAGTTCTCTAAGCGCCGTTGAGTTTCTTGTTGAAGTGAAAACTTCTTTAGGCACTTTGGGCACTTTTAGAATGAAGAAAAAGCACTGAACTGGCGTGACTCTCACGCTCAGATTATTTTAATTTTGGCATAAGCACGCCTAATATGTTCTATAACTATTGACAAGCAATCATAATAAAAAAAATACTACTTAATGAACACTGTTTCAAAAAAGAACACAGAAAGAAGAAGATTCCAAAGTTTTAGTTTTCACTTCTGTCGGTAGTCCCCATGACTACCTTTTTTTTAAGTTTGTTTAAATTAACTTTTTACTTTTATTGATGGGTTTTCAGAAATCCCAACATAACATGAGTAGAAGGTACCTATTGTACACTATTTAATTAATTACTTTTGATATAATCACTTTTTTGTAGTGGGAATATCCAAGTTAAAGAAAACAGGTATCTATTTACCCATCCACTTACATACTTTAAAGCGTTCTGGTTACTTTTGCAATTTGAACAACTTTTTGTAACCTTGCTAAAGATTTTTGAAGTATATTCCAATACATTTATGGGTCTTTGGTAACCATCTGCGTATTGTCATAATTTTATTTGTACAACTTTTACCTCCATTTTGCTTATTTCTTTTACGTTTATGAACGCGTTTACGTACATTTCGTAATTTTATGAATCTGTCGCCCGGATACTCAAACGCAACTCAAGAATTTAAGATCGTATCAAATATTTAAGACACTCTTATTTGTTATAATAGTATGGCGTGTTACAAAATAAGTAGCCGTTAGACGGTCGGTCAGTTGAGTAGCGTTTGAGTATTTGGGTGTTAGTTTATTAAAAAAAATGTGTATACGTGTCAATGATGTTCAATATGGGATGAAGAATAAAGACATCGTAAAAATAGTAATTATCCATTTTATAAAGTGTTAGAATTACATAACAAGGTTTTTGACTTTGCTCAATGATCGTTATTTGGTTTAATGCATCCCGGCGGCAAACTGAAGCCATTCAGAAATATGCCGAAGTCACCTTTAAACTACATTTTAAGTATACTGAATAAACACGTACCGTCTAACCAATGCAGTCTTACGCTCGTCTTATATAATTCCGATATGGTCTAGTGGTTAGGATACCTGGCTCTAACCCAGGGGGCTCGGGTTCGACTCCCGGTATCGGATAACTTTTTGTACACTTCCACAAGTGTAATTATGATTTAATTAATATTATTTTCGAGATTTGTAATATTCTGTTTCAGTTGCGTCACAATATATGTAAGAAAGCTTTGACATACTTAAAATGATATATATCATATAAAAAATATAGATAGATACAAAAATCTGATACTTGATGCTAATAAACTGATAAATTTATTTATAACAATTCCCATAATAATATACTATTGTCTCATTTATAATTCCTAAATAAACGCCATGATATTATGCATAAGCAGTATATTATATTCACGTGATTTGAAACAAAAATACATTTGATTTGACAGGATTTCAATCATGATTTCAACGCATGGGATGTTTGAATGTAGATCGGTTTTTATCTGATTTTTATTCATAAGCTTAAAATGAATATACCCACTATAATTACAATAAACACTTTCCGAACGTTTTCCTATCCCTAATTGTTTGGTCGTTAAGGCTAGACGAGTTGTCTGATTAATACATCTTCTCCTTCCATTCCTACATTTGTGATAACAATAGTGTTAGGAACATCAACAAAACTATGCAAGATGGATAAATAAAAGGCATAAATACAATGTTTATAATTTATTGATTGATTTACACGACACTGTTACACATCTCAGTGCTTAATATTAACATAAACGCATGTCAGGATTCTCTTAAGGCTTCTCTTTATTACCAGCATTACCCTCTAAGCTGAACTACGCGGCCATTGAACTGATTACGATTAACACTTTACAACACCGAACCACGAATATACTGGCTATCGTCTAGTCTACTTTACAAAACAACGGAACCAACTGAACACCGGAGCGCGGAAGGCACTCCGTTTTATATTAAACATTTACTACTCCCACTTAGGTTATCATTATTAATGTACCCCCAAATAGTCTCTTAAATACCTCCGTTATACCTTCGGTATTACTACTAATAGGAAATACCCTAATAATAGTGATAGTAATCAGGGCTAAATCAGAATACAGAATGAAAACATCAGCTGCACCTGCTAGTAGCTATAATATGCGTACTAATAACATGCTTGTTAAAGATAATAATTCTAAACAAGTTCCATCGGTAATATTATTTAGTTCCACAGTGGTATCTTACGTACATCGGTACCCATCAATTAGACAGTGCTCAAATTACACAGCACACGTAATCCGTGCAAGGACAAGTATGGACGGGCAAGTTACAGTTTTAATTTATGAGAAGGGTTTCTATTGTGATTTGTGAATAATACATTTATTTGTAAGATAAATAATAAAATGTCATCACCTTTTCGAGAACATTGACAGTAATTTCGTGCAACAAAGTCACTATATTTTGAACCCACCCTAACATAACATACCGAAACTAGACCAAAGTAGCCCAGTTATAAGATAGTTCACAGCTTTAAACTCATTCAGTAAGTCTGTCAGTTCATTACGTTTGTTATGTGTTTACTGCCCATACGGACGTCAACAATGAATGTTTTATGATATTTATTTGAATTTATTGTGACACATATTTTATATAAAGGCGGTTGGCGGACTATTTAATTTAAGCGATTTTTTTGCAATATTGTGTTATATACATATTCGGAATTAGCAAATTTTTCTGCATCTTTTTAACTAAGTTTAAATTTTTTGTGCATATTTTAGCGCTTTAACCAGCTGGTAAAACAAGGCTCGTTTTTTCAGGCCTCATTTGTTATAGAAAACAATATATCCATGCAATAGTGAGCGACTTTTTCCAAAAAAAAATAACCTCTCTTGTGTAAATTATCAAAAATGTCGTTTAAAAAAAATATCGCTTGCTTTAAAGTGTGAAGGAAAACATCATTAGGCAACCTGAATACGTGAAAACTCTTGTACGAATTTAAAATGTATGTGAAGTCTACCAACCCGCATTGGGCTAGCGTGATGGACTAAGGCCTACCCCTCTCATTAGTAGAGGAGGCCCGTGCCCAGCAGTAGGACAATGTTTAATACAGGGCTAGTATTATTATGATCATCATTATATAGTGGTAGATAATAATTTTAATATATCATATTATATACTTGTTGCTTTTACACCTAGTGTAGATTATAATAATTATATGTACTATACTTTTGCAAATGGTTTTTTGTTCCCAATACTCCAAGATTGTTTTTTTGCCTTTTAGCTTTCTTCACTTCTAATCTAACTTAATTTTAATATTTTGTCTCTGGAATTTGTACACTTGTCGGCAATAGAAATATATCAGACATTGTTCCTTCATTCATTATTGCTGTGTATTATTCAGCTATATTGTATGTATGTAATGAAATTAAGATTCTATATATTAAACTAGCATCGGCTTCCCTTTTGAATTTTTAACCTGCTCTTCGCCACCGTTCCTTGGTGTAAGAATTTATACATTTACTCCCTTTATGGGGTCACAATATTCTAATAACATGCTTTATGTCAACCATAACAGCTCCTCATAAACTAAGATCAAGGGGCATCCTGCCCCATAACCATTAACGATGGTAAACTTGTGTATTTATCCACAATGTTGCAATAACTATCATTTTATTATGCTTACAGTAATTTATTACAGCTGGCTATAAAAACTACTTACAGGCACAGCTAGATAAAAATGGTTTAGATGGTGTCGTTAGCAAATTTTTACGTGAATATATTATATGCACACAATACATATACACTCACGCCTGAAATCCCCGAAGGGGTAGGCAGAGGTGTAACCGGGACACCCACTTTTCACCGAATTTATTACAGTCCCATAATGTGATAGAGGGCGAGTCTATCGCCATACCGGACTCAATTCCAGGCTCGAAGCTGATACTGAGTAAATCTTAATAGAAAAACCCAATATCACCTTACCCGACCCGGGGGTCGAACCCTAGACCTCAGCACCGCAGTCATAACGCAAGCGCAATTACAACTGCGCCACCGAGGCAGTAATATGCACACAATACATGTATAAAATTAATGTGTTAGTCATTAGAAGACTGGGTTGATGCTGGTAGTCGACCTGGGACTATACCGCGCACACAGCTGCCGCCGTGATTCTTGTAATCCAGGGTCGAGAACTCGGAAAGTATCTGGGAATGTTTATCCTGCAACAAAATTAATCAAATAGAAGCATAGGAATGAGTTGGAAATATATGATTGTCCATTGGAGGTCGATCATCTTATACATGGTCAAAAGACACTAGTAAGTCGTATCGGTGGATTGAAGTTAGATTTGGACTATACTGGACTTACAATCAAGAAGAGTAGTCCTTAAACGGTAGGCAGCGGCTCTGCTGTGCTCTGGCATTGCAGAAGTCTATGGGCGACGATGACTACTTACCAGGTGGCCCGTCTACTCGTCTGCTTATCGAGGCACTAAAAAAAACAAGTTCTATGTAGTCAAACGAGACATGCTCTATGGCAGAAATAATTGTGCTTACATCTTGCATCGAACTACATAGCTACGTCCTTCTAAAGATTCCCATATTTTTTGCAGAAAAAAATGCGGTCATTATTATTATCTATTGAAAGTTGTGTAATGTTCTCATGAAAGGTATGCAATGTTCGTAAAACAATGAAGAGAAATGTCGATTTCTCACCAATCATGGTTCATGTTACCACATCGACACATGTAGTACCTATATCGTAACAAAATACATAAATATACACTCACGCCGGTAATCCCCGAAGGGGTAAGCAGAGGTGTAACCAGTACACTTTTCGCCGAACTTCGGTCCCATAATGTGATAGCGCAATTACAACTGCACCGCCGAGGCAATCGTATAATAACAAAATATATATATGATTAGACTGATGACTATGCATATAACACAAAAATAAAGTATTGTATTGTACAATTAATGGATGTTGTACAATTAATGGATGTATTTGATGAGAGAAACAGACTTCAGGATATTGTAAACTCCTTTAATGAGTGCAGTGACACCCATGAGAGAGCCTTGACTCGCATTGTGGAATTGGAAGGGAATCTAAGTGAGGCCCACAAATCTATTGTGAGCCTCGAAAATTCCAGAGATTCCAATGAAAGCATTGCGACTCAGAGCTTGTACACTGAACTCATTGAGTCTTGTCCAGGTACTAGTAATTTAATATCACAAACTCACACAAACACAGTAAGCCACAATAAATTAAAGAAATATATTAAAATTAATAGTATTATTAAGAAAATAAAAAAATCAATTAAATACAAAAAATGTGCTCAAAGTGTTAAAAAATTAATAAATGAACGTAGCAATTTACTTTCAAGTTTGCATGATTATAGTGAACAAATGACAAAAAATAGACAACATTATGATCATGCCACTCACTGCCTTGAACTTGAGATTTTAGACCTTCAGTCAGCTATTACTTCTATAGCCAAAAAGTATGAGGACTCTAAACTACAGATTAAGGAGCATATTTTAGCCACCTCAGAACTTCTCAAACTGAGCAATGAAAATATGGAGCGGTTTGAATCACTCACTAACAACTATGAGTGTAAATGTTATCAAACTATAACACCGGTCAAACCACAATGTAGTTCTGAACAGCAGTGCACTATTAATTTAAATGAGACAAGTCCAATTGTTAGCGACACTATATTACATGAGTCTAACCATAATGCATCCAAACGACATGCACACAAATATTATATAATCACTGACAAGCTAGGATTAGGTCTAGGTAGCTTGTTAAATAATTATGCACATCAGCCTCTTATAAATATATGTTCACCCGGAGCTAGCTTTAACTATATAAATAAAAAAATTGATTCAATTTGCCAAGTGAATCAATGTAACAACACAATGTTTATGTTACTGGGAGACAGCCTTTCTGTATGTAAGAATGACATTTTAAATATTGTAAATACTATGACCAAATGTAGTTCTAAATTAGAAAATAAATTTATATTGTGTGCCTTTCCATACTCTAATATTTTGAGTAAGGAACAAAATAGGCACATATATGACATGAACATGCTAATGTACAATATTTCATGTTATAATCAGGCTATTTCCTATTTTGATACTAATATTTTTATTAAAAAATTTAAATTGACAAAAGATACTATGTATCTGCCTTATGTATATAAGAAAGACCTTGCTAAAACATTAGCATTTTATTTATTATGTATGGACACAGATAACAGTAGTTTATCTAAGCATTCTCCTAACATTAGCTTAACTAATGATGATAATAATTGTTTAAATAGTGACATTGGTACTTGTTGTACTGTTTTTAATGAAAATGTTAGTATACGTACTAACAATAATATTTACACGCCTAATAGTTTAAACTAAAGGGTGCGACAAGGGGCAGGCTGAATTGTTTGAATGTAGTTCATCAAAATATACAAGGTCTGCCCGGCAAAGATTTAGAAATAAGTTTATTTTTAGAAAAATACAATGTTCATGTTTTTTGTGTAACTGAACATTGGCTTAAAAATCATGAAGTAAAATATACTAATAGTGAAAAATTCGTAGTACAAAGTGCGTTTGTAAGAGAAAATGCCATCCGTGGTGGCTCTTTAATTATTGTTTCCACCATTTTGAAATCAAGACCTAGACAAGACATAGTAAATCTCTCTATCGAGCGCACTGTTGAGTTGTCTTGTGTCGAGCTTGAGCGATACATTATAATTTGCGTTTACCGACCCCCACTTAGTGATCTGAATTTATTTGAATCAGTTATAGAAGATGTACTTACTAAAGTTTGTATTTCTCAAAAGGGTATAATTGTTTGTGGTGATTTTAACATTAATATCCTAGAGGCAAACTCAACCAGTAATAGATTGCTGAATCTATTTAAATCTTATGATATGAGGCATATATTTAATACACCAACTAGGATAACATCACATTCATCTACCTGCCTCGACAATATATTTTCTAATTTTGATACAACTAGCCACATGATTCTCAGTAATTTAACCTCTGATCATTGTGGACAATTAGCAGTGTTTAAAAATAGTGAACAAAAACAGGATTCAAAAATTACTTGCAGGCCTATCTCAGACATGGGAATCAGCATTTTTAGGAACAGTATGGTTAAAAAATTAAACTACTCATTGTTAAAAGCCAAAGATCCTAATAAGAACTATGGGAGTGTATTCAAGATTATTAAAAATGAATTTCATCACATATTTAAAAAGAAAAAACTAAATGTCAGAAACACTTCCAAGTTCAATGAATGGGCTACTCCAGGAATTTATAAAAGTCGAGCTACTCTGTATGAGTTATATGGTATGAAAAAATATAAATTTGATAATGACTTCCTACAATATGTTAGAGACTACTCAAAGATATTTAAAAGAGCTTGTAACCAAGCTAAATCTAATTTCATAAGTGAGAAAATTAAAAACTCGACTAACAAAATAAAGTCAACATGGGATGTCATCAATAAAGAAACTGGGAAGTTCCGATCACGGGATAACCAGTTTGAATTAAATATAAATAATATAATTGTTTGTGATGAAGTCGAAGTTGCTCAGGCTTTTAATAATTTTTTTGCGAATATACCTATAACGACTACTTGCTCTTTAAATTCCTCACCTAGTCGTGCTGTATCTTTGCTTTGTGAGAGCGTGTCAGAGTGTAAATTATTATTTAAATTTGAGCGTATAACAGCAACTGAGGTAATAAGTATAGTAAAAACTCTCAATCCAAAAAACACGGGTGATTTGTGGGACATTTCTGTCAATTTCTTAAAAAAAATAATTGATATAGTAGCTCCCTACTTTACTGTAATTTTTAATAAGTGTATAGATACGGGCATTTTTCCAGATTTAATGAAATATAGCAAAATTATACCCTTATATAAATCTGGCTCTAAAGAAGACCCAGGTAACTTCCGACCAATCTCAATATTACCAGCCTTCAGCAAGATTTTTGAGAAACTTATACTGAAGCAGCTGATTAACCATTTTAAGGTTAACGGCCTCTTGCATGATAATCAGTATGGTTTCACAAAGGGTCGCTCGACAACTGACGCGGGAGTTGCTCTTATTAAACACATATTTGATGCGTGGGAGCGATCGCAGAACGCCGTAGGGGTCTTTTGTGATCTCTCGAAGGCATTTGATTGTGTGCATCATGACACGCTCTTACGGAAACTTCGTCATTACGGTATACACAACACTGCTCTTGACGTTGTTTCTTCTTACCTGCTACAAAGAGTTCAGTGCGTAGATGTGAATGGAGTGAAGTCCAGGGATCTTCCTGTACTACTGGGAGTACCACAAGGTTCTATTCTGGGCCCGTTCTTGTTTCTAGTGTACATTAATGATTTACCTTTTTATTTAAAAAACATGTGCAATACAGTGCTATTCGCTGATGACACTTCACTCGTTTTTAGAGTGGATAGAAATAAAGATAATTTTGACGAAATTAATAGTACACTTTCACAAGTAACTCAGTGGTTTACGGCAAATAATCTTGTACTTAATGCCAAAAAAACAAAATGCGTTAAATTTATAATGCCAAATGTAACAAATCTAGGACCTAATCTGGTAATGAACAATGAGGTTCTAGAAACTGTTGATTCTACCGTGTTCTTAGGAATTACATTAGATAAAAAACTCCAATGGGGCAAGCATATATCATGCCTAGCTGGGAAACTCAGCAGCGCAGTGTATGCCATTAGAAAGGTTAGACAGTTGACTGATGTAGAGACTGCTCGCCTTGTTTACTTTAGTTACTTTCACAGTCTTATGTCTTATAGTATTTTGTTGTGGGGCAAGGCTGCTGATATTGAGAGCATATTTATTCTACAAAAACGTGCAGTTCGTTCGATTTATCAGTTAGGAACGACCGTATCCTTAAGAGAGCTCTTTAAAGAGATAGGTATTTTAACAGTTGCATCCCAATATATCTATGCAAATGTAACATACATTAAGAGGAATATATGTATGTTTAAAAAGAAAAGTGATGTACATACTTTAAATACTAGATATAAGCATAAACTGTGTACCCCGTATTTTCGGTTGCAAAAAGTACATGCTTCTTTTGTGGGGCTTAGTATTCGTTTTTATAATAAAATTCCTAAGCCAGTGCAAATATTGCCCTTCGACCAATTCAAAGTCGAAGTTAAAAACTTTCTATCAAAAAGGGCTTATTACAATATATTGGAATATTTAAATGATAAAAAACAGTGGTCGCTTAGCTAAATACACAACTCAATAATTGACATTGATTTATTGTATTATATTTTATATTGCTTATTTTATAGAATGTTTTGTTTTTGACGGATTGATGTACATGGCTTTTACAGGATGGCTGAGTTTAATAGTCTTGGCTTTTTATAAAGCTTTTGTGTCGCATATTTATTTATTTTCTCTCGTTCTTTGATGCGATTAGGGTATGTCATGCTCGCTTAAATGTCTATGCTTGCGGCGGCGTTATGTGCCGGGTCGGTCACTTCCCTGTATCATGGTTGAGGAGGCCGATGGCTGGCACATGCGTCATACTCGTGAACGGGTGCTGCTCGCGTGGACTGGTCTGCCCGGATTGCTCATTGATTGTTAGTTTAAGCTAATTAATTAACTTGTATAGCGTCACTTACTTAGTCTATGCCTTGTATTTACACGTATATCAATCTTAAACAGTTTTTTTGTTCTATAATTATGTATGGAACTTAAGTGTAATACTTCTAGTAGGTATTGTTATTAATTTTAATTGAATATTATATGTTATGATGAAAATACAAAAGACCTACGGCTGAGTTTCTTGGTGCTTCTTCTCAGACCAGTGGGCATTTCCGAAGCACCGGTAGATAAACTTAAACCTGACATGTAAAAAGTGCCCATAGTGGCCTAATTTACAAAATAAATGATTTGATTTGATTTGATTTGATTTGATTTGATTTGATTGATTACTAATACTGTCCCACAGTAAATTGACGTGAAAAAGAGTGAGTTTTCGGAGGCCTTAATCTCTCTCCTTTTTACATCCTTATTCTTTGATTTAAGGCCCTCATCGGTTCCATGATTCTTCAAGTAGGTGTGGAGGTTGTCCATGGACGGAAGTTATGTACCATCAGGCGACCTACTTGTGCCTCTGCCGGCATTTGCTATATAAAAAAAGAATAGCCATCAATTTCAATGTTACTTATTTACAAAATACAGTAGTTTTGCCCAACATTGATTGGCGAGGCTAATGAAATTAAAAAAACATCCAAATTTCAATAGAGAAGATTGTTGGAAGCTAGCACCAGCCTGGGATCCAATTATAACCCAAAACTCAAATGACCAACTGCCAGACCTCTAGACATTGTGAACTCCTTCTGCGTAGATCGGACTACAACAAATAAAAATTATATACCAACTACATATATGGAGGGTAGAAACATTGCACTATACTTTCGTGACGTAATACAACTCAGTCTGCCCTGTGGCCATGAAGACTGTAAACCCTTCGAAACAAAAAAAAAGTAAAATAAACCACGATATAATCCGTTTTATTTCTATGTGTAATATTCGCGTAAACATAAGAAACCATTAGCTTCGAATACCGACATATTTTCGAGGTTATGTATCACAAATTCATAATTATTATACACGGTATAGTACAGGTAACTTATTAACAGCCTGACATGCCAACTGTCAACAGAGCAGCGACAGCCTAGTTAGTTCCGGTACGGACTGTCAAAACGAAAGTCGTATGTTCAAAACCCAAGTGGCACACACCTCTGACTTTTCTAAAGTTACGTGTGTATTAAATGTTAATTATCGCTTGCTTTAACGGTGAAGGAAAACATCGTGAGGAAACTTGCATACCTGAGAATTCTTATACGAATTTCGAAGGTATGTGAAGTCTACCAACCCGCATTAGGCCAGCGTGACTAAGTCCTAACTCCCCTCATTAGTAGAGGAGGCCCGTGCCCAGCAGTGGGACAATGTTTAATACAGGGCTAGTATTATTTATTTTTATGCCAACTGTCCTTTTATTTCAGAACACCAAGTCAATCGATCAAAGTGTGCATCAATTGTATCAACAATCTGGACGTTATCATAAAATAACGTGACTATGTAAAGGCGTGTACTGGCATATTTACCATTAAACATACCCATTACGATATGAAGGCAGAGATGGCGGTATATTCAACCACAAATGGGATGGCATTAGCCGCGTGCGCCTCGGCGTGAGCCTGCGATCTGTGATCATCCGTGTCATACAAGCTGCGTGTGCCGCGTTCCATCGTTAACAAATTGATTCATAACTCTCTAAACGTCTAAAGAAAATAGTCTATACTTCTTTCTTGTTGTTAAACATCATGAGCTAAAGTTTTTTTAGGACTGGTTTCGACCATGTAGTACGAAGGCTCATTTTAACGGATTTAAAAAAGGAGGAGGTTCTTAATTTGATGTATATTTTTCATATATGAATATAGATTTGAATGGATTTACATGGATAAATCTTGATAAAACATAGTTTGAATGATATGGTTTACCTGACGTGATCAAATAGAAATTAAGTTAAGCTCGATGAATGGATTGTATTCTACATAAAATAAAATATAAAAAATACATAAAATTGTCTTTTTCAAATAGGTAACAAAAAACAGATAATAATTAAACTAACTATAACTTTAAAATCGATAAAATTTCAGTTTACAACTGTAAAACTGTATAAAACAATAATTTCTCACATGAACCACAGTATTTTGGAATAGTACACTTTCAGTTGACTGGTTTCGATAGGTATATCAAAAAATTGTCCAATGGATCTTTTTTTATTCCTAATAATGTTTTACCATATATAACATAACCACTATCCAATAACAATTTAACGATGACATATTGCGAATCTTTAAAATTCCACATACTCGGAACTAATGCGTGTCGGATCCGATCTCTGGAACGCGGTGGCATGTGCTTCTGCGGTATGCGGTTTTGCGCATCACCCATCTGCTGGATAGACAATAATCGACACTGAAACCCTGTCACTTTGGTAGGCGGGAGAGGAAATGACTACCGTGGCAGCAACGGTGTATGCACACTTAAAGTTATTATAATGCTTGCTTTGCCCATGTAATCAGTCTAGGAAGAAAATACATTTTTGCACTTAACGATTTGCGGACGGAAAGGTGGTCAACATTTTAAATGTCAAACATATATGGGTACTAATAGTGTGTTTAGTTATTGGTAAATTAAAATATGTGACAACCATAATGCTATTAGGAAATGTTTAAGTATAATTCTGCAGAAACATCGTTATGAGGCAAAATCACAAAACACAAATAATTTACTGGCTGACTCGGTTGCGCAGTTGTATTGCGCATGCGTTACGACTGCTGCGCTGAGGTCTCAGGTTCGATCCCCGGGTCGGGTAGAGTGATATCGGCTTTTTCTATCCAGAAATTTTCAGTATCAACTCGGAGTCTGGAATCTGTGCTCGGTATGGTGACAGGCTCGCCCTCTATCACATTATGGGACCGAAATTAGGCGAAAACTGGTGGATTGGTTACTCCTTTGGGGATTACAGGCGTGAGTGTATATGTATTTACAAATTACGCATTTTTAAACTCACCAATCATTTAAATGTTTTCACATAATTACTTTTCAAATAATGTTACGTAACATTAAAACAATTAAATAATTATTAACATAATAATAATAATTGTGAAATGCAAAACGTTGACAAATAAAAAGGAATCCAGAACGTGTGAACATGTACGAAAATCTGCAATAAGCACCTACTGCATTCAAAAACAGAATCCCATTCTCTTTCGCCGATAACATTTCCGTTCGACCATGAATTGCGAGTATCATCTTTATAAGTGTCCAATACAGAGGTAGGTCATTTAAAAATGGAGGTCAAATGTCATTTCATAACGCTTGTGTACTTTCTTACAATTGTTCACGAGTTTCACGACGAGACCAGTAATGGATCTGAAATGAACATATAATTAACGAGCATGATTAATCAATCTCTTTTATGTCATAGTGATTTAATAGAATTTTTGTAAACTATTCGATTCTATTTGAATATCTTTAAAGGTGTTGGATGTCAGTAAATTGATACGTTTGATAATATTCTATTAATTACCATGTAATCTTAGGGCCACTGACATAGTCATAAAAATGAAGTAGAAATAAAATTTACAAAATTAAGTACATAGTAGGAAACCTGCATACCTGAGAATTTCGAAGGTATGTGAAGTCAACCCGCATTAGGCCAGCGTGGTGGACTAAGGCCTAACCCCTCTCATTAGTAGAGGAGGCCCGTGCCCAGCAGTGGGACAATGTTTCTGTATTAAACTGGCTTATATTATTATTTATTTTTATTATTATAAGTACATGGTAAACTTTATTCAGCTGCAAAACATCTATCTTAATAATTGGGATAGTTTTGACAGTGCATTTTGGTTATAGCATTCGAGCTGATATGACATGATTTCCACCATAAAGCTCCCCCGCGTATAAACACTACTAATGGAACCTTAACATGTAGAGATCATTATTATAATGAATATTAGTTGACTGCCTCGGTGGCGCAGTTGTAATTGCGCATGCGTTACGACTGCTGTGCTGAGGTCTCGGGTTCGATCCCCGGGTCGGGTAAATTGATATTGGGTATTTCTATCTAGAAATTCTCAGTATTAGCCCGGAGTCTGGAATTTGTGCCCGGTATGGCGATAGGCTCGCCCCCTGTCACATTATGGTTACTGGTTCCATCTCTGCCAACCCCTTCGGGGATTACAGGCGTGAGTGTATATGTATGTATTAGTTGATGTGTGCAGGAATTCTGAATTAAATAACCCGTTACGCATATTTAACAAAATAATTCCATTTAGACGGTTTTTTGCTTGACTACATTATTAGATCGAATTATATTGAATTACAAATATTTATAAATTAAAATACTAGTTTCCGTGAAATATGGTACAAGCAAGGTTATATTTTCGCATACCAGCCGAGTTTTCATTAAGCAATAAATAAATATTTCACTCAACAAACCCGAGATGTAGACAGTTTCTACAACAGCCAGAAGGCATATTTTTAACAGACGTCTTTATTCCTAAATTACAAGATCTAGTATTTTTCATTTTGAAATAATTTTTATCAAAAAGTTTGATCCGTATGTTATTTCTATGTGTGTAAATGTGAAAATATATATTATTTCTATATTTTCACATACCTAGGTAGTTATATGTTTTATACCCGAATTTCTAATGTCATGTTTAACCATGGGAGTATAATGTTTTATTTGTAACACATACTTTATTGTATAATTAGTTATTCATATTATTTCGAGCTAAAAATACAGGTAACCTATTTTAAAAATGGACTTAAATAATATGTATAAGTAAACAAAAATTTGTAATGTTAACGGTTTGCTTCATACAGCATTATAAGTTTTAATTAAAAGCAATAATATTAGGTTACACATACAAAGCGAAACTTTCCAGGAGTTCGACATAGAAATATCTTTAGTAGGTAATGTATCTTTGCAATAAATTTTACAGAAAAATATGCTCATAATCAGCCAATGGCCATTCGAGCTGATATGACATGATTACTTACTAGTTTGGATTCCCGCTATTACCACTAGATGCCGACGTGTGACAAACGAGCGAACTGCGATAAATTGCGTATAACACCACAATTTCCCCACTTAGGAATGCCTGAACGCAACCGCTGGTCGCATCAACTTAAAGTCCTTAATTCAAAATCGAGAGAAATTGAGAGAGATATTACAATAATAAAAAAATTATTTAAGTGTCAGTCAGTCAACATTTAAGTCAGTCGACTCAGAATAAGTAAATGCATTTCTATTATTTAGAGTTGTTTGTCGTTCTGTTTGTGCAGCTATCACCTCTAAACTATTTTTATTCAGTGTTTTCAAGTAAAATTAAGTGTGTTATAATGAAACGATTCACAATACTAAAAGTCATGAGAATTATTTTGAAGTCTACGATAGTATTCAACGGTGGCAATGTCAATAGTCTCATTAAATGTACTACATTCTTTGTTTGTTTCGAAGGTTTTCTTTCCGAGAGGGTCCCATTTAACTTGGACGAAGTTTTTTACACCCAGCCTTCGATCATGTTGATCGAAGCACCCAGCAGTTACAGACATAAATCTGACCCCACACTAGGTAAAACATGTATCGCGGGTATCAAGAGCTACAAGGGACTAGGGTCCCACTACACCTAACCCCGAAACAAATATCTATCTGTCACAAATATTTGGCTCGGTGCGGAAATCGAACCCACGGCCTCTCGTTAAACAGCTGTCTACTCACGCGCCACTGAGGGTGTCTTTGATTAGGATCTTCGGTGATAGACAATGGAACTCCTCAGTGATGAATAGTAGAAGTATTGTGAGTTGATTATTGCACTAATATCAACGAATATAATTACATATCATGAACTTTGAAGATGCCGACTGGAACTGCTCATTGAACAATACGGATTGTGTGTATCTGTTAAAGATTTTGTATCTTATGCATGACTTGATAGTTCAAGGTCATATTCCTAAAATATATTTGTATAATACTATCGATTCGATGGTCCATAACTGTGCTAAATCCGTTAAGTAGCGCTATAGTCAAATTATTCACAAAAGGCGATAGTTTTTGTTGTTTACATATTTAGTTCTGCCACAGATTGAGATTTCTACTTTTTACAAAACATTATTTTCTTATGCTTTATGTAACTCTGAAACCTTTGCATCGTTTATACATATTCCAGTTTCAGAAATTTGGCCGCCTTTATTAAATAATAATGTTAGACATTAGATATTTTAATAATGTTAGGATAACTTAAGGCCTAACCCCTCTCATTAGTAGAGGAGGCCCGTGCCCAGCAGTGGGACAATGTTTAATACAGGGCTAGTATTATTATTATTATAGGATAACTTAGTGTGGGGTCGGGGCTATGTGCGACTGTTGGGTGTTATTAATTTATTTTATTTAATTACAATAATAGTAAACACAATTCCCTCTATATTTATTATTATTTTTTTTATCCTAGCATGGCAAAGTGACCGCACTGCACCTGATGGTAAGCGCAGTGCGGTCCAATTAGAGTATCGAGTAGCGACAGACGATCTATCCCCCGCTACTCAACACAATCATGCCGGCCTGCTCCTTCAAACTACGCCATGGGCAAGAAGGTGAAGAAGCGGTCGAGGGTCTATTGTCAGAGTACTCAGAAGGCCGCAATGACGGCAAAAAACCCAAGACAAGTATTCAAATAAAGATATTATAATTTTCTTATCCGAGATATAACAACCGATCAATGATCATCATCCATCGGCTATGAAATTGCTATAAGAAAGTATGCACAGAATACCCAAAATGGCAAGGTGAAAGATGAATATCTCATTGTAGTAAGCCAGGTTATAATGTCAGTGTATAGTTTGGGAGTCATTAGGGATCGTTCATAGATGACTGACACGTAGCGTGATCGGTACGTCACTTAGTACGTCAGTATTAGTTTTGTTTAAATATTGAGTCAAGAAATAAGTGAAACTATGGATTTTTTAGCATTTAGTGTTATTATTTTCTTTGTTTATAGTATTATCTAGCTATGAGTTTGTAATAATGGCTATTGTTGTATTTTACAAGTAAAGTATAGTAACAATACAAAATTTTTAAGTGGCCTAACTCAAATCTTTCTTGTTACGGCTTCGTCGTTGTTATTCATGGGTCCTTTAGGCGTAGTGTGAAGAATGATTGTGTTGGACAGCGAAATATAGTTGTCTCCCGCTACTTGATACTCTAACTGGACGAAACTACGCTTACCATCAGGTGTACTGTAACCAAATCAGCAACTTGTTTAACAACAATTGTCAAATGTGCAAAATCAGGAAGTTTTGAAATAAAACTAATTTTACGGATTTTATCGCGGTTTTTTTAAATTACTTTTTAGTCCCGACGTTTCGAAAGCTTTACAGCCTGCATGTTGACAGAGCGGACCGACCGACCCCGAGATAAAATTTGTTTTATTTCAATGTTTGTTTCGCGTGAACATGTGCAACATATAAGGTAGATATTTAATAAATAACCTTTTAGTTAAGTTTAGTGACAAAGCTACGCTGTACACAGTTTTGTTTACAGCATCAATGGACCGCCTCGACTGGTTCAATACCACTATCTCACAAACACTGATGTGTAACAGCTTGATATATCAGATAGTGAGTAGGATTTCCGAAGTTCTAGTCGCTTCCAAGTCAACATTCCGGTAGATAATTTACCATCAGATGACCCACTTACTCGTTTGCCCGCTGATGCCATAAAATTAAATAATTTATAAAAAGGAACAACCAGTCAGTCTAAGAGATTAGACCGTTTCGAAATAATGAATGTGCAACATAAATATTGTTTCTCGTTTTGTTATCGTGTGGGCAATTACACAAACAAGATTTTAAATTTAAATATTGATATTAATTAGCTCGGCAATCCGGATAAACTGACAAATTAAAGCACACAAAATGATCTCAAACACGCAAATGACTAGCTAATTTACATACTAATTAAAGAGAATATTATCAATAGTAATCGATTGACATTTTGCTATTTAAGCATTATGTTTTGAATTTGTATAAGAAATAATAATAAATACACGCAACAAACCACACATAGTTCTGGCTCAACATTAGTAAAACCTGTATCGTGGGTATCAAGAACTACGGGGAACTACGGTCCCACAACACCACAACAAATATCTCTGTCACACAAACATTTGTCTCGGTGCGAGATTCGAACCCACGACCTGTCGTTTCACAGCCGGCTACTCGCCCGCTGAGCACGGATGCTGTATATAATGGGGAATCATTTATGTAATTAACTTCAAATTAAATGGTGATATTTCTAACGACGCGACGGCACGTGCCTTTCCGATGTGAACGGACCTTTGTAATTATTGTAGTTTCATTGGAACAAGACATACTTGCTTCTTTGTTGTTACTCCGTCTCGGGTTCTTAACAAGGTTTGAGAATAATTGCTTGGCCGGGTAAAGTTAGACAATGGGTCGCGATGGAAATCGACGATACACCATGATTCTGAAGATTGTGACAGTGGATCCCCAGGGTCAAGGTCTAAAAACTTTGACATCATTATTAGGGGCTATTTTTGGCATTGTATTGTATCGTCGCAAGTCAATCTTTTTTACTGTTTGCATCTTGTCAAATATATTTAGCTATATCTTATTATTATTGTTGGAGTCAGAGTTGATCTTTTTATCGATTAAAATTCAAAAATAATAAAATATTATATTCGATTTTTGGACTGTCAGACTATATAATACGTGCCTAGTAACATCAGAGAACAATTAGTATTATTAATGTTGGGTCCGGAGACGATGTATCGATACACACATGAAGCATTTAGAATCGAATTGTGGCGTGTGATGAAAATTAGTTCTTTAAAAGTTTTTTTATTCATAAAAAGTACACCGACTTCAATAAAAAACAAATTATGCGTCAGTATAAAATTTGAGGGTTGCCCTTGATTTTTCTGAGATCCCATCATCAGATCCTGACTTGGTGCCAATGGGACTACCTAGGAAGTATACCCTTTTAAACAAAAAAAGAATTTCACGAATCAGTCCAGGCGTCTTCGAGTAATCGGGTAACATACATAAAAAAGATTCCGAAGAATTGTTAACCTCCTCCTTTTTTGAAGTCGGTTAAAAATAAACTATAATCGCCCAAAGAAAGCTGTGTACAGTGAAAAACTTCGAACAATCATGGTGAAACTCATATAGTAATATAGTGCCACTGGATTATTACGGCGATTGTTATTTAATTAACCCTGGAGCCATGTAAGCAAAATGAATTAGGAATACAATAACATTATGATATTTTACGGTGAATTTAGACTAGAAATATACAATTATTTAAATTAATTTAATATGTTATTCAAGAAATTGAAATATGGCCACATTTACTAATGAAGAGTAACATTTTCAGTATTATTTCATCTATTTAATGACGAGCCAAATTCAAATTCAAATTCAAAATGTTTATTCATGACATCGGGTACATATAAGGTCTTAGGTTATAGGTAAGGTCCGCCGAAATCTGCTTCTAGAGCATATGAATATATAAAAGAGTTCCTTAAATTTAGCTTAAGATTAATTATTATGTGTGTGTGTGTGTGTGTAAGTAATCTATAGTAAACAGGCACTACATATGAATCGTATATATGAACTATAATGAATAAAAATCATGTGTATTTATACAACTTAATAGACATCACTTTAGTGAAACGATTTTATGAACTAGTACTTATGAGTGTGTCGTGTAAATAGTCTTGTACTGTGTAGTAACAGTTGTCGGAAAGAAGTCTGTGTAATCTTTTTTTAAACGAATGAATGTCAAGACTTTTAATATTATGGCCATGCAGTATATACTTCTATGCTTTAGTGTGGTCTTCGCTTCTTCAATACTTAAAAGATTGTTTCCTCTTAATTTGCGTATAGTTTTTTGTGAGTTGGTAATAAATAAAGTTGGGTTACATTTTACAAATACGGCAACTTCATATATATAAATGGAAGCGAGTGTCAAAAGTTTCAGCGATTTAAAGTATGGCATACAGCTATCTTTAGACTTAATGCCGCATAAAGATCGAATGCATCTCTTTTGGGCTATGAAAACGGACTGGTATTCGGTAGAGTTACCCCAAAATATTATTCCGAATCTTAGGTTCGTAACAACAACAGCCTTAGTAAGTATTTATAGCCAAGTGCCATTTGGTTGTTTAACTTCGTGTTCTTAATTCCAATGATGCATCCTCAGAACTGGGTCCTTTAGCCCAATAAAAGTTCCTCGTATGAGATTTTAATCAAAATCTAATTATAAAATAGCAATTTGTTTAAGTTGATTGATTATCATGATGTAAGTTCGCTTATACAAAATAACGGTTAAATATAAAACTAAGGATAGTTAGAAGGCTGCTATTTCTTTAACCATTAATATTTTATATTTAAACTAGTTGTTGCCCGTAACTCTGCCCGTGTGGAGGTAATTTTTGTCAGAAAAGATATGCAATCCATGGAGGCATTTTAAGCTATTACACCGTTCTATATTTTGATGTAATTTTCTGATCCCTAAACTGCCACTATGCAAAAAATCATGTATATCACTTGCTCTGTGAAAAACTAAACTATCCCACGGGAACTGTACATTTTTCCAGGATAAGAAGTAGCCTATGTGCTATTCCAGACTATAATCTATCTCTGTGCCAAATTTTAACCAGATTCGTCCAGCCGTTGTAGCGTGATTGAGTAACAAACATCCATCCAGAATTCCATCCAAACATTCACATTTATAATATTAGTAGGATTCCATCAGCCGTGAAGCTGTACTGTGACCGTGAAGCAGTGAAAACGAGAGCCTTGAGAATCATGTTTGGTTTAACTTTACGTGACAAACAGAATAATGTGGTGATAGAACTTTGTAGTGTGAAAATGGTGTAGGAATACCTACAGATGAGAATTGAAAGGATGGATGACAAAAGAGTGACGAAATAGATAAGATACACAAGACGAGTTTGCATGGAAAAGTTGTTAGAGGACGTTTGCACCGAAATGATGTCGGCCAAATTGACGACATTTCTAATAAAGGACAGGTTAAAGGTTATATTAATAAATGTAGGTGTGCCAGAATCCTGCAAAGTAAAAATCTGTAGTCTCTGCCTACCTGTGGAAAAAAGGCGTGATAATATGTATGTTGACGACCTCTTACTATCAAAGAGCTCACGTGTTCGTTTGCTATGAAACTTGTCTATTCTTTTAGAATTTAAAAGACAGGTAAATAACATGTAGCAGATTATGTCCCAAATGCAATGGTGTCTAGTTTCACATTAAAGGCTACAAGTTTTATCATTCATCATAAAAATAATGCAATGCAGCGGAATCCTGTTTATATTTACTTGAAACACTAAAACACGGTACATATCTGAGTCAACCAGTACCTAAATTATGCCGTACCGAGAAGCTAATGTCGTACATTATTAACCGACTTCAAAAAAGAAGGCTCCGTATTCGACTCGTATGTATTTCCTCGATTTTATCAAAAACGAATATATGAATTCTGGTGATTGTTTCATCATTGTTATTCACATACTTTCGGGAAGGTTTTAGTATATAATACATTACATTATCATATGTATATATAGTTAAGAATGTTATTTGCTTGCATATGTAGGTACCTACACTATATTGTATCTAGCAACTTATATCTCTGATATTTTTGTGTATGATTCCAAAATATATGTATGGTAGATTCGTTTTAGGTTTTGAAGGAAATTTGTGGAAATAGTAGCCTATGACATTTCAAAATCATGTTGATCCCTTGCTCTATATAAATCGAAAACAAATTTATTCGCATTTATATTATTAGTAGGATTAGTAAGATAGTAAGAATTAAGATTTAAAGCATATTTTTTTGTAACAATTTTTTAAGCAGTCATCTTTTTTGTTACAAGATTTTTACCATTTGTTACCTCTTAGAATAGAAATTACATTTAAAAAAGATTAACATATATTAAGAAGGATTGTAAATCAGTTGTAAGTGGTAGAGCCACGCTGTAGACATATTTGTTTACAGCATGAATGGGCCGGTTCGACCGGGGTAGTACCACTGTCTCACAGAAAACCAACGTAAAGTGACAGTTTACTGTCGCGTTTCGTATGGTAAGTGAGATATCCGGAGGCCCAGATTCCCCCTTCCCTTCCCTAATCCCTATTCCTGTCCTTTAAGGCCGACAGCGCATACATGATACTTTCGGTATTGTGGATGTTCATGGGCGGTGGAGATCACTTAACATCAGGTGACCCACTGGCTCGTTTGTCGGACTATGAAATAAATAAATAAAAAAAAACAATATACTGGTACTTCACTGAATTATGTCTATGTTCCAACAACACTGTTTCCAAGCAGTACCTATAGTCAGTTACACTGGTATTCTAACCGAGTTCATCTATTTTCATTACAAGCAGAAGTTTCAATGCGTAGGCAAAGGAAATATGAACTTTCTTCCCGTCAAGGCTTACCACACATTTTAGTATGCCAACAGTTATTTAGAGAAAATCTTGATTTTAGCCAACGTGTCTGTAATGCCGGTTTACAAGTAACAGCAAGTGTTTTTACCGCTCAGTGCGATTGCGTGAGCCCAGACTCTAACATAATAATGAATGCACTATTGTTCATTTCATTGAGTTTTCGCTGCCTGTTAGAATACCGTTGGTCGGTACGTGTCAGTATGTGTCTTTAAAAAAAGTGTTTTTTTAGTTATTTTCATTGATTAAATTTTTTATGATTTTAAATTAAATATGTAATATGTATAACAAAGAATATATTTTAACAATATCTTAATCATATTTTCAAGAACCTTCGATAAATCTAAAATTTCTAATATGAGGTAAAAAGTAAAGTTAAGTAGTTACGAACACAAACCAAAGATTAAAATAGACGACGTTTGTCTAATGACCCAATAGCTGTATAAGAAGATATATGGTAAATATGACTTCACTACGATATTGAAATAAAACTAATTTTTACGGATTCTATCGCGGTTTATTAACTTTTTATCCCGACGTTTCGAAAGCTTTACAGCCTTCATGGTCACGGGGCGGACTGAGTTGTATGTCGTCACGCAAGTATAGTGCAATGTTTCTACCCTCCATATAGTTATTTTTACTACGATACTTTCTGTGTCAATAGTAGTAGTCGGTCCTAATCTGGAATGCAAATTGTCTGGAAATCTACTCCGTGTATTGACGTGTATCATATACTAAAAGAAGTGTTATTGCAACCTGACAAAATGAGTCTAGTCATATTTACGACTTTCCTAAAAATAATAATAACAAAGAAAAACCACAAAAAAACGCTGCCTCTCCAGCGCCCGAAACCACAGTTTTAACCGGTGTTTGTATGTAACATCAGCATTTAAATTATCAAGGTTATTCGCGCAGGTATTGCCTTAAGCAACGCACCAATACACTATAATCTTGTGCCCAAAACAGTGACAGCGTCAGTATTCATAGTAAAATTTGAGACGTATAGAATCAAAGTCGGCAAAATAGAGCCGACTTAATTTTCAGCAAATTAAAGAAAACTGATAACTCTTGTTATAGTGGAAAGTCAATTTTCCTGAATATATTATTTTAATCTGAGGAGATATGTAATTTAATCAATGACAACAACAATGATAAAAAGTTAAGCTTAGCCGTATTTTTTTTTATATTTTCTAGATTGCCGAGTTTGATCCCAACTAAGATAAGATGACTGTCTTTGCTACTGTACAGCCAAGTTTATCATTTTTGATTGGTCATTGACTTCATAAAAAATAGGATTGTTGACTTGACAGACGCTTCTGATTGGTTGATTGTGAAAGATTGCCGTTTTTAGTTCAAAAGCAACTTTGGTTTTGTGTTTTAGAAGAGCTTATAGCGTAGCGTTTTCAATTATAAAACATTGGAATAGTCGATGCAGATTTTAATTTCCTTGTCATATATTTTTAATTTTTTTTCAAACTACCAGATTTGCTGACTTTTGTTCTATACGACTCATTTGGCACGCTTGGTTTTCTTACAGATTCAGGTATTTACGACGTCTATTTAGATACAAGTGATCCCAGGCAGACAGACATGGTTGTCTTGCCATAAACCACCTTCTCTGTGGACCGAATTTTCGTTGATCTCTACAATAGCGCCACAGATCTAAAACTATACTATCCTTTAAGTTGGACCCAACCACACACATACACAAAAGTTCATTGAAATCAAGTAGGCAGAAACAACTTTTGTGTTTTATTTAAATAGATTACATATTTTCTCAGGATTATAATCGGTTTATTAATTTTTTATCCTGGCACGGCAAAGTGACCGCACTGTACCTGATGGTAAGCGCAGTGCGGTCCAAATAGAATACTGAGTAGCGAGAAACGATCTATCCCCGCTACTCAACACACTCATGCCGGCCTGCTTCTTCACACTACACCATGGGCAAGAAGGTGAAGAAGGGGTCGAGGATCTAGTGTCAGAGTACTAAGAAGGCCGCAAAATGGCCATTGTACCCCCAACTCCAGACCCCCGACAAAAACCGGACATCAAACAACGGACAACCGGAAAAACATATTTATGTTTATTTATTTATTATTCGGAAGGCTTACAAACTAATAACAAATAATGTATAGTATTATCGAATTTACTTAAATTGCTAATTACAATCCTCCACCAATGAAAAATTATAAACCAGTTAGGTGCGTTATACACTAATATCATTCACGAATAATCTTCGTTTTCCAGCTAAGCATCACTATAGATAAAATCATGCACGGTACATGAATAATATTGTTAATGAAACGTCCAGGCAATCCCGATACTCCATAAATTGTCACAATCGCGAAGATCCTTCAGAACCGACGATCAAGAGCCGGTTCATCAATCAGGTGTAATGGTCCCCGATTCTCTAATGATGTTCCTTGTATACTCACAGCATTGGCATATTGATAGATCGGCCTGCGAATAATATTGTGATAGGAAAAGTGATGTAGGCTTTATTTCATCCATAATAATCAGCTGCTACTTCTTTAATACATTTTCTTAAAGCAATTTTTTTAGTGCCTCGATAGGCAGACGAGCAGACGGCCCACCTGATGGTAAGTAGTCGCCGCCGCTCATAGACTTCTGCAATGTCAGCTTTTAAAGCCGCTGCCTACCGTAAATTGTAATAAGATTATTGGAATTATATTGTAATTCGTACTATATGGTAGTCATAGACATAAAGAATGGATTGATCTCTATCCAGCTATTAATTGAATAAGAACAGAAACAGATGAGAGAGATAAAGCAAACGTGCGGCCAGCAGTTGTCTTTGTCTAGAATTTTAATTGGTCTACGTTACAGACTTACAGGAACTTAAAAGCTTACTTGAAAGAAATAGGTATTGTCCGCACAGTTGCTTTGTCTCTTTCTAACAACAAAGTGGTCAATTTTGTTTAGATATTGCTCAGTTCATTGCCTATGTCTGTGATGCTAATATAGTCTTTATAGTCTATGACACATGTGTTTGTGTGTCTCTTTAATTTCTATCATGGCTTAACTTAGCCACTTAAGTCGTAATATTACAATTCAATATGTAGGGTATAAATAAAACTGCTAATATCTACCTATGTGCTATTTCAATATTATCTAAATAAGTTCGTACAATTCTATTCATATTGTATATATAATTGGTTTTGATATTATTATGCTTTAATCCCATTCTAAGAAACACTCAAAATGAACAAAAAGAACTGACCATCCAAATATATCTCCTAGTAATGAATAGAAAACCATTATTTATCTTTATTGGTTTACAAATCAAATAATGCAAATTGGTTTTACAAATCAAAACCTAACACATGTTTCCGAGAATAGAATCGGTATTTAAGTGAAGTACATCTGCACCAATGTTGCATTCAAAAGTATTAACTGATTTGTTAGTAATCTATTAAGTCCAATTAAATTTGTTCTCGTATACATCTAATGATGATATGATACTAGCCCTGTATTAAATATTGTCCCACTGCTGGGCACGGGCCTCCTCTACTAATGAGAGGGGTTAGGCCTTAGTCCACCACGCTGGCCTAATGCGGGTTGGCAGATATGCAGGTTTCCTCACGATGTTTTCCTTCACCGTTAAAGCAAGCGATACTTAACATTTCAATACAGCAATTTTAGCAGCGATAGCCTAGTTGGTTGCGGTACGGACTGTCAAGACGAAAGTCGTAGGTTCGAAACCCAAGTGGCATACACCTCTGACTTTTCTAAAGTTATATACATCTAATACCTTATTTTTTTTTATTCTGGCGCGGCAAAGTGACCACACTGCACCTGATGGTAAGCGCAGTGCCACCCAATTAGAGTATCAAATAGTGAGAGACGATCTATCCCTCGCTACTCAATACAATTATGCCGGCCTGCTGTGTAGCTTATTCACACTACGCTTAAAAGACCCAGTATCAAAGGAAGGAGGGAACACGGTAGCTAGTTGGTGGTGGCACTATAATTATTTCTTATATAATTACTTTAGCATGACACAGATAATAAGATTATTTATATTTAGAATCGCTGAGGGCGCCACCATGTGGCGGGATGGGGAATGTAAAATTTGCAGGAATTTAATAATAGAATGACGACGCCCTTCACATATTTGTAAAACTATTAAAAAGATTGAACCAGAGATTTATGTTTGCTAATATATATTACATTTAATGATAACTGTAAAATAAAGTGTATTCACTTCTGTGCTTTATAATTAACCGACTTACTTGTCCGTAGATTGTATTGTATTGGTATTGATTGATGTACTCACTCATTATTAGACGAGATCCGTGCCTAGCAGTGGGACAATATTTAATACAGGGCTAGTATTATTATATTACTGCGACACTATAGCAGTTGATATAAATTTTGGTAGGATTTATTTTTTGCTAGTTCCTAATACTTAATAGCAGGGCCGTAAAATAGTGTTATGTATACAGAGCAACGCCATGCCTGCCTGTTTACCTTTGATCCCTTCAGATAAATAACCATACGACTAAATCAGTGTCGTATCGATTATAAAGGAATTGTACAATTGAACGTCCTAATCGTACAAAAAGCGTATCAAACATCTCAAAGTAAATAAGCTTGACATGTGATGGCGACCACCTCGCTGCAGCCATCGGTCAATCAAATAAATTTCTATAAAGAAATATCGAACAATTTTCACCTCTTAGGCAGCCATAGAATTCCAAGTTGATTATTGAATAGAAATTAACCCAATGATAATTCTTCACAATAAGCAACTAGTTAGTGTAATAAAATTTGAATATATTGTAATCAACGAAAGTCTATATTATACTTTTTTACATCGTCTAATTTTGAACAATCATTATTCTTGTAATTTGAACTATTCATTCTGAGCATAAAGGTGTGTAAATATAAAAAATATGTTTATCGTGTTGGAAGTTACTCGGGGTCTAACGAAATACACCCATAAAATATACAATAAATGATTACAACTTAATATAGACATTCTTTTTACACGCTTTTTATTAACTTCACCTATATCTATGTATCTTCTGTGAAACGGAAAATTATATTAATGGATTATTGACAACGATCAAATCATGGAATGAATTATAAATGGCAGCCAAGAATGCACCTGGATTTAAGAAACGTTACCGAAACTTGTTTATGAGCGACAATCGAGCACGTTTTTTAGATAACCTACAAACTCTAATTTCTGTCACGTGGGGCATTTCTGACCCTAGGTTGAAAGTATGTAAGGTAGGCACGTCCTGTCTGGTCCCTATTAAATTGTTTTCAAAGGCCATAAGTTAACGAGAACACGTAACACGTACTCCACTTCAACACTTCGTTTATTTCATTGCAAAGTGGTTACTTTTGTTCTTATTATTTTTTTGTACTTATGATTCACATTTTATGTCGCTCTTTAATTAGAAACACATTAATTCATAGCTGATAGAGACCATTCATACGGTACTGACAGTAAGAAAACCATTATGATAGCCTCAAAAAGTACATCGACTTCAATAAAAAACACATTATGCGTCCCTATAAAATTTTAGGGTTGCCCTCGATTTTTCTGAGATCCCATCATCAATTCCTGACTTGGTGCTAATGGGACCACCTAGAAAGTATATCAAAGAAAAAAAGAATTTCTCGAATAGGTCCAGGCGTCTTCGAGTAATCGGGGAACAGACATAAAAAGATTTCGACGAATTGAGACTCCTCCTTTTTTGAATTCGGTTATTATGTGTGATGTATATTTACATCCCAATAAATGGAAATTCTACGCTTCTAAATATCGTTTACAGGATATTGGATTGGATATTGGCAGGCCAATGACAGTACCATCTCGTGTTTAAGATTACCCACCCACTGCCACCCCGGGCTTTTTGTGAATCACATACTACATAATAGCTGTTCCAGCTACCGCATTACCTGACTGTCTATATCAGACGGATCATTAGTTTGTTTCTACTGCCTTACTCTCTTATTACCCGGCCCCCGATAGCTAGCTGCGTTAACCAATCTAGGTTAATTATTGCCTCTATCAATTCACCATATTTGCTTGTCCCTCTTGATGCGGAACTTAATAATAGGTTTTTTACCGATTATAATTAATTAGGTGATTAACATGATGTGGAAATTATGATAGTACGTGCATATTTATTTGAACGTGGAAATATATTATTTAAGCGTAGGCTGTACGAATTTTAAAAATTACTTTCAGTTCTAGAAAATTCTTTAGAAGACTCAAACTAAATCGCTATTTAAAAACATATATATTAAACGGCTTCGTAATAAAACTTTCTGTCTTAATACAATTTCCATAAGCAGGTATTCTGAAAAATAAAACCGACATAAGAGTTACAGCAAAGTACACCTAACAGTTCACACACATAGTCCTGAACCTGTATTATAACTACGGTCCTACAACACCCAGACCCGAAACAAATAGCTGTCTTGTCACACAAACATTTGTCTCGGTGCGGGAATCGAACACACTGCCTCTCGTTTCACAGCCAGCTACTCGCCTGCTACGCCACGGAGGCTGTCAATAGATAAGGTCTTTAATGCAAAATGGTCATTAAAACTACCAATTATATTGAAGTGTCTTATGAATTAAGGTATTTTTAAAAATCTATAGTTTAGCTGCATTTTTAACTTACCATAAAAAGCACAAAAAGCTGGACCTAAGGCGCTCTAAACATCTATTTCTTTTTCTAGTTTATTTTTGTATGGGACAGTTAGCGCTCAATTCGTCAAAGCTCTTGGTGCAGAATACAGCCTGATTCGACCCTGTTAAGCAGAAAAGATCCAACTGACGTTTTCATACTTTTGAGTAAATACATTTAAAGTTTGACAGCGAATATAAAAATAGTATTATGCAGTAACTAATTGAAAATTGTTGAGTAATAAAACATGACAAGTTTTTTTAAGTAAATGTCATTAACCAAATGTATTTAACTCGATTTCATAAAAAAATTGGTTGAATCTTTTCTGCGTAACAGGGTCCAATTGTTATTATGATCAGTATCATAGAGCAGTCCCTACTACTCCTCAATTTTTTTTTAAATGATAACCCAAATATATACAATATTTTACTTTGTAATTTAGGATTGCTTGAAGCAACGGTCGTCGGTAGCTCGTAAATGGTATTTATGAGGTATAAACGTTTTATAGGTCCGTTACACACCACCGTTTCCTTAAGCTACTGTAAAAAATGTATTTAAAGTTAATAATTTGTACACTTGTGGAAAGTAAACGCAAACATTAAAAATACATTTTAATGGTAGTAATTTTGGAAGCACATATTCTTTTAGTCTAAAAACCAAATAAACGAATAATAACATGGAATATAATGTCACAAACATAATGAAAAAAGACACTTTATTAAAATTACTATATTTAAATAATTAGCCATGCACTGATACGATGAAAATAGTGGCAAAAATATAATAAAATTTTAATTTCTAAACGTTGTACTTTATTTACACCGTTTTTTTCCTATACACCCAACAGTTACACACATAGCCCCGATCCCACACTCAGATACGAGTCTTGTGTTGTGGGTATCAGGGACTACGACAGACTTTTGGTCTCACAACACCCAGACCCCGGACACAAATATCTGTCTGTCACACAAACATTTGTCCCGGTGTGGGAATCGAACCCGCCTCTCGTTTCACAGCCGACTACTCGCCAACTGCGCCACGGAGGCTGTCAAACGCTGTTTGATTATAAAGAAGTGAAAAACATTAGAAAAGTGACATTTCAGAACATCTTTTTACTTTTATTTATATTATAGTACTACTAGCCATTAGTAATACTAATAATGAGAGCGCAATATCTTAATATATAACAAGTTAAATAAAAGCTTGAGAAAATCACGTGTTACTGTATTTTATGCTGACTTTGGAAACCGCCCAATCAATTTAAATGATATTTTGTCAATGTGTATGCTTGCTTGCCAGCTTGTAACTAGATAAATGGCGCTCTTTAGCAATTTTTTTTTTCAACGATCAAAGTCTGTTACGAGGCTTCTCTTCTAGCAACAGCTAGTGGTTTATATAATTTGCTAAATTAAAAATAAGCTATAATATGGTCTAAAAATTACTTCCAAATAATTATAATAGCACAACTATTATGCACTCTTAGTAACAAAGTTCTAATCGTCTCTACTGAATCAATTTAAACAATAAAGAAATACCTACTTCTATTTCTTTACTAAAACTAATTATACACAAACAACCTTTTTAAAACCATAAATCAATCTATATTCATAATAACCTATAATTCCCACACTTAAAATAAACTTGGTATCATAACATCATATTCCATTAACATCCCTTGACATTATGTGTTTGCCACCTTGAAGGTCTAATCTGAGATGTCTATTCAATTCGATACATTTGTCTGAGCATGAAACGTTTTATCTTTATGAGAGTGGACGGGGACCGGATGGTGTCACGTCGAGTAGTGCGTGAGTTATTTAAACATGGTCGATGTATTGAAATTGCTATAGGACAATGATTTTAAAATAGAAAAATAACTGACTTACAGCTAACAGCTGCGACAGCCTAGTTGGAAGAGGAGTCTGTCGCGATGAAAGGCGCGGGTTCGAAACCAGCGTAAATGGTATACACCTGTTTTTTTAGGTTATTGTGTGTATTTGTTGTTTTTGGTTGCTTCAAAGGTGAGGGAAAAAATAAGAAACCTTCACTCCAGAGAATTCTAAATAAGAATTTCGAAGGTGTGTGTACTTTCAAAGTGTACCAAACCGCTATAGGCCACCGTGATGGACTAAGGCTTAACCCCTGTCATTAGTAGAGGAGACCCGTGGGCCTTATAGCCAATACATCTTATTATTTATCAATGACACTGCAGTTTTAAATATTTTTTATATATATTTCAAGGTCAGCATCATCAAGATCAGATCTGCAGAATGTAATTATTATTTAAAAACGAATAGTGAATATTTGTAGGTATCTAAACTTAGTATAGTTTTTTACGATTTATCCAGTTAGATTGGCTCTAATTCCCGATACCACTACTCGAACGATTATAGTACATCGCATGAGGAGTGGAGCCTGCCTCATGCGCGACCATCCGTTACGTACACAGCTAATACGGACACGTAACTAAATTCAACGCTGAATCGAATCGTTCGATTTTAGACGCACACTCTATTCGGATTACGAGATTGAAATGTACCTTTGAAAATAACAATTTCATCAAAGCACGTGCCGATATGTGTTACGCGCTGGCATCTATCTTAGAATCAGTTATCTTAACGTTCGTTTCATATATTTGTGACTTCAGTTGTGAAACCTAATCGGTTATCTGTGTTTCATTTGAATCTATACTAATACTAATATAATATATAATAATATCATAAAGAGGAAAGATTTCTATGTATGTTTGTAACGATTTGGCTCAAAAAGTACAGGACCGATTTTAAAAATTCTTTTACCATTTGAATGCTACATTATCACTGATTAATATAGGCTATTTTAATTGCAAAAAAAACAATAAAGATCCCTACTAAAACTACAATAATGTTACCTAAGGTGTAAAAAAACAGTGTGAAAATAACCTCCACGCGGGTAGAGCCGCGAACAACAGCTAGTCTATTATAATAATAAATAATACTAGCCCTGTATTAAACATTGTACCCACTGCTGGGCACTGGCCTCCTCTACTAATGAGAGGGGTTAGGGGTTAGGGGTCCACCACGCTGGCCTAATCCGGTTTGGTAGACTTCACATACCTTTGAAATTCGTATAATTCTCAGGTATGCAGGTTTCCTCACGATGTTTTTCTTCACCGTTAAAGCAAGCGATAATTAACATTTAATACACGTAATACGTAACACGTAACTTCAAAAAAGTGTGTTTAGAAAAGTGAGGTGTATGCCATTTGGGTTTCGAACATACGACTTTCGTCTTAACAGTCCGTACCGCAACCAACTAGGCTGTCGCTGCTTCATTTGAATCTAGTTTAGAAAATATTTCTGACATATCAATATTAATAGCGATCATATTGAAATTAAGTTTCGGAAAATTAGGCTATAAAAAGTATACACGCTTATCGGAAGATAAATTTTCAAAAATTTATTTTTAAAATTATTGAACACTTAAGTTTTTAATTATAATAGACGACAGAAAATCATTCTTAGGTGATACTGTAGAGTCAGAATAAAAATTATCATCAATTGATCAAAAATAGCTAAATGCTTATAACGCGAGTTCAATACAGTACGTAAGCGAGCGTTGTAGTTTTAATATTCACTAATGGACTTATGTAGGTAATATTTACGTAAATATATACTTTTACACCGATTGACTTGCTTTAAAATTAATGTATGTACTTACTACATATTTATGTAGTTATAAATTCTACATACCTATGCTTACTACGAATTCATTTACATCAACTTTCTTAGTTATCGCATCGGCGACTTGTAACTGCAACTATTAAAAACAGAAACAGTATTACTGCATACTGACCACTGAAAATTAATATATACTTTATGTTATGCAATTCTCATTTTTATATATATAACTAGCGGACCGTGCAGACGTCGTCCTGCCCGTAAAAACATCGCCACACCGACTGCAGCGCCATCTGCCGGGATGATTTGTGAATCTAAACCATCCAGGGCGCCACCCAAACGCATATAAAAAAATCGGTCCAGCCGTTTAGGAGGAGTTCAGTGACATACACACGTACAGTAGAATTATATATAAAAAGCTTATGTTCGAAATATTTGTAGGGTTCAAAGGTATGACATTTTACTACCACAATAATGAATATTTATAAATAAAATAATAATTTTAAACATTGTTGCTATGACACTACGATCCATTGTTACTGTCTATTGTGTTTTGTATTTATAAATAAACTTATAATAATAATACTAGCCCTGTATTAAACATTGTCCCATTGCTGGGTACGGGCCTCCTCTACTAATGAGAGGGGTTAGACCTTAGTCCACCACGCTGGCCTAATGCGGGTTGGCAGACTTCTCATACCTTCGAAAATCTCTCAGATATGCAGGTTTCCTCACGATGTTTTCCTTCATCGTTAAAGCAAGCGATAATTAACATTTTAATACACACATAACTTTAGAAAAGTTAGAAGTGTATGCCACTTGGGTTTCGAGCCTACGACTTTCGTCTTGACAGTCCGTACCGCAACTAACTAGGCTATCGCTGCTATATAAATAAACTTATCGTTATAAAAATTTATAAGTTGTTGAGATATTTTAGTGTACTATTTATAGGTGATATGGCGGCATTGTATATATTTTTTATTTTATTTGTGTTGTTAATTTCTTAATACTTTTTATTTTAATATTATGATGTATTATTTTCGTAAGATCACAATTAGTATTTTAAAATTTGTTATCACGGCTATTTTAAAGCAGAGATAAAGTACCAAGTTATACTATAAAATTAAATCACTTTTAGATGCCCAGTTTGCAAGTATTATTGTGGAATATTGCAAAATATATATTATATTACAATGCTACTAATTGATTGGCATTCACACGGGTAAAAAGGTGAAATCAATACTTTGTATTGATTTCACCTATTTGCTTGACCTTTACAAATTGAAATTATTAATTTAATCTATAAAATGGTATAAATTATTTAGATTCCGTCATATTATACTAGAAATACAGGCGAGAGAAATATAGACGGACCGGAATATTATAGGACCGTAATAAATTCGGCGAAAGTGGGTGTAGGTACTGGTTACACCTGTGCCTACCCCTTCGAGGATTACAGACGTGAGTGTATATGTATGTATGTTTCATAGTACACTTGTAATGATTTTTATACTTGCATTAATAATTTCCTTTATCGTACACTACACATTTACACAAAATTTTCTCCCTTAAAGTCATTGATCAGTTTATTTTTATTTGCTACAAATTCTATGCAATGTTACTCTGTAGATATAAATGAATATCTAGTTGATTCTGCAACAGCGTGCTTTGTTATACGAGATTAAAATCGGTGTACTCAACTGGTTTACGTATGCAGTAGCCATAATGTTTAGATATTACATTACCGGAACCCTGTTTTACAAACTTCGTATATACTCACTTGAAGGATAGTTAGGACTTATGTTCATTATTCAAAATTAAGTAATGAATAGTTAAATATCTGTAATAAACAAATTCATAATCACTTGCCTAAAACATAAAAAGCCGAAGTTTTCACCCGACTCTGAATAAGTTATTTATTATCATTGACAGCCTCTGTGGCGTGGCGGGCGAGTAGCCAGCTGTGAAACGAGAGGCCGTGGGTTCGATTCCCGCAACGAGACAAATGTTTGTGTGACAGACAGATATTTGTTTCGGGTCTGGATGTTGTGGGACCGTAGTTCTTAATACCCATGACACTGGTTTTACCTAGTGTGTGACTGTTGGGTGTATTTATTTATTTATCACTAGCTGTTGCTCGCGGCTCCGCCCGCGTGGAGGTCATGTTTGGGAGAAAAAGTATACAATACAAAATACCAATATTCATGCGTTTAACTTAAAAATGACGGATTTTCATACAAACTTTCATTCCCTATTTTACCCCCTTAGGGGCGGAATTTCCAAAAATCCTGAAACATATATTTTTTATTTTTAACTACAATGCCAAATAGTAATTTTCATGAATTTAACTTCAAAAATGACGGATTTTCATACAAACTTTCATCCCCTATTTTACCCCTTTAAGGGTGGTATTTCCAAAAACCCTTCCTTAGTGGATGCCTACGTGATAAAAGGTACCTACTGTCAAAATTTCAAGTCTCTAACCCCAGCCGTTTAGGCTGTGCGTTGATCGATCAATCAGTCAGTCAGTCAGTCAGTCAGTTTCTTCTTTTATATATACAGATAATTTAATATACACACATCTGATCCTACAGTAAGATATAATAAATCTTGTTTCGTGAGTATTTACTGAACTTTCGGACTCACAACACCCAGGCCCGAAGTTTGGGGATCTTCACATACATTTGTCCTGGTGTGGGGATTAATCTTGCGGTTTTCGTAACATAGCTACTTGGACAATGCGTCTCCGAGGCTACCGGAAGGTTATTTATCTCTGTTTCCGAATACAAGTCAAGAAAAAAAATATATAATTTACTTGATATTCTTCCAAAGTGAAGATAAGATCTGTGTAACAGGAAATTCAAAATAGACAAATATTTTTTGCTCGTTTTGAACTCAAGTGGACATAGGCAACTGTCAATGTCAGGTTAAATCATACCGGTTCACGAAAATCACGGTGTTCAAAGAATAACAGGTCACGGGGCAAGTCGTAACTGACCGCGTTGCCTAACGATGGTCATTGTCCACCGCATGTTTGATAAACATACTTTTAACACAAGAAACGTAAGTGGATTTACGGTGTACAGTCTCATTTTTATTACAAACATTCGCTTTATCTTTTTGTTGGGCCAACGTCGGTCGTTATTGTAGCTCCAAAGACGTGTAATATTTATTACATGGCATAGAGACTTCAATTCAAGTTGAATAAAAATCCAAATTACTCAAATAGAAACCATACATTTTGTAATACGATAGATGTAAATATTTCATCCCTAAGGGGGTAAAATAAGGGAAAAACGGTTGTATCGAAGTCCGACGTTTTCAAAGTAAGATGCATGAAATTTCGTATACGTGCTTTTAGTTGGAAAGAAATGTAGCAGGTATCGGCGTTTTTCAAGTGTGTAGTTTTAGTGGTAGATTAGAAGTTATGAGGGAACAAATGAACTTAAATGCATACATACATTAACAAACACTTTGCGACGCCGCGCCGTAGTTGGGTAAAAAAATACTTTTTATGACTTTGACGGGAAACGGTACGCTTGACAAAAGTATGATTTACCGAACCTTACCTTCATTGTAAAATCCCTGTTCAATGATACTTCGTGCCTGCCTAGTGGGTGGCATATTTAAATCAATGTGACATCACATAGCCTATAACCATTGGACAAACAAGACTCAATGACGTGTCGTTACCTCATTTGTCAAATTATGATAAGTAGTTTAGAAGTTATGAGGGAACCTTAGAGGGAACAGATGGACATACATACTCACATACTGGTCAAAAAACCCCTCCATTTTGCTTGGCCGTAGTCGGGTAAAATTAACAGTAAATTTGACTTTGGAGTTTGAATAGCTACTCTGTAAAGCAACTTTGCTCAAGTTGCTTTACAGAGCTGCTTAATTGTTAACATACTAAACGCCAATATTATTTATATACTTACCTACAAATAAATTCATTTTGAATATCAAGCAGTTACTGAATTTAATTTCCTAAATTAAATTATAAATTAAGAAAAATACAACTTGTTCATACAATAAAATGTGAACTGGTTTGAAATTGAGAAAAATAACTGTATCGGGCAATATTGTTCGATTAAATACTCAATTTAATATCGCGTGTTTTTTTCCTCTCTGGTGAAAATGTTGAGGATGCTTGCGGCAGATGATATTATTAAAGTTCCGTTTCTTGTTAAAGGTATATATATATCTTTCATTGGACATAAAACATATTTTGAACTTAATATATTACGAACGGACGGAGTTATAGATACTTATCTATATATAGATAGGTCAAAGATCAAGTATCTTATTGAAGTTATACTTCTTATGGCGCGATGGAGAAAAATGATGAGAGTGAATTTTTACGATGCGCGCGCACACCGACAGCCACATCGTGAAGTTAGTTCTAGGTGGCATGAAAATCGATATGTAACTATGTTCAAGTTGTATATTCTAGTATTTTTATATTTAGAACACGTGTTTCGTAACAGTACAATTTTTCCTGAGTACCAGGCTAGCAGAAATGTAAGGATACCGTTTGATACCGTTTTTATACAACTGATATAATAGTGACTTCCTTAAGAGCTAGAAGCTTCGGAATTTAAATTCGGAATATAGATATGGCCAGTTACACACATAACTTTTTTTTTATCTATACATAGTATAAAAGGAAGTCGCCCTACACATCTGTATGTCTGTCTGTTTATCCGCTAACTCCTTCTAAACCACGCAACGGATTTAGAAACGGTTTTCCCAATCATGTAGATAATAATTTCCGTAAGGTTAAATATGTATAGTACATCTTAATTTAAATTTCGTATGTGTCAATAATAAAGATATTTCGGAACCAAGTCGCCGACGAAGGCTTATCCCAAGACCTAAGCCAAACAAAAATCCTCATGAAATGGTATTTTTAAATTCATGAACAAAATATTTTCTTCCTAAATAGTCAGCAATTTTTAAATCTAATTTGCACCCGTGAGAAGCCGAAATTCACTACTCCTATTCGAAGTCGGTGGCAATGTTCGATCCATATTAACGAAATTAATATATTTTCCACACATACATATACACTCATCACGCCTCTAATCCCCAAAGGGGTAGGCAGAGATGTAACCAGTAAAGTAAAGTGGGTGTACTCACCCACTTTTCGCCGAATGATTACGGTCCCATAATGTGATAGAGGGCGAGCCTATCACCATATCGGGCACAGAATCCAGACTCCGGACTAATACTGAGAATTTCTAGATAGTAAACCCAATATCACTTTACCCGACCCGGATATCGAACCCGAGACCTAAACACAGCAGTCTTAACGCATGCGCAATTACAACTGCGCCACCGAGGCAGTCTTTCAATTTTAATTATTTTTCAATTAATTAAAATTATATTAATTGTCAGTCTTATCTCGAAATACTTAATGAGATCCAATGAAAAAATCGACTATAAGGTGCCGCTTGCGAGTCGCTGTATCAACACAAAACGTGTATGCAATTTGTTACGAAGCTGTGTAGGTTCGAAACGATAGAATCGAATCGATGCCGGATAAATAAATACACTTATCGATATTTTATTTCGATGTCTAATTACTTGGATGACATAAATATAAACTGAAATTAGACAAGCATAGTTAAATATAGTTGAGCTCGAAGATTACTTCGAACCTAACAACAAAACGGTCATTAGAAAGCAGCATCCAATTACTAGGCATTAGAAAAAACGAAAAAATAATATCAATTAATCAAATATACACATATATTGAATCCATGAAATGTTATACATTATTTAGATTAGATAGAGTAATTTTTTTATTATTCTACCGTCAGTTCGGAATGCAGTTTCGCTAGAGAAAAAAGTGTAAGAAACTCTAGCGTTGCTGTTTTCGAACACTGGTTATAGAATAAAAGTATTTATATCTCATTAAATTAAAATTTAGTGTTATTACTAAGACAGTAGATTGACAGAACTCAAATGAATCGATATTCCGCAGTAAATTCAATACCGAAAATATCGAAAGAATACTCGAGGTCGGTACTTCCCTAGCAGTACGTCGATCATTAACATGTCTCGATAATTAATTGCACTTTAACACAACTGTAAATTCCCTCGCACGCTTTTATATTTGATGGTATTTATATTAATTTTACGAGTGCAGTTTGTACGTGCTACATACTACATATTAACATAATAAAGGATATGATTATTTTTCTGTGGTTTATTAATTATATGTTTTTAACCGACTTCAAAAAAGGAGAAGGTTAACAATTCATCGGAATCTTTTTTTTTATGTATGTTACCCGATTACTCGAAGACGCCTGGACCGATTCGAGAAATTCTTTTTTTGTTTAAAAGGGTATACTTCCCAGTTGGTCCCATTGGCACCAAGTCAGGATCTGATGATGGGATCTCAGAAGATCAAGGAAAATCAAATTTTATAGTGACGCTTAATTTGTTTTTTATTGAAGTCGGTGTACTTTTTATGAATAAAAAAACTTTTATGCTAAGTACATCTCGGTGCCTTTCATTACCCGAGATTGACTTTTTTTAGTGCCTTGATAGGCAGATGAGCAGACGGGAAACCTGATAGTAAGTAGTCACCGCCACCCATAGACTTCTGCAATGCCTAGGGCACAGCAAAGCCGCTGCGTACAGTTCTAACAAATGTTACTACTATATTAAGTATACATAGAATCTTCAATCATCTTAACTCACTAAACGACAGTAAAAAAATAGTAGTTAGTAAAGTATCCCGATTTCAAAATAATAGTAAAATCTTTTTCTAAATTCTTTAGATACAATAAACATACAATTAAAATTCCTGTGTTCTTAAAATTCCGTTATGTGTATTTTTTTACTACAGTTTACCTTACACCCATCATTCGTTTTGCTAGCATGTGTTTTAAATTAAAACTTTAATAATTGGCACATTCAAATTACTAATGAGAGCATAGAGTGACAGTGGCAAGTCGCTAAATCACGTGTCTTCGTGAAATCCATACGGCCATGGGAATCTCGTCTCCGTTCAGAACCCAACAATAACAAGCGATCGACAATTGACCTGACGTCATCCGTCAGTATTAGGGTTGCTACGTAAAAAAAGCTTAGGAAACTTGCCGATATTTAAAAACACCTTTTTGTTTCAATACTATGAGTAACACAATACACTATCTTGTACGCGTTACTTATAACTATGTAGACATATAGGCATTCCAACGAATTTTTCGAAGTATTACAGTGTGGTTTACGTATTATGCAAGCACTCAACTAGAATGATATTGGGTTTTTCTATCTAGAAATTCCTCAGTATTAGCCCGGAGTCTGGAATCTGTGCCCGGTATGGCGATAGGCTCGCCCCCTATCACATTATGGGACCAAAATTCGGCGAAAAGTGGGTGTACTGGTTACACCTCTGCCTACCCCTTCGGGGATTACAGGCGAGAGTGTATGTGTGTGTGTCAACTAGAATATATCATTCGATCGGCATATATTGTTAGAATTTTAAGAGTAGAATTATAAATTATTTTCTCGTATTCCCTAAATTCAGGACGTCTTAAAAGTAATCTCTTATTCCAGTAAAAATACCCACACGTTAAGACTCCGAATAATTTCGGAAGAAGTTATGACAACCCTAGAGGATAAGAACAAGGTTCACACGGTAACGTACGAGAAAATAATATGAATGTAAAAGAAATGATTGTTGTGTCTTTAATTAAAATTGAAAACGTCAATAACAGCACAATCAAAAACGAATTTAGCATTCATGGCATCTCAAGCTGGCTCTTCAAATATCGAAAGGAAAAAATTTGAGAACACTTCTAAACATAATCCTCATCTATTAAATATCGATTTGTTATTCATTTCAAAGTTGCACGTGATAGGTTTTTGTGATTGACTTGAGATTACTCCATAATGCACTAAAGATTAAGGTTAACTCAATGTGAACTATTGAAAAAATGAAAAAACTAATTGGAAATTCATTGTATACTATTACCTTCTTTATTTCTTAAGTTCTTGCGTAAAATACCTTTGATGTACGCCGATTTTTGTTGTAAGTACAAATTAATAAAAAATATGACAACTGCAGGCGTCAGCTTAACTTTGAAATTAATACTTTCTAATAAATATTAGTGACATCACTATTGTAATTTGCTTCCATATTTAAATTTTTATATGAATAAAATATGTTCGGTATTTGATGTTACCATTTCTAAACTAATTGATAATTTCATAAAATATTACCATGGAACGGAGTTCCTTATCGCACGGTATCGTTTTAATTTACTTGCGGGCTGAGGAGCTAGACCGAAAGTGACCGAAAAACATTGAAAAACCGTCCTCTTTTTGCAATGATTTTTGGGCACTTCCCGATCACCTAGGAAACTAAAACTTTTTTCGATCTGAATCGATCGAAAAAGCTTGCGAAAATATTTGTTTTCATTACTTAATACAAACACAAAAAGACAAACAAAGACAGTGAAAGGAACTCAACCGGGTGTCCATATTATTAACTATCAATAACCAGCAGTACATAAGTGATAATTATAACCCTTTGTATAATTGATTGTATATAATTCTAGGGCAAATTAGTTCTGAAGCGCTGCAATTCAATATTATATAGGTAGTTAGTGATGATTGATTCATATTTCTGTTATACCTAGTTGATTTAAGGATCCGTGAGAAATCCATTAACCTATATCTGTAATTTCGTTATGCTTTAACATCTGAACTGATTTCTGTGTGTCTTTTGGCACGCGAAGAATGTGATGCTTGCACGTTGCAAAACGTTTAGATTGCTTTATAACTCAAGATGCTTATTTAATAAAAATCTTATATATTTTTAACTGGCTCATGCAAGATACATTGGGCTTCTTACAAGCTAAAACCATACTGGTAAAATGCTGTTTAGTATATTGATAATATTGTTACTAACCGACTTAAAAAAAGAGAAGGTTCCCAACTCAACTCGAAAACGCCTGGACCGATTCCAGAAATTATCTTTTTGTTTAAAAGGTATACTTCCCAGGTGGTCCCATTGGCAGCAAGTCAGGATTTGATGATGGGATCTCAGAAAAATCGAGGGCAACCCTCAAATTTTATAGGGACGCATAATTTGCTTTTTATTGAAGTCGGTGTACTTTTTCTGAATTAAAAAACTTTTTACGTGTATCTGTTTGTCCGCTTAGCTCTTTGTCCGCTTAGCTCTTCTAAAATAGGAATAGGAGGTTTGATGCGGTTTTCACTATGATTTAGAAAGTTTCTTCGGGAAAGTAATCACGTAAAACATTCTAATTACATTTATACATTAATTAATTCCATGCTTTGTACTCAAGTCACTAAAAAAACTTATAAATTAATTGCAAGGCATACCCTGGCGAAACCTTACTTGTAAATGTTTTTAAAATCCTAAGATTAGTTATATCACGGTAAAATTTCATTACCAGCTGGTGGTAGGATATTCATATCCTCCCGGATAGCGACCACCGTACGCTGGGTGTAAAACCCGCCATAGTGGCACAGGCAAGTGCGAATGGATCAGCCAGTGTACATCCGGTTTTTGTTGAGGGTCTAGAGTTGAGGTACGATTATTGGCCGTTTAGCGGCTTTCTGAGTACCTACTGTGACACAAAACCCTCTATCGTTTCATTACCTTCTTGCCCATGGCGTAGTGTGAAGAAGTAGGCTGGCATGATTGTGTTGAGTAGAGGAGATAGATTGTCTCTCGCTACTTGATACTGATATTGGACGTCACTACGCTTACCATCAGGTGCAGTGTGGTCACTTTGCCGTGCCAGGATAAAAAAACCTATTTATGGAAATTCTTCTAAACGAAAGCGCACTACTAGTATCGGTACAATTATGAAAATCATAAACTAGGGACTTAATATTTACATGGACCAATATGTAAGTTTAGTTATTAAATTGTTATACACTTAGATTATTCCTATGTGTATTCGACCAATATTTATTAATTAGGCTTTAAGATTTATTTTGTGATTATACCATCACAACAACAAATTTATATTTTTTTTAAGCAAATCAACATTTTGTAAATATAAAAAAAATAACAAGTATATTGAAAGAACGACGCGATGCATACCCAAAACTAAATTGCTCTTGTTTTTCTCTTATTACGTCACACTTTTTAAGTCAGCAAATTGGTAGAATATTAAATAACACTTATATTAAAAATGTAACAGCTTTCTGGCGTTGGCACGAGACTTTTAATGTTAAACCAATGCTCTGCACGCTCCGGATTTAACATTACAACAACGATAAACTTTATGCGATTTCTTTTATTGAAAATTTTAAGAGCTGTGAAGCAGAGATGCCAAAATATAAAAATAATAACAGTACGCTGTAATTAGTTATTCGCCATTTGTGACGATATAAAACAGTCGGATGCTTATTACTTAGAAGCAGGTAATATTCAAGAGTTTTTAGCAAGTTAGTGAATCTGCTTAATGTTTTTGGGAAATGCAAACATTTTAATATTTCGTTAGTTTGCGAAAAAGGTTGAAAATAAATACTTACTCGTTTCTTTCATTGAAGTATACAATCTTACGTAATAGACCTATTATGCACTTAAGTGTAATGGCCACATCACTATTAATAAGTTGCAATAAATATTTATTAATTAGATAGATAATTTCCTTTTTATAAAAATAACATATGTGTAGTTCATACGAATTGTAATTCGTTACCAAGTGACAGCCGTGGCGCAACAGACGAGCAGTCGACTTTGAAACGAGGGGTGGCGGGTTTGATCCCCGCAAGACAAATGTTAGTGTCATCCATAAATATTTGTTTCGGGTCTGGGTGTTGTTGGACCGTAGATCTTCGTTGTTCTTGATACCGACAATACAGGTTTGACCTAATGTGGGGACTATGTGTGTGGATGTTGGGTGTATTTATTAACCGACTTCAAAAAAAGGAGGAGGTTCTCAATTCATCGGAATCTTTTTTTTTATGTATGTCCCCGATTACTCGAAGACGCCTGGACCGATTCGAGAAATTCTTTTTTTGTTTAAAAGAGTACACTTCCCAGGTGGACCCATTGGCACCAAGTCAGGATCTGATGATGGGATCTCAGAAAAATCGAGGGCAACACTCAAATTTTAAAGAGACGCATAATTTGTTTTTGATTGAAGTCGGTGTACTTTATATGAATTAAAAAACTTGTGCTTATATATTTTTATATTTTAATGTGAACGAAGGAAGTGTTATTGATCAATCAATCATGAATCAATCCAACAGCACTATATTTTTCTATTGACTTACCCTAGAACTTAACGAAAGTTGATAATCATTTGAAAAATTACTTATAAGCTCTACTTACAAGTTTTGTCGGGGTCTAAAGTTGGGGTACAATGTTTGGCCGTTTTGCGGTCTTCTGAGTGCTCTGCCACTAGACCCTCGACCGCTACTTCACCTTCTTGCCCATGGCGTAGTGTGAAGAAGCCGACATGATTGTGTTGAGTAGCGGGCGATAGATTGTCTCTCGATACTCTAATTGGAAAGCACTGTGCTTACCATCACGTGCAATGTAGTCACTTTGCCGTGCCAGCATAAAAAAACCCCTAGTACTTATTGAAAGTTGATAATAATTTGAAAATTAGGTACTTACAAGCTCTACTCAGTTTTAACAGGGTTCTAAAAGTGGCAAAACTTAATTTTACTTGCTCCACAACTTCCAAACTGACAAGTGACTACTATACAAACAATTTAGCAATAATTTGAACAGTGCAAAAAAGCGTAATGGTGCGTTCAATTGTTCTTAGACAAATATCACTTTAGTTGAGTATAAAATGTATGAGAAAACACTAGATTTCCAAGATTTACTAAAAGTAAATAAAGTACATGGGAGCATTAAAAACATTTCACTAATTGGCACATTACATATGAGCAACGTAAATTATTCAAATTAAGTACGAATTAAATATCACCTAAATAGAGACGAGTTTAATGGTGATTAAATGTTTTTTAAACTAGTGAAATTCAAAGTACTCGCATTAAAGGTTTACCATCTCATTTATATATGTAAATGATTAAAACCATAAAATTGCAATTACAGATTAGATTGACTTTCTAACAGAGTGATAAAATTATTCGGCAAATCACATAACCATCATTAAATTTCTAACACGATCTTTCTATCATTGCACTGACGAATTTGGCACCAATCGCATATAAGAAAGATTTCTGAAAACGTCTATTTACAATATACAATCTTGTTCATTGGAAAATAAAGATCAGTTAATTTATTTTTAATATGATTGAACATGCCAACGGTAAGTCTTACAGGAGCACATTTATGTAAGTAGGTACGTATGGACTCTAGAGCGACCTGACTGTCTCAAAAGCATTCCACTTTCGAGAACGTCATTAGCTATGGATGGTAAAATTTGTTTGAAAAGTCATTTAAGTTTGTGGATTCTGAATTCGAGTAGAGCACTAGTAATATTTTTATATTATGACTTTGTTTAACTTTGGCATTTGGCATTTATTCCGTGTTTCTTGTTTGTCTATTAATATACAGATTCCGTGGCGCAATAGAATAGTAGCTGGCTGTGAAGCGAGAGGCCGCGGGTTCGATTCCCGCACTAAGACAAATGTTTGTGACTTGCACATGTGCCGGTTCTGGATGTTGTGAGACCGAAAGTCTCTCTTAATTCGTGATAGCCACGACACACGAATCGTATCTTAGTCTGGGTTCAGGAATATATGTGTGACCTTTGGATTTTATTATTATATTTTAATGACTTATTCTAGGGAAATTTTATAACAACGTTTAATATATTTGTTTATTTTCTTATAACGAACTTTAAACATAATTTGTTTTATTTATTACAAATTATGTCACTATAAATAAAATGATTTTGTTTTCACTAATAAAAATCCTTGACATTACAATTTATTGTCTCTAATTATCTTCAACACAAATTCATAACTATTTAATAATATTTTTTGTATATATTTACTGTAGGCAGTGGCTTTGCTGTGTCCTGGCATTGCAGAAGTCTATGGGCGGCGGTGTCTACTTCCCATCAGGTGGCCCGTGTGCTCGTCTGTCTATCCAGGCAGTTAAAAATATATATTCATAATATTACATTTTCAAAACAAAGCCCCAATTTTCTACGGATTCTATCAGACTAATCTCTAAACTTAACTGAAACTGCAACATCAACTTCTATGTAAACACAAAAAACAAAACTGCAACGTACGCTAGTTTCAAATCCATTACAAATTGCATTTATAACAATCATTTAAACATTCTCATTTATTATGATTGATTTAAAAGGCATCTAAATCATAATTAATTTTCGCAGCATATTGAATTAGTGTAATTTGTGTTCTTCTCAGATGAACGTATAGGTGACGATGCAATTACCTTTTGATGAGTTTGTGACTACCCATTTATTATCTGGTATGTCTGTACAGGTCATAATTTCCAGCCAGATATATTATTAGCATAGATTATCATAATATATGCTACCATATTCATTGTTTGAGAATTGACGTTAATTTATAGTGGCTAGTTCTGGCTAGTTAAGAACTGATGGATGCGCGATAAGCATCTGATGTATGCCGTGCATGTTTATACGACGCGTATACGGTTTTTAGGATAGTTTCTTTATCACTGGATTTATATGACGCTGTTACATACAACTTCGCCAGACATCGCAATAACAGACAAAATTTAAATACATACATACATATACTCACGCATGTAATCCCTGAAGGGGTAAGCAGAGGTGTAACCAGTACACCCACTTTTCGCCAAATTTATTACAGTCCCATAATGGGATAGGGGGCAAGCCTATCACCATACCAGGCACAATTCCAGACTCCGGGCTGATACTTCTGAATAGAAAAACCCAATATCACTTTATCCGACCCGGGGATAGAACCCGAGACCTCAGCACAGCAGTAACGACGGTAACAAGGCCACCGAGGCAGTATATTTAAAATACAACACACCTAAAAGATATTGGAATTGCGAAAACCCAATATCTTCATGACACTAACAGAAAAATAACTAAATACACGAAATTATGAATATTATAGCCAGAACGTGAAACACGAATAAAGTAAAAATAGATTTTGTAAATTTTTCTACTTTGGAATATGGAAACCACGGAATTAATTAGACTTTCCCGCATCTCTACACATACAAGTATAAAAAACACACACACACATACACTCACGCCTGTAATCCCCGAAGGGGTAGGCAGAGGTGTAACTAGTACACCCACTTTTCGCCAAATTTCGGTCCCATGATGTGATAGGGGGCGAGCCTATCGCCATACCGGGCACAATTCCAGACTCCGGGCTAATACTGGGAATTTCTAGATAGACAAACCCAACATCACTTTACCCGTCCCGGGGATCGAACCCGAGACCTCAGCACAGCAGTCGTAACGCATGCGCAATTACAACTGCGCCACCGAGGCAGTCAGAATAATAATACATACTGGTTTCTTATATTTACGCGAATATTATACGTTATCATGACACTGTGAGCTCTTTCTGCGTACATCGGACTACATCAAAATAAAAATGTAATATCAACTACATGGAGGGTAGAAACATTGCACTACACTTTCGAGCTGACATACAACTCAGTCTCCCCCGTGACCATGAAGGCTGTAAAGTCATCGAAACGTCGGGTTAAAAAAGTAAAATAAACCGCGATATAATCCGTAAACTTCGTTTTATTTCAATATTAATACATCTAACATTAACATAAATAGTCATGACCCCATACCTGTATCGTGGGTACCAAGAATTAAGAGGGAGAGCATCCCACAACACATAGATCAGAATCCAATAATAATAGATCACACAAACATAAGTCTCGGCGTGGGAATCGAACAAACAATCAAACATTTCACAACCAGCTACTCGCCTATTGCCCCACGGATGCTGTCTTAGAATATAATTATTTGACATAGGTATACCCAGTATCACCACGCAACACGTTAGAAGTAAGAATTATCCCATGTGTCAGTAACATCGAAACTGTCAGAGATGACCATATCGGTGCCACGCAAGGCAATCTGAAAAGAGCCACAAGTCCTGTTAACTAAATGTTATTTCCTGTTTACCAACACCATGCGTTGTAATTATAGGTCTAAAAGTAGGACTAAATGGTCAATAATATGTACGTTACCTAATTGTCGACTGGTGTAGCTCGCAGCTCAGTTTGCGGACTGGGGACTGATTCTATGTACGGATGGTACTTGGGATAGAAGTACAGTAAATAAATAATAATACAAAATAAATCCTACTAATGTTATAAATGCGAATGTTTGGGTGGATGGATGTTTGTTACTCAATCACGCTACAATGGCTGGACGAATCTTGCAAAGAGATAGATTATAGGGTGTTTGACTGGTGTAACCAAAAAATATAAAACTGCACTAGGAGAAAGGATAGTGGGCAAACATATTTATTAAATACATTTTTTTATTTTAAATGTATTATAATCATTTTATTTTCGTCATTAAAATTTAGAATTTTTAATCTGTATCACTCGGTGCCAAAAACGTATCAATACCGGCCGCCATTACTCGTGACGACATCGCACATAAACATTGCATCCTACGACAAATAAAATTGTAAGGAAGAACATATTTTTCGATGTGTAAACGTGTTAATTTCGCCCTCAAGTCTTCTATAAGAATGGAAGAAGGCATTACAAGGGCTGATAGTCGAAATCTGCCACTTCTTTCTTAAAACTTTGGATTTTGGCACATGGATGAACAATTTATCGGGATTTAGTGATAGATTTAGTCGAGTTTTTACATAAAGGCATTGAACAATATTTATATGCCGGTTCATTCATTTTTGTGGAAAAACTAACAGATAAATGCAAATAATTTGCTATGTTGTTAGGTGTCACGAATGTTTGTATATGTGCGATGACGTCACATAGAGATAATGTCACGTGACGTTGACGAGGCGTTTTAGCGCGAAATTATATGTGAAAAAATTAAATCACGGATTTTATATAAATTGAGTATATTTCAATAATAAAAATATTACGGGGGCTATAAGTGAAGAGTCCTTTATCGATGTCCATCAATTTTCAAAAATTGTCAAATACCCTATTGTCTGGAATAGCACATAGGCTTCATGCTTCACAGATTACTTAAAGAAGCACGCATCATTCTCGAGTTTGACAGCGACAGCGTCAAACAAATAATAATTTGTAAAATTGGATTAAATGGTATAATTTGCATTAATATTCTATATTACGACTATATTGTGTTGCCGAAGGAATTGCTAAATAGTGGGATTCAATTTTTCGCAAAGTTCGAAGAGATTATCGGTGTATTTTTTTTGTTGCCTTACATATAGGCAATGATGTTCTTTGGTGATGGTTAATTACACGGATTTGAATTTAACCGATGGTCGAAGTCAGGAGAAGGAAAAACGAGATGAGGACAGCACAAATTCTATGATTAGAGACAGTACCATGGCAAGTAATCAGCTGAAGAGGAGCCGCAAGGAGGGTAATGATGATACTTGGACAGAAGTTACCAGAAATTCAAAAAAGAGAAACACTAGTCTATCAAGCAATGATCAGCTGCGCCCACGACATGTGGCTAATCAGGTATCAGTTACTTGCATGAAAACTTTTCCTAGACAATTCGCTTTAGCCAAATTACTAAAGGAAAACGGGATATCGGGAGTTCTAAAAGTGAAATATGTGAATCAATACAAGTTGTTGCTTAATTTTGAAACAGCCATATGTGCAGAAAAATTTATGAGTTGTGAAGTATTTTCGAAAATGTCTTGGAAGAGGCAAAAGACTTCTGAAATAGGAGTGTCTTATGGGCTTATAAAAGACATTGATTTAGATATTACGGATGAGGAGTTAATTCAAAATATTTCCTCTGAATACAAAATAGTTTCGGCAAAACGTCTCAATAGAAGAAGTTTAGATGGTTGGATTCCAAGTACATCTTTCAGATTCGGATTTGATGGTCCTACACTCCCGAGGTATGTTTATTTATATGAACTTAGGATCAACGTAGAATCTTACGTATTTCCCGTGACTCAGTGCTCACGTTGTTGGCGTTACGGTCATACAACTAAACTATGCCCGGCCAACAGAGAGATCTGTCCCAAGTGTGGTGAAAGACATCCAAATTGTGAAACAAAGAAATTCAAATGCGTTAATTGTTCTGGTAAGCATATGGCTCTGTCTAAAACCTGTCCGAAATACTTAAAAGAAAAGCGAATAAGACAATTAATGTCTGAATTCGGTTGCAGTTATCAAAATGCTCTTGAAAAATTTATTCTAACTTTGCCCTCAGAAGACGGTTTCGGTTTTGTTGATTTTTCGTCTAGTCGTCCGGACACAATTGCAAGCATGCCGACTACTCCACGCACATCCTTGTATGTTCCTAAGTCTGATGTATCAGTATCTGCCCATCAGTCTCGCTCGTATAGTGAAGCTCTGAAATCAGCACAAAAAGTGGATGCAAGTAGACCTCCCAAGACTACGAATAAAAAAAAGAAGAAAGTTCCATTCCATCTTTCGGACTCCGTTGTTGCTATGATTGATATATCATCAGAGTCTGAAGTCACGCCAAACGGAAATTCAGTACCAAATCAGGATAATACAGAGATACGTCAAGATGAACGATGTGAAAGAATACAATCTTCTGAAGATTTATTACAGCGTTTGAAAGAGCTTATTTTTTCAAAGAATAGTCTAGAAGAAAAAATCAAGGTTGCTGTTGAAGTCTGTATGGAGTGGTTTCTGTCGTTTATTCGGAAGAAGTTAACGGATATTTCAATATTTAAAAATTTGTTCACCTCAGTCAATGGATAAGTCTTTTCAAAACTATGTCAATTTAAATATTTTTCAATGGAATGCACGTAGTATTAGGCCAAAGTTAAGAGCATTAGAAAATTTGTTGATTTTAGAAAAGGTTCATATTGTTACACTGAGTGAAACTTGGCTTGATCCTGAATGTGATGTTTCTTTAAAGAATTATAATATCTTTCGAAATGATAGAGATGATCAGCATGGTGGAGTTGCTATTTTTGTACATAAATCCATTCAGGCTCAACTAGGTTTTTTACCCAGCATTAATAATGTAATTGAAATTGTATTTGTTAGAGTTTTTAATTGTTCCCACCTGGAGAATATTTTTTCAGTTTATTGTTCTTCTAATATTTCTACTAGTCAGAGTGATTGGGATACTTTATTTTCTTATGTAAATCGTAAATCACTGATCCTTGGAGATTTTAACGGTCATCATACATGTTGGTCTTATAAAACAGAAAGGAGGGGCTCTCAGATTTTTAAGGCTTTTTTAGATAATGATTATGCCTACCTCAATAATGGTGAAGCTACGCGTTTTCAATGGAGAGATGGCACTTTACGATTATCATCTCCAGATATTTCTTTTGCATCATTAGATATTTCGTCTAAATTTCAGTGGTCCGTTACAAATGAATCTATCGGGAGTGACCACAATATTATTAAAATATCAACTCAGTTTGAAGCAAATTTGAATTTTATAGAGAAAAGAAATTTTAATAAGGCGGATTGGCTGTCTTATCGTGTTTACTTAGATTCAATCTTTGACAATATTAGTTTAAACGATGACCTGCAAGATACTTATAATATTTTTTTAAAACATTTACATAATGCGGCTAAGTTCTTTATTCCAGTTATAAAAAGATCCAATAATCCACAAAGTAAATTTCGACCAAAACCATACTGGAATGCGGAACTTTCCAAATCAGTCGCATTACGTAGGTTGGCATTAAAGAACTTCAGGCGTAATCCAAACCCCGAAAATCTTAGTCTTTTACAAAATAGAATTCGAGAATTTCAAAAACTGCTTCGCAATTCCCAAAAAGAATCATGGCAAAATTTTTGTTCTAGTCTTCATGAATCATGTAATGTGAGGGATGTATGGCAACGAATGAGGTGGTTAAAAGGGCACAAAGCTCCTAAACAATACGTTGAGGTAGATAGAGCTTCGGCTCTGTTACACTCGCTATCACCAGACTTTGTATCTCCGCCTGAACCGAGGTTTTGTTCTATTAATCAGGAACTGGAAAGAATGATTACTGTTAGCGAAATGGAGAAATCTATAAAGTTAAGAGATACTGCCCCAGGGTGTGATAATATTTCTTATTCTATGCTTAAACACTTACCATATAACGGCAAACGATTTCTGTTGGAACTTTTTAATAGGTTTTTACATAGCGGTTTCGTCCCAGAGCAATGGCGAGACATTAACTTAATTCCTATCCCTAAGCCGGGCAGAGACCCCAGATCAGTATCATCACTTCGTCCTATTTCTATGATATCGTGTGTTTGCAAAGTATTTCATTCCATTTTACAGAAACGTTTAGAATGGTTTTATGAAAGCAAAGGACTTTTTTCCGATAAAACAGTTGGTTTCCGTAAGTGTAGATCTTGCATGGATAACTTAGGCTTACTTGTCACAGATATTCAGAAAGGATTTTGTACAAAGAAAGTTACTGTGGGATGTTTCATTGACATAGATAGTGCATACAATAATGTTGATGTTTTGACTACAATGTCAATTTTGGATGGTTCTGGGGTGGGACAGAAAATTTGTAAATATTTATGGGAATTCCTTAAAGAAAGATACTTGAAGATTTATATAAATTTTTCATATATAACTCGATGTACGGGTCGCGGTCTAGCCCAAGGGGATCCTTTGTCTCCCTTGCTTTTTAATATTGTTACTATGAGTATTTGTAAACAAATTAACAACGTGAATATTTTACAATACGCCGATGATTTCGTGTTATATACCACAAGTCAATTTGTATCAGATTCTGTGACGAAGTTGCAAGTAGCCCTTAATTTATTTTCATGTTTATTGCGTGGTTTAGGTCTAGATATTTCACCGACTAAAAGTAAGGTATGCATTTTTCAAAAGGGCTGTAAAAGAAATTCTATTCAACTTCAAGTAGATGATGTTCATATTAATTTATCCCCCTACGTTAAATATTTGGGTATGTGGCTAGATAGTTCCTTAAGATGGTCCAAACATATCAATGAAATTGCTAATAAAGCGTCAACATATTTAAATCTTTTAAAAATACTAGCAGGATCTGGTTGGGCAGTCCATCCCAAACATCTAAGATATATTTATATGTCTATTGTTAGAAGTCGATTAGACTATGCGAGTTTTTTATTTGATGATAGTGCTCATTGTCACACAAATAAGTTAGATAAAATCCAAAATGCAGCCATGCGAATCATTGGCGGATTTCTGAAAACAACGCCAATTCACGTAATGGAGAGTGAGTTATGCCTTCAACCTCTCACTATTAGAAGACGTTATTTAGGCAGCAAATTTTTATTAAAAAGTAAGTCGCTTCATTTTAATACTAGGATCTTATCGATATTGGAGGATGTGTGTTGTGAGCGTTATGCCTGGAATAGAAGAAAGGAACCGTTATTATGGGTCGTATACAAGCGTTTTAAAAATGTCCTAGTAAATTGTCCTACTAAATTAGAAATGTTTTCACTAAAATATTGGGTTAGTTACATTGACATTACTAAAACAATTTTTGTACATGTAGATGGTATTGAGCATGCAAAAAATCAGTATAGCAATCAATATCTAAAGCAAACCTGTCTTCAGTATATTAACGAGAAATATTCAAATTTTTACAAAATTTTCACAGATGGATCAAAATTCGAGACTGATATAGGAGCAGCCTTTTATGATCCTCAAACAAATACAAGTGTACGTTTTAGGATTGAATCAGAAATTTCTATTATGTCAGCTGAGCTCACAGCTCTGGTTGAAGCATTGTCATACACGGACTCAATTTCTCACAGTAATATTGTAATTTTCACAGACTCAAAGAGCTCCTTGCAACACATTGCTCGTTGTACTTCTACTTTTCGGGGCATTTCATCAGCGTATAGAGTTTTAGATGCAATATGTTTAATGAGAAATAAGAATAAAAATATTAAGTTGCAGTGGTTACCCTCTCATATTGGTATTCATGGAAACGAAACTGCAGACCAGTTGGCTAAAGAAGCGGCTACAGAGGGTATTTCATTATTCCCCATACCTCATTACTCCGATTCATTGATCAAAGTTAAGATTTATTGCAGTAATTTGTGGAAAGAGTATTTTGACAAACGCTCACGGGATAAAGGTATTTGGTACCGTACTATAGAACCTGAACCGTTACAATCTCCAAGGATTACTGAATGTGTTTTACAGAGACGTGAGCTGGTAGTAGCGATGAGACTCCGCTCTGGACACATTCCCACAAATAAGTTTAAGTTTCTAGTTCATGCTTCAAGTTCGCCCAACTGCAGCGCTTGCGGATTAATTGAAGATGTTCATCATGTTTTGTTGGAATGTGCACGGAGTGGGCCACATTCTCGATCTTTAAATATCGGGAATTATATTCAAGATTTAGTAGTTCCAACTTCAAAAAAGGCCAAAATTTTAATTGAAAAATATTTTAAATGTATTAACATATAGTAGTTGACATATAAGCTGTGGATTTATGGAGCGGCATAGTCGAATTTCGACCAAGCTCATTAAAGAAAGAAAAAAAAAAAAAAAAAAAGCACATAGGCTTTTTATCCCAGAAAAATTTACAGTTCCCGTGGGATTATTTAGTTTTTCACAGAACAAGGGATCGACATGTTTTTGTGCATAGTGGCAGTTTAGGGTCCAGTAAATTACATATGCTACTTTTATACCGGAAAAATGCACGCTTCCTATGGGATAGCAAAATAAAGAAAGGTGTAATAGCTTTAGATGCCTCCATGGACTGTATACCTTATATATACCTTTTTTCTTCCAAAAATAACCTACACGCGGGCAACATCTAGTATAATAATAAGTTTGTTAGCTTAATTTTGTATTCTACTCGAAATGTCACGAAACGCAATATTGATAATTTAAAATTATATAAAAGAAGACCATACATATTCAAAAATCTAATTAGCATGATACAACTTCCAACCACAACCTCGAACTCGCGACTCTTTTGAGGTTATCCCACGCCTATTAAATGTATTAATGTCATGCATATGTTGAATATAATCGGTGGGCTAATTTTTCCCATCATGCGACTAAATGGACATACCATCACTATTTGTACCTACTTTAAATCTTGGAATAGAAAATTCCAATCAGTATTCCACAGAGGTGAAGGACGCTGCTATCAGGACGACTGTTGCCCGTAATACTAATGAGTTCAAAACTTACTAAAATGTAAACATAATACGTCGAATGACATTATTATTTCAAATGGTAAGAAGATCACTTAAGATAGGAATTCTCAAACGGGGCCTGTGGGAAAAAGTACCAGAGGTATACACACAAAATGGTGTTTATGGTAGTAGGTAATCTGATTATACGAGGATCACCGCTAATCGCTTGTCTGTGCAATCATTCCTAACCACATTATAAAAGCTAAAATTATTTAAATTACACAAATTAGATTCTCGGTGCCTCATTGCGGAAAATACTTTCGTAAATAATTGTATAGTTTTGTTGCGAGTGGAAATGCAGCAACAGAGTACAATTTGATGACTCGAGCAAAAAAAATATCTCAGTGGGTCAGATCATAAATCGATATTAACAAAGGTGCCAAAGATTTGATTGACTTTGTCAGTCGTATTGTTTCTGCCAATTTTGCTTAATTGATACAATAAAGGTTTCAAGGTTGATACCTTGCCTAATTAAGCAATTCTGTCATTCAATAAGCTACGTCTTCTTAATTTTCCGATTTCTATATTATAGGCTATTACCGATTGCATTCTATTCACAAAGGTAAACTAATAAAATGACCTTAGGTTTAATGAGTTTATTTTATAAGAGCTTACAGTTCCCTTACAATAATATTCGAATAAATATAAAATTACCTTACTTAATTTGTAATGCAGATAAGTAAACGTTTTTTAATACATAAAAAGTACACCGACTTCAATAAAAAACAAGTTATGCGTCACTATAAAATTTGGGGGATGCCGTTGATTTTTCTGAGATCCCATCATCAGATCCTGACTTGGTGTCATTGGGACCACCTGGGAAGTATACCCTTTTAAAGAAAAAAAGAATTTCTCGAATCGGTCCAGGCGTCTTCGAGTAATCGGATAACATACGTAAAAAAAAGGTTCAGACGCATTGTTAACCTCCTCCTTTTTTTGAAGTCGGTTAATAAAAAGAGACGTCAATGCCTAGGTAATATACAAAAGCACCTACGTTATAAATTACAGTTTGTTCTTATCACTAATAGACACTCAATAGCATTATAAGACATATAATTTATGTAAGATAGTTACATCCTACAAGTGATATTAACAGCAAATAGAGCGTTGAAACATAAACCATAGACTCAATAAGATTTCTACTTTATAATTTCATAATGCTAGGTAATAAATAAGATTATAGTTTTATTTACATACAAATTTTATTCAGGCTATATAATAATTTAAAATTAACTGCAACATTCGATTCGACCCCTGCACTGAGACAAATGTGGTCCAGAAATATTTGTTTCGGGTCTGAGTGTTGTGGGACCGTAGTCCCTCGTAGTTCTTAATACCCACGATACAGGTTTGCCCTAGTGTGGGGTCAGGACTATGTGTGTGACTGTGGTGTATTTATTTATTATTTAACTTGTCATAATTTTGGCGCTGTATTATGTCCATGGCACTGGTTTTGGATGGGCTACATCTCCATTAAATTAAGGCCATCTCCAGCTGTGCAAGAAACCACCTATGCAGAACACACTTTAACCATGAGTTATACGAACTTCATAAAGAGCCCAATATCACAAAAACCACAAAATTGGACGACTAAGATGACTGCCTCGGTGGCGCGGTTGTAATTGCGCATGCGTTACGACCGCTGTGCTGAGGTCTCGGGTTCGATCCCCGGGTCAGGTAAAGTGATATTGGGTTTTTCTATCTAGAAATGCCTCAGTATTAGCCCGGAGTCTGGAAAATGTGCCCGGTATGGCGATAGGCTCGCCCCCTATCACATTATGGGACCGAAATTCGGTGAAAAGTGTGTGTACTAGTTACACCTCTGCCTACCCCTTCGGGGATTATAGGCGTGAGTGTATGTATGTGGGTGTAAGATGGGCAGGACATATTGTTAGGATGGGCGAAACCAGAATGACGAGACAATTGCTATACGATAAACCGGATGGCTGCAGAAGTCGTGGCAGGCCCAAAACTCAGATGGTTAGATGGCATTGAACAGGACCTCAAAGTAATTGGTGTCAGCAGCTGGAAAGAGAAAGCCATGAATAGATCTGTCTGGTAAAATATAGGCTAAGACACACCTTGGCTTTAGGCCTATGGTGATGATCTCTCTGCTTGTGAGTAAAAGTCAGCATAAGTATAACATACATATTGGTATGCCACGAATACGTGGCGCGATGGACCAAAACGCAGAGATCTAGTTTAATGTGCACGTTATACAAGTTGATATTTTACAAAACATTATTTTAACAACATGAAATCAACTTAAAACAACTCTGACTGACTGATCGATCAACGCACAGCCTAAACGGCTGGGGTTAGAGACTTGAAATTTTGACAGTAGGTACCTTTTATCACGTAGGCATCCACTAAGGAAGGGTTTTTGGAAATACCACCCCTAAGGGGGTAAAATAGGGGATGAAAGTTTGTATGAAAATCCGTCATTTTTGAAGTTAAATTCATGAAAATTAGTATTTGGCATTTTAGTTAGAAATAAAAAATATATGTTTCAGGATTTTTGGAAATTCCGCCCCTAAGGGGGTAAAATAGGGAATGAAAGTTTGTATGAAAATCCTTAATTTTTAAAGTTAAATGCATGAAAATTGGTATTTTGTAGTGCATACTTTTTGTCTCAAACATGACCTCCACGCGGGCGGAGCCGCGAGCAACAGCTAGTATATTATATTTCAACAAATAATTCCTAGTTAGCTACATTAGTTCTTAATACCGCGCTTCTATACTAGCCAGTAAGGAAGTATTTTCCCTCAAACGGCGTATTTTACGACGCAAACTGTCTCTTCACTGAAAATACCACACTGTGTGCCAATGACAGGCAGTAAAACTTAAATGAAACTCGTGTGGGCTTTGTTCTGTTATGCCAAAATATCTAACCTTCAAGTTACAATAGCCAGTTTGTGTATACCTAACTGTAAGGAAAATGACAAATAGCTATTTCATGTCCGCACACAAAGCATAATAACTTTTTATATATTCTATTAAGGAATCATAATGTTCCTTACATCGATTGGCCTTAATGGCGTTATGATGTTTACTTGCAATTGAATTTATTTTTTGCTTGAACATATTCGGTGTTGCTAAATATCTTACGTACTGGTATTAGCAAACTATGATGCATGTACATACAAAGAAATAGTCGGAAGTCTGATATATGGACCCATAATATGGCACCTTCCAGTGACGATATGTTAGAAACGGAACTCGGGGAAATTATTGACGGATCCTTAGATACAAAATTAAGGTAATGTAGAAAAGCTAATAATGGGTTGTGTAATTTTTTTCATCCTGGCACGATAAAGTGCCCACACTGCACCCGATGGTCAGCGCAGTGCCGTCCAATTATAGTATCGAGAAAGTGTTGAGTAGCGAGAGCTAATCTATCCCTCGCTACTCAACACAATCATGCCGGCCTGCTGCTTTTTCACACTTCGCCATGGGCAAAAAAATTCTAATATAACTGTATAAGATGGGAAATCATGCCACAATACTTTTTATTAATAATAAATGTATGTTTTGGGACCTACTTGTAACCACATTGGAAGAATTGTTGGCAATTTCTCACTTTACTGATTGCTAAAACAGAAAAACATCAAACTAAGAAACACGGCATTCGACTATATAAAGTTGTTTACATGCATATACACTCACGCTTGTAATCCCCAAAAGGGGTAGGCAGAGGTGTAACCAGTACACCCACTATTCGCCTTATTTCGGTCCCATAATGTGATAGGGGGCGAGCCTATCGCCATACCGGACACAGATTTCAGACTCCGGGGTAATACTGAGAATTTCTATATCGAAAAACCCAACATCACTTTACCCGACCCGGGGATCGAACCCGAGACCTCAGCACAGCAGTTGTAACGCATGCGCAACTACAACTGCGCCACCAAGGCAGTCATAAAGTTTTTAATAATATCTCAAGGTTAGTTTGGTAGATAGGTACTTTTCCTTATGTTGGTAAAGCACTTACCAGTAGGTACTTTAGTCTATAATTACTGCAACGTGCTTCGGCCCACCAACGAACCCGCGCCAGTTCGCCAGTGTCAATAAATGCATCCAACGTTGTCACCTCGTTAATACGTTTAAATACCGTTCTTGGTTTTAAGCGTGATTTTTCGTGCTACAGTTAGACAAACAGCTGACTAGACGAATAAGCGGAATAACGTAAGGCAAACAAAACATACGCGTGCCCGACACTTAGACATATGAAGTGGGCAAACTGTAACAGATTCAGGTAAAGTGGTTATTACCAAGCAGTTTTTAAAATATTCGATTTTTAAGTGAAGTGTATTTCTTAGAAATAAGTGACACTTATCGTCGTTTGGTCAGTGGCAGATGACTTAGTGGAAAATTTAGTCGCGTTTCGATTTCCGCCAGTGTTTATAGACCTATTTTAAAGAAGAAAAGGTATACAATCCATGGAGGCATCTTAAGCTATTACACCTTTCTACATTTTGCTATCACATAGGAAGCGTGCATTTTTCCGGGCTAAAAAGTAGACTATGTCATTTCGGATCCCTAAACTGCCACTACGCAAAAATCATGTCGATCTCTTGCTCTGTGAAAAAACTATCCCACGGGAATTGTACATTTTTCTGTTATAAAAAGATTATAATCCATCTCCATTATCATTCATTTCAACAAGATCCGTCCAGCCGTTGTAGCATGATTGAGTAACAAACATCCATCCATCCAAATATTCGCATTTACATATATACATAGTAGGATTATGAAGCATTTTTCATTCAACGTTGACTTATTCACACTTTTGGGAACCAAACATCAGGTGAAGACGTAGCTTCTCTAACCAAGATAAAACTAAACCTTCTCCGAGGTACGAGGACTAAAAACTAAATCACAAATCGTAGTCCATTTTTATCTACATTCGAACTCGCGTCACTCCAGCACCGCGATCTAACAGCATCAACAATTCAGCTGTAAGCTTCTTATAAATGTATACATAGTAATAGTGCAAAAGAAATCATGTGAACTAGATAAGTGAAATCGATCAAACAATAGTCTCACATTTTTACAATCATTTGCTTTCACTAAGCTCATATTATATTATCTTGTGTTTTCTACATGCTACTTTGTAAAGGCTCGCACAGTCGCGGCTTGCAGCGGCGGCCGCAGTCGCGACATAGGCCGCAGATTACCACCTATAACATACATGTGTGGTCACGGTGACAGTCTACGATACTACTCGATATAAATAAATACACCCAATAGTCATGCACATAGTTCCAACCCTACGCTAAGTTAAACTTGTATCGTGAGTTTCAACTACGAGGGACTAAGGTGCCACAACACCCAGACCCGAAATAAAAAAAATGTCAAACACATACATTCGCTCGCTGCGGGAATTGAACTAATTACTACTTACCTTCTACAGCCCGCGTCTTGTCTGCGCTTGTTTGATTACTTACGGATGTAAGAAAACACAACTGTACGCCAATACGGCTGTTCCCGCAGACCGCGGTTGTCTGTAAGAGCTATAGATAACATAATTTACAGAACAGTCTAAAACGCTGAGCCAAACATCTATTAGTTTTGCGGATGGTCGCGTCACACGAGAAGCCATAACAGTTGGTAGCGTTTTAGCGGGAAAAATAAAGTTGGTTAGTAAAAATGCAAATAAAATCTTGAAAACATAAGCACATAAACATAAGATTAATGATAATATTTTAAAAATATAGACCATGAAGATTAAAATAAAACGGTTTCCCAAAAACCGTCAACTAGCCTATTATGAAACGTAGATATAAAACATTACAATATGTATAATTTGTCAATCAATATACACGTAAATAAAATTAGCTATATTTATGTTTATTTTTTTATTTACAACCATTATGTTAAGAAATAAATATATTAATAATCCGCTCGTCGCGACGTTCCACGAAGTAGGTAATTTTAGCCCCACCGTGGAGTCAATCCCAGAACAATTTTATACATTTATATTTCCACGTGTGAAACGTGACCATCCAATGCCAACCAAACAGCCAAATCCCTCTGAGATGCACAATATTTTATATGTAATCCAAAGCGGATTATAAAACACATAAAAGACTCAGTATAATTTCTGGATCTTACTAGTTTACTGCAAGTAGGGTTGATTCGCTTAAGTTTGAAAATTATGCATTTTCACATCTCCGTATTACCATAGATAATTTGGACTTTTGTTGAAGTCTTTTCATAGATAAATGTAACATCATATTTTCCGCTATAGTCCCACTTAACTATTAGGACTAATTGTTATAAAAATAATGAACAATTGTCGATAATTGCTAAAATGCCATGATGACCTTATATTCGACTTTAAAGTAAAAAAGATTTCAACGGGTCTTGACTCTTGACTTGACTACTGTTGAAGCAACAGGGTCTAATTGGAGGGGACTGGAGTATGAATATGACTATGAATATCAAACCAATGTATAACGCCCGCAATGACCTTCGACGCATGCATAGTGTTCTCAAAGGATCCTCAAAAAAATATTCTTAATATTAGGCACTATTAAGTGCCAAAAATCTTACCTACAATAAGACTTAATGCTTGGTGGTAGGATATACATATCCGCCTGGATAGCGACCACCAATACACAGGGTGGAAAACCCGCCATATTGGCACACGCAAGTGTGTCGCGATCCGGGATCAGCCAGTGTATATCCGGTTTGTCGGGGGTCTAGAGTTGGGGTACGATGTTTGGCCATTTTGCGGCCTTCTGAGTACTCTGACACTAGACCCTCGACCGCTTCTTCACCTTCTTGCCCATGGCGTAGTGTGAAGAAGCAGGCCGGCATGATTGTGTTGAGTAGCGCGGGACGGATCGTCTCTCGCTACTCGATACTCTAATTGGACTGCACTGCGCTTACCATTAGGTGCAGTGAGGTCACTTTGCCCTGCCAGTAAAAAAAAGGCCCTGTCAAGCAGAAAAGATCCAATAGACGTTTTCATACTTTTGAGTAAATGCAGTTTAAAGTTTGACATCGAATTTAAAAATATGTAGTATTATGCAGTAACTAATTGAAAATTAGTTGGGTAATAAAACATTTCAAGATTTTTGGTAAATGTGATCAAACTGCCTGGATCTTTTGGGCACATAAACTTGATTAGGATATTATGGCTATGGCTATTTAACTCGATTTCATAAACAAAATTTGGTTGAATCTTTTTAACCGACTTCAAAAAAAGGAGAAGGTTCTCAATTCGTCGGAATCTTTTTTTATGTATGTTCCCCGATTACTCGAGGACGCCTGGACCGATTCGGGAAATTCTTTTTATTTTAAGGGTATACTTCCCAGGTGGACCCATGGCACTAAGTCAGGATCTGATGATAGGATCTCAGAAAAATCTAGGGCAACCCTCAAATTTTATGGGAAGCATAATTTGTTTTTTGTTGAATTCGGTGTACTTTTTATGAATTATGTATTTGCTTAATAGGATCCAATTCTTGTTCAGGTGTCAAGAGAAATGAGGGTGGCGGGTGGGTGGAGGGACGCGGGCGGCGGGGGGTAGTATGGCCCTAGCGCTGCTGCTGCTGCTGGCGACGGCGGCGTCGGCGGAGTCAGTCACCCGGCTTAGCGAATTAGCAAGGCGGGACACCGGAGACATATTTACACTCATTGGTATGTAGAACAATATAAATAAATAACACCCAACAGTCACACACATAGCCCTGATCCCACACTAAGATACGAGTCTTGTATCGTGGGTATTTTTTTTTTATTATTCTGGCGCGGCAAAGTGACCACACTGCACCTGATGGTAAGCGCAATGCCGTCCAGATATAGTATCAAGTAGCGAGAGACAGTCTATCCCTCGCTACTCAACACAATCATGCCGGCCTGCTGTTTAGCTTCTTCATATTACGCCTAAAGGACCCAGGATCATAGAAAGGAGGGAACACGGTACCTGGCAAACTGTTCCACAGCTTGATGGGACATCAGGGACTATGGGAGACTTTCGGGTTCTAAACGCCGAGACCCCGGACACAAATATCTGTCTGTCACACAAACATTTGTCCCGGTGTGGGAATCGAACTCACGGCCTCTCGTTTCACAGCCGGGTATTCTCCTACTGTGCCACGGAGGCTGTCAATATATTTAATAAGTAGCGATATTTCATTCAGCGGGGAGTGGTAAGAATCGCCGAGACAGAAGTCACGGGTTCGAAACCAGCCCCTGAAGCGCACAGCTCTGTACTTTCCAATGTACTTGTGTACTTATGGTTAATTATCGCTCGCTTTACCGGTTAGGCAAAACATCACTAGAAAAACCTATTTTACTGAAATTCCCATAACAAATTTGAAGGTAGGTAAGTCATGCTCAGCAGTGTGACATTATACTATATGCTGATATTTTATTAATATGAAAACCAAGGTTCCTACTGTTTAATTTTGTACATTATTTGTTATTCAAACGAAGATAATACGAAAAGAAATCCTATTTCAAATTTTTTTATTCATATCCGCCTGGATAGCGTACACAGGGTGTAAAACCCGCCATAGTGGCACACGCAAGTGTGTCACGTTCCGGAGTCAGCCAGTGTACATCCGGTTTTTGTCGGGGGTCTAGAGTTGGGTTACGATGTTTTGTCGTGTTGCAGCTTCTGAGTACTCTGACACTAGACCCTCGAATACGGAATGTAGTTCGACGGAAACAAACTTAATTTTAGTGATATTTATTCTTGTTTAGATTAAAGTTAGTTTTGTTAGGACATAATCGACACCAATGATGCACCAATGTCGACACCAGTAAATAAATAGAATATAGAACAGGGAAATAACAAAATAAAATCAGATAATCGACAAAACGACAATCAAGCAACCATAGATCGGTCATCAATACTCTTTGGAGTAAGTAAATCATTATTATTACTCTTTTTTCAACATGTAACTATTACTATGCCTAATCTTTATATATATAATTCTACTGTACGCGTGTATGTCACTGAACTCCTCCTAAACGGCTCGACCGATTTGAATGTTTTTTTTTTGTATGCGTTTGGGTGGCGCCCTGGATGGTTTAGATTCACAATTGGACCCGGTAGGTGGCGCTGCTATCGGTGTGGCGCTACTTTTACAGGCAGGACGACGTCTGCCGTGCCCGCTAGTATTGTATAAATATTTGTTTTTCTTAACCAACGTAATATTTTACTTACAACTTGACAGTGAGGCCAAAATACTCGTACAATGTATACGAAAAAGTCAACCGTTTTCGAACACATTTTGTCACAAAAAACTGCCAAAGAAAGCTGACTCTTCATTGTAGCAAATAACTTTCAAAATGTTTAACTATATGTTCACATCTGTTACAAAATAACTGTTTGATCAATGACTTACCGAAATTGTAGAAGTGCTTATTTAGAGAAAATACAAAGTTTTCAATCTAAATCTACATATTACTTACTTACTCTTCGTAAGTACTTAGTATGTAAATTATATTATATGTTTTTAGAAAGTTATACTTAAATATCGGCTATTTAGGTTACGTGTTTGGGTATTGGAAGCGAAGGTTGCACCATAGGGCTTAACCATAAAATCACGTTGTGTTCCCAGAGAACTTAAGCGAAAATCTGCTGACCCATTACTGATCCCTCTAAAATGTATGTTATATAGTTTGTACGGGCTAGCACCGTACATTTCATTGTCAGCATTTTGAGTACCGCGGCGGTTATTAGCCATTTATGTAATTAGTACGCAACTGATTGTCACCCGCGACGCGTGTACTCACAGCAAGCAAATTATTATCATTTTCATCTAGCTATTATATATTCATCTACATTAGACATAGTTCGACATTTAATAAATCACTTAATTAACTAGCTATACTCTTTTACTTAAACTCTACATGGTCCTTCGAGCCTCCGTACAGGCGAGACCTATTTCGCGTGTGTGGAAGAACTAGCGTTATCTTGGATCATAGTGCACTGGTCCTGGTATCCAGAATAAGGAGCAAACAGCGGTTACATCCAAGTAAGATCTTTCCGTTTTTATTTGAATAACCATGGAGGATCTACTTAACAACCAAAACGCAATAATTGATGCCATCAGAAAACTCGGCATTAATTTCAGCAAAGATGGAGCAGAGCGGAAATCGACTAAAGATTACTTTATTCGTAAGTTGGAGACATTGGAGTCTTACTGGAGAGAGTTTGAGAGCAACCACGTCGAACTTTCAAGGTACGATATCCGTGACGAGCCATATCATATTAACGGGGATTATGTCCGAACTATGTCACTTTATAAAAGTCTCAAAGAGACTATTAGCGAACAGTATCAAAAGCTTTTATTGAGAGCACAAAGCCCAACTAGGTCTGGGACATCAAAACAACTAACAACCAGTGAGGAATCTCACGATCTTTCAACTAATAGGCGTCAGCAACAAGCGCCCGTTGGTCAGCAGTCAGATGGAGACTCATCTCAGCAGCAGGTATCGCGGGGAGTATCAAGTAAGTTAGATGACATGATACGAAAGCAGTATGTTAATTTTAAGGCATTCTCCAGGACGGTAGCTAGTATTGATTTATCCGATATAGATGAAAAATGGGAGTTCGAGGATACGTTAAAGAATCTGACGTCTCGCTGGTCGACGATAGACACCCTACACTGGGAAATCGAAGCGGAACTAAATGGCGATGAACCATCGTATCAGGGAGTATTTCTTATGCACGAGGAAACCTTCTCTAACTTAAAAAAGCAAATAAATAAGAAAATGTGGTCAGTCAGTCATAGGGAGAAATCTACACCAGTTATGGATATCCCGAGTTTCACAGGCCACTATAATCAATGGACATCTTTCAAAGATTTATTTTACGAAGCGGTTCACCATAATCCGTCTTTATCTCCTGCACAAAAAATGCAACATTTAAAAGCTAAGCTGAGAGGAGAAGCTGAGGGTTTGGTGCGTCATTTGACTGTAAGTGCAGAAAACTATCCAGTATGCTGGAAAATATTAAATAATAGGTACGACAACAAAAAACGGATCTTTACAGCTCATATGAATTTACTTTTAAGCACGCCGAACGTTCCACAACTATCTATGGGCTATTACAAAAAAATTCATGATGCTGCTCTAGAAAATCTTCACGCAATAGAAAATCTTGGGATAGACACAAACTCATGGGGCCCTATTTTGGTCCATCTTTTATCCCAAAAGCTAGATTCGGTTACTCATACTGATTACATAAAATCTTTAAAGAACTCGCGTGAAATACCAAACTTACAAGACTTTATAGACTTTTTGAACTTTCAATTTACTACCTTAGAGACTTCGCAAAGGAAGCACGATTTACAAGTACCTAAAACAAATACGCCTAAAACGAATTATAACAATGTAAAATCAAATAATATTAACCAGAAATATTTCTATACATCGGACAATAACAACATGAATACGAAACCTGCATGGAAGTCTAAACCTCAGGCACTCAGCGGACATGGCATCAAATGTCTTTTGTGTAAACATGCCGACCATTTATTATATCAATGCAAAAACTTTATAAACATGCCGCATGATATGAAATTGAAAACTGTAAACGACTTGAATATTTGCAAGAATTGCTTATTTGACCATAATGGAAAAAGCTGTTTTTCTACAAAAAGATGTCGCAATTGTAAGTGCCAACACCACACAATATTGCACGATGCATACCTACAAGCAAAACCGTCTACATCCGCGGTAGATACATCGAAACACGTGTCGGGCAATACGCACGTATCTCAAGATGATGAGTCGCAAGTACTTCTAGCAACAGCACTGGTCCGAGTTACAGCAGCGAATGGCATTCAACATACAATGCGCGCTTTAATAGATCAGGGCTCACAAATTTCTTTGATAACCGAAAATGCGGCCCAAATATTAGGTATCCAAAGAAGGAGATGTAGCGGAGTTGTTATTGGCGTTGGGGAAAAGGAAAATAGCAGCAAAGGAGTGATGAATATATCATGTTCGTCAATTTATAGCGATTTCATTTTTAATACGGATGTACTAATAATGAATAACTTAATTAAAAACCTCCCCACGCAATCTTTCAGCAAGCCAACTTGGCCACACATAAGTGGTATTCAACTAGCGGACCCAGGGTTCAACGTAAGCCGCCATGTGGACCTACTATTCGGAGCAGATATTTACTCTCTAATAGTGTTAAGTGGTGTCCTTAAAGGCGAAAATAATTTACAACCGATTGTACAGCAAACACATCTCGGCTGGATTTTATGTGGAGCTATGTCCCATACTTTTCAATGTAATGTAATTTTAAACAATATAGAGGATATGAAAAAGTTTTGGGAAGTAGAGGGTATCGAAAATGATACAGACATGACTAGCGAAGATCAGGAGTGTGTACAATTTTACAAGTCAACAACGGAACGTCAACAGGATGGTCGGTATATAGTCAGGTTGCCGATGAAGAACGACGAAATGCATACTTTAGGATCGTCTAAAAGTATAGCTACAGCGCAATTTTGCAACCTTGAAAAAAGACTTAGCAAGCAAAATCAACTAGCTCAGCAATATAAAGATTTTATGTCAGATTATAAGAACTTAAACCACATGAAGGAATGCAGCAATCAGGAAGGCACAACACAGGATTGTTATCTACCTCATCATTGTGTACGGCAACCAGGGGAAGCGAACGTCAGTAAATTCCGAGTCGTCTTCAACGCCTCCTCTAAGACTTCGACGGGAGTCAGCCTTAATGACGTCATGCTTCGCGGGCCGAACTTGCAAAAAGACCTCCAATCACTAATTATAAGGTGGAGGCAGTATCAATTTGTAGTAACAGCAGACATCGAGAAAATGTATCGTCAAATTTTAGTACATCAAGCCGATCAGATTTTACAAAAGATTATTTGGCGAGACTCATTTAACGAGTCAATTAAATCTTACCAGTTAACCACTGTGACATATGGAACTAAATCTGCGCCATTTTTAGCAATGATGACGTTGCATAAGCTAGCAGAAGATGGAAGAGCAATTTTACCGGAAGCTTCGGTGATATTGGAAGAAGATTTTTTTATGGACGACCTACTAACAGGATTCCATTCTATAAAACAAGGTCAAAAACTGGTGGCAAACCTTAGCAACCTATTACAATCAGGCGGATTTATGTTGCGGAAGTGGGCGTCAAATAACAAGCTACTACTTGAAAACTTAAAAGAAAACCTAAAACGAGAAAGTAATCAATTTCATTTCAAAACTGAAAGTACAAAAACCTTAGGTTTGAGTTGGAATATTAAGGAAGACAATTTCACTTTCAAGCATCAGCTGTCCGAAAAAATTATAGTGAAACCAACAAAGCGAGTTTTATTAAGTGAAATTTCAAAAATATTTGACCCCCTAGGATGGCTTGCCCCTGTAGTAACTAGTTTAAAATTGTTGTTCCAAAACGTGTGGAAAGCTGAACTCAATTGGGATGACCCGGTGCCAAACGACATCTCAGCAGAATGGACAAAATTACGAGCAGATATAGAGAACATTAAATATTGTAAAGTACCTAGATGGATTGGAAGTTGTGAGGGCGATTGTATACAGTTACATGGATTCTGCGATGCATCCATAAGAGCCTATGCGTGTGTAGTTTACGCGCGTATACAAAAATCTAGCAAAACAAGAATAGTATTGGTAGCAGCGAAAACTAAACTCGTGCCGCATACAAAAGAAATAACATTGCCCAGACTTGAGTTAAGCGGAGCGCAATTACTTGCCAAGTTAATGGACAAAATCACACAAACTTTATCCAGCTACAAAATTGAAGTTTTCGGATGGTGTGATTCCAAAGTAGTATTAGGTTGGATACAAGGCGATCCAGGCAGATGGAAGCCTTTCATCAGCAATCGAGTAAAACTTATCACGCCGGTTATACCTATTAATTGTTGGAGATACGTAAAATCATCGGAAAACCCCGCAGACTGTGCCAGTAGGGGACAACTAGCTTCACAATTACGTGAAAACATTTTATGGTGGCAAGGACCGACTTGGTTGACGTCATTTAACCATAAGGAAATACAAGAAATATTTACCACAGAAGTCGAAATAAGATTAAAGCAAGCAAACGTCACTCAAATCGATTCTACGGAACCAAACATAATTATCGAGCTCTTAAACAAATATAGTTCATTGCAAAAAATAATTTATATTATTGCATGGATACTACGCGCGGTGAACATAAAACGTAAACAACTACCTAGCTATCTCACGTTACAAGAATTGCGAAAGGCAAAATTACTCGTTATAAAACATGTACAAACAAATGAATTTTACGACGATATTCAACATTTAAGAAAGCATAATATAGTTAAAGCAAGCAGCAAGCTATTAAATTTAAGCCCCTTTATAGATAAGGAGGGGATTCTAAGGGTTGGTGGACGTTTAGAAAAATCTCAACTGAAAATTGAAGCAAAGTATCCAGTGATACTACCGCATGATAGCCGTTTGACTACCTTGCTCATTGAAGAGGCACATGTACAAGCCTTTCATGCAGGGGCCAAACTTACTACTACGCGATTACGGCAAAGGTTTTGGATTATTGGCGGAATTAGAGCAGTTAAGAAGCAAATCAGAAAATGTGTCATCTGTAGAAAGCATAATCCGCAGCAACAATACCAATTAATGGGATCGCTGCCAGAGCCGCGAATAAATGAAGCACCACCTTTCTTCCATACAGGGGTGGATTTGACAGGTTTTGTAGATGTGAAAGTCAGTCGTGGCCGGGGCGTTAAAACCACGAAAGGGTACATTGTTTTATTTATATGTATGGTTACCAAAGCTATACATATCGAGTTAGTATCAGATCTGTCAAGTGCAGCATTCTTATCAGCACTGAGAAGGATGGCAGCACGACGAGGTGCTCCTCATCATGTCTATAGTGATAATGGCACCAATTTTATTAAAAGCAATCGAAATCTACAAGAAGAATACTTTGAGCTACAACAAATCATGGATAAGGAATTTTTGAGAGAAATCACCGAGATGAACATCGAATGGCACTTTCAGGCTCCATCGTGGCCTAGCGCCTCCGGACTGTGGGAAAGAGCAATTCGCAGTCTCAAAAGCCATTTAAAGCCGGTCATCGGAGAGCAAAAACTGACCTTCGAGGAATACTCAACACTTCTGGCTCAAGTTGAAGCATGTCTTAACTCTAGACCTCTATGTGCATTAACCGAAGATCCTGAAGACCTCGATGTGTTAACACCTGCTCATTTTCTTACCTGCAGAGCAGACTTAACGGTGATTGAGACGGAAAATGATGCGAGAACTAGATGGCAACTTATAAGAAAACTGTTCGAAAATATCTGGAAAAGATGGAAGTCGGAATATTTAACCCAATTAACGGTGAGAAGCAAATGGTTCAAGCGACAACCAAACATTAATATCGGTGACATTGTTTGCATCCATGAAGAAAACTTACCTCCAGCGAAATGGTCACTGGGACGAGTGGTGGAGTTACATCCTGGTAGCGATGGAGTCGTGCGGGTAGTGACACTAAAAACGAAAAACGGCCATAAGAAACGGCCTGTCTTAAAACTATCTGTACTTCCCATTCATCAAAACGACTCAACTGAGCCATCTTCGACTAAAGTGGCAACCTCAGCACCTGTAACAGGTAATAAGAAACCAAGGAGTAACAGTCTCGCGACGACGATGTTGTCAATAATACTATTTTTAAATATTTTCACAACTGGACAATGCGCACTCTATATTAACCAATTTCATCGCAATCAAAGCCTATACTTGGATAAGATCTCGAACCTGCAAGTGGCTCGAGATGAATGGAAACTAGTGGTGTATTACGAGATGGATCCGTTTTGGCAAGGATGCTTGGCTTTAAATAAATACACCAAAAAACTTGAACTAATCTGTTCAAAACTAAATGATACGTCATACTGCGATACATTATCAACTCAGTTACGTCACGGTCACTCTGAGCTGCAATACTTTAATCAGATATTACTCACTCAGCACAATAGCGCCCAGCCGCGACGGCGTCGCGGACTGGTCAATGGGGTCGGATACCTATCAAATTACCTGTTCGGCGTATTAGACGAAAGATTCGCCGAACAATATCAACGAGACATAACTCAAATCCGTACCAATCAAAAATATTTAGCGAGCTTATGGAAAAACCAGACTTCAATTGTGGAAGCTGAATATAACATTCTAAAGCGGACTGAAGAAGCGATAAATACACAGCACGAATCTATGCACAAAAACTTATATACTCTCAGCAAAACATTGAACACCGTAGTAAGTGAAGTCAACATAAGTAATCTGAAAAATCAATTTGTCCTTGGAGCTCTTACAGCCACCAACATGTTGAATAACTTAAGGGGAATCCAAAATATGTTATTGGACCAAGTTACTGATATATATCACGGGAAGTTTGACTTGCATCTTATTACACCAGAACAACTTTTGCACGAGCTCAGTATCATTTCAACACAGCTACCGTCCGATCTAAGCCTACCCATTGGGGATATACATAATGAGTTACGTAAAATATATTCAATACTTAAAATCAAGACGAGAATGTTACAAAAATATCTCATGTTCGAAATAAAAATCCCACTCACTAGCCGCGATACCTACGAGTTATATAAACTCATAGCGATACCGCAGCAAGCCGGTAACGATTCAATGATAACTTTTATAACTAAATCCGAATATGTGGCTATCAATTTACGGAAAGATACGTACTTAACTGTAACGGAGCACCAAATAAGTGAATGTCTACGTCACGATTCCGATACGTACCTATGTTATCTACAGTCTCCTATAAACCAGCTGAGAGGCGACTATGACCTGTGCGAATCCGCTGACGAAACAAGGACGTCTTGTCGGCTAGCAAAGGCTCCGTGTAACAATCGATGGGTCACCTTACATAACACTAATACATACCTGTACTCTTGTTGTCATTCATGCACCGTACGAGTTCACTGTGAAGTGGATCATGTTACTTCCTATCAGCTGGCACGAGCGGGCATAACAGTTATACCGAGCGACTGTATGGTCAAAACCGATAACATTTTTATCTATTCTCACAAGTTGATGCGACCAGATACTATTTATGTACGACCAGAGATAACTATCACAGACATACCCCCTATAAATCATATACTGAATTTAACGATTCCAATGCTTAATATGAATGATTCTGACGTGGAGAAACGAAAGGAAGATTTAGCGAAACTAGGCAACAGCATCCAGGAAATGAAGAAACTACCATATCCAGAGGATATCTCTGTCCATGATATCCACCACTACGTAGCAATCTACACCATGTTGGTAGTGGTAAGCATCGCTGTAGCGACGCTGGTGTGGCGCCACGGTCGTCATCGATGGCACGTGCCGTCGCCCGAAGCAGCCCTAGAACTACCAGTGATGTGTTCCAGGAGCCTTAACCAGAATGAGGCTAGCAGCAGTGGAAATAGTGCAAGTGAACATGTGAAGTGTGTGTCTGTGGACCCGTGTAATTGCGAGAGTGAACTTAAAATTAAGCGTTTATGTAAGCAAGATCGTGGCACAATGCCCGATCAGAGTAGACCAGTGTTTAGCATCAGTGAGAATGTTTAAAATGTATAGTCTTTAATTTGTATTTAGTTTATAAGCACTAATGCCCTTCATCTTGTCTCATCTCCATTCTAGATATACTACATTCATTAACCTATTTTTGTCTCCCTCGGGAGGATGTACGGGCTAGCACCGTACATTTCATTGTCAGCATTTTGAGTACCGCGGCGGTTATTAGCCATTTATGTAATTAGTACGCAACTGATTGTCACCCGCGACGCGTGTACTCACAGCAAGCAAATTATTATCATTTTCATCTAGCTATTATATATTCATCTACATTAGACATAGTTCGACATTTAATAAATCACTTAATTAACTAGCTATACTCTTTTACTTAAACTCTACATAGTTTCATGAAGAAACTTTATGTTCTAGCAGAATATGTGGAAGGGGCAGTGGTAAACTTACAAATGATGTACCTATGGGTATTTTTAATATTTGACTTAATGCTTTTTTTTTGAGATTTGAGGGAATAAAAATCATTGTGATGGGTTAAAAATCGCTTTAAGTAACCTTTACAATATTTTTAATAAAGCCCATTGTACGGAAATAAGTTAGTTGAATTAATAAAAATGTATGCAGGTAAGGAATGCAGCGCGGCGCAATGTGCAGAGCACAGTGCGGGCATGCGCGAAAGCAGTACAAACAGCTGCGCGTGCGCGTGCCCACAGCGGGCGCCCCTCTTCAGAGAGGACCGAGAACTTTGCGTCGACGACTTACCAGGTATGACGTTCTTTATTTTCCCTACCCATAGGTTAATATAGTATCTAGATTGATCTATTTTTACTATCACAGAAAGGAAGGTAATGTTTCTTCAGCCTCAATATTTAAATATATTGTTATTACAAGCTTGCTGATAAATAATATATTACATGTTATTAAATCATCCGTGAAATGCAACAACCAATCATAGCGCATTGTTATTTAGTAATTCAATATTCAAATTACCAACCTTCCTAAAAGAACGAAACGGTAGGCAGCGGCTCTGCTGTGCCCTGGTATTGCAGAAGTCTATGGGCGGCGGTGACTACTTACCATCAGGTGGCCCGTCTGCTCGTCTGCTTATTCAGGCATTAAAAAAACATTGTGATAAGAAAAAAAATTGGCACAAAACAATACGTACATCCTTTGTGTAGTATACATCGCAACATATCCATAGGTACAAAACGGTGAATTAGAATTACTACGTTTAACACCAACCTAGGTGATTCGAAAGCAATCTCAGTAACAAGTAAATTTATTTAAATCCCTACAGTTTATACCAAACAACTCTAATAAAAGTTAAGTAAACATATGGAAATACCTTGTATTCCTAATGGAGAAAATATTTTAGGTTTTATTCTCATCACATGCAATGATCTTATATCAAATATCAAAACGACACACACCTACAATAAACAAAGTTAAAATCCAATATTAATTATTAAAATAAATTTTAAGTGGTACAAATATTGGAAAATGTAATTAATGTGCTAATAAGGTAAAACCAATTAATACAACATTAACACCCGAATACTCAAACGCAACTCTAGCATTTAAGATCGTGTTAAATATTTAAGACCCTCTTATTTGTCATAATTGTATGGCGTGTTACAAAATAAGCAGCCGTTAGACGGTCGGCCAATTGAGCAGCGTTTGAGTATTTGGGTGAGAGAGTGCCAAATGGTATACACACTTTACATCGTATTGGTTTTACGTTGAATAAGATATTCATTAAAATTAACGCCTCGAGTCGATGGAAGTTGATAAAGTAAAGGCGAGTAGATATATTTATATTTTGCATTCATCGAAGTTGCAAATAAAATTAGACTGTAATTGTCTAGATCTTAGAAACAAAAAAAAATGGAAATTGATTTAAATATCACGGATTAACACACATAGGAATTCTTTTTACGGGAAAGATAATGATAAGATTAAATTTTACGACTACTTACGTCGAAGTATGGGAACTTGATCCACAAATAAAATAGAAGTTGGAAAACAAATATATAAGACTGTATCTTGATTTCAAGATAGTGAAAAAAAAGATTGTTACATTTTCGTATTATATTAATTCCGATAGCAACCCAGAGTTTAGTCCAGTTTATTGGGACCGTCCTACATACGCAGAAGCGGGTGGAGGGTTATAATAGATATCGCCGTCGTAATAAATTAGTTAGGGCCTCCCAAACAAGGAGTTACTAATTACAATAATAATAATCTAATAAACTGTGTCGAATGAAATGGAAATGTTGCTTTATTAATCCTAAGTATTACCTCCTACAACAAATTATTTTTTTAAATAAAATACCATTTCGTAACGAGCGTAGGAATTGAAATGTAAATTGTGCAGTATTAGTCTCAATACCTTTCAAATGAGACGTTCGGCAAAAGCTGCAAGCGGATCGGAAAGATAACAATACAAAAATAAAAATAATACATACCAATGAATTTGAAAACAACATTTTATCCGTTTTTGTATTAACAATAATAGTGCTATGTTTACCTACAACCTCTGTAATGCACAAATATTTTCTCTCCAGAATGTTCATTGGCTACATTTGGAACTGGTGCAGGTGTTCAGCGCATCCCGTTTGTTTATTTACCATTGAAAGGCCAAATCATTCATCCGTCCAAAGAGATCACGTTTCAAAGTAAGTGTTCTAACTTTATGTCGATAGTTAACCTATTCTTAATTATCCATAAAATCTAGGTATTGATTAATTATTCTCAACGATAACAATATCTACACCGATTAATAAATTCTATTTGAAAGCCTCCGTGGCGCAGTTTGCGAGTAGCCGGCTCTGAAACGAGAGGCCGTGGGTTCGATTCCCACACCGATACAAATGTTTGTGTGACAGACAGATATTTGTGTCCGAGGTCTGGGTGTTGGTGAGACCGAAAGTCTCTCGTAGTCCCTGATATCCATAACACAAGACTCGTATCTTAGTGTGGGGTCGGGGCTATGTGTGTGACTGTTGGGTGTTATTTATTTATTTCCTAACGGATGATATGCCCCTGGGACGAAATTGAGTCTTATTTTTCGGCATTATACGGAATTATTATTTCTACTCCCTCGTTTCAACAAAATCAATAGATATGAGGGAGATGTCAATTACGGACACTTGACACCAAACTTCTCAAATAAATTTTATCACTTGTAAATGTTATGTTTCAGATGTGAAAACTCCTATTTGTGCCGTCTCTGGCGCACAGTTCCTCACACGCAAAGGGTTCCTTGATTTGAGGAATACACTGGATGCCGATGTTCCGTTCAATTTGTTTAGAGACGAAGGCCGCACATTTCTTCAAGTAAGGGCTTTATAATGTAATACGAATACTTTTCATCATATTAATCACTAATCACCATTTTATCTATTTTCCTCATCCAAACTAAGCTTTAATTTTTTTCATCTAGTTGTTGCGTTTGTGTGAAAGACAGCTATTAGTTTCGGATCTGGGTATTGTGGGAGCGCTGTCCCTCGTAGTTCTTAATACCCACGATACAGGTTTGACCTAGCGTGGGACATATCGTGGATCATAAACCAGTACTCTGTAAACTTTTGAATATTAAATGAATAAGCATTTGTACCATACCTTGATAATGAAATAATTTTAAAATATACATTTTCAGTGGAGTGGCGAGGATGATGTACGCGCTCGCATGTCCGGTCGAGTGATGGTAGTGCGTTTACTTTGTCGCGATGTGTCTGCACCTCCTTCCTCACCTTTAGACTTACGAGGAGTGTTTACTCCATGCGTAGCGTTTAGGGTGCAGGGCACACCACCAATAACTTCATCTAGTAAGTGCATTATACCGTTTTGATTAGTATTTTATAAAATGAAAATGCGTTAAGCAGTTTTATCATAGCAATACTTAAAAGTAACATTCAACTTTAAGTCATAATTAACTGTTCTCGACATTTTAATTACATAAAACCACTTTTGTTATGAAATACATGGTAAATGTAATAAGAAACATCTCTTCAATATTTCAGATGTGACGGAAGTACAATTCGCATCAAATGCACATAGATCAGAAACATCAACCGCATCCGGTCTTTCTGTAGCGGAATATGTAGCCATTGGCATCAGCTCCCTACTGCTTGGTCTTATCTACGTTGCATCCGTTTTCCTATTTTTGCATTTACGAAAACGAAGAAAAGCAACATCAGATGAAGGCAGTAGTAGAAAGTTACAAGGGCTGAAAAACAGAGACGGGTCTTCAATTACAGAACGGGATATAGTACGTGTCAATAACGAACGATTACAAATACTTTCAAATAACATAAGGCAAGACGACACAATCATCAAGAATAATCCCTTGCTGAGTATTAATCGACAGTATCGTGAGTCCGAAATTTTCCCTCATGATCCTGGAAACAAATTGTCTGATTCTGAAGAATTTGCTGATAACAGCATGCGCTGTGATGAAAATTTGTATAATGTATGTGTATTTTTTTTTCGTCCACGTTTTCGTGAAAAAATTATCCAATTAATACTATTTTATTTTTAGTGTCAAACAATATCAGCTATAATTCACCAACACCGTGAAGAAATGAAAATGAAAAACGATAATTTGGAACTGTCACATCGTGACGAGTCTGGTATTGAACGCCTTCCCGACGAACATGTCTCAATAGTCGAAACGACGGACGATCGAGAGATTACTAGACCAGTCGGCACCACGCGCCGAAAACTCTACTTCAATCCTGCCTACTTTGAGCCACAACTAATGGCGGTAAAACTCGATTTTCATTAGTACCTACGTGATTAATTTTACAAATTAGTGATATAATACATTTTTTTTTAATTTACAGGAACCTCCAGCGGCTGCATTGGAGTTCTTGATTAAAATAAGAGAAGTTATAGCGATCGCCAAGCACAAAATGGCTGCAAAAAGATTTCATCCAGTCCTAAACGAAATTCCTGAAGAAGAAACCTACGCTTCCAATGGCAATAGTCTAGATTTTTATCAACGTCTAGGAAGTCAGAAAAGTGAAAGTGTAGTAAGTCTTAAAAGAGAAAATAGTCGGAAAAAGAATTGTGTTGGATGTCCTGGTTGTCAAACAGAAAATACAAATGACATGCAGAATTTAGTAAAGCATAACATGTTAGCGTGCATGAATTGCATGAATAATAAAGGTGAAAAGCAAAATAGCATAAGGAAATGGCTAGAAAATATTCCAACCACAAAACAGGGCTACACAGAATACATACAAAATGGAAACCAAGATAATCTGGCCAATTCGCTGGTACTCTTACCTACAGCTGAAAATAGAAGGCAAATGATAAGGAAACATAATAGTTTCTCGGGTCCTAACTCAGTGTCTCTAACAGATGATTTCCTGATACCCAAAGAATCAGCATCAATGTCTGTTAGATCAGAACCACTTGCACGTAATTATAATGTGCCTTTACCGGAATTTGATAACATAGAATTTCAGCATAATAATTATAATTTATGTTGTCAAACTATAGGCCAAATGGATAATATTAATCCAATAGGACCTAATGATTATCATCCAGGAACTTTAGAGTATCTTCAAAATAATCAGATACGAAATAGTTTGATAGGTAACAAAAATGCATTACCAGATATGGTTAACGAGGCCATAGCTCTTGAACACTGTACTAAGTCTTATAACCTCAGCAGTTTAGATGAAGAAAGATTTCTTAATAGTAAAATTCCGACCTTATCTAATCAAATCACATATACACGAAATAACTCCGAAAGTCCTTCGGGTAATGATTATGAAACTGATAGCCTTGAAAGGAATTCTAATAAAAAAGGGATATCCACACCCATTGACTACACTGAAGTATCTTCTTCCCAAGCTAGTCCAAGTCTAAGTAATGCATTACCGCTCGAAGAAGAACTTACTATGAGAAACGCCGTATATAAAACTAATTCAAGCAGTAATAGTGCCACACCTCCTCCTTGTAAAGACCTTAACTTAGATCGAAATTATTATGAACCAATTAGAAAAAGTGAGATTGACAAAAACACAGCAGACCAAACATCTAAGCAGGGCACCGATTACAGTTTAGTAAGTGAAGTTTATGTTAACAATAATTATAATTTCGAAGGCACACCTACGTCACCGAGTGGGTCAGAATGTTCTATAGGAAGTAGAAAATTAAATATCAGTAATATTAACAATTTAGAAGAAAAACCTGGTTGCTTGACAATCGAAGTTAAAGATTCCCCAGAAAATTACATAAAAATTCATGAATCAGACGGATTTGAACCAGACACATTAGACAGAAAGCATCTAAAACACAAGGAACATCTGGAAAATATTCAATTTAGCAGAAAGGACCTAATAAAAACTTTAAACAATAATGACAGTCCACCACGCCAACGTATACAATTAAGAAGTAGTGGGACTTTTAAGAAAACTACTGACATGGCAGACTATACAACAAAATTTCATAGTTTGAGGAGCGAATATGAGCAAAAGAAGAATATATACGATCGTCCAAAACTGTCGCCTGCAGTATTTAGCGGCTCAAAGAGTCTTGAAGACACTACAGATGATACATTAGATGAATCTGCTGAGTGGGATACAGAAGAAGGAAGAATTTTAACATTAGAATTGAGACATTCAAAAAGACAACGGCAATGTACCCCACCGACGATAAAGCAAATTACTAGTTTAGTAAGACCTGACATTCTTCCGCCTTTACCTCCTACTGAGGACGATCCAATATATGAACAGCCAAGATTTCCTCCTAGACGAGTGGATGATGGCAGAATTTTTACAAAAAAAGACAATGGCAGAAGTCTCAGTCCGAGGACCTTTACGAAGGCTATTGTAGATGAAACTATTGAATGTGACAATTCAACAGTAACACCTGAACCATGTTATGGATCGGCCTGCAGTCCATTAAGAGCTTCTGCCCAGTCACAATCCTCGGAATACGAAAATGTAGATCCCATCAACATTCAAAGGAAAGCGGGAGACCTATGCAGGAGCTTTAACAAAAGGCGGTCTGATAGAATTAAGGGTGTTGGAAGAATAAATACTGATACATTCCTTAAGGGAAATAAGAGCGAAGGGAAACCACGGTTTAGGAGAAAAAAGGGATCGACCGTACAGGACTCGGGGTACTTAAGTAGTGACTCTACCAGTTCCAGACAAATTCAAAGAAAATTAATTACAGCTAAAATTGTTAGCTGTAGTGGAAGTGACGATACGGAAAATGAAGCTAGGAGTGAATCTGGTGCTGAAAGTGTGGAAACTCATTCAGTGTTTTTTGGTGCTTATAGAAAGATACAAATGAGTGATGGGACCTCAAATGATAACGCTAGCTCTAAGAATATTAACGCGAAATTGAAATACGCTAACGGAAACTCGTAGTTTTATCTAGCAAATTTTAATAGTTGTAATTTTGTGTAGGTATTGTGCAATATTTTTTGTTCTAATAAAGTTTGTGCAATATGTATGTTTATCAAGTAATTTTAAAACTTGAAGCAATAAATAAGAAGATATTAATAGGAAGGCTATGCTTTTAGTTAGTTTTTTCCTGAAGTGTGGTACGTACTAAGTTCATAGTCATTTAAAAAGAGAACATAAAATATCAAGGAAGGACGAAAATAGCTGTTAAATGTATTTTGTCAAAACTTTAAAGTGTATGTAACGTTTAACGTGATGTTAGATGGCCTTCTTTACCAAATAGGGTATATCGTAGAAAAAGATTTTTTAAATCTAACTGGTTGTTCTGGAGATTTATTATATTCTGTTATTACTTATAAGTATAGATGTATATACCTACACTAATTTGATTTTACCTATTTTTTCTTCTATTCTTCATAAATATCACGATGTATATAATAGTTGATTAGTTTTAAGGTTAATAAATAAATGGCCGGACGTGCAATGCAATCATAGTTTAAGATATTGACAGATTTGCAATAAACAAATACTGATATTAGTATGTAAAAGTATTATTATAAAGGTTTATTCCTATTAAAACTTAGAGATTTATATTACCGTTCTTGGAAGCGTGATTATTATAATAAGAATACTAGCCCTATATTAAACATTGTGTGACTGCTGGGCATAGGCCTCCCCTACTAATGATATGGGTAAGGTCTTAGTCTACCACGCTAGCCTAATGCGGGTTAGCAGACTTCCCATACCTTTGAAATTCGTATAAGAATTCTCAATCATCAGCGTGATTATAAAGTTTTTTTTTTCGAAGTGATTTCTATTTCTTTATAAATCTGAATAATTTATAAGCAGTGACATAACGTAGCACATGTTTAAGTTTCTTATGTTTACGCAAAATTACACATTGAAATAAAATTAATTTTACGGATTTTATAAAATTAACTTTTTTACTCTCGACGTTTCGAAAAGTTTAGAGTAATCATGATCACAAGGATTGTGGCGGAGAGTCCGTCCGTATAATTAGTTTTATTTCAATTGCGCGTGTAGTAAATACCTTTGTAATTAGTTAAAGGTCACCACTTATTCTTTGTTTATCTATTAATAATTTTTATTACAATGTACATAATCAAGGAGTCAGGCGGCAAACTAGCTTCCTAGTACCTGACGTAATATGTAACTGTAGCTCCAGAGAGAATTTATATGCTCATTCTCTCCAGTATATAGGAGCACGGCTTTGGGGCAATAAATGCTGGTTGGCAACAAACAATCCATTGCAAAAAAATCTGTCGTAGACAGCTTTCCTACTATAAAAAATCGTAGGTATGTTCAAACCACAATGATATCAATCGACAGTAAACTAAGTCGTTGACCAAACGTGGGTAGATTAAAAAGATATTAATAAATTTTAAAAAAGAAACATATTTAAAAAAAATACTATGATTAAAACCAAAATTATTTTTAGACCAGTCCATAGTCCATACTTGGATTATTAAAACAGAACAACGTATCCACTGCGTTTTTTTTATCTGTTACGGTATAGTGACGACACTGCAGTCTGGTCAATTTGCTGTGCCAGGACAAAAAAGATATTCAGGGTTCCTCGCTATCCTTCACCGTTTGAGCAAGTGATAAAACCTACAAACGTAACTTCAAAAATCTGAGATGTCCTTGTGATTGGTATGAAACTCATAACCTCTGCCTCTGTATTCCCTACTTATCCAATAAGCTATCGCCGATCCGTTACTATATAAATATCGAAGATGAAAATGCGGATTGCTTGTTATCAACCTACAGGGATCTACTTCGGTTGTGGGTTTTCAGTGTTTTTAGTTTTTTTAAGACTGTGTATATACTGTTATATACATTAATAGAAACTGATAGAAATTGTAAGGCATGGCCTTGGCACATTTAATGTGTTTTAAAATTAATCCTATTTAAATATAAGGTATAGGTAATTGTGTTAAAAATATAAACATTTGACATGAGTAATTTTTGTATAACTTATAAGCGTAATTGGACCCTGTTAGGCAAAGAAAAGATCTAACTCACGTTTTCATACTTTTAAGTACCTAAATGCAGTTTAAACTTTGACAGCGAATTTAATAATATTACTATGCAGTAACTAATTGAAAATTAGTTTGGTAATAAACATGACAAGTTTTTTAGGTAAATGTATTTAAATATTGAGGTAAATGGATATTATAGTTATATATTTAACTAGCTTTCATAAAAAAAAAGTTAGTTGGATCTTTTCTGCTTAACAGGGTCCGATTTAAATTTCCGTCCTACAATAGGTTTCATACTTTAAGTGCTGTTATTTGAATCTTTGTATTCGATAATACGTTTTTATAATATTTTAATTTTATCGAGTACTTCATATTTGTTTGGTATATACCAATTTACTATATAGTAAATTTAAATCTAATATGACTAGTAGCTGACTGAGAGGTGCTAACAAACCGCATAAAAGGAAAACCGGGTACTTCATAGACTAAAGGAACAGTAGCTGAACCATGAGTTTATGTATATATTCGCTAGCGACAACGTAAAATATTTATATGACCAAATATACAGCGCCTCTAACGGTTACGCGAGAAACTAAATTTGTTGCTATAATATAGCATATTATGAAGTTTAAATTATGAACGGAACATTCCATACATAAAAAAAAATTACGTGCGCGTCTCGGGACGCTCGACAGAAGTGATAACTTAAAATCTAATCTAAGTTGATCTATTTAATATTTAAATAGTTTCATCTGAGAAAAGTTTAGGTGATTACTTAAGCTTTAATATAAAGGTTATTTATTAATAAAATCTTTTATTGATTATAAAATATAGTTAAGCGCCTCTAAGGGTTACGTGAGAAACTAAATTTGTTGCTATATGAACGGAACATTCCATACATAAAAAAAATTAACGTATGCGTCTCGGGACGCTCGACAGAAGTGATAACTTAAACTAATCTAAGTTGAACTATTTAATATTAAAATTGTTTAACTTGAGAAAAGCTTAGGTAGGTACTTAAACTTTATGTATATTAATATGATAATGTGAGGAAAGGTTATTTATTAATAAAATCTTTTATTAATTATAAAATATATTTTACCCACTCGATCCCACTCAAATCAAATCACAACGATTCTAAAGAAGTTTCACTTCAAAAAAATATAGCACAGATAATATGGAACGACAGAAATAGAAATTAATAAAGAAGCCAGACAGAGTGGCGCCGTAACGCGTTACGTTACGAAGCGGTTTACCCTCCCATAATAAGTTATCACTTCAAAAACGCTGTGACACTCCGTTTACCTATCGTAACTTTTGACATAAACTCATGGTTGAGCATCAGATCGATTCCGAATTTACGATAGCCTTTTCATTAGAATAAGTAGTATAAGAATTTAGTACTTAATGACATAATGCTCAAACTATAGGATAAGAGAAAATAAATGTGTTTTGTATAAGATGTTATGTCATTCTTTACAGCCAGTATTCAATGGCTTGTGTATATTTTGTTCTTAAAATGTTTTATAATTTATTTTATACATTTTTTTTTAGTTTATGTGAGTTATGAATAAGAGGTTGAATGGTTATTGTAAAATATGTGAATCTCAATTGTATTGAGAATATTTTAAATATTCAGAAGTTTAATTTAACTATTGTTTTAATTAAATGTATTAATAAATGTTGTGTAATTTATTTCCTTTTTAAGTAACAAAATAATCTCACAATTTTTGATATTCTTATCTTCTATATACAGATCATAACACTTATATTCATACAAGAACTTGAGGCAAGTATGCCAGTTGAACTAGCATATTAAAATAATTTATGTACAAACACCTAACTGCACAAAACACGCATAAGGTAATCCTGCAAACGAATTGAAGTAAATTAATATCAACTTAGTCAGTATTATATGCTTGAATGATTTAAGTGTTCTATTTTCAAATAATTTGACAGTTGAACTCACTGACGGACTGGATGACAATTGAATTAGTTGTCAATTAGTCACCCTTAATGAGTTTTACTCTAAATACTAAAAAAAATATTTTTGTATTTCAAAATACCTGAAGTTATGTCTTATTATTTTTAAATGTTTTATGAAATGAAACTTGCTAAGCATAGCTTGCAGCTTGGTACTTTTTTTCACTCAGTACTTCTTCTCTGTATGTTTTGTATCACAAGTTTTATTTAATACATTTCATACAAAATGTTACATTTAAGCTCTATTTTGAAATTTTACTCTCCAATGGAAGTATTGCCGTAATAAATTTCATTCTGAAGGTAATCTTAAATGTTTATAAACAATTATGTTAATCTACAATCATAGGTTCACAGACTTTGGAGAATGTCTCACATTTCATCAACTCATTGACACCTCTATCCGCTTCTTTCAGCATCTTATTCCTAAAGTCCACATAACTTTCAACACCATTTGCAAATAAATGTATTTCTTTCCCAATTTTATTCTGTACAATGGGATTTCTATTGGAATTCATTTTTATCATCATTGTGTCTAAGTATTCAAGTAAAATGGATGTTCTGTTCAATATTGATGCAGCATATTCTGTGTAATTAAATCTTGGGTCTATAGTAGAAACATCTTCATTGTACTGACACAACTCATCAGTAAGGGCTTCTATCTTGAGATTCGGTGTTGTGATGAGAATTTTTGCTGGCACTGCATCATGAATGAAATGTACCAGTAATAATACTTGGGAAGGCGATCTGTGAAAAATATAATTGTAACATGTTAAATTAAGTTAAATTAATTAAGTAATTAAGTATACACGATATTTTTTCTGGCTTTTTTTTAGTGCCTTGATAGGCAGACGGGCCACCTGATGGTAGTCACCGCCACCCATAGACTTCTGCAATGCCAGATCACAGCAGAGCCGCTGCCTACCGTTAGGCATGGCAAAGTGACCACACTGCACTTGATGGTAAATGCCGTGGAGTTAGGATATCAAGTAGCGAGACACAACTATGCTAGCCTGGCCACAATAAATTCCGAGCTATATCTTATAAAATAATAATAATTCACAATCACACCAATTTTTATTAATATGTTTTTTAATCTAGCTTTGCTATGGAATTGTTTTATGAAAGAATAAAAGAAATCAGATAAATTTGTAACATGTCTATTTTATAGTATCAAAGTGGTAGAGCCACTCTGTTGACATATTTGTCTACAGCATGAATGGGCCGGCTCGACCGGGGTAGTACCACAGTTTCACAGAAAACCAACGTAAAGTGACAGTTCACTGTCGCGTTTCGTATGGTAAGTGAGATATCCGGAGGTCCAGATTTCCCCTTCCCTTCCCTAATCCCTATTCCTGTCCTTTAAGGCCGACATCGCATTTATGATACTTTCGGTACTGTGGATGTTCATGGGCGGTGGAGATCACTTAACATCAGGTGACCCACTGGCTCGTTTGTCGGACTATGATATAAAAAAAAATCAAGCCAAGAAAAAAGTAATTGTGAAAGTGTCATTTTATTGAAATTAAATAAAAAAAAATGTTGAGTTTCATATGCATGTACCTTGTAAATACTGAAATGTTATAATCACTTCTCAGATCCTCAGAATCTTCCAACAAAACCATCACACCATGTAAAGAGTGGTATGGTGAGATTTTATGAATAATAATATTGTTAATATTCAGTATTCGCTCCATATTGAGATAATTGCAAAATATATCCTGAATCTTGATGTCTTTTTCAACATCACTCTTTATATGCCTTACTCGAAGATTTGTTCTTTCTCCAGTAGCCAATATCGCTAGAATCGTTCTTGGGTCATCTGGAATATACAATACAACAATAAAATAAATATCACATATTTTTTTTGAGTTCGAACATCCTCTAAATGCAGCCTAATACATTTAAATAGCATACCTGTTGTACAATACTTATTGAGACTCAATCAGAAAAGAATAAATGTTCTTAAACAAAATACATACCAATGGCCTTTTTGTGCAATACATCAAAATCTTCTTCCAAAGTATCAAGTGACGAAATTGTTACAGTTTCTAAAGGTAACAAAAGTTCTTCTTGATTCTTTCGAAATATAATAACAGCATCAAATGTGATCTTGCTCAAAACATTATACTTCAGTTCCTTTATATCAACAATTACCACAACAGCACTTTTGATGTTTGGTCTTAAGCTATGAGATTCGCTTTCAATGTAAAAAGGTGATTTAGTTGTTTCTTCATATATTTTAGTAGTATATGTTATGGATGGTCTTGTTGTACCATGCAGTAGGACTTGAACATCTTTTAACAGTCTGAAAATAGTAAAAACTTTTATAAGATATTTAATAATAAATAACACCCAACAGTCAAACACATAGCCCGATCCCACACTGAGATGCGAATCTTGTGTTGTGGGTATCGGACTATGAGACTTTCGGTCTCACAACACCCAGACCCTGGACATAAATATCTGCACACAAACATTTATCCCGATGTGGGAATCGAACTCACAGCCTCTCCTTTCACAGCTGGCTACTCGCCTTCTGCACCACAGACAACGTGAATTAATATAAAAAATACTTTATAATTCTATTTAGTTTTATGTACAAAAAGATTAGTGTTGTCAACCCCTTACAATCACAGCTTGAACACTTACTCTTCATCTTGATTTGTAACATTAAACACCATAACAATTTTCTTATTACATATCTTTATCCAGGGTTCTAATATGTATATTTTCATAGCACTTGCAATCTGAAAAGGGCAAACATACAGGATTAAGTTTTAAATAAAATCATTATACATAGTTAAATCCTGTGTCATTGGATTTTGCTCTCAAGTCATATAATTGCTTCTGTTATATATAATAAGTACTCATTTATTTAATAGTCCCTACCTGGTTAAGACAATTTTTATAAACAGCTTCATCGGCATTAAGATCAATTTTCTGATATTTTGAAAACAGGGCAAGCTTACGAAGATTTTTCAACTTTTCATACAATTTCTCATTACATTTTACACTATATTTAGCTTCTGTTAATTTCCTCATTAACTCTGTTATTATTGGCGCAGAATCATCGACAAAACTGTCGATACATATTTCTTCTACTTTCTGAAAATTCTCATCAAAAACTAGTGGAACTGCATCGTCTCTCAAATAAACTTTCAGGCATGCCCGCCCGCTACATGTAGTATCTTCAATTTCATATCTATTGACGTTCTTAATACGTTTATCTATTCGCAAGTTTTCTCCACTTGATAGTATCAAAAGTTGATGTTCACCAAGCACCAAATAGAATGGATCCGCATTGTCATTTCTTACTATAACTATTTCTGTAGGTCTCGTAATATCTAAGTGTAAAGACGATACTAAATCCCGTTGGAAATACTGCTTCAATTCACCAAATTTTGTACAAATAGCAATATCTATTAATTTTTGATCGCGCGGATGAGAATCAAAGAAAACAAAACAAGATATCTCATTAACAATGGAAGCGGGCACTAATTTTACGATTTCTTGGCGCATATTATCGGAAATCGACGGCATTTTCACATTAGTAAATTTGAACCGAACTATGAAAGTGGTTTGATTCAACTTTGTTGTTATTTCTATGCACTTTTATATTGTGGCGCCATATTGATCATTGTTGACAACAGTTGACAGTTGTTCCATTCTAAGGATGCCAGATGGTGATCTAATATCGATTAATCAAGAAGAATCGATTTCATGTGTTAGGAACATCAACAAAACTATGCAAGATGGATATTTAAAAGGCACAAATACAATTCAGGAGTCAGAAGCTGAACTTGAACTGTTTACAATTAACTCTTACTATACCGCGAACGAACCACGAATATCCTGGCTATCACCTAGTCTACTTCACAAAACAACTGAACTGAACTGAACACCAGAGCGCGGAAGGGACTCCGTTTTATATTAAACATTTACTTTTACTTTGGTTGTCATTATTATCTACGCCCAACTAGTCTCCTAAATACCTCCGTTATACTTTCGGTATTTCTAATAATAGTAAATACCCTAATACATGGATGAAGAAAATAGATTTTATGGAACTCAATTAAATAGATTGATCCTGTGAATTGTTTTCAGAAAAACACGATTCCAATAATTTCTTTTTCAATGAGGATAAGGGTAAATTGTAATTAATTGATTTTATTTTCTTTTTATTTTATTTTATTTTATTTATTTAGGAAAAACAAACAGTTATACAATTAATTATACAGTTATATTTTAAGAGATAATATTCATAAACGTCAATGTTTCTTAATCAATTCTTTAAAATTGGTGAAATCGATTTTTCGCATGAATGCATCACTACTCCTGGTTGCTGTTTTTACCTACAGACTATATAAAAAATTTTGCTTAACCGGCTTTACCCTTTTCTTCTATATATCAATCACCCTTTTTTACTTACCAATGTCAAATGTACACTGCCCTTTATTTTGAATATTTTATACGGTTATGCGGATAACATTTCGTTGAAATACAAAGTTGTTTGACCTCATTTTTGTGCTAGAGAGTTACAAGCTTACAAGTGTTCAAGGAAATAATTATAATATAAGTCATGTGCATTGTGCACTGGTTGACAACGTTAATCGATATAGATATAGTTATATAAAATGCCTGAGTATTCATATAAAATAATGATATAATACATTTCTATGAATTTTAAATATTATATCATAAAAATGTAAAAGAAAGGAATATAGAGGAAGAGCCCGTGAACCCCAGACCTACGTTATTTTATAAAAGCTGAAAGTTTGTCAGCGCATGCTCCCAACACAGGTAAGAACGATGGACCATTATGAAGTTTGGGTTACAGTGGCTTTGGCAGGTAAGAGTCACTAAAGGTGTGTAAAATACCGATCTAAATACATCAAATAATAAAGTGCGATTTTTTGGTATTACCTTTAGAATATTATTAAAAATCACGTTATTCATCGCCAGACACTTAGCATCGTGGCAACCCCTTGCCAGACACCCTTAATGGTCATGAAATTATAATTTTACTTACGTTATAGTATAAAAGCTGATTTTTATAAATAATACTTGGGTAATAAATAGATGATGTTTCCTCATTAGCCAGACACTTTTGATAGTTCCAACCCCTTGCCAGACAAGCATGTAGGGTAGCTGTAGGAGAGCGCGAGTATGGATTGTACAGTCTTACTATTTTGTAGATTATGATAGTATCAACCAGTCAACAAAGACAGGCCAATAACTGATTTAAAATTCACAATTATTTTCAGTTTAATTATTAATTGTCAGTTTATGATCTAGGAACACATAAGTACTAACAATCACAATGTTATTGAAATAAACTATTATTTAAACTGCAATATAATTTACAAAGTGTTACAACAAAATTAACTTTCTGTATTGACTAAGAGTAGTTATTAAGATTTGTTTAATATTGTAAATTTGAGAAAATTTTAAACTTTTTTGTGGTTACAGCAACACTTAATCTCTTACCATAATATCACTGCCTAATTAGCAGTTAAACAAAAACTTCAAATATTAATTAAAGTACCATCAGTTTTAATAAAACTAAAAGATGAATTACCATCAGATTTTAACACCAGAAATTAAAACAAAAATCAATAAGGTAGGAAATAGAACATGGTATTTTTAACTTAATGAATTGTTTAGTTTATCAGAATGAACAAAATTAAAACTCATGCTGTAAATTTTAAAACCAGAAGCGACTCACCAAATTTTAAATATATCCATAGGAACATGACCTATGTAGGTAGGCAGGCAAACAACCAGCTATCTCAGTACTTGCACTACCAGAGAACCGCCTCAACAACTCAACAGCGCCAGGGGACACCATCCACAGCAAATGGAATTTTAACACCAAAATCATTAACAGTAAACATTGACACTTAATTTTGATTATCGTTTAAACGATTTAGTTTGGAACATAAAATAAATCAAAATGATTTACAAAACTTAAGGGACTTACTATAATTTATAAACATAGCACATCCAAATGATTCTCAACATTCGCAACCTAGAAATTTACTGGAGACTAGCAAATTTACAGTACCATTGAGCACATTTTACCACGTGTAAAGCGGTAGCATATTACACTTTACCATCACTATTTTATTTCGGATGATAGAATTTCATTAATATATAAATTTTTGCACAACCTTTTGTTTTATGCACTTTTTTGCACAACCCAAAAAAGTGCATAAAACTAATGATTAATGTTTTCCGAACTCTCAAACAACAAAAATAACATGTTACGAGACTGTAGGATTTGCATCACCTGATTTACGATAGTGGATGTCGAGTTCAATCCCACTTCTGATATCCGGGTTCTATGTGTTGTGGTCAGAATGGCTGAGGTCATGACGTTATCATAGGTCATGACTATGAGAGTTATTTATCCTTCTTTGATCTTCAGATAACCAGGATGCATAGCGTACGATAGTTCAGTAGAAATAACACACTTTCTGTTCATTGTTTATTAAGCTACACCGGTTCGGAATGCAGTTATCCACTAGGAAAGAAGCCGGCAATAAAACCTGTAGTTGCTCTTTTAAACATATCACTTTTACATCAGTTGACAATTACACTTTTTACTTATTCAGTCCAATAATTAACAAAAACGACAACCGGCCTTCAATAATAATATTTTTACATTGTATTTTAACCTGTTATTGACATAATAATTTTTTTTTTAACAATTTAAGGTAGTTGTAGCATCGAATGTATTTTCTTAAAATGTTTTTAAAATTTACATAGACTATCAGTAGAAATAACAACTGCGCAGTGAGGGACCGTGGTAGACTTAACTCGCTATCTCACCCATATGCATACTGCCTCGCGCTCTCCTACAGCTACCCTACATGCTTGTCTGGCAAGGGGTTGGAACTATCAAAAGTGTCTGGCTAATGAGGAAACATCATCTATTTATTACCCAAGTATTATTTATAAAAATCAGCTTTTATACTATAACGTAAGTAAAATTATAATTTCATGACCATTAAGGGTGTCTGGCAAGGGGTTGCCACGATGCTAAGTGTCTGGCGATGAATAACGTGATTATTAATAATATTCTAAAGGTAATACCAAAAAATCGCACTTTATTATTTGATGTATTTAGATCGGTATTTTACACACCTTTAGTGACGTTTACCTGCCAAAGCCACTGTAACCCAAACTTCATAATGGTCCATCGTTCTTACCTGTGTTGGGAGCATGCGCTGACAAACTTTCAGCTTTTATAAAATAACGTAGGTCTGGGGTGCACGGGCTCTTAGACCAATAGGGATTGGAAAGGAAAGAGGAATATATATTTTTTTTAATATTATTTATTCATTGCCTTGGATACATGTCCTTCAGCCGGACACATTGTAATAACTGTATTTCACACGAATCAAATCACTGTAAATAGTTCAGTCTTCAGTATAAAATCTTCACTTATCAATAACTAGGCTTTAATTAAGCCATTTATTTATTCCTTGATCAAAATAATTTATCATGAATTCTCCGGCCGAAGCCACGTCTCTTATTCCCGCCATTCAACATTTTTATCTGATAGGTTTCTTATGTTGTTCAAATAATGTCTTCAGTATAAAATCTTCACTCTTCAATAACTAGGCTTTAATTAAGCCATTTATTTATTCATTGTCGTCACATTTCACTGATTTTATACTCGGTTTACATTTATAAACGACGGAAAGCGCGGGAACGTCTTTTCTCACACAGAGTACAGACGTTTCCGCGCTCTCCAAGGAACAAGGATATATTTTTTTTTTGGTTCAAGGAACAAGGAATTTGGGTAAAGTTGCCAACTTTTTTTACAAGAAAAAAAAAGTATATTTAGGTCTGAGAAGGAAAATAAACAGTATTTAAGAAAATATAAGTCTTCCTTGGTCGTCGGTTAAAGAAGAACAGTATTTTTTTTTAGGTTTTAAACATATCATTATTAGACAAAACTGTCTACAGCGTGACTCTACTCTCATAAAAATATTATAAAATGAATACTTATATACATAATATGTAGCTACATAAATAAGTTATTTCTATTTATGTTGACATTTTTCTCTACAGCATGAGTGGGCATACGCTACAATGATCGTACTGTGACTGAGAGTAGGATTTCAGGTGGCCTAAATCCCTTGATTTTTTTTCTTTCCAATCCCTATTCCTTTCTTTTAAGGCCAACAATGCCGTGTTTGCTTCAGTGGCGCAGTTGTAATTTAATACGCGTTACGACTGCTGTGCTGAGGTCTCGTGTTCGATCTCCGGGTCGGGTAAAGTGATGTTGGGTTTTTGTATCACGAAATGCTCAGTATTAGCCCGGACTCTCGAATTGTGCCCGGTATGGTTATAGGCTCGCCCCCGATTACATCATGGGACGGTAATAAACTCGGTGAAATGTGGGTGTACTAGTTAGCCTACCCCTTCGGGGATTACAGGCGTGAGTGTATATGCATGTATATAAACCCGTGATAATTTTGACATTGTGGGTGTTCATATGGCCGGTGAACATCACTTACTATCTGGTGACCCACTACCTCGTTTGCTGGTGTCGGCTGTAAAGGATTAAATTAAGTTTTTGATTCTACATTCTTCTAAATTATTCACTTCTTATTTATTCACTGTGGAACAGTTTGCCAGCTACCGTGTTCCCTCCCTCCTATGATCCTGGGTCCTTTAGGCGTAACGTGAAGAAGCTAAACAGCAGGCCGGCATGATTGTGTTGAGTAGCGGGGCATAGACTGTCTCTCGCTACTTGATACTCTTTCTGGACGGCACTTACCATCAGGTGCAGTGTGGTAACATTGTCGCGCCAGAAAAAAAAACTTCATCTAAATAATTAGTTCATTTTGGAAACATTGTAAGGTACAAAAACACTTGTTGATTTATTTATGCAAAACTTGCTTTTAAAGCATTTATTAAAATAATTCGCCGCAAATAGAACTAGTAGAAAACATCGTTAGGTATATTACCTTTATAATCAAACTCCTGGATATTTTACATCCTTGATGTAGTTTTTACAGCCCACAACTGAATAAATCACTATTCCATAATAGGTAGGTAAATTTAAACTATGACAAAGGCACATATAAATATTTATAAAACTAAAAATGAAACACTGGAAATAAACCAGATGTCATTTATCTTACTATCCTACTAATATTATAAATGCGAATGTTTGGATGGATGGATGTCTGTCACTCAATTACGCTACAACGGCTAGATTATAGTATGGAATAGCACATATTTATCCCGCAAAAATGTAAAGTTCCCGAATCGATCGATCGAACCCCTATCATTAGTAGAGGAGGCCCGTGGCCAGCAGTGGAACAATGTTTAATACAGGGCTAGTATTATTATAATCGATGGATATATATGGATCGATATGATTTTTTGCATAGTGGCAGTTTAGGGATCAGAAAAAGACATAGGCCACTTTTAATCCCGAAAAAATGCACGCTTCCTATGGAATAGCAAAATGGCAACAGCTAGTTGGCTATATACAACTGGCATAATAAGTTACAAATCACTAAAACTATGCAAATAACCATTTTTTGTAGGTATGTATAGGCAAATAATAAATAAATATAAGGTAAATAATAAAAACCATCGACTTGTCAGATATAGTGTATACATAGATTTCTTATGGCAATTTACATACACTTGCATAGTTCAATAGGTGCATTATGTATAGCGGTTTAATGCGAACATGACAAAAGATATAGTAAAACATTTTCAATGTCTATCACAGTATTGTAGTCAGTACGAACACAAATGCGTTTCCCATCCCACGGTGGTCTGTTATGCGGTGTCAGATGTATTGCACACAACCTAGGCAGGTATATATAACATAGGTACGTGATTGCATTTGCATAAAGCCAACACTAATAGAATCGCCATCTATTAATAAAATGATAATATAATCTTAGTTCTTAATTGTATACGTAAGGATTTTGAGGTCATATTTTGCATTTTACTGACTGTCTCGGTGGCGCAGTTGTAATTGCGCATGCGTTACGACTGCTGTACTATCGTTTCGGGTTCGATCCCCGGGTCGGGTAAAGTGATATTGGGGTTTTCGTTTTAGAAATACTCAGTATCAGCCCGGAGTCTGGAATTGTGCCCGGTGTGGCGATAGGATCGCCCCCTATCACTCTATGGGACCGTCGTAAATTCGACGAAAAGTGGGTGTACTGGTTACACCTCTGCCTACCCCTTCAGTATATATATAATATCTTCTTGAGTATGTAAATATTTTGCATTTTACTCGTACTTTGGCGAACGGGTAAGCGTTTAATGGCGTCTCCCAAAGATCACACCGCATTTACGTAGAACTAGAAACCCATCTAATTATTAAGGTTCCAGTACGCTTTAATAAACTCTTAATGTGTTCCAACAGTCTTTTAATATAATTAAAAGTAAGGAGAATTATTTATTGCGAAAAATGTAAAACCTGCCATAGTGGCACACGCAAGTGTGTTGCGTTCCGGGATCAGCCAGTGTACATCCGGTTTTCAGGGGAGTTGGGGTGCGGTACGATGTTTGGCCGTGTTGCAACCTTCGGAGTACTCTGATTTCTGATACTAGACCGTCGATCGCCCATAACGTATTGTGAAGTAGGCATGATTGTGCTGAGTAGCAGGAGATTGTCTCCCGCTACTCGATACTCTAATTGGATGGCTTACCATCAGGTGCAGTGAGGTAACATTGCCGTGCCAGGATAAAAATCTAAGTCACAGCTACTCAACAGTAAACTCACTTCATCCCGGTTTTCTGCGACACAATAATACTATTCCCAGCTAACTCATTTATGCCTCGGACGAAACTGTCATCAGTGTGGCTATACCTCTTCAATCCAAATCTAATTTCAGAAAATAATAAATAAATATTTATGTATATGTCACATAATATCTCATTTTCGAAAATACTTAATATAGGTTGTTGAGGAGTGAGTGATAAGTTGGGCAGAATTTAGGCACGACCTGGCGTAACGCCAAGTATTGGTAAAAATATAATAGACATTCTTATGGTTATGAGAACTCCAGTGACTTGGCATGATGTACTGGAATGACAAGTGAGTTATGGATGAAGGCACCAAGAAGAAAAAAGTGATATCCATCCATGTAAAAAAATGGCAAAGATCATATTCAGATCTGTATATCAAAGGACATTAAGGCCCTAAAAATTAACATTAAAGATACTACCGTTAATGTAAACTTCATATCCCTACTATTATTAAAAATGCTAAAGTAATTATGTCTGTTTGTTACTTTTTTTGCCAAGCAACTGAACTGATTGGTACAAAAAAAGCTTTAATGGAGAAGCAAATAGGATACCTAAATATAACAAACACTGAAAGTGTGTAGGTATTAAAGGATAATAGTTTATATGGGGAACCCACATAATTCGTCTGTTGATTTCACTTGACAGCGTCCATGGCGCAGTTGGCGAGTAGCCGGCTGTGAAACGGGAGGCCGTGGGTTCGATTCCCACACCGGGACAAATGTTTGTGTTATGGACAGATATTTGTGTCCGTGGTTGTGTTGAGAGACCGAATGACTGTCAAGACAACAAGACTCGTATCTTAGTGTGGGCTCGGGGCTATGTGTGTGACTGTTGGATGCTATTTATTTATATATTATTTTTTTATATCAAATAAAGAAATACCTACGTATTGAGCGTTTTCGAAAAACATCAGACAAGGAGGCAAATTGTTTCCATAGATAAAACTGTGGAATTCTCACGCTTTATTATAGAACTGATTTTGATAAAATTTGATACGGAAAAGCGTGAACCACAAGGAAGGATATAGGCTACATTTTATCTCTGAAAAATGCTTAGTTACTATTGTAGAGGCGGAGCTGTCGGAAAATATTATTATGTGTGTATCGTATACATTTACGTTATATAACATTTAAATAATTATGGACACTGTTGTAAATAATATGGTCACTTCAGGCACTGGATCTAAGAAGCACCACTAACACAAATATAAATGGGCTGAATTTTATCCTAAGTTGCAAAACAATATGTCACTATACCTACCTTTTACACATAGGTCTGACCCTACATTAGGTATAACCTGTTTCGTGGGTCTCAAGAACTACGAGGGACTATGGTCCCACGACACCCAGACGCGTAACAAACATCTGCGTGTCACACAAACTTTTGTCTTGCTGTGGCAATCGAACCCACCTCCTCCACCGCCTCTCGTTTCAGCCGCTACTAGCCCGTTGAGCCACAGAGGCTGTCGAAATTGGTGACAAAATTCTATTTAAATTCAGTCAAAATTATTTTGTCATTGATCTTAATGTTTGATAAATCATTATACATATTTTTAATTGCCATACTACTGAACCATGCCATTGAAATTGGACCTTCACTTTTTCGCATCTCATTTAAATGAGTTATTCTAATGAATGTTAACACAAATTATCAAGCCAGGAATGAATCGAAAAACATCTTGAGGCCGTTATTAACAATGAAAAAACGCTACCTGGAAACACGTTCTGGTGATGGTTTGGCGAAATGATATCTGCATTGCATAATCACATACTCGTACTGTGTTGTTATACAGGGAAACATTACTCTGCTTAACCTGTAGGGTATTTAGCTACTCTTTAACTAGATATACGTATTTATTAGTACTTAATTATCGGTAGTTAAGTGTAATGGAGGACAGTAAGTATTAATTGAGAGATTTCAAATGACCATCTGGAGACATTATATTATCATAACTCATGTTACATACATATAAAGTCACGCCTAAATATCCAAAAGAGAGGCAGAGGTGCAACCAGTACATGTACAGGGCTTCCGAGCCTATTTTCGTCACGTGATGTGATTTATCCTTGGCGGCATTCACACTCTTTTTATCAGTCTGGTGAATAGGGCAGTTTCTTGTATTTAATTTTGTACATTATTCGATATGCAGTATAAACTTGTTAGCGATAACAGAATAAAAATTCCTTGAAAAATGAGGTCACAATATTAATTTTAGCATCTCACTATCTCCCTCGCACAACTGCACAGTAATGGCCATTTTGAGAGGTGACGTCACGGCTCATATCATGTATCCTTTTACTGTCATTTGACAATTATTTTTTTTATCCTGGCACTGCAAAGTGACCACACTGCATCTGATGGTAGCGATAGACAATCTATCCCCCGCTACTCAACACTATCATGCCGGCCTGCTTCACACAACGCCATGGGCAAGAAGGTGAAGAAGCGGTCGAGGGTCTAGTGTCAGAGTACTCAGAAGGCCTCAAACGGCCAACCATCGTACTCCAACTCTAGACCTCCGACAAAAACCGGATGTACACTGGTTGATCCCGGAACGCGACACACTTGCGTGTGCCACTATGGCGGGTTTTACACCACCCTGTGTACGGTAGCCGCTATCTGGACGGATATGAATATCCTACCACCAGCATTAACCCTTCAAGCAGATTTGAATGGCGTCTAATTTACTTATTTTTGTTCGGATTCATAAAATGCTTATGATAATAGGGTTTTTGGTAATTTAACTTGTTGATTAAAATATTAAAAAAAAATCGCGTCAACTACCCTATTACACAGTTTTGACTTTCATACTGCTGACCGACGATTTATCTTTAGCTTAGCGACAAACGTGTAACCAATACAGCCAATATAAAAAAAAACCATACTAGGTATAATAAAATTACTTGCCATTCTATTCTTCTTTTTTGTAGTTGTACGTCCTAATGTGCTTTATTGATTGTCTTACACTTTATGCACCTACCCTGCTAATCTCTATATCACCCTAAGCTTGACTGGGAGAGGATGCCTTTGGTATTAAGTCCACATATATACCATGTGTATAAATAAATCAAATAAACTATCAAAACACAAAAAAGTTGACAATTATATGAATTTGAAAATTGAATGAAAAATATATGAACATGAGGTTTGTAAGGACACAATTGCTATTCACAGAAGCATGGCTGAAGGCCGAACTCTTAAATAGATTTGCACTGCCGCTGAATGAATCTATTTCGATTGACAGGAAATTATGTGACCGTCATCTGTTGAGTTAGCTGCACTGGTGGTGTAGATTGTTGCTAACAAAAACATGAATACTGAGCAAAATAACTTTCGTGGTAATGTTTTTCGTTGTCTTTTTTTAGGCAGTGTACTGTAGCAATCTGTACAAGCAGTGACGTTCTGTATTCGATCTACAGGTTGGTCAAAAATTTTGTGTTTTTTTTTCAGATAATTGAAACACATAAGTTGCGAGATCAGAATTTATCCCCGATATGTTCCTAAGTCTCCTGGCACACCATTGGATGGAATAAAATGCATTGAAATAACGGAAACCATGGGTGTACTAACGATATAGATAGCAGCGATAGCCTAGTTGGGTACAGACTGCCAAGACTCACGTGCAGGCTCGAAACATACCTCTTACTTTTAAAAGTTACGTATATTTTCATTGTTAATTATGCTTTAACGGAGAACATCGTCTAGATATCTGTATACCTGAGGATTCGCCGTATGAATTTCAAACGCATGCATTAGACCATCACGCTGGCATAGATTAAGGTCTAAACGTTATGCTATTTTTATCTGTGGGGTCAATTCGTCAGACCGCAATTGAATCTGTATAATAGCAGACTCCCGAAGAGGCGGATGCATGAAACTACGTACCTTGTGGCTTTCGAAATAAGGGAGCGAACATAACACAGCGAAGCTTAGTCGGTAGCACAATCTAGCGTGAGTCTGGTATACCTTCGAGCTTCGGCTGGAACAATTCTGTAGTCATCAGACATTGAGGGAGATCTCTACCCAGCAATAGGACATTTGTAGATAAGTGGAAGTTAGTTCTGGAGGAAGCGTGTCTGATATATATTTGTATTCTACTTGGTAACACCCATCGTACACATGGTGAAAATTTTTCCATAGTGACTCGTTCTGGAGAACCATAATCAATATTGATTTTTGACTAAATTATACATACCATCAGGTGCATGGTGGCAGGAACATACCAAGATAAAATTGCAAAAATACGGCAATTCTTTGTATTATAAAATTTATTTATTCGATGTATTATATCATAACCTTGCACTAAAAGTCTAATTTCTTACATTACAGTGCAAGTTGCAAATAACTTTTTTTTGACCAGCGTACAAAAAAGAGAATTTCTATATTCACTAAGTATCATCGGTGATGAATTGAAAAATTCAAATACATAATTTCGGCATTGCCCATTCGCTGACAGGAATGTTATGAGCAATTTAGTTCTAAATGTATGTGACGGACCTCCGCGAGACCTGTCACCTACGCATATCGTGGCCATGAGTCGTAAAGTCTAAAATAGTTTAAATGGGGTACTTCCTCTGGAGTGCACAACAGGCAATGAAATTGCTGCGTGACTAGCACGTGATACATTGCTACTTCTTGCTCTCAAAGACAATGAGTTAACTATAGTAAGATAGTGATGTATTGATTTCAGAACCAAAATATTGTCTCATGACTCATATTATAAAGTATTTATATTTGTAGCTTTGTGTACATTTTGAATCGTTTACATTTGCAATTTTAATCTCTTTATAACTAATGAAATACGGAGCGAAATGGACAGCAAGACGGCAGGATGTTGGTGATGAAGAAAAGCTTGTAGGCCTTCAGGAACAGTGTTTATTGCAACTAGCAAAATACAAAATGTGAGCGGTCTCACAGTCACCCTCCTTTTTATACAAATATCAACTGTGACGTCATTACATAATCAAATAACAATCTATGAAACAAGACACATCTTAATATCAAACATAATCTCATAATTAGTTAAATATTAATAAGTAAATTATGTATATCTGAAATCAACAAATAAATAATCTAATAAATATAATCTACAGTATTTAACCAAATGTTGTGTTGGTAGTGGAAGTCGACCCTTGTAACATTCGGCCATCCTGCATCGGCCGTGTCCCACGGCGATTTTGCAGGTTTTCAGAGTTTTTCTGCGCCTGGAAAAGATAAGAAGAAACAGTAGGTATTCTTTGTGTAAATGTTGATAGTACAAGGAGTACTTTGGTAAATTTAAATATCAGCCATCAGAACTCATTATAATGCGTCATTACACCAGTCTAATATAGATAGGTAGGCATCCGCTATATTCACACAGATCTAGTTCAAATTACTCAATATTTAAGTAAGCAAAATCTCAGGCACACAGATCTAGCTTAGTTTACTAGATTTTATATATTTCAAACATATAGTCACATAATTAATTACTAGAAATTATATTTTCAAATATATCTAGTATATAGTGATTTATAGTAATTAGTCAGGCACACAGATCTAGCTTAATTTACTAGATATTATATTATGTAGTCACATATATCTAACTCAGACTACTAGATATTTTATTTAGAAATAAGTAATTAGTCAGGCACACAGATCTAGCTTAAATTTGCTAGATATTATATTATGGAGTCACATAGATCTAGCTCAGATTACTAGATATTTTATTTATAAATAAGTAATTAGTCAGGCACACAGATCTAGCTTAAATTTGCTAGATATTATATTATGGAGTCACATAGATCTAGCTCAGATTACTAGATATTTTATTTATAAATAAGTAATTAGTCAGGCACACAGATCTAGCTTAAATTTGCTAGATATTATATTATGGAGTCACATAGATCTAGCTCAGATTACTAGATATTTTATTTATAAATAAGTAATTAGTCAGGCACACAGATCTAGCTTAAATTTGCTAGATATTATATTTAGGAGTCACATAGATCTAGCTCAGATTACTAGATATTTTATTTTTATTATTTTAAAGTCACATGTCTATTGAAATAGACATTTCATTATATTATTTTGATGAAATTTAAATAATGTAAGTAAATACTAACAATCAAATAATATTTTAATAACAAAACAAATGTCAATAATAGTAATATGATACAACTTTTACTCCCAAAAACATTTGCACTTCATTTATTTTAGAATACATATTTGTATTTAACTCTCCAGTAAATCTATCAAATCATCTCTGTCTACTTCTCTGTCAGATTCAGTGGAACTGTCGGAAACAGATGATTTATAAGGACGTAGGGCATCACCAGGGACAACAGCACTAAACTTTTTATACCCTTTAATACCTTTTATACTATTAATAGTATAGCGGTCAATGGAATGGTCAACTTTTGAAATTTTATATGGTCCCGTGTAGTAACTACCTAGCTTTTTAGTGACACCTGTGGTATGATCATGAGATAATCCACCTTTCCATAATACTAAATCCCCTAGGTTGTATTTTCTACAATTTTTATGTTTTTTATCATAGTGATTTTTCATGACTGTCATGTGTCTATCAATTCGTATTTTAGCCTGTCCTCTACGTTCTTCTAATTGTTTAATCAAACTTGGGTGGTCGCTATCAGTCATGGGGTAAGCAGGCAAAAGGTTATTAGTATGAGCAAAGATTAGACTAAACGGTGTATATCCAGTAACTGCATGTGGGGTATTGTTAATACCCCACACAACGTCAGCTAATTTTTCATCCCAGGTGCATTCGCTTTCTGTCGTAGTATTAAGGCCGTTAATAATACTTCTATTTACTCTCTCAACCTGACCATTTGAACGTGGAGATGCAATCGCATTCAGAACATGTTTCATTTGTTTTTCCATTACGAACTCTTTAAAATATCTACTTGTGAATGCTACTCCACGATCTGTTATTATCCTAGAAGGATTTCCGAACATAGAAAGTATTTCCTTTAAGTTTTTGATGGTTTCTATGGAGCTAACATTTCGAACTGGTCTAGCGAATACAAACTTTGTGAAGGAGTCAATAACTACGAGTATGTAAGTATTTCCACGACGAGTTTTGAGAAACGGCCCTAAATGATCGGCATGGATAGTGTGCATAGGAATTTTTGGCTTTTCTATAGGATGTAGCTCACCCTCTGGTTTACCGTAGTTGCCCTTAGCATATGCGCATTGCAAACAGGCATTTATATATTTCCTGATGAACTTTGTCATCCCTAAAAACCAGAATTGAGATTTGATTGTTTTTTCACATTTGTCAAATCCTAGATGGCCAACTTGGTCATGGTATTTTTGTAGTAAACTCCACTTTGACAATTTAGGAATTACAAATCTATTACCGTATATTGTTTTACGGAATAAACAACCATCAACTACTTCGTAATTATTTACAATATCTGGATTTTGTGTGCCTTCACTTAACTGTTTTATTACACTTTGAATATAATCATCCTGAAGTTGTAAGGTTATTCGCCAATCATCACTATCCATGCTAAACACAGGAACCGTATCTATTGGGTTGCGACTTAAGGCGTCAACATGACGCATACGATCTCCAGCGCGATATTCGATCTCAAGCTCAAAGTCTTGGATGGTGAGCCACCAACGGGCGATTCGGGGTACGAGATCTTTTTTTTGTGAGGGTGCTACGTAAAGCTGCGCAATCAGTGATAATTTTGACTGGGATGCCAGTAAGATATATCCGAAACCTTTTTAATGATTCTACTACAGCCAAGGTTTCCAACTCATAGCTGTGGTAACATTGTTCTTCTTTGCTAGTTACACGACTAAAATAAGCAATCGGTTTTAAATTACCGTCATCCTGGTACTGTAGTAGGATCCCTCCTAAGCCAAGCTTACTGGCATCAGTATGCAGTTCAGTTTTAGCACGGGGGTTATAAATAGCTAGTACTGGCCTCATAGTTAATGCAGTTTTCAGGCTTTCGAAAGCTTGTTTTTGTTCTAAGCCCCATACCCATTCTACTCCTTTTTTGGTTAAATAAGTTAGAGGACGCGCTATCTCTGCAAAACTACGAATAAATTTACGAAAATAGGATGTAAGTCCAATGAATTGCCTTACTTCGTGCACATTACGAGGACACCTAAATTTTGATACGCTATCGATTTTTGCCAGTCCTGGACGCACGGAACCAGCTGTTACTTCATGTCCTAAATAATTTACACTGGTCTTTAGGAAAGAACATTTATGTAAATTGAGCTTTAAGTTAGCTTTTTGAAGGAGTTTGAGAACTTCCTCAAGCAGGTCAATACCTTCCTCTATAGTGACTGTAGGAATTGTGACGTCGTCAAGATAAATAGCCAATTTGTTATTGAGAGGCCCTAGAGCTTTTCGTATGAGACGCGAGAATACCGCGGGGGCGTTGGCCAGACCAAACGGCATTTTGAGAAATTCGTACTGTCCTGTAGGTGTAACAAAAGCTGTTTTGTGTATAGAGTCTTCCGATAATTTTACCTGATAATAACTTTGTGCTAAGTCTAGTGCAGTAAAGTACATCTTTCCTGAAAGCCGATTGATCTGGTCATCAATATGCGGAAGCGGATATCGGTCCTTAACTGTTCGGTTATTAAGTGCACGATAGTCTATACATAAACGGTAACCACCGCTCTTTTTTTTTACCAATATGATAGGACTAGCATACTCTGAGTCAGATTCCCTTACTATACCCGCCGAAATAAGTTCATCTATCTTTTGCTCCACGATTCCGGTTTCCTTATAAGACAGCCTATAGGGTTTGGAATACACTGGTACGTCAGTTGTCGTAGCAATGCGCATCTCTAGCAAGTTAGTACACCCAAGTTCGTTACTATTTTCGGCAAATGACTCACTGTACTCACTTAACAAATTTAGTAATCTACTACTATAATATTCCCCAATATTGCCCATATTGATGTCAGTAGTCTTAACTGTTTTTCTTTGCGTCGAATTTGTATTTACGTCAGAATATTGATGAGTTGAAGTTATAAAAATGTCGGCCTGCTCAAACACTTTAGCCCGAGTAAGTAATCTACCTACACCCCAGCGCAAGCACGAGTCACCCAAATTTGTTATTTGCAAACAATAATTTCCATGTCTTAAAATAGACTGTGGCATAAAATAGGACTCATTTCCGAAATCAAAAATGATGGACCGCGTTATAAGTATACTATTTTTGCTTATATTATCCGTAATATATGCATAAATTACACTAGTATTTCCTGGCTGTAATTCTAAATCATTAGACAAAAATAAAGAAACCTTTTCTATAAAATCATTTGCAGATAATTGAATATGTGCCAAGTCGGGGGTACATTGTAAATATTGTTCGTTGTTAGCTATTAACCTGACTACTTTGGAGTTAGCAATAAGTGTCAGATTCGGATGACTTGTAATTGGTTGGCCTATTATCATATTTAAATCTTTCAGATCTGTATCAGTTATTTCAGCCTCACTATTAATAGATATATCGTCGATTTCTAAATTAAATTCTACTTTACCCAGTGACATGATTTGCGAACCACCAAAACCTTTCATCATTAAGTTTGAACGCAAAATCTTTAGCTTTAAGTGTTCAACTGTTTTGAACGTAATAATATTTACTTTACTTCCCGTGTCTATATACGCAAGTAGCACTGCTCCATTTATAGAAATATATTTTTTATACACATCCGATAGAATTTCAAAAGTGGCAAATTTAAGTTGACGTACCTGAGCAACACCTGGTTGAGTTTGCGATGAGTAGCCATCACGGGAGCTTGCACCACCAGCAGCATACCAGCAGACAGCAGAAACGTGGCCCAAGCGCTGGCAGACTTGACAGCGAGTGAGACGACAGTCCCGAGCTTCATGTCCGGTCTTGCGGCATTTGAAGCACGTCTTCGGCATAATTGATCCTCGTTGCCAAGTAGATTTTTGTTCTGTACTTTTCGGCTCAATCTTCTTATAGTTTTCAAGAGACGACAGGAAGCCGTAGTATAATTCTTCTGGTGACTCACAGTTGTAAGCCTTTGCATTCGCTCGCAATTCAATCGGTAAACCGCGGATCAGGCAAGAAGTGGCAGCGTCACTTTCCAACCCACATTTCTTAAGAAGTGACATTTTATCGTGAAAGTACCTAGTCATGGTTTCTCCGTTGTCCTTAGTACGAGCAAGCATTTCCTCCAGCCGATCGACATAATCCGTAGAACGTGGGAACGCACGTGTTAAATTTTCTTTCCACTGTGCCCATGTTACTGCATAATCCTCTAAGTCGTCGTACCATTCGCGTGCCGCACCGCGTAAACGAATTTGCATGACGAAAATGCGGTCTCGCTCATCCCATGTATACATATCGCCGAGCTGGTCAATTTTGTTAAGCCAGCCCTTTACGTTTGTTGTTTTCTTCCCGGGGTCAAATTTTGGTATGACTTCGGCCTCCAAGTAGTTTATTTTTCGTTTCTTCGGTATAGTTTCTGGAAGACGTGAAAAAAAAACTCCATTTTTGTCGGGTACATTCTCGTTTGTCGATGTATCACTTACAGTAGTCTTTCTTTTCCCCAGTCCGTGGATATATGGGCCGAGCATCTTGTTCAATACCACTTCTGAGATGAAATACGGAGCGAAATGGACAGCAAGACGGCAGGATGTTGGTGATGAAGAAAAGCTTGTAGGCCTTCAGGAACAGTGTTTATTGCAACTAGCAAAATACAAAATGTGAGCGGTCTCACAGTCACCCTCCTTTTTATACAAATATCAACTGTGACGTCATTACATAATCAAATAACAATCTATGAAACAAGACACATCTTAATATCAAACATAATCTCATAATTAGTTAAATATTAATAAGTAAATTATGTATATCTGAAATCAACAAATAAATAATCTAATAAATATAATCTACAGTATTTAACCAAATGTTGTGTTGGTAGTGGAAGTCGACCCTTGTAACACTAACGTGTTTTAAAGTTACTTCCAAGAAAATATTTCTGAAGAAATTCATATAAATCGCTTTAACAGTGATGAAAAACAGATCGCGAAAATGTGCTTAACAGAGATATGTGAAGTCTACCAAGAATACCAACCTGCATTAACCAGCATGGCGGACAGTAGACAAACCCCCTCTCATTAGTAGGGGAGGTTCGTACCCTGCATTCGGCAGTATAATACACTATTCATAGGATTAAGCTAAATATACCAGTACATCCTACTAATATTATAAATGCAAATATTTGGATAGATGGATGTTTGTTACTCAATCACGCTAGAACGGCTGGACGGATCTGGTTGAAATTTGGCACAGAGATAGATTACAGTCTGGAATAGCACATAGGCTATTTTTTATCCCGGAAAAATGTACAGTTCCCGTCGGATACTATAGTTTTTCACAGAGCAAGGGATCTACATGAGTTTTTGCATAGTGGCAGTTTAGTGATCAGAAAATGACATAGGCTATTTTTTATCCCGGAAAAATGCACGCTTCCTATGGGTTAGCAAAATATAGAAAAGTGTAATAGCTTAAGATGCCTCCATGGATTGTATAACTTTTCTTCCAAAAATAATCACCACGCTGGCGGAGCCGCGAGCAACAGCTAGTAAAGGACATAAATCATCGATTGAGTGGCACCGTCATTAACAATCAATGGTTGCTAATTAATAAACTATGATATTCATTGATCTGACGATACCATGATACAATCAATTCAGAGTCAGCAGTAAAGTAACTGACCCAAACAGGTAACAGGAAGTTGATAGTATAAGCGGACTGATCGCTTCCAAATCTCACATTCATGTCACGTAGTGAATGAGACGGTGTTTGGTACCCAGAAGTCAGGTCACTTGCAAATCATTGTGTATTTTAATCATGCGGTTAAATAAAATTTAAAATTTCTGAGAACTATTTCCAATTACCCCGGATTGAGGAAAATTTATTACAAAAAGATGCAGTCAAACAAATCAGATCATTGGTGTGAAAGGGATTCCTAGATTAAGACATAATAGCAATGTATAATAATCCCTTGCGTGATTGTAGAATCTTCTATTTTATCAGATATGAGATATATTAAGTATTCAAAATTCGAATAATATCATTAATAACGTTTTTATTTTTTGGAATGTTACGTCTCTCGTACATTTCAACAGATAAGTCATACCTGAAACAGCGTTACTCCATTTCAAATAAGTAATATCACAGAAATTAAAAATACTATTAATAAATATAGCTGTTCTGTGATAACCAACAACAACCATAGAAACAATAATACCTTTGTCCCCAAATAAACTGGCGCATTCGAAATATGGGAACAAGGTCGTCAAATCAGCTGATGCAGCCTCCACGTATGATGAGTCATGCATGCGTGCTCTCCGTCGTTTTGGCGGATTGAGCTAAATAAAAATTATGTACGGTGCGAGGTATGCAAACTTGAAAATGATTTGTGTATGCTCTTTGGAACCGGGTCAGCCCGAGCGGTTCGCATGTCACGAACCAGTGTCGTTGGCACAATACATCGCTTCGCGTGGAAAATACACGGTTGTTTTCATTCGCTAAGTACCGGGGTGGTTGCCAGAAATAAAGCTGCAGTGCAGTAGTGAGCTTGCAGCGGCAGACTGCGGTGCTGGCCCATTCATTGTCATGTCGGGAGGTCGATACATCGTCAGTGTCGCCGCGCCTTCTGTGCTGCGCGGTTGTACGTGATTGTGAGCCTTGCGTACCTGCGCCGCGCCGCTCACTTCACATGACCAGTGCGCCACCAACTCTTATACATAGTGAAGCTTTTATTTATAAACAAATCTAAACACAGTGCATCACGTTATCTGGATTTTTGGCATAAGTTTCATTTATTAAAGTCAGTTTTCTCAAGCTATTCACTAGAATGTATGGATATTAGTGGAATTGACAACGTAACGAAATTATTCAATATTTTTTACGTGAAAGCGCGCGTGATGAAAGAAGACGTTACATAAATATTAAATAATACAATCGTCGGTGATAATGATAATTAATGTAACATTATTGTAAGTAGCGATATTAATGGGTGGTTCAAAGCGTGAACTTGAATAGAAATCAAAGTAGTTCATGACTGGTAATGGAACCTTCTTACAAATTGAAACAGATTATTAAAGAGAAAAATTTAAAGAGTTTTTTTAATAATATCTCTCAGTTTTGTGTATTGTGGTTTACACTAAATAATTAGTGACTGGGGGCGACTGCAAAAAATATTCACTAGAAATTACTCGTACACCGGCACAAATTGATTTTCATTACATTTAATAATAGATATTAGGTATCTACTCACGACTACAGATCTAAATAATGTTTTAGAAATTGTGGCATGAATCAAATTAGTAGGCTGAGTTTGTACAACACGAGACAATGGGACATTACTCGTAGATGTTGAGGTTAAGTTAAAGTAGGTAGTAAAACCATGGGAATTATTTGCGTTACTGAAAATATATAAGACGATAAATAAATTTTTACTTAGTGGTGTTTAGGATAGGACTACCAACCTCGGAATTCAAATACTAGGATTTGAAGTTAGAAAAACCAGGACAATTCAATTTAAAAACAGGCATCTTTGTTTTAAAATACCGTAAACACTTACTTGCGAGCCGAGAGCACCCTCCCCCCCCCCTCGCCCCAAAGCAAAAGAGGCATGCGATTTTTTAAATACAGGATCTTATCAGGGTGCTTTTAAAAACTATCCAGGACACTAAAAACTAGGACAGGACATTTCCCAGGGAAAACAGGACGGTTGGCAACTCTATTTAGGATAATTATGGGATATTACTTAATTAAGTTAATTGTATGCTGTTATTTTATTATATATTACCAACTATTTCAAGAAAATGAAACACCCTTGTAAGTTCCGACGATACTGGCTTACTTTTTCTCCGACTAGGTTACTAACGTACAACCTTTACGTGAACTTGAATCTAGAAATAAATCCCACTTATTGAATAGCATTAATCATAACTAGGTAATCAATTTACTACTACTTGCAAAGATTAAAATTACAATGTATTTTTTTTTATATCATAGTCCGACAAACGAGCCATTGGGTCACCTGATGTCAAGTGATCTCCACCGCCCATGAACATCCAAAATACCGAAAGTGTCATGGATGCGCTGTCGGCCTTAAAGGACAGGAATAGGGATTAGGGAAGGGAAGGGGGAATCTGGGCCTCCGGATATCTCACTTACCATACGAAACGCGACAGTAAACTGTCACTTTACGTTGGTTTTCTGTAAGACAGTGGTACTACCCCGGTCGATCCGGCCCATTCATGCTGTAGACAAATATGTCTACAGCGTGGCTCTACCACTTCTATAATTGGATATATGTAATTGGATTACTATAAGTAAATACCATATAAGCCACTCTATTGAAAGTTGATTTGAGTTCACGTTAGCCAGAAAATAGCCGTATAGCGTGACTGAAGTGAATTTAAATATTTTCTCAGGTAGTTTGTGAATTTGACTTTACTCGTATCAATCATTGACTAAAAGCCTGTTATTAAATACCGCTTTTCGTAATCAATTATTAAAAATATCTAACTAGGAGTAAGCTTGTATATGCGCTATTAACTATACTTGTTATTATTAATAGATTTTTAATGATTAAGTATATAATTTTAACTACTTTTGTATATTTGTTATGACAAACGTGTGATCCAGTTCTTATTTAAACATTTAGTAGAACTACCTAGAGCTTAATTATTGTATCGACTCCTTCAGTTACCGTCTCGTTTTTTGTGATTATTGCTATAACTCCTTCTGCCTTGTCTACTTGTAATATACGACAAGGGTTTAAAATTTGATATTATTTATAGCGTTTGAAGTAGCTTAAACATGCAATATCCCAAAAAGAAAAATACAAAACAGACAATAGTTTTCTAACCTCGACCAATTATTTCTAAGCATGGCGTGCTCGTATGGTAAACGTAATTAAACATACGTGGAAAATCAAATGTTCAATTTATTCAATGAGTATTTTAGCTATTTAAAGTCCAGGATCAGATGTCAGATTACATTGTTATTATACAGTGATGAATATACACTATTTTTGGCTAAGGTTTTATTACGTTACTGATATAATCATTCATTATCAAACTCAACAAAAATACAATTTAAGCCATAAAAAACACAATATTATTTACTTTAGATTGTCTTTATAGTTTACTAGCTGTTGCTCGCGGCTCCGCCCGCTTGGAGGTTATTTTCGGGAGCAGAAGTATACAATCCAAGGAGTTCTGCACTGAGGCACCTGTAGCGATTGTCTAGCCTCTTAGGTGTTGTACCTGAATCTTGAGATTGAAAGAATACCTCATAAGTTTAACCTCACTTTTAGGGATGATTTTTCAAAAACGTTGAAACACGTATTTCTTTATTTCCTAGCAAAAACCTAAATATGAATTTCCAGATTCCTAAGTCGAGGAATTATGGATTTCCCATACAAATTTTGAACTCCTATTTGACCCCATTCAAGGTTGTTTTTTGAGAAAAAAGATAGCCTATGTCCTTCTCCGGGATATAATCTATCTCCCTGCCAAATTTCATCACAATCCGGTCAGCCGTTTAGTCGTGAAAAGGTAACAAACAAACAAACAGAGTTACTTTCGCATTTATAGTATTAGTATGGATAATTATGAATAGAAAGAACTAGATGAAAATCAAAGTGTCAGTTTTTAGCAGATAATAATCAAACGAGCAGATGATCCAATCGTGTTGAATGGTGTTGAATGTCAGAGGAATTGGGGGCAGATTCTAGAATGTTCGGGGAATTGTTCATATCCAGAGACTGGTTGAAGGTTCAATAAAAAAAAACTCCATGTATTACACATGTATTAAATAAAAGTAAAAATATTGTTTACACATACCTACATTTATCAGAAGGTTGATTAAGTTAATTTTACAATAAAGAATAAAAAAATTAAATTATGCAAGTTCACGACACAGCCTTTGAGAATTAAATGAATGTTCATGTTTTTAAGATTTCGTTTCCATACATTTTCCTTAAGTTGATTCTCTTCATTTGGTCGAGGCCACCCGGTGTCTGCTAACACGAGCAAACAAAAATCACATTTCAAAATGATAGTACCTATATATCTATTACCATATTCTAAAATAAACAATGTTGACAAATCATGTTGTTAAACATTTTTTCTGTTTGCATATTTTGATCCTTAGATACCTTTTTTATTTATCATGAAGATTTATGTGAAAAATAACTTTTAAATTGTGCATGTAGGTATACATTAGTGTTTCACAGTCAAGTTAAATACTGATAAACAATAGTAGAATTTAATACACAATTTACTGTTTTTTTATCCTGGCACGGCAAAGTGACCACACTGCACCTGATGGTAAGCGCAGTGCCGACCAATCGGAGTATCGAATAGTAAGAGACAATGTATCCCCCTCTACTCAGCACAATCATGCCGGCCTGCTTCTTGACATTATGCCATGGGCAAGAAAGTGAAGAAGCGGTCAAGGGTCTAGTGTCCGAGTACTCAGAAGGCCGCAAAACAGCCAACCATCATACCCCAACTCTAGACACCCCACAAAAAACCGATGTATACTGCCTGATCTCGGAATGCGACACACTTGCGTGTGTTAATATGGCGGGTTTTACACCCTTTGTACGGTGGTCGCTATCCGGGCGGATATGAATATCCTATTACCAGCTTGGTATGTAGTCATCACATCAATTCTTATGATACTTGGCCTGTAACCTCGTGTTCTTCAAGCTAGTGTTTAGACATTATATATTATTTTGACATATTAATAATTATGTCAAATTCAATTTAAGTCAAAGTTACAAGATTAAAAACTCAATTTGGACATTTGCATGCGAAATGCATTACACGATTTTTAGAATATCCTAATTTATATAGTTTTCTAAATTATAATTATTACAATTTAGGTTATCCAGATCCTGATTTTAGGTGTCGTGTACTACGTGCGCATTGGATTATACAGACGTATTTATTGAAGGGTCGAAAACCTCATTCAAATTCTTTTCAACCAGGGTTTCTAAACAGAGAAAATACAACGAATTTCTTCAAAATGTGTTTATAGAATTAATGATGACGTTGCAATGAATTGCTCTACTGTCCACCAACTATGGAATTAACCTACAAACAGCGATCTATCTGTACTACTTATGTGCGGTAGAATATATGGCAATGCCTAGGCCTGACTCTCATTAGTAGAGAAGGCCCGTGCCCAGCAGTGGGACAATGTTTAATACAGGGCTAGTATTTACAAACTTCATCAAACAAGGTCTGTCATGCGTCGAAGTTTAGAAAGCGCGAATAATTTCCAAAAATGAACGATATTAAGTGCTGCAAATGCCTGTATCCTTGCTTAAATCTTAGTACCAATGGAAGTCTATAATACCTTGTCTAAAACGCCCCAAGATTTGGCTGTTCTAAAGCTATTGAAAATATCACATTCCTCGAATTTGATTCTTGTTCACTCATTACTTTTACATAGTATTATACAACAAATGGTAGGCGTATTCTATTAGGATAATATTGGGTATAGTTTTTCACAAGATTTGATAAATGAAAAATATTGGTACCTGGCTTCTTTTGGACCCTAACTAAATCCTACGCCCTGAATTTGAACCGTGAGCCTAACTGCCTCAATAACTCCACCCGTTGGCACTATATATGCTCAATTTGGTTCAGACTTCGAGTCCACCTTATGCCAGCTATTTTAATCAGGGACTTGAGCGTTATTTTTGCTTATAGCCTTTATGGCGGATATACTTACTAGGATGCTTAAATAAAATAATACTACTCCTATTGCATAATGATGCGGCCAGATACATTTGTGAAAAATTAACTTGTGTCCGAATAAATGCATAAATTTCGTGTTTTGGTTCATCGCACGGACTTACTTAACATTTTGTAATACCTTATTTCGCCAAACTTGTTCATAGTTATGTAAATGACGCAAACGCTCGTGATGTGGAAATTAGGAAATTACTGTGTTTATAAATTTATTACCTTTTAGTTTTATTAATCAGAGTGATTAATAGGCTTCAAACAAATACAAATAATTTATTTTTTCTTTTTTTCATCTATTTTCTCGATAACGATTTTTTTAAATAGGTAAACATAGAATAAGGTAAAAGATCGTATTTGGTTTGATTAGCAACATCCTCGAGAATTTACAATATAGATAGAACATACATACATACATATATATACACTCCCGCCTGTAATCCCCGAAGGGGTAGGCAGAGGTGTAACCAGTACACCCACTTTTCGCCGAATTTCGGTCCCATAATGTGATAGGGGGCGAGCCTATCGCCATACCGGGCACAGATTCCAGACTCCGGGCTAATACTGAGAATTTCTAGACAGAAAAACCCAATATCACTTTACCCGACCCGGGGATCGAACCCGAGACCTCAGCACAGCAGCAGTCGTAACGCATGCGCAATTACAACTGCGCCACCGAGGCAGCCATACATAGAATACAGCAATAAAGTCAATAATACGAAATGTTGTATATTGGTATATGGAATTACACTGTATAGAAAATTGTATGGCCATGAAATGATATCCAGTGGTGCAATTTCATCCTCTTTACGACTATTCGCCATCATTTATCACATATTGGAACAGTAGTCGGTAATTGTTTGTGTGTAGACAATCTATTAATCTTACGATAGTGAAGACCCATTCAGTGTGAGTATGAATCGATTGGTGACCTTTATTTCGTTGGCAGTGCGTCAGATTCAAAGTGGCCATACGTTGCGTAAGTTTATAAAGATGGTTTGGGATGTTAAAGCATTGTTATCTCTGTACGATCGTAAATGTTATTCATAGTTGTAACTATACTAATCTAGTTATGTCTAACGGATTAGGAAATGTTTGGTCTCATAGACATAGTTCTAAATAGACATCGCAAATACTTGAATTTAAGTAAAATCAAGCGTGTCAAGTTTTTAATAGTCACTTTAACGTTTTTATAATACTTTATGTTCCGAATAGATATTTTTCCTATGTTCATCTGACAGCGTACTACAGGCTAAAACAAATTATAATTGCGAAAAATGTTGCGTAAGATTTCATACTTTCTCTCAGCACGCGAAATAGGTACACATGCGACGTCTATTTAGATTTATGTCTTTGTTTAGTCCTTAGCCTAGATACTAGTAATGATTTTCTATTAATCAAAAATAAATCATTATTCGCTTTGTACCAGCGATTGGAATTAAGCAAATGTGGTGATGGTTTAACCACTCATTCTACTAGTAGAGGAATAAAAGTGAAAAGAGTACAAACCAATTTAAGTTTCCTACCGACTGCCAGGACATGTGTTAAAGCTTTTGTCATGACTTGTCAGTGAGTTTAGAAACTTTTGAGATAAGAGATAAAACTCTGGTTGCTATAAATATGCTGGCCTAAATTGCCTTGAAGAAGCCAGTATGCCAAGCTGGTCTAATTTGACAATAAGAGAGTAATCTTACAAAGCTGAATCCGTAATCAATTGCAAAAAATAAACCCAAAAAATAATAAAAATGATACCTAAAATACCCCTGAGTATAATATACCTAAGTAGTTTTAAGAAGGCAAATATATTATGATTCCAAATTGAAAAAAAAATATTATGTTGCGTAGTACTACGAAATAATAATTACGTGAACTTTTGCAATAATGGTTTATTTCATAGAATATACATACATACATTCACGCCTTTATCCCAGAAGGTGTAGGCAGAGGTATAACCAGTACACCCACTTTTCGCCGAATTAGAATATGCAATATTTTGATACGAGACGAGAGAGAGAAATGAATGAGATTCTCTTAACACATCATCAGATGGAATAGAATTTATAACTAAAAGGTGACATAAATATGGTCTAAAGGCATTTTTTATTTTTATTCTGGCAGGGCAAAGTGACTACACTGCACCTGATGGTAAGCGCAGTGCCGTCCAGATAGAGTATCAAGTAGCGAGAGATAGTCTATCCCTCGCTACTCAACACAATCACGCCGGTCTGCATTTCTAGTAGGTATGTCAACACCAGTGTAATTTGACATTGACATTCAAACGTTGACGGTCAACTATTCAATCAAAGTGGTCAAGACCAGAATATTCATAAGTTTTTGCTTACTGTGATCAAACGGAATAGACTATTACACTTTAATGCAAATATAATTTATTTATTTATACACTTTATATACATTGTATATAGGCGGACTTAATGCCAAAAGCATTCTCTCCCAGTCAACCTTAAGGTGGTGCAGAGATGAACAGGGTAAGTGCATAATTACAAAAGACAAAAAAAAAATATGGACTTGTATGTCCAAAGACACTAGCATAAATATAATAATAATACTAGCCCTGTATTAAACATTGTCCCACTGCTGGGCACGGGCCTCCTCTACTAATGAGAGGGAGATTAGTCCACCACGCTGGCCTAATGCGGGTTGGCAGACTTCTCAAACCTTCGAAAAACTCTCAGATATGCAGGTTTCCTCACGATGTTTTCCTTCACCGTTAAAGCAAGCGATAATAAACATTTTAATACACACATAACTTTAGAAAGTCAAAGATGTATGCCACTTGGGTTTCGAACCTACGACTTTCGTCTTGACAGTCCGTACCGCAACCAACTAGGCTATCGCTGCTATACATAATAAGTATAATAATATTGACAGTAAAAAGGAAAAAAGATTTATAAGTATAAATACATACATATATATATAAACAAATATACATTTATAATATTAATAAATATTATATAATATTAATTAATGACGAGATTCATATAAACGAGAGAAAGATATAATAAACAGGCTTACACAATACCACCACAAAATTAATTATTTAACTTGAAAATATAAAGGTGATTTTCTTTCTTTTTTTTAACGTTGAACTTTAGACTAATTGAGAATAAAATTCCGCGCTTGAGTTAAAAATTAAATTCTTTAAGTTCATTATTCGCTTATATCTATAAATTATTTTGGCCAACTGTACGTGGAAAATTCTTGAACGACCGAAATAATAATATATATTAAGAATAATTTTGCTGGTGGTAGGATATTCATATCCGCCCGGATAGTGACCACCGTACACAGGGTGTAAAACCCGCCATAGTGGCATACGCAAGTGTGTCGCGTTCCGGGATCAGCTAGTGTACATCCGGTTTTTCGGGGTCTAGAGTTGGGGTACAATGTTTGGCCATTTTGCGGCCTTCTGAATAGGTTCTCTGACAATAGACCCTCGACCGCTTCTTCACCTTCTTGCCCATGGCGTAGTGTGAAGAAGCAGGCCGGCATGATTGTGTTGAGTAGCGGGGGATAGATCGTCTCTCGCTACTCGATACTCTAATTGGACCGCACTGCGCTTACCATCAGGTGCAGTGCGGTCACTTTGCCGTGCCAGGATAAAAAAAAATAATAATAATAAAGCTTCTGTAAGCGTGGCCAATGGATAATTATCAGCTATTAATAAAATATAACACTTAAATACTTAAGAATTGTTCTACTTCTGGCAAGTCTACTCATTGCTAAGTTGCTTTATGCTTCCTCATATAAGATATGTAAAAGTATTAATTGTTCATTGTTCTTATATTATGTTGTTCTTCTGTGTATATTACGGGACTCAAAGTCCCTAAAAAAAGTAAGAACAAAAAGTCTACTCATTAGAAAGAGCTCTTTTTTATATTGATTTTAATTTTTTGCGCAGGTATCAACAACAAATAATTATTTGATTATTGAATTTATGTGTATATGTAGAAACGTAACAATATTTTATATTGATTTTAACTTCTTATTGCATATATGTAATAAATGACGTATTTAATTTTTAATTAATACCTACATATATATAGTAAGACAAGTACAAAAGCTTTCATTGTTTCACTAATACAACATAATATGCAAACGGTCTACAAATCAGAGAGGTCTCTCTGTCTTCTTTAAGAGGAAAATCCCTTTCATATAGGTAGCAAAAATGAAAGTCCTTGGATGGCAGCCAAATATTCATTCCACTGTTCCAACTAGTTATATATTGTTGCAATTCGTAGCGTTTAGCGTAATGCGATATATTCCACTGATTACATTCTTTTGAATATTCATTAAAATAATATCGGTCGTAATTAGATTAATTACAGCATAATTTTATCGCCTGTGCACACATTTATTACATCCATTTATTTAAATGTTCTAATGTACAAAATTCTCTAACAAACATCTGTAATTATTATTAGACTCTTTAAACATCAAGAATAACTCTGTTAAACCAGCTTCAAGTAAAATAAAACGCATTGAAATTGTTCCACCGAGTTGAAGGTCGTCTCCCACAGACAGACATGACTTCAAACCAAAATGAATTTATAACACGCTTTTATGCCCCAGGGAATTAAAATCCGTAACGCAAGAAACATCTGTAATTTTTAAAACAAAAAACAAAACAAAACAAACTTTACTTAACTTTTACTTTTTCAAACATTGTTTAGAACCAATTCTATTACACTTGCTTCAAATGAAATAAAATTCATTGAAAGGTTATGTTTTTCCATATAGATAATGATTTCAAACATAAAACTCCCATTTTTGCGCTGATGAATATAACTTCTCATTAAACACAGGTTATTTAATAAATATTCATGCGTATGCTAAAGTAAAAACAATGAAGGGTCAGATGCCCATGCATAATAGTTTCGTAATTCATTTATGGCACACTTCCGATGATCACGTCAAACTATAGTCAGAATGTCTCTCAACGCATCTCGCCTGTGACGCGACGCTACCGTCGAACGGTCTCATATTTTTACATAGTGTCCTGCTATTTAGTTGCTCAACCATGAGTTTATGTCAAAAAGTTACGATATGAAATGAATACTGGTAGAGCCACGCTGAACACATATTTGTCTACAGCATGAAAGGGCTGGCTCGACCAGTGTAGTACCAGTGTCTCACAGAAAACCAACGTAAAGTGACAGTTTACTGTCGCGTTTCGTATGGTAAGTGAGATATCCGGAGGCCCAGATTCCCCCTTCCCTTCCTTAATCCCTATTCCTGTCCCTTTAAGGCCGATAGCGCATACATGATACTTTCGATATTGTGGATGTACATGGGCGGTGGAGATCACTTAACATCAGGTGACCCGTTTGTCTGTCTGTCGTGACTGGCTCGTTTGTCGGACTATGCTATAAAAAAAGGCAATTACATAGCTCTTATGACAAGTCAGTACATTAAAAATGAAAAGAAAAAAAAAACAATTTACAGAAAGCATATCAGCTTATGTAAACGATAGGTAAACGAAGTCGCTAGCGTTGCAGTGTTGTTTCTATGTATGAAATTTTGCGTTCTTATACTACTGACTTTAGTATCTCACGAACCCCTAGTAACCCTTAGAGGCGCTGTTCATCCTACTTCCTACTAATATTATAAATGAGAATGTTTGGATGGATGGATGTTTGTTACTCAATCACGCTACAACGGTTGGACGGATCTGGTTGAAATTTGGCACAGAGATAGATTATAGTCTCGAATAGCACATAGGCTACTTTTTATCCCGGAAAAAATTACAGTTCCCGTGTGATAGTTTAGTTTTTCATAGAACAAGGGATCGACATGTTTTTTTGCATAATGGCAGTTTAGGGATCAGAAAATGACATAGACCACTTTTAATCCCGGAAAAATGCACGCTTCCTATGGGATAGCAAAACATAGAAAGGTTTAATAGCTTACGATGCCTCCACGACGATGCCTCGACGCGGGCGGAGCCGCGAGCAACATCTAGTTTCATTATATTTTACTATGTAGCTAGCGTTTAAATACGTAAGAAAAACTCATGGTTGATCTACAGATGCTCGTATATTAAGGTTACGGCGAAAACGGGTAACGGCTTTACTTAAATATATTTAGAATATACAATAAACCTTTCTTTAAAACAAATAAATAGTCTCTGAATGATGATACTTTTATCGAAATCACTATAATGTAATTTAAAAGCTCTAAGCGAAATGACAAGAAATATAACTTTTATAATTGCTATTTCAAACTGTGCAAGGTATTTGTAAATCATGGTACGTGTTGTATAAGTAACTAACAATAGTAAAACTTACTGTCAATTGTTAATAACAGTATTAGCTAAAATTAATTTAAGGAGGAGAAGGTCCAGAAGCATAATATGCACTTACTTATATAACATGCACTTATATTATTATTAAATTATTTGTTAGACAAATCGTTAAGAGATGTAGTTATAAACATGAAAGTTACAAAGAGTCAACGCAAATAGAAAAATAGATATTTATTTCGTCAATGTTGCGTTGAAGCAACAATCACCCGTGATCGTAATTAAAACTGATTGCCTCATTGGTTCAAAAATTACTGTAACATTTATTGTAACTCATCGAATTCAAGTTCAAACCAAGTTGACAATCTCTATGGCATAGAAAACAAGTATGTGTAGAACAAAATGTTGCGGGTTCGATCCCCGCACCTGGTAAAATGTTCAATCGTAGGTATTGATGTAAATAAATACACCCAACAGTCGCAGACATATTTTTGACCCCACACTAGGTAAAACATGTATCGTGGGTATCAAGAACTACGATGGACTACGGTCCCACAACACCCAGACCCGAAACAAATATCTGTCTGTCACGCAAACATTAGTCTCGGTGCGGGAATCGAATCCACGGCCTTTCGTTTCACACGCTACTCGCCCGCTGAGGCTGGAGGCTGTCGATGTCTTGATTCTTCTTGTAGCTATTGATATCTTGATTCTTAAGTGTAGTGACTATGTGTGTGACTGTTGGGTATTTTGGGTGTATAAATATTTAGAAGCACCTGGAAATTCCCGCCATTAAAGTATAATATAGCTCGTTATCAAAGTAATTGACAATTTATACATTGCACGATAACTTTGTATAACAGACAGTCATATTATAAAAACACATTTAAAACTATTGCATTACATATGTTTTAAATATATGTAACTTTATCTTATTGGATCTAATTGTACAGTAATTAACAAAAGTAATAATTACTAACAACCTATAAATATTTAAAATAGAATAAATGACAGTTTACACGGAAACTTTTTGAACGGCATACACTAGAATCCTGCTAATCCTACTATACTACTAATATTATAAATGCGCATGTTTGGATGGATGGATGTTTGTTACTCAATCACTCTACAATGCCTGGACGGATCTGGTTGAAATTTGGCACAGAGATAGATTATAGTCTGAAATAACACACAGGCCACTTTTATCCCGGAAAAATGCACGCTTCCTAAGGGATAGCAAAATATAGAAAGGTGTAATGGCTTAGGATGTCTCCTTGGATTGTATACCTTTTCTACCAAAACTAACATCAACGCGGGCGGAGCCGCGGGAGTATAACATAAAACCTCCATTTATGAGGCCATCGTAATTCTCGCTGTCGAATTGTATGACGCAAATGGCTCGGAAATGGCAGTTTTCTGTTATGTTCTCTGCTCTGTCGTTTGAATAACTTTGTACAGATGGAGCAAATATTTTTTTATGCTAAAGTATGCATTTCGGGTGTTGTGTTTTTTGCATATTAAAGTGTATGTTCTTTAACACTTATAATGACTTGTGTATAGAATGTAAGCCATTCTTGTGGTATAAAGAAAATAAACGAGCAATTTGATCAACTGACGATAAGTGATTAAAACCCTCCATAAACAAATCGTCTAAAAATGACTATATGGTGGTTCTAATTTTAAAATTCTATATGTGTCACTATACTAAACAAAAACTACGTCTTTATTGGTCCGCAATAACCGCAAATTGCATCAAAAAATATATGTGTAAAAGATAATAAATAAAATATTCTAAACCCTCTTATGTCTGACTGTACGCTATTAAATGTTGCACCAGTCCACAATGTTTGTGAAACGCTTTGTCGTGTAATTGGCCTATTACCACAATTACTGGCCCAACTAATGGATGCAGCGATACCGCATGCATAGACCAGCTTAAATGGCATGAAAAACCAGCTTAGCTTACGGGATTTAATGTTCTTTAATATAATCGGTGAACTGTATGTAAGGACTCAGATATAAAATTAAAGTAATGAAGAAATTATGCATGCCTAATGTGTCTTAGTAGCATATACTATAAATAAAAACCTTAATTGACAGTACTTTGGAATTAGGGCTTGATCTTAGAAGAATAATGTCTTCATTTCTATAATCTCAATCACTTAGTATTCTATTCTAGATTACATTTATTTAACGCATCCCTTATCAGCGTGATTGCAACATGTACCTACCACATCATTATAACTAAAACTATTTCTTTTAAATACAAATATGTATTGAATTTTAGAAAATTAAAATTGCTCAGTAAGTTCCTCCTAAAATTAGTAAAATTATTTAAATCTGAAGAAGGCAATCAACCTCAACTACGTTCAAATATTTCGACCCACTTTTTGATTAATATATTAATTCAACATATCGGGTATACCATGTTTTGGCACTATATTATACAATCTATTCAAACGCCAAATTAAAACAAGGCTGAATCAAAATTGCCCATTTATTCTAGAATATTCAATGTTATGCATTCAAAACCAGAGCAAAGACGCGATTGCCTTTTATCACGTTTTTAACCGACTTCAAAAAAGGAGGAGGTTAACAATTCGTCGGAATCTTTTTTTTTATGTATGTTACCCGATTACTCGAAGACGCCTGGACCGATTCGAGAAAATCTTTTTTTGTTTAAAAGGGTATACTTCCCAGGTGGTCCCATTGGCACCAAGTCAGGATCTCAGAAAAATCAAAGGCAACCCTCAAATTTTATACGGACGCTTTTGTTTTTTATTGAAGTCGGTGTACTTTTTATGAATTATCTTTAATCTGTACAATAATTGTAATATGTCTTGTTTTGTTACCCGTAGGTAAAACATTTTAATAACATATAACGATAACAACAAGAAAGAAAACATAAAAACATTACAAAAGTTTCCATGAAGTTACTTTAGTAGAAAACTTTGTGCTTTAGTTGTGAAGGACGTAGTATCATACAAAGTAGTCCTGAATCACAAAATAAAATTATTTACTATTATTGGGCAAAGTATGTTCTTTTTGGTCTAATTTATTATCTTACTAGATGTTGCCCGCGGCGCCGCCCGCGTGTAGGTTATTTTTGGAATAAAGGTATACTATGCAAAAAATAATGACGATCCCTTGCTCTGTGAAAAACTAAACTATCCAACGGGAACTGTACATTTTGCCAGAATAAAAAGTCGCCTATGTGTTATTCCAGACTGTAAACTGTCTCTGTGCTAAATTTCAACCATATCTGTCCAGCGGTTATAGTGTGATTGAGTAACAAACATCCATCCATCCAAACATTCATATATATAATATAAGTAGGACGTGGGATAATCTGTGATATAATTTATTATTATTTCTTGTAGAATAAAGGCATCTTTACAATACACGTAGGTGTTATAAGTGCTGGGACGCTTTAGAAAATAGGCTTTTAAGAAGCCCATGTTCCCCATTACATGTATTGTAAAGATGCCTTTATGCTACAAGAAAGAGTAATAAATTATCCAATAACATGCATTTAGGTCGTATTCATTATACAAACAAAACCAACAAGTATGCAGATGTCACCAGTCATTGCAATATTGTTATGCATACGTTAGGAAATGAACAGGTTAGCGCCTAACTAACGACTTCCTGTAACATTAACTTAGCATGGCGTGCAATTATGACGAATCAATAAATAATCCCAAATTTTATTCTTATCGTGACAATCTGTTTGACTCTAAAAGTGAAGGAAGTCGGCAATTCAAAATGGAAAATAGTTTAAAATTTATTTTTAGCTAACTGCGAATTTTATAGAAATAAGTCTCTCTCTCTCTCTCTCTCTCTCTCTCTCTCTCTCTATAAGTCATAATTACAGTCAACAAGCAGAACAAGTCACGGTCAAGTCTGAGTTACGCTTTAGTAAAGTGGTTGGTTACTTTACGAGAAGGTTCTATAGAGTTCTGGAGGTAATATGATATAGTACATCGCATTTTACCATTGGTGCAGATAAACGAACATATTAGTAGAAGGTCACTATTTATATATTGTCATTTTTGATATGGTAGGATATTCATATCCGCCCGGATAGTGACCACCGTATACAAGGTGCAAAACCCGCCGTAGTGGCACACGCAAGTATGTGGCTTCCGGGGTCAGCCACTGTGCATCCGTACTTTTCCGGGATTCTAAAGTTTTGGCCGTTTTCCGGCCCTGTGAGTACTATGACCCTAGACCCTTGACCGCTTCTTCACCTTCTAGCCCATGGCGTAGAGTGACGGATCAGGCCGGCATGATTGTGTTGAGTAGCCGGGGATGGCTTTTCTTTCGCTACTCGATACTCTGATTGGACGGCACTGCGCTTACCATCGAGTGCAATGTGATCACTTTGCCGTGCCGGGATAAAAAAAAATTTGGAAAATATTACAGAGTGGCAACACAATTTTTCCACGTTCTCGCCTACAGCTGCCTGGAAAATAGTTACCAAGTGAAGTAGGCAACCATAATTTTGGGATAGGAAAAGATATAACGATTCATGTTTGACTTTGGCAAAATATTAAATACCACAATCTGTTGTAAATCCAATTAATATCTTTTTTTTTTATTAAAAATCTTGCAACAAAATAAAAATCTAAACTGTTTAAAGCTGATTAATCTCTAATGCTCATCCCGTAAATACTAGCATAGAATTAATAGCAGTAATAAACAGTTAATAGTGCACGCCAAGCCTTAAGCAAAAGCAACGGGGTAATTGAATTATCAGTCAACGTTTTTTATTCAGCTATCTATACTTGTATCCATTGACGGTTAAAGTACCCATTAACTAAAAAATATACATATACACGCCTATAATCGCCGAAGGGGTAGGTAGAGTACACCTACTTTTCGATGAATTTATTACGGTCCCATAATGTGATAGAGGGCGGGCCATTCCGGGCACAATTCCGGACTCCGGACTGATACTAATATTTCTAAATAGAAAACCCCAATATCACGTTACCCGACCCGGGGATCGAACCCGAGACTTTAGCACAGCAGTCGAATGCGCAATAACAACTGCGCCACCAAGGCAGTCTAAAAAATATTTATGAATAATTTCCTTTCATACCAGTCTCGAAATTCTATTTTTAAATAACTCAAACGGTCCATAATGAATATTGCATTAGTATACCGGAAAAATATTTATGTTATAAATATTAATCATATGCTTCAGATTTGAGTATCAGCATAGTATTTTTGGTTAGCAAAAACAACACCTACCTTATATTACAATATTATTACACCATATTTACAGCATCACAAACCAATAATGGCTATTTGAAACAGACTTACTGTGATAAATAGATTACACAAAGAAAATTAGGGTTAAGAAGTAAGAGATTGATTTCATTTCATTTGGTAATTAATGACAAGCTTTCGCTTTTAAACTATCCTCAGAAACTTAACCTGATTATTTAGACACATATAACTTGACAGCCTCCTTGGCGTAGTGGGTGAGTAGCCGGCTCCATAACGAGTGATGACAGGTTCTATCCCGATTGTGTGACCCACGAATATTTGGTTCAGGTTTGGGTTTTGTAAGACCGAATGTCTCTTGTAGTTCCTGATACGCACAACATAAGATACTTGTATATTACTGTGTGGCTACTAGATGCTAGTTATTTATTTATTATATCACTTGTTGCTAACAATCAGTAAATTGTGTATAACGAATTGAATTTTATAATTTACTAGAACTGCCTCGGTGGCGCAGTTGAAATTGCATACGCGGTACGACTGCTTTGCCGAGGTCTCGGGTTCGACCGCGGGTCGGATAAAAGTGATACTGGGTTTTTCTATTACAAAATACTTAGTCCGGATTTAGAAATTTGCTATAGGTGATTTGGCGATATGCTCTATCTCGGCGAAATGTGGGTGTACATGTATATCTCTGCCTACCCTTTCGCAGATTATAGGCGTGAATGCGTATGCATACATATACTAGAATTTAAACGACCCGTGTGTCATTTATATAGCATTCATCATGTTGTTAACAAGTGACCTTCTCGGAGCTGTTTTTAGAACTTGGTTCATCGTTGCCTCCAGGCGCTGTTGGCATTTGAAATAGTGCAAAACACTCAAATATCTTGCGTGTTTATTGATGTACACACATAATACAACAGTTCAATGATATAGAAAGTTAATTAGTAGTTAGCGCAAGATTGTGAAGAGAATAGACAAAAGATATTGTTCAGAAAACCGAATATGATTTTAGCGGGAACCACAGCTATAGCAAGTATTAGCGTATTTACTATTATTAGAAATACCGAAGGTATAACTGAAGTATTTAGGAGACTAGTTGGGGGTAGTTAATAATGACAACCAAAGTGGGAGTAGTAAATGTTTAATATAAAACAGAGTGCCTTCCGCGCTCCGGAGTTCAGTTGGTTCAGTTCAGTTTAGTTGAGTGGAAGACAAGACGATAGCCAGTATATTCGTGGTTCGGTGTAGTAACTGTAAATGGTAAGTATAATGGTAATCAGTTCAATGGCGTTGTTCAGTTTAAAAGGGTAATGCTGGTAGATTAATTATAAAGAGAAGCCTTAAAGTGAATCCTGACATGCGTGTGTGTTTATATTAAGCACTGAGATGTGTAACAGTGTCGTGTAAATCAATCAATAAATTATAAATATTGTATTTGTGCCTTTTAAATATCCATTTTGCATAGATTTGTTGATGTTGCTAACACAAGTGTATGAGTATTGACAAGTTCGACACTAGTATCTTCAGATCATTTTATATATTTTTTTTTATCCTGGCACGGCAAAGTAACCACACTGCACCTGATGGTAAGTGCAGTGACGTCCAGTTAGAGTATCAAGTAGCGAGAGACAATCTATCTCTCGCTACTGAACACAATCATGCCGGCATGCTGTGTAGCTTCTTCACACTACGCCTTATATTCTGATTAACAACTGCAATCACTTTCCTACATTACATTCGCATAATTCTGCATAAATAAAGACACATGTGAGTTCGTTTTCGCATTTCTTCTCGGGGTTATTCATGCAGGAAACGCGGGCGCAATCTAGCTTAAAAATAATTGAATCAATGTAAAGTTGATACTTAATGATCCTACTTACGGAATAAATTCATTGATTTTCAAACTGCTATTCTATTGCATGTGTAGCAGCAGTAGCGTTCGGAATCGTACTTTTACATATCGTAGAAAATTATGATATAAAATTATTAATTACAGAATCATTTTAATTTATTTTAGTAACTATAACATCTTATAACAGTACGTCAACAATATCCATGAATTGCATTGAATTATTATTTAACATAGCACAAAAACAGTTATAAATATCAATTAAAAACATACACGGCATTCATAAAAAAAGAGTGAACGACAATAGAAATAGAATAATACCGAAAATAGCACACATAAATAGACGGAATTAAATTATAATAAATTACATTAAATTATATTAAATGACATTAAATTAGATTAAATTACATTAAATTAGATTAAATTACATTAAATTAGATTAAATTACATTAAATTAGATTAAATTACATTAAATTAGATTAAATTACATTAAATTAGATTAAATTACATTAAATTACATTAAATTAGATTAAATTACATTAAATTAGATAACATTAAAACAAGGTAATGTCGCCAAATTATAATTAAAAACAGTCACCATATTTTGTCTCGTTCATGATACTCTTCATGATATCCGTGTCAGATCTTTGTTACTGGCACCTCGGATAAATGTGATACACCTTGATCTTCTTAAAGCAGCTTTAATTACGCTTGAGCTAAAGACGCTTGAGCAGTAAAAATCAAACAAAAGCAAGCATTTGAATTTATTGCGTGCCACAACTGAGAATAATAAAATACCACAAAACTCAACAAGCATTTTATTATCGAATTCATCGAATCTAATTATTTTAAAATAGTAAATACGTACCTATTAGTAATAAGTTTGGATTTTTTATATTTTAATTTACAAATTATTGTATATTTTGATAATAATAATTATATTATTATCAAAATATACAATAACAACAAATATAGTTTAATTACTTGTTAAATTTTAAATATGTTAATTCATCATCATAGGCCTTACAGCCCAGGGTGGGCCTTAGCCTGGTCTAGTATCTTTTTCCAGACAGATCTGTTCATGGCTTTCTCTTTCCAGCTTCTGACACCAATTACTTTGAGGTCCTGTTCAACGCCATCTAACCTGAGTTAAAATCTGAGTTTGGGCCTGCCACGACTTCTGCGGCCATCCGGTTTGCCGTATAGCAATTGTCTCGGCATTCTGGTTTCGCCCATCCTAACGATATGTCCTGCCCATCTTAGGCGTCCAATTTTGATGTTTTTTATAATATTGGGCTCTTTATAAAGTTCGTACAGCTCATGGTTAAAGCGCGTCCTCCATAGGTCGTAATATGTTAATTGAAAGTTAGTAATTTAAACTTGTCATCGTAAAAGACTTAACACACTCTAATTATAATATAATATACTCTAATTATACATACTTATACATAGACACTCACGCCTGTAGTCCCCGAAGGGGTAGGCAGAGGTGTAACCAGTACACCCACTTTTCGCCTAATTTATTACGGTCCCACAATGTAATAGGGGGCTAGCGATACCGGGCACAATTCGAGACTCCGGGCTGATACTGAGTATTTATAAATAGTAAAACCCAATATCACTTTACCCGACCCGGGGAGCGAACCCGAGACCTCAGCACAGCAGTCGTAACGCATGCGCAAATACAAGTGCGTTTGTGATATCAACAAATTGAAATCTCATAGTCATTTTCTTGAGAATGGTCGGGGCAAATACGGCTTTGGCCAGCACATAACGGTTTCAACACTGCGAAACCAATTTTCCGCAGGCCAGAATGGAAATAAATTATTAAAATATAAATTGCTTATTCCTTAACCACTTTCGGTACGCTTCTCTCGAAGTAATGAAACGAATATGTACATTTATAAGACAAGAACAGAGTTTGCTTTTGCAAATGTGGCCAATTTGGTCTTAATTTCCTTACGTTTTTTTTTTATAGCATAGTCCGACAAACGAGCCAGTGGGTCACCTGATGTTGAGTGATCTCCACCGCCCATGAACATCCACAATATCAAAAGTCTCATGGATGCGCTGTCGGTCTTAAAGGACAGGAATAGGGATTAGGGAAGGGAACGGGGAATCTGGGCCTCCGGAAATCTCACTTACCATACGAAACGCGACAGTAAACTGTCACTTTACGTAGGCCCATTCATGGTGTAGACAAATATGTCTACAGCGTGGCTCTCCCACTTCTGGTATCACGTATAATTATTGTATTATTTTCATCCAAGGGTTTACATTTTTTATTATGCCATAGTGAAAGTTATTTTGTTTTTCGTGATAATTTCGTTCTCGTTTAGTTTAGTATGGGCTTAGAGTATTATGGGTTATCATGAAAATAAGATGTAAGCGATTTACAAACTGTTTGTAATTTAATCACTTAAGTGGCACGGCTCGAAGCGGCACTTGACGGGATTCAGTATTTAGTTTTATATACCTAATACCTAAATTTGAAGTGTCTCTTTTAATTGGAAATTATACTAAATATATTTTACTAGTATGTAACAAAGCTCGTATATTTACTTTACTGCCAAATTTTAAACGACTTTTTTGATTCGATTCAGAAACATTTTTAAGTCCAGTACTTGGTAGAATTTATATATTAGCATTCTAAACATGTATACGCAGATTTGAATTATACCAGTCATATGAATCCGCAATTGCTGTCATAAAGTCCATTATGCGCCTTGCCCTTTATGCACAGCATCCTAAAAACAAGGAAGTACAAGTTTGGCAAAAATTCCAATAAGAATAAAACGAGACCCATAAAAACACATCCAGTCAGAATTAACGATGACATCATAAATCATCAGCAGGTCCTGTTATGCTTTTAATGTGTTTTTTGTTGCTTCCGAAACACCGAGTCATTCTCGAAATGATTAGTGATGCCAATAGTACGAACCACTCTATGTTCCTAATTAACTTTAAAAGTTGTATGAGTCATGCTGTGACCGTAATAAAATAGTTCATATTGAAGAATTTGAAGGCTTGAAAGCCTTTTCTTGAATTCCTTATCGGTATAAATTGTTATTACTTTTGTGTAATTGTAACTTTTTTATGTAACATTTCAGTAAAATATATAGGTGATCCCACTTACTTTAAGTACATAATTTTACATACCACATCCTTGACGCAGTGATAGACAGAAATTCAAAGAGTGTACCAACAATTTGCTTAGCTGTCCGTCCTATACGTATTGTGATAGGGGTGGAGCCTCTCACCATATACTGTACAATCCCGTACCTGAATTTTTAATTTATCAAGCTAGAATACGAATTCAGGATATTACTCGTTTTACAATACAACTACCTTGCCATAGGGCTAATATGCCGCTAAAAGTAGAGACAAATAATTTTTAAGTTTGGGACAATTTATAATCATGGTATATTTTCGCAAGCTTTGCTGACACTTGTCTAATAACATACGCGAGAACAATGATCTCTGTATATTGTCTATAGGTACCTATACAAGATACAATAGCGGCGCAGTTGATTCATGATGAAAATTGCCGTATTCAACTATCAACGTCCGTGGCGATTATCTAATTTTAGAATTGAAACTGTTTTAGATGGCGTATTGGCAAATTAACGACATTATAAGAATCGCTGTAGGTATTTCATGTTACTTGCGATAAGATACTAGTTCGTCTGTTAGTTTTTCACTTCTATTTCACAAAATTTTGATTCAAATTTGATATTAAAAATGAAAAAATGACAATATTCTTATATGAGCTCGTATTTTGGTGATATATCCTCATAGCATACGGTAAATGGTGGTTATATAAATAGAAAAAGAAGTATAGTTTATCGTATTAACCACTCACGGACCATTTGGACACCGGTGTCCAGTCAAAAACTGGCAATAATCGTCCTTATTGAAGATTAAGATTAAGAAATATCAGAAGAAGCTTCTTAATATATTACTATGTTTGGTATGTAATATGTATCAGATAAGTATGATGCAGTATGATTCGACACTGTAGTTTTGATCACAAAAAATACGTTATCTTCTATCCATCAATAATTCGAAATTATTATGTGAATAACTATTTTAGGCCAATTAAACAAAACGCCAATGAAGTTCTATAGTTAACTAACATGTGATGATGCTATGTATGTTATGTATATATAAGCAGATATGCTTTTTTTTTAATTTCTTAACTTTTTTAATGTCCTGACTTGTCATAAGAGCTATATAATTGTCTACTTGATAAATAAACGATTTTATTTCATTTCATGTAATATAATAATGTTTCAATAACAAACTAGTAATCATTTATAATTTATGCCCGACAGTCTAAATATTTAGACCGCGTCAGTCACTGATGCATGTCTGTTAATATAAATAAACACGACTGGTTAATGACGATTAATATAATGCACTGGAAGCAAACGGTTCTTATTACTGTACGTCATCCTTTCAAATTGGTAATTAAGTCGTTTTGTAAAGTCTTGCATTTTGCACATTGTTATATATAAGGGGATATCACACAAGATCACGTGACCTGAAGCCAAATTTTTCCCTAAAATGGCGTCGACTCCGCCCACAGGAAATTGTGATGCATATTTGTTTCGATCTTATTGTCTTTTGTACCACAACAAAAATTACTTAAACACGCACAATTCACTTGAAATCGTAAAACGAATCTCGCACGATACATCAATGACAGTCAAACTACTTAAAAGTGTTTTCATAAAATGACGTCATGTCGAAAAATGAGCTTCAAGGCGGAGCTTGATGACATATCAAAAATTGACAACTGAAAATTTTAAACAATTGCGTATACTGTACTCTTGTTGACATAAGTAAATTGCAACGAGTTGGAATGAGAGAGCAATGTTTCTATTAGTGAAGTTCATGTTTGCAACATACATATTTCTTTAACTAGAAATTATATAGGCAAATAAGTGATTATCCCCTTCTATATATTAATGATTTTGCCCCAGTGAAAGTTTATGATACATGACTAAAAATTTACTATACGATTATCTAAATTTTATGCTCCCCAAAGCTGTAAAAACTGGTTGTCTAATTTGAGAATTTTTATTTTAATGGACCGGTATAACAACGAATTAACCTTAGAGCATCAATAAAAAGTTGACAAATACTTACAGACTTTACATAAATCTCTAAAATTGAACCAAAACTCATGTTATGGATTATATTGAGGTTTATTAAAAAAAAAATGTCCCGACGTTTCGTATAGAAATTAATATTATTCAATGTGTAATTTTAGAAATCAGTATGTAAACCTCCTTGAATATGTTCAGATTTTGTCTTCACCTATCTTAGAGGTGGTCCGTGTCTACCAATTAATTTAATTCGCTGATGAACAATTTTGCATAATTCCATTTTTTCTACTATAGACTGGCTTAGAATTTGCGTAATGTACCAAATGGCTAATAAATTGAAGAAACTTACAATCAATACCTCATCTGTCTCTCAGCGTCACTAAACTAAGCCGCTCCTACTCAAAATAAAGAGATACGTCATATCATCGAGAAGATAATCTTATATTTCAAACATACCTTCCAATTTTCTACTTTATCTACGCCATAAAGTCAATAACATGGAGGTAAAACTATAAAATTCTGATAAGCTTATCTCTAATACTTTAATGTATACATGGGTATTGAAAATTACTGATCCTAGATTACAAGAACAGCCCCTAATATTTTGATTGCTTGATATAATCTCTATACCATCTTTAACCTGATTAAGCTATTTGTGTTATTATGGTAATCTCCATTGAATCATATAGATAACTTCACTCTACACTCTTATTATGTTAAGCATATTATTTTAAGGAATAAACGTATATCATAGTGAGAATTAGCTGTCAATCCACTTGGAACATTTTTTATTTAGTTGTTTTACACGGCACTGGCGTTTCATGCCAGCTTTTTTTTTTTAGTGCCTCGATAGGCAGACGAGCAGACGGGCCACCTGATGGTAAGTAGTCACCGCCGCCCATAGACTTCTGCAATACCAGGGCACAGCAAAGCCGCTGCCTACCGTTGAAGGACTACTCTCTTTAAGCCTCGTTTAAAGAAGGACATGTCATAGCGCTCAGGGAACACCGCAGCAGGGAGTTCATTCCAGAGCTTGCACGTACGTGTTAAAAATGAACGCCGGAAACGAACCGTGCTAGACGGAATCGTTTCCAAGTGGTATGGATGAACTCTGTTGCGGTGTCGGGTGGTGCGATGATAAAATGGTGATGTAGGCACCATTTTAAACAGTTCCTCGGAGCACTCCCCGTGGAACAACCGATAGAACAAGCAGAGAGACCCGAAGTCTCTCCGCAGCCCCAACGGTTCCAGGCTATCCGTAATATCAGGATCCCCGACAATCCGAACGGCCCGCCTCTGTAAGGAGTCAAGTGGGTCCAGCAAGTATTTCGGGGCCCCTGCCCTGAGATGAGAACAGTAATCCACGTGGGGACGGACTTGCGCTTAATAAAGCGCCAATCTATGGCCCGACGTGAAATACCGCCTCGCTCTGTTCAGGATCCCCAATTTTTTGCTCGCCAATTTGGCTTTGTCCTCCACTTGACTCCTAAACTGGACCGTGTTAGATAAATTGACGCCGAGGATCCCAATACCCTCGGAAACCTGGAGAGTGACTCCTTGAAACTGTGGCGCCATGACAAATGGATCCTTCTTAGCGGTGAACTTGTGTCTTCGTGGGGTTGAAGTGAACTAGGTTCCTTTCACCCCATTCAGAGGCCCACCCTAGAGAGCTCTCGATTTCCGACACAAGTTCTAACCGTCTTTCTTCCAAAGTGCTCCGAGGGATACCCTGCTGGCCGGTGTATCGCACGTCGATAGTACTATCATCTGCATAGCAATGCATGCTATCAATAGACAGCATGTCATTGATATGCAGTATGAATAGTGTCGGCGACAACACCGAGCCTTGTGGAACGCCAGCATTAATGGATAAAGCGTCGGAGCAGTAGCCGTCTACGACGACTTTAATGCTCCGACCATCCAAAAAACTAGCGATCCAGTTGCAGAGCCCCTCGGGGATTCCATATGATGGAAGCTTCGACAGAAGGCCCCCATGCCATACCCGATCAAACGCCTTCGCGATGTCTAGACCGACGGCCATAGCCTCACCCTTGCTCTCTATAGCCTCCGCCCAGCGATGTGTGAGGTAAACAAGAAGATCACCAGCCGAGCGACCGTGACGGAAACCGTACTGACGATCGCTAATCAGCTGGTGCTCCTCCAGATACCCCATAAGCTGGGCGTTAATTATTCTCTCCATGACTTTAGAGAGCAAGGATGTGATGGCTATCGGTCTATTACACGAAAGGTCCGACCGGTCACCTTTTTTAGGCATCAGATGGACATGGGCAACCTTCCACGAAGCGGGAACCCTTCTGGAGTTGTACGAAAGACGATAAAGGCGCGTGAGAATGGGGGTCAACTCAGGGGCGCACGTCTTAAGAACCACTGCGGGGATGCAGTCCGGCCCACTCGACTTTCGGATGTTAAAGAGCCTAAGCTCCCGCCTGACCGCACGCTGATTGATGCGGATTTCAGGCAGGGAGTACTCGCACCGGGGAAGTTTTGGTGGAGTGGCTCCTCCGTCATCCAAAGTCGAGTTCGAGGCAAAGGATTGGGCCAAGATATCGGCCTTTTCCTTTGCACTATGGGCCAAACTGTCATCAGTCTTACGCAGTGTCTTAGCTTATAATTTAGTATAGATATTTTCGTTGATTTATACATATACACTCACGCCTGTAATCCCCGAAGGGGTAAGCAGAGGTGTAACCAGTACACCCACTTTTCGCCGAATTTTAGTCCCATAATGTGATAGGGGGCGAGCCTATCGCCATACTAGGCACAGGTTCCAGACTTCGGGGTAATACCGAGAATTTCTAGATAGAAAAACCCAATATCACTTTACCCGACCCGGGGATCGAACCCGAGACCTCAGCACAGCAGTCGTAACGCATGCCCAATTACAACTGCGCCACCGAGGAAGTCATTAATATAAAAATTAAATATAAGAGGTTAAATTATATAATTTACATTTTAAATTGAATTTCATTCAATTATTATTTTCTAAGAATATTAACAATCAACAATAACAATCATTGTTACAAAATATTTATTCAAATTATCTACGATTTTTGACATCTCATGAGAAGATATTTTCAACATTTGCGATATAACTCTAGAGGATTCAATAAGTTTTTAAAAGAATTTTGTACTGCTTCAAGAGAGCAATTTTATTTGCATTCAATTTTATTGCTAATTCATTAGTCGCAGCTGTTTCTGCTGCGGTAGTAACACATCTAAACTCATATTATTTAGAAATTATTATATAATTCGTAATAATAATTATAATTTATAACTCATTTCAAATACAATAAATGAAAATGTAAAAATACAATAAAATGTAAAAATGTTATTGTATACAGTTTAAAAATCGAATGTTAAACATTTTTGAATTTAGAATATTACAGTTATCGTTGTTATAAGATATGATAATGATCAATATTATAGAATCACATGCAAATACATCTACAATCTCCATCGTTCTGTATTGTTTTAGGATTGTCTTTCCGTTAGTTACAGCTAACTTGCAATACAATTTACACGTAATATAAAGCAAAAGTGTTTACATAACTAAGTATATTCTAGACTAAACCTACTTAACTTTATAAGTTTGTTTTGATTTTTTTAAGTACCTGCATAATCTTATATCACCTCGATGGCCATGTAAATTTCAACAAATTAGATCTAAGTAATTTTACTTTTTTAATAAATCTTTCACACACAGTCGCGTCAAAGGGTTATCAACATCCTAAAAAATATTTATCTCTATGATGATCGCTATCTTAGTTTAAGAACGAAAACGGGTCGCCCATTGATATCGCTCTTATTAATGTTACAATGTTTGACCAGCAACGTCAGTGCTTCATAAAACTTAAATTCTAAGTGCAATAAACGAATGTGTATATAAAAAAAAGTGACGTGAAAATGGCAATGGGACGTAGAAATCTAAGTATGATGCGGTTTGGAAGATGTGTGGCGTTCCTAGCAGCTGCTGCTTGTCTTCTACCCTTCACGATACTGCTGATGGTTGCAGACCAGCAATACAACCTCACTTACAACTCCAAACGGGTGTTCTATCAAGAGGTAAGTCACTTAACGCACTTTACATCTTAAATTCGTATTGACCTAGTCGATTCGTCAATTAATTCAAGATGAATTAATGAATTATTGTTATATCTTAAAATGGTAAAAAAAATTACTCAAATTAATAAACAAGGATTAGATGATTTCTACTGAATATTTTATTAAAGTAAAAATTTAGAAAGTCTATACCAAACCGATAGAAAGATTCGCCTGTTTAGAAAGTCATGCGATTAATAAATTAAAATAGGAATTAGTTTTAACTAAGAAAACGAAGTAAACTATGTCGATAGATATTTATATCTATCGACATAGTTTACTTCGTGATAACATAGTATACTTAATTAACTATAAAATATTATTTAATACGTTATTCTTCAGTTATAACTGATAGTTACTTAATAAATTGGAATACTTGGAAATAAAATTGGGTTTTTCGTCGGGAAAATGTATTTAGTATATAAGCCTGCCCGTGTTTCAGTCTTTCGAACGCAATCGAGTCAATTTTAAACAGCATTTAAATTAATTGGTACAAAATCCAATTTATTTAATTTTTTACCTGAATGTAGTCCAATTAATAATGAAGAATAAATACTCGAAAATAATTATTCTCTGATCAATAAATATGCATCAATAAATAAAATATCTACAAGGATGACATAACATATACAAATAATCATAAAATATTAATATCAATATGTTTATCAACACTTTTCTATTGCTCGTCTGATATGTCAAAGTACCTATAGTGGGTTTATTTTTAAGATTTTATGATCACATATCTCGAGATAAGTAAATAAATGATTGCTTTAGTGGCTTCAAATCTTTGTTATTGTTTTAAACCGCAGATTGTACACCTTAATAGTATTCATTTTTGTGTGGATAAATATAATAATATAATTTATTATTTTCCGAAGCAGTAGTTATTATTTTCGAATAAATATTTTTATAGTTTACTAGTCCACATTCATCCAATAATACTGGCCGGTCGAATATCACAATTCTATATATAGAATACGTTTTTAATGATCCACTAACAAGGATGTATTTAGTTATAATGACTTCATTAAGAGTAATTTATTCTAATGGCGTACGAAAAATTGTTCTAGAGCTTTTTATAACACGACTAATTTAAAAAAAAATGTAGAACGTATATACACAGTCAGGTCATAAGTATTGTCACACAGTAAAAACTTTTATTTTAGAATGCTGGCCACAAAAAAGTTTATTGAATTCGAATTTAAAATTGTTCATGAAAATAAAAATGTATTCTTTTTAGAATGTTACTCATTTTTAAATATGGAGTGGACGCTTAAAGAAGACCGTGTTGCAGTAATTGCGTTGCATCGTTGCGGTTACGCGCTAATTCAAATTTTTTACATACTGAAAAATTTGAATATAACCAAAAGATTCGTTTATCGTACCATCAAACGATACAATGAAGACTCTAGTGTAGATGACAGGTCAAGAAGTGGTCGCCCTCGGTCTGTTAGGACTCCAGCAGTGATAAAAGCTGTGAAGGCGCGTATTCAAAGAAATCCCAAACGTAAGCAGTAACTGTTGGCCCTTCAGATGGGGTTAAGCAGAACCACGGTGAAAAGGGTGTTAAATGAAGACTTAGGGCTTCGGGCATATCGAAGAAAAACAGGACATCGTTTGAATGCTCGTCTAATGGACCTGAGACTGAAGAGATGCCGCGCTTTGTTGAAGCGGTACGCGGGAAAAAAATATCGGGAAATTCTTTTTTCAGATGAAAAAATTTTTACCGTAGAAGAGAGCTACAACAAACAAAATGTTAAGGTGTACGCACACAGTAGTGAAGAAGCGAGCAACCGTATTCCGCGTGTCCAACGAGGTCATTTTCCATCCTCGCTCAAGGTATGGTTGGGAGTTTCTTATTGGGGCTTAACAGAGGTACATTTTTGTGAGAAAGGTGTAAAAACGAATGCAGTTGTGTATCAAAATACAGTCCTGACGAACCTTGTGGAACCTGTTTCTCATACCATGTTCAATAACAGGCACTGGGTATTCCAACAAGATTCGGCGCCAGCTCATAGAGCGAAGAGCACACAAGACTGGCTGGCGGCGCGTGAAATCGATTTCATCCGGCACGAAGACTGGCCCTCCTCCAGTCCAGATTTAAATCCGTTAGATTACAAGATATGGCAACACTTGGAGGAAAAGGCGTGCTCAAAGCCTCATCCCAATTTGGAGTCACTCAAGACATCCTTGATTAAGGCAGCCGCCGATATTGACATGGACCTCGTTCGTGCTGCGATAGACAACTGGCCGCGCTGATTGAAGGCCTGTATTCAAAATCACGGAGGTCATTTTGAATAAACTTTAGTGTCATAAGAATCTATGTTTTGTTAAGTTCATTTTGGTATATAAATGGTTACATAATGAATAAACTTGTTTCAATTATTTTATATTAAACATGTGACAGAATTTATGACCTGACTAGGTATACTATAAAGTTAACTAAACTAAGTTTAAAGTCTTGTAAGAAAAGATAGTTATAAAACAAATGAATAAATAATAACGGATAACATTGACTCTGTGAAATCATTTTGTGCTGAAAGTAATAAACTAATAAAAAATTACTCGATAGCTTTCGAAAAATACGTTACCAACCCACTTTAAAGGCGTAGTCAGTCGTTTCAGTCATTTCTTTTTTTCCAGAGGGACTTCTATAAAATAAACGGGACGTATTATGCGCCCGCGTACACAATAACAACACCCACTTTATTAAGGACTCAGGTAAAAAAACCCAACACAGAAGCTAACACTTGCACCCGAGCTTACTAACACCAAAGGTCTAAGGACGACTGTGCACGAACCAATTTAACAATGACCTTATTATGTGGTATGACTGGGTATTTTTTTAGGTTGACACAGGTGTGGACGCTGATGGTAAGCGCAGTGCCGTCCAATTAGAGTATCGAGTAGCAAGAGATAATCTATACCTGGCTACTCAACACAACCGGCCTGCTTCTTCATACTACGCCATGGGCAAGAAGGTGAAGAGGGCCGCAAAACGGCCAAATATCGTACCCCAACTCTAGACCCTCAACAAAATTTAGTCTTGCTTTCTATGAGTTCACCTCACTGAACAAGGCTTCATCTCCTTCGTAACACTCATGACATGGTCCTGATCATTAAGAGTTCTCGTCAGGGCTGATGTGATTCACCTTAAGATATCTCGCCATCTCTATCTCCTGGTGGAATTTCTGGTGTACTCATGAATTGGACCACCCACAGCTGACTTTATTTGATTGGTCTGTCGCATGGGTGACCTTCCACGTCTTGTACCTTCGACTCTACCTTAGATATACCTTATATTCCAGATTTATAAGTAAACCCTCAAAACAACTGTAGATGTCAGTCGGTGACGTACATAGCTTTTGTTATTTAATTAATTTGACTTTGAATAATAAAAACTAAATACCACTTCTGACTCACACGTCCTAGAAAACCGTTATATAATGGGAACATCACGTAATTTTGTCACATGATCGGAAGCTAGACGCATGCAACCATGATATTTGATATACTAGTGCTCACTTAGTAACTGTACTGTGTGAAGCAATAGAGTATCTGATTGCAATTAATTAATATATTTTATAAACAAGAAAGGATTTGAGATTATTGAACGCAGAAAGGTGATCTTGAATTTTAGCTGCGTTAAATCATAATTTGTAGGCACTGAGGCCAAACGTATTAATTAGTAGATATTAAACAGTTGGAAGCCATAATAGCTCTAAAACTTCATCCTCTGATAGGATTTTTATACATACATACGCACTCACGCTTGTAATTCCAAAGAGTTTATTACGGCCCCATGATGTGATAGGGGGCAAGCCTGTCACAAAACCAGGTACAATTCCAGACTTCGGGCTGATTCTTAGTATTTCATGGTAGAAAAACCCAATATCACTTTTACCCGACCCGGGGATCCAACCAGAGATCTCAGCACAGCAGTCGTAGCGCGTACGCAATTACAACTGCGCCTCTAAGGCAGACTTTTTATTTCATTATATCTATGGTAGGTAAGTTTAGAATTTTACTTGAAGTAAATACATTTTTTAAATAACTAACCATAACATAGGCACCAAGGTACAGCAATGACTCAAAACAATTGAATACTATTTACAATATTTATTTCCCTATTCAAATTTATTAAAAACTAAATTTCTAAGTGCTATTATTTATACCAGACCGTTGGCAAATTCAGATACAATAACAGAATAATAACTGGTTATCGACGTATATGATAATGGCTCATGGAAACCATAAAACAGAACTTTATAAATCTTTCAGCGGACTCACCATGTGTGGACGTTATAAATTAATAATGGAATACTCATAAGCCATAAATGATAGCCCCCATAATAGCCCCCCATAATTGTCATATTTTATAATATGCTGCCAGAGTCCGGCATCGCTGTGGCTCAGTCTGATATGAAAGGAAAAGGAAAGTAAATAAAATTATTTTAGCGAACATTGATGACACATCATTCAGCGTGACAAAGTTTCAAGTCAGTGGACTTTTCGAGTTTTGCGAGGACAAACATACGGTTGATGAATTTTTATGTATAAGAAGATATGTAAGTCATAAGTGCCTTTTAGATAATTGCGTTGTCAAAAGCAAGATATCATGGCGTTTACAAATGTTTTCGAATTGCGTATATTCTTTGTAACCATTACAAATATCAAACTAAAATTTTATAAGTATTCACCCATTTACACTGGTAATATAAACAGGGGACGGTTGTAAGTTTATTGGGGAAGGGTAATCTTTAAACGGCTGTTTCTTATCTCAAATTCTTCATTATCAATAGAAACAAGCAACATTCTTCTTGAGTTCTATAAATGAGCCTATAAACACATTTTATCTCACTACACATCAATCACAAAAAACTAAGAATCTATTGAGTGTGAAATAAAAAAAAACTATCAATATATGTGTTATTCGTGCTGGAACTGCTATGTTGAGTTTATGTGTATAAGTAAAAAGACGGATACTGTATTTAGACTAGATATAGATGTTATAATTTAAAATACTATACTAGAAACGAACATAATTTAGGTGCAGACTTGCTACTTCAAACAATAAAACCATGTAATCAACGAGGAATTATGACAATACCCTCGGGTACCCCTTGAAAGGTTATCACGATCAATACTGCTAGTTTTATTACAGTTACCAACTATAGAAGTTTATTTTTAAACTTCGGATATCAAATTAGATAATAGGATAAAGGTAGTTAGTTTTGATACAACTATCAAATTACTGTAGATACAATCATTCGTAAGAATAAATATAATGTAATCAAAACACGCATGCCTCTAGTTTGTTTAGATGATTACTCCTTTCATTAATAGAGAACAATTGGATAAGGTTTTACAGGGTAACCATAATTTGATGTCTCTGTTTTGGTATATGTTTCTCTATGAGCGAGTTGTTTTATATAGACATGAACTAATTAATAGCAGTTGTTTTTTGTACGGTGACTAAGATTTCCTGAGGCATAAATCCCGCTATTATTCCCAGGTCTCATTCCTTTCCCTTAAGACTATACCCCACGCGATTGACATTGGCGATTTGAATGTTAACAACCTCATACAAACACCGGCTGAAGCTGAAATTTAAGGCGCCCAAGATGCGTCATTGGTGGTTTTATCTGATATTTTCTTTGTTAAGAAAGTCGTACATGTGGCAAGACCCGTTTTGTTAGCATGTTTCTTTTGTTGCGATGCGACTGCTGTGATGAGGTCTCGGGTTCGACCCCAGGTCGGGTAAAGTGATATTGGGTTTTTCTATCTAGAAATTCTCAGTATCAGCTCGGAGTCTCCAATCTGTGCCCGGTATGGCGATAGGCTCGCCCCCTATCACATTATGGGACTGAAATTCGGCCAAAAGTGGGTATACTGGTTACACCTGTCTACCCCTTCGGGTATTGCAGGCGTGAGTGTATATGTATGTATGTTTCTTTTGTATAGGATACGCGTGAAAAGTCTTAGTATATTTCCGGACCATTAAAATTAAAGATGGGTGCCATCTACTCTCATATGCTTTCTTGTACATTGTTTGAAAACAGAAATTCTATTGAGACAGAAATGAATTAATGCAGTGGTGGTAGCTTCTCTAGACGAGCACTGTATCATTTGTATATCTTAATTTGGTGACCAAAATCAGGGTAGCTAGGCCCATGAGTCAATGACTTGTATTTAACATATTTTTTATATGGAGATTTACTTCTATTGAGATCAGAAGACTTCTCAGCAATGTGTTTGAACTCGATTTAATTTTCACGATTTGCACGACAAATGGCGTTAATGTCGGCAACCCACTGACACATGGTGCTTCTGATATTGTTGGGTTTTCATCGGTGTTGATCACTTACCATTAGTGATATAATAGAATAATACAACAAATACTTACAAAGTTACGGTTATTAAACAACAAATGTGTATAAACGCTCACACATGGTTTTCCCAATTTAGAACACATTTTATTTAATGGTTGTTGAGTTTTTAAACGGTAATTAGTTTATAACGCTCATACGCTTAATTTATTACTCGTTAATGAGCGTGAAGGTTCAGTTTTGCAAATTTTGTTATGCTTACAAATGTGTGCTGCGTTGGCTCGTTAAAATAACCTAAGCACGTAAAAATCCTTTTGCCAATCTATTTATTTTTATCGCTTTGTTCATGGATTAAAATAGTCCAATAGTGGTGGACGCTGAGAAACCGATGTAGCCTTGGGTTCATACTCTCAGATCGGGCAATTCGTTTGCAATTAGATACTGTCAGGTGACTTATGAATTAGGTATCAACCTCCGTGGCGCAGCAGGCCAGTAGCCGGCTGTGAAACGAGAGGCCGTGGGTTTGATTCCCGCACCGAGACAAATGTTTGTGTGACAGATAGATATTGTTTCAGGTCTGGGTGTTGTGTAACCGTAGTCGTAGTTCTTGATACCCACGGTACAGGTTTGACCTATTGTGGGGTCAGGACTATGTGTGTGACTGTTGGGTGTATTTATTATTTGCTAGTTTTCTGATATATGGAATAAAAAAAATCCTCGACAATCACACATGTTTGTTTGGAATTGAAGTTTGTACCCGATGTAGCGATAGAGTCATGGACTAACACTATATCTTGCGGCGGAAATAAGTTCTGCGAATCGTTGGTCTTCAAAGATGCGCATCTGCCTACACCTTCGAGGATGCAGGTGTGATCTTATTTTATGTTGCAGTCAATGTTCCATATTTCATGCCAGAAAACTTTTCAGCTACAAATAGCTAACTTTCATATGTACTTTCGTGATTAACATAGTTGGTTAGATGTATTTGTACTCTGTATGCAAGCGACATCTCGTAACGGTTCTCTATTCAAATACGAAACAATGCCGCACGAATAACCTTCCAACGTTACATTGAGTAAAGTGTTACAAAAATAAAAGTACTATATAAACCCCGAGATATGAATGAATACTGCCTTGATGGCACAGTTGTAATTGCGCATGCGTCACGACTGCTGTGCTGAGTCTCGGGTTCGATCCCCGGGTTGGGTAAAGATATTCGGTTTTTCTATTTAGTCTCAGTGTCAGCCCGGAGTCTGGAATTGTGCCAGGTATGGCGATAGTCTTGTCCCCTATCACATAATGGGACCGTAATAAATGCGGCGAAAAGTGGGTATACTGGTTACGCCTCTGCCCCCTACCCTACCCTACCTACCCCTTCGGAGATTACAGGCGTGAATGTATATGAATGAATTTGTTTGAAGTCTTTGGGTGTGTTTTCTTAGTAAACATTAGAAGATTTAAAGAATTCACTCTATTTATATATCTTTAAGAATTAATAAATCAATCGGCAACAATCTCATATTTGCCTATAGATTACAGGCAAATATGAGATAGAATAAAAATGATATAAGTAATTCATCCTTCTCGTTAGTAGAAGAGGCCCGTGCCCAGAAGTGGGACAATGTTTAATACAGGGCTAGTATTATTATTATAAGTAATTCATTGCAGCAGCGACACTAAACAAAAACTAGGCAGTCAAGGGGACTCTCGGAAGAAGTTAAAATTTTGACTTACTGTGTTCTTTTCTGAAACAGCATCCATGAAGTCGAGACTTTTTTGATTATGATTGCTTGTCCTTTATAGAACTTCATAGGCGTTATCTGAATAATCTGAGCGTGATGGTCATGCGAGTTCAGTGCTTATACCTCATCCCAAAACAAATGAAGATAAAAAAATAATAAACTAAAAATGTACATACATACATATAAATATACACTCACGCCTGTAATCCCCGAAAGGGTAGACAGTAGTAGGCGTAACCAGTACACCCACTTTTCGCCGAATTTATTACAGCCCCATAATGTGATAGGGGGCGAGCTTATCGCCATACCGGGCACAATTCCAGACTCCAGGCTGATACTGAGTATTTCTAAATAGAAAAACCCAATATCACTTTACCCGACCTGGGGATCGAACTCAAGACCTCCGCACGGCAGTCGAAACGCATGCGCTACTACAACTGCGCCACCGAGGAAATACAAAATGTATTGTTTAAATATCAAAATACTAAACAGATACAGAACATTATCGTGATACAGTTTTAAATAAACAGTTACTTTAGTTATCATAATCTCACGATTCCGGAGCGTGATCCAGGAATACTAGTGCGATTATAAAATCGTGACTGTTTGGTGCAGTCTTGTTTTTGCACTTTATGTATAAGATTAAGTTATAGATTGAAGCACGAATAGTTCAAGAAGTATGAACCGGGACAACCGGGTTATACATTTGAATGGTCTAATTTCATTTAATTTTATATTTATTTTCTGCAAGGAATTTTTGCTTTAAAATAGCTCTTCTTGTAGCATGTTCAACTATTATTAAAATGATATAAAAGTAGTCTTACGAGAGCTCGAAACGTCCCTTATTGAATACTGATCAAACACTCTCCCTTTATATGCAGAATACTTGATTTAGTAGACGGCCACATTCATCTTCGCAAAATTACGGTTATCGCACGTCTATAGCAAAAATATATTGATAAGTTTGGGTATAGACAATCCTACTTTCTACTAATAATATAATAATTAATTAATCCTACTTCCTACTATAATAATAATAATAATCCTACTAATCCTACAATCATAAAGTTTGGATGGATGGATGGATGTTTGTTACTCAATCACGCTACAACGGCTGGACGGATCTGGTTGAAATTTGGCACAGAGATAGATTATAGTCTCGAATAGCACATAGGCTACTTTTTATCCCGGAAAAATGTATAGTTCCCGTTGAAGTGTTAAGTTTTTCACAGAGCAAGGGAATCGACATGATTTTGTATAGTGGCAGTTTAGGGATTAGAAAATGATATAGGCCACTTTTTATCCCGGAAATATGCACGCTTCCTATTGGATAGCAAAATATAGAAAGGTATAATAGCTTAAGATGCCTCCATGGATTGCATACCTTTCTTCCAAAAATAACATCGACGCGGGCGGAGCCGCGGGCAACATCCAGTAGTTAATAAATTACATTCAATAGTAAAACGCATAGTCTTGACCCCACAATAAGATACCAGACTTTCTTTCTTACAACACCCAGAATAAATACTGGCGGATGACACAATAATTTTTCCCGGTGCGGAAATCAAACACGCGGCCTCTCGTTTCACAGCCGGCTACTCATCAATGTTCTAATATGATTTATTATTACTCTTCACGATCCATTTGCTAATTAAACTATATTTACACGCGAGCAATGTGTTCTTATTATACCTCACTCAGTAATTGGCATATTTTCAAACATTACTGTAAACAAAAATAAATTATAGTCTAAAAAACAAAAAATACAGTTGTAAATTAATCAACCAGTAAACTTTATATCGCTATAGAAAGCACTTTCCATATTAAAATTTTTTTAAGTCAGCTAGCTAATAAACCGGGCTATTTAGTTGTTAACTATATTATTTTCTATTTTAGTCTAGATCCCAAAACAGCATCAAAAGTACGTATAATTTAAAGACTCGATTTCAACCACGATTTCGACCATATTTTTTATCATGTGATCCTAGTTAGGATATAAGGCAAAGTATAAAAATATTGTATTGTCTTCGGTCCTTGATAATTGCAAATTTTAAAGTAAATCAGACGTCTTGAATGTGGTGAAAATTACGTTCAAAAGATTCCGTTACATAGATAAATACAGGTCAAGCTAATATAAAGCGTATAGTAACAGTGTGAAGTCATTTGGACGTTTTTCACATTTTTCGAACATTACTAACGCAATGCACGTAATGTGCCACACTATTAGTTATTTGTTCATTTGCCAAATAGAACGAAGTGTACTTGACTTTTACGGCCTCATTCATCTACATTTATTATTCGATTTCGTTTTTGTCATAGAATTAAATTTCTTGTTTAGATGACCTTAAAATGGTTTTTAACGTTTTTATTGACATCTGTAATTGGTTTCTGTGAAAAAAAATATTTATCACTTATTATAAATTATAGTAGCGATAGCTTAGATGGTAGTGGTACGGACTGTCGAGATGAAAGTCGTAGGTTTGAAACCTGCCGAAATGACATACCCCTCTGACTTTCATAGTTACGTGTGTCTTAGTTAACACTTGCTTTAACGGTGAAGGAAAACATCGTGAAACCTACATTACTAAATATTCTCATAAGAATTTTAAAGGTATATGAAATCTACCAACACGTAATTGGCCAGCAAAGAGACCGCCTCAATTAGTAGAAGAGGCCCGTACCGAGCAGTGGGACAATAATACAGGGCCAGTATTGTGTATTTATTATATTATGAATTTGAAACAGTATAGACATTATCAACCGAATATATGTGACATTTACAGTAAATAAACTATATATTCTTTCACAACAGAAGATAATATGCCTAACAATATTCACAGTTATAACATATTATGATATATGTACATAGTGATAGATTCGTTGCGTTATTAAAACATTTGAATGCTAACTCATTCTCAACGAGTTCTTAATGTTATCTTTGATTTATATTCCACGTTACCTCGGAACGACCCATCAATTTGTTTTGTTCCACGCTTCTGTAGTTGAGCGAGAAAAATCACCGAAACTGCTGACGTGATGACGTGACCACTAAAATATTTAACACACAAAAACTTATTTTAGGTCATTGCTCCAGTTTATGGCACTTAGAGGCTATGTGCAAAATATACTTTTTATATCAATTGTGACACACACATATTGATATAAAAATATCTTTTACTCGTGGCTCAGTCTGCCGGAAGTATTTTTCACATTATTTACCTCTATCATAGTTATTTGGTTCCATAAATTATACGTTTACTCTAGTTTCACATACATATACACTCACGCCTGTAATTCCCGAAGGGGTAGGCAGAGGTGTAACCAGTACACCCACTTTTCGCCTAATTTCGGTCCCATAATGTGATAGGGGGCGAGCCTATCGCCACACCGGGCTCTATTCCAGACTCCGGGCTAATACTGGGAATTTCTAGATAGAAAAACCCAACATCACTTTACCCGACCCGGGGATCGAACCCGAGACCTCGGCACAGCAGTCGTAACGCATGCGCAATTACACCTGCGCCACCGAGGCAGTCACAGTCTAGTTTCACAGTATTCTGATTATCACATCAATGACCTTAAACCTTTCCTCATATAAAAGCACCCAACAATCGGCGTCATTATATTACTGTTATTATATAACAAATAAACTATTATTAGAATATTAGTGGATATTAGATATTTACAAACGTTCAAAAATAATAGCTTAACAGAATAGAATGGAGTAATAACTTAGTTATTTTAATGGCAGGCATTAGTCATGAAAAGTGTATATTTTAAGTTTAATTTGTGTAATTAAAAAGTCCAAACTACTAATTCTTACTAATATAGGTCCATACGTTTTTTTTTCACAAGATTTTTTATTTTATTTTTTGATCAAAGTAACGTCTGATTGATGAGCTGGCTTACGTCATATAATGAACGTCATATGTGAGAAAATATATTACACTTCAATTAATATTCTATCGCATACGGGGTTTAGCATAAAAAGATAATTAAAAAATAAAGTATAAAACAATACTTGTGCATTTTATTGAAAAGAAACAACCATTTCAATGATACTTATCAACTGACAAGTCGGATTCAGAACCATAGTGAAAACCTAATTTGCACAACAAAAACCAAACCATTCATTTTATTTAATACACTTTGTACAAGATAGATGTACAGGCGGACTTAATGCCTAAGGCATTCTCTACCAGTCAACCTTTGGGTGGTGCAAAGAATAATCAATATCAATATTTTAGTGTATTGTATTAAAATAAAAAGGAGAACTTGACTGCGTACTAAATATAATTGTTTTGTCAATGTTCGGTCACCGGTAGAGAAGATTAGCGTCGTGTCATCGTTCACTGGGCATGCTACGCCTCACTGTTCCTGCTGTGGTGTACCCAAAACAGTCATACTCACCCGATGCGTCACCGGACATTGTGATACCTTTAGAGATACGTGAAGAAGTAATTGAGCAAGGCAGTATAATTGCATCAAATGGCTAGAGATAATCGTCTCTGTCCATTTAATACTCTATCTGGACGGCACGTACTTATTATCAAGCGCCGAGTAAACACTTTCCTAGCCAGACTAGAAATTATACGTGATCTATAGGCCTGTTTTGTCGCGCTATTGCTGACAGGTTTTTATACTATACATACATATACACTCACGCCTATAATCCCCGAAGGGGTAGGCAGATGTGCAACTAGTACACCCACTTTTCGCCGAATTTCGGTACCATAATGTGATAGGGGGCGAGCCTATCGCCATACCGGGCACAGGTTCCAGACTCCGGGCTAATACTGAGAATTTCTAGATATAAAAACCCAATATCACTTTACCCGACCCGGGGATCGAACCCGAGACCTCAGCACAGCGGTTGTAACGCATGCGCAATTACAACTGCGCCACCAAGGCAGTTTTTATACTTTACTAGATATTTATTCATTTTTGTACATAAATATTATCCTAAATATAATTACTACTACCTAAATCGATCTATCTCGATAAAATTTGAATTTAATCTTATGTATCGTCGTGCTATCATGTTGAAGCCATGAGCTACACTGAATGGAATCGAGTCTGAGTCAGTTACGACAGATTTGAACCATGAAGTTCCCATGAACCAATTCGACAATGATGCAAACTCAAAAAGTTGTATCGATGAGCTGAATCTAATATATAAGCTACATATTTACCACGTCGTTTGAAAAGTTCGTGCAAAGTCAGAGAGATGGCATCACTGGTGCGTATCGAGGTTATCATTAGTTTTAAGCATCTCTTGGAAGAAACCATACCAAGTTTCAGCCAGATTGGTGTATTTCTATGTGTTTAGCATACGTTTGAAGCAAGGAAGACGAGTGATATTTAAGAAATGGACGAAAAAAAATTTCGTGTATTGATTAAACATTACTTTATGAGAGGCAAAACGCCTCAGGAGACTAAGAAGAAGCTTGTTAAACATTGTGGCGATTGTGCACCTACGATTAGAACAGTGTATAAGTGGTTTCAACATTTTCGGACTGGCCATATGGGCACAAGCGACGCTGATCGTTCTGGACGCCCTGTTGAGGTCACTACTCCAGATACATTGATAAAATCCATGATATCGTGATGGATGACAGAAGAGTGAAAGTGTGTGAGGTTGCTAGTGCTATGGGCATTTCGAATTAACGGGTACATAATATTTTGCACCAACATTTGGACATGAAAAAGCTACCTGCAAGATGGGTGCCGCGATTGCTCACGATGGACCAAAAACGAAAGTGTTGCAAGGTCAGTTTGCAGGTGTTCCAAGGGAATCCGCAGTACTTTAAGTGTCGTTTCGTCCCTGTAGATGAAACATGGATACATCACTACACTCCTGAGACCAAAGGACAATCTAAACAGTGTGTTGGCCAGGGGGAATCAGTACCAAAAAAGGCGTAGACCGTTCCTTCGGCCGGGAAGGTTATGTCAGGCGCATATTATTCATTGTTATTGGACCGTTTGAAAGCCAAGCTGCAAGAAAAACGTCCAAGATTAGCCCACAAAAAGGCCTTTTCCATCACGATAATGCACCAGTTCACGCCTCAGCAGTTGTGGCCGCAAAATTAATGAAAATGAGGTTCCAACTCGTTTCACATCCCCCCTATTCTCCAGATTTGGCTCCCTCGGACTATTATCTGTTCCCCAATATGAAGAAATGACTGGCGAGTTTTTTTTTTTATTGAAACGAGGAGGTGATTGCAGAAACGAATGTCTATTTTGCAGACTTAGACAAATCCTATTATACGGAAGGAATAAACAAATTAGAGCAGCGTTGGATGAAGTTTATAAGCCTAAAAGGAGACTATGTTGAAAAATAAAAACGGTTTATTCAAAAAAAATAAGTAGTTTTCATTTTTGCACGGACTTTTCACGTAATTTACATAAAAAGGACCCCGCTATTTTGTCTTTGATATTGATAGGGAAATATGAAGGCAGAATATAATAGATAATAATAATAAAGGTTGTCTGGTAGAGATCGCTTTTAGCGATAAGACCGCCCATTGTAGAGCCATTTAGTTATTATGTATTATGTATGCTATGTTATTATCCTTTTATGGTTATACAATAAAGAGTTGTTGTATTGTATAATAATGTATCCAATTTCATTACGCCACATGAGTCTATTCTGGTTTGCGTATGGACCGGAGAGCAACCTAATGACATAAAAAAAAATATCCTTTTGATATTTTGTTTAATATGAACATATCTAATATTGAAAAACAACATATACCGCTAACCAATTGTGGATGTTGTCAAATTTTCTATGATAATTTTTTCCTGTCTTTGCTATAATATAGGCGTGACGCTCGGCGGTTTAAGCACCTCAGTCAGTCCATTGTGACCTGTACCGTTTGTTTTAAACAAGAAATGTATACTCTCGGCTTCAAACTTTATATCAAACCTTCACGCCATAACGTTCCAACGATGGGTGGCGGCGCGATGTATCGTGCCGCTATAAATTGTGGAGAGCAACCAGCCCTCTTCTAGGCAGTAATTGTACCGCGCAGGGATCGTTCCGGCAGCAATCCAGAGTACACTCAGGATCCCCCGGGACCGTCCCACATGCACTGCAGAAGGCTACCGAGGGGTAGTTTTAGTGGATACACCGACGTACGAAAATTGGTTAGGGCCCCGATCCAGTAGTCCCTCGGGTGAACTGGAACTCGGGACTCGGAAAGTCGGTGAATCCGGCGTAACTATCTCTCCTCCCCCGATGTCCAGATGGTATCCGAAAAAAGGCAACGGCTAGTAATTCATATATTTTTTTTTATATTATATGTCTCGTGGTGCAGCGGGTGAATAGCCGGCTGTGAAGCGAGAGGAAGCGAGCTCGATTCCCGTACCGAGATAAATGTTTCTGGGTGTTGTGTGACAGTAGTCCCTCTTTCTTGATATCCATGATATACATTTGACCTAGTGTGGGGTCAGTTTTATGTGCGTGACTGTTGGGTCTATTATTATTATTACAAATTCCAGCAATTATCTCTGGGCACAAAATGTTAAAGCATTTTTTATGTCAGGTTCTTATCTTACCCCTCGGTTGTATCTGACAAAGATAAAATTTTCCGGAGCTAATATAGAGATAAAGAAGAGAGTTATAAAAGATTATGAACGTGACGATAGTGTGAATCATCATTATTCATCTAAAATATACTTCCACAAGTTTCGTGAAATAATTTGTCAAGAAAAACACCATGTTAATGAAGCTTTACGTAGCACACCATTAGTTTTACATCCGCAATACGATTAAATGTGCCGAATGCGCTGGGAATTGGTTCGAAACTCGAATTAAGATGAATAACAATTATTTGTAATAATAATAACACCCATAGATAACAAAGAGTCTCGATCAACATCTTCAGAGGCTCTCAATTGGTCATTGGGTCAAAATCCAGAGACAAAAGGCGTTATTATTGGACACAGTACGCATTGTGACGAGGATCATCACTCTGGGGTCTTAACCGCCCGTGGCTTTAGTCCTAGGCCTCGCCATCGGAGGGTGCACATTTATTATATTTGTAAATGTTTTTTATAACGAAATTTACATTTCAAAATGTATTAAAATCCTTTTTAAATAAAGAGTACTGTACATAACACCCAACAGTCATAAACATTGTCCTGAACCCACACTATACAAGACGTGTGTGGTGAAGCTAGCTAAACCATGCGTTTACGTCAAAAGTTACGATAGATAAACGAAGTCGCTAGCGTTGCAGCGTTGTTTTTATGTATAAAATGGTTCGTTCTTATACTTCTGAATTTAGTTTCTCACGTAACCGGTAGAGGTGCTGTACATTTTGCCATATACATATTTTACGCTGTCTTTAGCGATTGTACGTGATAAAAACTCATGGTTGAGCTACAGAAACTACAAAACACTTTCTGTTTTACAACTGTCATACATGTCGTGCGGGGTCTGAATCAGCAGTCATTTCATATCTGACTACTGAATTTACCCACTGGGCCATGGAGACTGTCAAACATCTTAAAGCTCCGCGGCTCGATGAATTCATTGCCCAGTTTTTGAGAATGGATAACGACCAAGACAAAACTCCATTTGTTTTTTTTTATTCTGGCACGATATTTTATTTGGCTAACAGTCAATGTATAACGAATTTTCGAAATACATACTTAAATGTAAATTATTTACAGATTTACATTTCAGTTCTAATAGTCTTCCAATAAAGCTTATACGCTTTCGAAGCCTTATTACAAGCAACCATGCTGTGAACTATTTATAATACCATCGTTTTAAGTCTGTAATAAAATCAAGATATTATTCAATCATTTATTAGTATTCAAGTCAACAATCGAATGTGGGCTATGTACACACGCAGAATTATGTAAATTTTATGAAAAGTGTTGTATTTGTACAATGGCAAGTCTTTTACGCAATTGATTTTACGTATGGAAGTAAAATTTTCGAAAGTGAAAAAAAATGTATCTTCATAACACTCTAGCCTGTATCCCCGAAGGGATAGGTAGAGGTGTAATAACCAGTACACCCACTGTTCGCCGAATTTATTACGGTCCCATAATGTGATACGATGCGAGCATATCGCTATACCGGGCACAATTCTAGACTCCGGGCTGACACTGACTTTTCTTAATAGAAAAACCCAATATCATTTTACCTGACCCCGAGATCGAACCCGAGAACTCAGCACAGCATTCGTAACACAAGTGCAATTACAAGTGCGCCATCGAGGCAGTCGAAGTTTTAAAATTAGATGGCTAAAATGCCAAATTGTTGATTAAAATGTAACAGAGATAAAAACGCTTCGAAATTGTAAAACACTGATAAAAAATCGGTGCAGACCAAAATATCGATGACAATCCCATTGAAACACGAACCAATTCGGCCGTTGTAACTTGATTAAAAACAGAATATTTTTACTTTGTTTTGTGAGTCCGCACGGAGCGGCATAACTTGAAATAATTCCATTGCAGAATAATTGTATAACACATCACATTTGATTTGTTCCATGGGCTCATATTGAATTAGGTATTACTTACTACTTATTTAGGAAAAATGAACAATTGAAATGAAAATATGTTATAATTAAATGAAAATATGCACTTTATTAAGTAATTACTAATAACAGATAGTAACCTTCTTTCTTGCTAACTGTAGAATTACTAATTTGAACCTGTAAACAAACAGACAAACAGATAAACAGACAAAAATTCTAAAAATCATTGATTTGAGTTCTATTGCGTTAATAAAGACCCCCAAACCTATGTTTGGGGGTCTTTATTAACGTCTTTATTATAGTGTTTCTCATATATCTTCCATGTACAGACAGCGATCAGTTACAAATATATTATATGTATAGATTTCTAAACACACCGATAGATGGCGCCACAATCGAAATACATCGCGCTATGGTTTGGTTACAACCCAATATAGATATTATGAGTGACCGTTGACTGACAGCGATCAGTTACAAATATATTACATGTATAGAAGATATGTATTTATTATTCAATAAATACTAAACTTCTAACATTGCTGATATTAGTATTAAATTATTTATGTTACCGATGCTCAAGTCCTCATACACAACGAAATATGTAAATGACATTGTATAAAAAACCCTGGCGAAAATATAACATTTATCATACTTTCGTGGGATACTACAAAACATTAAAAGTTGTGGCGCGTTAACAAAACAAGCACAACTAAGAATAAATCTTCCGCAATTCAGACTTTCCAACATCCATTCAGAGGTCATGTAAGTGCAAGGCCGTGGAGCGTCGCACTGCGTCAAACAGATACACAAAATTACGTAAACATAACCACCAGGATAAATGAAATATGTTCATTCATCTAATTTTTACTTAAAACGTCTTTGTGTAATTTTTAGCCGACTTAAAAAAAAAGGAGGTTCTCAATTCGTCGGATTTTTTTAATCTATGTTCCCCGATTTCGCGAAGATGCATGGACCGAGTCGAGACATTCTTTTTTGTTGAAAAGGGTATACTTCCCAGGATCTGATGATGGGATCTCAGAAAAATCGAGGGCAATCCTAAAATTTTATAAGGACGCATAATTTGATTTTTATTGAAGTCGGTTTACTTTTTATGAATTAAAAAACCTTTTTATTTAACACTAATGCTACAGTTTCTATCCCAGTTTCCCTAGATTATTAAACTATTTGCACCAACCTGCCTAAATTTTGTTGCTGGGAAGTTACCCAATGTATTCGTATTCGAAGCAAACACATAAAGAAGAAAGCGCTATATTAGCTTGTTGTGTCAGCCGAAGTCTGTTGATCAAGTAGGAACTATGGAAATATGAGAGTTTCTCAAATATGAGAATGGCAACTGTCGAAGGACACAAGGTCTCTTAGTAATAGGCAGTATACACTTGGACTACACTATATTCATAATCAGGCGCATAGGAAACGAAAAAAAAATTGAGACACAATGAATATACAATCCCGCCGCCTAATATCAATCATGCTTACAAAATCATCATTAAATGCTAAGAAATCTAGATAAATAGGTACTAATTGTACCTTCCAAGTCGATTCAATTATGATATTTAAATATATGGCATTTCCTTAATTGCGTTTCACTTGAAAATCATAATATTACAATAATTTTATTTATAAAAATAACTAAATAACACCCGCAACAAAGCCTTTTATAAAAACACAGCCATTATATTCCGAATGCCTTCACAGTGAGTGCTTATACCTAGAATAAAAGCGGAAGCAACTACATCAAGAGGGGGTAGGAAATGCGGGCCTTGGCAAGATGTAGCTCGCAGAATGGATATTTATTTTGTAGTAATTCTCGCCTCTGTCTATGTACAAAAATAACCGATGAAGTCCCTACATATTTGATTTGGAATTGGGACTATTGATTTTTGCTACCGTTACATACAAGCACAGACAATAATAGTAGAGTAGTATTTGGGTTTAGAATTTTCTAAATATTTAATATCAATTAATTTTTAACTGACCTCAAAAAAGAAGGAAGTTCTGAATGCGATTTCAATTATGCCTTCTAATTATGTCAATGTCCATTGGGACTAAGGCTTAAGTAATTTATCTTATTGGTAGAGGAGGACTGAGCCCAGCCGTGGGTCAGTGTTTATAATAGAGGAATGTTTTAGGAAGCCTTTGCTACAGTGACATATCGCTACTAAATCAGCAAAAACAAACTGAATAGACACCGAGTAAGTAAAAGGAAGTAGCCAAAGCAAATACGTATAACACATTATATTTACATAGAACATCTATGTAAATATATAAAAATAACAGATAAAAATAATTAAAACACCCGTTTCACTAAAAAAAAAATATTTTTATATATGTAGAACGAGTTTTAAAACGTGTTTTCCACCATCTCTGCAAATAGTAGCTAGTAAAGATGATTTTTAAAAAAATACATTTGCATACGACGAATATTTATGCGGAAATTTCTGGAACTATAATCCACACTTGGTGAACATAATATGACATTGAAATGAAATGAAATGAAATCGTTTATTGATCATGTAGGCAATTTACATAGTTCTTATGACAAGTCATTACATAATAATAGTAAAAAAAGGAAAGAAATTTAACAAAAAGCATATCAGCTTATGTATACATAGCATCATCAATACACTAGCAATTACTTTATTCATTTATAAGGTATTTATAATTTTTATTTTTAATATTATTCAAAGAAATGCCAGTCAAATATACATTTTTTTAAATGGGTTTGATATGGACCATGGGTATTTCCGAGACGTCGCACGTTTTAAAAGGTACCACCGGATCCAAACACGACCCAGCCTGAGAAGGCCCGGCGAAACAATATGATAAAATAGCTCGGGACTAAGTATGTGTATGAGTAGTACCAATATATGCCATTGGGTTTCACATTATACAAGACAGAATACCTGTTTATATTGATTGATTCTTACCTAGGTTATGCTGGTGGTAGGATATTCATATCTGACCACGACCACCGTACACGGGGTGTAAAACCCGCAATAGTGGCACACGCAAGTGTGTCGCGTTCCGGGGTCAGCCAGGGTACATCCGGGGTTTTAACAGGGGTCTAGAGTTGAGATACCATGTTTAGCAGTTTTGCGGCCTTCTGAGTACTCTGACACTAGACCCTCGACCGCTTCTTCACCTTGTTGCCAATGGCGTAGTGTGAAGAAGCAGGCCGGCATGATCGTGTTGAGTAGTGGGGGATAGATTGTCTCTTGCTACTCGATAATCTAATTGAACGGCACTGCGCTTACCATCAGATGCTTTGCCGTGCCAGGATAAAAAAATAGGGTGTTGGAGGACTGAAACTACGCTCTTGCGTGCGTTAACTGTGCGATGATTGTGTCTCTTGGGGAGTGTTATTTTATGTTACCTTTTAATGGTGAAGCCATAAGATGCTGAAGGCGAACCTGTGTATAAGTAGTAATGTCGCTCGTGGACATCAGACAAGCGGTCGACTGCCGTAAACTATCGCGTCATAGAGATTGTATTTTCATTAAACTCAAGGCCTGATTATATACCCATTATTTAATTATACCTATATTGCAAAAATCTGACAATAATAAGTTGATATAATGAAGAATTTAATCCCGTATTACAAGTTATATGAAAATATTTTTCTCATTTCCTATATATTTCGAGACATGGTGCACATACGATAGCGTTACTCTAACATACGAGCCACTTTAAACTGTATTAATCCTCACTGTTATTAAAAGGGTTGTTGTAATGGAAATATTTCAAGCCCACTTTGGCCGCGTCGGTATCGACTTGCTAACGAATGTTTCTCACCGCAAATGAGGCGTCTTGTTGCATGCGAACCTCTGCGTGCAGATCGTATTGCAATGATGGGCGATATTTGACGACTGTTTATATCAAGTTTAATTTATTTTTGCCTGTATTTTGTGCGTAAATAATTATATTATACGAAGGTTAGTTGAAGTATGTTTGTGCATAAGCATTTAAAGTTTTAGTCTGATTTGATATAAAAATATAGCGTAGGCCAAACAATGGGTCACCTGATGTAAGTAATTTCCAATGCCCAGGAATACCCATAATACAAGACTAATTGTGGATGTGTTGATTGACTTAAAAATTGAGAGGTTGGAATGGAGCATGGCCTCCAGGGATTCTGCTACCGTCCAAAATGACCGTCCTACTTCAATTCGGTTTACTGTAACAACACAATGTGGCACTAACAACTAACCTAGGCCGAGACGGCCCGTTCATATTGTGGACAAAATTCTCTTATCTTTACTTACACATACACTCACTCACGCCTGTAATCCCCGAAGGGGTAGGCAGAGGTGTAACCAGTACTCCCACTTTTAGCCGAGTTTCGGTCCCATAATGCGATAGGGGCGAGCCTATCACCATACCGGGCATAGATTTCAGACTCCGGGCTAATACTGAGAATTTCTAGATAGAAAAACCCAATATCACTCTACCCGACCCGGGGATAGAACCCGAGACCTCAGCACAGCAGCCGTAACGCATGCGCAATTACAACAACGCCACCGAGGCAGTCCTACCAATTATCTTTACTTAAGCAATTTGTATTAGGCATTAGTAAAATATTCAACCATACATCTGTGTACGTTAGGGTTGCCAACCCCGAAATTCAAATACCAGGATTTTTAGTTTTGAAGTTAGAAAAACCAGGACAATTCAGGACGCATCTTTGGCGAGCCGAGACGCTTTATTTTAAAATACAGGACCTTATCAGGGCGCTTTAAAAAACCAGGACATGTCCTGGGCAAACAGGACGGTTGGCAACTCTAGTGTACGTCAATAATATAATGAATATTAATGAAGCCGATTGTTAGATGATAAATATGTATGTGATGCATCAATAAACCTGTTGGCACACTTTTGACTTTATGATTATGTAACGCTGATACAATCCAAAGTTCGTATTAAACCAGTATTATCACAATCTATTTACGTTCTTACTATCCTACTATTTATATTAATATTATAAATGCTAATGTCTGGATGGATGGATGGACGTTTATTACTCAATCACGTTACAACGGCTGGACGGATCTGGTTGAAATTTGGCACAGAGATAGATTATCATCTGGATTAGCACATGGGCTACTTTTTTACCCGGAAAAATGCACACTTCCTATGGGATAAAAATATAGAAAGGGATGCCTCCATGGATTATATACCTTTTCTTCAAAAAATAACCACCACGCTGGCGGAGCCGCGGGTACCATATAGTTCGGATATATATAGAGTCTTCAATCTGGATCTAGTTAACATTGTTGTTTTCAAATTGAAATAATGCGGTCCCGTGCGAAATAGCAGTTGTAAACAATAAATATTTGATGAGATAATGCACCAACTTGACCTCGTAAGTCGTATAACAATTGCTAAGCATTTACTTGCTAATGTTCTATGCACGCTCGTCGCACGTAGTGAAGCGGTCTTTGACAGTATACTTTATGTATTGTTTTATTGTCGCTGGCGACTTAAATGAGGAATCTATTACGTGAGGATTTGTCTTTAAGTATTTGATGTACTACAAAATAACTTTGATTATTTACTATTAATATATTGTCTAAATAGTATGAATATATTGGCTAGTATGCTTAATAGTAATAAAAATGTATCCAACGGTGTGACCTCTGTACATAGTAATGACTCCACACTGGGTACTTTATCGTGGGTATCAGACCTAAAACTAATATTTTTGGATCATAAAAACATTTACACATAAAAACTTTTAATATTTTTTATATTTAAAAATCTTATTTTATCCACAAGCTGTGGTTTAAAAGAATTGTCATTCCTACAAAAGATTTGTCCGTAAGCTGCATCTGAAATTGACTTAACATCTTGAATAAACAGAATTCCATTTTCAACGTGAAAGTTTTATAAGGGAAAACACAGTCGACCTATTTATTCCACGATACACATTCAAAAATAGTTTGCAAGCAATTGTTTGAATTGAATTACGACTGGATTAAACTATTAAAAGTTGATATTGTGCAGACACTATTGTGTAAAGTACCACTACAGATAGATCATTTTTATGTTCTTAAATCAAAATACATAAAATTATCATTTTCAATTTTTTACTAACAATTTCGATAATACAAAAAACATCTTAAATGTATAAATGAATACAAAAAAATTGATAATTGGTAGTCTGCTATTTTTATAATAGAAAACTGTTGAACTTGCAAATAGGTTATCAATAGGTAAATAATTATCACCACTCACAAACACCCAACATATGACAGGAACCCTGAGACCATTACCAACCTATAAAAAAAGGAATAGAGACTGTAGCTGGTAATAGTAGCTGGAAGGTGACTTTTGAGTGTGACTGACAATCCGATTGACTGTACTTAACGTAACAACAACGTTGCCCACTGTCGTAGTATTGATAGTTCAGCTCTTGCTAAATGTACTTAAGCTTATTATACATATACACTCACGCCTGTAATCCCCGAAGGGGTCGGCAGAGGTGTTACCACAGTACACCCACTTTTCGCCGAATTTCGGTCCCATAATGTGATAAGGGGCGAGCCTATCGCCATACCGGGCACAGATTCAAGACTCCGGGCTACTAATACTGAGAATTTCTAGATAGAAAAACTCAATATCACTTTACCCGACCCGGGGATCGAACCCGAGACCTCAGCACAGCAGCAGTCGTAACGCATGCGCATTTACAACTGCGCCACCGAGGCAGTCCTTATTAATATACAGTTGTGATTTCCATGATAGTGACGCGTCAGCCTTTAGAGTGTCTTTAGGAATTATGGTGCCATTTTCGAGTAATGTACTGTTTTAATTTAGTAGTAAACTCGCCAATTTTATGGACTCTTGGAATTTGTATAAACCTTCAAAGTGACTGGACGTTACCAATAACATATATTAACAGGACACAGTTATTGTGTCTACATAAACACAGTACGTACACAGAATACCGCATGGAAGTTTAACTATGAGTCTATACTACCCGACTGAGTCCGCAGATTCATGTAGACATAAAATAATAATAAATATACAAATAATAACCATTCCAATTCAATAATAAACATTGTACCACTACTGGGCACAGGCCTCCTCTCACTCCATCACGTTGGCTTATCGTGTATTGGTAGACTTCACATGCCTTTAAAGGTATAGCCCATTTGAGCTAGTTTCAAACCTGCGAATCGGCATTCTCTATCCCGCCTAACTAGGCTATCACTACTAATGTAGGTATAGTAATACAAGGTTAACTAATGTATACTATAAAAAAAACTATGCAAAAGAAAAACTCTAACGCGTATGTTGGAGCTCAATTACATATTTTTATAATATTTGCAAAAATCACACCCGAGTAAAATGAAGTGTGTGAAACAAAAGATGTAACATGACGTCACCCGACCGCAAACAAAGTCAAATATGTGTCCCAGGTAGCGCAGAACAATGTACCGGACGATGTAGTTCCGTTCGGGGCCGCGCCTCACCCGGGGCCACCCGCGTATCCGCTCCACACTCATATCCCAACTTCAATCTTGTGTTTCGACTTAATACATGCCGCAAATAACGCATATTTAGACAATTTACCGTTTAAGATCACGCAAATCATAATAATTACGCCCAATACTAATTCCTGAATGGTCTGCCGAACTAATCGCTACATAAAAAAAATATTAAATATGACTTCCTTACAAAACTCAATGTAATTTCTATAAGTGTTCTCCAATAATGTACAAAAATAGCTTAAAAAGTAGATGGGCACCGATCTAAAACACAAATTGTCTTAAAAATTGGAATTCCATTGACGTGTATCCTATACTAAAATAAATGTCATGACATCCTAAAAAAACGGATTGAGCTGCATTTTTGTTTATGAAAATGAAAGACTAATTTCTAATATTCAAATAAATATTTTGTTAATACTTGTTCAGTACCTTTTGCCGTTTTATGTTGTTAATCTCCGGTTTGCATAGATTAATGCCTTTATTGTGTCTTAATCAGCTTCAACTGGCATTCCAGACGTGGTGCATATTTAAAATTACCGGATTTAAATTTAGCAAACCAGTTTTGGCACTGGCGTTCTGTCAATACATCTTCTCCAAACACATCGGATATTTTTTTCTTGCTTGAACGGCATTTTCACACTTTCTATGCCGAAAATGTTGCTTTTCACTTTCCATATTTTAAAGGGTAGCAGCCAAAACCTACTGTATAGAGTCAACTGATTTTTTTCACAAGCAAGCCTTTCTGCATTAGCTGTCGAAATAAAAAAACATTCCGACGAATTGTTAACCTCCTCCTTTTTTGAAGTCGGTTATAAAATGATTAAGCGGCTTCAGTGTAGAGATAGATGTGCAAAAATACAATTTAGTCCTTAGTTGGAAGAATTCAATTACTTTCCGAACAACCTAATATCTTTACAAAAAAATAAAATAACTACACAAACACCATAAAAAAGTTGCATCTCGAGCACCTGAAACCTCCGCTTTAGCCGCTGTTTGTATGGAGCAGGGTTCAAATCACCAAAACCATTAATTGTCTACGGATTCATTCTTAAAAAACAAGTAAACTTAAAACAGTACAAGATAAATATATTTTGTTGCAGTTAGGCTTTACTTATGCGAGAGTCTGCTTAGGTACACCGATTTGTCTATTTCTGCCTCCAAGAAGTAGTATATTAGCAAATCAAATCAAATCATTTATTTCGTAAATTAGGCCACTATGGGCACTTTTTAATTTTTTTTTTTATATATCATAATCCGACAAACGAGCTAGTGGGTCATCTGCTGTTAAGTGATCTCCACCGCCCATGAACATCCACAATACCGAAAGTATCACGTATGCGCTGTCGGCCTTAAAGGACAGGAATAGGGATTAGGGAAGGGAAGGGGGAATCTGGGCCTCCGGATATCTCACTTACCATAGGAAACGCGACAGTAAACTGTCACTTTACGTTGGTTTTCTGTGAGACAGTGGTACTACCCCGGTCGAGCCGGCCCATTCATGCCGTAGACACATATGTCTACAGCGTGGCTCTACCCCTTTAATGTCATAATAATGTTAAGGTCTACTGAGCACTGCTGAGTTCCTGTATGAAGGATATTGAAATTGATGAAATCACTACCCAGTATGAGACTACTAATGGTAACTACTACTACTACGGGTAGTGCAGTACCATCCAGTGCTTTGTAGTTCAAAGTTCTGGGTGGTGTTGCTATTATTAATATACTAATGTTGTTTTTCTATCTGTTGATGTACCTATAGTTCGCGACAGGTCGACTTGGCAATCGGGGTATGAGGTGAGGCGCGAGGGAGGGGTTATCCCGCATACCCGCACATCTCCCGCGCCGCGCCGTCTTAATCGCTTAGCGCTGCACGACGCACGAGTTCGCATCGACCGCGTTTATCGATATCGATCTCGCTCACATTGTTATTTCTCGTTGTGTATTAAAATGACTTCGGTCGCTTCCCCGTCACGTGTTAAAACAAAAAAACAATATTTAATTTTTAAGGACGAGAACTAATCTGAAAAGTATTAGAAAATTGTGACATTAAACGAAAAGACAATTATTATAATTACTTTGCCATCAGACATTAGATATGGCTGCGTTTTACACCGGCTTTTTAGAACTTTGCTCAGAAAACAATGCGAATCGAAATTACCAGGACCCAATAAACAATTAAAATCGCCCATAATTGATATTGATTGTGATGAATAAAATATTTTACTTATAATAAACCTTATTTAATTAATTTTAGTCTTATTTTCTTGGATTGCAATAAAATAAATATCGATATAAACTACCTGCTACATTTTGCGACATCACTAGAAAATTGCCATATCGAGCTGTCGCTTACTATACATGTCTCGTATTCAGCGGAACAAAAATCAATACCAGATGACGTCATCGGAGTACCTTTAGTAATTCCCTATAGAAAGTCAGTGGAACAGATATAGTTAAAACGATGTCGGGTTTACTTTCTATATAATTGCATTTATCAATTCAGAAAAGTCAAATAAATAAGAAAAAAATCACCTTTCATTGAGAACCTGCTCCATTTTTTAAGACAGAAAGTGATTATGACTGTAGGTACATGATGCCGAGTACATGAGCAACCGGGCAAATATATTAATAATTAAGTGAAGGCCACAATACTCATCATCATTTACAAGCCATTGTGTTATTTAAATGACACTTTAAGGAGCTTGTTCCATTAACATTAATATTTCCATACAAACGATTTCAACGGTACCCTTTATTTCTTAGTATTGATAGTGTACAACTCTTAAACTATAAATCGAAATAGACAGAGCAAGTATTTTAATCTATATAAAACCATGTTTGTTGCATTGTTTTTTGAATCTGCAATGTCACAAGAGCAAATCATTGATAAGATCATTCTGATCGGTAATTTTCTTTAAAACACTTAAGATAAATTTTATATTATTTTAAATCACGACAAGTAATTTACCGTGTATGTGTAATTGTAATAAGGGTGTATTAGACTAAATCAAATGACTTGCGCAAGATCTCATGCCTCGTCTCGGCACACTTATATTGTCTATTGTATAACTCTAGTTTAGAATAACTATGAAAAATATTTTAAAGCATAATTTAAGTTATTGAGATGTCCATTATTTTAATGGGTGTAAATTTAATGGTGTCATAAATAAATATATGAATTAATTATAATAATGTGGAGATTCAATTTTTGATATAGTACTATTATTATTATCTTTATAGGAATTAACGTACGTATTATCGTATATATGACATCCTTATAATTAAAAACAAAATATATATTTTCAACGTACACATGTCAGAAATATTTAAAATGCAAAACAAATCAAATAGGTATCAAAAGTTCAAATGAGAGCAACCGTTCGTCCGGTAATGATGGAGAAATAATGTGGACCACACAATTACCCGTAGTCGTAAAAGTTTTAACTGAACATAAAGACACAACGGTCTCTCGTGAACATGATCTATACGTAACCATAATTTTCTCACATAAAATATTTGTATGAAAAAATATAAACCGCCTCTAGCGGTTATTTGAGATACTAAATTTGGTACTATAAGAACGAAATATTAGGAAGCATAAAAAACAACCCTACAACGCTAAATTTCGTTTACTTATCATATCTTTTTGAAATAAACTCATATGAACATAAAGACAACGGTCTGCCATGAACATTATCTGGACTTAACTGAACACGAACGCATGTGATATTAGCATACAACTAAAGTCATTGATCTAGTAGCAACGTGCATAAACTGTAAACCCTAGGGCTTTATGTTCAATCGGGCAAATAATGAATGCTTTTTTAGTCAATAACAATATACAGTAACATTATTGGGTAATCGCTATTATATTAGTGTCAGTAAGCGTGTCTACATACGCCTTCTTTCATCGTGGCACGGCAAAGTGACCACACTGCATCTGATGGTAAGCGCAGTGCGTTCCAATTAGAGTATCGAGATGTGAGAGACAATCTATCCCCCGCTACTCAAAACAATCATGCCGGCCTCCTTCTTCACCCTACGCCATGGGCAAGAAGGTGAAGTAGCGGTCGAGGGTCTAGTGTCAGAGTACTCAGATGGCCGCAAAACGGCAAAACATCGTACCCTAACTCTAGACCCTACACCTCCTCTACACTGGCTGATCCCGGAACGTGACACACTTGCATGTGCCACTGTGGCGGGTTTTACACACTATGTACGCAGGTCGCTATCTGGGCGAACACGAATATCCTACCACCAGCAAAATTTCATATGGGACGGAGGGAATGCTGACTAAACTATGTACTTGATACCTCTCTAGTCCATGAAAACCCTGTAGCAAAAAAAATACTAATGCAGTTCGGAATTATATTAAAAATGATGCTATTATCACCATAATAGCATAGTCAACAGCCTCTGTGGCGCAGTGGGCGAGTATCCGGCTGTGAAGCAAGAGGGCGTGGGTTCGATTCCTGCACAGAGGCAAATGTTTGTGTGACACACAAATATTTGTTTTGGGTCTGAATGTTGTGCGACCGTAGTCATTCCTAGCTCTTAATAACCACGATACAGGTTTTACACAGTATGGGGTCAGAACTATGTGCCTGACTGTTGGGTGTATTTATTTAATCAAACCAAAAAATATAGAGTGTAAATTATATATATAGAAAATAGCAGATTAAAAGGCAGTAATGATTCACAATGACACGTATAGGTATATAATTTACGGCAAGTATCGCATGGCATCCGGCCAAGAGCTAAAATTATACTCACTCACTTCACAATTAGATTAGTATCTATTTGTCGTTTTGTTATCAACGTGTATACACATGTCATAGTTTATGGCTAAAAGATGATATTTTTAAACCATTAGCTGAAACAAATCGCGATCACCAAAGTCGTACACTAACTGCGCATAATTTGACGCAACCACATCATAGTACATACATATACACTCACGCCTGTAATCCCCAAAGGGGCGGCAGAGGTGTAACCAGTACACCAAATTGTTTTTTTTTTTTTTTTTTTTTTTATCGAAATAGGCTTGTGTTTGACCACTATCTCGCCTGATGGAAAGTGATGATGTGGTCTACGGTGGAGCACGCTTGCCTAGAAAATAGAATTGTTGCCGAATTTATTACGGTCCCATAATATGATAGCATAACCAATCGCCATATCGGGCTTAATTCCAGACTCCGGGCTGATACTGAGTATTTCTAAACAGAAAAACCCAATATCACTACCCGAACTGGGGATCGAACCCGAGACCTCAGCAGCACAGCAGTCGTAACGCATGGCGCATACATTATAACTGCGCCACCGATGCAGTCATACACATAGTAGTGATACTTCAAAACGCTCCAGTTAATTGATCGGGTCTTGTATACGTCGGTTTCTTATGTTTTAGTTAAGCTAATGATTGTTGACGATTTTTTGAGACGTAAATAATTTCGATCACAGTACGCTTATATTCTCGTTTGCAATACCCAAAGACTGGGCAAATGTATCCGGAGTACTATACTAATGTAAGGTAAAAAATGCCGCCAATAACCTTGAACATCTTAATGTATATGTAAAAGTATACACTGCTAAATAGGCTCTTCACAGATTATATGTAAATGAATTTACATTTACAAACTTATTTCCTTAATCCTAAAGTATAGTTATAATAATATTCTATAAGCACCATGCGGAATTAAATAGACAAATATGTGTTTTACTACATTTACATAGGGTATAAATAACCTATATTGACAACATTAAAGACTGATACAACGTATATATACTTACTTTTATATATTATTATATAAAAGTAGAATTATATAATACGTAATTTTGTTCTGAACATCGGAACGCAAAAGACTACCAAGTTAAGGCCTTTCCATTTCACTTTCGACTTGTAGCTGAATATTCGGAGACAAACATACTATAACCGTATACATGTCACTAAAATTGCGTGCAAAGATAGAATTTCCAGATAGATGAATGTGCGTGTCTGTATCTTTGAATGAATAAAGGTAAGCACGATGTCGCGTGTTGGTGTAGTTTAGTTAGATAAAAAATATTATTTCTCCATATATTTATGTAATATGACTAACTCGGTGGCGGAGTTGTAATTGCATAATCTCGATATATATATCGAGTTTATTAGGGTCCCATAATGTGATAGGGGGCGAGCCTATCGCTATATCGGGCACAATTCCAGTCTCCGGACCGATACAGAGTATTCCTAAATAGAAAATACCAATATCACTTGACCCGACCCGGGGATCGAACCCGAGACCTCAGCAGAGCAGGCGTAACGCATGTGCTGATATCGCAAATATCAGTATTTTCTGACGCTACTTGTTTATTCAGATCAACTACATACATATACACTCACGCCTGTAATCCCCGAAGGGGTAGGCAGAAGTGTAACCACAGTACACCCACTTTTCGCCGAATTTCGGTCCCATAATGTGATAGGGGGCGAGCCTATCGCCATACCGGGCACAGATTCCAGACTCCGGGCTAATACTGAGAATTTCTAGATAGAAAAACCCAATATCACTTTACCCGACCCGGGGATCGAACCCGAGACCTCAGCACAACAGTCGTAACGCATCAATCAATCAATCATCATGAGATCAACTGTAGTTGATAATTTAAAGACAATATTATTTTTCTTATTAAAAGACTTGTTTTCTCGTACCCTACACTTAAATCTACAAATAAAAATATTTTTCTTGTTAAGCCTTATTTTTTCTATGGTGTTATGTATCCCCAAGTGTCACAAAATCCAACCATTCCTAGCTATTCATTGGCCGTCGAGTTAGCGGAGTTTATAAAAACAAATCTATTATTTTAACGTTCCTGTAACATACTGTTTGTACATATTTTTTTAATTCAATTTGAATATCAATGCATGCCAAGACTAGGGCCATGTTTATACTTTTTAAAAGTTTGTTTTACACGATTACTTAGCCATCATTTAATGTTGTTGATATATTTTGTTCTTGGAAAATCAATTATCAGGATTGTTATTTTTGTTGAAAATTATAGTGGTCTAAGAGCCCGTGAACCACAGACCTACGTTATTTTATAAAAGCTCAAAGTTTGTCAGCGCATGCTCCCAACACAGGTAAGAACGATGGACCATTATGAAGTTTGGGTTACAGTGGCTTTAGCAGGTAAACGTCACTAAAGGTGTGTAAAATACCGATCTAAATACGTCAAATAATAAAGTGCGATTTTTTGGTATTACCTTTAGAATATTATTAAAAATCACGTTATTCATTGCCAGACACTTAACATCGTGGCAACCCCTTGCCAGACACCCTTAATGGTCATGAAATTATAATTTTACTTACGTTATAGTATAAAAGCTGATTTTTATAAATAATACTTGGGTAATAAATAGATGATGTTTCCTCATTAGCCAGACACTTTTGATAGTTCCAACCCCTTGCCAGACAAGCATGTAGGGTAGCTGTAGGAGAGCGCGAGGCAGTATGCATATGGGTGAGTGCGAGTGAGATAGCGAGTTAAGTCTACCGCGATCCCTCACTGCGCAGTTGCTATTTCTGCTGATAGTCTATGTAAATTATAAAAACATTTTAAGAAAATACATTCGATGCTACAACTACCTTAAATTGTTAAAAATTTTAATTTACTATAATTTACTCAATAACAGGTTAAGATACAGTTTAAAAATATTATTATTGAAGGCCGGTTGTCGTTTTTGTTAATTATTGGACTGAATAAGTAAAAAGTGTAATTGCCAACTGATGTAAAAGAGATATGTTTAAAAGAGCAACTACAGGTTTTATTGCCGGCTTCTTTCCTAGTGGATAACTGCATTCCGAACCGGTGTAGCTTAATAAACAATGAACAGATGAAAGTGTGTTATTTCTACTGAACTATCGTACGCTATGCATCCTGGTTATCTGAAGATCAAAGAAGGATAAATAACCCTCATAGTCATGACCTATGATGACGTCATGACCTCAGCCATTCTGACCACAACACATAGAACCCGGATAACAGAAGTGGGATTGAACTCGACATCCACTATCGTAAATCAGGTGATGTAAATCCTACAGTCTCGTACCATGTTAGTTTTGTTGTTTGAGAGTTTGGAAAACATTAATCATTAGTTTTATGCACTTTTTTGGGTTGTGCAAAAAGTTATAAATTATTGAAATTCTATCATCCGAAATAAAATAGTGATGGTAAAGTGTAATATGCTACTACTTTACCCGTGGTAAAAAGTGCTCAATGGTACTGTAAATTTGCTAGTCTCCAGTAAATTTCAAGGTTGCGAATGTTGAGAATCATTTCGATGTGCTATGTTTATAAATTATAGTAAGTCCCTTAAGTTTTGTAAATCATTTTGATTTATTTTATGTTCCAAACTAAATCGTTTAAACGATAGTCAAAATTAAGTGTCAATGTTTACTGTGTTAATGATTTTGGTGTTATAATTCCATATGCTGTGGATGGTGTCCCCTGGCGCTATTGAGTTGTTGAGGCGGTTCTCTGGTAGTGCAAGTACTGAGATAGCTGGTTGTTTGCCTGCCTACCTACATAAGTCATGTTCCTATGGATGTATTTAAAATTTGGTGAGTCGCTTCTGGTTTTAAAATGTACAAGATGAGTTTTAATTTTGTTCATTCTGATAAACTAAACAATTCATTAAGTTAAAAATACCAGGTTCTATTTCCTACCTTATTGATTTTTGTTTTAATTTTTCGTGTTAAAATCTGATGGTAATTCTTCTTTTAGTTTTATTAAAACTGATGGTACTTAAATTAATATTTGAAGTTTTTGTTTAACTGCTAATTAGGCAGTGATATTATGGTAAGAGATTTAGTGTTACTGTAACCACAACAAAGTTTAAAATTTTCTCAAATTTACAATATAAAACAAATCTTAATAACTACTCTTAGTCAATGTTTTTAGACTCTCGCGATTTGAATACATATTATAAAATGAGTCAACTCTTCAGCGCGAGGATACTGTCAGTGTGGTTTGTCGAAGTACCGATAGCATTTTTGATAAAAATAAAAATCAAGGGAAGGTAGTAATCAAAACCCCCACTAAACTGGTTACCGATACTCCCACCACACGAAACCCCACCTTACGAAGACGGCACTAAATCTACTCAGTCAGCCCGTGACCACGGCCGATGCAACTCGGTCGAAACGTCGGGAAATAATTGTGGTATTTATACCATTATAATATTGCGCGATTAAGACCCGTTCCTAATTTCATAATATGTACTCTTAGTCAATACAGAAAGTTAATCATGTTGTAACACTTTGTAAATTATATTGCAGTTTAAATAATAGTTTATTTCAATAACATTGTGATTGCTAGTACTTATGTGTTCCTAGATCATAAACTGACAATTAATAAAAAAAACTGAAAATAATTGTGAATTTTAAATCAGTTATTGGCCTGTCTTTGTTGACTGGTTGATACCATCATAAACTACAAAATAGTAAGACTGCACAATCCATACTCGCGCTCTCCTACAGCTACCCTACATGCTTGTCTGGCAAGGGGTTGGAACTATCAAAAGTGTCTGGCTAATGAGGAAACATCATCTATTTATTACCCAAGTATTATTTATAAAATTCAGCTTTTATACTATAACGTAAGTAAAATTATAATTTCATGACCATTAAGGGTGTCTGGCAAGGGGTTGCCACGATGTTAAGTGTCTGGCAATGAATAACGTGATTTTTAATAATATTCTAAAGGTAATACCAAAAAATCGCACTTTATTATTTGACGTATTTAGATCGGTATTTTACACACCTTTAGTGACGTTTACCTGCTAAAGCCACTGTAACCCAAACTTCATAATGGTCCATCGTTCTTACCTGTGTTGGGAGCATGCGCTGACAAACTTTGAGCTTTTATAAAATAACGTAGGTCTGGGGTTCACGGGCTCTTCCTCTATAGGTAGTATATACTAGCTACTACTACTAGCCCTGTATTAAACACTGTCCCACTGCTGGGCACGGGCCTCCTCTACTAATGAGAGGGGTTAGGCTTCAGTCCATTACGCTGGCCTATTGCGGGTTGACAGACTTCACATACCATGGAAATTCTTTTTTTTGAGAATTCAGTGTTCAGGTACGACTTTCATCTTGACAGTCCGTACCGCAACCAACTAGGCTATCGCTGCTTATTATTATTATTGAAAAGTATAGTATTCGTTGAAATTCGTTCATTTTTTTTACCTTATTTGTTTTTATACTTTATTATAAAAGTGTATGTGCCCATTCCCTTACAATAAGGAAAGCGAGCGTGAAAACCCAAAGATTGACGGAATAGCAATGTGCGTGCGTGTGATTTTATGCTCTATATCGACTTATGAAACTATTCTAAAACTATTGCGTTTTTATAACTTGACATAATTTTTATAATTTGTTCAGCCTTAAACCTGACTTAAAATTAGTTTAATAAGATTTATTCTCCTTAAATAAATAACATTCTCGATAATATACATTATATGTGCCTATATTATGCGTTACCTCCGTCCAATGTGGATGATGTGGCCGAATTTGATGTTTTTTTAATTTTCGGTAAGATTAAACATTTTTGGAAGAAAAGGTATAAAATCCATGGAGACATCTTCCTGGATTATGCTATCCCGTAGGAACCGTCCATTTTCTGGTATAAAAAGTAGCCCCTCAACTAACACTATGCATGTGGATCCCTTGCTCTGTCTAAAACAAAAACAAAACTATTACACGGGAACCGTATATTTTTCCCCGACTAACGTAGCCCATGTGCTATTCTGTATATATAATCTATCTCTGTGCCAAATTTCAACCATATACTTCGAGCCGTTGTAGCCTGATTGAGTAACAAACATCGATCCATCCAAACATTCGCATTTATAATATTATTACGACTATTGATAAACCCCCGATAAAAGAGTTCATATAAACTTTCAACGCCACTTTTGTTTTACCACCTTAGGGGTGGAATTTCCAAAATCCTGTACTATACAATTTTTATTTTTTGCCAAATACCAATTTGTATGCGTTTAACTACAAAAATGCGGTATTTCCGAAAACCCTTCCATAGTAGATGCCTACGACATAAAAGGTACCTACTGTAAAATTTTCAAGTCTCTAACCCCAGCCGTTTTGGCTGTGCGTTGATCGATCAGTCAGTCAGTCAGTTTCTTCTTTTATATATACAGATGAACATTAGGTGACGGAGACTGAAGGGAAAATAGAAAACTCTTCATAAACCCGAATTGAGTATAACGTCGGTTTTTAAATACCTTCTATTTCATTCATTGCTTTCAGTTTTTTAATGTTCTATTTTACACCATTAATTAAATATTTTGAAACAATATTCCCACTATCGTAATATTATAATTACTTAATTATATATAATTAAGTCACACGCATTTTTCACTATCCACCTAACGATAACATTAATTAAATTTTCCATTTTCTGTTCTATTCATTAATTTTGCACGCTAGGTGTAATTCATTAATAATGTGATAACGATTGTTTTGATCACAAATGTACAAATTCATTATATCGAGTAGAATGGGTCGTGCCAGGTTCCATTAGTTTTAAAGCTCATTTCAGCAATACGGTAGGTATTGCCATAACACTAACTGAATATCCTTATTTTACTGGTAGGTATACTAAAGTCTTGTGTCGTAAAGACTTGGACTAAGGTATCTGGAACTGTATTGAATTTTCCATTATTGGACGACAAGAGACTCGGCGAAGCGTCATCGATACATGGTTGATATTCCACCAGTGCGCACGAAGCGTTTTGCTAGTACATTTATCATGCGCACCGCTAGAGAGTGGAACTCTTTGCCGGAGTCTATATTTTCCGAACACTATAACTTGGGTATCTTCAAGTCAAGAGTGAATAGGTATCTTCTAGGCAAGCGTGCTCCACCGTAGACCACATCATCACTTTCCATCAGGCGAGATAGTGGTCAAACGCAAGCCTATTTCGATTAAAAAAAAAAAAAAAAAAACCATCAGGCGAGATAGTGGTCAAACGCAAGCCTATTTCGCTAAAAAAAGCATACTAAAGCCTAATTTAGTCTACAAACTATACCTAATTAAAAATGCACATTTAAAAAGAATATATTATGATGTTCTACATGTTGTATATAATTCTTTAAAAATAAAAATAATAATAATTAATTAATTTTAATTTTAATTAATTCTTCCACTTTTTTTTATCTCGAATCACAATAACAACCAGTGCTAAAGGATGACAATTTAAGAATCCGTGTTGTGAAAAGCAATTTTACAGGGGTAAGTGGCAACATTAACCCAATAAACAAAAGAACGCCTGAAGGACATGTATCCTTGGCCATGAATAAATAATTAAAAAAATAAAAGGAGTATGGTATATCCTCGCACGCGAAAGTGCATCACAAAATTGTTTTAGATAAAGGAGCTCGGTGAACCATGAGAATTTTGTGTATTATAGCGCAGCGTGTTTACGCAAAAAACTGATCGTTTCACATATTTCACCATAGAGTCGTAAAATCTGTATTTTTGCAAGACGTGGGAGTTTCATTATATCTCGTAAAATTATTTCGTTATACAACCTTACTAAATAATACACATACACACACACACATACACTCACGCCTGTAATCCCCGAAGGGTTAGGCAGAGGTGTAACTAGTACACCCACTTTTCGCCGAATTTCGGTCCCATAATGTGATAGGGGGCGAGCCTATCGCCATACCGGGCACATTTTCCAGACTCCGGGCTAATACTGAGGCATTTCTAGATAGAAAAACCCAATATCACTTTACCCGACCCGGGGATCGAACCCGAGACCTCAGCACAGCAGTCGTAACGCATGCGCAATTACAACTGCGCCACCGAGGCAGTCGTTACTAAATAATCTCGCAATAATTCTTAAGGACTTTGTGATCTCTAGAGCGAATTAGCCTGTTTTCATATTTTCTTTATTATCAATATACATGTATATATATGCTATCATACATTCCATTTTTAAGTAAGTATATTATATATATTTATAAGTATATAATTGCCCGTTGTGCGAAACCCATTAAGCTAACAAGCTAGCTAACTAGCTAGCTAACTAACCCAATAAGTTGATATATTATGTGTCGTATTCAATCGACAATCAATTCAAATCTAATCAGTGGTACTTAATACTGACAGCTTTGCTTCAAATATTTAGAGGATTTTCCAAACAAAATTAAAAAAACTACTATGATTACTGAAGTGCTTTCAATCATGAGTAATGTGTAATCCCGCTAGGACAAGGCCTTCTGGAATTACCTTAATAACAAGCTATTGAACGAATTGGTCCCAACTGATAAATTACGTGGAGTCAATCATTTAAACTGCTTTAACGTTCCCGACAATCGCTTTTATTTCATTTGCTGAGTGCTTCGTGAATTTAAGCCCGAGGAGTGTGAAGAAAGTTGATTATATTTTTTTATACTCGTGCATTACCTTATTTGATTTAAGAAATAAACCCAATAGTTATTTTCGTAGTCCCTAACCCCTTTTTTTTTTTGTTATCGCGGGGAAAGCGTTTTATTACTACCGCCCGCTCCGGGGGGAAGCGGAATAAGAATAAAACGGTTATGCTGGACTAGCCGGTCTTACGACCCAGCATCCCCCTCGCACGGATGATGGCTATCCGTGCTGCCGCTGAGCCGAGTCCCTACCCCCTATGTACACCCCACCCGACACTACCAGCTAAAACCCCGCGGTGGCCTTCTTCGGCGCTTACGGAGCGATCCCGGGGTATTCTAAGGAGTGCTAGAATTGCTGCTGGAATCGCCCCTGCGCGGTGCCTTGTATGAGCCCATCTCCATGTGGGGCTTAGGAGCCCCTGCGCACCGAACAACGACAGCTAACGAGGCCTTACCACCCGCGCTACCGTCCATCTCGGGGTCGCACGATGCACCGAAATTGGAATGCATCGATATGGGCTAACAGCCCCCCGCTGCGCGCCCGCGACCCCCGATGGCCCCAATTAGTCGCCTCGTACGAGTCCCTAACCCCTAGTTCTGTTTATCTTCTTCTTGTTGTACTGTGGTTAAGAGTGCCTAACAGTCCCACACCACCAAGACTTAAAACAAATATATGTGAATTACACAAACATTTACGGTTACCTCTCGTTTCACAGCCGAATAATCATCCAATGCTCATCGTCAGCTCTTACCTTCTAGTTGCCTTTCATGCCGTGAAATAGGTTCCAAAAAACATAAAATAAAATATTTTGCTAAACGGCTAACCTCGAACCAACAATTTATTCACCAATTCTAGTCAATCAGCATCATATAAATGACTTGCCAACTTCCCTTATAAATGTGAAGAGCCGCAATCACCTGACATAATCTACTTTCTAGCAAACCGTTATAAGCTATCATGAATTTAATATTTATTTATTTATAAACCGTGCTACTTTACTTTCACTACAAATATGTCTGTTTAAGAATTAAAATACCTTGTGTATTACATCTTAATTGAACTTTCACTTGAACTCGCATTCATTTTCATTCAGTGGTCCATTTCGTTCAGTCGGATTAATTTTAATAGGATTAGTGACTATAATACCAATTACTTATGTTGATCCATGTTTTCATTCTAAGCCTTGTCTATTTCAAAGGAAATTATCACCTGCTTTATACAACATGTAAAATGATTAATGCACACTCTGAAAGTAGTTTGTTTAGAATAAGCGACAGAATCGATATCAACAAATTTTTTAATAGACTTTTTTTTTCCAAAAATAGTTAACACTCAGGTAAATAATAGTCACCCTTTAATTTAACGTAAGACAAACGAAACTGAGACATAACTATGCGATAATATGCGATAAAGTCTTTTCTAAATGCAATAATAAACGAACACTTTATAAAAATCAAATAATTTAAATTAAGAACTTTATGTCGAAAATTAGTACAACTAATTTCATAAAAAACAATATTTATATTCATCGCAGTTTAATTTTAATAAATGAATTATGATTGTAATAATATTTTTAAATTGGGGTGTCTGAGGATGTCCGTTATTTCCGTTACACGTAGTATATGCGAACGATTTGCACCAATGTTTGGAGACAAATAGGTTCGGTCTTGGATAAAAGTTAGAAATGCATGTGAAGATTGAGCCACCCGAACTCAATTGTTTTTTGTGATCAATGGTGATTGAAATAGAAGATGTGCGCAGTTCAAGTTATTATAACCAAACTGTGATGAATAGCTGTACCATTAAAATTTACGCATTTTTTTTCCTGGCACGGTAAAGTGACCACACTGCGCCTGATGGTAAGCGCAGTGCCGTCCAATTAGAGTATCGAGTAGCGAGAGACCATGTATCCCCCGCTACTCAACACAATCATGCTGGCCTGCTTCTTCACACTACGCTATGGGCAAGAAGGTGAAGAAGCGGTCGAGGGTCTAGTGTCAGAGTACTCAGAAGGCCGCAAAACGGCCAAACATCGTACCCCACCTATAGACCCCGACAAAAACAGGATGTACACTGGCTGATCCCAGAACACGACACACGTGGCGGGTTTTACACCCTGTGTACGGTGGTCGCTATCCGGGCGTATATGAATATCCTACCACCAGCTTGAATGTAAACTAAATAGAGCCTATGTGTGTTAACGGTAAATTAAAAAAAGACCTGCATTAAGATACTTGATTGAATTCAATACACCTACTTTATATCATTGTTATTAATTTTAAGTGATTTTAGATAAATGATACATAATGATATTTGCATTAAAGTATGTATGATGACATTGATCTATAAGATTTCTTGTCTATAAGTACCAATATTAATGTTAGTTTTAATATTTGAAATGCAACAACGGCCAGTAATAGTTTAATTACGAATATTAAGTCAGAAGCAGCGATAGCCTAGTTGCTTGCGGTACGGACTGCCACGACGAAAGTCGTATGTTCGAAACCCGTGTGGCACACACCTCAGACTTTTCTAAAAGTTACGTGTGTATTAATTGTTAATTATCGCTTTCTTTAACGGTGAAGGAAAACATCGTGAGGAAACCTGCATACCTGAGAATTCTCATAAGAATTTCGAAGGTATGTGAAGTCTACCAACCCACATTAGGCCAGCGTGGTGGACTAAGGCCTAACCCCTCTCCTTGGTAGAGGAGGCCCGTGCCCAGCAGTGGGACAATGTTTAATACAGGGCTAGTATTATTATTATTTATTAAGTCATAGTTACAATGCGCAATTGTCAGCATGACAACAACATGACAAAATGTAGTTGCAGTTATAATTGTTACGCCAACTTACGACAGGCTTTGTTTCACGTATTTGGCCCTTCATTACATCGCCAACTATGATGGCATGTTTCTAGTTTTCCAATAACTTTGTTGATATGTGAGGGGCTGCATTTTTATATTCAGATATTTCAACATTATAAAAGAATAAGAAAGATAAGAACATAGATATTAACTTAATTATTAGTTTTTTATAATCCTACTTCCTACTAATATTATAAATGCGAATGTTTGGATGGATGGATGGATGTTTGTTACTCAATCACGCCAGAGCGGCTGGACGGATCTGGAGGGTTACTCTTGACACTCGATTCCAATTTAAAATTGGGATTTGGTTCGAAAACTGTAAAATTGGCACTCTTGAACGCAACACCAGCGCACAATTTAACTGAATACAGCTGAATTTTTAGTAACGAAATGAAATAGAGTATTTACGATCGCTACTTCGTATTCTATTTTATTAATTGTGTGAGTTAGAGTTCCAATATCTTCTAGATTGGAATTGAAACTGTATCGAGATCGAGATTGGAATTGATTTCAAGAGTAGGCATACATGTTGAAAGTTGGCACTAAGATAGATTATAGTCTGGAATAGTTTACGGTTTCCGTGGGATAGTTTCGATTTAGTTTTACACAGAGCAAGGGATCGACATGATTTTTGCATAGTGTTAATTGGAGGGTCTGTAAATAACACAGGCTACTTTTATCCCAGAAAATGCACGGTTCCTATGGGATAGCATAATATTCTCAAGTTCTTTGGGCACATAAGTCGTAACGAAGACTCCATAGAACGATTAGTTGTGCAAGGAAAAGTAGACGGCAAAATAGCTCGAGGACGCCCTCCTACACGTTGGACGGATCAGATCAAATTGATGACGCACTCCTCCATCAACGAATGCTCCCGCTCCGCCAAACATCGAGACACGTGGCAACGCATCGCGAAAACGGCAGCTAAACAATCGGCGTCAACATGACCACGACCAGAGTGGTCAAGAGTGTACGACTACGAAGAGAGAGCATAATATAGTAAGATGTAATAGGTTAAGATGTCTCCTTGGATTTTATACCTTTTCTTTCAAAAATAACTACCACGCGGGCGAAGCCGCGAACAAAAGCTAGAAGTTTATAAATATATACAAATTCGAAATCAATAATACTTAATAAGCTATGGTGATTTCTAAAAACACTCCGTGCCACTAAAACAGAAACTTCCGGCCATGAATTCTGCTAGGTAAAAGAATTCCATTTTTATCAATGAAGTATCTGTTATAAAGTACGTTGTAATAAAAGGAGATTCGATGTAATCTTTAACAAACAACTGAGATGTAGGTGGCGACAAACAATGCGTTCCGCAGGTATGCAGTATTGCGACATAGGATGAGACACTTGACAAAATGAGGACAAGGGAGAGTGCACAACGTATTGGGAAAGTGTCGAAGTGAAAGTTCAGTCTCGAGACCTAGCCATATGAGATGTGCCTGGATGGCGCCCGACACTCAAAACCAGTTTTGGCACAACATTTTCTGATAATAATGGCGTTTAATGTGCTACTGGTGTAATCATTAATCGGCAGAAGAGTATCTCATTTCGTCATCGAATCATAAGCATTATATACCTATAAATAGGCAAACACACAAGTTAGATATATTCCTGATCCACCACCTCAACCAATTATCTTGATATCCTTATCAGGGGATTTTCGATACCATAATTCTCCCTCATTGGTGGTGGACTAAGTCCTAATCCCTCTAATTAGTAGAGGAGGCCCGTGCTAGCAGTGAGACAAGTTTAATACAGGGCTGGTATTATTATTAGGTAATTATTTAATTATCCCACAAACCAAATCATAATATTTTATGAATTCATATAATGTTATACATTATTTAGATATTAACCGTTTTTAGTCTATTGCTAGTTTGAAGTTTAGTTATGCTATGGTAGAACTAGATAAATATTTACGTTCATCACACGTTAAAATTGAAGTGTGAATACATGTATGTCTATATGTATACACTCACGCCTATAATCCCCGAAGAGGTAGGCAGAGGTGTAACCAGTACACCCACTTTTCGCCGAATTTCGGTCCCATAATGTGATAGGGGGCGAGCCTATCGCCATACCGGGCACAGGTTCCAGACTCCGGGCTAATACTGAGAATTTCTAGATAGAAAAACCCAATATCACTTTACCCGACCCGGGGATCGAACCCGAGACCTCAGCACAGCGGTTGTAACGCATGCGCAATTACAACTGCGCCACCAAGGCAGTCTGAAGTGTGAATCTAGTGTGAATACTACAGAAATAAATAATAGACCAACAAGGCAATGCAACGAAGGCATAAATTACATTTATTTCCAAGAAATCTTTCAGAACTCCGCTTATCCGAATATATCATACATACTTTACCTACTTTTTATATCCTATATAAACAGTATGTATGTAATAAAGGTTTGAATGTTTTAACGATAGGCAGCGGCTTTGCTGTGCCCTGGTATTGCAGAAGTCTATGGGCGGCGGTGACTACTTACCATCAGGTGGCCCGTCTGCTCGTCTGCCTATAGAGGCACTAAAAAAAAGCTTCATTACGGATCTTTCTGTAGAAGCAGAATTTGTATAATAGCTCTCAAATAATGTAAGAAAGCTCTAATTTTTTTTTCCTAATCTTTAAATTAAACTTACTAGTGAATCAACTTATCGATTCTAATGAAACCTTAAAAAAATTGAAAACACGCAACGTATTACTTTAACAAGATTCGTAACAAAAAAAGAACAAGTAGTATCTGTTATTTTTTATTGAGTCATTATAACATTACCGTGACGCTGATCTCGGTCGCAGTCACGAAATTGTAGTAGCCCTGTATAGCGCCTAAGGCTCAAATCGTTAAGGTAATTGACGTGAGAAACAACCTTAATGATATAGCAAAAAAATTACATTCCCATTATATAGGTAACGCGGCTTAATACAGTACAAAAAACCACAATCTTAGGTATTTTTATGCAGTTATGTGTGTTTCTTGCGAATAAATTTCATTTACATACATACATACATATTCACTCACGTCTGTAATCCCTTAAGGGGTTGGCAGAGGTGTAACCAAGTACACCCACTTTTCGCCGAATTTGGGTCCTATACTGTGACAGGGGGCGAGCCGCCTATCGCCAATACTACTGCAATGGAATACATTTATTGCAAATATTTTCGCATAAAATTATTACTATTTAAATAAAAATAAAACCGTCTTCAAAAAACCCAGACACAACTAAAAAGCAAAAAATAATTGGTTACATTTACATCAATTAATTACATACAATTTAAATCAATTATTTTTGGAGTCGGTGCCGGTGTTGTTTTCTTTACTTTTAGATTTATAGAAATCAAGTATGGATATATTTTATATTTTTTTGTATGCCTCATTATTCTGTATTTTCCATGTTTTGGCTGGCACCGACTCCAAATAATTGATTTCAATTGTATGTAATTAATTGATGTAAATGTAACCAATTATATTTTGCTTTTTAGTTGTGTCTGGGTTATTTTGAAGACGGTTTTATTTTTATCTAAAAGGTAATAATTTATTCTTTGCTTTTTAGTAGTACAAATATAAAATAGGTACGTTGGATAGAGTACCAAAAGAAAACACCACTGAAAAAGTCACAGAAAAGCAAAATTCGCAGTTTCGCATATTCGGACAACATATTTTTTCAAGTTATTTTGGTTTTAAAACCAAACTTCTCAACTTTTGATTTTGATAAAAATTCTATGGGACCAATCTGGAAGTAAGTAAGATTTTTCCAAATCGGTCAATAAATTACGGAGTTCTGAGGTAAAAAACATTAAAAAAAACACAGCGAATTGAGAACCTCCTCCTTTTTTGAATATGGTTAAAAATAACATTGATTTCTAAATTCAAATATCTATGCACCAAGGCTCCATAAATAAATAGTTGTCAGTACCGTGCAAGTATAAATACTGTTTGAATATAATTAAGTTTGGTGACCATTACATTTATGTAACCACAATCCACTATTTTTCTCCTCTCTCTCTCTCCCCTCCTCTACTCTCTCCACGCTCTTTACTCTCTCTCCTCTACGTCTCTACTCTTCTCTGCCTATCTTTCTCATGGTGACGTAATTGCTCGTCTCAACTCTTGCTCGTTACAATATATATAAAAATCGATGTGTGTATGTATGTTCTTTAAGGACTCCTTAACTGGCTGGAACAATTTTGATCAAACTTTCATACAATCTTCATACTAGCCCAGCGAGTGATCCTGTGACGTTTGGTAGCAACAGATTTTTTGGCTTTACTAGTGCAACCCGGGCGAAGCTGAGGCGAGTTGCTAGTATTTATTAAAAACAGTTTTATTAAAACAAACAACAACAAAATAGTTATAAACGCCAGAGGTATACGTCAGTCAGACAACACAACAGAAATATAAATTACTTTAATATCTCCTAGTACTAATTTGACTTGGCACACGTCACGCTGAATCGTTTGCTTTTAATTAAATATCTACGCACTGTAATTAGAACACTGACACATATGTACATAATCTGTATTTTAATAAGCAATGCATTAAACGTGTCTCTAAATAGCCCACGTACGTAGAAAAATAAATATATACTAAAAATAATATATTGTACGATTTGTTAAGTGCTTAAAATACTAAAAACGTTCTTAATCCGATTTTGTCACGCTTCGTTATTGTATAAGTGCATCGATTAATATGCCGAGTATAGACAATAGACCGATTGTGGTGATTTACCTGTTATTTGGTTTTACATAAATTTAATTATGATCTTATGACGAAGTACCAAGTAAAAAATGTACGATAAAACAGAACGAATCAGCATGCACTGCGCGAGTTCTTAAAATAAAAAACACGATTTTAAAAACATTTATAGTGCAGATTTTTTTTAAGTTATCTTTTAAGCATTAAACAAATTAAATTCTTTATATAATTTATTGTACAATTGTATTTATCTAACATGTATATAGTTATTAAGTAACAGGTATTATCATCATATAATGATGATGTATACGTTACGTTAATACGTTTTTTAAACTTTATGAATGAAAATGTTTTGCTGCAAGGAGGAAATCTTATAAATCATGGAAATTTTAAATATACCACGGCCTTAATAATAACTAATATAATGCCATTGGCTGTCAATAAAAAATATCAATACCTGTCAAAGATGTACAAAATTAAGGCAGAAATAGAATGCTTCTAGTAAACCACTTAAAGATGAACCCTTACGTAAGGTTAACTTTTTTGTTTCAGTTCGTATACGACAACGGCACTCATGAAGAAGGACTCCTCACCAGGGAGAAGTTCATGGAAGTCAACGCACGGATGGAATTGAGGCGTGAATATCTAAAGAGCGAATGTTCAAAGTTAGGCCTTGACAGCAGTAGTCACAAAGCCAACGCGTGGGAGTACCTGATTAATAGACAGTATCATGTTATATGGTGAGATATGGTTTGGATGAGTTAACTCGACGATGCTGTTACATAGTCAACAATTAGGATTTTAAGTTAGTCAAAGATTAAAGTGTTAGCACCTAGGTAAGATTCAACAGACTGAATGAGGTTTAATTATAACTGATAAGTCTCTTCCAGATGAATACCACATTAAAAGATAAGTTAACTATCAGTTAAAAGAGTGGCCCATTGTTGACTTAAACAGATAGCCACGGTGCAGAAAACATAAAAAAAAAAAAAAATAAGCACCTAGGTACATATTTATTATAATTTGGGTCGAAGTATTCTTGAGAAAGATGGCACTATAGACTTATTTAGTTACCAGTCGACCATAAATAAACAACCTAGCGAATGTCTAAACGTTAAATTTGGTTTCTTTTAAAAACAAGATTGAGATTCTAAAGCAGTGACCTTAGACTCAACAGTTTCACAATTTATCAGTGATAACAAAGTACTACACAATGCAATTCAAAATAGTAAGAGGTGTTTTTTTCTAATATTTACGTACTGAATTGCTCTGTCATGTGCATTGTTAAATACTAAGTAGTGACCTGTAAAAAACTTACCTTAAAGAATTCATGACCATTTAGTTTCCTCAACTTTTTCATGATAAAAAGCGTTAATAATTAGATTTTATCAATGACCTAACAGCTAAATGATTTCAGGTGTAACGTGTTTAAAGCAGCCTCGACGTCTTGGATGTATAACTTCAATCTAATGGCCAATTACTCAGCAAATTTCTTGGCTATAACAAAAGAAGTGCCTCTGGTACTCGCGAGAAAGAAGTATGCGAGACCAACAGTAGAAATGATAAGGAAAGCGCAACCTGATTCAATAACATTCCTGATTGTCAGACATCCTCTGGAAAGGCTAGCGTCCGCTTATAATGATAAAATTGTTCATGCGTGGCCAAAATCTTTCCACGACAAGATGGGTCGGCTGATTATTAAGAAATACAGAAAGGTACAAAAGTTGATATGATAACAAATTCGTGTTTTTCAAGTATTCAATCCCATAAAACTAGATCGACATCAACGTACCGTTGAGTAGATCGTCATCGTAGTTTCTAAACTTGCACTATAAAGATTTTGTTAATGGTTACAAAAACCATTTCCTAGAATAAAGAAATTTGTTTTATTCGAGATAGTATAACATTCCAAAATGATTATATGATAAAAAAAACTACTGACTGCCTCGGTGGCGCAGTTGTAATTGCGCATGATTTACTGCTGCTGTGCTGAGGTCTCGGGTCCGATCGGGAAAGTGATATTGGGTTTTTCTATCTAGAAATTCTCAGTATTAGCTGGCATTGCAGAAGTCTATGGGCGGCGGTGACTACTTACCATCAGGTGGCCCGTGTGTTCGTCTGCCTATCAAGGCACTAAAAAAATATATATTAGCCCGGAGTCTGGAACCTGTGCCCTGTATGGCGATAGGCTCGCCCCCTATCACATTATGGGTCCGAAATTCGGCGAAAAGTGGGTGTACTGGTTACACCTCTGCCTACCCCTTCGGGGATTACATGTGTGAGTGTATATTTATGTATTAAAAAACTAAATGTTCTTCTTTTTCATGTTATAGACATTGAATAAACCTGCTCCCACGGAAAGGTACCCGGTGTTTGAAGAATTTGTAGCTTATATTCTAGATGAAGTGAGAGCAAAACGGACTCTTGACATGCACTGGACTCCATACACACATTTTTGTACACCTTGTAGATTTAATTTTGACGTGGTTTTGAAGTTTGAAACATTAGAGGTAAGCATTATGTTCAGTTACTAACGAATACGTTTAGATGTGTAGGCGCGAGGTCATTTTATAAATAAGACTACATCTTTTTTTAATTAGCATTTCATGCCAGCGTAGCTGCACACTTCAAAATAAAATAAAAGAGAGAGCAAAAAGTGCCTTTCATTTAAATAGCCTGAAGTAAATTTATTTCGATAAAAAATCTATTTATCTTAATCGTCGGACCACAAATAACCACATGGCCTAAATTCAATGACAATAGCGACTATAACACAGAACCTCAATACTTAATGCCGTTTGTTTTTATTGTAAAGCTATTTTGATGGATAGTTGCGGTCGTCTGGTCAGATTTATGTTACCATCGAGGAAGTCAGTTTTTAAGCGAGCTGAAAATATGGGTTTATACCAACCAATATTAAGTTCTAGAATCATGTGGTTGGCAACCGCTTTGTCATTCATAATTCTGAGGTACCGTAAACTGTCATTGCTTTGAGATGAGTGATTCGCGTGAGAGACGTCGTGAATCGGCGAATAGGTCCCGGCCTCTGGAATATTACACTTTAGCTGGATATTGATTAGCATATTCTAGTCCTCTAACGGGTAAAGTTTATGGACAGCGTTACAAGTTAATATTTTTAATGATTGACAGAATTTTGTGTTAAAACTCATGTATGTTATATTAACATATTTACATTAAATATTTACATCCTCCTTTTCAACAAGGATCATTGTATGAATATAAATAAAATTGTCGTTGTTCTAAGAAGTAACATTAACCTCACTAGTGACCAGAGTACGCTCTCATTTTTGACAGCAGACCTTCAGATCATCTTTTTTATGACTGCAAAATTTTGTGTCTCATGCGGTTACCATTTTTTGTTGTCACGGGGATAATCGATTTATGACTATCACTCCGCCGGGGGAAGGCGGCGCCGTAATCTTAGGCTTAACGGTCATACGATCCGCGGTGAGCAGTCCGGGATATCTCCCGCTGCCGACTGCTCACCGGTCTGCCTGCTGCTGACTGCCTGCTGACTGCTCAATGATATGTTAACATCTGGACGACCGCTGGCCTGAGTCCCTAACACTATGTACACCCTACACCGGCGATACCAACTTAAAATCCCGCTGTGGCCCTTTTCGGTGCAATAAGGATGGCCCCGGGTTCCCAAGACGAGACGCCTCTGACGAAACACCCCATATCTTTGCCATATAATAACAACGTAGATGACAACATAAAACTCTTGAACAATCTTCTATAGGACTCTACATCTTATGATATCGCGGGTGTATAATATTGGATATAATTATATAGGAATAATTTGGATTTTAAGACGTTACATATATTTGAAATCCTTATGAGTAATTCTTTGGTACGTAGGTAGGTTTCCTTACGATCTTTCCAGCACCATTTAAGCAAGAAGAAGTTGTGTGTCTTACAAAATTGATTAATATTTAAATCTTATTATTCTTACAGGATGATCAAAAATATCTGATACAACTAGCTCATCTTCAAGACATAATAAAACCGGAGTGGCGGAACAGCGGCAAAGGCACAAACACTCTCCACAATATCAATCATCTTTACTCAAGGCTAAAGAAATCACAACTTGAAGGCCTTCACAGGATGTACAGGTACATTTCTCATTTACATTTTCCTTAAAATATTTCTTTAATTTTTTTTAATCAATGGTGGGTTCGATTTCGCATTGAGACTCATGCTTGTGTGACAGACAGATATTTGTTTCAGGTCTGTGTGTTACTGGACCGTAGTTCTAGTAGTTCCTCGTAGTTCTTGATACCTACGATACAGGTTTAACATAGTGTGGGTTCAGAACTATGTGTGTGACTCTTGGGTGTATTTGGGTGTAATGATACTTGTGTCTATATTTTTATGATTTGATAAGTATGTTTTGGTTCTTATCCGTCGAGGAATCCGCTTCTTGTTCACTGATTAACGTCATTGTTGACTAGCAAGTGACCCAAAAAAAATACTTTCCAATTACATAATGCACATACTATTTTTTATATTTTTATTAAGCTACATGCATTACTAAATTAATTTATATTCAAAAAAATTAAATTATCTTGTTTATCTTCATCTCCGTAGTAATTTCTACTATATAGGTACGTTAGCGTTGAATACCAAAAGCTGATTACCTGCGACTAACTTCCAGCTCCACCATCAAACGCTGATCCTGATACTAATGCTAACTATTTATTGAAATCTATTTGATGAACCTACACGATAGTATCAAGGAGTTGGAAGCTGAACACGGGTTGGTTGTAGAGTTGTGTTGAGTAGCGGGGATAGATTGTCTCTCGCTACTTGATACTCTAATACGACGGCACCATCAGTAGCAGTGTGGTCACTTTGCCGTGCCAGAATAATAATAAAACGAAATAAAAAAACTTCGGGTCAAAGTTATCTACCAAAGAAACTCTCGATAAATTAGCTTACAAATGAAAAAGCCGCATCCAATTCAACTAGTTAACGCTACTATGCCACAGATAGATAATGATACAAAGAGGCAAGGGATTAAATTTATAATACTCTTATTTTTCCTAAAAACATAATTTCAAGTGAAAATATTGTTTTTCCAGATACGATTTCCAGCTCTTCAACTACACCATAGACAGTTATTACGAAATAGTACAAGAGGATACCAGCAACCATGGATGAAGTTCCCGACGCAGAGAATGCTTCGTGATAATTTATTATTACGCGTGTAGGCAGGTTAGTCATAAGCATCGAAGGTTGGTGAAATAATTCATCAATAGCGAGAAAAACTGGACGTTCCAATGATTGATGTACATTTTATTGATCCGATGGCGAATGAAGTGCGTCCTTTATGTCAATTTACAAATTTGTTATCGCTGCAAAGATATATTTTGTGATACGGCAACTTGAGAGTTTGGGTTCTTCGAGTGCGATAAATTGTGTCAAGTACAATAATGTGGGAACAGTACACTGACCGATATTTTCGTTATGTTTGTATCGGTAAAATATCCTACACTTTATTATAATATACTTGACATATTTCAACCTTATTTGAAAGAATATGATTCAATTATAACGTTATTTTTTTGTTATTTTGTCAGGAGTTAAAAATAATCGGCTGATGTACTGATTGATATATTTGATTACTTACCTTGGCTTGAGTCCAATGAGCAATTAAAATATGTATATTAATAAAAGACAATAAAATTCCAAAATTACAACAGTGACCTGATGACATTCACGTTTGAGAAATTCAAACTATAAAAATAACTACCTAAAAGTTTGAATTGAACCGATTGACAGTGCTTTATAATAATTTGTGCCGGTTGTATGTTTTAATTTGAATTGGTTTAGATAGTGAATTATATTTTATTGCCTAACTAAACCAATATAGAAGAAATTCCTTTTTAAAGACGTTGTTTAATGCGTATTATCATAAGGCTTAAAACAAATGAATAAATCATGAACAACGATAATTATTATGCAATTTGAAATTATCTAGTTAATATGGATCCTAAAATATGTATTTAAATTAATGATTGAATTCGTGTATATACCTAGGAAACTTTAGGTTAATAATGCAAGACACAAATTCCTTAGTGCTTCCATAAAATATAGATTTATGGCTATAAATCATGCGTTGTAATTTCATTCCATAAGGATTAAAATTAGAAAATCGTTACTCTAGGGAATAAAAAAATACAATAAGTTATACTTCTTCAAAATTTATAAGTCTAAATATGTACTTTATAAAAAACTGCTAATAATATGAAATCGACTAAAAATCGCTAAGACATTTTTTATGCATCACAAGAAATAATTTGTAACGCCATTGTTGATTTGAAACGGTATTGATCTAAGTATTTTTTATGCTTAGTATTAATTAAGTACTTGTTCTTGTATAAATAATATGCAATAATACCTACTCTACACTGGCCCAATGTTATAGCATTTTAAAAGACAACCAGTTTATTATTTCAAAATTTATTAGACAATTGGATCCCGTTAAGTAGAAAAGATCCAACTGACGTTTTCATTCTTTTGAATAAATGCAGTTTTTTTAACAGTGAATTTAAAATAGTACTCTGCAGTTACTAATTGAAAATTAGTTGAGTAATAAAACATGACACGTTTTTTTAGGTAAATGTCGTCAATCTGCCTAGATCTCTTGTGCGCACATGAAACTTGATGAGGGGATTATGGGATATTTAACTCGATTTCATAAAAAAAATTGGTTGGATCTCTTCTGCTTAACAATTATAAATATTTCAATGAAGTACTCTTGTAATTAAGACATATTAAAGTTTTCGTTTTCATATAAAATATTATCAAAACATGTTTATTTACTATTCATATTTTTCTAGTTACCATAATTTTGAATTTTACATGTGTATAAATATTGTATTCGATCCTTGGCGGTTGGTGTATATTTTAATTTGTTGTTATTTGTGTATATTATGTTTATACAATGGAGTAAAGTTGTTGAAGTTTTATAATCTCATATAAATAGGATTTGTGAGTTTTATATAATTAAGAAGTTTCTGTTGTAATATAATATGAAATGTAATATTGCTAGTGATAATGTTATGAATCGACTCAATTAAAGTCAATCATTTTAAAATATATTTTCGGATAAGTTGCAAATTTAGTCCTCGAGATACTGTGACCCAAGCGCACCGTTATGGGCACGATGGGCATGCCCACAACCCTAATAGACTTGTGACGTCACACTTTCACGGTCTATTGAGATCAAGAGACCGTGAAAGTGTGACGTCTGATAATATTATATCCAATGACTTAATAAAAAAACAATAAATCGTGCGTGATTCGGATCGCAGTAAAGTAACTACGATCATGAGGAAGTTCATACGCCGACTCGCACTTGGCCGATTTTCGGTGTGACCACAACCTTTTTTGACTGTCTGCCTGCTGCGACCACACGTCTAGATAAACAAATTAGAACTGTCTGCAGTTTGCCTGCATAGTACTGTGAATAGCCTTTTGCCAAGTAGCTGGTTGAAAATAGACATGTGAACTGATACTGTATATGTATTGTAATTTTTTTTATCAAATTTAGCACAGCAATAGACCGCAAGCGACAATACTGCATTATACACATATGAATCTTACTGTAAACATAAATTCCTGAAGTACCTACATACCAGGAGGGTTACTCTTGACACTGGATTCCAATTTAAAATTGGGATTGGGTTCGAAAATGTACAATTGGCACTCTTGAACGCAACACCAGCGCACGATTTACCCGAATATGGCGGAATTTTTAGTAACTAACTGAAATGGAGTATTTACGATCGCTAGTTCGTAAATATTCTATTTCATTTAGTTGAGTGAGTTAGAGTTCCAATATCTTCTAGATTGGAATTGAAATTGTATAGAGTTTGAGATTGGAATTGATTTCAAGAGTAGGCCTACAGGGCAGTCTGCAGCAGTCAACAACCGTGTACTGCATACACATACCCGATAATGCAAACAATCCTAGCGGTTGAGATCTGAGACGGGTTGTCTGCCTACCAAACACAGTCACGAAATATCTTTCCACTACCAATTTTAATAGCGTAAACTGTTGTATCTATTATTTATCTGCATTAAGTACATTACGACAAAACAAAAACACCATTAACATCGGACTTAAAGACTTAGATGTAGGTAATTTGAAAAATAAAACTAACAAGATTTACTAGTCCTAGTACCAACAAAAATCTGAGCTTAGAATAAAATTCATTATGATTCGCATTTATGTAAGCTTCATAAGGTATGAGCATTTCTAAAATTCCTATTTAATAAATTGTTGATACTGCGGTAGTTGTTAAAATTGGGCATTTTTCTCGGGGACTGTGTTCGGAAATTATAACTTAGTAAAAGACTGTCAATTACTTTTTTAATCGCCTAACGGCCAATTTCAATATGCAATCTCAATCTGTATTGTCAGATCGAACCAGAAAATAAACCAATCAAACTATGTCATTTGTAGGCGTGGCAATCAAACTTAATTCTTACTGGTTCACTTTTCGGAATAGGGATACTCTTCATACTCGATTCCAATTTAACATTGGGATTGGGTTCGAAAACTGTACAATTGGCACTCTTAAACACAACACCAGCGCACGATTTAACTGAATACGCCAGAATTAATTTAGTAACTAAATGAAATAGAGTATTTACGATCGCTAGTTCGTAAATATTATTTTTATTTAGTTGAGTGAGTTAGAGTTCCAATATCTTCAAGATTGGAATTGAAACTGTATCGAGTTCAAGATTGGAATTGACTTCAAGAGCAGGCCTACTGCAGTCGGATTAAGATCGTTTATTGAAATTGGTCGTAAATGACGAACAGGTGCCTGTCTAAACAGTAGCAACACCATCAAGACATTTCAATTGCAGTGTAGGCAAAGGTATAAGCGTCCAATTATTTTTTTATTTACGAGTCGTCCTACAAATAAATCGATGGTTGAAATAAATTCATCAGACGCCATTTATGTACCTACATACGCCCTTTTTGACACTTAATCAATTTTTCCAATACTATGCCTTGATATAGAACACAAGCCCCAAATGCCCAAACCTCTAGTAAATTGTGTGAATATTACGGAACGATTATTAGACCAAAAATATATGGCCTATGAACGTAACTGTAATGGTGCTATAGTCATGTAGATATTGATCTCATATCAGAATGTGAGATGTGAATGTAACGCGGACTTGTTGCTAATTATGTATAGTTAAGCCTGGAATACACTTCGTGGAACAAGGTTAATGTTTTTGCTATTTTAAAACCGATTTAAAAAAAGGTAGTTGCTCAATGGGGTAGTTAGCACGTTTTATTATTAATCAACAAGTTAGATTACCTAAAACATACAGTTGAAAGAATTTTATGAATCGGAGCAAAAATAAGTGAATTAGACGCTACTCAAATGTCAAATGACAGTAAAATGATGGATGATATGAGCCGTGACGTCACCTCTAAGAATGGCCATTACTTTGCCGTCGTGCGAGGGAGATAGTGAGATATTCCCACTAGGCACCCATTTTTGCTCATACCAATATTTAAAATAAATATGACCTCATTTTTAAGCAATTTTGATTCTATTTTCGCAATAGTTTGTTTTGCATTTTATATTCGGTTGCATATTGAATAATATACAAAATTAAACACAGGAATTCCTATCCCTATTCGAATATGGTTTGCAAAATATGATGTTAACACTGCCAGTTAAACTAGCCCGGCAAATGTTAAATAAGAACGATGATTAATTTATGAGTTTGTCGACTCTATTTTGAACATATACGAAAAAAGATTTAACTTATCATGTTTTTGCCATTACGGAGCATGTGTATTCCAGGCTTTATAGAAATTCAGCGGTAAAATGAGTCGGTTGTGTTTACCTAATGTTGAAATGAAATGAAAATTATTCTTAGTACTTATAGAGAAATAAATGATTATTTAATATTATTAATTGTTGTATTATTTCTGGTCTTATAATGTTACTAGCTGTTGCTCGCGGCTCCGCCCGCGTGGAGGTCATGTTTGGGAGAAAAAGTATACAATACAAAATACCAATATTCATGCGTTTAACTTAAAAATGACGGATTTTCATACAAACTTTCATCCCCTATTTTACCCCCTTAGGGGTGGTATTTCCAAAAACCCTTCCTTAGTGGATGCCTACGTGATAAAAGGTACCTACTGTCAAAATTTCAAGTCTCTAACCCCAGCCGTTTAGGCTGTGCGTTGATCGATCAGTCAGTCAGTCAGTTTCTTCTTTTATATATACAGATTTGAAACCATTTAAAAATAACAAACCGTGTAACCGGAGCATACCGAAAAATTTTGGAGTTAGTTGTACTACTGTCTCCAAAATTCTCTATTAAAATAAAGTTATAATTGCGCATTGAAATCATCGAATCGAAATAAACATTAATCTTCAAGCTTATTTGCAACTAATTTATACTATCAATAGTATTATTCGCAGGATGTACCTTAGGGAAGATCTGGCACAGGTGTTTGCGACCTACGTACTCCTGCGGTTTCCTCAGAATGTGACCATACCACCTTAAACGAAATTTGTTTAGATTATCCGCCACGTCACAGATTTCAATGCAGATGCATATACGATCTGGAGGGTTACTTATGACACTCGATTCCATTTACAAATTGGGGTTGGGTTCGAAAACTGTACAATTGGCACTCTTGTACGCAACACCAGCGCACGATTTAACTGAATACGGCGGATTTTTTAGTCACTAAATGAAATAGAGTATTTACGATCGCTAGTTCGTAAATATTCTATTTCATTTAGTTGAGTAACTTAGAGTTCCAACATCTTCTAGATTCGAATTGAAATTGGATCGAGTTCGAGATTTGAATTTATTTCAAGAGTAGGCCTACTGATCTTGTAACACTTTAATGCACCTGTTACATTAGATAATAATTTATTATCTAATTGATATCTCGGTAATACCTAATATCCCGGGCACTTTAAACCTTATCTGCTAATAAGATAAGGTTAAAAAGACCAACGCTAACACCGTAGTTACGAATCAAAGATATCAAATATTGAAACATAAGGAAACCATTGTATCAAATATTATAAGTAAAAAGAATAATGTAAACAAGTATTTGGTTACTATATCTTTATTAAAAATCTATATATTAATACTTTATGTAGTTTGGACTAGATGTACCGGAAATTGTGGCAGATATTCTCTCTTCTCTGAAACTTTGGTTTTGTTCCTGAAAAAAAAAAATCGTAAAGTAGCTAATCTCACATACAAACAGCGAAAGCGATTACTTGGACCTGTATTTGACAGAACTTAACTTGGTATTGTGCGTATTAGTGAGGAAATAAAGCAAACACTTGCAAATAGACCAAGTGAAATGCCACCATTAACATGGGGCCAATGAACTTTACACAAAATACCCTATCATAATTTCTGAATTGTTTTGTGCATAAAGAATACTTCTGTAATTAGGTTGGAATTGTGTACAATGAATTATCTTCTATATTATTTATACTCTTTATTGTACACTAAAATACATAAAAGTAGGAAAACAAAAATTATTTAAAGTACAATTGGCGGAAACAAATTATAACGAATATTATTTTTGTTTTAATTAATTACTTAGTATTTTTTCGATGCATGTTTTGTTACTAATTACAATTACTACAGAATATTTGTGTTTTGACTACCTAGGAACATACTAAATGCACAAAATCTTTTAGACTTTAGACTTACTCGACTTTCTTTTTTCTCTTTGGTATTTCTTGAATATCAATAGGGTCTGTGGTAATCACGACGGGTCTGACAGACCCAAAGAAATCTGTAATGGGCACTTTACTAGGGTCTCGGTTGAATAAGTCTCGTCGAACGCCTACTGTTGATAGACATGCGCTTTTCGGACACACTGCTAACTGCAATAAAAAAATTGTCATTCTCAATATGATGTTCAAGAAAACACGTAATTTTAGTAAATATGTTTATTCATATTTGCCCGGTATGGCGATAGGCTCGCCCCCTATCACATTATGGGACCGAAATACGGCGAAAAGTGGGTGTACTAGTTACACCTCTGCCTACCCCTTCGGGGATTACAGGCGAGAGTGTATGTGAGTGTATGTTTATTCATCTATGTAGCTGATACAGAGACAATTATTTACTAACTAGCCATTTTAATTATACTTTTTACCTAAAAAGCGTCAAACTTGTACCTGGTAGTAGTATATAATACACAATAATTAATTACACATTTCTGGTTTTCTTGAATAAATAAAGAAAACAAATATTCGTGGATAAGGCAAACATTTATTTTGCTGCGGGGATTGAACCCGCGGCCTCTCGTTTCGCAGCCAGCAGCAACATACCCGTTGCGCTACGGAGCTATCACTGTCAATTAATCACACAAACCAAAATATTTAAAATTTTAGTTAATTATACAGTGGGATTCAAAATGATCTTTAATTTTCGGTGAACGAAAAATATCCATAAAAATGGTGGAATGACAATCTGTCAAACTGTGACAAAATAATATTATGTCATCATATTATTTTGTAGTTGTTTATTTTCTAACAGCTACCTTGAAAATTGTGTTCTTTTAGATTAATATTCATACAAATCAGTAGGATTTTTAATGTCAATCATGTTAATGAATAAAGACAGATTTAGTACTGTATTTTGTATGTAAAATAGTAATGAAAAAGTACAACTTACAAATTCTGACATAGTTCTTTTGCTGTTAGGGTGTACATTTTCCAAAAACTCAAGCACATAGTATGTGTATCTGTCAATGATGTAGACACCAATGGCTGAATCAACATGATGCTGAAATTTTAATAAAAAATAAGTAGGTACTTCACAAGACAAAAAAATTGAATGTAATAGTAATTTGTTAATTAATTGTTGAATTTGCTTTGAAGCAAATATTAAAACACATGTGTTCCTGGAGCCCATTCCATTTCCAGAATATTCTAATAAATTGACAAATAAAAGTCATCCATATGACTACTCTACTCACATATTTAAATTTTTTTTTACATAACAATAAAAATGTAAAATTTTATTCATCTATTCTAATTTTATGAAACTCCAATTCTAACCAAAACTTTTTAAAAAGAAATTATATGTAATAATTTAGTTACTCCTTAATACTTACAGAAAGGGAATCTTCTCCAACAAGACTACTAGCTGTTGCCAATATATTTGGAGAGTAAAACTTCTCATACATTGATGAAGCTTGGCATGTATCTATTATGAAGAATATTTCATTGTATCTGTAATTGATAATGTCCAATTAGTGGCACAGTAAGCCTGTTGGTAGCCTAAAGTGGAAAAATTAAATATGATTCAGTAATTTTTTTACTCTATCACACATTCAGATTCCAGTTTCACTAGAGAAGAATGGGCAAGAAACTCTAGTGGTTCACTTTTTGAACAATGGTTAACAATATTTATTAGATTAGAGCAGCTCAATGTATGTTAATTAAGTAGTCGTATTGATACTATTAGTAACTATCTTCTGCTTCCCTTTATTTTTCAACTCTTATTCGTCCAATTATTGTATCGAGTAGAGAGAGACAATCTATCCCCCGCTACTCAACACATTCATGCCAGCCTGCTTCTTGACACTACACCATGGGCAAAAAGGTGAAGAAGCGGTCTTATGTGTAGCAACCATAAAACTAATATAATTATAAATTCACCTTTTTTTCTGCCACATCTGTTCCAAGGCATCAGCCAACTCTTGGCTAGTGACCTCCTCAGAATCCTGGAATTTTAGGAACCCATCACCCCCATGCCCAGTGAGATAAATCAGTATGTTGCTACCCTCGTCTGTGAGCAGACGTTTTGATCTAGGTGTGTCTGGTGGTACACGGCCTGTTAACAGACGCACAAAGTTTTCTACTGATACCTGAAATAAAAGAATTATTTATGTTATAATCTGACACCTTATAATCCACTAGTTTAATTGTTAGTTATCTATAATAATGTGGTAAGACAAAATCCTTCAGAGCCCTTTTGCCTTACTGTAGGGTTACCAATCCTTAATTGATTTAGACAAACCAGGACAATTCAGTTTGAGAACGGGACCTGTCTTTGTTTTAAAACAGCACTGACAGCGTAAACATTTGGGAACTGTGAAGTGGCCCATAACAAAGGATTGCAAAAGTGGTGTGAGAATTGTATACACAGGACCTCATGAGGGCGCTTTAAAAACCCAAGATGCCATTTAAAAACCAGGACATGTTCTGGGAAAACAGGACGGTTGACAACTCTACCTTACTCAAGTATAACACATGCCCCTAACTGACCTCATATCCTCTATAGTCCACTTCCACATCATCTCCATACACATTGATCTGTTCATGAGCATTGTTGAATATAGTCGCCGGACGCGGGTTCCTCGGATTACACGCCATGTCGTCCGAAATCATGAGAATGATTTGACTGTCTGGAATACCTAATCTCTTAACACTCCTGTAAATTGATAACACGTTTGCGACATGCCGATAATTGAACCAAAACCGCGATGTATCCACTAACACCGCCCAGTTGTTTGTGTGATTCGATTTCTGGAATTTTTCAGGTATCTGGAATATATTATTATCAATGAAAACAGGTGCAAAACTTTAGATTTGTGGTTATTAGCCTGTTTTTAACATAAATTCACCTCTATTCCTAGTGTGCAGGACAAACTTAGCGCTAATAAAGAGATTATTAAATACATTCTAATGGCTAATTTAATTTTTACAAGTTAGGCATAAAATTTATATTTATGAATTATGTCCCAAAGAAAATATTAGTACTACACACTGACGTCTATTATATACTACAGGATTCAGGAAAAACCATTATCATGAAAATGACATTTGTCAAATATGATGTCAGATTTGACAGTGTAATTCATTTTTTAAATGCTCAGAAGAAAGGTTATAGCCACTTGATCATACCGCCGAGTCACATGGAAAAACAGTGTCCAGTAATGGTGCCTGCAACTGTATATAGGGATGTCCTTTCAAGCGCTTTGCGCGAATATTTAGCTGGGTGTGGCACTGTTTTCAGATATTGTCTGCATGTACTGATTGTTAATGTTCTGAGGGGAAGTCATGACCTTAGCTGGATCAAGAGTAAATGTAGTGTTGTTGGGCTAGGATCAATTACCGGCTGGTCCAATCCTCTTTTAGCCAGCCATTCAGCCGCGTCGTTTCCTAGATAACCACAGTGCCTCTTTGAGTGAATTGTTTTTAGGATCCATAAATGTTATGGCAAAGTGACCACACTGCTACTACCTACCTACTACCTGATGGTAAGCGCAGTGCCGTCCAATTAGAGTATCGAGTAGTGAGAGACGATCTATCTCCCGCTACTCAACACAATTTGCCGGCCTGCTGTACACTACGCCATGGGCTAGAAGGTGAAGAAGCAGTCGAGGGTCTAGTGTCAGAGTACTCAGAGGACTGCAGCACGGCCAAACATCGTACCCTAACTCTGGACCCCCGACAAAAACCGGATGTACCCTGGCTGATCCCGGAACGCGACACACTTGCGTGTGCCACTATGGCGGGTTTTACACCCTGTGTACGGTTGTCGCTATCCTGGCGAATATGAATATCCTACAACCACCGGGTCCATATTTGAAAAGATTTATAAATATTTTCATTTGAGTGCCTTGGTAGCGCAGTTGTAATTGTGCGTGCGTTACGACTGAGCTGTGCTGTACGGTCTCGGATTCGATGACCAGGCCGGGTAAAGTAATATTAGGTTTTTCTATTTTGAAATACTCAGTATCAGCCCGGAATCTGGAATAGAGTTCGGTATGGCGATAGACTCACCCCGTATGACATTATGGGACTGTAATAAATTTGGCCAAAATTGGGTGTACTGGTTACACCTCTGCCTACCCTTCGGGGATTAAAGGCGTCAGTTTATATGTATTATTTTTTATTAACCAACACAGGAACCAAACTCAGGAGCGCATTGGTTACACAGTGCACAGTGTTGTATACATAATATAACGGCTAGATGTCCATTACTAATACCACTATTTTTTAATGTGTAAATCTATGTAATATCAATTTTCTATAAAGTGAAACGGAATTCATCTGTCATACTTGGTACCAAAAAGGTTGTCAAATGGAAAATGGAAATTAATGTCAAGTTTAACAACGTAAACAGAAGTTTATGTAGGTACCTACCTAATTTCTAATTTTTTATTATTTAACAATGAGCATCCGTAATCCGAATACACTGATGAGCATTCCCGATGAACAATTTGATTATTTATTCAAAATCGTTCTCATCGGTGATTGCGGTACTGGCAAAACATGCATCGTTCAGCGTTTGAAATCCGGGAATTTCATAGAAAGGCATGGAAATACTATAGGCGTAGACTTTTCAATGAAAACATTGGTAGTCGATGGAAAGAAAGTCAAGGTTAGTACAGTTATCTCATAAGATTTGAATACTGCGCGATGTTTTATATGAAATTTATTTAATATATTATTAATATTAGCTTCAGATTTGGGACACAGCGGGTCAGGAGCGTTTCAGGACAATTACCCAGAGTTATTATCGCTCGGCTAATGGAGTAATCATTGGTATGTTGCAATTTAACACCCACAAAATCCACCTATTTCTATGTCATTTGATATTAATTGTGAGTCATCCCTAATAAGCAAGTGTAATATAACAATTTACTAAATATACTGATATTGCAATATTAATATGTGGCTTAAAACATGTTGATTACTAAAATATTATCCTTGACTACTTTTTTAATGTACTTCTAGCATCATTCATTTTATATTATAATATGTAGTTATTCTCTTTCTTTCTTTTAAATTATGAGATTCAGATATTCACAATAATATGGACTATTATGAACACTAACATGTATTAATACTGCCTCAGTGGCGCAGTAGGCGAGTAGCCGGCTGTGAAATGAGAGGCCGTGGGTTCGATTCCCACACCGGGACAAATGTTTGTGTGACATACAGACATTTGTGTCCGGGGTCTGGGTGTTGTGAGACCGAAAGTCTCTCGTAGTCCCTGATACCCACAACACAAGACTCGTATCTTAGTGTGTGAGTATTTTAGTGGGTGTTATTATGAATCTCCCTTGTTATGAAGAATATCTTGAGGAGCCAGTCTCTTTAACCTTTGGAATGTTTGGTTTGGGCGTTGCAACATAACATTTCTAGCAAGTCGGTTGGGGTGATTTTGTATTCGTTTGGAATCGGTCTGAAATCTACATATTATAATACCATAATACTCTTTAAGTAAACTCTATTGTTTATTAATTTGCAGTGTATGATATAACAAAGAGATCAACATTTTTGTCATTACAAAAATGGATTGAAGAAGTGAGGAGGTACACATCATCAAATGTTATAGTTTCCCTGATTGGCAACAAGTGTGATTTGACTGATCAAAGAGAGGTGGAGCCTGACGAACCAAAGTCTTTCTGCCGCTATGTCCCTGAGATTATGTTCGTAATGGAAACATCTGCTAAGGACAACACTAATGTTGAGGATACATTCCGTAGTTTGGCAACAGAGTTAAAGGTATGTTCAATGGGTCACATAGAATAGCTGTATGGCTTAATATGAAATTTCATTTGAATGGTTTGGTTTTGGTTTTAACAAATTCAAAGTAAAGTTCAAGTTTTTATTTTGTGCTTAGACAACCAGTTGATACTTTATTAGGCACCTTAAAAGTCATAATAGTCATTTAGGTGTCACTATGAAAATGCTAAGAAAATTTCCTAATTTTTATTGTATAACTTTACTATAAGTTGCTGATTGCCAACTCTATATTATTATGTAGTACTAATTAAAGCCCCACATGCAGATGTGGTTTCATAATTCAGTAAACTATACCTAGATAAATGTAGTATATTTTAAACTTGCAGTCCTTCAGTATAATAAAAGACATTGATTTTATTGATGTTGTATTTATACAGTTCTATTATTGGCCAGGGTCAAATGCACTGTGAAAATTGTCTTGTCTATACATAATTAAAATTTTGTGATTCACCTTGATTCTTTTCATGCAGACCATTATGTTATTTGAATTTTAACAGCAAATATGGTTACCTCATATTCATAATGTATTTAATATATTATTGATTTACTTGAAATAGAACAGCTTCATATTGTCATTGGCGTGTGTCGTAAATCCATAAGCCAATTAGAGATCAATGTAGACTGAACTAGTGCAGTAAAAACGGTTTTTGTCTGATATGCATTTATTTACGTACTAGATAAATAACATATAAATTATATAATATTAAAATACTGTTAACTTTTTACCGAAATAGCCTTGCGTTTGACCACTATCTCGCCTGATGGTAAGTGATGATGTGGTCTACGGTGGAGCATGCTTGCCTAGAAGATACCTATTCAGTATTGACTTGAAGATACCCAGGTTATAGTTTTCGGGAAATATAGACTCTGGCAAAGAGTTCCACTCTCTAGCAGTGCACATGATGAATGTACTAGCAAAACGCTTCGGTGGAATATCAACCATGTATTGATGACGCTTCGCCGAGTCTCTTGTCGTCTCTATATTTGAAGTTATCCTCAAAATACCTCATACTTTTCTTTGTAATTATTATGAATGGAGGCATAAATAGTCCAACTATTTTTCTTTTAAAACAAATTTTGTATAAGTAATTCAAAAAATTTGCTATTTTAGTTCTTAGTTGTTACTGTGTTTATCAAATTTAAATCAAAACAGTTCAGCAAAATTCCTGGAATACTCAAGTTTCATAGTAGTATAAATGCATGCCAATATTCACTGAAAAATGCTTGCATTACAAAAATTGCAATTTATTAATATTTACAATCACCATGTTGGTCAAGAAATATGACTAGGCGAAAATAGCAGGGCCTCTTGATTTTATTACTGCAAATACAACAGAAATTAGGTATTAGGTTTGATGTTTTAGGTTTTTAGCTTGTAGTTGTTTATACTTACTGCCAGTTTCAATACATAATCTTAATCTTGGACTACAAAAGGTTTTCAGAAATGAGCCAATAAGAATATAGTTTCAATGCCACACCATTATTTGATTGGTTTATTTTCAGGATTAATCTGTACATGTTTGATATTGTTTATTGAAATTGGCTGTTTGGTATTTGTATTCATTTAAATACAACAACAAGGCTGTCATTCATGTCTGTGAAGTAACAGCAATATATAAATTGCACATGTTTTTTTTCAGAGGCAACATGACAGCAGCGAAGGCCCACCTGCAGAATGCGATTCAGTGGTGCTCGGCGACAGTCATTCAGTTAGTAGATGTCAACCTTGCCGTTCATCTTAATCCATTGTTCAATATAGGTAATTTGACCAAACATTTTCATAAATATACATATTCAAGGTTGCTATGATGGTCACAAATGCTAATGTCCACTTGTGATATTCACTAACCAAGGTAACTTATTAATCTCAAATCATAAAATAAATCTAATTAAATAGTTATATGTTGTAACTAGTTTATATTATCCTTAAATGTGAAAAGAATCAATTATTGCCTATCTAATGTCAATAAATCCTAAGGTATTACAAGTGGACCTTTACTTCACAAATGTGTTTGCAAATGTGCCTTTAGTGTGAAACAGCCACTGTGTAACCAAGTCATGCGTTAACATTTTATTGAGTGTAACAAAGCATAAAATGCAATAAATAAAGTATGCATTACGTCAGCCCAATAAAGAATACTGTTAATTTCAGGACTTTATTTTTAATAAGCTTCATTTGTTATAGAAAACGTTTCTATTACACATTATTACATTTCGTATGCATTTTACAAAAAATCTTGTGGCCTATTACTCGGTTTCTCACGAACATGGCTTTAAATCTTAAGCTTAAGTATGTGAACTAATCTCATTGTTAATTTTAGTGGTTTATTATAAAATCAGTTTCGATAATGTAAATATTATATAACTCGTACCACCTCATCGAGACTGATTTACGCCATATAATTAGTATTTGTTATTGTACGTCTTTATCCTATAGTCATATTTGTGTATTTCACAGCAAATTGGCAAAGTAAATACCAGATATGGTAATGATATTTTATTTCAATACTCCAAACTTAAAATAAAAAAAAAATTGCTATTTATAAGCAATTAATACTCTAATATTTGAGTAAGCGTGGCTTTAGTAACAGTAGTCTGTTGAAAATTAAAACTTTTGGATTTGCACTTATACTTGCATTACTTACAAGTAATTGCAAAGTATTCTTATTTGCTGATGAGGATCGTAAAATTAAATTAAATTTAAATGAAATTGAAAATATTGTTTTTAGATTTTTATAATTTTCTTTCTAATATTACTACTTGATATATGGCTCATCGAACAAGCGGAGATTTTCTGTGTGAAAGATAAAAATATTAACACAATGTTTTTCTAAACAGTTACTCACTTTAGACTTATATTTCTACATTTTTCTACATTATTTGCAGAAATCTAATGATACTTGTACAGTAGACAATTTCATAGCTCTCCTATTTAGAAGTATATTATTTGACGGAATTGCAACTATGGCGTCCAAAGTGTATATATTTCTTTATTGTAGATAATAGTGAAATATACCTAATTTTTGTTATATAGTGTTAAAATATACCATTCAGTTACAATTGGGGTTACAAAGCATCCTGATATCGACAGACGTTCCTGAACTATTATTTACTAAAGATTTTTTAAAGGTAGGCAGCAGCTTTGCTGTGCCCTGGCATTGCAGAAGTCTATGGGCGGCGGTGACTACTTACCATCAGGTGGCCCGTCTGCTTGTCTGCCTATCAAGGCACTAAAAAAAAAGTTTATATTTTATAGCAGTTTTCTTTATGAAATAACAATTTGGCTCTTCATTATCGAAAATAAAGGATTGTATAATAATTTTATTCACACAATTCTGTCTATGATGTTAATTCTTTAAAATGGTCTTTAGATGATTTTTTTTTCCATGTAATACAGGCTTTATGGTAACCCCATTCGGAGCATAATCTTAGCGTCTCAATATATATGTGGTGCTATGTTTTTTTCAGTAATTGTCTTTGATTTGCAGTCATAGAATAACATTTTAATATAATACACAGTATGAAATTATGTTCGGAGGCTTGTCAATCATTATTTTTCATTAGTATTTTTACTTCAAGTAGATAGATGGAATCTCTATTAAATCGTAATTCATATTTTATGTAAGAACTACTATCTGTGTTATTGTGATATTGACATAAAAATATTAAATATACTTTGGGTTTAGCAAATGAAACAACAATTTATTTTTATCTCATTTATTACGTAAGACACCTACTTATGTTTTAATTTATAATAAAGGTACTGTTCTTCATTGAAATAAATGTTATGAATAATTTTCGTTATATTATTTTAAAAGAAATGAACGCTGTTATTTTTTGTGTCACTTATGATAATGTCTAACTGTTTCGTCACGTGTATGCCTGATATCCATCCAAACTTTCCCGGTTGGTTACCCCAGCCACCGAATACTCTGACTAGTTGCCCTGTGGGCTTAAAAACTTGCACCCTACAATTGCCTGAGTCTCCTACTAGTATGTACCCCATTGGGTCAACGGCGAGCACTTCAGGCTGCCTGAATTGTCCTTTTCTTTGCCCCATGGACCCAAACTCGATTATTTTACCCTTATCGTGTTTATTGTATATTTTGACTCTGCGATTCCCGCTGTCTAGTATTACAACGCGGTCGGCTGTTACTGCGACAGCGGTGGGGGTGTTTAATTCAGTGCAAGTAACTTCTTTAGTTTCCCAAACAGTTGCCGTGTGGTTTGGCTGATGTTTCACCACTACGCCTATTTGGTCGACGAATTTGCCGTCAGGTTGGATTATCTGAAATGAAGATTTTATATACGATGTAAACATATTCAAAACGAAGCAGTTTATCGCGACTTAATATTCAATTTGTAGGGTCCGGGCGTCACTTATACGGGGTCTAGTTGAAAACCAGCGCTAAGCATACTTCCTAGCCTAATGCTGAACTAGAACCCATTCAGCATTTTATGAGACACACTCTACCCGCTACCCTTTTTTATATTTTGCTTTTGTAGCCTCAATTTTTTTTGTTATCAGTATTTCTGTTTGTGTTGTGTCTCTTTATGTGCTGAATAAATGTTTTTCTTTCTTTCTTTTACTTATCTAGTAAGTAAGAAAAGGTATAGAGATTACTTATATTTTTCTCTCCTATAATAGATGGCGTTGCAGAATCAACGAGGCTTAATTTATTTATTTATTTTTACTCTTTATTGTACATTAAAATACATGAAAAATAGCAGAAAAAAATTATTTAAAGTACAATTGGCGGTTTTATCGCTCTCGGCGATAAGTATATATATACCTAGTCAGGTCATAAATTCTGTCACATGTTTAATATAAAATAATTGAAACAAGTTTATTCCTTATGTAACCATTTATATACCAAAATGAACTTAACAAAATATAGATTCTTATGACACTAAAGTTTATTCAAAATGATCTCCGTGATTTTGAATACAGGCCTTCAATCTGCGCGGCCAGTTGTCTATCGCAGCACGAACGAGGTCCATGTCAATATCGGCGGCTGTCTTAATCAAGGATGTCTTGAGTGACTCCAAATTGGGATGAGGCTTTGAGCACGCCTTTTCCTCCAAGTGTTGCCATATCTTGTAATCTAACGGATTCAAATCTGGACTGGAGGAGGGCCAGTCTTCGTGCCGGATGAAGTCGATTTCACGCGCCGCCAGCCAGTCTTGTGTGCTCTTCGCTCTATGAGCTGGCGCCGAATCTTGTTGGAATACCCAGTGCCTGTTATTGAACATGGTATGAGAAACAGGTTCCACAAGGTTCGTCAGGACTGTATTTTGATACACAACTGCATTCGTTTTTACACCTTTCTCACAAAAATGTACCTCTGTTAAGCCCCAATAAGAAACTCCCAACCATACCATGAGCGAGGATGGAAAATGACCTCGTTGGACACGCGGAATACGGTTGCTCGCTTCTTCACTACTGTGTGCGTACACCTTATCATTTTGTTTGTTGTAGCTCTCTTCTACGGTAAAAAATTTTTCATCTAAAAAAAGAATTTCCCGATATTTTTTTCCCGCATACCGCTTCAACAAAGCGCGGCATCTCTTCAGTCTCAGGTCCATTAGACGAGCATTCAAACGATGTCCTGTTTTTCTTCGATATGCCCAAAGCCCTAAGTCTTCATTTAACACCCTTTTCACCGTGGTTCTGCTTAACCCCATCTGAAGGGCCAACAGTTTCTGCTTACGTTTGGGATTTCTTTGAATTCGCGCCTTCACAGCTTTTATCACTGCTGGAGTCCTAACAGACCGAGGGCGACCACTTCTTGACCTGTCATCTACACTAGAGTCTTCATTGTATCGTTTGATGGTACGATAAACGAATCTTTTGGTTATATTCAAATTTTTCAGTATGTCAAAAATTTTAATTGGCGCGTAACCGCAACGATGCAACGCAATTACTGCAACACGGTCTTCTTTAAGCGTCCACTCCATATTTAAAAATGAGTAAAATTCTAAAAAGTATACATTTTTATTTTCATGAACAATTTGAAATTCGAATTCAATAAACTTTTTTGTGGCCAGCATTCTAAAATAAAAGTTTTTACTGTGTGACAATACTTATGACCTGACTGTGTATATAATTTTGTTGTTTATTAAAGATTTGAAAATAAACAAAATCAAACAGCCAGCTCCGCTAGTACTAAGCGAATGACTCAAAATTTTGCATTACAGTGGTAGAGTAACCCTGTAGACAGTATTGTCAACAGCATAAATGGGTCGGCTCAACCGGGTTTTTATCATTATGTCACAGAAATCCGATATAGAGTAACCGTTTGCTGCTACGTTTCATACGTCCCTTTACCAATCCCCGTTCTTTTTCTTTAAGGTCAGAATCATTGTATATTCCCACTATTGTACAGTTATAGACACGTGGCATGCATTTGTCGATAACTAGCAGTGAAATTCGGCAACTCTCTGGTAATGGATTTATCCCACAACGACATTATTCAAATAGAAATATAAGGAGAACTTGAAAAGTTCTCATGAAAGTTAGCACTGCACTCATAATATTATTCGGATATTGTAAGTGTTCATGGGCAAAGGAGATCACTTACCATCTAGTGACTCACTTAGCATCTTGTAACTCACTTATCATCTTGTGACTCATTTACCATCTGGTGACTCACTTACCATCTGGTGATTCACTCACCACCTGGGGTCTCACTTGCTCATTTGCCGATCCCTAGATATTTTTTACTTCTTTTTTTATTCTTATAGCATTGCGTTCTCACCTGTACTCTATCGTTTCCTGTATCAGCTATATAAATGTGGTGATTAGTGTTATCTGTCGCGACACCTTCAGGTGATCTGAACATGCCGACCCTACTTCCTTTCTGTCCTATGCATCTGAGGTACTCACCCTCCTTGGAAAACACGTGGACGCAGTGCTTCCATTTATCTGTAAAAGAATAATATTATAAAAATTAAATGTCATATCAATATAATAGATGAGTGGGGTGTAAGGTATTCAGAGTAATGTATGAAGTGCTTCTGCGGAGAAGATGACAATGATAATAATAATATTCTAGTCACTATTTTATTATTGAAATAAATCTACAAGCGGTCGAATCATGAAATTTTATAAAGATTTTCTACTTTTCCCGGGATCTGATTCACAGCAACATGATGTTTTTCTCTGGTCCGGGAAAAAACCGGGCAATATCATAATATATAACATCAAAATATGTTGATGTCATATCGGTTGGTATTCTACAGTCTACTACATAATATGTCTTGCCAAATTAAATCGACGATTCGGATGCGGGGCGTGGTATAACTTTTTAAAGCTATCTAGAGAAATGGCGCCAAGAAATGATTTCATCACTTGCATAACATAAGAAAATATACTTTGCATGCTCTCTGGTCCTTTAAATCCGAGCATCTCAAACAACATTGGAGGATAGCCAAATCCACTTTCGACATTTACTCATATGATAATATTATTAAAGTGCTCACTGTTTAGAAAGTTAAAGATTTTAAGGATAATGGACGCGTAAGTAATAAATTTAATAATAATACTAGCCCTGTATTAAACATTGTCCCACTGCTGGGCACGGGCCTCCTCTACTAATGAGAAGGGTTAGGCCTTAGTCCACCACGCTGGCCTAATGCGGTTTGGTAGTCTACACATACCTTCGAAATTCGTATAAGAATTCTCAGATATGCAGGTTTCCTCACGATGTTTTTCTTCACCGTTACAGCAAGCGATAATTAACATTTAATACACACATAACTTTAGAAAAATCAGAGGTGTATGCCACTTGGGTTTCGAACATACGACTTTCGTCTTGGCAGTCCGAACCGCAACCAACCAGGCTATCGCTGCTTATCTAAGTAATAAATTTGGTATAATAAAATAAATAAAACGTTTTTTTTTTTTTTTATACCACGTTGGTGGCAAACAAGCTTACGGCCCGCCTGATGGTAAGCGGTTACCGTAGCCTATGGACGCCTGCAACACCAGGAGTACCACATGCGCGTTGCCGACCCTTCAAAAACCTATTTACTCCCTTCTTGAAGAACCCCATACTGTAGTCCCCTTCGAAAACCTTGGCAGGGAGCTCATTCCACATTCGGAGCGTTCGCGGGAGGAAATTCCTCTGAAACCGCGCTGTGCGCGACCATTTAGGTTCCAAAGTGTGAGGATGAACTCCCTGTCGATGGCGAGCGGTGCGATGGTAGAAAGTGGCCGTGGGCATCATGTCAAACAATTCCTCGGAACACAACCCATTATACAAACGGTAGAACACACACAAGGAGGCTATGTTTTTTCATCTAAGTATAAAAAAAAACGTTACTACCCTAAGGATTATTGCATAGTTATAAAAAGTATGTGGTTTATAAAAAAAGGGAATCATTTATTTACACAAAAACAATCTAGAGTGTATGTAGTATCTAGAGTGGACACATTATATTAGATTATAAAAGTTTTTGCTAGTATGTCAAAGACCACCGATAATAATCTTAAAGAATCACAAAAAATCCTAAACTAAAAATTAAAATATATGGTCACCCCATAGTCAAATTTAAACCTACCTGTAACGTAAATTTCTTCTAAACTCTTCATAAATGCGATCTGTACTGGGCATAGCATGTCATTATGTGAGAGACGGGTGACTATCTTTGCCTGTGTACGTTCAACTACCAACACGCTGTGGCTGTCCATACCGCAGATGTAAAGGTGGTTGTCCCATGGACTTAGACCGACCCCGCAAGGACGGGAGGTCTTCCGCCATACGTAATGTGGGATGAAGTTACGAGACCTGAAATATAAATATAAAAGGCTCATTATTGCCTAAAAATATTCGGGACATCTAATTATTATTACTTTTAGTTAGACTGCCTCGGTGGCGCAGTTCTAATTTCCCATGTGTTACGACTGTTGTGCTAAGGTCTCGGGTTCGATCCCCGGGTCGGGTAAAGTGATATTTGGCTTTTCTATCTAGAAATTCTCAGTATCAGCTCGGAGTCTGGAATATGTGCCCGGTATGGTGATAGGCTCCCTCCTATCACATTAAGGGACCGAAATTCGACGAAAAGTGGGTGTACTGGTTACACATACCCCATCAGGAATTACAGGCATGAGTGTATATGTAATGAGATGTCCCGAATCCCTATATTTTCTAATTGTATGTTATGAGTGATTATGGATAATGGTCATGTTTTTTGAGCCTACAACATGCAACCAATTTACTATCGAATTATATTTCACTTTTCATCTGACTATTAATTATGAAAAATCGTTGGAATCGCGCGCACACGCCGACATCACGCGAGTTAAAAAGTTAGCGAAAATTTCATAACATGCATTATCTACTTTATTTTCACATTTGTTCTTCGAGCGATGATTTTGTGTTGGGAACTGCTAAACTCGTGGTTAAATTAACCTATATGAAGACACCCATGTAAAGGTGAGTGATTGAATTCTTAGAATACTCGCACGTCCTCGGCTTTCGATTTCTAATGTTGGCACTAATTTCGCTTCATTGATAGAAAAATGTAGTTCAGCGATACACATTGTTAATCATAACGCAAAATGGTTTTGTCATTTCGATAGTGCGTAGTGCGCGCGCATGTTCTGTGTTATGTTTGTAATAAAATTTATATGGTATCGACACTTAACTAAATCTGAGTATTTCATAATTAGCTGGTGGGGGGATATTCATGTCCGCTCGGATAGCGACCACCGTACACAGGGTGTAAAACCCGCTATAGTGGCACACGCAAGTGTGTCGCGTTCCGGGATCAGCCAGTGTACATCCGGTTTTTGTCGGGGGTCTAGAGTTGGGGTACGATGTTTGGCCGTTTTGCGGCCTTCTGAGTACCTACTCTGATACTCTGATACTACACCCTTGACCGCTTCTTCACATTCTTGCACATGGCGTAGTGTAAAGAAGCAGGCCGGCATGAGTGTATTCTGTAGCGGGGGATAGATTGTCTCTCGCTACTCGATACTCTAATTGAACGGCACTGCGTTTACCATCAAGTACAGTGTAGTCACTATACCGTGCCAGGATAAAAATATATATATATATATTCTTTGGAAAAAGACAATCCCAAGTGAGCACCTAATTTAAAAAAAACTACATCCTGCTATACTAAAAAGTAAACGTATTACAGATAATATGAAAATAATTATATCACAAACCGTAAAATAAAAATGAAATTGTTCATTGACCATGTAGGCAATTACACAAGAAAGAAGAGAGAAATATTATGCCTAACAAAATGTATAGGATCAACTTTTGTATACATAACTTACATAGCATAATCAATACATTAGTTATTTCTTATTTTTTTATCTGGCACGGCAACAGACCACACTGCACCTGATAGTAAGCGCAATTAGAGGATCAAGTAGCGAGAGACAATCTATCCCTCGCCACTCAACACAATCATGCCGGCCTGAAAATTCAGGTTTAAACATTTTTAAGTTATTATAATTATTCAAAGAACTACCAAGTCATGTAATAATAATTTTTAATGGATTTGATATGGATCATACCTATACTTACTATGTAAGTACATATTATATTTCTGAGAGAGCCTATTAAAAAAAAGAGAATTATAATGTCTTCTATTTGGAAAGTATCTTATGATTCTTTGCTTGTTGATGATTGGGGCTCCGTACACACGTATAAAGAAGTTACAATGTTAGAGTATCGCACAATTTACAATGATAATAATTATTTATTATATTCATTAATGTTTTTAGCCATCGAAATTCGCGGGATTCCCTCTATATTTGTTTTTAAAAATAAATATTATAAAATCGAAGTAGATTTACATTTTATACCTACCTATAGTACATGATGAGACTGTTTTCGCTTTCCAGCGGATCATTTTGCTTAGAGGTTTCTGGTACTGGGTCATCAGATTCGGCATCCACTGGAGAAGCAGTATCTATTTCTAGACGAAAGTTCTCCTTGTCAAAGACAAAGTTTTCGGTGTCCCATTTCGATACGTCTGATAGAATTTGTACTGCGTTTTGATGGAGGTTCATAAACGTTGATACCTAACAAAGGAGACATTTTTATAACTTTGGAATAATGTCATGTATCATACTTACATGAATGAATAGAGGTATACTTATTACCAAATTTTCTATTTTAAAACTCAGGCACGCAAATAGTATTTTTCGAATCCAAAAACTCAAAATATTTAAACAAATAAACACAGCCAACAGTCATACACATAGTTCTGACCCTACACTAGGTTAAACCTGTATCGTGGGTATCAACAACTACGAGGGATTACAGTCCCACAACACCCAGACCTGAACTAAATTTCTGTCGGTCACACAAACGTTAGTCTCGATGCGGGAATCAAACCCACGGCCTCTCGTTTCACAACCGGCTTCTCGCCGGCTGTGCCACGGAGGCTGTAAATGTAATTTATCAATCCAATATGAGTATTGGAAACAGGACTTATTCTTTTTTACTTCTACTAGGACAAAGTAGAGATTTAAAAGTGGTAGAGCCACGCTGTAGACATATTTGTCTACAGCATGAATGGGCCGGCTCGACCGGGGCAGTACCACTGTCTCACAGAAAACCAACGTAAAGTGACAGTTCACTGTCGCGTTTCGTATGGTAAGTGAGATATCCGGAGGCCCAGATTCCCCCTTCCCTTCCCTAATCCCTATTCCTGTCCTTTAAGGCCGACAGCGCATACGTGATACTTTCGGTATTGTGGATGTTCATGGGCGGTGGAGATCACTTAAGATCAGGTGACCCACTGGCTCGTTTGTCGGACTATGATATAAAAAAAAAGATATTGAAACAAGTTAATTTAAATATGCCAATAAATTGTAGTCATTCAACAGTTATCAGTTAAAATAATAGATATTCTGGTAGGTAAGTATAACGCATGTGTATAGTTAAAATAAGTGTTTCCCCTCGATAATACAATAATTGTAATAATTCCAAACCCAATTGTGTTAAAACCTCGTATAAAATCAAAACGTAAAACTTGTTATCAGCTGCTACAATCATATCAGTAAATATATTTTAATCAGTGTCAAGCGATTTGTCGAGATTTAATTAGTATGATAAATTTATGAACACGATTAAAGTAATAAACATATCGAAATATTGCACCTACTCTTTCTTGTTCGTCGACAGGGTCTGTGAAAGTCATAGCGTGTTTAGTTACTGTTTGAGCTTCTTGTAGCGAAGTCTTCAGAGCTAGAGCGGACATATCTTTAGATTTTTGTAATTCATTAGTTTCCCTTAAAATATTTTCTTTGGCCTCTATTATAGCGTTTATCTTATCATCGGCTGCGGTGTTTATTTGTTCTAGTATACGTTCGCATCGGTCCTGTAAAAATAATCAGCACTTAGCTTAGCATCTTTTTAAAGTAATTAATTTTTCATGGAATTGTGTCTACGCACCTTAAAATGCTCAATCTTGTGTTCTAGTCGATTGGCTGCTACGTCAAGTTGTTTTATTATTGCTCCCATTTGCGTTCTCATGTCATCCAGATGTTGTGACCAGCAAACTTGACAGAATTTCTGTGGAATTTTATTGTATAATACAAAATAGTACTAAAAGTGGTAGTGTAGACAAAACCGTTTTATCACTCTATGATAGCTCTAGATTTCGTATTTCTATGGAGCTAGTTAGTGATTCAGCTAGACTGGTTCTATCCAGGTATTACTGTTTCACAAGAAAAAGACTTGAAGTTGACGTTTCGTACGGCTCTGCAAATTATAACAAGATGAACTTAAGAGTACCTATATAAGACTCCTCTCCTAATGCTCTCTCTTATTCATCCTGAGTGTTCCTTAGAGGCCGTTGCAAGTGCATTTCCTCTATTTGATAGTTAAAGAACATTCTAACGAAAAGCCTTCCCAAAGGATCGTCGAATGGCAATTGAACCAAGAACCTTAGTTAACATCTATCGTACTACAGCTAGAAACTATGAGAAAAATATATTTACCAACTTGCAGTGCTGACAATGAGTCACTTCCATATTATCGCACATAGTTTTACAATGGCAGCATCTTACTCCAGCAGCAAATAGATCCACGCTTTGCATGCTAACCGCACCAGGGGTTGTAGGTGGGGTTTCCGCTTTCAAAGGTTTATTTTTTATGCCAACTATACTAAGCAAGGAATCTATGTACAAATTGGATGGTAAATCATTTACAAACTGCGGTCCATATACTTGAAATCTTGTTCTGCAGATTGGACACTCAACGACTGGTAAATCTACAAAAAATATGGTAGTTATTAAAAATACATAGAAGAAGTAAATTTTTGTGCTTATGCTTTTAATTAAGATCCTCGTAGTCCGAATTTCGATCTTAACAAAATTGAAATGACAAAATGGCAGGTTAACTAAAAAATATTTATATGCAAATATACTATTAATATAATTGTGCTTTAGGTAGTTCTTCATCACGAATGAGCGGAAAACCAATTTAAAACTTTCTTGTAGCATTTCATGTCAATCAGGTTGTAGGAAACCAACTAACACATAACACCGACCAGTCCCTTTTCCGTTTCTTTTACGTTGTCCATGGGCAGTAGTAATGATTAGGTAAGCATTAGGTCACCCACTTTCTGGACTTCTACTTAAAAAAGAACAAAACAAGAATGCAATTACACTTTAGCTTCAAAAATATTTGTTCGTTTAATAAATAAATACACCCAATAGTCACGCACATAGTTCCCACCCTACACTACGTTAAACTTTTACCGTGGGTATCAAGAACTAGGAGGGACTCCGGTCCAACAGCGGTCAACAGAGTTGACCTAGACTCGAAACAAATGTCTGTGTGGTAGGATATTCATATTCGCCCGGATAGCGACCACCGTACACAGATGTAAAACCCGCCACAGTGGCACACGCAAGTGTGTCGCGTTCCGGGTTCAGCCAGTGTACATCTGGTTTTTGTGTGGGGTCTAGAGTTGGGGTACGATGTTTGGCCGTTTTAGGCCTTCTGAGTACTCTGACACTGGACCCTTAACGGCTTCTTCACCTTCATGCCCATGGCGTAGTGTGAAGAAGTAGGCCGGCATGAGTGTATTCTGTAGCGGGGGATAGATTGTCTCTCGCTACTCGATACTCTAATTGAACGGCACTGCGTTTACCATCAAGTACAGTGTGGTCATCTTGCCGTGCCAGGAAAAAAATCTGTCTCGGTGCGGATGTTGAACCAACGGGCTCTCATTTCATAGCCGGCTACTCGCCCGCCACGTAGACTGTCATAGATGTTACCAATAAGACTATTCAAAAATATTGACCTGCTATATAAACGGTGAGGCAGGCCATGCAGAAAGTGTGTTGGCATGGCAACATTTTAGGGTTGTGTAGCACCTCCAGACACAACGCACATTGTACCAGTTCATTGATGCCGCCAGCAGAGAACCTGTTTGGAATTATTTATTACAAATCACATATAACTTCGAATTTGGTCCATTAAAATTAGATGAGAAATAAAAGAGTATAGACAGACATTTAAATTTGAATTAACTTTTAATAAGTATCTTTAAATAAGTTAAATTTATAATGAATTTAAATTGTACAGATAAAACTTTTTAACTCTTATATTCCATATAAAGAATAAATATTCTTCATTGAGTCTCCTCGAATCCTGGAGTCTCTAAGGTGTTTAAAAATGTCTGAGATCCACAACGGAACATATACATATATATGATATAAATATGTACATATGGGTATAGTGGCTAGTCAGTAGTCGCTCATTTTAAAAAAAGCTGCCGCTTAAATGGAAGTTCTCAATATTATATATCATCACGCAAATATAATTCAGAAACTGGTTCATGTTTAATGGTTATGATTTAATTGAAAGCTTCGAAGTTGCTCAGTATTGGGCCTTATCAAAATTTGAAGAATATACTTAACTTACTTAACGTGGCGCAATCGAGGACGAAAGACTAGAGCATTAAAATGTCCTTATTAAAAATTGTATTACTGTTAAAGTTCATGGCATAAATCCGGCTATCGTCCCACTTAACTATTGACTTTTTATTTAAAAATAGACAATAATCATGTCAAACTGTTGCTGATAAAACATGCTGATCTTATATTTTACTATGAAAAAAGATTTTATCTATAATCTTTATATATATAATTCTACTGTACGTGTGTATGTCACTGAACTCCTCCTAAACGGCTCGACCGATTTGAATGTATTTTTTGTATGCGTTTGGGTGGCGCCCTGGATGGTTTAGATTCACAAATCAGCCCGGCAGATGGCGCTGCAGTCGGTGTGGCGCTGCTTTTCCGGGCAGGACGACGTCTGCCGTGCCCGCAAGTTTATAATAAATTAAAATGGTTCATCGGTTGGATCTGACATTTATAGTTCCGTAGGAGTACATTAGGACCCACCTTGCTCTTCATTGATGCTCAATGATTGAGCATCATCATCATTGGGAACTAGCAATTAATTAATGTGTGTTTGTTTTTTTATTTGTCTTAAAGAGACGCAGAAATATGAACTATAAAATAGAGTACAGGACAGTTATTTACAATATTATATTGGGTATTGTAGATCAAACAAGTTTAAAAATCGGGCGAAGGTCTAAGGATTTGATTTTGATTTTGATTTATGTTTTCAACTCTGGGTCAGATTTCTGTGGCCTCCCAATTTATGTTTCATGCAGTAGAGCAGAAAGCTCGTTTTTCCTGCATCTGACAACACGCATTTCTGCCTTCAACATTAACCTCGTAAATGCATTGACTTTACAAAGGTTGTCGAGTCGGAGTCGTCTCACAGTGAGAAAATAAATTCAGAACCACAATGCATTTTAAAACAAATGTTATGTGTCACAGAGTCTAAAATAATTAAAAAAATCATGAAGTCAAAATGTTATAAGATTTTTTTTTCAACGAGTATTACGTCCACTTCACTCTAGTATACGCCACTGAAAACTACCTACGTCCAAATTTATTCAGTAGTTGTGGAGATTAGCGGGTGCAATGAAATCTAATATGAGTACATTAAATTGTTTTATTGCCTTCAATAGCAGTTATAATTTTTATTAGATATTAGATGTTGCTCAGCCCGCGTGGTGGTTATTTTTGGAAGAAAAGGTATACAATACATGGAGGCATCTTAAGCTATTACACCTTTCTATATTTTGCTATCCCATAGGAATCGTGCATTTTTCCAGGATAATAAGTAGCCTATGTCATTTTCTGATCCCTAAACTGCCACTTTGCAAAAAATCAATCACTTGCTCTGTGAAAGACTAAACTATCCCACGGAAACTGTACATTTTTCTGGGATAATAAGTAGCCAATGAGCTATTCCAGACTATAAACTATATCTGAGCCAAATTTCAACCAGATCCGTCCAGCCTTTGCAGTGTGATTGAGTAACAAACATCCATCCATCCATCTATCCATTCGCATTTATAATATTAGTAGGATTTTATATAATAAAGTATAGGTACTTATTCTACTAGATAAAAGTGACAAACATTCTATGTATGGGGGTATCTTTAATTTGGTTCTATTTTATTTACTTTTATTTCTGTATCTTCGTTCAATGCGCTCATTAGTGCACCTGACAAAGAGATCTCATGAGAAATATTGCACGTAATGTAAACTATGGTTTATAATATACTGTTTTTTTCTTTTTTCAAATCTAATACACTGTTATCTGTAACCACTTATACATACTTTCTCGGTTTGGAATCCAATGCGGAGTTTACCCTCCGCGATACTACTGGGGAATTCTGCGTTCCGGAAAATTGCACATTATCCGCGATACGAACTGATGCAGAGTTCGGTGGGATCATATCCAACGACACTTCATTGTTCATGTTCATCTTTTGACTATTCCATCGCCTCAATGTGAAAAACGATGGTTTTTTCTTCACTTTTTCCGCCATACCGACTTAATACTTCAATAATTAAAGACATACTAAACTTTACAGTTGACAAAGCATCAACCATTAATATCTAAATCGTAGTTGATTAATACCTAATTACAATCGATCGCCGATATGTTATCGACTAGATAACAAAGTGTTTATTGCACAAGCATAACAATTTCATAGTCGACACAAGTGACACATTGATAAGTAAAATCGAAACCAAACAAGTTTATATGCATGCAATAAAATTTCTTTTCACCGTATAAGAACAACATAAATTCCCTTGATCCTCTTCATGGGTTGGTAATTGTACGTCGTATGTACTTGTATATTGAGAAAGTTATCAAAATAATGTAGGCTTCGAGGTTGCCATATTTTAGGGGTCGATGCAGCATAACGGTAAAAACAGGTGAAGTAAACACACTCGCTTGCGTTCAAGAAGTTCCTCCTCTGAATTTGGTCACATTGAAAACCTGTATCCTTATCCGTTTGCAAAATTGTTTTCTATTTTTATTATTCCGTTGATCTTTTTCGCTTTTCTGTTTCCCGGTACAGGCAACCGGTTATCTGTCTCTAACTCAAACAAGTGTCCATTAGTAAATAACTTAGTAAGCGGTTGCTTGTGTTATACAGAAGTGTTAAATAGATCGATCCCATTGCCACTTACAATCACGGCCGATTAACGATGTAACCGGATATACCCTGGAATTGTATTCTAATAGTTATCAATAAATCAGACCTTTTGATAATTGATAATCTTGTTAAACTATAACAGGATATTTATTGACCTAATTAGATAATACATAGCGGAACCTCAATCCCCTCCGACACCAATACACTTGAAACACCACTGACCCCTGTAATAGATGTAAGCCTTATAGTGAATCATTTAAATAAAGATAAAAAAATAGATAATACAATAAAACTGCTGCAATGATTAATAAGCTTCTTCCGCCTTCATTGAACCGCGATCCTTCGAGTCATGTCTACAAAAATAATAAATATTATAAGCGAAGAAGCTTTTCTACAAATGCCTGATTTAGAAAATAAACTGAAAAAAACTTCTAGTCCAGTATCGCTATTGCGAAACATACCAAATTTTCTTTTGTAGACCAATATTTTGTATTTCCTCTCCCGATCAAAATCATATTACCTATGTACTTTTATCGGGACTTCATTTGGGTTGTATCTTCTACTTTTAAATTGCGAGGGCAAAATTGTGTACCTCCTATTATTTCCTATACTACTACTGCTACTGCTATATTTTCCATCGAATTATTATTCAAATTATAAATTACATATGTACAACGATTCGAATTAGATAATTAGTGTCTATTAGATAAAAGCCTAGAATAAGAGTTATCTATCCAGGCCAGACGATGACGCACGGGGAAATATGTACGAGGGATGTGCAATGGTAACCGTGTTACGCAAAAGTCTATCCGGCATATCAGGGTGAACAACTTTGCGCTGCCAATTAAATGTTAAAACTGCCAGCTACTGCCCGTGCGCTGAATGGTGTTGCGTCTTTACATTTAAAAGCAGGAATAACTATAATATACTTATTTATTATAATAAAGCTACTGTTATAGGCAAAATATGTTTTATAGAATAGCCTAAAAGAGTTTGAAACCTTAAAATTATGGATGCCGCTTGATGGAACTGATTAGATATTTAGACATGTGGGAGAGATTTGCTAAATGCCTAAGATCTAATGGATTCAGGAAGCTTAAGATTACAGGTTGAAGACTTTCTGGAGGAAACCGTTGCGTTGCCTCGTCCAACATTACCCTTGTTTATCCGATATTTAACACTCTTTTCAGACGGGTAAAAAGTAATAATATATATTTTTTAATCCTGAATATAATAATTGCACTGTTTTTATTCGAATGTCCGTTGAACGTGTCAAAAGCGTCCCTTTTATAAAACTGGCTCTCACGATCGAAAGATTAGCTAAATCGAACATACCTGCGCGTTTATGTCCAAAGAAACTATAAATGATCACATTTATTTAAAAGAAAGTGTCACTTTTCCATTTTGGGATATTGGAGTGAAAACTTCTTTAGGCACGTTGGGCACTTTGAGAAAAAGCACTGCTGAACTCGTGTGACCGTCACGCTTGAATATTATTTTACTTTTGCCATAAGCCTATGAAGTTCTATAATTATTCATAAGCAACAAACAAATTACCTACTACTTCATGGAAGTTGTTTCAAAAAAGAACAGTAATTCCAAAGTTTTAAGTTTTCACTTCGGTCGATACTCTCCATGACTGCCTGTTTTTATAATTGTTATTATACCAACTGTTTAGTTATAAGTACACTTTTCCGCCTCTGAGCGCAGGTCTCATCTACTATTTAGTAAAATTTAACAATAGGTTCTTTCAATAATAAAATAAATATCACCTTATTTATTTACCTATCCGATATCGGGTATGAGTTCTTGGGTTTAATACATAGGTTGCGTTATATTACGTGGACATAAAAGTTAATTTCTATTCTCTTCTTCTTTAGATTTGTTTGAACCGCGGAATGTATGGTGCTATAGAACCTTTAATGCGCGAGTGGGATTTTATTTCAATTTTCACCCTCCTACGGCTCTGGGATAATTAAGTACTTCAACCCTTCCACTTCTTCCGGTTTTGATTATCCTCTGTAGTAACACCATTTTGGCACTGATGTATTCCTCTACGTGTTAAAGCCATGAAATAACTACGACACCTGCTTGTAAATTATGGCTTTCATAGTCTTAGAAGTCCTACTTAGGCAAGGTAAGAGAAATCAGTAAATTACCATTAATAATTTTATAATTGTAACATCCTATTATTTGCAAAGCACTCTAATAGGATGTTAGATGTTTAGAAGTGGTAGAGCCACGCTGTAGACATATTTGTCTACAGCATGAATGGGCCGGCTCGACCGGGGTAGTACCACTGTCTCACAGAAAACCAACGTAAAGTGACAGTTTACTGACGCGTTTCGTATGGTAAGTGAGATATCCGGAGGCCCAGATTCCCCCTTCCCTTCCCTAATCCCTATTCCTGTTCTTTAAGGCCGACAGCGCATACATGATACTTTCGGTACTGTGGATGCTAATGGCGGTGGAGATCACTTAACATCAGGTGACCCACTGGCTCGTTTGTCGGACTATGCAATAAAAATAAAAAAAATTGTTAATGTGTGAATTCATCTAATACAATATTTGCGTGATATGCGAGAGTCCGTCTAGGCAGGTACTACGTTAATTTCTGCTGCCAAACAGCAGTATTTGCACACTGCTGTGTTTTGGTTTAAAGAACATTGATTCCAGTGAAAGACTTTATGACACTTAACATCTTTTATTATAAAAATACACTCAAGTCACACATAGCCCCTCACTAAGTCAAACCTGTATCGTGTGTAGCGAGGGCCTACGGTCCCACAACACCAAGACTAAAAATAAATATTTGTGGATCACGACTGCCTCGGTGGCGCAGTTGTAATTGCGCATGCGTTACGATTGCTGTGCTGAGGTCTCGGGTTCGATCCCCGGGTCGGGTAAAGTGATATTGGGTTTTTCTATCTAGAAATTCTCAGTATTAGCCCGGAGTCTGGAACATGTGCCCGGTATGGCGATAGGCTCGCCCCCTATCACATTATGGGACCAAAATTCGGCGAAAAGTGGGTGTACTGGTTACATCTCTGCCTACCCCTTCGGGGATTACAGGCGTGAGTGTATATGTATATGTATGTTGTGGATCACGCAAACATTTGTCTTGGTACGGGGAACGAATACGCGCCGTCTCATAGGAGGCTACTCGCAGTCTGCGCCACGGAGTCTGTGATAAACGCAATGTAATGCCCTAATAATATAATACTAGCATTGTATTAAACATTGTCCCACTACTGGGTACGGGCCTTCTCTACTAATGAGAGGAGTTAGGCCTTAATCAACGCTGGCATAATGCGGGTTGGTAGCCTTCACATAACTTCAAAATTCTGTTGACAATTCTCAGGTATGCAGGTTACCTCACGATGTTTTCCTTCACCGTTAATGCAAGTGATGATTAACAATGAACACACACGTAACTTTAGAAAAGTCAGAGGTATACCTCTGACTGTCTCTGTCCTCAAATGGCATATATGCCATTTGGGCTGGTTTCGAACATACGACTTTCGACAGACAGTCCGTACCGCGACCAACTAGGCTATCGCTGCTATATAGTAGTGCCATGCAGTATTTAATAAATTAAATAATACCCCGGACGGTATTATTTATAATATTTATGGTGCTAGGATCCGGTGAGCGACCTACTTTTTTTCTTTTTTATCCTGGCACGGCAAAGTGGCCACACTGCACCTGATGGTAAGCGCAGTGCTGTCCAATTATAGTATCGAGTAGCGAGAGGATAAATCCCTCGCTACTCAACACAATCATGCCGGTCTGCTTCTTCACACTTCGCCATGGGCAAGAAGTACCCCAAACTCTAGACCCCTGATAAAAAAAATCGGATGTACACTGGCTGATCCCGGAACGCGACATACTTGTGTGTGCCACTATGGCGGGTTTTACACCCTATGTACGGTGGTCGCTATCGCTATCCGAGCGGATATGAATATCCTACCATCAGGAAACCACTACTTACCAAGGTGCGGCAAATATATTTTTGAATTACCAAGGATTCTAAGAATGCTTAGTCATTCAATCTAAGTTGCCTATATGTACTTTCTGATAAACTCCAAAGCTTTTACGGTCACATCATTTGCATAAATTATTTACAATAAATGATATCTAGCATTTTCAAGATACAAGGAAACATATTCTATTAATAATGACCTACATTAAATCTTACAGAGTGTCTTAGGGCATCATAACTTGGTATAAATAATATACACTATGTATTCAATGTGTCAGTGGTAAATAAGTGACGCATTAGATTAAAATAATTGTATCTACTTGTTTCACCTATATGCATTAAATGTTAGTCAAAACTTCATTTTATTATTATAAATAAACAAAGGTAATATAGAGAGGTAGAGATGAGTTCAGTTCCTAAAAAATTAAGCAATCTTTAAACAAATAAAGCCTCATAAACGTTGTTATCGTAAAAAAATAAGCGGCGTTAAAGTAAACGCATTTAATTTAAGAGCTTTCAATTATTCCGCTGACCAGATGATCGTAAATAATTTTATGTTCATTTTGTATACGACTAACATAGTTTTGACTTAAACTTTCTCCGTTAAATACATTCGCAATGATACATTAGACAGGTATTAATTAAAGTATTAGCGAACATGACCTACAGGCAAATACTATACTTAAGAATAACAGACGTAAAATCTTAAGTTAAAACAAAAGAATTAAACTGAACAGTGTAACAATGCTTCTTATTTCAAGTGTCAGTGTCATTGAAAACATCACGAATGACGCTTCCTGAGAAATCTATGTCAACATTACAAACGGGCGCTTAAACACAAGTATTCAAATTTAGCTTAGCCCGCGTTTCACCCTGGACTATGTGGGCCAAATTAATTAACATAACAATGAAGCTGTAAAATACATTATTTATATCCAGGATGGCAACGTTCAACTTCTATTCGGAAATGACATTCGACATTTGAAACAAAATTGATGGATGCTATGTATATTACAAATACTTAGGTAATCTTACTATTATAAATGCGAATGTTTGGATGGATGGATGTTTGTTACTTATCTTAATCACATCAGCACGGTTGGACGGATCTGTTTGAAATTTGGCACAGAAATAGCTTATAGTCTAGAATAGCACATAGGTTACTTTTTGTCTCGGAAAATGTACGGTTCCCGTGGGATAGTTTCGTTTTTGTTTTACACAAAGCAAGGGATCGACTAGATTTTTTGCATAGTGTTAGATTTTGCATCCCAGAAAATGCACGGTTCCTATGGGATAGAAAGAAAGAAAAGATTTTTTAGAAAGAAATATATGATAGCATGATATAGAAAGATGAAGTAGCTTAAGATGTCTCCATAGATTTTATACCTTTGCTTTCAAAGACAACTACCACGCGGGCGAAGCCGCGAGCAACATCTAGTAAGTTATAAAGCTTATAATATTACAATCGATCAATAGTTTTCATAAACAGACTCACTTTATGACTTAAGTAGTATTTTTGAAAATAATGCAACTTGATAGGTACTCTGCATCCTAAATATATTTGATTATACCGTTTATTAAAATATATACCAATTTGGCACAAAAACATGGATAATATGTACCTAAGTAAAAATGAAGATTTATAAATAAATTTGAAGACAATAACCGATTACGTTAAGGACTATGAACTGATAATATGTTTTTTTTAATCCGTCGTTTTATATATCTTTAATTCAACTTACATATTTATAGAAAGACCCGACGAAACGAATTAACTGATGTATGCAATAATTATTATATACCTAAAAATCGAATACAATATATGATTCATTTAAAGCTTTTAGCATATTGTTGCAATCACAAACCTAACGTATTTTGTGTTTGCTTTGCGTTATTGAGTGTAGCGGTCATAAGACTTATTGAACCAAAAGCATCTTTAAAATTTCGACATATTTATTGCTTACCGTATCCATTATTTACCGACAGAGTTTTAAAAAGTCTTAAGTATATTAAACCTGTACAGCTTAAATGATGCTGTTGTTTACTTTAAATCGTCATCTTTTGATACAGTGATATCATGTCCTCGCCAAACATGTTTGGGGGCGAATTCACTTACTATGTGTGTTACCCATTAAAGAAGCAGGAAAAGGAACACCGCTAACCCAGTGGCCAACTGGCGAGACGACGTCGAACGATTACACCCGCCCGAGCCTCCATTCCGTACCGGTATCGCAGCGCCAGCGCTCGCAACCAGATACTTAAACTGACTCTCATTAATTCAGGCGCGACAACTACCGGCCTTATGACGCCCGAGCCATAAGCGATGAGGTCCAGCCACCTATCACCCCAGGGTGCCGTGCTCCATTGTATTACAATGCGGAAAGTGAAGGACGCACCGTGCATCCTAATTAGTAAAGAGAGTTTTGGCGACATGTGAATACAAAGTCGTCGTATATCGTGGCGGTCCAACAAATTACAGACGACGAAGGACTCCAGGACGAACGTGACGACGCCGCACACATAACTTTTCAAATTGTCGATAATAAAAGAAATTTGTCGGGGATTATATAGAAGGAGTACACAATTCATTGAATAGTTTTTGTTATGCACGACGGTGGCCGATAGTTTGCGAAATTTTGGCAACAACGCAACAAGACAGTCGCGTGCGTAGTTGACTTGCAATCGGCTAATGTACATTTGAGATGACTGTTCGCGAAGGACATACTCGTTCTGTGTGATTAATGGTGATAGATTTAATCGACAAGGACGCATATTAACCTTGTAGTGCTTTAAATGAAAATCTATTCCTAGCTGTTGTGATATCGAGGTAAGTCTAATTCATAATATCCGTTAGAACACTTGCTTTGTGTCAATAAGGAGACGTTGGTACGTAAACAATTATAAAATTTAAACACGTTCTCGTTAAGTACTTACTATAAGTGTTACGATAGCTAGAATTTGCAAATATTTCACAATTTATTTACGCACATTTGACTCCGCATTCTTAGAATATACAACTGTTAATGCGTTATTTTATAGCGTTTTTATGGCACCTTTAGCGGTATACATTGATAATGGTAAATTGAGTTGCGATTTTGCATCGAAAATGTAGTGTCGGACAGCTTCAAATGAGGTTACCTGTAATACTTACCACTCGGAAAAATAACAGAACATGAGTGAATAAAGATAACGAAACACATAAAACAAACAACAGAATATGAATAAATACCGAAGTGACCTCAATCTGAAATGAACCATGAAAAAGCTATTTCAAAACATTAAGCTTATCTTACTGAGGGCGGCTATGCGTTTTATTGATTCGAGTGCCAAAAGTGGAACATAATTTTCTACAATCATATCTGCCAAACCACAGCGGTACTAAATAAGGTCGGCATATGTTATACGGAGTCATGTTAACGCTATAAAACGGTTTACAAGTTAAAACAATAACACATTTGGCGGAGATGAAATGTTGCGATTTGTTTGTACCACAACGCTTGCTATTGCCGTGTTCAGCTCCGATCTAGATTCTGTTTAGGTCAAACTTACGATGACAAGTCCACATGTGAGTAATTAGTGTTCATCTTATAGCACTTTCTATGTTTATCTTTGTCTGAATACGTAAAGTTAATATTTCATTTAAAGTTTATTTATTAGCAAATACTCAAGTGCAAAATTTTAACTTATCCATATTTAGGTTGATTTCAGTAGATTTTGTACACTATCTTTAATATTTTGGCCATTATCATTGTCATATTTTTCCTTTCTAGGCGGTTTGGCCATTTATCGTCAAATGCAAACTATTTTATTTCTTACGTCCGCTTCCGTCAGCTTATATTCATTTAGTTTATCCAAAAGTGTCAGAGGTATTAAATTAGAGTTATTTATTTTAATTTTAGGTTACAATTACATATTGTCTTAGTAAATGATTTTATTATTTATTCTTTGACAGCCTCCATGGCGCAGTTGGCGAGTAGCCGGCTGTGAAACGAGAGGCCGTGGGTTCGATTCCCACACCGGGAGAAATGTTTGTGTGACAGATAAATATTTGTGTCCAGGGTCTGGGTGTTGTGAGATCGAAAGTCCCTGATACCCACAACACAAGACTCGTACCTTAGTGTGGGGTCGGGGCTATGTGTGTGACTGTTGGGTGTTTTTTATTTATTCTTTAAAAAAATGTATCATTGATATCAAAAATTATTACATTCATAATCGTTTTGTGTCATTTTTTGCTATAAATACCAGAGGAGCAATTTCGCAGATCATAATTACACTTACAGAAAAAAGACAGTCCTACTTACCAGTATATACAAATTCGATGTTTAAATATACTTAAATTAACTTAACAGCTGAGAGTCAAGTTAGTATATTTTAGTATTGTTAAATTAATAATTAATTCAAATTAGATATTTTTTAATCTACGATGAAGTAATACTAGGATTAGATTTAAGCATAAAATATATTTATTTCTCATACGTCTATCTTAATTTTCACTTGCCTAAGTTGCTTAAGATGATCATCATGGGCATCATTTCCAAAATCACCTCTTTTATACTACTCTCAAATAGAAAATGAAATTTTATTTTTTAAATTTCGATAATCTTTTTTTGGGTGTTTTTCATATTTTTTTATGTAGGTAATTATGACAAAAGGCTTGATGGTAAATAAATCATTACGATGCTTTATAAATTCTATAAATTAATACTAACATTCCCCTCTCATTAGTAGAGGAGGCCCGTGCCCAGCAGTGGGACAATGTTTAATACAGGGCTAGTATTATTATTAATACTAACAGACTAGTGAGGGTTAAATTTCTTGTAGACTATGCTTCACTATGGTTAACATAATCTAACAGTATGCTACATAGATGACATTAAAGTCATTAAAGCTAAGGTAATCTTGGCAACGGTGCTATGTGAGATGACATTAAAAGTACCTTTATTTAATAATAAAACTTTTTAAAAAAAGTAACATACATAAAAAAAACTATACACATTGTAACATGATTAACGCACACTCTGAAAGTAGTTTGTTCAGAATAAGCGACTGAATCGATATCAACAATTTTTAATAGACGTTTTTTTTTCTAATAATAATTAATACTCAGGTAAATAATAGTCACCTTTAATTTAACGTTCAAGACAAACGAAACTGAAACATAACTCGATGCGATAAAGTCTTTTATAAATGCAATAATAAACGAACACTTTAAAAAATCTAATAATTAAAGTTACGAACTTTAGTTCGAAAATTAGTACAACTAATTTCATAAAAAAACAATATTTATATTCATCGCAGTCTAATTGCATGAATTATTATTGTAATAATATTTTTAAATTGGGGTGTCTGAAGATGTGCGTTATTCCTGTTACACAAAGTATTTTATTTTATTTGGAAAACAAACAGTAAAATAATACCTTATGAAATTAACAGTATGGTTGTTTAAGTACCAGTTAGATGTTTTCACATATTAATAAATATACATTAAATACAAAATACACAAACTTGTTAAAATTTTACCTAAGTCTACTAAATAAGGAATATAATACATTACATAATAATTAATTATTTACATTTGGTATATCGACAACATTATGAAAAACAATCAAGATATCAAAGAAATTAATTAAAAACAGTCAAAGAACCGAATCGAACCAGTCGTTAGCTAAAGTGTGTTTAAATGTGGTCACACTTGAGTTAAATAAATCTAACTCTGGGAAATCCCCGAGATCGTTAAAGAAATTAGGAGACCTTATGAAGAATGAGTTTTGTCTGTAGTTGGTGGTACTGTGAGTGACGTGAAGCAGTTTAGTTCGTCTAAGTGTTCTAGTAGGAACTCGTAACTGAATCTTGGAAAGAAGTAAGGGAGAATCAATTTTGCCTTGGACTAACTTTACCAGTAAAGAAATGTCCGCCACTTTCCTTCTTACATTTAATGGTAGAATGTGGTGTCTTCTACATCTCAACTCATAACTCAAGTCGCGCCCTCCACATTTGTGTTCTAAATACCTTAAGAATTTTCGCTGTATTGATTCGAGCCTATCCGTATAAACATCGTACTGTGGATTCCAAATTTGAGAGCAATACTCGAGGATGCTGCGAACATATGAACAATAAAGTACTTTCATTGTTTTAATATTATTAAACTGAGAACAAGATCTCAGAATAAAACCCAAAGTATAATGATAATGAATCAGTAATAAAAAATAATCTTTAAAATATTTTGCTAGTTAAATGGCGTTGGGTTTACTTGCGATTTAAACAGAACTTTGCGTGACTCCAGGGTTAGTTTTAAGCCATTTGTTACACGTGAAAGCGATTAACGTTTTTTATTGATCAATCATTCCAAAACTGCCATTCCTAGAGCCAATTATTAAGTCAATTCGAGCAGAGATCATAGTGATTACTTGAACACTTATTTAACATGTTTAACAGGGGTTAATGTATAATTTATATAATAATTATGAACTGAGAATTGTACCTATATTTAAGATAATACGTTGATCTTAGCCGCACATTATTCAAATATAATATTGTTTTATACTTTTTTTTAGAAATAATATATTGTGGTCTGTGTGTGTAGGTATAACTGCGAAATACTTTCGGTTTATTTATCAAACAAATATTATTATTTCGTCTCACGCTGTATGTGCGCTGTTTTTTTTATTGCATAGTCCGACAAACGAGCATGTGGGTCACCTGATGTTAAGACGAGAGAGATAATGATTCCTTTTCCGCTAGATATATTAACACCGACCTCGGGACTTGGATTATGCTGACGCGTAGGTGAATGAATGGACTTGAAGACAGTAATCCATTTATAATTTAAATTTTTAACTAAAAGTTGTTATTTTAGCACTTCATAGTACATAAATTCTTGCACTTAAGCGTCTTGGTATATTTCTACTAATAATTAATTATAAATAAATAAATATTATTTGGTACTTTAATCTGTCACAAGTAATGTTCGATCAGTTTTATAGTTCTCCTGGATGGCCACCGCTTTGTCGATTTCTGTCTTTGTCTAAACACAGTTCTGCTTCCGGTTTGAAGGACATTAAACCAGAGAAATTACTGTTTATTATGATATTATATCTTGACGAGTGCAATGTGATGCAGTGTTTTGTAATGTAAAGTTAAGGATAATGCTGCTACACCGCGTCTCGATGTCAGCTATAAGAAAACGATACGTCACATCAGACATGACAAAATGTGCAATGGAAGTGGTTTATATATATATAAATACTATTTAGCAACGCGCCGGAAACTAAATAGTATAAGTTTTTATTTTTTCTATTACCAATTCATTTTTAGTACTAAGTCAATTTCAGAACGATTTCTATATTTAAAGCATAATGTGGCCAAATTTAAATAGGACAAGTACATTCATAATGGCGAAATTGAAGGATAAAGTCAGTATACAATGCATCACCACTAATGTCATTTAAGGCTGAAAGTTGGCTGCGTGCCACGACGCTAGCAGCTAAAATGCACCAGAAATAACTTGAGGGGTTAAATACTCAAAGAGAAATATGAACGCGGATAAACAGAATAGTTAAACATTTACAATAAATACATAAACAAATGAAGGCAACGATTTCTTTAATGATTTTTTTTAATCAGTCTAACCGAACCATCAATCTGAGTATCATAAACTACAGTGTCGAAGTTTATAACCCCATAATCTAACATGGTTCAATGATTTTATAGTCCTATAAAACTATGTAGGTATACCTTTTAAATATTCACATCACAACGATTGTCACATACTTCTGCTTAGATCCACATTATTAAATAGAAAATATTAGTACGATGATATATAACTAAAATAACATAACTGTAGATAAACAATTAAAAATAAATGAACACATCCTAGTCTCACTAATCTCATTTCACTATAATGCGAATGTTTGGATGGATGTATGTTTGTAACTAAATCACGCCAGAACGGCTCAACGGATCTGGTTGAAATTTGACTCAGGAATAGATTATAGTCGATAATAGCACATAAGCTACTTACTGGTTTCTTATATTTACGCGAATATTATACATTGGAATAAAACGAAATTTACGGATTATATCGCGGTTTATTTTACTTTTTTAACCCGACGTTTCGAAGACTTTGCAGCCTTCATGGTCACGGGGGAGACTGAGTTGTATGTCATCTCGAAAGTGTAGTGCAGTGTTTCTACCCTCAATGTAGTTGATATTACATTTTTATTTTGATGTAGTCCGATCTACGCAGAAAGAGCTCACAGTGTCATGAGGTCTGGCAGTTGGTCTTTTGGGTTCTAATTTCAATAGAGAAGATGTTTGGAAGCTAGCACCAGCCTGGGATCCAATTATACATTTAATTAAATCGGATCGGAATTGGAATCGGATTCCAATACATAAGCTACTTTTTATCCCGGATAGCAACTATCAAGTGGGCGGAGCCGCGGGCAACAGCTTGTGTAAAATATATTCTTAGTCTCGCCTCCTATCACACCATAGTACAAAACAACTACACAATCACATCAACATGGATTACAATAAGTTGTTTTTTTAATCAAGAGATAGGCAAATGATCAAATGTGAAGTCTTCTGATAATAAGTAATCTCTACTGCTCATAAATATCTACAATGTCAAAAGAATCATGTATAATTGAACCTTGTTAAGCAGAAAAGACAGAACCAACATTATTTATGAAATCGAGTTAAATACATAGCCATAATCTCCTAATCAAGTTTCATATGTGCACAAAAAATGACATGTTTTATTACCCAACTAATTTTCAATTAGTTACTGCATAGTACTATTTTTAAATTCACTATCCTTTAAACTGCATTTCTCAAAATTATGAAAACGTCAGTTGGATCGTTTCTGCTTTTTGGACCCTGTTCAATTATGATTCAATAGATATTGGGAAGAGCACATGTCAATATACGCCTTCATATATATATATACTCATCGTACAAAAGGCAATACTAATATAATAAACTGATAATAAAAGCAGACTTAAAAACTTAACTTTTTTATTCTTACAATGGTCGACCATCCGGGATTATCCTTGGGTGCACTTGTGCAGTGTATACTATGGATAGCCGTCGGCAGGTGTCATTGCACAATATTAAATTATTAATATTTGCAGGGTGTAAAACCCGCCATAGTGGCACACACAAGTGTGTGAAGTGTACATCTGGTTTATGTCGGGAGTCTAAAGTTGAGGTAAAATGTTTGGCCGTTTTGCGGGCTTCTGAGTATTCAGATCCTCGACCGCTTCTTCACCTTCTTGCCCATGGCGTAGTGTGAAGAAGCAGGCTGGCATGATTATGTTGAGTAGCGGGGGATAAATTGTCTCTCGCTACTCGATACAATAATTGGACGGCACTGCGCTTTTCATCAGGTGCATTGTGGTCCCTTTGGCGTGCCAGGATAAAAAAAATTTTTTCTTACGGGCGTCTGCACTCTACGTATCGGCCGCGGTCCCACGCACTCCTTCCAAATGTCCGGAACTCTATAGTCCCGTGATTTCGGTGTAAAAAGCAAACTGCCATTTCACGATAGTTATCTAATAAACAGTGGTACTAAGTCGAGGAGAAATCATACTGTAGGCAAAGTAGTCTACAGCCCAGTAGGTTGGTTACTACAACAGTGGCTACAATTGGTTTTGCCACTTAATAGACTCTTAGGTGCTTCTTTTTTCAGGGATATCTTATCTAAAAATCTTATTGAAAATGTGACTCAATGTGTGACGTTTTATTATCGTCTTTATATTTTAAATAATATTGGCTCGTGATCACAATCTATTAATAGTAATAAACATATCAGATGAGAGGTTTTAGTTTGGAACGCAATTTTACACATATTCAGTTGCTGTAAACTAATTGGATTCTTATTTTTGTTAATTGCCTCTATTTTAATAAGTAATAACCCATTTCTAACACAAAAGTAATATTTAGTTTTAATATTAAATTTGAGATACTATTTTCATTGTCTTAAATTTTAAGTAAGCAGGTAATCATTCAGTTATCTCAATTAAATTCACAAACTGAAGAGCTATTATAAAAAAAAAATTGAGAGGTGTCAAGGGACACCCGGATGGAACGAAGTTCCTTTCGATTAATTAGTGAAGTGAAATTATTCGATTAATTATTTTTTTAAGTTATAATAATATTTTTTTTATGATTAACAAATAAAATATTAAAATTATATTATTAAAATTATTAATAATAATATATAATAATATTATTATTAAACATTGATATATAAACCTATTAAAACGAGAATGGTTGGTTAAATATATTAAATAATAATAAACATCACACTCACCTCACTTTAACCTCAATTAACGTCTGCAGCAAGTAAAATTGCATATAAACATAATGACAGCTGTTAAAATACATTTAAAAACGTTCCAATATAAAAGTGTCGTGACAACTTTTCGTAAGAATTTTTTCCGTCTAGCCCTCTTTCACAACGCGCGATAAGGAACTTCGTTCCAATAATAATTAAAAAACAAGTCAATCACGCGAATTGATGCCCAATTTGTTTCAAAGCAAAACAAAGTTTAAGTCTCCGACAATTCACAAATAGATAAGTTACTTCTTAATTTTATACATGTATTGTAAATTAGTCTGAATAAGTTGCCTTCATGTATTTTTATGGTGAAAGTAAATGACGGAATGAATTTTAAATATACTCGTGATAATACTTTACAAATCAATACATTATCAATTCTTGAGGTAGCAGCTGTTTAACTATTGCCTACGCAATGTCTAGTCCTTACATAGTAGTAGATACGCATCTAAAAAACTACGTGTATTGCAAAAAGGTCAGCTTAAGTGAATAGGAAAGGCAAACTTTCATCAGTAGGTTTTGTTCCCTGAAATTGGCAAGTGAACGGTTGCGAAATAAGTTTCTTAACAAACGCATTAAATAAATTATGTTAATGACCTATTCTTTAAAATTAATATGCTCATTTGCAATTCAAGTATTGTTAAGAAAACACAGCTTAACATGTTTAACTCTGCTACGCTTGTTAGTAACTAAATGATCATTGAATAGGTAATAACGTTTTGAGTTTATTTGGATGTAAATTTTCAGTACACATACCAGTGATAATATATTATACTGTCCCACAGCCGGGCATGGTTCTATTGCGGTTTTAATATGTCATTAATAGATAATGATCAAACTTGATTCGCTCTAAATAGATAACATAAAAAACTTACTAACATAATCCTACCAATATTATAAATGCGAAAGTTTAGATGGATGGATGGATGTTTGTTACTCAATCACGCTACAACGGCCGGTTGAAATTTGGCACAGATATAGATTATAGTCGGAAATAGCACATAGGCTACTTTTTATCCCGGAAAAACGTACAGTTCCCGTGGGATAGTTTAGTTTTTCACAGAGCAAGAGATCGACATGATTTTTTACATAGTGGTAATTTAGGGATCAGAAAATGAAATAGGCCACTTTTTATCCCGGAAAAATGCACGCATCCTGTGGGATAGCAAAATATAGAAAGGTAGCAAAATATATAATGGATTGTATACCTTTCCTTCCAAAAATAACCTCCACGCGGGCGGAGGCGCGAGCAACATCTAGCAAAATAATATATACTTGTCAAATTATGATAATTTTCTTATTTCTGCATAGGTAGAAATTATTTCTGAAAGAATACATGAATCTATTAACAATTTTCTTTTGTCTAGCTGCCTAGTGAACAAACATATTTCATATTAAATATACGAATTTAGCGCCAGAAGTATTTAAACTTTACTAAATAGGTACATGAACTCAAGACAGGTGTTTGGCGTTCCCAGTCGTCAATCATGCACGTTTTATGTGACTATAGTGCACGATTTAACATGAGTAGTTCAGACGCAGCTCAATCGACTTCATCGAAGTAATCTTTGATTTACAATCGATTGTCACATTCAACCGGTTCACGGTACCAGCGGATCTGGTCTGGAATATTATGCAGGTTCAGGCTATAAAGACGTTTGACCTGTAATACATGCGAAAGTCGGTCAAATTAACAGGTTTAGTCCTTTTAAACTTCTCACTGGACATTCCAGAGAAAGTTTTCCGGATTGTTTTATAAAGTTTATTGATATCTGTGCGACCTTGACAAACAAGCTGTGTTTACAGTAATTGGATGTAGTTTAATGGAGACTATAATGATTATATATATCGACTAATGTTGATGGCTCCGCGTCAGTTAAAATAAAAATGGAACCTAGCCCGTTGTAGAGTTAGCCGACCACCACTGTCTAAAAGGCAGTTTGCTGTACGGTGAGTGAGTTTTCTGGAACCCCAAAACTACCCTAAGCCTTTTCAATCCCGTTATTTTCCTTTAAGGTAGACAACGCACCTATATTTAATTCATTCCATTAGATGACCCACTTACCTGTTTGCGATCCTTTGCTATAAAAATTTTGGAAAATAAATAAGAATGTTCGTATGTACGAATAATTTATCAAAATTTCAAATAATTGTCGTGAAAGCACCTAAAGGCTTAGAAATTTTAACATTTATCTTCAGTATTAAAATCACTTTGCTTTTTCTCTGGTATCTCTTTAAAGAAATGTTTATTATACACCTTCTTAAATTCCAATGCACACGGTGCAATAATTTCATAAAATATCGGCGGAACATTTTCATAAATCGCTTTGTTGCCATTAACAATAATTTTTATGGTAAAGAGAGCAAAATCATCACATTTTTTTGAGAACACAAAACCTCTCGAACAAATTCTGACTTTAAAACTCACACTCGATGTGGTAGGTACTAATGTTTGCATAGGTGATATAGTAAAGAGTTTCTTCATTTTCGTTGTTAACATGATTTTAATAGTAGCTGGATAGAGTTTATGGGTGTTAGTAATAACGAAATTATCTTCGCAAAATCCATGCGTTATCGCTGAAGAAGACATGTCTAATAAATGAGGATCAATTTGGATAGGATGTGGTAATACTTCAGCAAATACTTTAATAGGTATTTTATTTACAACTTTGTCAGCTGTTGCTTCTCTAAACTCAACGTCATAATAAAATTGATGTTTACCGATGTGATGCGGTTTGTTAAAGTATACCGGAAATGTTATTTTAGAATATGGTTGCATGTACAAATATGTGTGTTCAAATAGAAATGTTTCTAAACAAAGATCTATTATTTCGTCAACTACTAAACTGACTATATCTATGGAATTTATTGATTCGTTATCACTAGTCGCATCAAATCCCTTTGTAGCCAATACGTTACTTTGAATTTCAATATCACCATCATCAATTCTCTGTATCAAACTTTGTGAAGTCGGAGCAACCACTTCCAAAGACAGTGCTTTGTGATCGGATATTTTTGCCAAATCCAGTACACGTTTAGCAATATGTACATGATAGCTATTGTTATCATTAACACAGACTGTGACTGTTCCTTTTGGGTAGTTATACTTTACGTGCCACAAATATACAGGAGTAATGGAAACCGTGTCGGAAACAGACACGTAGCACGATTCTTTAAATTTACTATATATCGGCACGTGACACGCTTCATAAGGTGCATCAACAAGAACATTGCGACCCACTTTAAAATATAAGCTTGTTTCAAACTCTCTTTCGTTTTGTAAGAGCTTAAACATTAATTTAAACGTAACTGCTATCCCCGGGTACAGTCGTAAAGCTGTTTCTGGTATAATCTTGATACATTTGATACAGGACTCATCAGTTACGCATACAAATCTAGCGTGAATGTATTCGGAAGTGCAGTTCGTAAAGGAAAATTTTATTGTTTGTTCTTTTAAGCAGTTATTGACGATACAAAGCTTTTCAGGACTACATAAGATGTCAGAGGTAGATTTGAATATCAACCAATCTTTTTGTTCATTTCCCTTTTTTAATACAGGATCTATAGAAACAACGGACTCTTTTATAAGAGCACTATCTCCAGAACTTAGCGGGGATATGAATTTGTTCGGGTTTGTAGAAATATATGTAGGTAATCGCGCGGGTGTCGGTGATGACCAAGTCTTCACATCAGGGTCAACGATAGTTTCTAATTTTGCTTCAAGATGTTCTTCTGACGGAATGATTTCAGTGTTTTGATGAGCATTTTCGCTTCCTTCAGGAGACTGCTCTTCAGGTTCGGAAAGAGTTTGTATTATTTCATGTACTGGTTTTAAGGAGATTTTGCGATTATTATCATTGCATTTTAAATTATGCCACCTTTTCGAAGTTATGGCCAAATTCTCTGTTAATTCGGAAGGTGATGGACGGCACCACTGAAGGCAAATTTTGTCTATAATTAAAACTTTTCGACGCCTCGAATCTTGTATTCTCCGTTTGCAATCCGTGGTCATAACATGTAATCGTTGTACCAGTTCTCTCCATTGTGGTAAGGATCTGAAGTCAACCTTATATTGCTTTTCAATTGATCGTATAAACTTTTCTACATTTAAATTATAATTGTTTGCAGCCCTGATGCGCACATGGTGGCAATCTGACACCCTAATATTGCTCTCCATTTTCTCCAATAAAATATTAATAAAAATCAAAGGGAAATTTGTTACACACAATACACACGTCAATTAGGTACACTTTGACATGACGTTGACGGTCATAGATTACTAATATTGAACTCATATTAGAGACTACAATATACTTTGTTAAATCTTTGGTTGCCTACTCTAAGTATTAGATAAATAAATTTAATTTCGCATTAAGCGATACGACTTTAGATTATAAATATTGGATTTTAAAAACGTAGTTTAATAACAAACAACCTCTGTTTTTTTATCCTGGCACGGCAAATTGACCACACTGCACCTAATAGTAAGCGCAGTGCCGTCAAATTAGAGTATCGAGTAGCGAGAGACAATTTATCCCTCGCTACTCAACACTATCATGCCGGCCTGCTTCTTCACACTACGCCATGGGCAAGAAGGTGAAAAAGCAGTTGAGGGTCCATACCCTTGATTGAATTTGACACCATTGTCAAACAATTCAGAAGGGCGCATAACAGCTAAACATCGTACTCCAACTCTATACCCCCGACAAAAACCGGATGATTTAGTCAAACTTAATATTAAAATGGCTTTACAGGTTGGCGATGGACGCATCAGTACCTCGCGTAATACTAAGCATAGCACTGGCGGCTTTACTGCCTATGGCGTCACCCAGTGATCAGATAGCCAAGGAGAACATACCGCATTCACGGCAGAAGAGGATACTCTGGATAACAAACGATGGACGTTTGGCTTTACCGCCGGGAACAACCATGGGAATCACTCCGTCCCTATCGATGCCTTTTGTGAGGCATCCGCCGAAGGGGTTCCTCTCTAACATGACTATAAGTTTTCCATTTACGAGTAAGTACTTCTCATACTACCAATCAGTGAACATTTAGGAAAATATCATCGTGCACGTGTGCGTATTCACCAATAAATAAGTTGCTTTTGAGTAAATACGTAATAAATAAATAAATTATCTATACGGGTATTTTAAATCTATTAGCAGTTTAACTAATAGATGTGTGTTGCAAATAATATAGAGCGTTATAATTTAATCTTCCAACAACTATGTTTATATATTTTACAGAATGTATGTTGCGTAAATTTAACGAAAGTAGCTAATATTAGAAATAACAAAAGTAAGAATTTATTGAAATAACGATAAACATTCATTGTAAATAATTCTGAGTAACAAAGTAGCAAAATAGTTAATAGTCAAATGAGAGGTTTACATAGATGTTTTAATAGTAATTAGTTAAGCCATAACAAAACACAAAAAAATGTAATTAGATAGATAGTAAGTAAGTAGTAGATAGATTTTTTACGTAGTACTATGAATATATACTGAGTATTTTTGCTACACACAACCAATGCCGTTAGTTCTTACTTATATATATTTTTTATAATTTCAGTTGATTTCGATAAGCTCGGCCTGACCGACAACGAGAATCCCTATGGATCATTTCCACCTATCCTGGCCCGATCCATGGGAAGCTCTGCTCTATCGATGATGACTGATTATGTGGGACAATACTTAGAACGAAGACGAGGGAAGAGATCTGTACAAAACGCTATGACGCCTGAAGTAGAAACGGCAGTGCTCGACCGTATGCACGGCGGAGAAAGGTTAGTTGAAGTATTGATTCTTAGCCATGAAGTTCGGTTAATGAGCGTCGCCTACTTACGTCATGTAAATCATCGTTTCTTTTAACAATGAAACGATAACCAGCCACGACTGAAAACGGGGTCGGATGTAAAATAAAATCTTGGCTAAGACCACACGCAGTACCGATTGTCACGTATTTCAGTAGTCCTAAACCTTGAACATGAGGACAGTTGTATAATAACTGCTAGTTAGTTATTGGTGGTTACTTTCACCTTCATATCAATAAAGACATCACGTATTCCGCATATAGAACATTCGGCGATAGCTGCAGGAAGTTTTACATAAAACAATTTAGAATGCTGTTTGTGATTCGAAAATGTGCGCCATCCGTTACATAACGTACATAATAGCAACCGGGGAATTTATAGTAATGCTTACGCCTTAGTTACCTGTATTTAAATTGTGATTAAATCACCAAATTAGAAAACTTGTTTGTCTAAAATGTAGATTACTTCTAAGCCGCTTACATCTCTTCGTATTCTACAAGATTCTATTTCAAACGCATTTATATTATAACACCCAACAGTCACACACATAGGACCCCACACTAGGTAAAACCTGTATCGTATCAAGACCTAGAACCGAAACAAATATCTATCTGTCACACAAATATTTGTCTGGTTGAGGGAATCGAACCCACGGCTTCTCATTTCACAGCCGGCTAATCGCCCGCTGCGTCACGGAGGCTGTAATATTGTTCTTATTAACGTGAGCATTTATGTTCCATTTATTACTGCATTCACAGAATTTTGATTTTAGTGAAACATTCAACGAATTGTTTTTAAAATATATTATGTATTTATTTTAAATTATCTTTGTGGTGTGATTTCTGATTATAGCAGTGATGTGGATACTGATGTCGTTGTATATTATTAGCTGGTTATATTTTATTCCAGAGCGCTGATGTACGGCATCGCCGAAGATATGCTAGCTAACTTCGGACTGTCCGGAAAGGAATGCCTTTTACGGGCCATTTGCGAGATACAAGCACATCCTCTTACCAATTTTGGATTCCTTGGTGAAATTATGAAGCTGTTCTTTACGTGAGCCTTATTTGACTTATACCAATGAAATATACACAGGCAGTGTGTACTATTATTAAACAATCTTGTTTGAACTTCTTGAAACGGATTTTAACGGTTGTTCTTAGAAACATTACTCTATGGTACGGTCGGTACTCTCGTTGGTTGCGGTACGGACTGTGAAGACGAAAGTCGTATGTTCGAAACCCAAATGGCATACACCTCTGACTTTTCTAAAGTTATATTTGTATTAAATGTTAACTATCACTTGATTTAACGGTCAAGGAAAATATCGTGAGGAAACCTGCATACCTAAGAATTCTCATAAGAACTTCGAAGGTATGTGAAGTCTACCAACCCGTATTAGGCCAGCGTGGTGAACTAAGGACTAACCTATCTCATTAGTAGAGGAGGCCCGTGCCCAGCAGTGGGAAAATGTTTAATACATGGCTAGTATTATTATTACGGTACGGACGGTAAATAGCGGTCTGCAGCAAAAAAATCTAGTCTTTGTAAAAGATTAACTCGCCTTAGAAATAAGCAAGCATTTACACAAACATGCAAACACTTTCAGATTCACTATTTAGTGATCACGCTGGAAACAGATAGAGTAACTAACGTGTGCAATGGACCATAGACAATAAATTGTGTGCACAGAGCAAGACTGATATCTATCGTGCTTCCTCGGTTACTAATTAACATTAAACATTTTTTCCAGACCAAGTAAATCACCGTACGCGAATTTATTAGACGAATATGTGGAAGCCCAGAAAGCTGGTGAATCGGGTGGCGAATGCTGGCCGTACTACCGGCTCTGCCCTAAGAGCATATTCGAGTCTTCCGCTAATAAATACACGTAAGTTAATTAGCAATCTTTATAGTATTACTTAAATGTTTAAGAATTTCGATGAAAACTATCAAAGAGCATTGCAAGCTTCACGATGATGTGTACTAAATAGATAGATACCTGTTTATTTACATTTATGCACTAGGAATGAGTGTATGCCAATAAATGCATTTTGGAATAATAATAATTAACTATATTGACTGCCTCAGTGGCGGATTTGTAATTGCGCATCCGTTACGACTGCTGTGCTGAGGTCTCGGATTCGATCCCCGGGTAGGGTAAAGTGATATTGGGTTTTTCTATTCTATCTGAGTCTGGAATTGTGCCTGGTATGGCGATAGGCTCGCCCTCTATCACATTATCGGACTGTAACAAATTTGAAGAATAGTGGGTGTACTGGTTACACCTCTGCCTACCCCTTCAGGGATTACAGGCGTGAGTGTATATGTATGTAACTAAATAAATAAATAATTTGATTTGAAACATTGTACAGTATATTATGATAATTTCGATGAAATCTGTGATATTTTCTTTTAAATCATGATGAGATCGGTTGTTTGTCATTATGATACGTATGTAGTATATTGCGTCACTAATAAATCATTGCGATTATCCAGTCATGTTTGCTGCATTGTTTTTAATATCTATATTATCCAGAATATAACCTTTTGCTAAAAAGCCCGTTTGAAAATAAAACATTTTAAGTTGAAATAATTAAACATTGTTGACATATTAGACTAGATAAGGATAAATTAAAATAAAATAAAACGATTAATTATATGACTCAATAAACAAATACAGTAGCTTATATCTTCATAATTATAGTTATATAGTACCTTTGTGCACCCGAAGGCAAGGAATCTTGTTAGCAACTATTAGTTATAAATGTCGATTATTATAATTGTTGAGAAAGATCGAACTTTAAGTATAGGTAGGTAATACCTACATTAAAATGTTTAATAGAGTCATCTGTATTTAAAGGAAAGAAGCCGAAGATGTACACAGGCGACAAGAACACGACAACGTTGACGAAAATATAATTGAAGAGATTCATGCTATGTAATTAAGAAATATGCATATAGAATCGCGAGTATAGTATCTGCTGCGACTGTCTTAAAAACCAGACGCTACGAGCTCTCGCGAGCTAGATCAATAATCCCAAATGTAGTGGTAGTTTTCGACCAAAGTTCATTGTTAATTAGTGTCTTATAGATAAAAAAATTATTTAATTATCAACCCCATACTTATAAACGATGACAATTTATTGACTGATTAACATCACACGAATAAATTTGGAACACTCGATAAATAACGTCTCCTTTATCTTCTTATACATTATAAATAATGCATTGTTAATACTTTCTTCATTAAATACACGTTTATAAGTAAGGGGAACTTTGTTTAAAAAAATCTGAGTGCCATTCTACATTGGATAATTTAACTTTATTACTTTCACAAACTTCACTACTTACTATAATTATATCTTGTAGAGCTTTTTTATTTTATTTATACTAGTTAAGTTTATGATAATGTTGTTCTCATTTATTTGTGTTGCATTTAAGTTAAGGAACTCGCAAATCCTGCAGTAGATAGAAAATATTGTAAATTGTTTAAATAATAGATTTAATTATACATTTGTTTTATTTGACACAGTCACGACTTCGCCGATCAGATTGTATATATAGAAAGGTTAAGAAGAAGAAAGATATAAAATAAGCTATATTTTGAAAACTATACACTAATTGACAAAATTAAAACATGATTTAAAATAATAATAATGCACTAACACAACGTCTAATTCTCAAACATTAACTAAATGAAGCCTAAACAATTAAGAAACTAATAAGTCAACAGGCAATTTGATACCATCTAGTAACGTTATTTTGGTATGATTAATCAATAACGTTACAAAACCCTGAAGCCGACGCGACGCTACTGTCTGCATGGCGAGCTTTAAAACTCCGTCAGGGGGCGTGAAATGAAAGCGATACGCCGCCCTAGATATTCCTTTTCTCCCACTAAAATTCTGATATGATCAAGGTAAACTAGTCTTCTGTATACGTGCTTTGTTCAAGTGATATCGTGCTAAATGTGTACAAATATTTTACAGGCGCAATATGCCATGTTCTTACTAATTCTTATAATCAGTGCTATGTCTGAGAGGTCCGAGACGATTTCGATTACAAAAAGGAGCTATTCGGACCAATCTGTCAAGGGTTACATTGCAGAGGTATATGTTTTCAAATAACTAAAAACTGATTCACGCAAATACACAATATTATCATTGTTATGATCGATAAACCTGACTGCGTGTAACCAAAGAAATCCTTTTTAGAGAACATGTTGGTGGAATGAAATTTGCAAAGAGGAATTTCAAACATTGTTCAGGTGTAAATGTCCATCGTGGTCTTACTGCAGAAGTCCTGGGAAGTACTACAATGCCGTGTGTTCCATGACGGAGACAGGTTACATATGGGACCAACCGAACTCGGAGTGGCGCGGCCAGTAATCAGCTAAATACGATTAAACATTCTACTTTATTTACATATACTTATTGCTCTAGGCATAAGAACTTACATGTGGCAAATTCTAACAACGATTCTAATTTGAGACTGATTCTATAAATTGAAATGAAATTTCGTCTTCTATTTTCATATTATAACTAAGATGTAGCGAATTAATTTGAGTTACAAATACGAGTTATGTGTATTTCTCACGACCAGCTTAGTTAACTGTTATATGTTTTAATAAATCTGTTTACTTGATACTTATGGATTTTATAATACTTTTTCCTTAAATCTGACCTTGAGAATGAAGTGAAGAAGTCATAGCCGTGACGCGCATGCGTGCCATCAGAATCAAAGAACCACAAATCAATAAAATCTCAAGCACACAGCACACAGGCTTCGACAACAGTCTGATCATAACAAAATAGTTAGTTAAAATGTTGCCGATCTTTTTGTTAGTTTCGGCATTCGCTAATATTAATTGTGAACCAGAAACAGTAAGGGATAATTTTGACTATTTTAATTATGGCGCCAACGAAGATATACTGAAGAACTTGGACTTACATCTGGTAAGAGATTACATTATCAGCACATTACTTTATCATACGAACAATGTAATGTGAGTTATAATACAATTTTAGCCAAAAGATGAAATAGTACTAAGACCTCAAGAAGTGAAAGATTGGCCCCAACAATCTCTGAACGTTGGGCAAATAACATCCGTGTCGATAAATTCTTTGGGGCAACCAGTGATCTTCCACAGAGCTGAACGAGTATGGGATGAAAAGTAAGTATTAGAAATATAGTCATAATAGAATAAATACTACAATGTGGTAGATTTCTTCTTTGCCAGAGACTACTCTTTCCTCATTGCCAGAGACTCTTTTTCTCCCGCTTAACAGCATTGTTGAGTTCCGATTTGGAAGACAGTAAAGTATACGAAAATACTGGGCAATCTGATACATCATCTTATATTACGGTGTGACAAACGCAGTGCAGTGTCATGCAATACTTTATAATAGAAGGTTCTGGGTGGTATTGCCACAATGAGACGAGCGATCTGCTCATCTATCAATCGAGGAAAATAAAGTGTACTAACCTTTGTTTCTTTTCTTTCTAGTACGTTTAATGAGTCCAACGTTTACCAAAATCTTGACAAAGGACCCATAATCGAAGACACGATTCTTGTACTGGATCCTCATACCGGTTCAGTTTTACATAGTTGGGGAGCGTACGCATTTTACATGCCTCATGGTCTTACTGTTGATCACCACGACAACGTGTGGGTGACAGACGTGGCAAAACATCAGGTCTTCAAGGTAAGTTTACGTACGGAAGTGTCTAAATTGATAAAGCCTAAGACCAAACCAAAACCAATATTAACTGTAAAATTGACAAAAAAATTATATAGGCAAATTTCTTTTACAGTACACACCAAATAATCATAAATATCCAAGTCTGACCATAGGAGAAGCGTTCACAGCCGGCTATCCATATCGCCGCCGTGTATTGCTTTGCATGCCGACTTCAGTAGCAATCGCAAGTACAGGCGAAGTATTTGTCGCCGACGGCTATTGCAACAATCAAATACTAAAATTCAACGCAGCCGGAACCCTACTTCTAGCTATTCCTTCCTATTCTGACTCTTTAACATTGAACTTGCCACACAGTATAACTTTATTAGAGCATTTGGATATAGTATGTGTAGCGGATAGAGAGAACATGAGAATTGTTTGCCCGAAAGCTGGATTGAAGAGTTACGTAGACGTATTGGAACCATCTACTATCATCGAAGATCCTACATTGGGAAGAGTGTTCGCTGTGACATCTCACGGTGATACCATTTACGCGGTGAATGGACCTACGTCTCCTAATATAGCTGTCAGAGGTTTTACAGTTAATGCTGTGAATGGGAATATTTTGGACACCTGGGAACCGACAACTGTAAGTATGTGGACTATGTAGGTATACCACGAGAAGTAATTAATAATTTGAATGCAAAAGAAACTCGTGGCATAATTATACTATACAAAAAGTTTCTGTCCGTGTTTGTACAACAAGCTTCGACAAAATTTGAGCAAAATCATATTATTTGTGTATGCTAGCTAGACACATCTTGAAGTAATATTTATTTTAATGTACCTATATTGTGTTATAATAGGGTACTTTCCGGTGTTTAATTTTGTACATTATTCGATATGCAACCGAATATAATACGCCAAAGAAACTCTTTTGCGAAAACCGAATCAAAATTGCTTCAAAAATGAGGTCACAATATTTATTTTAAATATTGGTATGATCAAACACTCAAAGGCATGAGCAAAAACGGTTCTGTATTGGGAACATATCGCTATCTCCCTCGCACAACGGCACAGTAATTGTGATTCTGAGAACCGTGACGTCACGGTACATATCATGCATTATTTTACTGTAATTTGACAATTACCCCTTCCAGCTGATTTTAAGGGGGTCTAATTTACTTATTTTTGTTCGGATTCATAAAATTCTTTTTATAATAGGTTTCAGGTAATGTAACTCGTTGATTAAATAAATAAAAAAAATCGAGTCAACTACCCCATTATATATGGTTGAGCCACTTGGTGTCAATCGAAATTGGCGATGTCTAAGTACAAATTGTTCTATCCAATTTGCTTGGCGTGGGTTAGTTGATATCCTTCCTTGACCGCCAGTTTCGTCGTCAAGCTCCGTTGATTGAAAACGAATCACTTTGTCTTTTGCGCGTCATTCATTATTTTCCTTGCATATCTACATACATAATTTTTCTCCAAATTAGCTTCTTGCTTTTTTTATTTTGTACACCACCTTATTCACCGACCCCTATCGTTATAAGCATACTCCGATATATGTTTCTTCTATCACTCACCTACACGCGTCTATCGACGAGTTCAAGACTCTCTGGCTCTGGGCTGCAGGTTGGTGAAGCATATACGTATTATTGGAGACTGTTACTTTTATCATGCTCGGTTCGAGGGGCCGTTTGAGTGATTTCAGCTCAACCAAGCCCCTAACTTTGCATGGTATTAAGCTATTTACATGCCCAATCAATATAAATTTATTAAATAATGTTTATCGTTAAATACATACTTATTTATTGAATATTAGTATATAAAATATCTTACTGTTCTCTCTACGTATCTACTGTACCTTGGTTATTAACTCCATCATATAACATGTACCTAAAGGTTGTCTAGTACCTAGAGATCGTAATGATAAAACCTCTTGCAACATTTTATATATTAATGTAAATAAAGAATTATCTATCCACCTAGCTAGATCTAGGACTTAGACAAGCAGATTAAAATGATGACTTAGTACAAATTACGCATAATAAATTGTTTATTGTATTTGTTCTTGACGTCAAGCGATAAATTTATACCAATAATTACATTTTCTGTTGCAGGGCTTCACAAATCCCCACTCATTAGCCGTGACGAGGAATGGCTCACACCTTTACGTCACAGAAATTGGACCGAACAAGATCTGGAAATTTGAATTGACTGACGTATATGACAAAAAGTAGAAAACACTAACTTTAGTATAAATAAGCATTACTTACACACTATTAGAGGATTGCTTAAGTGCGAATTAAATTCGCTGCGATGACAACGATGGGTCTTTGTACGTGCAATTTGAATTCAATAATTAAACAGAATACGTTAGAATTGTAGCGATTTCATATATTAATCTATCATAACCGCTTTAAACGTTTTAAATAGAAGACGGTATAGTCATATATCTTGCTATAACTCTAAATCTAAATGCACATAGATAGATAGTAATAGGAATGACCTTTCGTCTTGATATGAATGTCATTTGTATCACGTTAGGGCTTTATACAAATAACTAATTAAAGAATAAATAGATTTGAAGTTAGTCAGACCCTGATCTAGGCATTTCCTATTATTTAATCATACATACATATAGACTCACGCCTGTAATCTCCGAAGGGGTAGGCAGAAGTGATAGACCATTACACCTAATTTTCGCGGAATTTATTTACTTAATCATATTAGTCTGTAATACGTAAAATCATTCCTGCCATGGTCTCGCATACACATAATGTGAAATGGATGAAACCGGAGGTCCAAAAATCACGCACACATAAAACGAATAGTATATATTCTTATGTACAGAAAACGTTATGTTTTTTTTAAAATAAAACTTCAAAATTCGTGTAATTAGTTAGATATATTTATATATCATAATTATGCTTGCCAGCGGTAGCTGAATATTAAATAATGGACCAAATGTGGCACTTTAGTATTTATTGTGTATTGAAATATATTTAATGGTCATAATTAAAGTTTTACTCTCAATAATAAATATTAACAATGTGTATACTTAATTACAAATTCATATTTTATTTCTTTCCCATCCTTAAACAATAAATCTAACATTAAAACAATAGAGAACTATATTTTTACCTAATATCTTGACTGCGATGCAAACACTCTTGTGTTTTTACGTGCACGTCATTTTATACGCGGCATATGTAACTTAAATATGAGACAAGTGTATTGTCATTTTAAAGTATTTAAAAACCATTAGAACTGCGTCAATAAAAATAACTGATTCGATTCCACTCGATCCCACTCGATACATCGATTTCAGTCCATTCACATCGATACCAATCTATTTCATTCGATTTCAATCGATTCCATTTGATTCCATACGATTCCGTTTTATTCCATTTGATTCCATTCGATACCATGTTACGGCCAAATAGCACCCCGCGCTCTTTTGTCAAATCAAATAGCGCGCGATAGAAAGCGATAGTAAAGATGTTACAAACATTAATTAATAAATAACATCCAACAGTCACACTCAGTTAGATACAAGTCTTGTGTCGTGGGTATCAGGGTCTACGAGAGACTTTCGGTCTCACAACACCCAGACCCGGCACAAATATCTGTCTTGTCACACAATGACACAAACATTTGTTCCACTTAAAGTGCCACGGGGCGGGGGCTATCATGTCATCTGTGTATTTATTTATTCTAAATTTGGTTTACGACATTAGAAAATGCTGACAATTCTCTCAAAAAGTCTCAATGGTCAATGAAACACCAGCGTCAAATCATAATGAAATTTGAATAGTACATACATACATACATATACACTCACGTCTGTAATCCCCGAAGGTGTAGGCAGAGGTGTAACTAGTACACCCACTTTTCGCCGAATTTCGGTCCCATAATGTGATAGGGGGCGAGCCTATCGCCACACCGGGCACCATTCCAGACTCCGGGTTAATACTGAGTATTTCTAGGTAGAAAAACCCAATATCACTTTACCCGACCCGGGGATCGAACCCGAGACCTCAGCACAGCAATCGTAACGCATGCGCAATTACAACTGCGCCACCGAGGCAGACAAATTTGAATAGTAGATTACCAAAACTGTCAAAATCAACGATTACGATGTCAAAAACACACCTAGCGTGAAGTTACAAGGCTGAATAAAATAAATTATTATGAGGCCACAGTCAAACTGTTAGGTTTAATTTATAATTAAATACAAATCACATGAAGTAGGTATAAATAAGTAAACATTTAAATTAAGATTAAAATATAAAAACTTCACAATTCCATTAAATAATCTTGAAGTATAATTACATGTACATTTCTTACAATTCATATTTTCTTTTCTTCATCACCTTCATGAATAAGACCATATCTGTAAGAAAAGTATAGTTTAAAATCTTACCATGTTATTACCCCAATGGTAATAATGAAACTAGCTTTTACTAGTCGTCCATGTAAAAACTATTATTCGTTAAACAAATTATAAATAGATTTAGACAACAGCACCTATCGGTTCCAAAGCTATCCTATTTGTCATGCTTCAACTGACCATACGCATTCATATTCATAAAGTTTAGTGAAATTGGTTGTGCGGTTTAGCCTGTACAGACACTCGACACATTATTTAAATATATTGTGCATCTCTTACAAATAATTCAAAATGTTTGTTGCATTGCGGACTCTATTGTATAGCCAAATAATATCAAAGCTCTGATGTTACTTTTTTTTATTGTGCAGAAGCAAAATGACAACACTTAAAAAGATGAGTTACTTCAGTACAAGAAAATTATCTGATCAAGCTAGACCCAGTGACTTTAAAATTAATATTTTGCTATTCATAATATGATTGACAAAATCACACATATAACTTGCTATGTTAAATGTACTTACTTATAAATATAACCATGACAATGGCTAGCATAATCCACAGCCAGCATTTCCATGCACTGCGGCTGTGCTCTTGTAATTTTTCTGATTCTACTTTAAGAGACGTCATGTTACGGTCAGTCAAATCGGATGACTTTTTCAATGCCTAAAAAGAAGATATTTTTTTACTTCAAATTATTTCGGTTTAAAACGAATTTGAATGTTAAAATAAATTGGTCTTTCTTTCAATTGTGGCCTGGTATAGTGACTACACTGCATGTGATATTTACCAAGTTATGTACTGTACTATAGACAAACTATAACATAGACTCTCGAGACTAACTGCCTTTGAGGTACAGCGGGCTGTGAAACAAGTGGACGCGGGTTTGATTCCTGCACCTACATTTGTGTTCCACAGAAAATTGTTTTGGGTCAGGGTGTTGTGGGACTGTAGTTCCTCGTAGTTCTTTATACCCACAATACAAGTCTGACCTAGTGTGGGGTCAGTACTACGTGTGTGACTGTTGGGTGTATTATTTTTATTACTAGAGGTCGAAATTCGACCGTAATTCATAAAGAAAAAATAACTGTGATTTTTTTTTTATTAAGAACATTTAATCTTGTCAATTACTAATTAAAAGAAGAAAATCTGTTGACAGAGGAGAAAAATGAACCGTTTTGTATTTGCCTATTTATCGTTCACCAGAGTTATGCTATACTCAAGTAAGTGTAATATACAAGCTATCTAGAGAACTTGATTCATCAGAAAAAGTTACTATGTTAATTTGTCCACCCACAGTACAGTGAATAAATACTATCAAGTTAGGTACGAATATATATCAGGTACCCTTACATTAGCTCTATAGAAATATAATGAATACTATAATATGCTTACTTCAGTATCGCCTCTAATAATAGTACTGGCTATTTGCGACTGTTCCTTCAAACTTTTTGTGAGTAACACCATGTTCTCAGCCACTTTCTCTTGCATATTCTGATGATACTTGAGAATGGAATCAATGTCTTCTTGACTGCTAGTATTGCTAGTGAAATTCGGAGCTTTGATTATATTACGTTTTCGTAATGATTCATCACTGTCCTCTGAAAATTAAATTAAAATATGTTAACTTTCAGTTACAACTACTTACAATAATGTAATTTTTGCACACCAAAATGACCACACTGCACCTGATGTTAAGGGCAGTGCCGCCCAGGAAGAGTATCAAGTAGCAAGGTTTAAACAATTTTTAATGAACTACATGATAGTTTAGTAAACTGGTGATTATTATATCATGTACTATAATAATCACCAGAATTTACAACGAATTTACGTTTCTTTAAACTGTTTTTCTACTGTTAACGAGTCAACCTTTTTCTCTTTACCGCATAACTAGTTGAATTTAACAACCTGTTTCATTCAACGTCGTTGAATCAACGACAGTCGTGAACAAAACGGGCGCACAGATAAACTCATAGAATTTATCAACCTGTTTCATTCATTGCTGTTTATAGGAAGCGGTAACAATTCGTTAACACAAAAAACGTCAAAGACCCGCGTTTATTATGTACCATTATATAGAAAATACCATAGCTCACAATGCAATAATGACAACAAAATTATTAACTCACACTTATTTCAAATGTTATTTATGACAATTTAGCACATGGTATTTACAAAAATATTAATGTAACATACCAAGTCCAAAGAGTTCTGAACGTAATTCAACTCCATATTTGACTACTGTTTTCTGATGTATCTCTTGTGCTGATGCATCAGCTGACATTGTTGCTGGACCATGTGACAGCAGTTGGACAGCTTCCAGCTGGCATAGACAGATAAAAAGATTTAGTATTTAAAAAAAAGACGACTATAAAATAATATACAGTTTTATAGCTTGCAGTGCAGGGTTTTGCATGTGTTATGTCTGCCATTCTGAGGTCTCGGGTTCTATTCCTGGGTCCTGTTTACATTATATTGAGTTTTTCTATTTAGAAATCTCAGTATTCAGGGATTACAGGCGTGAGAGTATATGTATGTATGGTTCGTAGTTATGCTTTTTGAACTATGACAGAAAATTATATACTCTCTGACATTCTATTACACACTTGGGTATACCACATACTAACTGTATAAGTGGAATTATTCTATAACAGCTAGCACACAGCAGGTAGATGTTAGTATGTATGTGTGTGTGTACAGTACAGGGCTTCTGTGGCCCAGAGGCCCTGTATCATTGATATGGATGATACATTGGTAACTTTGGGCCTTTGTTGTACATAATAAGTGTAGCAAATTACACATATGAATAATGGACTATTATGACGCTACCAATGTATGAATTACACTTACTTTTTCAGTAGGAGTGTTCAATGAGGCAGTTTGCACCACTCCCTTTAGAAATGTTGCCCTTTTCAAATATTCCGTCAAACACTCCTTAGTAGCTTTCCTGAAAAAATTTCAATTAACTATTTAAAATGAATAATATATTTTGATAGGCCCCATAGGCCTGTACTTATGGTGCTATACTAATATGCTCAAATCTACAAATTATAAGATTCATACCCTTGGTTGAATGTAACCCTATGATATAGATTACAATAAGTTTAGTCTTAGAAATTTCTGTATCAAGATTAGTGAACCATAGTGGACCCTAGAGTAGTGTTGCTAACTGTCCTGTTTTCCAGGACATGTCCTGGTTTTTAGAATGTCCTGGGGTGTCCTGGATTGTTTTAAAGCGGCATCCTGGGTTTTAAAGCGCCCTTATAAGGTCCTGTATTTTAAATTCGCACACCACATTTGAAATCCTTACTTTAGGGGCGGCGTCTCGGCTCGCAAGTGTTTACGCTATTATTGAATATTGTCTTCGTTTTTCTAACTTCAAATCCTAGTATTTGATTTCCAGGGTTGGTAACTCTACACTAGAGGAATCCATCGGCAGTGATTTTGATTTTGTAACTAAAAGTTTTTAAAGTAAAATAAGATTTTTGTAACTTACTCTTGTCCAGTTTTCAGCTCAGTAATCATGTCATTTAGAGCTTCCACGTATTTCTTCAGCCTCCAATTACCGTCGATAGACTCTTGTTTGGCAATCAACTCGCATTTATTTAGAAGTTGCCTTACATTCATTTCTAAGCGCGATTTTTTAGGCACAGTACCAACGCTTTTTAGTTTTTCTATAGCCATAGTGTGCTATTATTAATAAAAACACTAATCCGAATTGCTTTCAACAAACAAATTCAAACACAAAATCACTCTAATTCATATAATTTTATTCTTATAAATAATATTTTATTCACAAATCTGTCGAAAACCACTGGAAGAAAATATTAATGATAAATGTTAATCTGATATTCCCTGATAATGACACGAAATACGAATTGTTTTGACATTTATAGTGTAGTGTTCATTATAGTTCTTGCTCGTTCATTGCAAAAGGCGCACCGATCTCGCATACCAGTTCAAATGTACTAATCTGTATTTAGTACTATTGGCACAGCTGCAGCAGTACAATATCACAGCTACATACAGATATTTATCTATTGTCGATGTTAGTCTGAACAAGAAAATGAAATCTATGTACTTATATTGGAACCAAAAGCGATGTTAGCTATCTGTTCATGGAATCATTTAATCTCACAAAGCGTGATGAACGAATTCCTTTTAGTCGTACTAAGAGTACATTTAACATACTTAAATCCAGTTCACAGAGCATAAATGTTAATGACCACTGTAAAACTGTCAAACCCAATTTTATCGAACCACAGTGGCACTGATTATCTACATTCTACGGGTTATTAAGAATAATTATTTAAAGTTCACAAAAAATTATAAACAACTTCATTATTTGTATTACAACATCTCAATAAGAAAAAAATGCTATAATTAAAAAAAAATATAGTACTTTTAAAATTTCGATGGGGACGCCATGTAAGATCGAACAGCACATACATTCATCAACTGGCATGATCCTTCATGCACTTATTGATTTGACGTCGTAAGTCTAGGCAGTATGGTCGAAAAACTATTTGGACGAAAAAAGCACTCATTTTAATTGTCAGATTTCATAAATGTCAAGAAAAAAAAAATAATGGCGGGAATGTGATGTGATGTTGTATTGTGATTAATAAGTGAAAAAAATATTTCAGACATGGCTTAGGCCTTTAAATTATGACTATTACAGACGTGGCTTCGGCCTTTATATTGTGACTATTAGAAACATGGCTTCGGCTTCTTGAATTGTGTTTATTTGGCGGGAATGTGATGTGATTGTTAGCTTGTATTTACCAATCCTGAATAATATCGAACCTTTTTATTAAAACAATCACTCATTCGAACCATACAGTCATACTGGCCGTTTATTCAGTCGTTTTAAAAAAACTCACTCACTTCTTGACAGAGGCGCCAGCTCGAAACGTAAAAGGTGAAAAAATAGTCCGGAGGCTATAATTATAATATACAGATTTGTGTAAGTAAAGTGGATTATTAACAATTTATATTATGAAACGATGATTGTAAAATAACGGCAAATGGAGGCAAAAGTTCTGACAAAATTACAATCACATTGTGACTGGATTGATTTGGATGTGTCGATGATTAATTCTCTAATTTTAGTCTGATAATGTCATTATATATGTTAATTTTATTAATGCATTTTCATTTGTGATACCAAACCCCGTCTTCTGAACTAGTCGATAACAGTTCAGAAGTGGGATACTGAGAGAATTCTCATAATTCTTTTTGTTTTCACGTCCACACATTTATGATGGTCGTTTCTAGAAAGACATTATTCTATTGTTTTTTTTACTTTCTCTTTATGAAATAAGGTACACATCTTTTTTTTTATAATTTATATAGGCACGTTTTACGAATCAAGTACAGTTTTACAATAAATTCAGAATAAATTATAATACATTGTACAGGGATATCCATTCAAGTAATTTAAATTAAATTTAAAAATATATATTTTACTGGAAGGTTCGAGATTAAAATATATATTGTGAATTCAATATTGTAATGCATAAATTGTAATGCATGTTGCAGACAGATACTAAGCTACATAATTAAAAGTTTCAGAAACTTACGATGGAAGAGGATATTATGGAAGATCGCAGTCGAAGGGAAGGACTGTTGATCAACATGCATAATCAGGGATCGCTCAGGTTGGAGAGCGTGGGGACGCCCAGGTTAGAGGGCCAGGGACCGCTCAGGTTGGAGAGCGTGGGGACGCCCAGGTTAGAGGGCCAGGGACCGCTCAGGTTGGAGAGCGTGGGTACGCCCAGGTTAGAGGGCCAGGGAACGCTCAGGTTAGAGAGCGTGGAGACGCCCAGGTTAGAGGGCCAGGAAACACTCGGGTTAGAGAGTGAGAGGAGGTTCGGATTAGGGGGCCAAGAAATACATGGATTTGGTACAGGTGGTATGCCTAGGTTCGAGGATGAACCTGGGTTGGAAGGTAAACGGAGAAGGATGGGATCACGGAACAGAAGATCGAATATTGCTGAGCGGAAGGAGAGGAATCAGGAGTTGTCGACGCGTCAATTTCGACGCAGACAAAGGCAGCATACTTTCACAGATTCTGACAGTTCAGTCAGTTCTGAAAAAGATTATGACAAAAGGAAGAGGAAGTACAGGAGACGTTCACGGGAGAGAGAGGAGGAATCTCAACAAAGAAGGTACCGTACCAATAGATCGAGTTCAGGTGGAACATCTCGTACACAAAAATCTGAAGCTAATATAATGTTAGACAAATTTTTAACTATTTTAGATAAAGTCAGAAGTTCAGATAAACCTAAATTAACATTTAATACTAATGTTATACCTGAATTTGACCCCATGAGCAAGGAACAGACTGTTTTGGTATGGCTAACTAAAGTTGAGGAATGTGCTGAGATATACGGGTGGGATGAGAAGGCAACGATCCACTATGCACTTCCTAAGCTCACAGGGGTAGCAAAGACCTGGTATCAAGGTCTACCCTCTCTCTTACATACTTGGGGTGAATGGAAAAAAAAGTTGATAGAGTCTTTTCCTTGTCGTGAGGATTACGCTGAACTTCTGACTGAAATGTTGGCCAAGCGTGTGAAATACGGTGAATCATTGGAACAATATTATTATGCTAAATTAAACTTATTAAATAGGTGTAAAATTTTCGGAAAACAGGCCGTAGATTGTGTTCTATATGGTGTTGACGATCGTGCTATTAAAGTGGGTGCTCAAGCAGCTCAATTTAGTGAACCAGAGCAAGTACTCAAATACTTTAGAACCGTCAAAATAGGACAAACTAGGGAAGGATATGACACATCCAATAAGAATAAAAATGATCGCAAGTCTTCAACCAGCATTACATCTAAGCTTCTAAACTCTAGACTAGGTACCATGAACTCAAACATACGTTGTTTTAATTGTAATGAGGTTGGCCACCCCAGTTTTAAATGCGAAAAACCACTTATTAAATGTTCCTTATGTGATAGACTTGGGCATGAAACTTCAAAGTGTTTTAGAAATAAATCAAATACATCTAAAGATCAAATGTTAACGATGGATAAGACCCAGAAACAGGTATCTAAATTGTGTTTAACTGATAAAGCCAATGATAAATATATCTTAGATGTCAAAATTAACGGTGAAATCTTATCCTGTCACATAGACTTAGGTAGCCAATGTTCACTAATAATGATTAGCAAAGCAAAAGAACTTGGACTCAATATTGAGTTTCCTACTAATCTACCGTTACTTAGAGGTATAGGTGCAAATTTAATAAGCCCTCTAGGAGTAACCACTACTAGCGTTGAAGTTCAGCATATTGAAAAGGTTATCGATATGTATGTAGTTGAAGATTACGTTCTCAGTCATCCTGCCTTACTAGGACATTCATTTACTGAAATGCCTGATCTTATAATCACAAAGACGCCATCTAAATTGATTTTTGAACAAATTGATAACATTAAAGTACATTTGCTAGTGCATAATGATACAACTATTCCTAATAATTCATTGTTTGTTATATCTGTTATGTCTGAACCGCTACATGATGGGTACGTTTATGTACGTGGTTCACTTAGAAGCGAAGAAGGCAAAGAATATTACTTGTTACCGGGTGAATATGAATTAAAGGATGGCTATTGCTCGTTGCTTGCGTATAATATATCTGATAGTGTTATAACTATTTCTAAGGGTTTACTGTTAACTCGGTCTGTTAAAACTAAACGATTAGGTAATATTTTAGATTGTAACCAGATAATCTACGACTTTACTAATTCAAGTGAATTAATGAATTGTGGTCAAAGTCTAAATGAAAATGAACGCTCTTGTTTGCAAGAATTACTTAATAAATATAGAGATTGTTTTTCGAGTAGCCTAAAGGATCTAGGATTTACTGATACAACTGAAATGGTTATAGAACTAGAGGATGCTGTACCCATAGTGTACAGGCCTTATCGTTTAGCACACGCTGAAAGGTTGTTAGTCAATGATATGACTAATGAAATGCTAGAAAGTGGTATAATCAGGGAATCATCCTCGCCTTACGCTAGCCCTATTGTTCTGGTTAAGAAAAAGACTGGTGAAAAACGTTTATGCGTTGACTATCGAGCGTTAAATAGAAAGACCAAGAAAGATCATTATCCCCTTCCTCGTATAGAGGATCAGTTAGATCAATTAGCTGGTAATAAATTATTTACATCCCTTGATTTGGCCTCGGGATATTACCAAATTGGTGTATCAGAGGAATCTCGCCATAGAACAGCCTTCGTAACGCCAGATGGTCAATTTGAGTATAATCGCATGCCGTTTGGTTTGGTTAACGCGCCCTCAGTGTTTCAGAGAACTATTAATAAAATTCTTCACGACGCTAAAATCAAATATGCAATTATTTATATGGATGATATTCTAATTCCCTGTAGGAATACAAATGAAGGGCTAGAAAGGTTAGAAGAAGTTCTCCAGCTCTTAAAGCAAGGTGGTCTTACGCTAAAACTTAGTAAATGTCATTTTTTCATGGACACGATCGATTTTCTAGGGTTCGAAGTAAACTCTATGGGTATCCGGCCAGGTACTAAGAAAACGGAGGCTGTATCAAAATTCTTAACACCTAAAAATGTTCATGAACTGAGACAGTTTTTGGGCTTATCTGGATTTTTTAGGAGATTTATTAAAAATTATGCAGTTATCACGTCACCACTTACCGATCTTTTAAAAAAAGATTCTAAATGGGTTTGGACTAGTAAACAGAATGAAGCTTTCAATTTGATTAAGACCTTACTTATAGAGCGACCACTATTGGCACTATATGACCCTAAATCTAAAACTCAATTACACACGGACGCTTGTAAAGATGGACTGGCAGGCATACTTTTACAAGATGATTCTAAAGGGGCGTTACACCCTGTAGCATATTTCAGCCGTAAAACTTCCCCTGATGAACGTAAATTACACTCTTATGAACTTGAGACTCTAGCGGTTGTAGCATCACTGAGTAGGTTTAGAGTATACCTGCTGGGAATACCGTTCACCATCTATACAGATTGTAGTGCCTTGAGATCCACGTTCGTTAAACGTGACTTAGTTCCGCGGGTTGCACGCTGGTGGGTCCAACTCCAGGCATTTGATTGTACTATTGAGTATCGACCAGGTCCTCGAATGGCACATGTAGATGCTTTAAGTCGGGGACCAGTCGTTTGTTCATCGCCTGAAAATCATATTCTAGATATCCTAGCTATTGAAAATTCCGAACAGGACTGGATCACCACGGTACAAGCCGCAGATGAAGAAGTACAAAGAATTAAAAATATTTTAAACGATAAAAATATAGACATGATCCAGGACATACACAAAAACTATAAATTAAAAAACAATAATATCTATCGCATAGTAGGAGATGAAATTAGGTGGCTAGTTCCAAAAGGGGTTCGTTGGCAAATATTAAAAATGAACCATGATGACATTGGACATTATGGCTTTGATAAAACTCTTCAGCGCATACAACAACATTACTGGTTTCCGAAAATGCGTCGTTTTGTAAAAAAATATGTGCAGTCATGCTTAGAATGCACCCACCATAAGTTACCTGGTGGCAAAAGAGAAGGTATCTTACATCCTATTGAAAAGGTTAGTGTCCCATTCCACACAGTACACGCAGATCATGTAGGCCCTTTCATTAGGAGTAAGAAAGGAAACTGTTATTTATTTGTCCTTGTCGATAGTTTCACTAAATACATAAATATAACCGCAGTCAAGAACACGAAATCCTTGACTACTATAAGAGTATTAAAGGAACATATTAGTTACTTTGGGGTTCCCTCTCGCCTGATAACTGATAAAGGAACTAGTTTTACTAGCAAAACATTTAAAGAGTTTATTACATCCCATGGTATTAAACATATTATTAATGCTGTCTCGACACCCAGAGCGAATGGACAAGTCGAGCGCTTTAATAGGACAATTTTAGACGCTCTCTCAACAAGTACTCACAATCAAGACGAACAAACATGGGATGACTATATTTATGACATACAGGTAGGCATTAATACTACGATTAACAAAACAACTAAGAAAAGCCCCTCTGAATTATTATTTGGATTTAATGTTATGAGTAGATCGGAAGGCATTCTGAGTTCCGTAATATCAGAAACTACTAATGTAGTTAGTTCAGAAGAATTGAAAAATTTAAGAGGGACCGCTAGTGAAAATATCAAGGACCAACAATTAAAAGATACAGTACGGTTCAATAAGCGTAGAAAACCAAGTAGGTTTTATAAAGTGGGAGATTTAGTTAGAGTTGAAAGGCAAGTACCTCATAATGGCAAGTCTCAAAAATTGATTGTTAAATTTCAAGGACCATATCGCGTAGTAAAAGTGCTTCCTAATGAAAGGTATCTCATAGAAGATACACCAATGACTCGTAAACATGGTCGCCGATACGAAGCTATTGTAGCTATCGATAAAATACAACCTTGGCTAACGTTCAGTAGAAATTTTGAAAGTGGTGAAGAGAGTAATTATGAGAGTAATTGTGATAACGAAGTAGAAGGACCTTCGATATATAAATAAAACCTAATTTTATTAGTTTAGTGGTAACTGAATATGTTATTGTTATTAATGTTATGTCATTAATTATATACAATGTAAAAGATTATTAATTTCTTAGGCCGGACAAAGTCGGTTATTACAGCAAAATTCACATGAATTGTTTTTGTATTGTGTTCATAATAAGAAGTAATAATAGAATATTGTATTTTGTTTGTGACAAAAATTGTTACGCATGAGGACACGCTTCGAACAGGATGGCCGAGCTGTTAGCTTGTATTTACCAATCCTGAATAATATCGAACCTTTTTATTAAAACAATCACTCATTCGAACCATACAGTCATACTGGCCGTTTATTCAGTCGTTTTAAAAAAACTCACTCACTTCTTGACAGAGGCGCCAGCTCGAAACGTAAAAGGTGAAAAAATAGTCCGGAGGCTATAATTATAATATACAGATTTGTGTAAGTAAAGTGGATTATTAACAATTTATATTATGAAACGATGATTGTAAAATAACGGCAAATGGAGGCAAAAGTTCTGACAAAATTACAATCACATTGTGACTGGATTGATTTGGATGTGTCGATGATTAATTCTCTAATTTTAGTCTGATAATGTCATTATATATGTTAATTTTATTAATGCATTTTCATTTGTGATACCAAACCCCGTCTTCTGAACTAGTCGATAACATGATGTTGTATTGTGATTAATAAGTGAAAAAAATATTTCAGACATGGCTTAGGCCTTTAAATTATGACTATTACAGACGTGGCTTCGGCCTTTATATTGTAACTATTAGAAACATGGCTCCGGCCTTTAGAATGAGAAAAATATCGCCCATGGCTTCCCCCTTTTGAATGGATGAAGACTGCAGACATGGCTTCGGCCTTTTGTTTAAGTTAAAACCAGAGAAGAAGACTTTAATTCTGTCCCAGATTTGGAAAAAATAACGACAGACATGGCTGCATGGTGGAGAACCTTTGTCTTCTCTTTTATAGAGTAAATAAATAAAAAAAATCAGTCAGGAAAAATGGCGGGAATGTGATGTGATGTTGTATTGTCATTATTAAGTGGAAAAAAATATTTCAGACATGGCTTAGGCCTTTAAATTGTGACTATTACAGACATGGCTTCGGCCTTTAAATTGTGACTATAAAAGACATGGCTTAGGCCTCTTGAATTGTGTTTATTTCAGACATGGCTCCGGCCTTTAGAATGAGAAAAATATCGGACATGGCTTCCCCCTTTTGAATGGATGTAGACTGTAGACATGGCTTCGGCCTTTTGTATAAGTTAAAACCAGAGAAGAAGAAGACTAGCTCAGATTTGGAGAAAATAACGACAGACATGGCTGCATGGTGGAAAACCTTTGCCTTCTCTTTTATAGAGTAAATAAATAATAAAAAAATAAAAAATAAAGAAAATCATAAATGTCAAAGTCATCATCGAAAGTCGAATCCGGCTAAACCAAGCCAGTTTGATAATTCTATACATAAAGATTATAAATAAAGGCTCCATTTATATATAAAATAGCAATAATTTCTTAAACATGGTGAGTAATTTCTTTACATTTAGCTAGATCAATATGAAATCATGATTTTACAGGTTAGTTGTATCTTGCTTGGTCATGCAAGTTCATAACAATAATTCTCTTTTTTAACAGGCTCGGCGTTATGACACACGTACAACTATATTTTCTCCAGAAGGTAATGTAACAAGATTAAAATGCATATTACGCATGTAGTACATACAATTATTATATCCCCTTTTTTAAATCTCAGGTCGTCTTTACCAAGTCGAGTATGCGATGGAAGCGATCAGTCATGCGGGTACATCACTCGGTATTTTAGCAACTGACGGTATACTACTGGCCGCTGAACGCAGAAACACTAACAAACTGTTGGACGAGGTGTTCTTTTCTGAAAAAATCTACAAGTTGAATGATGATATGGTATGTTCTGTGGCTGGCATCACTTCCGACGCTAACGTGCTCACAAACGAACTGAGACTCATCGCCCAAAGGTATTTGCTGCAGTATGGAGAGTCTATACCTTGTGAGCAACTTGTCTCGTGGCTCTGTGATGTGAAACAAGCGTATACACAGTATGGAGGTAATTATAAAATATATTTTTACTAAATTTAGTGAGACTTTTAGCTGACTTATATGGCAGATAGCACAGTTATGGAAGGAATGATATGGTGGTAGGATTTTCACATCTGCCCGTATAGCGACTACCATACATTGGGTGTAAAACCTGCCATAGTGGCACACGCAAGTGTGTCACGTTCTGGAGTCAGCCAGTGTACATCTGGTTTTGTGAGAGGTCTAGAGCTAGGGTACGATGATTGGCTGTTTTGTGGGCTTCTGAGTACTCTGACACTCAATTGCTTCTTCACCTTCTTGCCCATGGCGTTGTGTGAATAGGCAGGCATGATTGTATTGAGTAGCAGGGGATAGATTGTCTTTCACTACTCAATAATCTAGTTGGACGGCACGGTGCTTATCATTAGGTGCAATGTGGATAATTTTGCTGTGCCAAATAAAAAAATAAAACTAGTAAAAGAGGTAAACATATAAGTGATAATTTATAAATCTCTAGAATATATTCTCCAAAAAAATAATGATAAAAATTATTTAATGTCAGTCACTTGTTAAATATATTCACCTAATTTATAAACTTTACAGGCAAGAGACCATTTGGTGTATCTATTTTATACATGGGATGGGATAAGCACTATGGGTACCAACTGTACCAATCTGATCCCAGTGGCAATTACGGTGGATGGAAAGCCACATGCATAGGAAACAATAGTGCGGTAAGTAATTTAAGAAAACGAATAGACATTATGACATGATACTTGCTGTGTTTAAAGTATGTATTGTGTATGTAGCATACACATACTAAATGCTAGTTATGTATTTGAGTGCGGAGATCAACTTATTTTATCTTGTTTTCTATTTTAATGCATAATTAAAAAACTCCCATAACAAAAAATAAGTTTTTTCCTAGTTTATTACATACTCTAATAACTTTTGGTGCTTTCTTTAAAACTTATTGTAGTGCTATTGTAGCACCACCCTCATTTAACACATTTTGACAAACACTATATCACTCACAGAGACGCTTTGTCTTACCTCTACCCTCCATAGATGGAATAATTTTAAAAATGAGATCTCTATAACACTTATCAGGTCCAAAACTATAACCTATCTTTCATGTTGAAACCAACCTTTCACATTCTCATAATTTCCTTGAAATCTGTAAGGAGGTTTCAAAGATTAGCAAGTATGAACACAGTGACATGGTTTTATAGATTAAGGTTATATTTTGTTTCATTTTAGGCTGCTGTCTCAAGTTTGAAGCAAGAGTACAAAGAAAATGAGACGACTCTTGCTGAAGCAGAGGCCTTAGCTATCAAAGTTCTCAGCAAGACTCTGGATATGACTAAACTAACTCCAGAAAAAGGTACCCAAAAAAGTTATACGTATTATATTTAAATTTTAACAAAAAGATGAGGGTCAAAAATATAATTCTGTCATTGTATGAGATTAGTGCCTAGAGGTATCAACTTTAATGTGGTGTGTATATTAATAAGTTATATATTTGGGGCTATATTTTCATATTACCCAGCCTTAGAGATTAAAAAGAAAAATACCACAAGATCTACTACTGTAGACCGATATGAAAAAGTAGACGTATGACATTGGACTCGTTCCGTACAAGCCCGTTATAGTATATCCACCAATTGCTGAATGTCTATCAGACAGATTGCAAAAAAATATATATTACTGAATTTATTGCTTATCTTAAAATAAATTTGAAATACAAGCTATAATTTATAATTTCCAGTGGAGATGGCTACTTTAACACGTAAAGACAACAAGACAATAATCAGAGTGTTGACCAGTGCTGAGGTTGAAAAACTGATTGCAGATTTTGAGAAAAGCGAAGCTGAAGCCGAGGCTGCGAAAAAACAGCTGGCTAAATCTTAAAATTTATACTTTGCTATTAAATAATCTTTAATTTCATAAATTAAATGATCTACAACACAACATTTATTTTTATTTATGAATAATATTTATTTATAAAAAAAAAAAAACAAAAAGTGTGTGTGCAATTTACACACGGTAGAAGTGAAACTTCAGAAAAGTTACCTACGAGTAAGCTTTGTAATACGCAGGCACATACATACACGCGTATTCACACACATACTAACTAGGGATGTGAAAAAATAATCGATTTTTATAAAAATCGATTATTTTTTCATAAAAATTGATTTTTATAAATCGATTT